>OX276367.1:17374679-18734863 GCA_946251885.1 Cosmia pyralina
GTTATAGCAATGATATTTAAAAAAATGCTACCTACTATTATGACTACCAACACACACCCCACCTAACAAATTAATGTTTTATAATAGTCAAGTTAACGTTTTACATTTTCAGTTACGTTTTTAAGATTGGTCGCAGAAACGTACATATAAACGTCTATAAAACGCGAAAAGGGCCCAAATTATACGACATTAATATCGTTTAGTAGGTATATAGAAGTCAGCCAATGACCGTTGAACGTTACATACTCGTAAAAGTTAAAAATAAAAGTACAAAGACCGACTTTTCGCTCCAACACTTGTTGTGATTAGACCCGTAAGAGACCGCATATGTCACATTGCAGTTATAATGACGTTGTACAGTGTCAAACAATACGAATCAACGACACCTGTTTTGATTCGCGTGTTTAATATTGTGCGTGTATGAAAGAATAAGAGAAAAAGTAAATGAAGTTAATTTCTATGATTTCAAAATATATATACTGTATCTACATTATTTAAATTAGTGTGATAAAATACTAATTGTGATAGGTAATCCTTCTAAAACGTCTATTTAACGTAATAGTTAACTAAATACCGATATATAACCGTTTTATAATATGAAGTCTTATAAGACTGGAATTATACGACGTTTTTGCTAGTTGGGATATTTCTTGGTTTCCTGGTTGCCACTTATTACATGAGCTTCGTAATAAATAGCAACTCTGATTACATATAGAGGATGAGAGAGCCTTCCTCTGGTCTGCTAATTACAGCATACTTACTCGTACATAGTTATAACTATTGCGTATACTAATTATCAGATTGCCAGTTGCTGTTGCTACGGTAATTTTATTTTTGACCATCGTACTTTCAAGGCTTGAAAACTAAAAATATGATTTAAAAAATTCTAATGACCTTAGGTCTGTGGAGGCCTGCAACACCCAGCACTTGGTAAGAATTGGTTACATCAAGTCGTAAATAAAGATTAGGTAATTAATTATTTAATTACAATTCCTTCTTAGGTAATATCGTCAACTTTTTCCTTAATTTTCCTGGTCTTTAGCCAAGGTCTTATTTAATCCAGACTATGATGCAAGAAGTATCTATAATTACAGTAACTCAATTTGTAACTAGCCCTAACTGCAGTTTACGGTGACGATAACCGACTTTTAATGATTTTAAACTGAAGATCATGTCTAAACGAGTCGTGTTCATGATTTGGAAAAAATATACCTTTGTTAAATTAGAGAATTTTCTTAATAACTTTTATGTGAATATTTCAGACTGTTTATATTATAGTGTAATTAATTTGTAAACTTATCTCTAACGCGGATAAAAAACTGAGAATCACGCAAAAATTATCAGGCGTATTTTTATGAAACCTTCACCATTTTAAAGATAATTTAATTATTTATCTGTGACACATGTTTAATATAATACTTTTGTTTTATGAATAATAAATTAATAATGCGTCTAATAAGGGACCGCGCTCCTTGATGCGCGAGTCCTATTACTGGGTGGACGTACGACGCGTTGTGTGAGCTCAGCACAGAACACGCAAGCTAACCACTCAAGGCCGTTGGCATATATCTGCGTCTTAATTAACCTCATGGCGAATCTACTTAAAAAAAAATCTTAAATTCACTGACAGACAATGCACAGCCTAAACCGCAGGGTCTAGAGGCAAACAATTTTGCACGTGAGTCCTTATATAACTGAGCACAAGGATGTATTTTTGAAAATTTATCCCCTATAGGGGGACTCATTAGTGTGAGAATGAAAGTTTGTACGGAAGTCTACCATTTATGCTGATGGAAGATCCCATTTGACACACGGCTTGTATACAGGGCAATCTTTTTATCACTACCCTAATTATCTCAGAGTGTAATTTTTTCTACCCATAATTATGAACAACTTTCACTTTGGGACCAACTCTGAATTTACACAATTTTCGTCGAGTAGGTATTGAACTTTTGTATGAAACAGCAGATTTTTTTTTTCGTGGTTTCCGTGTTGTCCCATAGTGAAAGTTATTCATATTTATGGGTAGAACACCCTGTGAACATTTATTATTATTTATTAAGAAGTTGGTGAGTTACTGGCTAGCATTTTGTGCCAAAGGCGCAAAATAGGGGTTGGACGTTTGTATGAAAATAAACTAAATTTTGAAGTAAAATCAATGAATTTGTATTTTGGGCTTTCGGTTAAACGTGTGTTTCAGGATTATCGAAAATTATTTTTCAAAAAAGTGAGTATATTTTTTTGTTAAGCACTAAAAATACTCAGCATTAAACCCCGTATCCTAAGTAAACCTTAGTTAAAATAAAGAAACTTCATAAAAAAACTACACTTTTATCACAGAACCCACACAATTTTTCTTCACAATGTAATTAAACAAACAATATTTATAATTTTCTCTACCTGTCGAAAGAAAGGAGACACCATGTTGACCCGTTCTGCTGCCGGTAACAACTACAAATTGCTGTCAGTCGGTAATTGTTGATAATCTGATACCTTGAACTTTATTGTGCTGATTATATACAATTCCCTTTATTGTCTTCTGTATCTAACTAGTGGAAATTTACTACGATCTGTATGTTTGTTTGTTGACGAGATTTAATCTTAAAACCCAAGAACAACCACCAGATGACCAGACTTTGGAATTAAAAAATCTCTTCATACCTTTATCCCTTTGGATGTAAATTATGTACTAATTTACGAACCCAAAACCCCAGGGGAGGGGGGGGGGGGGGGTTAGTTGCGAACCCCATAGGTTCACAACTACTGATGATGATTTTATTCCATCGCATGATGTTTTTTTACGTTTATATATTTATGATATAAGCTTATATACCTATTATATAAAGGATTTTTCCTTATGTACACCCATGTGTACAGTCGACGTGCAAGGAGATATAGGGCTTACTTTCCCAATGCCTAATAATTTAGACTTTTTGTCAGTTTTTCCATACAAAAACTCACTATTTTAAATAAAATAAATAATAATAAAATACTCATCTATCCTAAACAAAAACACAATGTACAAAGTTTTGAGCATTTCAAATATAGAGTAAACGACGATGTCTGTGCTAGTATTAACTGTGTGACAGACGCCGGCGCCTTCCTCCTACAACCTTCAGTAACAAGCGATACCGTGACATACGGACTCGCTACAGGAAAATTAGAATGTTACAAATAGTTCTGGTGCAATTTCAGTTACGTTAGCGACGCGCGACGGATAAATCATATCTGATGTTGAAAAACTCAGCCCTCAAAAAATGTAATAATAGTATAACTAGCAATAAATGTTTTATTATTATTCGATCTTGCCTGGTGGGAAGCACGACTCCCCACCAGGCAAGATCGGAAGATTCATCATTTTCATTGAAGGAGTTTAGGATACCTACACCTTATCTAAGCGACAGATTATTGTTTTCCGACAAGCACGCGAACAAATTCGCGGGCACAGTTAGTTATATAAATAAAAAGAGAACTCCTGACTGACTGACTCATCAACGCCCAGCCCGAACCTTTGAACCTAGAAAGCTGAAATTTTGCACAGAGGTTTCCTTTATAATGTAGACAAGGAATAAGGGAGGATTTCCCGGTAGTTCGATCCCGTAGGATATTGTCCGATATTTATGCGGGCAAAGCCGCGGGCAAAAGCTAGTAAATAGTAGCATCATAAATTACATTAAAAAAAATTATATAAAAACATTTAAAAATAGTCAGCCCACCATTATCGGGAGCAGGTTCTAAACTACCGGGCGGTCAGGGTCCATTTAAAAATATTAAAATAGTAGTAGTAGTAGCCCACCAGTATCGAGAACAGGATCCAAGCTACCGGTGGTCAGGGCTCCTGAGAGAGGAACCTCCTAACGATACGCGCCGTGTCCAGAAATACCGCATTCTAGATCCAGCCCTTGACCCAGCTGCCTAACAAGAGCCTCCTCAGGTGTTGATTGGGCACAATGACTGCTGTATTATTTTAATATAACCCACGATATCCCAGTCTAGAGTTTTATCACCAGGGGAAGGGAAGGCAGAACGGACCGCTGAAGCAAAAGCTAAGGTAGAAAAAACTATTCGGTTTATTCAAAGTTTTCGAAAGTAAAACCAATCATCAAAAGTTTACTCTATGCTACTTATAATTTGACTTAAAAATATTCATATATATTTATGATATTAAATAGATGATTTCTGAAAGCTTAAATTGACTCGTTTTACCTTCATTACACAACGGACCAGCAGGAAGGCAAAATGAACTCGCATAAAGAAAGATATCTGAACAAATTGTCACAAAAAACACTTCCTCATCATCGTCTTCGATACAGCTATCGCAAGCACAATGTGCCTATAAGTGAAAATCTGACATTGAACCTATTCCCCAGTATATTCTAAAAACAAAGGAGATGGATAACTTCATATTTTGGATGCTTTCAGGATGTTGTTGAGCCTGCCTCGTTACTGTAGCGCGTCGGCAATTTTTGCGCAAGCCCGCACCGACGGCTTCTATGCAACTATACGCAAAAGAACTGCATCGCTACTGAGGAGAGTGAGGGGCAGTCGGAACAGCATCCTGAAAACTGTAGCCGAGAGCCTTGGCTCTCAGATTGTACAGCAGTTTGTGCGATGTTGATTTTTACTAACACTAGGCAATACGTTAGTTTTTGTATGTTATAACACTTGGATATTTGTGTCCGAAATAAAGTTATTCTATTCTATAACGGTCTCATACAAGCTAGGCCTAGACAAAATCAATCTGCCTAGCCCTTTCCCAACTATGTTGGGGTCGGCTTCCAGTCTAACCGGATGCAGCTGAATACCAGTATTTTACATGGAGCGACTGCCTATCTGACCTCCACAACCCATTAACTGGGTAATACGATATCCCTTGGTAAGACTGGTTGTCAGACTTTCGGGCTTCTGACGACCCGTAACGACTGTCAAAGATCCACGAATGACAGCCGGGACCAACGGCTTAACGTGCTTTCCGAGGCACGGAGAGTCTCGTTATGTAAAGATGGTCACCCATCCACGGACCGACCCCGGCAAGCGTAGCTTAACCTGATGGATCGACCCGTGCGGCTGTTATTACTTAGCCAAGAGCTCCTCAAGCTAGGCCCAGACATGAACACAAATAAAACAAAACACTCGAGAAAAACTCAGACTGAGAGACCTCTTTATCTGTTCTGTGGCCAGAACATAATTATCTTAAGAGGATGTATTGAAGTGTGGTTTAGCTCGGTGTGTAAGTGAAATGGCGTTATGACTGCCTAGTTTGACGCGCGAGATAGAAGACTCTCATGAGCACCGGAATATAAACGCGCTTCGTTTAAATGTAGATTTATGACAAAATACTGTACTTAAATCAATTATTAGCATAATAAGTTCTTAACATATTTAAGTTTTAAATACCTATTACCGATTTAAAAAAAACCTGCTGTTCAGTACATTTATCTTTAGCAAACTCGTCAAAATGTAGGGAGCAGTTGATTTTTTTTTCGCGATTTTATGTTTGGTCCCATAGTAAAAGTTGTTCATATTGATAAGTAAATGACCCCTTAAGAGATTTCCTGTATGAATAGATACACCTTATATAGATTAGCAGTTCCTAAATGATAATGTTTTACATATCTTTTCAATTAATCATACCATAAAATTATATCGGAACGTGCTCACAAGGACAACAAAATAAAGGAAACGTGATATTGAGGGCTTTAATAATATCAGTATAATTTAATACATAAAATATTAAAGCTATAACAATATGAGTAAGTAATCTTTGGCAGGTCAAATACCTCTTGCCTTACAGAGAAGGACATGAAGACTGTTCGCCGACGACATTTTGATGGCTGAAGACTATTATTCCAACTAAACAGTTTGCTGTTTGCAGAAGCTGATAGGATTGCTCTGAGCAGCTACTTGGAAGTGCTGTACCCTATACATACATCATCTGCCTAGCCTTTTCCCAACTATGTTGAGGTCGGCTTCCCGTCGAACCAGATGCAGCTGAATACCAGTAAAATCATGCAATGTTAATCTTTACTACTACTCATGAAAATAACTTTTTTACCATGGAACTAACCCTAAAATATGAAAAACTTTTTTACAAAAAAATACAACCGACTTCCAAAAACAACACTACAAAGTGAAAAATAACTTTAATTTCGGAAGTCGGTGTCGGTGTTAAATGTATTTTCGTTTTTTGCCACCGACTTCCGAAATTAAAGTTATTTTTCACTTTGTAGTGTTGTTTTTGGAAGTCGGTTGTATTTTTTTGTAAAAAAGTTTTTATTTTTCACTTTTTAGTTGTGTACCTACCCCACACAAATTCTAATACCACTATCTGCAAAACAAGCTAGAACATCATCCATATAAAAGTGGGGAAAAAATACGTATTATTGAAGCTAACTCAAAAACTACCGAAGCAAAGTTTATCAATTTTATATGGGACCAACTGTGATGTATACCCTCTCGAATAAAACAAAAAAAATCCAAATCGGTCCAGCCGTCTTCGAGTAATCGGGGAACATACATAAAAAAAAAATTTAAAAAAAATATAAGGTTCCGACGAATTGAGAACCTCCTCCTTTTTGAAGTCGGTTAAAAAAAGAAATCAGCTGTCTCGTACATTTTGATCGCGTAGGTTTTGCACTTTGTTGAGAACAGCTGATTTTCTTTTTCTTATTTCAGGGTTAGTTCCATATGTAAGACTTGCCTATTAATTAGCTTTAGGTTATATAAGGTAGTGTATGAAATGAAAGAAGGAATCAAAATCAAAAGTCATCATCATCTTCCTGCCCTTATCCCATATTACTTGGGGTCGGCGCAACACGTTTTCTTCTTCCATTCTCCCCTGTCAACCGTCACGCTATCATTCACTCCCTTCTCTTTCATATCATTCCTCACACAATCCATCCATCTTTTCTTTGGCCTTCCTCTGCCTCTCCATCCATCAACATCTATATTCATCACTCTTTTAGTCACATGCGTTTCGTCTCTCCTCATTACATGCCCATACCAAGACAAGCGATTTCCTTGCAACTTTTCTGTCACTGGCGCCACTTTCAAACTTCCTCTTATATACTCATTTCTCACTTTATCCATTCTTGTCACTCCACACATCCATCTCAACATTCTCATCTCCGCTGCATGCAATTTTTTTTCATCCGTCTTCTTCACTGTCCAGCATTCCGATCCATAAAGTACGACAGGCCTTATCACGGACTTGTAAATTTTCCCCTTCAACTTGAGGGGCATCCGTGGGTCGCAAGTTGTTCCTGTAACCTGTCGCCATTTCAATCAAAATCAAAAGTAATTTATTCAAACTAGGCTAAGAATTAGCACTTTTCGTACGTCAAAATTACCTAAGACAGTTCCCCAAAACACCCGCCCTTCGCCACTTCCTAGTGCTTTAGCTGGGAAGAAGAAGTGGCGGAACAAACTCCCTAGCAGTACATCTGTCTGTTTAGTTAGAAGAACTTGATTCCATACAATTATCTCACAAGCATTTATTGGAAACCAAAATACTTTATTCAACAGGATATTAATAACATCAGCAATGACATTATACATCTGCTGGCTGGTTATAATAGGTCTTTACCTATGAAATTGCCGTTTTGTATGAAAAAAATTAAACGAATTTTTTTCATGCATTTTTTATTTGTATTAATCGAAGTAATCACCCATGCAATCAATGCATCTTTGCCAACGCAGTGGCAGTTTATTGATGCCCTTCTTAAAGAAATCAGCTGGACGGGAGGCAACAAATTCTTCAAAGGCATTTTGTACTGCCTCTCGGGTATTGAATTTTTTTCCCGCCAAGAAGTTATCCAAATTCTGGAAAAAGTAGTAATCTGTAGGCGCAAGGTCTGGTGAGTAGGGCGGATGACGGAGAGCTTCCAACCCCAGTTCTTGCAACTTGGAGACCGTCTGATGTGCAGTATGAGGTCGCGCGTTGTCGTGCATGAGCAGCGGAGACGAGCGATTGACCAATGCTGGTTGGAGATGTGCCAGCTTCTCCATCATTGTGTTCAGTTCTTCACAGTACACATCTGAAGTAATGCTCACCCCGTTTCGTAAGAAGCTGTGATGAATCACACCGGCGCTAGACCACCAAACAGTGACCATCACTTTTCTAGGGGTAAGTTTTCGTTTAGGGCATTGTTTAGGTGCTGAACCAGGATCCAACCAACTTGCTGAGCGCTTGCAGTTATCAAACAGAATCCATTTTTCATCGCAGATAACAATGCGGTTCAAAATTCCTTCATTTGTGTGTCTGTTGAGCAGTGCAAGGCACGTCTCGACGCGTACTTCGCGCTGGCGATCATTGAGTTCGTGGGGCACCCATTTGTCAAGCTTTTTTACCTTGCCAATTTGACGCAAATGGACCAATATTGTTTTGACGCTAACGTCGAAAGCTGCTGCTAATTCAGCCATACATTGTGTATCATCAGCTTCCACAATCGCCTTTAATTCGTCATTGTCGACCAAAGTCTTCGGACGACCGCGAGGTTCATTTTTCAGGTAGAAATTTCCAGAACTGAAGTGAGCAAACCAATAACAAGTGGTGCGTTGGTTTGTAGTGTTAGCTCCGTAAACGTCGTTGATGTTGCGTGCCGCTTGTACCGCGTTGCTGCCACGACGGTACTCATATTCCATAATTACTCGAATTTTTATCGTATCCATGATGACGAAAAAGATTGAAATGCGATGAAAATGTAACACTAATCAATAAACAAATGACTACTTTTGGAAAAAAAAACCATGTTTTTAAAATAAAATTAATTTGAAATTAGAATTCTTAGACAAACAAAAATTATTTTGATCGTCTGTCCCCGCCGACTGTTTAAATAATTCGAATAATTCGTTAGTTAATAGAAATAAATGCGTTTTTCTTAAAGGTAAAGCGCACCCAGTATATCCGCTAGGTACAATTGTGTACCGAGTTTATTAAAATTCTGACACATATTAAAAGTTGTTCATTTTCATGAGTACTACATTCCGTTATTGTATGTCTCTCGTTTATCCTAATACTCTGTATAAAACGAAGTCGTGTTAGTTAGGTACACCATTTATAACTCAAGAAGGCTGGACCGATTTTTATTATTTTTGTGTTTTAGGATTTGTCTTCGTACGGAATAGGATAATAAGTAGGTATTAAAACATAGGAAAATGCACGGAAAAAAAAGTATTAAAAAATCATTTTATTGAACATGAAAAGACAGGGCAACCTCTGTCGGGAATCTTTCATTCTATTTAGAATTCTAAATTCAAATTAATTTTTATAATAACATGATATTTAAAAAAATATGTTGTTCATTTCTTTTCCCGCCGTTCGATTTTTCTTTGTTATCGATGTTTCTGTGACCATGGAAAAATCGAATTAGTATTTTCGAATACGAGTTCCGTCGTGGCACAACGCAGCACATACAGCACGCAATATTAACGACGTGTATGGGCAAGTGAACGCACGGTATGTTTTTGGTTTGATCGCTTCCGTTCTGGTTTTGATCTCAACAATGAGCCCCGGGGAAAAATATCAAATCTAATGAGGCGACGAAAAACGCCTTTAAAGAATCATCTTTCACACAGTCCATCCACAGTTTCTTTGGTCTTCCCCTACTCTTATAGCCATCGACATTCATACTCAAAACAATATTTTTTTTTCAAATTATCAACTAAATTGAAAAAAAAAAATATTATTTTGAGTTTTTTTTTTCAAATTGAATGGCTCCAATTAATCTTTTCCATATTTTGACTTTTTAACTTTAAATTTATTCCGGTATTTTACTTTTCAGCTAAAAATCGCATTTCAATTCTTAAAATATAAATTAAGTTTTCCTACACAATTAAAAATGTTCTCAGCTTGCGGCTTCGGGAACTTCGCGCGTTTACATTAGAATATTCATAGCTAAGACAGGACAACGTCTGTCGGGTCAGCTAGTAGATAGATAAGTAGTAGTATTCTCTAGTCTTGTGATGAGAAGGTGGTCCCAGGTGCTGGACAACCTGCCTGGTGCTGGTGCTGGTATAGGTCCTTTAAATACTAGGTAGGGATTGATGGATCAATCCCTACCTAGTAGTTAAAGGACCGAACACAAGTAGAAATCTAAAACTGAGCAATTTACTGCATATTGAGGCTCGATTTTGTCATCACGCCGAAGATCCACAAAATCTTTTGTGAGACCAACTTAAAGTTACTACCGTTCAAATAAAAAAGGACCCTCGAGATCGGATCTCATGACGCAGAGATATTCATTTGCCCCCCTTTTGCCCCTTTTTGGAGGAAGTACAATAATTTTTTTTTTATAAATTTGTAAAATCTGTATATCAAGTTTTGTCTAGGTCGGTTATAAAATACGACCTGTAGAGGAGTAGCAACAAACTGACAGACGAAAGCAAATTTTGCCAGGCTTGAAGCAGAGACGCTTGGCTCGGTCGCTCGATCAATATTTTGTTGAGTATAGTTTTTTCAGAAGAACTAGCTGATTCGTTTATCCAGATTATAATATCCCTCCCTCGTAAGAGATGTAACGAGAACTGCAGGATATTTTTTTCTTTTCGGATAGATTTTACAACACTGCTTTAGCTAATTAGATTACTATGGACCTGTATAGATGACCACGCTGCTGATCGCGGCTTCAGTAGCAAGCTATAGTAGCCTGTAATAAGGACAATCAGTGCTCACCAGTATTACTGATTGTCCTTAATACAGCCTACTAAGTAACCTAAGCTAGGACATCAGATCGTAAACTTATATTGTTACCTACTTTTCTCAGAAATAACGAAATCTCCAAACGGCTGGTTGACACTTGCCGTGACCCAAGGGCTGGCTTTTACCTTGGCCAGCGGCTTAGCATTGCCATACAACGTGGCAATGCCGCCAGTCTCTTGGGTACTGCCAGTCGACAGCGATGCGGAGGAATTTTTCGACGCCATATTTTAGTTTTTTTTAATAGTTTTAGTTATGTTACCTTTTAGTAAAATAATGTTCTTATCTCAGATGTATACTAATCCTAAGTTTAAATATAAAGTTTAAAGATACTGACATTATTACAGACAGAATTCGTTCTTTATAAGATGCGCTAAGTCCTATAATAAATTGGTTGATTTATCTGAACTTGACTTGTTCACCACTAAGCCGCATGTAATATATTTATTCGATTACGTACTAAACATTGGTTCGAATTGGTTCAATAACTGTTTTATTTCACTTCATGACGAGGTATTAATTATGATTGTATGATATTGTTTAAGGTACATACCACATTTGTAATTCAATTTTTTTTCTCTCTTTTTTATTTTTCTCTGTAACAAGTTTGCTCTTCATAGTAGATTAAATGCGAAAACATATAATTGGTTACTAGTTGATTAGTTTGATGTTAATTTGTTAGTTGTTAATACTGTTTGTTTTCCGATTACATAAAATAAAATAAATAAATATTATATCTTTGGCTTACCTGTCAACAGTTGACAGATAAGCCATGCTGTCAGTAAGCTTGGCCAAAGATCATAACTACTTATGAATCCTCACTCTTGCAGCCTTTTTTAGGCGAGTAATGCCGCCAACTAGCGCCACTATTGAGAAAAAAATCATAAGTCTGCAGATATTGAAACCTATGCTCACATTTTTAGTCAGATGAGGTAGAATTTTTTGTGTCAACAAAATCAACACTAAACGTCCTAGGTTCGAACCTCTCCTGACCTACCTCATTTGACTAAAAATGTGAGCATAGAAAATTTCAAAATGTTCCATATCTCCAGACTTATTATTTTTTCTCAATGGTGGCGCTAATTGGTGGCAGTACGCGCCTTAAAGCCAATCCAACTATTCCATTAATTATTTATACTCTGTTGTAAAAGTATGTGCAATCACTCACTAAAGGGAAAGTAACTTATTCCTTTATGTATTTAAAATATCCTTTTTCCAACAATTATTGTTTGAATAACATTATTAAATTGTTCCTAATTGAAAAATCATCGACGAAAATTGAGTTCATACAATAAACCTCAATTGATGTCAAATTAAAAACATTTTTAAGGTGATTTAAAATTAGAGTTTCGGATTTTAATTTGTAAGTGGCACTACAAACTGGCCTCTACAGAAAATATAAACAAATGAATCGGAAAATGTACATTTTCCGTTTCATTTGTTTATATTTTCTTTTTTATTTTTATATTTTCACGAGATGTTTTTGGAAAACAAAATTACATACACACATTACTTACATTTTTCTCAATAGGTAGTCACCAGTTTTTCCTACGTGGTGAAGACAAGTCAATTGGACTTAGGTAAGTCCACTGGCCTTGTGATCGCGAGTACTTTTTATCTAGGCTGACAACTATGAAACACGTGCGTGTTTTTGCTGGGCGTGCTGCCAATGATAAGACAACTAGATAAATAGTGCGTAGGTCATCAGGACAAAATAAGGCAATTTGAACGACTGAAGCCGTCCGTGAGTGACATACTTTTTGAGAATTTGTTACGTAAAGTCTGGACTACGAAAACCGCCTTTACTGTTACGATAGCAAGGCGCTATCACTGTCAAATCAAATTGCTACCACAGACGTTGGGTTGACTGTACGGTCAGCAACATAAGTCGATTAACACTGCTACTTTTTACACATCATGTAAATTAATACAAAATGATTTAATTATCTCCTTTTTTCCTAAAATACCTATGAGTCTGGTAGATCTTTAAATTTTATTTCTGTTCCGATTTTAATTAAATATCTTGCTCAATAATTAAGATTTAAAAAACTGAAGTGTCGCCCAAAGTTGCGTTAAAATGAGCAAGAAAAACACATCTTTGTTGGCTCATAACTTTTTAATGGCTTTTTATTTTTACTATTCTGTTTCCGCACAGCAAAAAAATAATAATGAGGCAAAAGAATACATATATTATGTTTAATTTTCGATGTACAATGTCAAACAGTAGAGAAATATCCTCCCGAAAGTTTGGAAAGAATATGACCAGTGCAACCAGTTAGACTGGAAGCCGACCCCAGCATGTTGGGAAAAGGCTAGACAGATGATGATAGAATAGCCTCAAACTTACATTCTTGAATAAAAAACCTACCAGGAATACAGCAACGTCTTTTAGCTTCAAACTGCAGTGCTATACTATACAAATCTCACCGTGAAAACCTAGGTGAAGTGAGTTGTCATTCCACCTGATGTTAAGTATTAACACTATTGACAGCTCACTCCACGCTCACTTCACCTAAGTTTTCACGGTGAGATTTGTACAGAATAGCATTGCTGTATTGGTTTGGATGTATGGCGGTAATAATTATACTTATAAGGTACCTACCTAATTATTACAAAAGCTGTAAACTCGAAAAAAAACATCTTATTACAAGTTACGTGAGATTTTTATGCGATTCCTTTCTTGGTCCCATGATAAAAGTTGTTCATAACGATGAGTTTAATGTCCTCTTAATTTCAGGTTTTCATTTATGTCAAGTAAACGTTGTAAGAATTTGCAAAACATTCAATTTAGGTATAACAACATGAAATAGATGTTTTGGTATTTATGTTTAAAGTGCATGTCAGACTTCGCACATTTAGGATTCCGTACTAAATCAGATTTATAAATATATCGGTATTTGTTAGTAAAATATACGGAGTTAAGGATTAATAAACATTATCACCAAATTTCAAGTTCATAGGTTAATGGAAAAAAATGGCTAAAAAAATTCTTCGCAACAAAATTTTGTAAAAAAAAAGCTGACTTTTGTGTCTTCTCGTTCCCTTGTTTTCCAATATTTTTAGAGCTCTAAACAGCGATACTCCATTCGAAGGGGTAGGTAATTTTTTTTTCGCGCCTCACTTTTTCTGTTTGGGAGCCCCCTAAAAACATTTTAAAATATTTAATTTAATTTTAATTTGTATTACTTTGATCAACAAGATGCTTATACTATGAAAATTTGAAAACCAGACGGACACGTGAGTGACAATAGGGCTCCAACAGTGGCAATAGGGCTCCAACAGTGACAATAGGGCTCCAACAGTGGCAATAGGGCTCCAACAGTGGCAATAGGGCTCTGTTTGGACCCTTCGGGTACCGAACCCTAAAAAGTACAAAAAAACTTAATTTATTTGTCTACACAATAATAAAAGCGAAACAACACTTATCGATATCACAATTATGCAAAAAAAAAAAAAAATTGGCAGGTAGATTACCACTTATTTATTTATTTGGTAAAAACATGCACAACTTTAAATAAAAACAGACATATTTACAATAAGGTATACCATAATAATATAGGTAATGTTGACTGCATCCACTAAGAAAATCTCTTAACCCAATAAGGATTTCAAACCGCGATCACTCACTCACTTACTCATTTATCATCTTAGCATTAGCTTCTTCATCATTATCATCAACATTGGTAAACCTTCCATAGTTGAAATAATTCTCAATCTCCTGCAGAGTCCTGTCTTTGGTTTCTGGCATTATAAAATACAGTATGAGCAGAGATACCCCCATTATAATTCCATACACTGCAAAGAAACCATACACTTTGATGCTGTCGATCAAATGTGGGGTCGATTTCAGTCCTCCCATTAAACATATTGATATCCAGACCCCTGATAAGGCTAGACCTGCTCCTCTATGAGATAAGGGAAACACTTCCCCAACTAGCGCTAAAGGTATTGGTGCACAACCCAAGTTGGCAAGAATGAAGTATAAAACTAGCATGGACATGGGTATCCAAGGCCGCTCTCCAGGTATAACTCCTCTAGCTTCTAAGAAAAGATATGTACAGGCTGACATAAGAACTCCAAAAGCTGTAAAACCAGTAGAGAAAAGAAGTGTTCTTCTGTTCATTATCTTTACTAAAGCTGAAGCAAATAAAGCACTTGCCGTGATGATGATATCTGAACCTAGAGTGTAGTAGAAAGATTGTGACGTTTCTCCTGTCATCTCAGTCATGATCTGAAGAAGGTACGCCGGGAAAATGTGCCTTCCACTCATTTCCAACACTATCGTCGCTAACACTATTATAAAGACTGGTTTCACAAAGTCTTTCTGCGTGAATTTCTTGAAAAAGTCTGAGATTTTATTCGAGTAGGTTAACTTTAGTTTTGGTTTTGCCAATCGGTCTTTCTGAGCTTTGATGGTCTCCGTTATTTCTCTGCGGGAAGCTTCGCTTTTTCCTCGAAGCCAATAGAAAGCTCTTTCACTTTTGTCGTACTGTTGTTTTGAGAGTAGCCATGCGGGGCTCTCCGGCCATGTGAAAACGATGATCAGACCGAGAAGGAGAGGAATTAAAGCAACCAATGCTATCGTTCTCCAGTGGAGAAACCGGCTCAGTATGTGCATAAACAGAGCCCCCAAACATACTGAAGCATTCTTCAGATATAAAAACACTCCTCTATATTTCGGGCTGGTATATTCTCCTATCACAATCGCTCCTAAAGAAACTGTGGCGGCTGAAGACAGTCCTCCCAGAAATCGTCCAGTCATTAGAATTGTGACGTCATTTGATAAGTAAATCATCAACCACCCGACTACTGCTGGCAATATTACCAGGCCATGGGTAATCTTTCTCCCGTAGAGGTCCATGAGGAGAGAGGATATTAAGAACCCTGGTATTCCTGCGACGCCAACAATAGATCCTGGAAGAAGAAAAACGACTTCGGTTTCATTGATATTTTTTGACAAAATGTGTTCTGTAGTTTCTGTCTACCCGTAAGAAGAAGAGAGTCTATGTATGAATGTATGAATGCATATAAAATGTGTTCTAAATTATGATGTGATAAAGTGGGGATGATATTATTTTTTCTCGTCTATCCCAATTCCCGTGGTGTGGGGTATCGTTGAATAGGCCGTTCAAAGAAGTATTAAGTTCAAAAACTAAAACCCGACTAGGTACTGAAAAATATTCTCATCTGAAATTAGAAAAGACAGACAAATTAAAAGTCCAGAGTCACACGTAATCTGTTCGATAATTAGAACATAATTTATGACATGTCTTTTTCTAATTTCAGATGAGAATATTTTCTAGTTTCATACTTTTTAGAGCGTGATTTTTCAAATGAGAATATCTTCTTGTTTCATACATTTTAGAGCGTGATTTTTCAGTAGTAGAGTTTTAGTTTTAGAACGGCCTATCCAACGATACCCCACACCATGGGACAGAGGAGAAAAAAATATCATCTCCACATGCAAATTTTGCGTCAAGATTTTTTTGTTCCACTTTGTCGGCGTGAATAATATAGTATGTATACCAATGCCAAATTACAGCTTTCTAGTACAGAGTCTCTGAGCTAAGCCGAGGACAGCCAGACAGACGGGCATGGTGAAACTATAATGGTTCCTTGTTGACTGCGGAACCCTAAAACAGTTCTGTATCTTACCTAGCCATGATGCCGTATGCAGGTCAGCTTTGATGGGTGAGTCAGGCTGGCTGAGGGCTGGTAGAAGACTGGACGGGAAGCTGAGCACCAGGCCCTGACCGAACATGTTGATCAGCACCGCTGACATCGTCCATGACTGGAAATTAAGGTAGTTCGTATAAGGACCAGATTTAATGTGTATTTGTATCTAAGTGTCATGTGGCTAAGTAATAACAGCCGCACGGGTCGATCGATCAGGTTAAGCTACGCTTGCCGCGGTTGGTCCGTGGATGGGAGACCATCTATACATACCAAGACCCCTCCGTGCCTCGGACAGCACGCCGTTGGTCCCAGCTGTCATTTGTGGATCTTTGACAGTCGTTACGGGTCGTCAGAAGCCCGAATGTCTGACAACCAGTCTTACCAAGGGGTATCATATTACCCAGTAATTGGGTTGTGGAGAAAGATAGGCAGACGCTCCATGTAAAATACTGGTATTCAGCTGCATTCGGTTAGACAAGAAGCCGACCCCAACAACGTCGGGAAAAGGCAGATGATGATGATCTGTATCTATCGCACTCGGACTTTTCCATTTTGCCGTCGCGTCGGGGTCACCAAATATGGGTACTTGTACGCTACTGTACAGTTTGCTGTTGCTGGGATTGGTGGAGAGTAAAAAAACGAAGCATTCCCGTCTGAGCACCTTATTTTAGAGCACCTATTTTTTGAGCACCAAAGATATTCCCATCTGAACACCAATCAATATTTTAGCCTGGTGATCAAGAGGGAACAATAAAAAATATTCAACTTTATTCCCTTTTGAGCACCTACGGTAGCTTCTAGTGATGGGGTGTTTAATAAAACATATCGATACAAATTGGCAGTACGAACACAATGGGATACCTTGAGGGCATTGACTTTGACGTCAGGGTCATTGACCTTGAAGTCAAGGTCAAAATTCCGGAAGTCCAATTCGCTGTTGGTCCAATTCGCAGTTGGTATTTCTGTGTAAAAGGTTTAAAATAACCTTAACCAAACCTAACCTCGGGGTGTCCTGCGCTCTCTGTTGCATCGTCGCCATGTCGAGCGACGGCACCCCGAGGTTAGGTTTGGTTTTAATTTTGACCTTTACCTCAAGGTCAATGGTCCTGAGGTCAAGGTCAGTGACCTTAGGAGAATCGCGAATCTTGACTTTCGGAATGTTGACCTTGACCTCATCAATAATTAATTCGTTTGCTAAAACTAAAAAACATATTTTGTGCGGATTACAAAGTACGCGTCAGAGACCTAAAAAAAATTTTTTGAACCACTATAAATTGGCCATTCTGTATAATTTGAATAATTATATGTTTTTTTTAAACTTTCATGTATTTTATTAATCAATTATTTATTTATCAAAACTTAATTAAAATATACAAGTTAACACTAAATTATTAAATAATTTAGTGTTAACTTGTATATTTTAATTAATTTAAGTTTAAATTTTAAACTATGTACAAGTACTTATATAATAATAATAAAAAAAGGGGAAGAGCTCATAGGGCATTAAAATATTCATCCGCATCGCTGTCAGTGGGAACAGTGCCCAAAAGGCTGGCAGCATTGCCACGTTGGATGGCAATGCTAATTCTTTGAGCTAAACATAGGCCAGCCCTCTGGTCCCGTGTGGAGTCGACCAACCGCTTGGCGATGTCCCGAAATACTCGATGAGAACTCGGACCCCAAGGCCCTAGTGTTTCAACCCCAAACGGCTCAAACATATAGCTCCCAATAAGGTTGTTATATTTGCGCCGTTTGAGGTTTTTTGCACCTGCAGCAGCCGCTCCAACACAGCACGCCGTGCTAGGAAGATGGGATGGCGCGAGGGTGTCAACACAGGTTGCATCCCACACTAAAGGCCTACCCAACTTCCAAGGCATTATGGTCATTCCGTCTGTTCTCTTCCCATCGTCGCATTATTTATTGAGATTAAATGTTTATTTCAGGAAATACCTAGATTTTTTAACCGACTTCAAAAAAGGAGGTTCTGCATTCGACCCGTATGTATGTATGCATGTATGTTTGTCCACGATTTTCTCAAAAACTAATGATCCAATTTTGATGATTCTTTCACTAACGTAATTTACATACTTTCAGGAAGGTTCTAGTATACAGTGGCGACTGGCGAGGTGTGAACAAAAGTAAGAGAGAAGCCGGTTTCAACTTACATACTCACCAATAAAGTAAAAATTAATTTGTTCATTTAAAAACAAAAGTCTTTTCTTTACTGAATTAAACACCATCTATCGTCAAATAGCAGAAACAAAAAGTAGTTATCACTACACAAACAAAACTTTCAATGTTTTAGAGAAATAAACTCAACTAAATTAGATACTATAATTATAAAAATATTATAGGAATATTAAAGATCGAATACATTACAATACAATAAGTTGAACAGGTGCAAACGAAATAAAATGTGTCATAGTATTCCTTTATCTCGTTCTCGCTGACGCATTTTTCATATATCTGTCTCTATCGTAACTCGTTGTATATCGGCTTGCTTTCGTCCATTATCAAGCGGTACCACGTGACCTAGAGTGACGTCATGACGGGATCGCTATTGTATAAATTTTTAGTTCCCAATAATGACGTTTTGGCGCCGAGTTATTTTAGATTTTTTTGTTGTTGTTGTAATTCAAAGCTAAATACGCGTTCTTGTTGTTTAAACGTTAAGGTGAATTAAATATCCACAGTGTAACCCTTGTTTTTGGCAATAGTAGACACTATACACAATTGACTGTGCCATTTTTCAATAGCGGTAGCGAACCGCCGAAGGGAAGCCGGTAGGAATCGTGTTATTATTTTATTTATTTTATTTATTTGGCTCACCAACAATTGAATACACTGATACAAAGATATGAGATACATGCAAAATAATTATTGACTAGTGTTCCAACTTCTAACAGGTAAGCACAACATGCATTACTTATATGACGATAAATAATGGGCACCTAGGTACACACCGAGCATAAATTATGTTAGAGACCAAATTCTAAATTAAAATCAAAATAAAGCCAAAATTAAGATTACATAAAAACAAGTTAAAATTAAAATCATGATACAATTAAAAATTAAAATCGGACTGCAATTAAAATCAAAATTAAAAATCAAACTAAAATCAGAATCATAGCCAAAATCAAAAACAAAATCATTAATAAACTTAAAAAATAAATTAAAAATCAACACTAAAATTAAAATCAAAATAAACACAAATTAAAATTAGGTAAAAATAAATAAGCGCTAAAATTAAATTACAAATTTTTGTACATAATACTTCGGAACCTACTAAGTGAGTCACATTGCACATCGACAAGATCACTGCAGCTATTCAATAATTTACATAGGCGGGGGATTGGAGAATTAGCACCAAGGACAGTTCTGCGAAAAGGAGGACACAAGGGGGTTATAGGAGCTCGTGGGCTTTTCGTGGGCACACGGATTTTGATCCAGCTCAACAATTGGGGGCAGTCAATTTTATATCTCAAAATTTTAAATAAAAAAGACGAGTCCAGTAAATCTCTCCTCTTCTGTAGGGATATCATCTTGAAATGCAAAAGTCTCTCTTTATACGATCGTTTCATTTTAGCTATTCCAGAAGAGTATGCTAAATGCCACAGAAATCGTTTTTGAACCCTTTCCAATCTTAGTGTGTGAGTGGCATAGTGAGGTCTCCATACAGTGCTGCAATATTCTAAAGAGCTGCGGACCAAACAATTATAAAGCAGTATCTTAGTCTTATAGCGACGGAAACAGGTAATATTTCTTATGACAAACCCAAGCATTCTGGAGGCTTTTTTAACTACATTTTCTATGTGGGGTACAAATGTTAACTGCCTATCGAACAAAACTCCCAAGTCTCTTATCTGTTCCACTTCCTGAATTAAGTTGCCACTAATACAATAAGCAGATCTAGTTAAATTAGTTTTTCTGGTTTTTTTGGTTTTCTGGGTTTTATTAGGTGCTTTCGCCACTGTATAATAATATATTATGTAATTATTCTTATATACAAAGTTATATGCATAAATGCACTGTATCTCCTGCATTTCTAAGCGGATTTTGTGATGATTCTTCTTTTCGTTTGACTTGGGCTTACCTACTTATGTAATATATTCAACTAAAAATGGAAATATAAATTTACTTTAAAAAAAGTAAAAACCGACTTAAAAACCAAAAACCGGCCAAGTGCGTGTCGGACCACGCACAATGAAGGGTTCCGTAGTTGGGATGAATTTATCTTAAGAACAAACTTAGCATTGTAGTTGAAAAACATGTTCTCCCATACCTTCCAACTGTAAATGTAAGTTTGTACTCACGATATTGATAGATTTACCATGTTATTTTAAAACCACAGACTTAATCTACAGGTAAAGATCTATTTTCTGTATTTTTTTTTCAAAATTTTAGGCTCAGTACTTTCGGAGATAAGGGGGGGGGGAATGGTCAATTTTCGTCTATTTTCTTAAATAACTTTAAAACAATTTATTTTAAAATTATAAAAAATATATATTTGAGACTCTCACAGTAGCCCTTTCATTTGACATGCCACATTTTTTTTTTAATTTTCTTATTTATCCCCCAAAAAGTAACCTCTATATTCAAAATTCATTTATTTACTTTACCCGTCCGTGTTTGGGTCACAGAAATTCATATGTGTACCAAATTTCAACTTAATCAGTCCATTAGATTCGGAGCAAATTGGCTGTGACAGACGGACAGACAGACAGACAGACAGACAGACAGACAGACAGACGGACAGACATACAGACACATGAGTGATCCTATAAGGATTCCGTTTTTTCCTTTAGAGGTACGGAACCCTAAAAACGAATAAAATAACTTTCATAAACAAGCTGGTGTCTTGAATTCTTCAATACACTTTAGCTTGACACAATGAAAGTTATTTGATTCGTTTTAAAATATTTTTACAAAATGTTGGTTACATCGTTCATGTTGAAAATATACATGTGAGAACAATATACAAAGTGCACGTTAAAAAGCGTCCGTAATAAAAAGGTAAAAACTAAAACAACTAAATTAAAAATTAAATCACGGCAGCTAAGAGGCGACCAGTCCCAAATGACAGCGCCCGTTCACGAACATGATGCATGGATCAGCACCATTTAGCTCAACCATTTTGAAGGGAACTTAATGATCCAACACACACGCCACCATCAGCGAGACATTTGAGTGAGCATGACATACTCTCAACCGCCAGGGCACACTCAAGTCAGTGAAAGACGTACCCAGTAAAAGGTAGCTTAATAGTAGCTACATAGTGCTCACACATGTGCTATTTAAACTCAAAAACTCAAACTCAAAGCATTTATTTCAATTACAGGCACTTTTGAGTTGTCAAAGAGTCGGTCAGTTAGTCAGAAAGTTGAAGCTAGATGCCCATTCTAAAACGTAGATCTCAATGGAGAAGAACGGGCAAGAAACTCCACGGATACTCTTTTAAATCAAGATAAGTAATACAACATCCTGGGTACATTATTTTTGTTGCTTCTACATGTGAGAACACTGTAAAAAAATAAAAAATACTTAAAAACAAGTCAAAATATAAAATTAAAAATAAGCCCTGGCAGATAAGAGATGACCAGTCTCAACTGACGGCGCCCGTACACGAAAATGACGCGTGGATTGGCCCATCAATGCAATTATATACCTAATACTAAGGGGTCTACCCTTTATAGCACAACTTTTTATGTCATAATATTATTTTGCATAACAGCTGATAGCATCATTTCGCAGAAAATCGTTTGGCATACACTCATTTATCATATATTACATTCAAAACTCATAATTTTGTAAGTCAGAATCATCTTTTGGCATAAATTTCATATCCATTTAAAAAGTAGAACCATCATATCGCAGAAAGTTCACACTCAGAATCGTCTTTTGGCATACATTTCCTAGCGATAGTCATTAAAAGGCAGAGCTATCATATCTCAGAAAGTTTACACTTAGAATCATCTTTTGGCATATATTTCATATCTACTAATTGAAAGACTCATCTATCACATTACAGAAAATTCATAGTTAGAACACTGATTTGTTTTCGCCACCAGATACAGCAAACACGCAGCATGCAAACAAAAATACACCATGCATACCAGCATGCAGCAAACAAGCATACACCATGCATGCAGCATGCAAGCAAGCATGCAAACAAACATACACCATGTATGCAGCATGCAAGCAAGCATGCAGCATGCAAGCGAGCATGCAACATGCAGCAGGCATGGTTTCTGTCACGACTCCGATAACTTGTTTACCAACTAGTACTTTTACCAATTTTTATGTAGCCAAATATTTCAGTTGTAATAACACACTTTACGCAAAATAAAATAAGACAAATATTTTTTTGTCCATATTTGTTTTCTATATAATCTAGTCGTTTCTGGCACTCGCCGGCCGCTACCGCGAAAGCGCTCGCTATGCTCGCTCGGCTCGTGCGTAAGAGGTCACAGTTTTAACCTAACCTTTTTTTTTTTGACGCTGAGAAATGCATTACGCATCCCTGCTCGTGGGGGACGAGACGGGGTATGTGGGACTCCTGTCGGATTGACAGTATACCCACTAAAACTCAGCGGTGTTCCCACATCGCCGTGATGGGAGGGCCATGGGAATCCGGCTCAGCCTTTACTTCCACAACACTCCCGGCGCATGCCCCCAGGCTGGGGGGCTACGGGAATGGCCGGGAACACCTGGAACACCTGGCCATTCCCGTCCGACACTGGTGGGGGCCTGTGCAATACAGGCAAGGGTGCCCCTACACCCGTTGCCTGCTGGCCTCCACCTGGGAGGAGTCGGAGATGACTATCAAACTGAAGTCTTCTTCGACCCCTCCTCCGCCTTCGGAGCGGCGCCGCGTGAGGATCGTACTCCCCGCGCGCGCTCCGCCACCTCCTTCTGACATTAGTTCCTCGCAGAAGGAGGTGACCGCTGCCCAGGCCCCCTCGCTTTCCAGCATGGAGTTGACGACGCTGGGAAGCGAGAGGTCCCGCCCGACCGTTGCGGGCGACCACCCCAGGGACCAAAACCAGCACATGGGCGCCAGACGACCCCGTGCCTGGGCACCCTTGGTCCCCCTGCGACGGGTCAGGTCTTTGGCCTCGCCGCCTGCCAAATTTCGGCCGCAGAGGATAGGGAGAGCGGCCAACGTCATACCGACACTCCTCCCCTGCGGCCCCACCGCGTCCGCCATCAAACGGTGGCGGCCCCGTCAAAGCCGCGGAAGGTAGGGAGAGCGGCGCACCGCAATACCGGCACTCCTCTCCCGCCGCGGCCTCCAATCCTCAGCCGCGATGCCTCCCAAAAGTTGCGGTGTCGCCCAAGCGGCCACCGCAACCTACCCACTGGCCGCTACGTCGTCGGCTTTCCAGGAAAAGCCCTGACGAGCGGCCCCTCCTCGGGTTCCTCTTCGTTTCACCGTGGGTGACCAAGCCACGGCTACTGAGCCCCCCCGCCTCGACAATGCGGGAACCCACCGGGGGGGGGGGGGGGGGTTGGGGTGAGCGGAGGGGTCTGTCAGACTCTTACTGACTAAAAACCACCCCGGTATTCCCTTCCCACACCTGGACCGGGGATCATGGGAACTTAGGCGCCTTCCACGATCCCCGGCTAGTGCCGGCCCGCCTTTATGGGCCTCCTCAGGCCTGCGAGGGGAGTGAGGTGTAGGACTCCCCCCGCAACGTCCAACACCCCGCCCCCGACGCCCGGGCCGCCTTCTGCGGGTCGGGAGAGTCATCTCGATCTCCCTCTCCCTTTCCGCAGTCTCCTTCCGGGGGGTTTTAACCTAACCTAACCTAACCATTTTTTTTAATAATTAACCTCGTCTAACTAGTTCGTTTCTTGATAGCCTGTTAAAAATAATCTCATTTTTTCCACATTTTTTTTTCTGTAAAATCTAGTCGTTTCTGGCATTCGACGGCCGCTGCCGCGGCACCGCTCGCTTCGCTCGCTCGGCTCGTGCGTAGAAGGTTAGTTTTAACCTAACCTAACTTAATATATATTTTTTGTCATAACAAATCATTTGACCAAAAGACCAAACGTTTATTGTCTAAAGATTGTTTGCTGTAATAAATCATTTGATTAAAGACCAAATGCCTTAATGACATAATCCTTGGTAATATTCTGCCAAGTAAAAATTTCACCAAATGAAAATGTGCGTACTAAAATGATTCCAAATATTGCATTGGTAAAAAAAAGTTGCTAAAATTGGTTTGGGTAATGAAATTTTGTCAAAATCTTTTCGGCAAAACGGCAGGATATCATTTTATAGAAATGACAATATGCCTAATAAAATTAATCCAAATGAAATTCTGCCATCTTCATAGTATTCCATATGATATTAATAATCATCGCACTAAATAAACGTTATGCTAAAAGAAATTATCCGGAATTTTAACTTTGCCAAAGAAAGGAAGAAAGAAAAAAAAAACTGTTTATTCACATGAAAGTGACGCACATTACATAGTTATCTTATATCTAGGCTTAAAAACTAAAACAAAACGGAAATTTGGGTCACTTCCACTCAAACTTCAAAGGTGCCAAATAAATTTCTGCCCTCCTAAAAGTATGCCATTGTAAATTCGGACATGTCTTTCACCTCTTTTACCGAAAAGATTTAGATTTTTTCTTACGTACGTGATGTTTTTGTATGTATACTCGTATTGACAAGGTACCGTCATGATGTTAATATCTTTAAACAGTTCCTTTAGTGAATAGGAGCTCGTGGCTAAGTAATAACAGCCGCACGGGTCGATCCATAAGGTTAAGCTACGCTTGCCGGGGTTGGTCCGTGGATGGGTGACCATCTTTACATACCGAGACTCCTCCGTGCCTCGGAAATCACGTTAAGCCGTTGGTCCCGGCTGTCATTCGTGGATCTTTGACAGTCGTTACGGGTCGTCAGAAGCCCGAAAGTCTGACAATCAGTCTTACCAAGGGGTATCGTATTACCCAGTTAATGGGTTGTGGAGGTCAGATAGGCAGTCGCTCCATGTAAAATAATGACATGCAGCTGCATCCGGTTAGACTGGAAGCCGACCCCAACATAGTTGGGAAAAGGCTAGGCAGATTGATTGAGTTCCTTTAGTGAATCGCACCTGCGGAAAGAAGAAGCCATTGCAGCTTTGAGTAGACCTGACCTAAGAGACGGCATGCATACATTGCAGTCATCGTGTAGATCAACTATATTTTAGGGAGCTCAACGACACTAGCAGATCTGCGGAACATTTCCGTAGGCCATATACAAAAATATTCAAAACCGCCAGACAGTTATAAGGTCATGTATTCAATCTAGTGTGGGACATTGCATTCAGACTCCTTTTTTTTTTAGTGGATGGGAAATCATCAAATGACTTCCCCCGCTCTGGGCCTAGCAGGAGGGCGTGTCAGACTTTTACTGACTAAAACCCACCCCTGTTCCTTCAGTTGCCTGTGCCAGGGCGATCCCGGCGGCATCGGCCCTATTGGACCCCGTCACTGCTGACATATGTTTGATTCGCGCGTGGAACACAACGCGCCGTCGACCCGGGCCTGGTCCTTACCGGACGGCGAGCTGCCCATTACTCGTCGTCCGCAAGCCCGCACCTACGGTGGCCGGGAATCGGCAATCGATTCCCGCCGCCCAGGGCGTCTCCTACGGCGGCTAGGGGCGCGAGGGCGCGACTGTTGCGTCTCCCTCACGCGTTCCGCCTCCTCCTTCGCGAGCATTACTGCTTCGCAAAAGGAGGTGACTGCCTCCCATGCACTATCCCTCCGCACCATGGCCTGGACCAGGTTTGGACGCAAGAGATCGCTGCCGCGATCGCCTCCGCGAGACGCCACGGCGGTGCTCCGCCCAAGCTGGGCAGACCTCCACTGTATGCTCCACCGTATCCTCCGGGCGATCCACACAATGGTGACAACCGGGCGTTTTCTCCCACCTTATCCGAAACAGGAACCTCCCGAAACAACCGTGTCTGGTGAGGACCTACGTCAGGCGGAAGGAGAGGACGCCGTGGCGCCTCTACAATCACTCCTCAAAGAGGGGACATATCGGCGCAATTGTGGCGTGCCCAATGTATTCGGACTCCTTACAGGTGGACCGGCACTCGCTGGAGCGAGGCTATGACGACAACCTCGATGCCACTGACGTCATACAGATATACGTCAATAGGATTAAATTAATTTAAGCTACCTTTCCGAGATGGGCTGCAGACTGCAAACTGCAAGCGACACCACTTGTGAAATGAATCTCTATGAAATTGAGTCCGAGCGCGGCAACATTGCCGGTTAGACTGGTAGCCAACCTCAACATAGTTGGGAAAAGGCTAGATAGATGATGATTTACATTATACAGGGTGGCAGGGACATCGATGATACCATGGACTCAGCTCATGATTCTGGACCCCTCGCGTTGAAATTTTCGTCGTTTATTCAAAAAAAAAAAACAGCTGTTTCCTACCTACACGATCATAATATATGGAACAGCAATTTTTTTTAATAAGTAACTGTCAAAAATTTCGACGCAAGTGTGTCTAGAATTATGTACTGAATCCATGGTATCAGGTCACGCGTCGAAGTCCCTGCCACTCTGTAATTAAACTGAAAAAATACTTATTATTATGTTTATCTATACATAATGAAGGAACTGAAAGAAACTGATAAGCAATTGCCAAAAAAAAAATTCACTTCTTATTAAATAATAGGTCTTTACCTATGAAATTGCCGTTTTGTATGAAAAAATTTAACCGAATTTTTTTCATGCACATTTTATTTGTATTAATCGAAGTAATCACCCATGCAATCAATGCATCTTTGCCAACGCAGTGGCAGTTTATTGAAAGAAAGAAAGAAAGAAAACACATTTATTTAGCACAGACTAAATTAAAGAGGCAAAACAAAAAAGTAAAAAATAATAATAAAATGATGCCCTTCTTAAAGAAATCAGCTGGACGGGAGGCAACAAATTCTTCAAAGGCATTTTGTTCTGCCTCTCGGGTATTGAATTTTTTTCCCGCCAAGAAGTTATCCAAATTCTGGAAAAAGTAGTAGTCTGTAGGCGCAAGGTCTGGTGAGTAGGGCGGATGACGGAGAGCTTCCAACCCTAGTTCTTGCAACTTGGAGACCGTCTGCTGTGCAGTATGAGGTCGCGCGTTGTCGTGCAGGAGCAGCGGAGACGAGCGATTGACCAATCTCGACGCGTACTTCGCGCTGGCGATCATTGAGTTCGTGGGGCACCCATTTGTCAAGCTTTTTTACCTTGCCAATTTGACGCAAATGGACCAATATTGTTTTGACGCTAACGTCGAAAGCTACTGCTAATTCAGCCGTAGATTGTGTATCATCAGCTTCCACAATCGCCTTTAATTCGTCATTGTCGACCAAAGTCTTCGGACGACCGCGAGGTTCATTTTTCAGGTCGAAATTTCCAGAACGGAAGCGAGCAAACCAATAACAAGTGGTGCGTTGGTTTGTAGTGTTAGCTCCGTAAACGTCGTTGATGTTGCGTGCCGCTTGTGCCGCGTTGCTGCCACGACGGTACTCATATTCCATAATTACTCGAATTTTTAACGTATCCATGATGACGAAAAAGATTGAAATGCGATGAAAATGTAACACTAATCAATAAACAAATGACTACTTTTGGAAAAAAAAATCCATGTTTTTAAAATAAAATTAATTTGAAATTAGAATTCTTAGCCAAACAAAAATTATTTTGATTTGAAATGGGCAGTACTGCAGAACGGCAATTTCATAGGTAAAGACCTAATAGTATACCGAACACCGAAACACCGAATACCGAACCGATACCGAAACACTTCTGGGACCTTGACACATACACACCCTCACACTCATATACTCTCAATCATACCTACAGGCTACACTTTCATTCACATATACTCGCACACATACCCACCCTTACACACATTTCATTTGTTTTAAATTAATGTTAATTTATTTAGTTTTAGCATAAAAATTATACGATTTGGATTCTGTATTAACACGTCTTGTTATGGAAGAGCGGACTCTCCTAATACAGGCACTATCTGCCTAAAAGGAGGATCCAATCAAAAATGTTGTTTATACCTAAATTTATTATACCAATAAACTATTTTTTTTTTTTTAGTATACTACGTGTCGTTTTGCATCCTCGTCAAATTTCAGAGTGTGTGTGTGTGTTTTGTGTGTGTGTGTGTAGTTTGTGTGTGTGTGTTTATTTTTGTGTGTGTGAGTGTGTGTGTGATACAGAACATCAAACCGAACAACTTTCTCCATGGGACCAACATCGTAATCGCGAAAACATTTTCAACTATCCCATAGAAAACTTTTATACCTACTCGACGCAAATGTATGGGACGACTGATTATTTTTTCGCGATTACGATGTTGGTGCCATGGAAGAAGTTGTTCGGTTTGATTGTCTATAACCACAACCTTAAAGACGGGGATGCAAAACGACACGTTGTATATTATATTGGTTGGGGAAAAAGTCTTTTCGCGTTATAGTATGTATGAACTGAAAATAAAATCTCTTTGGCTATACTATTTGTATCTGTCTGGTTTTGGTATCATTGAAAGTTTAAATTTTAAAGAACATAATTCCAAATTCAAATTAGGAAAATGTGTGATTTTCATTTGTTTTTCGTACTGTCAAGATGAGTGAATCTAATGAAGAAATTCGATACATTTTAAAATTTTACTACAAAAAAGGTAAAAATGCAACGCAAGCCGCGAAAAAAATTTGCGATGTTTATGGACCCAGTGCAGTGTCTGTGAGAGTAGCACAAATTTGGTTTAAGCGTTTTCAATCCGGAAATTTGATGTCAAAGATGCACGTCGCTCTGGTCGCCCTATTACGGATAAAATGGATGCCATTTTTGAAAAAGTGGAGCAAGATATCAGTAGTTAAGACGTAGCTGAAGAACTGGGAATTGACCACAAAACAGTTTTGGGGCATTTGAAAAAAACTGGGTACACAAAAATGCTCGATATTTGGGTACCTCACGAGCTCACTGAAAGAAAATTAATGAACCGTGTACTCATTTGTGATTCTTTATTACGACGTAATGAAACCGAATCATTTTTGAAGAAGCTGATAACTGGTGATGAAAAGTGGATCACGTACGACAAGAACGTGCGAAAAAGGTCGTGATCAAAGGCCGGTCAGGCTTCACAGACTGTGGCGAATCCCGGGTTAACTCGCAACAAGGTGATGCTGTGTGTGTGGTGGGATTGGAAGGGCATTATTAATTATGAGTTGTTACCATCAGGCAGGACCATCGATTCTGAACTCTACTGCGAACAACAGCTGAGATTAAAACAAGAAGTTGAGAGAAAGCGGCCGGAATTAATGAACAGAAGGGGTGTGGTTTTTCATCATGATAACGCTAGACCTCACACATCTTTAGCCACTCAGCAAAAATTAAGAGAGTTTGTCTGGGAGGTGTTAATGCATCCGCCGTGTAGTCCTGACCTTGCACCTTCAGATTTCCACCTGTTTCGGTCTCTTTAGAATTCTTTAGGCAGTGTCATGTTAACATCACGAGAGGACTGCCAAAACCACTTGTCGCGGTATTTTGATCAGAAGTCCCAAAATTTCTATAGCAATGGGATCATGTCCCTACCTACAAGATGGCAAAAAGTTATCGAACAAAATGGTACCTACATATTAGGTTGGGGAAAAAGTCTTTTCGCATTATAGTATGTTTGAACTTAAAATAAAATCTCTTTGGCTATACTATTTGTATCTGGCTGGTTTTGGTATAAATGAAAGTTTAAATTTTAGAGAACATAATTCCAAATTCAAATTAGGAAAATGTGTGATTTTCATTTGTTTTTCGTACTGTCAAGATGAGTGAATTTAATGAAGAAATTCGATACATTTTAAAATTTTACTACAAAAAAGGTAAAAATGCAACGCAAGCCGCGAAAAAATTTGCGATGTTTATGGTCCCAGTGCAGTGTCTGTGAGAGTAGCACAAATTTGATTTAAGCGTTTTCAATCCGGAAATTTTGATGTCAAAGATGCACGTCGCTCTGGTCGCCCTATTACGGATAAAATGGATGCCATTTTTGAAAAAGTGGAGCAAGATCGGCATATCAGTAGTTACGGCGTAGCTGAAGAACTAGAAATTGACCACAAAACAGTTTTGGCGCATTTGAAAAAATTTGGGTACACAAAAAAGCTCGATATTTGGGTACCTCACGAGCTCACTGAAAGAAACCTAATGAACCGTGTACTCATTTGTGATTCTTTATTACGACGTAATGAAACCGAAACATTTTTGAAGAAGCTGATAACTGGTGATGAAAAGTGGATCACGTACGACGAGAACGTGCGAAAAAGGTCGTGGTCAAAGGCCGGTCAGGCTTCACAGACTGTGGCGAAACCCGGGTTAACTCGCAACAAGGTGATGCTGTGTGTGTGGTGGGATTGGAAGGGCTTTATTTATTATGAGCTGTTACCACCAGGCAGGACCATCGATTCTGAACTCTACTGCGAAAAACTGATGAGATTAAAGCAAGAAGTTGAGAGAAAGCGGCCGGAATTAATCAACAGAAGGGGTGTGGTTTTTCATCATGATAACGCTAGACCTCACACATCTTTAGCCACTCAGCAAAAATTAAGAAAGTTTGGCTGGGAGGTGTTAATGCATCCGCCGTACAGTCCTGACCTTGCACCTTCAGATTTCCACCTGTTTCGGTCTCTTCAGAATTCTTTAGGCAGTGTCAGGTTAACATCACGAGAGGACTGCCAAAACCACTTGTCGCGGTATTTTGATCAGAAGTACCAAAATTTCTATAGCAATGGGATCATGTCCCTACCTACAAGATGGCAAAAAGTTATCGAACAAAATGGTACTTACACACTTTAGATAAATGTAAATATTGTATACTAAAAAATGTTTTGAATTTTCTTAAAAAATGCGAAGAAACTTTTTCCCCAACCTATTACTTTAGATAAATGTAAATAATGTATATTAAAAAATATTTTGAATTTTCTTAAAAAATGCGAAGAAACTTTTTCCCCAACCTATTATACGAAATCATAGAAAATATCTATGTACGAAATACAGGTTTTGCCTAGTTCGGCTACAGGTGCTTAACTCATTTTTACTCAAAACTTGTTAAACATTTGTAAAACAATCTGGAAATAGATAAATACTTTAGGTACTTTAAAAAAATATATTACAATTTTTTTTTTGTTAAAAGCTGATTTTGTTACTTTGTTTCTTTTTTTTAATGTTACTATTAAAATATTAAATTTAAAAAATATTTACCTGTCGCAACAACGGGGACGACATTGTTCTAGAACCCCGTGACGTCATGTTGGTCACAGGCTACCACTCATAGCCAGCACCAGCCACGCATTGGCACCACAGCCAAGTAACAAATGGTTAAAAAAAATGAATACAACTGTACAAATAGCACAGATCAACGCAAACACAACTGTTACTGAGTGAATCTGTTTTTGGCGACGTTTCTTTTGCGGTTATTTTCATATTTTTTCTAGAAATATGAAAATAAACTTACCTAAAAAGCTATAAGTACCTTTTTGTTTTCTTTATTTAATTATGGACTTTATAATCGCAATGCGTATGACAGTTCCGTCCACAGAAAAGATATCTGTTCTGTGGTTCCGTCATACCCTAAAAACTTATCGTTCACAGCTTTAAATAAGACCCAAAACAATTAGAATTAAAACTAATAAAAAGTAGGTAAGAAAATTTTTGCGAAAATTCTAAGTGGTTAATAAAAACATGTCAAACTAGCCTCTGCCAACGACTTCGTCTGCGTCAAATTTCTTTTTTAAACACATTAAACATAAAATATCTTATGAACTACGGCAGTACTGCAGCTCCCCATTAGTGTAAAATTTTTCGGAATCGGATCAGTAGTTCCGAAGATTATCTGCTACATACAAACTCACAAAGGAGAGTATTCTGCATTCATACATCTTTCGCCCCAGAACCAACAGCGAAGGAAAATTACTTTGCGTGTTCTAAATTACAAATACACCACAGTTTTTTAATTAATATTAAAAAAAATGGGCATCTATACGTACCCGTTACTGATCATATTTGTGTAGTCAAAAGTAAAAAAAAATTAAATCCCAAAATTGTCCACGAAAATTTGTCAAAATTGGTAAATTCATAATTAATCAAGCATTCATAAGTTCATAACAATTGCTACTAGAAAATATTACGCGCAGTGCTTTTCCATGATTAATGAATACTACTAGCTAGTAGTGTAGCTGATGTAGCCTGTGCAATATTTCTATAAACTGACTGACATTTAATAATAATAATAGGTCTTTACCTATGAAATTGCCGTTTTGTATGAAAAAATTTAAACGAATTTTTTTCATGCATTTTTTATTTGTATTAATCGAAGTAATCACCCATGCAATCAATGCATCTTTGCCAACGCAGTGGCAGTTTATTGATGCCCTTCTTAAAGAAATCAGCTGGACGGGAGGCAACAAATTCTTCAAAGGCATTTTGTACTGCCTCTCGGGTATTGAATTTTTTTCCCGCCAAGAAGTTATCCAAATTTTGGAAAAAGTAGTAGTCTGTAGGCGCAAGGTCTGGTGAGTAGGGCGGATGACGGAGAGCTTCCAACCCCAGTTCTTGCAACTTGGAGACCGTCTGCTGTGCAGTATGAGGTCGCGCGTTGTCGTGCAGGAGCAGCGGAGACGAGCGATTGACCAATGCTGGTTGGAGATGTGCCAGCTTCTCCATCATTGTGTTCAGTTCTTCACAGTACACATCTGAAGTAATGCTCACCCCGTTTGGTAAGAAGCTGTGATGAATCACACCGGCGCTAGACCACCAAACAGTGACCATCACTTTTCTAGGGGTAAGTTTTCGTTTAGGGCATTTTTTAGGTGCTGAACCAGGATCCAACCAACTTGCTGAGCGCTTGCGGTTATCAAACAGAATCCATTTTTCATCGCAGGTAACAATGCGGTTCAAAATTCCTTCATTTGTGTGTCTGTTGAGCAGTGCAAGGCACGTCTCGCCGCGTACTTCGCGCTGGCGATCATTGAGTTCGTGGGGCACCCATTTGTCAAGCTTTTTTACCTTGCCAATTTGACGCAAATGGACCAATATTGTTTTGACGCTAACGTCGAAAGCTGCTGCTAATTCAGCCGTAGATTGTGTATCATCAGCTTCCACAATCGCCTTTAATTCGTCATTGTCGACCAAAGTCTTCGGACGACCGCGAGGTTCATTTTTCAGGTCGAAATTTCCAGAACGGAAGCGAGCAAACCAATAACAAGTGGAGCGTTGGTTTGTAGTGTTAGCTCCGTAAACGTCGTTGATGTTGCGTGCCGCTTGTGCCGTGTTGCTGCCACGACGGTACTCATATTCCATAATTACTCGAATTTTTAACGTATCCATGATGACGAAAAAGATTGAAATGCGATGAAAATGTAACACTAATCAATAAACAAATGACTACTTTTGGAAAAAAAAATCCATGTTTTTAAAATAAAATTAATTTGAAATTAGAATTCTTAGCCAAACAAAAATTATTTTGATTTGAAATGGCCAGTACTGCAGAACGGCAATTTCATAGGTAAAGACCAATAAGGCAGGTAATAATAAGGCAGGGGACATAGTTCTTCCATAGTTCAAGGTACCCAATCCACTATAGCCACCCAAACCCATAGGCCCAATGTGTTCTGTTTCCATGTTCTGCAATAGTCCTACACCAACCGGGGGTTGTCCTTGGGTGCAATTGCATAGTGCATACAGGGATAATCGTCGGCTGGTGCCTTCTTTTCATTTAAAATTGTATAAGGGGCCTCTGCGAGTTGGCTTCGGCTCCTCGTACGCCTTCCAAAGGTCCGGGACCCCAGGGTCCCGAGATATGTCAAAGACAATTTAAATAATAATATTTAATAATTTTGAGATATATACAAACGCTAATAACTTTGCTGTTTATGAATATTATTTATTGAGACTTTACGTATAGGTATAATAACAAGACCTTCTCTAATAAGCCCTTTAAGTATTTTAGTGGTGTATATGCCCATGAAGGCAAAGTTGCTGAAAGCATATTTATATAGCAAGAAAAAAAAAAGATGAAGGCAGAAAATGAAGAAAACAAAGATTTTGAGATTATAATTATTTAGTAAGACACAAACCTTTCAATGCAAAAGTATAACTATATGGAACTCATCTCATAAGAGAGGAGCCCTGTGTCCCAGCAATATGTAGATATAATTTACAATTTATAAAATCAGAGGCACTTTTATTCTTCAGTGTACTTCATGAATCAGACAGACCGTATCTCGTAAACAAAGGAACAATAATTATTTTAATTTGAATATTAAGTACTTTTTCGTAATGTAAATCGACATTAATTTGCTGACGTAGATTTTTAAACAAGTCTATTATGGAGTTTAGCAATTTTTTTAGCGAATGACGTAATAATGATTTATTATTATGTAGGTACCTATCTACTTCTAATTACTCGAACTAGTGAAATTAGTGGACGAAAGTAACACGATTCCTCTTCTCTTCTTCTTCTTCTTCTGCTTCTCTTCTGCTTCTCTACTGAGGCTCGTATCAGCAACTATAACGCTATGGTATACAATAGAACAGTCAATAGCGTCTACTATTGCCAAAAGATATACAGGGTGTCCCGTAAATAATGGATCAAACGTAACGGGTAGGTAGCTTACCTAATTTCCAACAACTAATTTGAATATTAAAAAAAAACCGTTACAGTAACCAGGATATTAATTTTTTTTCGAATTTTACGATTTTGTCTTCCAGAATTAAGCTTTTTTAATGCTGTCGCTGCAAATGATGACATTTTTAGGTATGATTTTTATTTAACATTTCTGAATAGCTTACTAATGTTATAAGATACCATTTTTTTGAATACCGTTTTATTTGCCTTAGAAAAAAAATCTTGAGTTGAAAAGTTTTTTCTTTACGATGTTAGGACCAAAATTGAAAAAATTCTCCTGTAAAAAAAATGTATGACACCGAAAACCACCATTATTTTAAAAACTTGTACATTTAATAAGGTTTGCAAATTGGTGTAAAACTTACGTCTAGTCTTTATCGTTACAAAGATATTGCTATGAATGTGATGAAGACAGAAAATAAATTAAATTGGTACTATTCCATTTTTTCATTTTCGTAATGGCTTATGCTTGAATGCTTGTAATCGAAGCAGGTAGTTAAGCGGCTAGCATATTCCGACCCGATGACGTCATCTGTCCGGAATTTGGGACCGCTACCTGTGGCGGAGTTGCACCTCAGTCAGCGTGAAGGGGATAGATAGCGCCGCTTTTGTATTTTTGGTAAATTGGTATGAAGTTGTACATTCTAGTCCTTGTCGTTACAAAGATAATTGCTATGAATCTGAGAGGTGCTCCAAATCAACGTTAATAAAAAAAATAAAAAAGTGTGTACATTTAAACTTTTTCTTTAAAATGTGTAACTGTAGTATTTCAGAGGCAATGTTCATTGAATTATTGAGGCGTATGAAAAGAATTAGGAGGCCGTACTAAAAAAAACAGTTAGTTCAAATAAATCGTTTTATTTGGTTTTTACAATAAATGTTCGAATTGCCTTCCCTCTACAAGAATGCAAAGTCTGCATCTCCTAATAAAGGAAGCTCTTATCCGACGGACAAAACGGCTTTGGTTTATTTCTGATACAGCAGATTGGATGCGCTGTCGTAATTCTTCTTCCGACGTTATTGGATTCTTGTAGACCCTGTCTTTTAAACATCCCCAGTAAAAAAAATCTAGGGGATTTAAATCCGGAGATCGCGGAGGCCACAAAATTGGTCCTAATCGGCCGATCCATCTGTCCGGATAACTTTCATCAAGGTGCGCCCTTACTGCCGTCGCATAGTGAGCGGGGCACCCATCATTTTGCAACCACATTGCTTGCCGTACGTCTTCTGGAACGTTTTCTAATAACCTTGGCAACTCATTCCTTAAAAAATGGAGATAATATTCGGCGTTTAGAGTAGCTGGTAGTTCAAAGGGCCCTATTATTTGCCCATTGATTATTCCCGCCCATAAATTTATTTTAAATTGATGTTGGCTCCTGTCCTCTCGCATCAAATATGGGTTTATCAGCTACCAACTGTGCAAATTATGCAAATTTAAATATCCATCTCGGCGGCATGAAGACTCGTCACTCCATAAAATCTTGTTAAAAAACTGCGGGTCCGCCCGAATCATTCTAAGCATCCTTTGGCAAAATTCTATTCTTGGCTGGTAATCACGCGACGTCAGCGTTTGAACACGTTGCACGTGATATGGGTGCAATCGGCACCGTTGTAGCACTCGATGCACCGTCGATCTAGAAATTCCTACGCGTCGCGCTATGACGCGAACGGAGACTGACGGATCTTCCTCGATTTCTCGAAGAATGACTTCGTCATTAACTTGTCGCGGTCGTCCTTCACGGGTACCACCAACTCCGGTGCCAAGAATTCTTCCCTCAAGAAGCGCGTTATGCACTCTAATAAAGACGCGATAATCGGGATAACGAACCAGGTTCGGGTATCTTTCACGGTACAATCTTGCAGCCGCCCTGGCATTACCTCTTGCTTCTCCGTAGATAAAATGCATTTCGGCGTACTGCCGTGGCGTGTACTCATAACGAGGCATTGAGCTGAATAAGGTTTCAGCGCTACTGCACACACGTACAAGCACACACAAACGAATGTTTTCGGAGTCCGTAGGATCGCCAAGTCGTTTGTCCAATACGCAAAGAGTTCCAAATCGATAGGCAAAGCAAAGTCCAAAAACACAGCACAAGTCAAATTTTACAGAAGAAAACACCGAGCCACTGACCGGGAGCGAAAGTTGTCTGACGTAGCAACTCGAAGAGAGACTAGTTACAACTAAACTAATAAAATCAAGCAACAATGAAGCCTGTACGAGTGAAGGGCGCAGGAAAGAACAAAAGAACCTGCGCAACTTCATACCGATTTAACCGATTTACCAAAAAGCGGCGCTATCTATCCCTTTCACACTGACTGAGGTGCAACTCCGCCACAGGTAGCGGTCTCAAATTCCGGACAGATGACGTCATCGGGTCGGAATTATGCTATCCGCTTAACTACCTGCTTCGATTACAAGCATTCAAGCATAAGCCATTACGAAAAGGAAAAAATGGAATAGTACCAATTTAATTTATTTTCTGTCTTCTTCATCACATTCATAGCAATATCTTTGTAACGATAAGGACTAGACGTAAGTTTTATACCAATTTGCAAACCTTATTAAATGTACAAGTTTTTAAAATAATGGTGGTCTTCGGTGTCATACATTTTTTTTACAGGAGAATTTTTTCAATTTTGGTCCTAACATCGTAAAGAAAAAACTTTTCAACTCAAGATTTTTTTTCTAAGGCAAATAAAACGGTATTCAAAAAAAATGGTATCTTATAACATTAGTAAGCTATTCAGAAATGTTAAATAAAAATCATACCTAAAAATGTCATCATTTGCAGCGACAGCATTAAAAAAGCTTAATTCTGGAAGACAAAATCGTAAAATTCGAAAAAAAAATAATATCCTGGTTACTGTAACGGTTTTTTTTTTAATATTCAAATTAGTTGTTGGAAATTAGGTAAGCTACCTACCCGTTACGTTTGATCCATTATTTACGGGACACCCTGTATAGTTAATATGTAACATTACGGGTGTTTACTTCACCATAACATTCAAACAACAAAAACGCCTATTATTAGCTTTGAATTACAATAACAACAAAAATGTTCCAAAACAACCCGGTAACGTCATAGTCGGGAATTAAGAATTCATACAATAGCATTGATGTATAAATTTATTTATTTTTTATTTAATTTAAATAATGCACATTTACAATATTAAGCCTTAAACTAAAGTGGTAGGTATATAATAATGGGATCAACCTGAACTAGGATAAACCTGTATTTCAGGTATCAAAAGTGCAAATTAGTTTACATAAATATTTCCTAAGATTGATGATAATACTCGTACATAAATAGAGAATAACTTAACAAACTAGTGAAAGTGAATTAAAAATAATAATTAACTTAAAACAACCAGTAACTTTTCTGTTTCATCATGAGACAAATTTTGTAGCCAAGTTTTAATTACATTTTTGCAATGAACCGTGTTTAATGCAGACATAGACAAAATTGCGTTTACTTTATTATACAGAAATATGGTCCTGAGAATATAAAAAATCTATACATAAAAGAATGCCTTAATCTATAATTATCCATACAGATGTCTTTACGTCTTTTATCAGTGACAACTCTATTATACGGCAATTTAGAGTGCTGTTTTAATAAACTATTCATAATAAATAACTGCCGGATTGTCAGAACATTGCAAGATTTATATAAAAGTTGGGTCGGGAACAGGATAGGCCGGAATGTGGATACTTTCAATACAGCTCTTTGAGCGCGCTCCAGTGGTAGCAAAACTATTTTAGCCGCTCCTCCCCATGAGGTAATGTGGGTAATACAATATGTAATTATCGATTGACACAAATACCTGTTTTATTACCAAAGAGTCGGCAAAAGGACGATTTTTTAAAAAAATGAATATTAATTTACGTACTCTACTGCATCATAATGGGTCTATGTGATTTTTAAATGTAAGAGTAGCATCTATAATTACTCCAAGATATTTTATAGTTTGGATAATTGGGCAATTACATTTCGAGTTTGCAACTGTGTTACAAACATGTGCATAAATATCTGGAATTATTATAGATGGCTTTGAGTTGCGTAAAGAAAAGCGTATGTATTTAGTTTTGTCAGCATTTAATGTCAATAAGTTATGTTGTAGCCATCCATTAACTATATTGAAACCTTGCTGTGCACATAACCAAACTTAATGTAATGTATTTGCGGAGAACAGGAGTACGGTATCATCAGCATACGATATAATTTTACCAGAATTTAGCTTGAGACTGCAAAGTCATTTATATAAATAAGAAATAAGGTTGAACCTAATATACTTCCTTGCGGGACACCAAAAGAAGTATTTTTTAGTTCTGAGCGTGTAAAATTATCAATTTTCAAACATTGACAGTGGTTGTCTAAATAGTCTGCAAAAAGATTAAGCTGCTTTCCTCGAATACCTATTTTCTCGAGCTTGTTCAACAAGGTAGGAACAGATACGGTATCAAAAGCTTTTGTTAGGTGAAAATACCAATTGAATGATTGCCTTTGTCTAGTTCTTGAGATATATAATCAGTCATATCTTGTACAGCATCAGTTGTGGATAATTTTGGTCTAAAACCAAACCGTCTTATTACAAAACAAGGTTCATCTTCAAACCCAGGTTTAAACCATGGACCCTTTTTTGAATTTCGACCTTTATTCTGACATGTTAAGATTTATTTATTATTTATTTATTTATTTATGTTAATACGGTTTGTGGACCAATTACATTAACACATACAGTAAATATAACATAATCATAAAAAAGACAACAAAAAAAAAAATAGAACAAAGATATTATAAACAAAACACAAGTTTTAAATTTATGTGCTCTCACAAAAGTGAAGACAAGCGCACAAAACAGTTTTGAGATCATCTGCAAATAGGTCACAGTTCGGGTTGGCTTCCATGACGTTATTAAGCGCAGTCAGGGCGCGAGGAACAGGGGATGAGGCGCGGGCCACTGTTCGAGTTGTAGGCACGGCTAGCAGACGGTGTTTTCTACCACGGAGATAGCTGCTTGGAACGTAAAGGTGAATCAGCTCATTATGGAGATCAGGAGCATCTGTTATCCCACGACATATTTTAAGCATGATGTACAACTGATCATAGGCTCTCCTAGTTTGTAACATATGAAATCCTAGAGATCCTACGAGAAATTTTGTTGGATATAAAAATGGATAAAATCCGTAACGGAATTTATAGAGAAATCTCAGAAATGCTTTTTGAACCTTCTCTAATAAAAGTGCATAACTAGCCTCGTGCGGGTTCCAGACACAAGAGCTCGCCTCCAACTTGCTTCTGACAAGCGTACTGTATAACAGCTGTACAACATGCGCATTTTGAAATTCTCGTGCGTTTCTAAGAACAAACCCTAGTCGTTTAAATGACTCCTTAGCAATCGTTGAAATGTGGTCATGGAATGTCAACTTCTGGTCGAATACGACACCCAAGTCTTTTACAGTGTTCGATCTTGTAACAACAGTGCCATTTATTTTATATTCATAATGAATTGGATGCCGCACCCGGCCAAAAGTCATGACATAGCATTTAGAGGAATTGAATGCCATTTTATTGGCAACTCCCCACTCGTAAATGGCATCTATATCTTTCTGAATATTCTCACAGTCTAATACGGTACTAACACGAGCGTACAGTTTTATATCATCTGCATAAAGAAGACATTTTGAATATTTGAGAACAGAAGGCAGGTCATTTATCATCAACAGAAACAATAAAGGTCCAAGAATTGAGCCCTGACTTACGCCTGAGCGAGTGTGATAAGCACTCGATTCGTAAATACCTAGCCGCACAAATTGCTGGCGACCACGGAGGTAATCAGCTAGAAGTCGTAGCAAGTCAGGACAAAAACCTATGGCGCTAAGTTTTGCAAGCAGAATGTCATTGTTGATCCGGTCGAAAGCCTTTTGGAAATCGAAATACAGCACATCTACCTGCTTTCCCTCGTCAAGCTGTGCAGAAATATACTCTGTTAGAGTCAGAAGATTAGTCTGTACGGATCTCTTGCATCTAAAACCATGCTGGGCATTACTGAGGTGTATTTCAACCTGTTTGTAGATTAACTTATGGAGAACATTCTCAAATATTTTTGCTGGTGAAGATAATATTGCTATGGGCCGATATTCCTCTACATTTACTTTATTTGATGTTTTAGGTATAGGTGTTACGCGTGAGATTTTCCATTGCGGGGGATATATTCCTGTTTTTAGCGATAGGTTAAATATATGACATAAAGGGGGTACAAAATAGTGTTTCAGGCACTTGAGAAGCGGGGCTGGTATACTATCTGGACCTATAGAGCTATTTGTTTTCAATTTATCAATTCCGTATAAGACGTCCTCGTTGGTAAACTGGAAAATATTAATGTAGTTGCTGTTGTAACTTACATCGCAACTATTACAATTAGCAGCATTTAACAATGGTATGTCAGTGAGAAACACACTTGAGAAAAACTTGGCAAAAATCTGAGCTGCTTCTACGCCTGCGTAACTTTCACCACGGTAGTTCACCTGTGGCTCGAACCCACCCTTAGACCGCAAGGAGCAGATATGTCGCCAGAATTCACGTGGATTGATTTTGATGTTATTTTCTACACGTCTAATATATGAACGGTAAGCTTGAGCAACTCTATGTTTTAAGGAATTTCTTAGATTAGAGAAGGTTTCATAGTCATCGTGACTTTTAGAGCGCTTCCAGTTTGTATGCAAAGCAAGTTTACGCTTGGTGTCATTAATTATTTCTGGTGTAAACCATACAGGATACCGCCTACTGGTAGAGTTCGAGCGACGCTTCTTTGGCATACAGCCATCAAAAATTTCATAAATTATATTATAGAAGGTGTTTAAAGCCTCAGAAACGTTACTAGCCTGAAATACAGTTGCCCAAGAGATCTCTAACAGTAACAGATAAAGTTGCTCATAATCGCACTTGTTAAAATTCCAATCTCTCATAGAATTTATGTTACTTGGCTCTATTACGTCTGAACAATGAACTGATTCAACCTTTACCTCTATTTCCAGCGGTGGGTGATATGCGTCTGGTGGGACAATGCTATCCGTACTGGACACACAAACCTCATGAAGGCCATCCCGAACTAGTACCACATCCAACATTCCACCGTGAACATTCAAAATAACATTTTTATCTACCAGAGAACAGAACGACAAAAAGTAACAGTAGTAGTTCGTGACATCTGTTGAAGCACTTTTTAAATTAAGATCACCAGTTAGAATTACGAAGCCTTTAAAATTGTTTATGAAACTTTCAGTTTTGCAAAACCAACGCATATAATCCTCATCACTGGCACTGGGCTTTATATACACTACACAAATAAGATATGAGCGACCAAGCCACGTGAAGGATGCCCAAAGATCTTCGCCACAATCAGTTTCGTACTCACTTCTTCTACGGAGTATCAGAGGAGATCGTGCTGCCAATAAAACTCCTCCGCATGGTGTTTTTCTGTCACGACGCAGGACATTCCAGTCATCAACTTCCAGTTCTGAATCCGTTACCGAAGAATCTAGAAAAGTTTCAGTAACAGCGACTAGACAATTTTCTAATAAGGCTAGATTGTTGCGCCACATAGAAAGCTTCGTTTTTAGGCCACGTACATTCTGGTAGAAAAAGCTGATGCGAGCATTTTTACTATTGCTGTTGGGTAGTTGTAGATTAACGAAAGGGCGGCGGCTGGCTCAATGACACGTTTGCTGTATCGTTTATCTTGGTCTTGGGGGCTGTTCTTCTGTAGTTTATCCACGGATTGAGTTTCGCATTTATCGGCCAGACACTGGCTGAGTAGAGCTGATCATAAAACGCAGCTATAATCCCAATTTTGTACGATTTGTAATCCCCACGGGCAGTAAGTTCTTCCACCGAGCAGTTAGCGTCAGGACACAGATTGGCAATATACTGTCGAACTTCTTCGAGACTCGAGGCCATGTTCCACAGATGAAAATACTTGCGAATTTCAATCGCCTTTAAGTTAATGGTACTTGGACTGGCAGTTCCACATAGAGGCGATGGGCGTTGTCTACTGTTGCGTTTTTTCACTACAGTCCAGTCTCCATTACCGATATAATTTACTGCAACCGATGTTGGTTCCAGGCTGGTGTTGTTCATTTGTGAATCGACCAGAGGAGGTTCCTCTGTGATCACATGTTCGACAATAGGTATATCAGCTGCTGTCAGCTGAGAACTTGGGCGAAATTCCTGACTCTTTCCTACCTTTTTTATTTGTTGTTTAGGCGGGTGCTTATGCCTTACCTGCTGGATAGTTACCTCTGTGACATTCGAGGTAAGCGCAGGTGACGGAGGCGGCGGGTTATGTTGATCTCCGGACATGTTATATATTTGAACTCCATTTTTTTCGCAATTCTCAAGCTTTCTATTGAGTTGCTCTACATGAAAAGCACATTTTTCTAACTTTTCCTCTTGACTACTTATCAACGATAATGCCTTAGTTAGCAGTTCTTTGAGGACTGACACCTCCGAGCGTAAAGCATGCATATCAGAAGCGAGTTCAACATCACTCTCAACTGAGTAATTAGTTCTCATAGTAGTAGTAGTAGCTTTCTTCCTGAGAGTTATGTTTGAGTCTTGTTTGGGACCAACCGGGGTAAAAGAATTATCTCCGCCTTTCTTTATGGCACAACAACACTCAGGGCATATCCACGAATCGACGTCCACGTCTAATATGCTTTTTTTGCCTGTGCATATGGGGTGATATACCTTCCCACAGCTGTCACGCGTGCATCGGAGACCTCCGTCAACACCCTCAATGTTATTATAACACGCAGAGCAATTCATATTTGCATAGGCGGCTTTCTAAACTGTTTAAAAATCCAATATAAAATTATAAAATGCACGGAGAAAATATTTTTAACCGTCAGCTTGACAGTCGGGCCACAGTTTTACAAAACTGACAACTTAGTACCGGACTAAGTTGTCAGTTTTGTATAAAGAACTGTATTTCTATCACAGCTAGGTTCATATTACAAAAACTGGCTCGATGGTTTAAACCATGACGAAGAAAAACCTCGTTTTGTAATAAGACCGAAATTGTTTATCCGAGAGGATGGCTTTAGACTCTAAATACTTCATTAACCTATTGTTAATTAATTTTTCTAGTATTTTAGATGTAGATGATACTATTGAAATAGGTCGGTAATTTGAAGCTACTTTTTTGTCACCTGCTTTATGCACCGGGACAACTAAGCTTTTTTCATATAGTCGGGAAAAATGCCTTCAGACAGGCACATTTGGAAAATATGACTTAACGGCGGAACCAAAATTTGTCTAAATTTCCTTAACACACTATTTGAGATACCGTCCCTTCCAACCGCACAGACTTCTTTCAGCCCCTTTCGACTTCGGCTTTGTCTGTATACAATAAAACAAATGAAGTTATTTGATGAATTTGCAATGACACAGTAATAAAATAAAAAATGTTTATTGAAGAAAAGCCAAAGTAGATACTAACTAAAACAATGTTATATTTATAACTAAGTGGCTATGCTATGCACAATACATTGAAACCCTGATCTCCAAACTAGGGGTCTCCCTGTATCTTAGAGATCAGTGTCCCTCCGCAGCAAAGTCAATAGCCAATATTTGTAACTCATTGGTACAAAGCATTTATTTAAATAGTTGAATGAAGAGAAAAATAGAAAAAAAAAAGAAAATAAAATGAAAAAAAAATAAAATAAAAAACAACAATAAAACCCTTAGATATAATAAAATATATAAATTATTCTCATTTACAATTTTGTATGAGTGGGGTGAATGTGTATATGTGTGTGGGGTGAGTATGTATGTGTGTGTGGGGGGTAGGTTTGTATGTAGCTATGCGCGTGGATGCGTGTGCGTGCGTGTTGAGTGGGTGTGCATGTGTGAGTGTGTGACAGTGGCCCTGTTTCCGTGTATGTTGTAATTTGTGTTATAATTACGTTTTATTTGCTCAGCAAGATTTTGACCCACATTAACAAAGTAACTATTGACATGATTTGCTGATGTAAGCGGCGAGACGTGCGTTTGTAATAATTCTGATGATGATTCATGCTGTTTTGATACAAAAGCTAGATTTTTTATATGGCGCCACAACTTTTTACTGTCTTTTCCTGATTCTTCAAGTAAATTTCTGTTATACGTATTTTTCAACAATTTTAATAGATTGTTACAGAAATAAGGGAAGATAGGGCCGACATTAGAGAGTACTCTAATGTCACGTAAAGTTGCGCGTCCACCGGGTCGGAGTACGGAGCGTCCGGATTTACAAAATGCCGATTGCGTCCACTGTATTCGGATTTTACGTCAGCAATATCCACCAGTGTTTCCACTTTTAAAATCACCACTATTATACATGGCTTCGGGCTATTTTATTTTGACAAGGATTTATATGTACACGTCGCGGAACAATTGCAATAAAATATTTTTATGTGTTCCATTAGGGCCGGTTTCTTGATCCGCAGTTAACTCAACCAATAGTTAAAAATAGTAACCCCCCCCCCCCCCGCCTGTTGTTGTTTTCATTCTTATTTTGTTGAAAAAAATATTATGCTTTTCGCTGATGGCATTGTGCTGCTTGCCAAGTTGGAGGTGTGGTGGAAAAGGCTGGAGACCGTTGAGTATTTGTTTTGTGATTTTGGCGGTCTCTGCAGTCCTCCAGTCATCGATCTGCTCCGACTTTCAGTACATCGGGCCGCTTGTCCAAGGGGATGGCGAAGTAGACCGAGACGTAACGCGCCGGATCAACTCAGGTTGCCAGCCTCTTTTTTTAGGAACAGGCGCAGGAAGTGCTGTTGTGCGAATCGCAATTATTTATTTATTGCACAATGTACACACAGTTACAGGCTTTGCTTACAACTAAGAGTACATAACCCCGTTGGGGCGCGGCAAGATAACTTAAAACTAGAATATTGTGTCTGTAACATTATTAATTATCAATGTTTACATTAAGTCTAGAATTTTATTACATTAACAAATATTTATATTAAATTGTATTGTATTATATTATCATTATATTCTGTTATTATTACATTTATAGTATCATTGTAATCTGTAATCTATTATTATCTAGTAGGAACCTAATATCACATAATTATATAAAGTTTAGCAACTTTTACAAACATACTTTTGTATATTATTAATTAAACTTTTATCTAGCTTTACAACGAACAAAAAAATAAAATATATTAAGTAATTATAATTCACATATTCTAAGGGTTTTTATCATTCATAAATTCTTGTATACTATAAAAACATTTTTCTATGAGTAATGAATGACTAAGCCTAGCTTTGAATGCACTTAGTATACTTTCGGGCAATTTATTATATAATAGGTCTTTACCTATGAAATTGCCGTTTTGTATGAAAAAATTTAAACGAATTTTTTTCATGCATTTTTTGATTGTATTAATCAAAATAATCACCCATGCAATCAATGCATCTTTGCCAACGCAGTGGCAGTTTATTGATACCCTTCTTAAAGAAATCAGCTGGACGGGAGGCAACAAATTCTTCAAATGCATTTTGTACTGCCTCTCGGGTATTGAATTTTTTTCCCGCCAAGAAGTTATCCAAATTCAGGAAAAAGTAGTAGTCTGTAGGCGCAAGGTCTGGTGAGTAGGGCGGATGACGGAGAGCTTCCAACCCCAGTTCTTGCAACTTGGAGACCGTCTGCTGTGCAGTATGAGGTCGCGCGTTGTCGTGCAGGAGCAGCGGAGACAAGCGATTGACCAATGCTGGTTGGAGATGTGCCAGCTTCTCCATCATTGTGTTCAGTTCTTCACAGTACACATCTGAAGTAATGCTCACCCCGTTTGGTAAGAAGCTGTGATGAATCACACCGGCGCTAGACCACCAAACAGTGACCATCACTTTTCTAGGGGTAAGTTTTCGTTTAGGGCATGTTTAGGTGCTGAACCAGGATCCAACCAACTTGCTGAACGCTTGCGGTTATCATACAGAATCCATTTTTCATCGCAGGTAACAATGCGGTACAAAATTCCTTCATTTGTGTGTCTGTTGAGCAGTGCAAGGCACGTATCGACGCGTACTTCGCGCTGGCGATCATTGAGTTCGTGGGGCACCCATTTGTCAAGCTTTTTTACCTTGCCAATTTGACGCAAATGGACCAATATTGTTTTGACGCTAACGTCGAAAGCTGCTGCTAATTCAACCGTAGATTGTGTATCATCAGCTTCCACAATCGCCTTTAATTCGTCATTGTCGACCAAAGTCTTCGGACGACCGCGAGGTTCATTTTTCAGGTCGAAATTTCCAGAACGGAAGCGAGCAAACCAATAACAAGTGGTGCGTTGGTTTGTAGTGTTAGCTCCGTAAACGTCGTTGATGTTGCGTGCCGCTTGTGCCGCGTTGCTGCCACGACGGTACTCACCATAATTACTCGAATTTTTAACGTATCCATGATGACGAAAAAGATTGAAATGCGATGAAAATGTAACACTAATCAATAAACAAATGACTACTTTTGGAAAAAAAATCCATGTTTTTAAAATAAAATTAATTTGAAATTAGAATTCTTAGCCAAACAAAAATTATTTTGATTTGAAATGGCCAGTACTGCAGAACGGCAATTTCATAGGTAAAGACCTAATATTTGAATGCTACGGTATTCTGGGCTATTTTTATATTAATCCATATTTAGAATTTCCCAACCCCAGTTCAGAAGGTTTAAGTGATTTCCTTGCATTGAAAAAACTGAAAAGGGAGCATTTCACCCCTATCTCCAACTTCCATCCTCTAATTAAATAGCACTCCGCGGTTTGTTCTTCTTAAATGACCCAAGTTCCGATTCCTGCAATAAAAACCCGGGAAAGTCTTAGTTCCTCATTGCCCTGTGATTTAGGGCATAATCAATTGCCTACAAATAAGACTTCTAACTGAATAACTTTTAATAGGGGACCAACGTTGAAATCGCGAAAAAAAAAATCTGCTGTTGCCTACATTTTATGTTCGCATAGCTCGTCAAAATCTACGGAACAGCAGATTTTTATAGTAAAACTTAGTTCGATGATCACTTCTTAAAGTTTTAGAGTGCATTTTTTAACACCTTATATTTTAGTAAAATACGCCGCATCACATGGTCTTATCTACAATGTAAGGAAAACCGAGTTCATTGGTCTTCAAGGCCGCGGGCAAGTGCCCAGACAATCAATCAATCTGCCTAGCCTTTTCCCAAATATGTTGGGGTCGGCTTCCAGTCTAACCGGATGCAGCTGAATACCATTATTTTACATGGAGCGACTGCCTAGCAAGTGAACGTCCACAACAGAACAATGACAAGAACTGCAATCACTAATCCATCTGCCAAGCGTAGTTATGAAGACTCCCGTTTGACCAGTCATTAAACCAATATTCACCTGTCAATAAAAAACTGAAATAAAAAACAAAGCCTGATTTTTATCTTATTTTACCTATTATAAATGCGAAAGTTTGGATGGATGGATGTTTGTCACTCAAACACTCAGAACGGCTGAACGGATCCTGGATGGGCACAGAGATAGATTAAAATCTGGAATAGCACATATTAGGCTACTTTTTATCCCAGAAAAATGGTTCCCTTGAGATAATTTCCGACATCCACGCGGGGGAAGCCGCTGGCAAAAGCTAGTTTATTATAAATGTGAAAGTAAGTACGAGTATGTGTCTATCTGTTACCTTTTCACGCGTAACCACTGAACCAATCGTTATGAAGTTTGGCTGACAGGTAGACTTCATTCTGTTTTTTAGTATTTGTTGTAATAGCGGCAATAGAAATACATCATCTATGAAAATTTCAACTGTCTAACTATCACGGTGGAACCACTGTACTTTAGCACCCGTCGCTTTTGTATAGTAGCAATTTTTTTTTGAGTAGAATAGACCCTTTTTAATGTATTTTTGAAATCCACAAAGTGCGCAAAAAAAAAATTGCCGTGAAAAAAAAATTTTTTTCATGTCATTTTGAAACGTCTCGAAGGTCAAGTTCACATAAATATTTTTTTTTTTGGAGTAAGGCGTGGTTGACGGTGCCCCGCTTTGCGGGGCTCAAATTTCTGGGTGGTATAAAAAAATACCCCCCCTTCCCCCTCCCCCTCCCACTCTTCTTCCCCTTATAACCTAACCTGTCCGAGTCAGGGTGCTCTTGCATCTTAAGTATTTAGTGTGATAGGTTGACATAAACTTTATATTTTTTTTCTCGAAAACTAGTAGTTTGCGCAGTGTAATATTTTGCGAAAGTGTTTTGCTCGAAGACATCAACACGCTATAAAATTGTTAAGTTTCGGACGCGCGTGTGTTAAATTTTATTATGTAACTAAGTTTGATTTTCTGAAACATTACAATTTTTTTTCTCAAATACTAGTTGTTTGCGCAGTGTAACATTTTGCTAAAGTGTTTTACTCGAAGTCATCAACACGCTATAAAGTTGTGAAGTTTCGGACGCGCGGGTGCTAAAGTACAGTGGAGCCTACCCTGGGTACGGAACCCTAAAAAGAGCACCAAAAAAAATATAAGAATCTGTCGAATTGATACCTCCCAGACGAAGTCGTGTGCAACAGCGAGTATGTAATAAACGTAACATGTACTCGTAAGTACTTACATAATAAAATTCATGGCTCTGTGATCATGCTTTGTGGGCCAGTGCATGACAGTTAGCTTAGAATCATATCATTAATTATTTATTTAGAAAGTCTAAACCAGGAATGGCCAACCTACGACACGTAACAAGCTAATTTGCATCAGGCTACAATGTCCCCACTGCTGGGACACAGGCCTCCTCTCTGTGAGAGGGAGTGGACTGTAATCCACCACGCGGGGCAGTGCGGGTTGGTAGATATCACATGTCTTCGAAGTTTTGGTTCTAGGACATGTCGCTTTTCTCATTGTGGTTTCCTTCACCGTTTCGAGAGCAGCGAATAATTTACACAAAGTAAAACGCTTGCCAGGGTACGAACCTGCCACCAACAACTGCTCTCCATACAATTTTTTTTTTTTTTGTAATATTGTTTGCAACTATTCATAGAAGCTATAAAATAAACTTATAAACATATTTCAGTTTGACTGTGTGCGTGTTTTACATACCACATTGTTTCGATTTTTCATGTAAAAAGTACATATTTAAATTAGTATTAGGCCTCTGCCTCGAATTTCGCGGGCAGCGGGGCGGCGGCGGCGGCGGCGCGTCTCGCACTGTCCCGCCCCGCTACCGCGCCGCTGTTTTGGAGGTCCGGTCCATTTGTTTTTACGCATAAAATCCTGCTGCTCCCGCTCCGCCGCCGCTGCCGCCCTGCTGCCCGCAAAATTCGAGGCAGAGGCCTTATTACCGGGGCTTCGCCCGCGTGCATGTTGGATAATATCCCACGGGTACGTACTACCGGGATTAAAGTACCCTATGTGTTGTTCCAAGTAAACAATGTGTTTGTGTGTGTGTGATTTCATCTAACTCTATTGGTTTACGCGGCGCACGCCAGTAGTTCCCCTCCCAGTCGGCATTATTTTTTCCGCCATCTTCAACAATCATCGTCATATTTCAGCCAATTTAAACAAAACCTTAATGATAATACACCTAAACCTTCCAATATTATGTAGTGATGAATACACTACACCCACCAACATTTCTGTCTTTTTTCCTCAGTGCCCTCCAACCCTACACGGTCCTCCATACCAATTAACACCGTAATTTTAAAATATTGTCAATCTGCCTAGCCTTTTCCCAACTATATTGGGGTCGGCTTCCAGTCTAACCGGATGCAGCCGAATACCAGTATTTTATATGGAGCGACTGCCTATCTGACCTCCACAACCCAATTACTGGGTAATACGATACCCCTTGGTAAGACTGGTTGTCAGACTTTCGGGCTTCTGACGACCCGTAACGACTGTCAAAGATCCACGAATGACAGCCGGGACCAACGGCTTAACGTGCTTTCCGAGGCACGGAGGAGTCTCGGCATGTAAAGATGGTCACCCATCTACGGACCAACCCCGGCAAGCGTAGCTTAACCTGATGGTTCGACCCGTACGGCCTTTATTAATTAGCCACGAGCTCCTCTGATTTTTTTTTTTTTTAAATTTTAAAATATTGTAAAAGCCAATTATTTTTAAAAGAGTAACCGTGGAGTTTCTTGCCGGCTCTTCTCCATAGGAAACGAGCAGTTGGTACCGTGCACCCAGCTTCTGACGTTTCATAAGTGCCCATGTAGGTTTATGTGAAATAAAATATTTTATTTTGATGTGATTTTAAGTTACAAGGGTAGTCAAATCAATCATTACTTTTTTACACAAAAGTAAGTTTAATAAATAAAATGCTTTGCATTCTTAAAATGTTTTTTGGCCAATTTTTTGATGATGTGCATGGTACCGATTCTGAACTATAAAAATATAATTTTAGATAGGTAGGTACATTTTGTCAATAAATGTACCGAAGTAAAAATGTTCACTTCGGTACATTTAAAGAGAAACTCCAAAACTCCTTATAGGTCGGCGGGTCCAATCAAGATCTGAACTGCGAATCTCTTGTCTTATTTAAAGAAGGGGTTCACCATTACTGTACCTATAGTTCAGACGCCAGCACGTCAAGCCACCCGAAACTGTCAAATTTTCCCAATCAACCTTGAACCTAATGCTTTAGCGATAAAGATGAAAAGAAACTTGACAGATTGTAGTAGCTTGATACGCTGGCGTCTGTACGTGTCCCCCACTTTAAATAAGACGAGAAACGATGTTATGACGACACGATGTTTGCGTGTGAGAAAGTTTTACCATACTTTGTCGAGCAGTTTTGTCAGAAAGATCGTCTGTGCTTAGAAGGTGTTGTAAGAAAGTCTATCTAGTGTCTAAGTAAAATTCAAACGGAATTTGAGTGAAAAGTTTGTACGAAATATCAATGAATTGAAGTGCAGTGCTAGTGACAACAGGTTGCAGGCATGTATACCTAGTGTCTTTTTTTTTTAAATAATTTAATAAGAAAAAAAAACAACACCATGGATGACTATTTACAATTAATTTTACTGTGTGCAAAATTGTAAAAGAAAGTAAACTTAAATTACTGAGACACTTATAGGTTTTTTTTTTTTTTATTGGTTTTTTTTTTTAAATCTCATATCTCATAGGGTGCAACAAAGGTGAAAATAATTAAAATATTAATAAAATTGTGACTGTAATCAACGAGATTAAGAAAAGCAATTATTGTTGAATTAAGCTAAAGTGATATATTCACAAATGGCGCAACTCTTAGGGCGCTATTAGATTTTGACCGTGATTTTTTCATAAATTGAAATTGCACACTATAAACGAAAAAAATAATTATTATATGACTCAAAATAAACGTAATCACAACTGCTAAATTGCTACATAATGCGATGCGTCGGCGTCTAAAGCTAAAGACCGCGTGTCTCGAGATTTACATTGATTTTTAGCACTGCATACAATAATTAATTAAACATATTATTTTACTTTTAAATAGACTAATTTTTTTTATCAGGCAAGGTAACATAGTAACCTTATTTATTAAATACATTTTGTATGAATTTGGATTATAAATTCGTAGATAAAAAATATAATTTCGGACGAAAAATTGTCAGTAACTCTCTGGTTTACGGAATTATTTTTGGTGTATTACTGTATGAAACATAAAAAACTGAATTGAGCACTCCAAAGTTGAAGATACAGTTGTTCCAAGGACATTATTTTAAATGATTAAATTATTATATCTTCGATGTAACAAAGCATCAAAACATGTCCAAACGTAAAATTTTATGAAGCATCCTTTGCAGAGACAAGGTTTTTACTGATTTTTGTAAACAAATTGAAATATTTATTTAGAACACTCCCAAGGGAAATAATCAAGCTTTCTTGGGCATATGTTTTTTTTTAATTTTGTGGCTCTAACAAAACCACAATCACATATCAAAACTCGAGTCAAACGCTCAAATACAAGAGAAATTGTGATAGCGCTCTTAACACTTTATCATGTAACAAATCGTACAGACCCAGTAACATTTAAAAAGAAATTTAGATATGAATTTCACGTTATGCTAATTGAAACCATTCTTTACATAATAATTAATCTGTAAGTATCATATATGTATATTGTATTACTAACTGGTTTTGCATATATACAAATGCAAAACTTACGCATTTTTTTACATGTAACAGATGCCGCAAGTGTTTTTCATAAATATTGTTCGGTATTCAAGGGCTTGTGGCTAAGTAATAACAGCCGCATGGGTCAATCGATTAGGTTAAGGGGGAAGCGCCAGGACAGCCCGCGAAATTCAAATTTTCTTACGTTTTTTGTAATTTGTAAGTCAGTCTTCGGTTGTATGTTGAAGTATGATTCGCTACCGTAACAAATATGTATTTACAGAATTATAATCATTAGAATCAGTAATACAACTCCTTAAGTAAGTACAATCCTCAAATGTCAAGATTTCATGAAATAGTCATTCAACAGGATTACCTGGTCTTATAGAGTTGTATTGATGACTTTAATGATTATAATTCTGCAAATACTCGTACATACTTGTTACGGCCGCGAATCAAATTTTGATCAACATAAAACCTAATACTGACTTGCAAATTGCAAAAAACGTAAGACATTTTGAATTTCGCGGCTACCCTGGCGCTTTCGCCTTAAGCTACGGTTGGTCCGTGGATGGGTGACCATCTTTACATACAAGACCTCTCCGTGCCTCGGAAAGGCACGCTAAGCCGTTGGTTCCAGCCATGTTCCAGCTGTCATTCGTGAATCTTTGACAGTCGTTAAGGGTCATCAGAAGCCCGAACGTCTGACAACCAGTCTTACTAAGGGGTATCGTATTACCCAGTAACTGGGTTGTGGATGTGAGATAGGCCGCTCCATGTAAAATACTGATATTCAGCTGCATCCAGAATTGAGAGTTAGAATGGAAGCTGATCCCAACATACTTGGAAAAAGGCTAGGCAGGTGATTCAAGGGTAAACAGCCATTGTGACATACCTGCTTATAACGATAGAGCCCTCAAAGTGTATAAAACGAACCGGTTTTAACTGACTAAAGGCACGTAAATGCCCTTAATCAGGAAATCTGAAAACCGGAGCAAGCGTGGTGGTCAAATCACATGCCTTCTCTGTATGAGAAGAAGTCTTTGCCCTGCAGTGAGACAACAACAGGCTGCCAGTATTATTTTTTACAAAAAACAAAAGTTACTTTGGAACAGTCTTTTCCTTCTTTTATCGTGGAGAAATTATGCATTCTGCACTACCACGGGGAGATAGTGCAGATATGTGGGAATCTAACCCACTAAAACTCCACGGTGTCTCTGCCGCTTATGGCGGGAACACGGACACGCGGTTAGCACTCATCCGCGAACCCGTCGCGGCTGTCCGTCACCGGACCCTCCTCTAGGGAGTACTCCCCATCGCTGGCAAACCAGAACACATTGCACGTCGAGACCAAACCAGCACATGGGGCCAGACGACTCCATATCTGGGCACCCTTGACTCGCAGTCTGCCGCTTGTCAGCCGCAGAGGATAGGGAGAGCGCCCAAAGTCATACCGACACTCCTCCTGCCCTGTGGCCCCACCGCGTTCGCCATCAGACAGTGGCGACCCCGTCAAAGCCACGGAAGGTAGGGAGAGCGGCGCACTGCAATACTCCTTTCCTGCCACGGCCTCCAACCCTCAGCCGCAATGCCTCCCATAGGACATCGCGGCCCGCCTCAGTTGCGATGTCGCCCAAGCGGCACCACAACCTACTTGTTGGCCGCTACGTCGTCGGCTTACTGGCAAAAGCCCTGACGAGCAGCCCCTTCTCAGGTTCCTCCTCACTTTCATCATCACGTTCATCGAGCCAGCACCAAGCCACGGCTAGAATATTTAGTTATATATTCACATTAAAAATATATAATTAAATTAAAATAAAACAAATATTTAGGGGGGCTCCCATAAAACAGACATGACTATTTTGCCGTTTTTATAGATAATGGTGCGGAACCCTTCGTGCGCGAGTCCGACTCGCACTTGGCCAGTTTTTTATATATAATTTGGAAACTAAATCGACTACTTACGTTGCCGTATGACAACACCGGTGTATAAAAAAAAAAAAAAAAAAAAAAATATTTATTACTGTACCAACTACATAGTTTACATATTAGTTTATGATTGGAGCCTCCTTTTAAGCATAATAACGCCTGTGTTAGGAGACTCCGCTCTTCCATAGCTTTGGCTGTTTGTACAACTTACAAATTACAAAAATAATTTAATTTAATTTTTTTTTTTTCTTAGATTACATCTTTTTTCGAGCGCGTGTTTCATGCTTTATTATCATTTACGTACAGTATTATATTTATAACTTCAAGCATGCTCGCTCGCTCGTGAATGAATATATTGATATGGTTGTGTTAGGTGTGCGAAGTGTGTGATGTGTGTGGGGTGTGTGAGGTGTGTCAAGTGTGTGTGGTGCGTGTTGTGTGTGAGGTGTGTGGAGTGTGAGAGGTGTGTGAGTGGTGTGGATGTGTGTATGAGGGAGCATGTAAGTGTAGGTGTGACGGTGCAAGTATAACTAATTTCCACTTATTGTAACAGTAATTCGATGTCTGAATACGTGCGTGATTTTAACCATTCTACTAGCATTTTCTTACCTTTATGAAGTTGTTCAGTGTATATGTATATGTCTTTATTAATAATATATAATATTAATCTTCACATAACAATGCTAACATTTAATTATTTTTGTTAAGTACAGATTCAATCTCCTGCATGAAGCCACAGTGTGATGAAGCCTTTTATAAAGCAGGTAAATATGTTAATAAACATTTTTATGGTTCAAAAAGGGGCTTGTAATAAAGGAGCTAATAGAACGCCACTACGCGACCATCGCAAGTTCACGCGAGTTTTTTTTCTAAGGAACCCAATTTCAAACGTAGGCTACTGACATGTATCAAATAGGTGTCCTAATTAATTATTGACATCAAATGGTCGCGTAATCGTGTTCTATTAGGACAACGGGTAAGGTTCACTAAGGGGTTCAGTGCCATAGAGACGGGTCTATAACTTTGAACAATGCAAGGTTTGGCACCTTATGCAATAAGTCTGTAGAATTACCCCATGGTGCATTGGACATTGAGGTTATTGACTGGACATAAATTAAGGGGATATACGTCGACCAATAATTGTTATCTACAATGTATAGATACGTGATCATGATTGTCATGATTCATCTTCGTAGCAAAGAAAGGCCATCGCACTTCATTGCATAAGACATTTAGAGGTTTCCACAGATAATATAGAATGCAGAGCTAACTGTGCCATGAACTGTGCAAGAAAATAAACAATCAGGTCAATGGTTTAGCTTCAATGGTAGTTTTCATTCCGACCTACAGTGTCAAATTAAATTAGTTAGCGAAACTCCGCACACGTGATCAATATCAAAACAAAACAAAATAATTTCATATCCATCCCATTTCATATCCAGGCAAATCCAGGAACAGGAAACCTCCCCGAGTGCCCGGGGGCTGGAGTTCCCTTACGGATACGTCCGGGGGGAAGGCCAGTCTCCGGGACGGTGCACCCTGGGGTACGGGCAATGTCTCCCTATTAGGCGCTATTTGCCTAAGGGGTCCCGTTGTCCGTATGCCAATATCCTGTCGGAGGTACGCTCCAACGTGTGTCCCTCTGCTTAAGCAGAGACGCACAGCGGCGGAGTAAGAGCGGGCTCGGTGTGCACTAACCCTGCCGCCGGGCAGGCAGGAGGAAGTAATTTTCTTCTGCCACCGTTAGTCTCGTAGCCCCGAAGATTGTCAGGTCATATCTCTGACCTTTGACGGGGGTCGAGGGTCTTGGCTTAATCGCCCGGACCGCGAGGAAGAAAACCTCTATAAAAAATTACCCCAAACCTCCAAGCGGCGGCGCACCGTGAGGGAGGTTGGTAGCTTGACTAATGGGTAGCTAAATTAGTCGTTAGTGCGAACCACGTATTTTTGAGCAAGTACACAAAGTTTTTACTCGTGGGAACAGCTATGGAAACACATAAAAACCAAAGACGAGGAGAGGAGGGGAGTGATGCGGCGTCGGAGTCCGATGCCGCATCTGGTGCGAAAGGCGCGACGGGCTCATTTAAGAGCCCGGAGGGCGTAGTGGTGGGGGCCGCTGGGGGGAAAGGAAAGAACCCTTTCCTGAAGCGGAATAAAAATCCGGGGGATAGCCAGGGGTCCTCCTCGGACGGCGGGGTGAGCTCGGCCCGTAGAAAACTTGCTCGCCGGGGCCAAGGCTGGACCCGGAAAAAAGGGGGCAAGGGTCGGGTAGTCCCCACGCAAGAGGACGGCGAGCTGAGCAGAGCCAGCTCAGCCGAGCCGGCTGAGAGGGTCACCATGGAGTCGTCAGGCGGTGAGTCGGACGCCGAGGGCGGCTCCAATATAGTGCGAGCGGCCAGGTTCGAGGAGGTCGTGGTGGCGGCAATCGAGGGTGTGGCCTTGAAGAGGACTCAGTCCTCTAAAGACAAGGCCATACCCGCAGCCACGGCTTCCATCATGGCGGCAGCGGAGGCAATGTTACAGGGGCCTCCAACGGACGGAATGTCCGAGATGCGGGCGGAGGTCGCCCGCTTGACAGCCGCCATGGAGCTTCTCCGAAAGGAGAACGAGGAGTTCCGAACGGACTTGGCCAATCTCCGCGGAGCTGGCCCTCGGGAGTTGCAGGGAGGGGCGCAGGCGGGGCAGGACAGGCCCGAGCCTGCTGAAGACCGGGTGCTGGCCCTGGTGCGGAAGGAGCTGGCTGCCCTCAACAGGCGGTTCTCCGTCCTGGAGGGCATTGTCCTGCGCCCCCCGCTAGCGGCTAGCCGGCCGGCCTCGGGCCAGCCAAAGGCGGCTTCATATGCCGCCGCGGCTGCCACGGCCAAACCAGGATCGGCGGGGCAAGTGAAGAGTGGAGCTGTGCCTGCGAAGGCACCTGCCAAGGCCCCAGCCGTGGCCGTGGTGGAGACGCGGCTGCCCCCGCCTCCTAAATCTCCTTCGGCTGACGCCGAATGGCAGGTAGCCGGGGAGAAGAGGAAGGCGGGTAAGGCGGCAAGGGCGGCCAAGCGAAACGAGAAGCGGCGGCGGCGCAAAGAGAGAAACATCGCGGCTAGGTTACGTGCCCCGAAGTCCGCAGCTGTAGTAATCACACTACAGCCGAAAGCGGAGAAGAAGGGCGTGTCCTACCGCGACGTGCTCACCAAGGCGAGGGCGGCGGTGAACCTTGAGGAGCTCGGGGTTGTAGATGGCATCCGGGTAAAGGTCACTGCGACTGGGGCTCGGATGCTGGAGATCCCCGGTGCGGCCAGTGGTCCGACCGCTGACGCTCTGGCCGAAAGGCTCAGGGCGTCCTTAGATGCGGACATGGCCCGAGTGTCCAGACCTGCCAAGTGCGCTGACATGCGCATCCTGGGTCTGGACGACTCAGTGACGGAGGGAGAGGTGGTGGCCGCCGTGGTCAAGACTGGGGGGTGCGCCTTTGAACAGGTGAAGATAGGCACCATCCGTCCTGACTCCACGGGGATGCGAGCCGTTACGGTGAGCTGTCCCGTGTCGGCGGCCCAAAAGATAGCTGGGGAGGGCCGAAGGTTCCAGGTGGGCTGGGATTCCACGCGGGTAAAAGTGCTGGAACCCAGACCTCTGAGGTGCTTCCGTTGCCAAGTGGGCAACCACGTCGGGGCTAAATGCACCTCGGAGGTGGACCGCAGCAGTCATTGCTTCTGTTGTGGTCAGCCCGGTCACAAGGCCAGCTCGTGCAAGGCCACGCCGCACTGCTTTTTATGTGCGGCTGCTGGCAAGCCGGCCGATCACCGGGCTGGGAGCAAGGGCTGTGGTCCACCCGCGAAAGCCCGGAGCAGGGGCAAGCCCTCTGCCGCCGCCACCGCCGTTACTGCCGAAGCCGCCGCCACAGCCGCCGCCGTTGCCGCCTCTACCGCCGACGCTGCCGTACCCACTGCGCCAGGACCCACACAGGGGGCTCAGGGAGGGGGTGAAATGGAATGTCAGTAATGGCTCCATTACGCCTCCTCCAGGCGAACATCAACCACTGCGCCCCAGCTCAGGATCTGTTGCTCCAGAGCATGGCGCAGTGGTCGATTAACATCGCCGTGGTCGCTGAGCCGTACTTTGTCCCGCCCAGTGATTACTGGGTGGAGGACCTGAGCGGCTCAGTGACCCTCATTTCGTCAGCCGCCGCCGGTACCCTGTCCCTCGAAGCTGTTAAGAGAGGACAGGGTTGCGTTGCAGCACGGTTCGGGGAGATTGTCATCGTAGGGGTATACTTCTCCCCGAACCGAACACTCGCCGAGTTCCACAACTCCCTTGCGGAGTTGAAAACCGTCGTCGTCGGGTTCCGTTCCCTTCCCGTGCTCGTCCTCGGGGACTTCAACGCCAAGAATGTGGCTTGGGGTTCCCGGTATACGGACACACGGGGCAGGATGGTGGAGGACTGGGCTCTGGAGACAGGCCTGGTCGTCCTAAACCGGGGTTCTGTCCCCACAGTCATGTGTGCGGATGCGGGGCGAATCAGTGGTGGACATCTCGTTTGCCAGCCCCGCTCTGTTGCCGCATGTTGTTGACTGGCGCGTCATGGAGGGGGTGGAGACCTATTCCGATCACCGGTACATCCGGTTTGATGTCTCCGCCCAGACCTCGAGCGCGCCGGTCCGACAGGCCCCGAGTGGTCCGCGGTGGGCGCTGAAGCAGCTGGACCGGGAGCTCCTCCTGGAAGCCTCGATCGTGCAGGCCTGGGTGTCACCACCGGACAGGCCTGCTGACATCAACGACGAGGCGGAGTGGTTCCGGGAGGCCATGTCCGAAATATGTGACGTGGCAATGCCCCGGGTCCAGCCCGGACGCGCTTGGCGCCAGGTGTACTGGTGGTCGCCGGAGCTGACGGCTCTGCGCGAGGCGTGCGTTGCTGCGCGGCACCGGTACGCCAGGCACCGCAGGCTCCGTATCCGCCCACCGGATACAGAAGCCATTCAGGCGGAGCTGTACGAGGGGTACAGAGCGGCAAAGACTGCCCTCCGAGCGGAGATCTCGCGGGCCAGGGGTCTGGCTCGCGAGGAGTCGCTGGGGACTCTGAACAGAGACCCGTGGGGACGCCCCACAAAATGGTGCGGGATAAACTCCGCCCATGGGCTCCCCCGCTGACGCAGAGTCTCCGGCCGCAGCTCGTGGAGGACGTGGTGAGCGCTCTGTTCCCTTCGCGAGGGGAACATACTCCCCCGCCCATGGCTCCGCCTCCTGCGGTGCCCGATGCGGACCACATCACCGACGACGACGACGATTCTCCGGAAGTGACTGAGGTAGAGCTGAGAGCGGCGGTACGTAGGCTGAGTGCCAAAAATACCGCCCCAGGACCCGACGGCGTGCCAGGAAAAGCCTGGGTTCTGGCCTGTGGGGCTCTCGGGCCTCGACTAGGGGGGCTCCTAAGCGCATGCTTGGAGAGGGGCCAGTTCCCACTTCGTTGGAAGACAGGGAAACTGGTCCTCATTAAGAAGCCGGGGCGCCCTGTGGACTCTCCGTCCGCTTACCGCCCCATTGTGCTGCTCGACGAGGTAGGCAAGCTCTTTGAAAGAGTCATTGCAGACCGCCTCGTCGGGTGGCTGGTGCAGGAGGGGCCGGATTTGGCGGAGAGCCAGTTTGGTTTCCGCAGGGGGCGCTCTACGGTGGACGCCATCATGCGCGTGCGAGCCCTCACGACGGGGGATGCTGTGGCCCGGGGTGGGGTCGTCTTGGCGGTGTCTCTAGACATCGCCAATGCCTTTAATACCCTGCCCTGGAGTTGCATCAGGGAGGCACTCCGGTATCACCGGGTGCCTACCTACCTCCGTCGAGTGGTCGAGGCCTATTTGACGGACAGGGCCGTCATCTACCCCGGTCATCAAGGAGAGTGGAACCGGCGAGAGATGTCGTGCGGTGTCCCACAGGGATCTGTCCTGGGGCCACATCTGTGGGACATCGGGTACGACTGGGTGCTGCGCGCCGACCTCCCTAGCGGCGTCAGCGTTGTATGTTACGCTGACGACACGCTGGTCCTGGCGCAAGGGAGGTCGCACCAGGCGGCGGCCGAACTAGCGACACGCGGGGTTGCGACAATAGTAGAGAGGATCCGGCAGTTGGGACTCGAGGTGGCCCTGCACAAGTCCGAGGTCATGTGTTTTCATGGTTCTCGGAACGTGCCACCGTCGGGTTCCCAAATAACGGTAGGAGGGGTTCACATCGGGGTTGAGTTGACGATGAAGTACCTGGGACTCGTCCTCGACAGCCGGTGGAACTTCGTGGAGCACTTCCGACGTTTGGCTCCCAGACTGGAGCGGGCTGGGGCTGCCTTGAAGCGGCTCCTGCCCAATCTGGGGGGTCCAAACGCCTCCTGCCGGAGGCTTTACACGGGGGTCATGCGGTCCATGGCCCTTTACGGAGCGCCGGTGTGGGCGCGTTCCCTGAGGCTGCGACCGGCCCGCCGGTTGAACGCGTCCCAGAGGGTCATGGCCATCCGGCTAGTCCGGGGATACCGCACTGTCTCCTGTGAGGCGGCGAGCCTCCTTGCCGGATTACCGCCATGGGACCTGGAGGCAAAAGTCCTCGCACACGTGTGGGAGTGGCGCGAGGAGACGAAACGCCGGGGCGTAACTCCGCTGCCGCGAGAAATCACGGTACAGCGGACAGAGCTCCGGCGGGATCTCATGGCGGCATGGAGAGTGCGATTGTCGCAACCCAGCGCTGGGCACGCCACAATTGCGGCGATAAGTCCCCTCTTTGAGGAGTGGTTGGAGAGGCGCCACGGCGTCCTCACCTTCCGCCTGACGCAGGTCCTCACCGGACACGGTTGTTTCGGGAGGTTCCTGTTTCGGATAAGGCGGGAGGAAACGCCCGGGTGTCACCATTGTGTGGATCGCCCGGAGGACACGGTGGAGCATACAGTGGAGGTCTGCCCGGCTTGGGCGGAGCACCGCCGTGTTCTCACGGAGGCGATCGGCGGCGGCGATCTCTCGCGTCCAAACCTGGTCCAGGCCATGGTGCGGAGCGAGAGTGCATGGGAGGCTGTCACCTCCTTCTGCGAAGCAGTAATGCTCGCGAAGGAGGAAGCGGAACGCGTGAGGGAGAGGCAACAGCCGCGCCCTCGCGCCCCTAGCCGCCGTAGGAGACGCCCTGGGCGGCAGGAATCGATAGCCGATTCCCGGCCACCGTAGACGCGGGCTTGCGGACGACGAGTAATGGGCAGCTCGCCGTTCGGTAAGGACCAGGCCCGGGTCGATGGCGCGTTGTGTTCCACGCGCGCCTCAAAGAGATGTCAGCAGTGACGGGGTCAATTGGGCCGATGCCGCCGGGGTCGCGGGTAGTTCGAAAGAGATACCGTGGCCCTGGCACGGGCAGCTGAAGGAACATGGGTGGGTTTTAGTCAGTAAAAGTCTGACACGCCCTCCCGCTCTGCCCAGAGCGGGAGAAGTCATTTGATGATTTCCCATCCACAAAAAAAAAAAAAAAAAAAAAGGCAAATCACTGTCCATTCTATGGTTGCCTGGAAGAGATTGCAGAAAGCGATAAGGCCGCCCATTGTATATTTTGTAGTTTGTGTCTTTTTTTTTGTTATGTATTTTTGTGGTGTACAATAAAGTATATATAAATAAATAAATATAAATAAATAAATAAAAATAAAAACATTTGATGATTTTTTTTTTGAGTCAAAACTGCAGGTAGTGTTGTTACTTGACGTGTGAGTTGATAAAATCGTTTTATTGTATTAAAATATCGATTCCTATTACGTCTGTGAAGTTTACACAAAAAAAACAGAAAAAAAAAAAAAAAAAATGAAAATTGATATCAGTTTAAAAAACTGATATCAATTTTAAGTGACTACACTAACTGCGATTGATGGCCCAAAAAAAACATCACCAAATTAATTTCTTTTTACCCGACTACGGCAAAGCCAAAAAGAAGGGTTATTATTTTAGCAGTGTATGTACTCTATGTATGTAAGCAAGTTTTTTTTTTTTTTTTATTTATTTAACGTTTAAACAAAATAATACAGGATTATATTATATAGCAACCAAAAACCACTAAGTATGTAGTTACGTATTTACGTGTGTTCCACCGTAGCGCCTAAATTACTGAACCGATTTTAATGAATCGAGGTATCAATAGATTCATAATAATGGTCCAGGTAACTTAGGCTATATAAATTGTCTCTAAATTTAATATGGTGGACTTTACACGTACATTTCTGAACACGAAAAAAATTAAATTGAGATAATAATGACATGTTTGGTATCAAAAGAAAGGTCTTGACAAGCACATTAAAAATATGTATAAATGTTATATTGTTTAAGTAAATAAATATGTTTAAATTGTTAAAAATAAGTAAAACTGGTGGTAAATAATATTAATTTAATTGGTTACAGACTGACCGCGGCGAGCGTGATTTTACAGTAGTCGGGTTTTAGTTTTTGAACTTACTTTTTTTATTTGTTTCATCATGTTTAGATAACGATACCCATTATTTCTGCAGAGTTTCGCTAGTTAATTTAATTTGACCCTGTATAGGGTGACTGGTAATTAGTAACCGATACTTAAATACATGATTATACTTATGATAACAAACAACTTTTACTGTGGGACCAAACCTGAAATCGCGAAAAAAAATCAGCTGCCCCCATACATTCAGGTTCGCATAACTCGTCAAAATGTAGGGAACAGCTGATTTTTTTTATATTACTTATACGTTTTAGGCTATGTGACGTCACATTAAATTGAATATGGCGCCCTCTAGAGGACATAATCATGAACTAAAAAAATATTTTTTTAATGATGCCGTGTCGTGTATTAAATAAAAGAGCTTAACTATCACATTTCAAATAAATATATATATTTCCGTTTCGGGTTCCGTTTTTTCCTTTTGAGGTACGGAACCCTAAAAAGAACCATCGCAATCAGATCTTATCAGCCCGAGAGCTCCTTTTTTGCCCCTTTTTAGGGTTCCGTACCTCAAAAGGAAGAAACGGAACCCTTATAGGATCACTTGTGTGTCTGTCTGTCTGTCCGTCTGTCACAGCCAATTTGTTCCGAATCTAATGGATCGATTAAGTTGAAATTTAGTACACATACGAATTTATGTGACCCAAACGCGGAAGGGTAAAGTAAATAACTGAATTTTTTTCATAGATTTCAGCTTTGATCCCACAGTGAAAGTTGTTTGTTATCATGAGCGTAATCATGTGTTTAAGTATCGGTCAATAATACCATCAGTCACCCTATATAGGCAATCAGTCACGTCGTGTTTTCACATTAAGTCAAGTCCTTAGTACTTAATTAACTAAATAGCAATGAACTATATAGAGGCACTGGTTACTTCATGCCTTGTATTAGAATATTCGTTTCAGGGGTTTAATAAGCATTTCGCCACAGACAGGGTAGAGAATGTTCATGCATGACTTAAAACCCAGTCATAATATTGAATTCAGTCGTTGGCTTATAAGATAAGAGCAAAAATATATTAGAAACTCTCTAGGAGTTTTCGAGAAGCTGTCATAGACAATTCGATACACTCCGTTCTGGAAAACACTAGGCTAATGACGTAGATACTCCTGCAAATAAACCAAAGATGATCATTCCTTCACCTTACCCCGAGATCATTCCTAAAATTACCAATACATGATGTTCCAGGCATTCGTGGTGAGCGGTGCGGCTCTAAACATAGCAGGGCATGGCTGCGCACACGGCTACCCCGCCGTGCTGTTCGCTCAGCTCAGCAGAGACGGCGGGCCCGTCACGCTGACAGATCATGACACTTCATGGATTGGTAAGCTGAAATATTGCATTATTAACTATTTATATGAGGAGCTCGTGGCTAAGTAATAACAGCTGTACGGGTTGATCCATCAGGTTAAGCTACGCTTGCCGGGGTTGTCCGTGGATGGGTTACTATCTTTACATACCAAGACTCCTCCGTGCCTCGGAAAGCACATTAAGCCGTTGGTCCCGGCTGTCATTCATGGATCTTTGACAGTCGTTACGGGTCGTCAGAAGCCCGAAACTCTGACAACCAGTCTTACCAGTATTACCCAGTTACTGGGTTGTGAAGGTCAGATAGGCAGTCGCTCCATGTAAAATACTGGTATTCAGCTGCATCCGGTTAGACTGGAAGCCCACCCCAACATCGTTGGGAAAAGGCTAGGCAGATTGAAATTGAACTATTTGGGCCAACACCAAACATTATGGGGTCTCAGGCTAAGTATGCGAATCAATCTGTAAAGTCGGATGTGTAGGAAGTAGTTTCCATGAAAAATACTGATATCAGACTCCTCCAGTTAGTCTGGAAGTCCACCTCAACCCGGTGGACAAAAGGCAGTATGGAAAAAGAAATGCTGTCTTGACCCCAAATAACTGAACATTTTTATTGGAATAAGAGCAAGAGAATGATGACTGGTCAGTGTGCTAGTCGGACAGTAAGTAGTATCACTTCCTACTGACACACCATGCTTTGTTGACTCTGTGCTTTCTGATTGATCGTCATTGTAGATCCTGGCTTACAAGATACAAGTTAATAGAGTATCAATATATGTAAGTAGAGTGAACAAAAGAGATATCTAGGCAGGGTATACAAACATATTTGTATGTGAATTGCTTCATGTTCAATTTTATATATATTACTTTGTTTTGCAATACTCCTCATTGTAACACACCAACACAAAATTGTATATTGTCACGAAATTGAACATGAAGCAATTCACATACAAATATGTTAGTACGAGTATATCGTTATCACAGAGCAGATAAAGAGATTAGATTGCTCACTTAGTACAAGACGGCACCCATGCATTGCAAGCAATGTATAATTGTGCATTTGGTTGCGATTGTATCGATTTTATCTACAAACTACTTAATACTATTGTAATAAAATACAAATATCACTTGTATTTTAAGGTTTTTGGACTTACCGGTGAAAAGAAATCCCTTGTTGGGCTACACTACACCACTTGCTACTTTTCCGACACGTTATACACCGCAACAGGGCATAATTCTTTTTTTTTTTCGCGGAGCGTCGTACGTTGTCACAGTGAGAGCGCGATTACTGGCCGGTAAAACAAATTTCGGCTGACCATGTGCGTCTACACATACGTGCGGCGCGCCTGCCCCGCCCACAAGGCCCTTCTAATCTCTTTATCTTTTCTGTGATCGTTATCGTTATAGTGCTAGTATATAGAGATATCTAGGCAGGCGACTATCTCTTTTGTTGACTGTACATAGTATAAAACAAAGTCACTTTTCGTGTCTACCTGTGTGATCACTTAGTTTTTCTAAACTATGCAATGGATTTTGATTCGGTTTTCTATAGAAAAAAAAGGAAAATCTTGTATAGGTAATATATACGGGTGGCCAGGTAAACAAATAACTGCTGGCCGTGGGTGCGTGGGAGTTGGGCCTCTGGCTTCAGGCACTACCACCTTCCAGCTCGCTACCTGTCTGCATCTGAGCGCTCCTTACGTGGCTCCGCATCGCTGCCAGTGCGGCGTAGGTGTCCACTGCCTCGGACATCATGGCTTATCTTGCAGTAAGAGCGCAGGCCGGAAAGCACAGCACACCAGCATCAATGACATTATCCGGCGTGCTCTCCTGTTTTAGAACCCATTGGCTTGGCATGCGACGGTGGGAAGAGACCAGACGTAATGACCATAATGCCTTGGAAGGTAGGTAGGCAAAGGTACACCAAAGGGTGTGGGGATGCAACATGTGTTGACACCCTTGCGCCATCCCATCCTCCTAGCTCGGTGGGCTGTGCTGGGGCGACTGCTGCGCGTGCGGAAAACCTCAAACGGCGCAAAAACTCCAATCTTATTGGGACTTATATGTTCGAGCCGTTTGGGGTTGAAGCACCCATGCCATGGCCATGGGGTCCGAGTGCCCTCTTAGTTTTTCAGGACATCGCCAAGTGGTTGGTCTACCATAAACGTGACCAAAGGGCTAGCCTATTTTTTATGATTCTTTTTATGTTGGAAAGGAGATATCCCAAGCGTGGTACCATGATAAGGAAACCAGGATCTGATGATGGTATCCTAGAGAAATCGAGGGGAACCTTCAAATTTTATAGGCACACCTACAGCGATGTGGGTATTTTTTATAGTAACTCGTGCATCTGCTCCCGAAACGCACCATTTAGTGAAATGGAACCGATGAGGAAGTCCAGAGATGGCCATCGGAACTACTCAATAATACGAGTACGTATTTCACAGGTTGCGATTTTCGATTATTGCTAAGCAATTTATGCTCGTCACAATACATATGTTGAAATGGAGCTGATGGTGGCTTCACCATCAGTTCCAGTTCTCCTGGTTCCTTACTGGGAGAACTCCTCAACAATTAACGTCTTTGTATCGGGAAAAGCAATATTTTGTAAAAGGTGATGAGCAGTTGACATTAGGCTAATGTAACTTAGATGAATTACAGACTGACCCACTAAAAAGAGAAAAATAAAAAACTTTTTTACAAAAAAAAAACAACCGACTTCCAAAAAAATACTATAAAGTGAAAAATAACTTTAATTTCGGAAGTCGGTGGCAAAAAGCTAAAATACAGATCCAAAGACACCGACTTCCGAAATTAAAGTTATTTTTCACTTTGTAGTATTTTTTTGAAAGTCGGTTGTTTTTTTTTTTTTTGTAAAAAAGTTTTTTTGGCCAAAGAATTAGCATTGTCATACAACGTGGCAATGCTGGCAGCCTTTTGGGCACTTTTCCTGTCGACAGTGATGCGGACGAATTTTTTGAAGCCCTATGATTATTTCCCCTCCTTTTTCTATATAGGTACTAGTACATATTATTTTTTTTAAGACTGATAGATTTTAAATTATGTAAATAAAATAAACAAATAAGCATCAAAATATATTAATCATAATATTGAAATATTCACCTTTCATTCTTTCTTCCAGCGTCCGTAGTCGGCGTGATGGGCATCGTGGGCAACTTCGTGTCTCCTTTCCTGATGACCAGGTTCGGCCGTCAGCGGGCCCACCTCGTCTCAACCCTACCTGCCTTACTAGGCTGGATAGTCTTCATCTTCGGAAATAGCGTCTCCCTCTTCATACTGGCCAGACTCTTGCACGGACTTGCATTCGGTATTAGGACTCCTTTAGCAGCCATTCTAGTCGCGGAATACACTGATCCGAAGTACCGAGGAGCATTTTTGGGGTCTTTCGCTATTTCTCTCGGAATGGGGATATTTTTTTCGCATTTGTGGGGAGCGCATTTAACTTGGAAGATGACAGCGGCAGTGTGTTCTCTTTTCCCGTTGATAGCTATGGCAATTATAAGTCTATCCCCAGAATCTCCTAGCTGGTTGGTCTCTAAAGGCAAGTTTGCCGAAGCCAGAAAAGCTTTCAAATGGGTCAGAGGCGAAGGAACAGAACAACAGGAGGAACTTGAAGCCATGATCAACGCACAGAAGACGGAAAAGGCCGAGAAGAGACTAGAATATGCTGAAACTCACGTTTGGAACAATGTTTTCAAGAAAATAGTCGAAGCTATCAGCGAAGTTGTAAAAATATTTAAAAAGAAAGAGTTCTATAAACCAGCTATTATTGCTATAAGCATGTTGGTTGTTTTTGAGTTCGGTGGAGCACATATTGTGGCTGCATATGGCAATATAATACTGCAAGTTGTGTTGGACAAAAAAGATGCCAAAGATGTTGCTTGGCAGTTCACAGTGATAGATCTATTGAGGACAGTGTGTGCGTTCTTAGCTATATTCTTAATAAAATACTTTAAACGAAGGACAATTCTGTTCTCGAGTGGTGTGATGACTGTACTGTCTATGACAGCAATGTCGATGTTTGTCTATTTAAGGAGAGCGGAAGTTTTTACTGAACCATGGATATTGGACATAGTTCCAATGACTTTAATGGTTCTGTACACTTTATCTTTCTGTCTAGGTTTAGCACCTTTAAATTGGGTGATATGTGGCGAAGTATTTCCTTTAGCCTATAGAAGTTTAGGATCAACACTTTCCACGTCATTTGCGACTCATTCTTTCATGATAGCAATGAAATCTGCACCACATTTGTATTCTTCAGTAGGAGTCGAAGGTGCTTACTTAGTTTATTCAGCGGTGGTGACTGTGCTCCTAGGCGTAATGTATGTGCTATTGCCTGAAACTAAGGATATGACTTTACAGGATATAGAAGATAGTATTACAGGTAAGAAGAGTAATGACCCGGAAGCACAGATGAAACTGATTATAAAAGAAGGGGTTGTTGATTAATTAGATATTATTGTGTGCTCAAGTCATTCCTGACGATTTGTATTAAGCTTTTAAAGTACCAAATATAACTACGAATTCAAATTACAGGGTATTATATATTTTAAGTTTTTTTTTTTTTATTAGCCTACATTGTGTCCCACTGCTGGGCAAAGCAATTATTTTAAGTGAATACCTAAAAAGTTGTGAACTACCAAAAATGAAAGCAATAAGTCCTTGCGAATATCTTGACTTAATATACAAAAAGTTTATTGAACCTCTAGGCTAGTAAGGAACATAAAGTGATTAAGAATAGTAAAACATTATTATAGAAATCATAACTGAATTTAAACCCCAAAACCTCAGATATTTATAAAACATTAGTTATTATCACACACAAAGTGTTTATTACGCGACGTCGACGCCCATATAACGAAAAAAAACGCGCTACAAACGCTACTAATTGAATACTGCTTCAAGTCTAGCAAAACAGATATCGCGCAGTACGCGCCGACGCGCGTTTCACAGAATGCGCTACGGCTACGTCTACGGCTTTTATAAAATTTATCGTGTGCAAAGGCTTTTACCAAAATAGGCAAAGAAACAAAAGAATTTAGTTTTAAAAAATTCAAAGAAGCTACATTTAGAAGTGTTGCTATACTTCCTATGATAAGTGATTCAATTATTTTTAGTGAGATTAAAATTATTGTTTAGTCCTAACATTAACCCAAATAGTCTCATATTGTTACGAACAAAAATGTAGTTTATAGACACTTATTTTTAAGATTACAATATTGTACTTAGACATATATTTGTTTTTTATTTTTCTCGGAAAGCACGTTAAGCTGTTGGTCCTGGCTGTCATTCGTGGATCTTTGACAGTCGTTACGGGTCGTCAGAAGCCTGTAAGTCTAACAGCCAATCTTAGCAAAGGGGTATCGTATTACCCAGTTACTGTGTTGTGGAAGTCAGATAGGCAATCACTCCATATAAAATACTGGTATTCAGCTGCATCCGGTTAGACTGGAAGCCTACCCCTACATAGTTGGGAAAAGGCTAGGCAGAAAAAGAGAATGTAGAGTTCAAAACGATTTGTGACCACTTGAGGGCAGAATTACCAACCAGTGTAGACTATGAGGAAAAATTTTGTAGTGCATGCCGAGAAGCCAATGAAGACGTAATTGGCAATTTCAATTGACAATTTCTACTACAAATTGGCAGTTATTGCTCTTATAGCAGGAATTATAGACGAGATTTTTTTAACGTTTTACGGCTTATTATAAAATACTGTATTAAATTAATCATAATTGACCATGTGTAAAAAAGAGGTGTGAAGTCAATTTCAAAAATTGTTTATCTTTACTTTTCATAACTACTCGTAATACAAGAAAATGATGAAATTTTCATCGCTATGACAAAATACAGATCCAATCACAGAAATCTAAATAATAAGGCACCTTATTTAGATTTCTGTGGATCTAATGGATGACATTAATAATCTAGATTTGGTACTTGTTGTACCTAAGGATATCACTGAGTGAACTTTTTATTTTTATAGAGAACATTTTTCATATACGGCCTCATATTTAGGTAGCTGTAGCTTAGTAGAAGTAGATATATTAAAACGATTTCGGTTCATCGACCACCTTATAGAGTGTCACCAAAACAACTTGACATTATTAATTCCCAAGTGGAGGAAATGTTAGCTAATGGGGTTATTCGTTAATCCAAAATCGCGCATCTACATCGCCACATGTGAACAACACATCACACTGAAATCACGCAAAATCCTGCATCGCGCAATTAGAGTTTACCGCGCGGCTAGCCTAAATACAACGTCCCGACATCAATCGTCAGGCAGTTGCCCACCAGACACGACATCCGTCTGGTCGGAGGATCGTCCCTTTTCTATGAAGGATGAATATTGTTGATAAAAAAGCCTGATCAAACTTGGTGATTCTCTATAGACTACCGAAAAATAGACAAAAAGTTATTACTGATGGTTATCCTTTAGATATTATGGTTAATTTTTTATCAGGGCACGTTATTTTGCGGATTTAGATTTAAATTTGGGTCATTGGCAGTATCGTTTATGCGAGAAAGATAAATACAAAACGGCGTTTGTCACACCTTCAGGCTTCTATGAATTTGATGTTCTGCCCTGGCCTTAAGGCAAATCAAGCAGTTTTTCAAAGAACCATGGGGCATTTACAAGAACGCCATATACGCTACGTGGAGTAAAAGTTACTCGTGAGTTCCGAGAGGCTCTAGAAGAGGTAATGTTGCGAGTTAAGAAAGCAAACCTCACAATATCAGTATTAGGTCACGAAATATTAATATTCTGTGTTATAATTGTGATAAAATAAGTTAGGACCTACATATATACCTAACTCTGTAGTCACATATTAGCCGTAAGTTGATTCTTCAATTTATTTGTGTATGTACTTAGATCATAGAATGGGAAACCACTATTGTATTGGGGTTACCCTGTAATGATAGTGTGTTTATGTTTAAATAAATAATAGGTCTTTACCTATGAAATTGCCGTTCTGCAGTACTGGCCATTTCAAATCAAAATAATTTTTGTTTGGCTAAGAATTCTAATTTCAAATTAATTTTATTTTAAAAACATGTATTTTTTTTTCCAAAAGTAGTCATTTGTTTATTGATTAGTGTAACATTTTCATCGCATTTCAATCTTTTTCGTCATCATGGATACGTTAAAAATTCGAGTAATTATGGAATATGAGTACCGTCGTGGCAGCAACGCGGCACAAGCGGCACGCAACATCAACGACGTTTACGGAGCTAACACTACAAACCAACGCACCACTTGTTATTGGTTTGCTCGCTTCCGTTCTGGAAATTTCGACCTGAAAAATGAACCTAGCGGTCGTCCGAAGACTTTGGTCGACAATGACGAATTAAAGGCGATTGTGAAAGCTGATGATACACAATCTACGGCTGAATTAGCAGCAGCTTTCGACGTTAGCGTCAAAACAATATTGGTCCATTTGCGTCAAATTGGCAAGGTAAAAAAGCTTGACAAATGGGTGCCCCACGAACTCAATGATCGTCAGCGCGAAGTACGCGTCGAGATGTGCCTTGCACTGCTCAACACAAACAAATGAAGGAATTTTGAACCGCATTGTTACCTGCGATGAAAAATGGATTCTGTTTGATAACCGCAAGCGCTCAGCAAGTTGGTTGGATCCTGGTTCAGCACCTAAACAATGCCCTAAACGAAAACTTACCCCTAGAAAAGTGATGGTCACTCTTTGGTGGTCTAGCGCCGGTGTGATTCATCACAGCTTCTTACCAAACGGGGTGAGCATTACTTCAGATGTGTACTGTGAAGAACTGAACACAATGATGGAGAAACTGGCACATCTCCAACCAGCATTGGTTAATCGCTCGTCTCCGCTGCTCCTGCATGACAACGCGCGACCTCATACTGCACAGCAGACGGTCTCCAAGTTGCAAGAACTGGGGTTGGAAGCTCTCCATCATCCGCCCTACTCACCAGACCTTGCGCCTACAGACTACTACTTTTTCCAGAATTTGGATTACTTCTTGGCGGGAAAAAAATTCAATACCCGAGAGGCAGTACAAAATGCCTTTGAAGAATTTGTTGCCTCCCGTCCAGCTGATTTCTTTAAGAAGGGCATCAATAAACTGCCACTGCGTTGGCAAACATGCATTGATTGCATGGGTGATTACTTCGATTAATACAAATAAAAATTGCATGAAAAAAAATCGTTTAAATTTTTTCATACAAAACGGCAATTTCATAGGTAAAGACCTAATAAATAAATAATAAATATCTCGGGAGTGTGTGTCAAACCCCCCGATAATAAAAATCCGGCCAAGTGCGTGTCGGACCACGCACAATGAAGGGTTCCGTAGTTGAAAGGAATTTATCCCAAAAACAAAATACAGGGTGTCCCGTAAATAATGGATCAAACGTAACGGGTAGGTAGCTTACCTAATTTCCAACAACTAATTTGAATATTAAAAAAAAAACCGTTACAGTAACCAGGATATTATTTTTTTTCGAATGTTACGATTTTGTCTTCCAGAATTAAGCTTTTTTAATGCTGTCGCTGCAAATGATGACATTTTTAGGTATGATTTTTATTTAACATTTCTGAATAGCTTTTTAATGTTATAAGATACCATTTTTTTGAATACCGTTTTATTTGCCTTAGAAAAAAAATCTTGAGTTGAAAAGTTTTTTCTTTACGATGTTAGGACCAAAATTGAAAAAATTCTCCTGTAAAAAAATGTATGACACCGAAAACCACCATTATTTTAAAAACTTGTACATTTAATAAGGTTTGCAAATTGGTGTAAAACTTACGTCTAGTCTTTATCGTTACAAAGATATTGCTATGAATGTGATGAAGAAGACAGAAAATAAATTAAATTGGTACTATTCCATTTTTTCATTTTCGTAATGGCTTATGCTTGAATGCTTGTAATCGAAGCAGGTAGTTAAGCGGCTAGCATATTCCGACCCGATGACGTCATCTGTCCGGAATTTGGGACCGCTACCTGTGGCGGAGTTGCACCTCAGTCAGCGTGAAGGGGATAGATAGCGCCGCTTTTGTATTTTTGGTAAATTGGTATGAAGTTGTACATTCTAGTCCTTGTCGTTACAAAGATAATTGCTATGAATCTGAGAGGTGCTCCAAATCAACGTTAATAAAAAAAATAAAAAAGTGTGTACATTTAAACTTTTTCTTTAAAATGTGTAACTGTAGTATTTCAGAGGCAATGTTCATTGAATTATTGAGGCGTATGAAAAGAATTAGGAGGCCGTACTAAAAAAAAACAGTTAGTTCAAATAAATCGTTTTATTTGGTTTTTACAATAAATATTCGAATTGCCTTCCCTCTACAAGAATGCAAAGTCTGCATCTCCTAATAAAGGAAGCTCTTATCCGACGGACAAAACGGCTTTGGTTTATTTCTGATACAGCAGATTGGATGCGCTGTCGTAATTCTTCTTCCGACGTTATTGGATTCTTGTAGACCCTGTCTTTTAAACATCCCCAGTAAAAAAAATCTAGGGGATTTAAATCCGGAGATCGCGGAGGCCACAAAATTGGCCCTAATCGGCCGATCCATCTGTCCGGATAACTTTCATCAAGGTGCGCCCTTACTGCCGTCGCATAGTGAGCGGGGCACCCATCATTTTGCAACCACATTGCTTGCCGTACGTCTTCTGGAACGTTTTCTAATAACCTTGGCAACTCATTCCTTAAAAAATGGAGATAATATTCGGCGTTTAGAGTAGCTGGTAGTTCAAAGGGCCCTATTATTTGCCCATTGATTATTCCCGCCCATAAATTTATTTTAAATTGATGTTGGCTCCTGTCCTCTCGCATCAAATATGGGTTTATCAGCTGCCAACTGTGCAAATTATGCAAATTTAAATATCCATCTCGGCGGCATGAAGACTCGTCACTCCATAAAATCTTGTTAAAAAACTGCGAGTCCGCCCGAATCATTCTAAGCATCCTTTGGCAAAATTCTATTCTTGGCTGGTAATCACGCGACGTCAGCGTTTGAACACGTTGCACGTGATATGGGTGCAATCGGCACCGTTGTAGCACTCGATGCACCGTCGATCTAGAAATTCCTACGCGTCGCGCTATGACGCGAACGGAGACTGACGGATCTTCCTCGATTTCTCGAAGAATGACTTCGTCATTAACTTGTCGCGGTCGTCCTTCACGGGTACCACCAACTCCGGTGCCAAGAATTCTTCCCTCAAGAAGCGCGTTATGCACTCTAATAAAGACGCGATAATCGGGATAACGAACCAGGTTCGGGTATCTTTCACGGTACAATCTTGCAGCCGCCCTGGCATTACCTCTTGCTTCTCCGTAGATAAAATGCATTTCGGCGTACTGCCGTGGCGTGTACTCATAACGAGGCATTGGGCTGAATAAGGTTTCAGCGCTACTGCACACACGTACAAGCACACACAAACGAATGTTTTCGGAGTCCGTAGGATCGCCAAGTCGTTTGTCCAATACGCAAAGAGTTCCAAATCGATAGGCAAAGCAAAGTCCAAAAACACAGCACAAGTCAAATTTTACAGAAGAAAACACCGAGCCACTGACCGGGAGCGAAAGTTGTCTGACGTAGCAACTCGAAGAGAGACTAGTTACAACTAAACTAATAAAATCAAGCAACAATGAAGCCTGTACGAGTGAAGGGCGCAGGAAAGAACAAAAGAACCTGCGCAACTTCATACCGATTTAACCGATTTACCAAAAAGCGGCGCTATCTATCCCTTTCACACTGACTGAGGTGCAACTCCGCCACAGGTAGCGGTCCCAAATTCCGGACAGATGACGTCATCGGGTCGGAATTATGCTATCCGCTTAACTACCTGCTTCGATTACAAGCATTCAAGCATAAGCCATTACGAAAAGGAAAAAATGGAATAGTACCAATTTAATTTATTTTCTGTCTTCTTCATCACATTCATAGCAATATCTTTGTAACGATAAGGACTAGACGTAAGTTTTATACCAATTTGCAAACCTTATTAAATGTACAAGTTTTTAAAATAATGGTGGTCTTCGGTGTCATACATTTTTTTTTACAGGAGAATTTTTTCAATTTTGGTCCTAACATCGTAAAGAAAAAACTTTTCAACTCAAGATTTTTTTTCTAAGGCAAATAAAACGGTATTCAAAAAAATGGTATCTTATAACATTAAAAAGCTATTCAGAAATGTTAAATAAAAATCATACCTAAAAATGTCATCATTTGCAGCGACAGCATTAAAAAAGCTTAATTCTGGAAGACAAAATCGTAAAATTCGAAAAAAAATTAATATCCTGGTTACTGTAACGGTTTTTTTTTTAATATTCAAATTAGTTGTTGGAAATTAGGTAAGCTACCTACCCGTTACGTTTGATCCATTATTTACGGGACACCCTGTATAATACATCACATAATTTTTATTTTTTATGTGATGTATGTAATTTGTAATTAACAATTTTTGGACTTTCCCTTTACTTTTGTTGTGAGACCTTGCTTCTTGCCAAATTTAATGATTCTAGGACAACGGGAAGTACCTTATAGGTTTTGATTTACTTGCGAGTATCAAAATATGTCGCTTATATGGCCGTATTTTATAATTGCGTTGACTTAGAAACTTGATTTTTGTACAAGTCTAAGGGACCATAGACCTACGTACTTGATATTAATTTCAATTTGATACCTTTACTTGTTCCTGAGAAAAAGGGTCTTGACAGACAGACAGACGGATAACGAAGTGATCCTATAAGGGTTCCGTTTTTTTTCCTTTTGAGGTACGGAACCCTAAAAATACCCACACTCCAGAGGAAAAATCTCAAAAAACTACCCCGTCCTCATTAAATTCACACTCTATTAATTGCCAGTTAATCCTGACGGAACTGTGGGTCCTCAAGGCCCCCATTTAGATAGCTACCGCTGCTCTGCTGAATTGGAGCTATCTAAAATGTATACCTACTACCATTCCGTTACCATGTGCCTCCAATTTCACCAGCAGCCTTGAATCAGACCAAGCCATGCTTCCACAAGGAAACATTAAATGTCAGTGACTCAGTACATATCCTATCAAAGGCAAAAAAAATTGATTCTCTCTATCATCATTTCAGCCAAAAGACGTTCATTGTTGGACATAGGCCCATTCTCTCTAACACCTGGCTGTTATTACGGATCTGAAATTACATAGACGCGGGTTGAATCTACTTCCTCGTTTCGTAACAATTCTTTCTCAGAATAAGTTTTTTTCTAATGAGTTTTACGCCAACTGACCTAGACACCATTCAGACCAAAAGAAAAAGTAAGTACTTACCGCTACAAAGAATTTAAAAGTGTGGTCTAAAATATATTCTGAGCCACACGTGCGTGAGCCATCACAAAAAAAAATCCGTGTAATTCCGCTTCTAAATATATTATTGTATACCCTAAATAATAATTGCGCCTCTTTTTGTCACCTCTCGCTTCGCTCGCTCGGCTCGCGCGTGTTTGTTCACAGTTCTAACCTAACCTAAACCGTTTGGTCGGGGTGTCCTATGTTAGTTGCTGCAACCAACTCTAGGAAAAGGCCAGAAGTATAAAAAGGCTCATAACCTAATTTAAAAAAGTGTTCGTCATTAGAAGGTCAATAAATTTTTAAAGCATCAGCATTAAGTTGCATAACTTTCTAATGTTTAGTAGTGATGATTGCACTTTTATAAACTTATAAATAACTGGAGAACTTATAAATACATGTTTTTATTGAAAGCCATCTTGACTGAATGAAGAGCCTGAATCTTAAGAAAGTTACAAATAAATACCTTTTCACATTTGACCGGTTATATTTTTTACTATCAAACATCATTGGTCTCTAAATAAAAACTTATTTATAACAGGTTTTAATACAATATGTGGCCATTGCACACATAACCCCATCTCCTTTACGTAAGACAGCCGACATCGACAGGTAAGTATGGCAAAACATTATGATGACGTATTTTTGTGGCAACTTAATTATATGAAGAAAAGAGATGATCATTTATATTGATTTGAATTGGGTGTGAGTGAAATCATTTTTGTTACTTTTTATATAACTTAGCTGGAGAATGGTCGAAAGCAGTTCAGCAGTCTTATTTGTTACACACTATAATGGCAATGCTTCTTAATTTGACAATTTAAGAATATTCATTGAGTTTTACGTCGAGTTTACGAATTTTTTAAACATATGATTTTTTTTCAAAATCTTTCGGATTGTGATCGCAAGTATTACGCAATTGCTGCGCAGGAGTTCGGCACGCTTCTGTTACACACTTTTTTACATTAGTATGTTGTAACATTGTACGCTATCAATCTGTCCAGCCTTTTCCCAACTATGTTGGGGTCGGCTTCCAGTCTAACCGGATGCAACTGAGACCAGTATTTTACATGGAGCGACTGCCTATCTGACCTCCACAATTCAGTTACTGAGTAACACGTTACCCTTTGGTAAGACTGGTTGTCAGACTTTTGAGCTTCTGATTACCCGTAACGACTGCCAAATATCTACGAATGACAGCCGTTAGTCCCGGCAGTCGTTACGGGTAGTCAGAAGCCCAAAAGTCTGACAACCAGTCTTACCAAAGGGTAACGTGTTACCTAGTAACTGAGTTGTGGAGGTCAGATAGGCAGTCGTTCCATGTAAAATACTGGTATACAGTTGCATCTGGTTAGACTGGAAGCCGACCCCAACATAGGTACTTAGTTGTCAAAAGGCTAGACAGATTGATAGGGAACGGGGCCTTAAAACAATGTAGAGGTTTGGATGAAGCCATGAACCACCTAAGGTTCTGATTTTTCGGCAGAGATCGAGGACACCGTGGAGTTTTAGTGGGTTAGAGACCCACATAACTGCACTATCTCCCCGTGGTAGTGCAAAGCGTGTGAGCATTTCTCCATGCAAAAAAAAAGGTACTTTGATTTGATTTGAGATTTTGCATCACTGTCCAAACCAAAAAACTTTTTTACAAAAAAATACAACCGACTTCCAAAAACAACACTACAAAGTGAAAAATAACTTTAATTTCGGAAGTCGGTGTCTGATTAAATGTATTTTCGTTTTTGCCACCGACTTCCGAAATTAAAGTTATTTTTCACTTTGTAGTGTTGTTTTTGGAAGTCGGTTGTATTTTTTTGTAAAAAAGTTTTATTTTTCACTTTTTAGTGGTTCACATGTGCTTACCCCTTCACAGCGTACTGGCGTGATGTTATGTTATGAACTGGTCTGAACAACAAACAGACATGAGATTTCAGCAATCCCAGTCCATTTGCTATCATTTATTGAGGAGTTCCGTTGCCTATCTCAGAAGTTCTTCATCAGATCTTAACCAAATTGAAATGACACTCCAAGAAAGTACTCTTCCGAAAACGATTCAAATCGCTTCAAGTGTGCCTATAAAATTGGAAGAGTTCTCTCTATTTCTCCAGGATCAGATCCTGACTTGATGATCATGGGACTACCTGGGAAGTATACCCTTTCAAACAAAAAAAAAAATAATCCAAATCGGTCCAGCCATCTTCGAGTAATCGGGGAACATACATATAAAAAAAAAAAAAAAAAAAAAAAAAAAGGTTCCGACGAATTGAGAACCTCCTCCTTTTGAAGTTGGTTAAAAAGATCTATAGCCTCGTTGCAAAATGACTTGTTGCATGGGTTGCTGCTGGAGGTAAAATAAATGTGAAAGCACCATAGAAAAAGAAAAAAAAAAGTTTATTCATTACAAATACCTTCAGTACATAATTCATAAATGTTTGAATCTGTGTCAACTACCGAGTGATGTCTTACATTTTCGCTACAGAATGCTCAACATACTTTGTCAGGCGCCAAAATAAGCAAAATAGGGATCAATTATAAGCTAAGACTACCCTTAGCTTATACTTGATCCCTATTCTCCTTAAAATAAGCAAAATAGGGATCAAATATAAGCTAAGGGTAGTCTTAGCTTATAATTGATCCCTATTCTCCTTATTTGCTATCATGACGTGGACTACCGATCCATCTGTAGCCATTGCTGGTCCAATCAGCTAATCAAGGAAGCGTGTAGGTGTGACATTCATGGATATACTAACTTTTCTTCGGCTTCTAAGTTCTAACCGAGACTAATAAACTAGCTTGTTTAATCACACAGCAGGGCAAAGGCCTCCCACGCCATATTCAGTGCTAAATAAATGTCGGAGCGGAAGGGCGCGGCGCGAGTGTCGGTATTCTACGGCTAATTTATTTTCCTGCCGAAAAGAGTGCCCGAAAAAGACCCGAGTCTTATTCTGTCTAATATATAGCAATCCTATGATAATAATATCTAACTTTTGGGGCATTGAGCTTCCTAAAATATATATAATATGTCTGGGACCGAAATATCTGGCGTAGGTTCACGGTGTAATGGGGTAGGCACGCGGTGTAGTATCTTATTGATTTTCATTGGAATAGGGGCGTGGCTACCGTTTGAGCGGGTAACAAGGTTAGGGCTGTGCGTGCTTTAGTTGTTTTGGCAGTTAACACAAAGTTATTTCAGAATTGAATAAAGGTTTAACGGGGGGTTATCCGAATTTTCCTGTTTTCAGAATCAATTTTAAATGGTCAAATTAGTGTATTAAGGACCTGAAAAAATATATGCCATAGCTACATCCTTGCTTTAGGGAAATTAACGGTTCAAAACACGATAAATTGTAATTTCCTCGATAAAAAAAAAATCCGAAACATGGTCGATTTCAAAACCATTTTCCGTTTCATTTCCTAATTACAGCATAAAATGTTATGAAAATTGCATGTATCATGAGGTATTCGTATTTTGGAGGGAATTTAACGGTTGGAATTTTGAGTTTAATAGATTTTTTTTAAATAAACTCAAAATTAGTAAATTTGGCTAAATCCGCTCGCGGTCAGAGTCCTGCGGGACGTCATCGAGGTTGGACCTGTGTCAAAATTTTTAAAAATTCGCTCTCCCTGCTGTTGTTCAAAAAAATTCAAACAAAAGACGAACACATTAGATATGAAATTGCGACAGCTCAGAAAAAATATCTCGTAATTATATTATAGTTTTAATTCATAATATCGTTTTCGAAAATGTGATTATTTATATGTGGTATGATGACGTTTAATTGTCATCTTACGATAGTGTTAAGACACATTGCAAATTATTATAGATAAAATTATAGTCAAGCGCGAGTAGTTTATAATTTTTTATCGTGGTCCTTTATGAAGAAGTTTTAAAACACATTTTTCTAAGATTTTTCATCAGATTCATCCACATTAGTATTTTCAATCTCCATCGAACTGTCTTCACTACTAGTCTACTACCATATCCTACATAAATTACACATAATATAAATACAATGTGTCCGGTTGTCAGTTGGATACTAATAATAATCAACTTTCACTCTGGCAACAACAGTGAAAATTAGAAAAAAATAAAAATGTGCGGTTGGGGACCACCGTCAGGAATGAAGTTCCTTATAACGTATGATTTAAAACACAAACACAAAATTTTCACATCCGCCATCTTGAATTTTCATTTTGACTTCACTACCGGCTTTGGCTCCCTCGAAAACCATAAAAACGACACCCCATGATCAGTTTTGAGTACAAAAAGTCACAGTATACGATAAAATATCGTGTTCTATACATTCGAAAAATAGCGTCTTGTGAACGTAGCCATGGTTAGGCGGTAACCGTATCACTCAGTGCCCATGTTCTAAAGCAAGTTCGTCGATGACGTATCCTATTGTTGGTTTGTAACTTTTATCATATTGATTCTTGCACTTTTGTTTAGGTAAATAGTCCTATGGGACGGCAATCCCACATGAGCGGGGCCGGTTAGACAATATACTAAATTAATTTTGATGTCTTAGAATAGTAGATTCGATAAATTATAGCTGTAGCAGTAGGTACATCCCTTGATAATAAAGTACGGCAATTGTTCCTTCATATGTAGTTGTCAATAATTACTGATCTTCATGAGCAGTGGTCAACATCAAAAACAAAAGAATATGTTTGCAGCATAAGCAAAACAGTACGACCATTTTTAGCCCATTCTAAAAATTTTTTTTTTTATTCAGTTACTAAAGGGGTTATAGGGGATGCAAGTTAGACACACAATATACTAAAACAACAGCCACATTTGATAAAACTTTCCTTTACAGTACGTTTGTAGTTGTGGTCTCTCTCAGCAGCCAAAATACACAGAGAGTTAGGACTGGTGACGCGGGAGCAAGCGACCGACGACGAAGCAGCTTGTCCTGAGGTCGAAACGCGCAGCCTTCACTAGCAATTTCCCACTGCTTGCGAAGTTTTTCGTTTTTAGTGGATAAATAAACAAACGCCTGTTCGTGTCGATCCTGTGCAGGAACGACACGAACAGGTGTAATACCTAATGGCATAACACGAATACACTGAGTGATTCTTACAGATTATTTCTAACGAACCCGGCTATCGCTAAAAAAATATAACAGTAGATTGTACACACGGGATTTCTCATTAACTGTCAGCTAACCATTGATATTTATTTTTATTATAAATATAGATGGTATAAGAGGAATAAACTTCATGTTTTCTGTGTACGTTATGCGAACTATCAAATAACAGTAGGTATATAACAAAATATAAAAAAAAGAATCGAAAAAAATATAACAGTTGAGAGTCAAACTTTTAACCACGGGTTTGCAAAGCAGTCGTCGAACCGTTAAGCTATTTGGTTTGATGAAAGTTTACTAAAATAGCCGTTTAAAGGTTCAATCTGTAACTATCTGCTATATTCGTTTCCTACTCAGCCCAATGAAGTAATGGAATAATTCGCTTTTACATTGTGTTTTAATGTCACTTATATCGTCGTAGACAACGACCGATACCGATTATCAGCATTCTCCTGCCCTTATCCCAATTTTTTTTGGGGTCGATGCAACTTGTTTTTATCTTTCATACTTCTCTATTAGTCGTCATCTCGATAGTCACTCCCTTTCTAGCCACATCATCTTTCACACAGATCATCCATCGTTTCTTTGGTATTCCCTTACTCGTATAGTCATCCAGATTCATAATCAAAACATTCCAGACGACATTTTCTTCATTTTTCCGCATCACATGCCCATACCATGATAACCGATTTCCACACACACCGATACCGATATCGGCACGATATCTACCGGCGAAGACAGTGCGGGGTGAGAGTAGCGGGCATTCTTTCAATTGGAAAACTTTTTCAAACTGCCGCCGACTTAGTAGTGTGGTTGTTTGTCGTGTCGCGATGGTCGTCGATATTCACCAATATCATGGGGCTGATAATAATTGTACCTATTGTTATCGAATCGTGTTGGTACAGTTATCTGATAATTTGAAAACAAAACGACATTTTACGTAATAATCTTAGTTCTCTCCACCGTAGACACCATAAAATGTAAACCTAAGGAAAAAAAATCGACCTAAGAAAAACTAATTAAGTTGATCAACTGCAAATATTTTACACTGTAGCATAGATTTTCCGCGAAATCGTCGGCGGTGCGTCGTAAATAAACACGTCGCGCTACATTTGGGGGAGGCGGAGGTAGCGTTTCAAAGGCCTACAGGCCCGAACAACCTAGCCTTAATAATCATGTTTATCTTTGTTAAAATCTAGCATAAAATGCGCTTTATTTCTCATTCTGCATAACGTATTTTAGCATTTAATAGATAATTTATACAGGGTTATTGGTAAAACATCAGCAACCTCTAAGGGGTCATTGTACTCATCATTATGAACAACTTTTACTATGGGACCAAACCTGAAATCGCAAAAAAAATAGCTGCTTCCTACATTTTGACGAGTTTAACGTAAGTACCTACTGAATATAATATATTATGTACTGAACAGCAGATTTTTTTTTTCGCGATTTCTGGTTTGGTCCCATAGGAAAAGTTGTTCATAATGATGAGTACAATGACCCTTTAAGAAGTTGCTGGTGTTTTATCAATAACCCAGTATAATAAAATGTATAAACCTACATTATTGTTCTTTGAATTACTTAGCACTTTTTTTGCTAATCTTGGCTTTTTTTGCTAATTCTGACGCAAATTGTAAATGTTTACGTAGGTAGAGAACAAAACTAAGTATATAGGTATTATCTTAGCTAAGTATATTGTACGCACCGCTCGTAAACTACCAACTGCAGATTGAGGTAAACCTCACGAGAAATAACTCAGCAGTTTATAGATTTGTAATGACACACGGACGTGTGTTTACAAGGCGTATAGGATTGTAACATACTTTGTAAACAACTGAACTGCACTGAAGCTATCTTCATTCCGTTTCAAAACTGTATGATGGCATTTTGCCACCAACTCTTCTATTAATACGTGGGAAATATACAGCTCTGATATTTTCAATTACTGCTCAGCTCCTAACAATGCTAGCGTAATAGTCTGTATATTGAAAAATTGTGGAAAAAACAGTCTATAAAATGGTGTAATATTCATCAAAATATGTGCAGTGGTTTCGGAGTTATGTGAGCGTAAACTTTGGTCAATGTCAGTGTTTCAATGTCAGATTTCAGGAAGTTGTGTGACATTTATTGTGTGATTGTTTATTATAGTCTGTGGTAATATTTAGGAAGTAAAATAAGTAATGGAAGTAAATTATGTATTTCTATTGTGATTTACTAGCCATAGACAGATGTTCCAGCTATGTGGTAAAATGAGAATAGAATCCTAGTTTAATTCTTGTGCAAACTATAATTAACTTTGGTGAGAATATTTTTCATCGTAATCAAAAGTTTCGCCTGTTCTAAGTCTGCCAAATTATTGTACCTAAATCCTGGATTACACAATAAGGAACTGTTTACGTATAATCGTATAAAACAGAAAATAGACGGAGCTACTTACTTTGGATGTTTTTTTTAATAATAAATTTCAAGTAATCATGTTTCGGTTTTAGTACGGAAGTAAATAATAATATAGTCAAATAACACATAATGGGAAATCCAAATAATTTAACCTTATACATTTGGTTTTATAGGAATTTTAAAAACACTAAGTTATCGATGTATCCCCTTAATTTGCTAGACCAAAATGACAGCTGCGATAGATATATCGCAGCTGTCATTTTGACATTTTAGTCTTGAAAGTTAAGTACCTATGTTACTTTAGTCCAGCAAATTAAAAATCAGAGTAAAGTTACTTTTTTGATTTTTAATTTGCTGGACTAAAGTAACATACTTAACTTATCTAGACTAAAATGTCAAAAAGACAAAAAAAGATATAGTTACTTTGGGCACGCCACAATTGCGGCGATAAGTCCCCTCTTTGAGGAGTGGTTGGAGAGGCGCCACGGCGTCCTCACCTTCCGCCTGACGCAGGTCCTCACCGGACACGGTTGTTTCGGGAGGTTCCTGTTTCGGATAAGGCGGGAGGAAACGCCCGGGTGTCACCTTTGTGTGGATCGCCCGGAGGACACGGGTGGAGCAAACCGTGGAGGTCTGCCCGGCTTGCCCGGCGGTTGGCGGTGCTCCGCAGCACCGCCGTGTTCTCACGGAGGCAATCGGCGGCGGCGATCTCTCGCGTCCAAACCTGGTCCAGGCCATGGTGCGGAGCGAGAGTGCATGGGAGGCCGTCACCTCCTTCTGCGAAGCAGTAATGCTCGCGAAGGAGGAAGCGGAACGCGTGAGGGAGAGGCAACAGCCGCGCCCTCGCGCCCCTAGCCGCGGCAGGAGACGCCCTGGGCGGCGGGAATCTATCGCCAATTCCCGGCCACCGTAGGCGGGCTTGCGGACGACGAGTAAGCTCGTCAAGTCAGCTCGCCGTCCGGTAAGGACCAGGCCCGGGTCGACGGCGTGTTGTGTTCCACGCGCGCCTCAAAGAGATGTCAGCAGTGACGGGGTCTAATAGGGCCGATGTCGCCGGGGTCGCGGGTAGTTCGAAAGAGATACCGTGGCCCTGGCACGGGCAACTGAAGGAACACGGGTGGGTTTTAGTCAGTAAAAGTCTGACTTCTCCCGCTCTGCCCAGAGCGGGAGAAGTCATTTGATGATTTCCCATCCACAAAAAAAAAAAAAAAAAAAAGAGTAAAGTTACTTTGATTAATTCTCAACGCCAAACTAGATTAGAAATTAATAACATTGATAACCCTGTGTTTTTAATTTGCTAAGTAGGTACGTTATTTCTTCAGCGTTTCTAATTACTTCCTTATACAAATAACCATGAGATAAGAATGTATTAGGTACCTGCGTAATTTTTAATCTCTTAAGTAATCACACTGACTCGGCAATGTCTGTCTTTATTCGCGCACTGGATTTTCAACGCTCAACTTAGCGCTGAGAGTTGAAAATCCATTAAGGTGTTTTTTCGACGCGCTGGGATGCACTCTGTTGGATTCTCGAAGCACGGCTCAAAACCGAGAGTTGAAAATCCAGTGCGCGATAAAATCCCGCCGCGATATCTTTATGTCCGTGTGAACGTCAGCTAAAAGTGTTAAGTAACTGTATTATCTGTTCTGTGGTAATAGCCATCTAAAGGTAACCTATATCTTGGTATTAACATCTAGATATACATTATATACAGGGTGTATCAAAAAGGTGTAGTCAAATTTAAGGGTGTGGTCCCTCAAACTGAACAACTTTCTCTATGGGACCAACATCGTAATCAAGAAAAAAAATGGTCAAGAGCGAGTCGGAGTCGCGCACCGAGGGTTCCGTTCCGAAATCTGAAAGAGTCTAAATAGTTAGAGACATCGTTTTATTTTTCCTGTAATATTTACATAAACTTCGATCACATAGAATAATTTCTGATTTTTCTCTATGCAAACTGCGGAGATAAGAGGGGGGAACGGTATTTTTTTACATTTTTCATCAAAAGTAGAAAACTATGCAGTCTAAAAAATTGAAAAAAAATGTTTGAGAATGCGCAAACAGCGTTCTTTCATATGATACCCCACATGCACTAGTAGCCCCACTTCGAATTTTTAAGACCCCCTTTCAGTCTCTGTTGCAAATATGCACTTATACCCTGTGTACAGGGTGTAAGTGTAAACAGTAGCAATATTTTAAGAGGTCATTGTACTCATCAGTAAGAACAACTTTTACTATGGGACCAAACCTGAAATCGCGAAAAAAAAATCAGCTGTTCGGTATATTTATGTTCGCATAATTCGTCAAAATGTATGGATCAGCTGATTTTGTATTTATATCTTTCATATGTGCAAAATAGTAGGACAAACATCATTTAAAACTGTTCCAAATTTCAAGTTGATATCATTATAGTTCTTGAGATATCCAGCTGTGACAGACGGAAAGACAGACAGACTGAATTGCACCATAAGGGTTCCTTTTAGTTTTTACCATCTTGGTACGGAACACTAATTATCGGCTGCCCCGATAACAACTTCAATACATACTCGACCTAAATGTATGAGACCACACCTTTCTGATACAGGCTGTATTATGTACCTAGTAATTAAAATATGTCAACCGTAATTACAGGCGAAACCTTAAAATATGTCAACCGTAATTACAGGCGAAACCTTAAAATATTTCATCCGTAATTACAGGCAAAACCTTAAAATATGTCAACCGTAATTACAGACGAAACCTTAAAATATGTTAACCGTAATTACAGGCGAAACCTTAAAATATGTCAACCGTAATTACAGGCGAAACCTTAAAATATGTTAACCGTAATTACAGGCGAAAACTTAAAATATGACAACCGTAATTGCAGACGAAACCTTAAAATATGTCAACCGTAATTACAGACGAAACCTTAAAATATGCCAACCGTAATTACAGGCGAAACCTTAAAATATGTCAACCGTAATTACAGACGAAACCTTAAAATATGTTAACCGTAATTACAGGCAAAATCTTAAAATATGTCAACCGTAATTACAGGCGAAACCTTAAAATATGTCAACCGTAATTACAGACGAAACCTTAAAATATGTCAACCGTAATTACAGGCGAAACCTTAAAATATGTCAACCGTAATTACAGACGAAACCTTAAAATATGTCAACCGTAATTACAGGCCAAACCTTAAAATATGTCAACCGTAATTACAGGCGAAACCTTAAAATATGTCAACCGTAATTACAGACGAAATCTTAAAATATGTTAACCGTAATTACAGGCGAAACCTTAAAATATTTCATCCGTAATTACAGGCAAAACCTTAAAATATGTCAACCGTAATTACAGACGAAACCTTAAAATATGTTAACCGTAATTAAAGGCGAAACCTTAAAATATGTTAACCGTAATTACAGGCGAAACCTTAAAATATTTCAACCGAATTACAGACGAAACCTTAAAATATGTCAACCGTAATTACAGGCGACACCTTAAAATATGTCAACCGTAATTACAGGCGAAACCTTAAAATATGTCAACCGTAATTACAGGCGAAACCTTAAAATATGTCAACCGTAATTACAGGCGAAACCTTAAAATATTTCATCCGTAATTACAGGCAAAACCTTAAAATAATATCCATATCCAGTCTAGCCAGATGCAGCTTACCAGATTACCAGTATCCTAAATGTCATAATCAGCCTCTAATTTCCCCACTGCTGGGACACAGGCCTCCTCTCTGTGAGAGGTAGCGGGCCGTAAATGCCGTAATCGACCACGCGGGCCCAGTGCGGGTTGGTGGATGTGACATCTGTCTAAATGTCTTCGAATTTTTGATTACGACGTTTTCCTTCACCGTTTTGAGAGCAATGGTGATGAAATTAAATACACAAAGTAATATGCCTGCGATTCAAACTCACGATGTACAGAATAATTTTATAGTAGTACTTCACGTTCCTTGTGTTCCAAAAAATAATGATTGGTTATTAAAACGAACACGAAGGGGCTCGTGGTTAAGTAATAACAGTCGCACGGGTCAGGTAAGCTATGCTTCAGGTTAAGTTATGCTTGCCGCGGTTGGTCCGTGGATGGATGGGTGGCCATCTTTACATACCAAGACTCCACTCTACCTCGGAAAGCACATTAAGCTGTTGCGTTGGTCCCGGCTGTCATTCGTGGATTTTTGACTGTCGTTACGGGTCATCAGAAGCCCGAAAGTCTGACAACCAGTCTTACCAAGGGGTATCGTATTACCCAGTAACTGGATTGTGGAGGTCAGATAGGCAGTCGCTCCATGTAAAATACTGGTATTCAGCTGCATCCGGTTAGACTGGAAACCGACCCCAATATAGTTGGGAAAAGGCTACGCAAATACGCTTGCTGATAGTTTTTGCGTGATTCTCAGTTTTTATCCGAGTTAGACATAAACTGAAAAGTCAAACTTATAGCATTTATTTCAAATAAACCAATTACAGGCACTTTTGAATTGTCAATGGGTCAGTCAGTCAGAAGATGAAGCTAGTTGCCCATTCCAAAGCGTAGTAGGTCCCTATGGAGAAGAACGGGCAAAAAACTCCACGGACACTCTTTTAAAATCAAAACATGGTTACAAAATATTGGTTTAAGTCCTGACTGACGTGACTCATCAACGCCCAGCCCAAACCCTTGGACCTAGAAAGCTGAAATTGTGCACAGAAGTTCCCTTTTTAATGTAGACAAGGAATAAGGAAGGAATTCTCAGTAGTACGTTCCCGTGGGATGTTTTGTGACATCCACGCGGGTGAAGCCGCTGGAAAAAGCTAGACATGAATAATCATGATTCATGCATGTGAGAAGTCCGTATTCACACTAATATTATAAAGGCAAAAGTTTGTGTGTGTGTTTGTATGTTTGTTACTTCTTCACGCTCAAACGGCTAGACCGATTTGGATGAAATTTGGTATGTAGATAGCTTATACCCTGGATTAACACATTTGCTACTTTTTATCCCGGTAGTACGTTCCCGTGGGATAACTCCACGCTGGCGAAGCCGCGGGCAAAAGCTAGTAAAATATAAAACAAATATAATATCATATCTTTACAAATTAATTACGTAAGTACACTACTTATGTAATATAAATATAATCTAAAATATTCAAAAAAATGCTCTAATTTAACATATTTTTTTTTCCAAATCAATAACAGTACTCGTTTAGGCGCGATCTGCTGTTTAAAATCATGCTAGGTGTCACTACAGTTCGCATTCTTCAAGCATTATTAATTAAAACACGTGTCTCGAATATATGACGAACTTATCTAAATTAGTGTAGCACTCTTATGCTTAGTTATTTACTCATTGCGCGTGATGTTATGTAGTTCCTGCACTGTTTTGTAGTTGTATTTCTCGTGTTTTTACATTAGCAGTGATTAGTCTGAGAGCAAAATACTAATTTATTGTTTTTAATTGACTTTAATTATCTCTTGTAACCGTTTAAAATTATATCTTTCAAATTGTTATACTGAGAAATAAAGGTTTATAAATACATAAATAGAAGAGAACCTACCTAACTTGGTGTAAAAAAAACCGGCCAAGTGCGTGTCGGACCACGCACAATGAAGGGTTCCGTAGTTGGGATGAATTTATCTTAAGAACAAACTTAACATTGTAGTTGAAAAACATCTTCTCCCATACATTCCAACTGTAAATGTAATTTTGTACTCACAATATTGATAGATTTACCATGTTATTTTAAGACCACAGACTTCTCATAGGTTTTCCTGTAATTTACGGGTAAAGATCTATTTTTTGTGTTTTTTTTTATAAAATTTTAGGCTCAGTAGTTTCGGAGATAAGGGGGGGGGGGAATGGTCAATTTTCGTCTATTTTCTTAAATAACTTTAAAACAGTTTATTTTAAAATTATAAAAAAAATATATTTGAGACCCTCATAGTAACCCCTTTCATTTGACATGCCACATGGTGTAGTTTGCAAAACTTTTATTTTTTATTTTTTTATTTGCCCCCCAAAAGTGACCTCTATATTCAAAATTCATTGATTTACTTTACCCGTCCGTGTTTGGGTCACAGAAATTCATATGTGTACCAAATTTCAACTTAATCGGTCCATTAGATTCGGAGCAAATTGGCTGTGACAGACAGACAGACACACGAGTGTTCCTATAAGGGTTCCGTTTTTTCCTTTTGAGGTACGGAACCCTAAAAAAGTATAATATACCCTTTATATTGTGGCATATTAAATTGGTAGAGAGGGACCATTATACAAGATGTATCAAAAAGGTGTGGTCAAATTGAAGGATGTGGTACAGACCGTCAAACTGGACAACTTTCTCCATGGGACCAACATCGTAATCGAGAAAAAATTATAGGTACAGAGTTACCTCCTTTAATGTTAATTGCATAATTGCTACGCCATGTTTAAAATATTATGTAATGTCTAATGTTTCCGGCCGCTGACAGCTGCGCGCACAGATAACGCATTCTGCGGCGTGGGAGTCGGTGCTGTCGCGGAGCGGAATGCGGGAATATTGTCATTTTCTGTATATTTTATCTATACCTATAGAATTAACTTTATATTTTATTTATTTTTTAATTGCATAATATTTATTATATGCTGCACCGGTCGACGTCATCGCGTCAACGCCGGCTATCGCTGAAAACCAGCGCTGGGGCTCCGTTTCGCATGGGGTCGCGGCATTATGCTGAGCGGTAGCCGTTTTGCGTAGATGTGACGCATATTTTCCCCAAAATTTGCTTTCTACATTGCTTATTTTTTTTTTTTTTTCCTTTGCGTCATGTTTACCGCAAATAAACGTATTTTCTTTCTTTCTTGATGTACTGCAATAGAATGTAGCAACACACGCATATTTCCCAAGTGGTTTACATTATAGTCCTATCTATCTACTTCATCATCAATGTACCTACGGACCTACCATTTAACTATTATGTTTAATATCAACTATCTCTACTTGACTTTTATTACAGATAGATACTCCACTACAAAAACTACTTTATTTCTTTTAAATTTTACCACAGACTAATTAAATGCTTAACCAAACTTTCTAACTGGGCGTCTGTCAACGTCAAAATCGTTAGGCTATATTATTGAATTCGGCGCCTGACCTCCTCAGAACTACGCCGACCGCGACGCCTTCTCTGAATCTAAATAACTCCTGTCGTCTGCACAGTAGTCGTCAGGTTGTAATATTTTGACGTTGACAGACGCACAGTTAGAAAAATCGGGCTATACCAATGCTATTTGAGCCTCGCCCTCGGTAACTAGAGTTTTTGTAAGTTACTTTTGAAGGATAAACACATGGTATATAAAGCACCATCAATCCATTTAGATTAAAATACTCGTAAGTGTACATTTTAGCAGATTTTTTATTATGTACTCAGTTTTAATGTAAAGTTGAACTCTGTAACTTTTCTTTCTCATAATAATATGTATTTCGGTAGATATTTAAATAAGTCCTAACTAACATTCATTTTCTAGTTCTTTTACTTAGAAATAAAAGCAAAGAACATCATTTATTAACTCAGTTGGTATACTGATTTTAGCTAATCTGTGACACAGTACTCATTATTGCTCAGTGGTACCACGTGTGTGAATCTAGGTGGAAATCAAACTGCAATTCATAATAAAAATCTTAACAGTAAGTTAGGTATGTATTATCGTTCGTATCGTATTGATAATGTTTACAAGTGGACACAGACATGGTGATGTCGCCTTCGAAACTAAACGTGCACAAGTGAACTGAAGTGAGTTTTAAAATTAATACAACAAAAATGGCGAAGAAGACTTCGGGATGGATGACACCGTTCAAAAAGCAGGTGAGTTTCTGTTTTTTTTATTCATCATTATTAATAGGTAGTTAATTATTTTAAGGGTTTTTAGGACTAGGGAAAGTTATACCATCATTTTTAAGTCGTTTAGACTAAAAGCCAACTAAGAGATAGGCATGGCATGATTGGGGACACAAAGATTCCGTTTGGCATGAATGGTGAACAAGTTGCGAATGCCAGGTGGCTATGATATGGACTATTAGGCTAAGATCAAGGCACTTGCTGTTAGAAAAAAGGTAAGTTCAAACGTGGATTGTGTTTCCAAATCTTAATATAAAAGACCGCAAGACCATTATGATATTACTTACGTTTCTTTTTTTCTGCTTCCTTTTACACTTTATTAAAGGAATATCTGTATGTTCTTGAAAGATATCATTTCAAGAATGGATCAAGCTTTCAGTATTCCTTGTCACACTGTTAATTTTTAGGGTTCCGTACCTCAAAAGGAATAAAACGGAACTCTTATAGAATTACTTCGTTGTCCGTCTGTCAGTCTGCCAAGACCCTTTTTCTCAGGAACGCGTGGAGGTATCAAGTTGAAATTAATGTCAAATATGTACGTAGGTCTATGGTCCCCTGGAGCTCTTAAAAAATGAAGCTTCTAAGTTAACAAAATAAAAAAATATGGCCATTTAAGCGACATAATTATTTTGATACTCGTAACTACGAGTAAATTAAAACCTATAGGGTACTTCCCGTTGACCTAGAATAATGAAATTTGCCAAGAAGCAAGGTCTGTCAGCACAAGTAAAGAAAAAAGTCTGAAAATAGTTAATTTGTAGTTTTATCACACAATTTTTTTTGCGATTACAAACTTACATTTGCAGTTGGAGAATTGACCGTGATAATACAAATCAGTGTACCTATTGGAAAACATATTTTTCAACTACGTTTCAATTAAGGTTGTTTTTCTTTCGGAACCCTTCATTGTGCGTGGTCCGACACGCACTTGGCCATTATATTGGAAGCTAATTCTCACCTGCTTATAAGGTGAAACGAGGCAGCCTACGTGGTACTTAAAGATCTTTTTGTTTTTTTTTTTTATGTAGGTAGGTATTTCCTGCTATGTATAAGGTCATACTAATAAGTAATAACTATAAGTGCCTATGAGTGATAAAAACTCAAGGTTGTGAAACAAAAAAGCTGAATCTTCCCAAACTTACTGAACACAGTGTTTCAAGGTTAGAATAAAAATTATACAATTGCTATGCGGTATGCGCAGTAGTAGCCGCGAAATTAAAATTTTCTTCCGTTTTTTGCAATTTTATTTTATTTTATTTTATTTTATTTGATAGGAATAACAAACAGCAGTATATTACACAGTGGGCATACAATATATAACTTGCAATAAAAGTAACAAATACACTACTCAAGACGTTATCCACAGATTACCATACAGAATAGCTAGCTGTTAGCAGAGCAAGTTAAAAAAGCACTAATTATATTACTTATTAACTACACTTCTGGACACATCTATTGGCCCACCTTAGAGTTTAGGTTTCGATGGCCCCTACCGAAATATGATTGCTAGATTGAACAAAAACTGTTGATGCAGTTTTAAACCTGATACATTTTACCATCTTTTTCGATCGTATTGTTTTAAATTTGAATTCAGAATACCATACGACATGGAGCTACGCCTAACAAGTCGGATATGCGCCTTGTTAAAGGCAATTGATTTTTGAATAAAAAACATGTTTTATCAAATAAAGGTTTAATTTAATAACGCGTGTTGCCTCCATGGGCATCTACTACAGCTCTCATACGATTAGGCATAGAGTTTATCAACCGCTCTATGAAATTTTGAGGGATCATCTCCCATTCCTCTTCTATGGCAGTTTTCAACTCCTGCATCGTCTGGGCAACTGGCTGACGAGCCCTAACACGTCTTTTTAGCTCGTCCCACATGTGCTCAATGGGGTTCATGTCTGGGCTTCTGGCTGGCCAGTCCATAACTGTGATGTTTACATCCCGAAGATATTCCCTGACGATGCCGGCCGCATGGGCTCTTGCATTATCATGCATAAAAAGGAAATTTGGGCCCACATAGTCCGCGTATGGTATCACGTGAGGTTCTAAGCACTCACGAATGTACCTTTCAGCATTTAATGTTGGCAGCCGTGGTCCTGTAACAACCTCAAGTTGAGTTTTGCCGCTCGCGGATATACCGCCCCAGACAGTCCATGAGCCACCGCCATAAGCAACCCTCTCTTCAAAGCAGCATTGTGCGAAACGCTCTCCCTTACGTCGGTAGACCTTCTTCCTTCCATCATTGCCATGTAACACAATTTTAGACTCATCAGAAAAGAGTACACGGCTCCAATCTTGCTGTGTCCAATTTAAATGACTGCGTGCGAAATGAAGGCGCGCTGTTCGGTGGGCTCGCGTTAGTTTGGGGCCATTAGCTGGCTTGTGTGGTACCATATCGCGTTCTTTTAACCTTCTCCGAACAGTTCGAGCGCTCACAGATACTCCGTGGAAGTCGCGAAGTTGGTTTTGTATCTCAATGGAGGTAAGGTGACGATTTCTCAAGCTGGTCGTCACGATGAATCGATCCTGCCTTTCAGTTGTGACCCGAGATCGTGGCCTTCCTTGGCAACGAACAAAGCCGCCAGTCTCTAGGTACCTCCGATAAACATTTCGGACCGCAGATCGACTTAAATTAAGTTGAGCACTCACGTTTCTTTGGCTGTGTCCGGCCTGAATAAGTGCCACAGCTTGGGCGGCGACTTCAGGTGAAGTATCCATAGATTATTGATAGAACCTCACCTTATTGTTAAGAATAAGTAATGTTTGTTGCAAAACCAAAGATATCAATCACTTTTTCAAGAATTAAATCCAAGTAAACCAATAAAACCAAGTTTTCTTAGTATTCGATTGTTTGATATCAACAAACAGGCTCCAAATTGTCTTTTGTTTCTTTAAATTCTGTGTTCGAAATTCAAAAAAAGACTATTGAATGAAATTGTGAATGTGCCAGGTTCAAAACTGCATAAAAACTTTTTGCTCGACCTAATATAAAATTTTAGCTAGGACCAAACGAAACTGAAAATACAAGGTGGGCCAAAAGATGTGTCCAGAAGTGTATATTAGGGCTATGATCTCTTAAAATAGTCATAATTTCACTCTTAAATACAGCTTGGCTGAGAAACATAATATCAGTAGAGCCAAACTTTTTAAATTTGCAGGTTATCAGGTTATATGTTGATAAAAATATGTAACGCGGCTATGACAAATATGTATTTACATAATTATAACCATAAGAATCATCAATACATCTTTCTAAGATAGATTTTTTCCATAAAAACTTTTTACAAAAAAAAAAACCGACTCCCAAAAAAGAACACTACAAAGTGAAAAATAACTTTAATTTCGGAATTCGGGTTTTTTTTTTAGTTTCATTTTTTGCCACCGACTTCCGAAATTAAAGTTATTTTTCACTTTGTAGTGTTCTTTTTTGGGAGTCGGTTTTTTTTTTTGTAAAAAGTTTTTTTTTTTTACTTTTTGGTTGTGCCTACCCCACACATCGAATACCACTCTGCAAAATAAATTAGAGCATCATTCACATAGACTATGTGGGAAAAATACGTATTAAATTATTGAAGCTAACTCAAAAGCCACTCATCAGAACTTGAAGACATTTATATACGACCACCTCAAATAAAAACTTTGCAAAAAGGCAAATATACGTCGCGCTAAGCTGTGGCAGAAATTTGGAAAGCGTAGTTTTATGTTGACGGAGATAACGAGGCTACGAACTCTGACTTCTGACAATCAAGGTCACATATAACATACAACTCAAGTAGCGCAATTTGAAGCGGTGTATAATTACCATTAAAATCATTTATAGCCAAAGTGCACCTCATGACAATTCCAATAATCCCAAACATGGCTAGAATACTTTGTTACTGAGTTCCGGTGCCTACCTTCCAGCTTCTTCATAAGATCGGTTCGATGGCACCATTTTCATCAGAACCATTTATTTAAGGCTTCGTCATAGTCGCTTAATTATCTTAATAGAGATTAAATTATCGCCACCCTTGAAATACTTATTATCGTTGAGAAGTTACCGAGGCCATCTGTGGTCTTCTTCATCAGTTCCACTTCACCAGATGCTACTTTCTGAATGCAAATGCTTGGTTTGTTGATGAAAATACCAAAATTACTATATGTATGCCTATAATTTTTGAGGAGTTCCCTCAATTCCTCATGAATCCCATCATGAGAACTAGATTTTGATAGAAATGGGACCAATCTGAAAGTATATCCTTTCAAATAAAAAAAGAATTTTCCAAATCGGTTTATAAATGACGGAGTTCTGAGGTAACAATCATAAAAAAAAATACAACCGAATTGAGAACCTCCTCCTTTTTTTGAAGTCTGTTGAAAATGTCATGATTTCCGAAATCCAACTTAAAGAGAACAAAGCTAACTTAGAGAGATATATTGATGATGACGTGTAAGTTAAAGTTTCAAGTATTTTTGCAATTGTTCTATAAAATTACACGAACGTTATGAGGGTATTTGGTGTTACACGGTTTGATAAAAAGAGAAATGAGTACATAGAGTGGCCATGCGGTGCGGAGGAATGAGGAAAATGTCGTCTAGAAAGTTTTGAGTATGAATGTCGATGGCTATAAGTGTAGGGGAAGACCAGTCCAAAGAAGCATATCCCAAGGGGTCGGCAAGCAGAATGTATAGTGTAGTACCTAGTATAGTATACCTATTACCTATATAGGGTAACTGCTGTAGTAATTGGCCACGCTTTAGTAACTGGCCACTCATAAAAAAGAGGTAGAAACAAGGTAATGCAAGCAAGCTCAAACAAAAAACAAAAAAATTTTTTTTCATCCTTTTCATTCATCGTCTGACATGCGACAGATGTGTCCAGCCCAAAATCAGTTTTCCGAGTGACATCAGTTATTTTAGTGATGGATTCTTCTTTACCCGGGTTATTTTGGGATTTTAGTAAATATAATGTTATTGCAGCATGTGGGGTATATCGTCTAGCAATAATTTTGCTCATTACTTGCACCTGCACCTCGTTTTACTCATCGTTGCATCTATTTTCGGCCAGATACGTACAGTTCAGACCAATAAAATTACTAGGTACAAAGTTCCACAGATATACAGGGTCAAATTATATTAGCTAGTGAAACTCCGCAGACGTGATGTGTATCGGAACAGATAATATAATACTACGGTATCGGTATCTAAACATGATACAACAAAAAAGAAATTAATTTGATGATGTTTTTTTTTGGGTCATCCCTATACTTGGCAGAGAATTTTACCTTTAAAAAATTAAACTTTTACTACTTTCCTATGTTAATTGGATTATAAGGATATCAGGAAAAATAAAATAAAAAATCTCTGAATTTCAGTTTTCAGGATATATTATGTGTCTTCCAGTGCACACTGCCAAGCTCACAAGAAAAAAATGACAAAGAAAAATGTGTCTTTACATGCACACTGCCATGTAATCACTAAACTAAAAAAGAAACAATAACATAAAAATAACATTAATCTTGAAAAATATCAACAAGTTTTGAGATTTATTAGGAACTAGGTTCGATACGGTTACGATATATGACATAGTTAAACATTTTTATAAAACAAAGTTAAACTTTCTATTTTTATTTATCACAATATTCAGTCCTAATGCTTTGAGATCAAAATTTACTTACATGGCTATCTACTATGTAACTATATGAAAAACTTAAATACTACTTATTATGAAAATCTACAAAGCAATTTCGCCCTTCAACTATACATAGTCGTGCGTTACACTTTGGACAAAAAAATTTGGTTTGATGTTTGGTACATTGTCTACATCTGCCTTTTGTCGTAAAAGCAGGAAGATGTCCGGTTAGGTCGTAACGAGTAGCATCATCAGGCCTCTCCGCAACAGGTTTTTTTATTCTTCTCACAGTTTTGGAAAGGGCATCAGGTTGTAGATTAGAACTCCTCTCAAAAAAACGCAGTTGCCTAAATAAAGCGACTCGAAACTTTTTGAGTGGCAATAGTTTTTGATTACCACTGTTCTCGTGACGATACAGCAACCAGGCATTATTGACACAGATATCCAAAATCTGTGAAAACAATACTAAATACCAACGATGGCCTTTCAAATCAATACGGTATAAAGCAACTAACATGTCGGCTAGATCAACTCCACCCATATTACCGTTATAGTGCTTTATTAAATTTGGGCATGTGACGAGACCTTTCTTCTTTTCTTCTTTCTTGTACCGCATTATATTCTGTACAGGGTGAGCGTCCACATAAGTACTTGCAGCCACAACAATCTTGTTGTCAAACCACTTTACAACAGCAATATTGTGTTCGTTAGACACGACCTGTGCAAAAGCTCCCCTGCCCTTTTTTTTCATCTCCTTATCACTTGGTAATTTTTTCTCTGCCCCACGGAGTCGATTTGTCCTGACTGTACCTAAGGAGAATATACCATACTCATTCCTTAGATGATGCATCAATTCAATTGACGTAAAAAAGTTGTCGAAGTATAGTACGGAGCATGGTTTTTGCTTGATAGATTTGGCCAAAGCTATTACAACCTTGGCTCCAAGACCCATACCTTTTTCTTTTTCAGTAAAAGTATGGAGTCTGAAAGTATCTTCTCCTCCATAAATGATAAAATCATGTACGAGGCCGGATGGTGAAGCACGAACGAAAAACTTGAAGCCCCATTTTTTGGGTTTATTCCTTATATATTGTTTTCGGCTTCCGGCTTTAGTACCCTTATAAGGCACCATCATTTCGTCGATGCTGAAACGTTTTCCTTCAGGAAAATTGGATGCACAGTTACGACGAACTTTCTCTACTACTGGCCTTATTTTATAATATCTGTCACCGTCATCTTTTAAGTTGTCGTTGAAATGAATGTAACGTCGAATACACTGAAACTTCTTTAACGTCATGACGTCGGCAATTTTACAGTATTTAAATTCATTCGACCAGTAATCGGTGTGCCATTAAAATATTTATAGCGATAAAGTCTTTAATATCGTCTTTGGTAATATTAATTGATGTGCCCTTTTTCTGCACAGAATACAAATTGGAATGATATACAATATGTTCTAGTATATCGTCAGTTAAAAATAGCTTAAAGTAATCAAGCGGCGATTTTTCAATATCAGTAGAATCAAAAAACATATTATCTTCTATATCTGCTGATCCTTGAAATTTCGTTCTTGTCCATTTAGGAGATATTTTGGTAGGTTTCAATATGGTTTTTTTTACGATCACCGGAGTTTTCTTATAACGCCGAAGACGCACAGTAGCTGCGGTAGGTGCGGCAGGTGCTAAAGATGCGGGACTGCATATTGAGTCTATAGATGGTGACGGTGGAATATAAACTGATGGTGAAGGCGGTATAATGTCAGGATCATGTTGAAGAATAGAAGGTGAGTATGAAATAGAGTCGGTAGTGTTGTGTCTGAATCTCGGCTCTTCATGGACAGAAGCAACGGCATATATTTCTCGATACTCACAGTCATCACTATCAGAGATGTTCACATTTTCGACGGATGACGCTATTGATCGTACCGGGGAACTGTCTTCGGAGACATCTTGATGAGGTCTACACATCTGGAATTCATCTCCCGAAGATTCGCTAGATTCTACATCAGACTTAGCTCCGCATTTAGGCACCAACGCTAGAATTTTTCGACTTCTAGTCATCTGAAATAAAGGTATTGCAAGCTAAGGAATAGGAATTTGGTGGAAAGTGTAATACGAATTGTTTTGCATGCATGCATGCATTATCAAAATAAAACTCTATCTGAACAAAGGCTCGAGTATGTAGTAGCACAGTAGGCAATGTGCATTTATAGACACAACATTCACAAATAGTAATAATCTATGACGTTGGCAGTGTGTATTTATATGTACACGACAAATAAGGTGTTATTCACAGCAAAGCAGGCAGTGTGCATTTAAATATACACAACAAATATTGAGTCATTCACACTGCACCAGGCAGTGCGTATTTGAATGCACACCTAACAAAAATCGTGAATTACTGTATATGCAAAACATTTATCACAAAAATAATATAAACAGACAATTGCGAAAAGCTTGCAGAAAGTAAAATTATAACAATTTCATACATTTAACATAATTTAAGTGAGATAAAATACGATACTTACAGACCGTTGCGCAGGCACTGACCGACGGCTCGCCATTTTGTTCACCACTGACAATGTGTGAGCGAGACAAATATAGATTTCTTTTTCTTACGTAAAGAGACGTTTACGAAGTCACTTAGAGTTATTATTAAAACGATTAGATGTAATATTTTGTTTAAAAAAAAATCTGAATTTAATGTGCATGTAAGTGCACAATGTCAAGTATAGGGCGATAGATGACAGAAACGATGACATTGACAGAATTGACATTGAAAGACATTGAATGATGATTGACAGAAACGATGGATGGATGGATTGTGTGAAAGATGACATGGCTAGAAAGGGGGTGACTACCGAGATGACGAATAATAGTGAAGTATGGAAAAAAAGGACATGTTGCGCCGACCCCAAATAGACTGGGATAAGGGCAGGAGAATGATGAATGATTAACCATTGGTCAGTCACTTAAAATATCAGTTTACAAATCAGTTTTTTTTTTTGTGTGTAAACTTCACAGATGTGATGGGTATCAATATCTCAACACGATATAACAGATTTTATCAACTCACACTACAAGTAACAACTCTATCAGCGGTAATTTTGTGGCTTGTGATTGATTGTGATTGATTGATTGTGGCTCCTCCGCAGTCTGTCCGTGCCGGTGTGGCTGATTCATGAGTGGAATAGTGCATGATTGGTGGTTATGAGGGTGTTTTGTTCTGTATTTGTATTTAACAAGCGCTTTTCACCATCTTCATTCTCCTGCCCTTATACCAATCTATTTGCGGTCGGCGCAGCATGTCCTTTTTTCCATACTTCTCTATTATTCGTCATCTCGGTAGTCACCCCCTTTCTAGCCATGTCATCTTTCACACAATCCATCCATCGTTTCTTTGGTCTTCCCCTACTCTTATAGCCATCGACATTCATACTCAAAACTTTCCTCACGACATTTTCCTCACTCCTCCGCATCACATGCCCATACCATGACAACCGATTTCCGCACAACTTTTCAGTCACCGGTGCCACCTACAAACTTCCTCTTATGTACTCATTTCTTATTCTATCCATTCATGTAACACCAAACATCCCTCTTAGCATTCTCATCTCAGCTGCATGCAATTGCTTTTCATTCATCCCTTTTGTGGCCCAACATTCTGATCAACAAGCGCTTCTCGCCATCAAACTTAAAAGTTTGGCGAGTAAAATTGTTTAAATTAAAAATTAATGTACATTCATTTTTAATTTAAACAATTCTATGTTGGAAAAATAAATTAATAAGTAAATTGACCCAAAAAAAGTTTAAATTTTTTTTAATGTTTAGTGTGTCGTGTTTAGATATCGATATCCCACGTATGCAGAGTTTCGCTAGCTAATTTACTTTGACCCTGTATTATTAATAGGACTCGGTCTAGGTATAGGTATTATTTTATGTGCACATCTTGTTCATAAACTGCTTTATGTACTAGATAATATGTGTTCTCAGAATTTGATATTAACGAGAATATCTCAAAGAGCTCTGACGAGATATTATTTGTGAATGGAGCAGTTCAGGTTTGTTTATGGCAAGGAAGGAAATTAAATAAATTTCAATTCATTATACCTATTGTTAAAAAAACCGGCCAAGTGCGTGTCGGTCCACGCACAGTGAAGGGTTCCATAGTTGAAAAGAATGTATCCCTAAAACAAACTTAACAATGTAGTTGAAAAACATGTTCTTCCATATGTTAATATAGGTACGTCGCGGTCAATTCTCCAATTTAAGTTTGTAATCCAAAAATAAAATTGATAAAATTACAAATTAACGATTTTCGGACTTTTTCCTTTACTTGTGTTGTAAGAACTGGCTTCCTGCCAAATTTCATGAGTCTAGGTCAACGGTAAGTACCATAAAGGTTTTGATTTACTTGCGAGTATCAAAATATGTCGCATAAATGGCCGTATTTTTTTATTGCGTTGCCTTAGAAGCTTGATTTCTTTAGAGCTCCAAGGGACCATAGACCTACGTATTTGATATTAATTTTAATTTGATAAAATTCAAATTCAAATTCAACACACACAATCAAACAACACATTCAACAACACATTCAAATTATTATTATTGCTCAACACATTACATAATCATACATTTCTAGATGTCAAGTGAATGCGCAGTCCACTGTGTTGCACCAATACAGGCATGCAAAATTATCATTAAACACTGTCCTAAATTCCAATTAATACCAAAAATTCATAAAAATCCTCTCTATAATGTCATATATTCAAGTCAATAAGTTATGCAATGTCATAAATTCAAATTAATAAGTAAGTAATGTCAGAGTATAATAATGTCATTATAAATATACCTCCACGTGTTCCTGAGAAAAAGGGTCTTGACAGACTGACAGACAGACGGACAACAAAGTGATCCTATAAGGGTTCTGTTTTTCCTTTTCAGGTACGGAACTCTAAAAATACCAAATTCTTTCAGAATTAACACGCAAGTACCTATTCCCCGAAGGATTAGGCAGAGTTGTATCTATAATAGGTACCTACTCCCACTTTTTGCCAGTTATCAGGGAGCGAGCCTATAGCCATCAACCGGCACCAATCCAGACTCCGGGCTGCTACTGCGAAATTCCATATAGATAAACCCGTTAACTCGATCACAAAACCAACGAGGCAGTTAATATTATTAATTCTAATAATAATTAGATAGGTTATTATTTCGTTAGGCGGTTGGATCAAGGGCCTGTTTCAGAAGAAGGCGTTACTCCTTGATACGGCTCGCATTGTGAGCCGCACCCTAATTGCTTAGCGCACTACCAATCGGAATTTGAATCATTTTGAAACAAATTGCTAATCCATTGCTTCATATATTCGAAAAATTAGTCTGCGCTACAATGTAAATAATGTAATGAATATTGTTGAACTGTCGAAATGAAACCGATTCCAATCGATAGTGTGTTACGCAATTTGGGTGCTGGTTCTTGTCTCTGCAGCCCCAACCACCGGTAGCTTGGACCCTGCTCCCGTCACCGGCGGACCACTATTTTTTATATTTTTATATGTTTTTTTTTAAGAAATATTTAAAAATGTAACAAAATAAGAAAGAAAATTAATAAACGACATAATAATAATAATCACTGTATAAACCCATTCACCTTTATTTAGATTAAAATAAATAGATACGACTGATATACTTTTACGCAATTTATTTATCTCGCGTATAATCGCGATAAGATTACAAATGCGTATAAAAGTGATAGTGTAGGTCCACTAACACTTTTACAAGCATTTGTAATCTGCATAAAGTCAGTTTTGAGAGAAAAAGTTAAGGTACCTACCTAATTACATAAGTGTTTTAGTGGAACTAACTCCACAGTTTTACAATCCAATGTGTTTAGCAAGCAAACTGCACGTATAGAAATAATTATGTACGAGTAGATGTAGACTTTATGAAAAATTAACTTGAAAGTAGAGACATGTTCTGATTTAGGTATTACCTAAGGCATTCTTTATTTGTATCCTACCATTGTTGGAGTATTTCTAGCTCGCCTGATTCATAGCAGTCACGAGGCATTAGTGGCCACCAGCTAACAAACCTCCACTTTGCTGATGATATTGTATAATATTATTATCCACATCACCTTCAGACCTTGAAGAAATGTTCCAAGATCTGAGCACAACAAGCCTTGAGGTTGGACTTTCCAAACACAGGTCATGAGCAACAACACAAAACTTATATGTCGATGAGTATAAATACTTGGGTCAGATAGTATCTTTCATCAACGGACAAGGCCAGGAAGTCGAAAGACGAGTCCATTATGTTTGAAAGACCTACTGGGCCTTTAAAAAACACATGCATGGTAGTCTTCCTATAACACTTAAAAGAAAACTCATCTACATGTGCATCCTGCCTGTCAAAGCTATTCACTTACTGAACAACAGAAGTCCAAACTCAGGATTTGCCAACAGGCAATGGAGCGCAGCATAATAGGCGTCAAGCGTACAGACCGAGTTAGAAACACCACCCTGCGCTCTATAACTCAAGTAGTGGATATTGGAGAAAGAACAGTCAGGCTGAAGTGGGAGTGGGCTGGCCACTTTGCGCGAATGTACCCAGAGAGATGGGCAAAGATCGTCACTCACTGGACGCCTGAGGAAGGCCTGAGGAAGACGGACATCGCCGTCGAAGAAGACCGCGGCGAAGGTAGTGTGACGATCTGATAAGGTTTACAGGGCCAATAATTCCAAAGATCGTACAAGACAGGGAGTTTTGGAAGGAAAAAGGGGAGGCCTTTGCCCAGCAGTGCAACTGAATGTAGGCTAATAAAAAAAAAAACTTTTCTATGTGTTGCCTTTTCAATTTGATTTGAATAAACTGTCTCTACTTTTAGTTTAGAATCTAGAATACCACGAGATTCTCCATAACCGTTCATTCCATAACTAGTTTACTTTACAAAGTAGCAAAAAGCAATGAACAATATTACTATCACAAACATATTGGTGCCAACACCTTGATTAGGTCAGCTAAGTTATATTGTAGATACTAAGTTAGACCTTAATGAAGTGGTTTGTCTTGGCATGCAATCTAAAGGAAATACTAGATATTATAAACTTGATTTATTGTTTTTAACTTGAGTTGTCCCAGGAGACGGCAACTTCAAGATTTTCTGATTTTTTGACCTCAATACTTGACATAGTTCGTCGACTTTCATATTTTCCTTTTCACAATGTGGCATCTGGTTGACGCCATATTTGATTAATGTCATGTCTTTAGTGACACAAGATTTAATGTCATGTCTTTAGTGAAAAAAAAAAAAGAAAAAGAAAGAAATAAAAAAAAAGTTTATTTATTTTTATTTTATTTTGTACCCTTCTTTGCGTCGTGCAGTCGGGTAAAAAACAAACTTTCGTCCCCCTATTTAACTCCTTCAGGGCATAGATTTTCAAAACCCTTTTCCTATTGCTCACCTTCATTATTTAATGAACTCTTGTGCAAAATTGTTTCGAAAGAGAGACTAAGAAAAAAAATGGTGAATAAGAAAAAAGAGAGAGAAAGAAAAGATATGCTTAGATGGTTTGGTCATGTTGAGAGGAAGGATGAATGAAAGGCGACTAGCTAAAGGTATTTGCAAGGCAGTAGAAACGCTTTAGAAAGATACCTCACCGGTGACCTTATTGGTGATGATCTTCAGAAAGGTCAGGTGCGTAGTACTCGCGACAGGCGTGCGTGTATGATCATGATAATTACTTAAGAAAGTAAACGAGACAAAAGGAGTATGTAAGGATCGTAGCAGGTGGCGTTCTGTAGTTCCTGCCTACCCCCATGGGAAGAAGGCGCGAGTTTATGTTACGCTTGTTTTTAGTAAAAAATAAGAAAATAAATATTTTTATATAATAATAAATCTTTGCAGCTTATTTTATTTTGTATTCCTGTGGATTCATGCATTGCAGCCAATAAGTACCTACTCAATAATTAGACGTATCGGATTTCCATTTCACGCCATTTTTTAACAGAAAATTGCTGGATTCGCATCATTATGAGAACTATTGCTAGACTATTGGGTTTACCTACCTCTGTGCACTACATATCAATAAACATATTATCTATTCAAGCTGTCTATCCCTAATTATTAACCGACTTCAAAAAGGAGGAGGTTCTCAATTCGTCGGAACCTTTTTTTTTTGGAACGAAGTTCCTTATCGCGCGTTGTGGCTAGACGGAAAAAATTCTCACGAAAAGTTGTAACGACACTTTTTGCTATAGTAAGCTATTGTAAGCTGTGCGACGTGCGCATGTTTCTCAGTCTGTCTCTCTCTCTCTCTTATAGAAAGATTAAGTTTATATTACATTATATTTGTTAATAATAAAAAAAATATTATTATAACTTAAAAAAAAAAAATATTACAATTCCTTCACTAATTAATCGAAAGGAACTTCGTTCCATCCGGGTGTCCCTTGACACCTCTCAACTTTTTTTTATGTATGTTCCCCGATTACTCGAAGATGGCTGTACCGATTTGGATTTTTTTTGTTTTATTCGAGAGGGTATACATCACAGTTGGTCCCATATAAAATTGATTAACTTTGCTTCGGTAGTTTTTGAGTTAGCTGCAGTAATACGAATTTTTTCCCCACTTTTATATGGATGATGTTCTAGTTTGTTTTGCAGGTAGTGGTATTAGAATTTGTGTGGGGGGTACACAACTAAAAAGTGAAAAATAAAAAAAAAAATACAAAAAAATACAACCGACTTCCAAAAACAACACTACAAAGTGAAAAATAACTTTAATTTCGGAAGTCGGTGGCAAAAAACGAAAATACATTTAACTAGACACCGACTTCCGAAATTAAAGTTATTTTTCACTTTGTAGTGTTGTTTTTGGAAGTCTGTTGTATTTTTTTGTAAAAAAGTTTTTTGATATACCTTTGTGTGAAAAAGAAGTTTTGTTCCTCGCTAAACCTATACAAGAATCATGTACTACTCATGTGATACTAATATTATTATTTATCTGAAGTTTTTCTTTCGTACCTACACGTTTTCTTCGGTACCTACCTACGTAGTTCCTGAACTCGAATCGTTACGAGTATCAAATGCTGGTGGCATTAAATGCAATAAATTTTTAAATAATTTCTACAGATAAATGACAGTAAAAACGAGTACCTGACCTTGTAAACATTATTCATCTGTATGCAGAATATACCGGAAATCCTAACAATAGTATGTAGTGCCATTCTGTAAAAATTTCATCGTGAAAACTTAGATGTAATGAGTAATGACATCTAAGACCTATTTAATTAATGATGTGTTATTCCATTTGAAGCTAGGGATTGACACTACTGACAGCTCACTTTTACCTAAGTTTTGACGGAAACGTTTTTACATCATAGACTGGCAGGACTCAGTGAGCAAACGTGGTCAATCCTCGCTCCTACTCTCGGCCTTTCCAGAGAAACTTTTATTCAGGAGATGTTCTGATATACGCCTTCTTCCCATGAGATAGGCAAAAACTACAGAAACGACCTGCTACGACCCTAAAATACTCCTTTGCTTCATTTACGTTCATACATCTGGGTCAGACACGCACACCGGTTGCGACCACGCACCTGGTCTTTCTTATTCTTCCAAGATCATCACTAATAAGGTCACTAAAATGTCTTCCTAGGGCGTCCCTCCCAGCGTTTCCACTCACATCTGCCTTGTAAATCTGTACCCTAATTGCGTAACACACCAACAATCGGAATCGGTTTCATTGTGACAGTTCAACAACATTCTTTGCGCTACGTACGTTATTGAGAAGGCAAAAACATAATTGAAGAAGCAATGGATCAGCAATTTGCTTCAAAATGATTCAGACTCAGATTAATAGTGTGTTACGCAATTAGAGTGCTGATATAGTCCGCCTTTGTACATTTTTAGTGCGAAAAGTTTAAATAAATAAATATAGGGCGCGAAATATATATTTAATTACTTAACTACATTAAGGCGAGTAGTGCCGCCAACTAGCTCCACCATTGAGAAAAAAAGTCTGGAGATATGGAACATGTTGAAATTTCTTATGCTCACATGAAAATGTGAGTTTAGGAAATTTGACCTACCTCATCTGACTAAAAAGTCAGATGAGGTAGGTCAGGTGAGGTCAAAAAAATCTACCTCAATGTGAGTATAGCAAATTTCAAAATGTTTCATATCTCCAGACTTATGATATTTTTCTCATTGGTGGCGCTAGTTGGCGCCTAGATGGAGTTAGGAAGCTATTCGGAACAAGGATACTCTTAAGAAACAGAAACCGCTTTCAAAAGTGAAGTTGTTCAGATATGCATTTGTTATCGCAAAAATAATATAGCTAGCGCCCTCAATAATGTTAGTACATTTGATAACCTTATCTCCTGTATCTTATCATATTTTTATCACATGTGATGTAAACAAGATTTGAACATCTGATCTGAGATTATAAAATCAAGGACATCTTACGTATCTTATCACACATCACTACTTATTATGTTATTTTATTCAGCCGTTTTCCGATATTTATTTTTTAGTTGTTGAATGAATGAATGAAATGCACCGATCCCAGCGTGGTTTAAAGACTCGACTTCTCGAATGAACCCAAAGATTCACACTAGCCCCTGTTGCCTCATGTTTCATGGTGCAACAGAGACCATTGCATATCAAGGAGTAGACCGGGGGGCGCGATAATGGTAGGGAAGGCCCTTAGGATATGGAGGGGATAAAGAGCCATACCCAGTATGCACCGTAAAATAAGCATTGGAATAGTGGAGAGACGGGTGATATAATATGGATGGGCTTTTTTACGATGTTGCTGTCATGTTGCTTCAAGTCCAGCTTCCCCGGTGAATCTTTTGGCGGTTTTAAACAGCGTTTTCAACTCTTTTTATGTCGCTGCTATGCTGTATTACGGGTAATCTGCCTTCTCGACTCTTTTCTTCTTCGTTCTGATGAGTTGTCAGCAGCAGAATGTCCAGGACGCGGTCGGACCGCTCCTCGTTGTTTATTTCCAGCTCCGACTTCAAATAATGTAATTTTTGTTTTTATTCAAAGTTCGAGCTATATTATTTTATAGTTCAAAGTAATGCACACAAATCAGCACAAATAATGAATTAAACTAGTCCCCGACAAAAATCCTGTCGGGTATGGCGACAGGGCCGCCCCGGCGGGCGCACCATCCGTGTCCGTAGGTACTTTAGGTACGTAGGTAGTTTACTTGTGTCTTGCTAAATGCGCCTTCAAAGACAAACAACACACCTCACCACTCACAAAAAAAAGCACCCTTGAACACTCCGATTTTAGGACACAGGAACACTATACACTAGACACTATAGTAGTTTGTTTGCCTTCGTTTGGGTACCGATTGTTGCATACAAATATTAGAATAGAATAGAAAAGACTAAATACTTAGTCTGTATTGTGTACATCTGTACACCATACGAAATATTATTTATCTTACTTTTAACATAAACACGCCTATTAAGTTCCTTATTTATTGACAGGCAACAATAGACGAAGAAAATACAATACCTACTTCATGAACGCTGTTTTTCTGTACTGATGTGTTATCAATAGTAAGCCAACGTTCGCACTGACGTAAAAATATCGCGGCGGGATTTTATCGCGCACTGGATATTCAACTCTCGGTGTTGAGCCGAGCTTCGAGAATCCAAATTAACAACAACAGAGTGCATCCCAGCGCGTCGGAAGAACACTGTCGGATTTTCAACTCTCGGCGCTAAGCAGAATGTTGAAAATCCAGTGCGCGAAAAAAAGTTGCCGCGATATTTTTACATCCGTGCGAACGTCGGTTAAGACTTGTATTGATGACATTCATGATTATAATTCTGTAAATACTACCTACTTGATACGGTCGCGAATCATAAGTAGATCAACATACAACCTAACACTGACTTGCAAAATGCAAAAAACGTATGATTTGTGGGCTAGCCTGGCGCTTTCGCCTTATTATAAAACACTTACTGGTGAAAATGACAGATTTTCATGACGGCCATTATAATATGACGGAACCGCTATCAAATCTTTAGTTATGGATAAGGTGTTAAGAGATGTCAGCAGTGACGGGGTCCAATAGGGCCGATGCCGCCGGGGTCGCGGGTTGTCGAAAGAGATAAGTACCGTGGCCCTGGCACGGGCAACTGAAGGAACACGGGTGGGTTTTAGCCAGCAAAAGTCTGACACGCCCTCCCGCTCCGCCCAGAGCGGGAGAAGTCATTTGATGATTTCCCATCCACAAAAAAAAGGCATTAGGTGCTAGCCGAATGGTCAGCGTTCTGTAGTTTAGAGTAATCGTAAAACACTGCTGCCAATTCTCTTAAGATTATCCCTGAAGTGCTTTTCCCTAAATGTACGTACCTACATATTGTAACTCAGTTTTGATGTAATGTTCCAGTGTTTCGTGACGGTCGGCGTGTGTCTCAACATGGCGGCTCACGGCCTTGTCATGGGTTTCAACGCCATCCTGCTGCCACAGCTCAGGAAGCCTGACTCCATCATACCTATCGATGACTCTTCTGGATCTTGGATTGGTAAGTTAAGTTATTAGCTAATTAGAACAATTTGATTAGGTAGACAGACATACTACGTGTTGCAAAGAATACGGAGTCCAATTAAATTAGCTAGTGAAATTCCGGTGTGACGATATATAAGGCAAAATAAAGATTGTTTCAAACATTAATAATTTTTTATTCAAATAACAAATGTATGGTAAAATTAAATACAAAACTAAAACTTAACCTTAAAAATCTAACAAAAGTGGGTGTCCATGAGGCATGGTGCCAAGAACACTGGCTGCATTTCCGCGTTGAATAGCAATAGCTATTCTCTGTGCGAGAAATGAGCCAGCCCTCCTGTCACCGGCGGCGTCGACTAATCGAGGAAACAATTGCTTGAATTTTTTTTTTGTACTGGGACCCCATGGAACAAAAGTTTCGAAGCCAAGCGGTACAAATATGTAGTCGCTAGACAGCGTCACAAATTTGCGTCGCTTGGCCTCTTCTGCGGCTTCCGCCGCGGTTCGGACCTTAAAACCGAACCGCTGAGATGAGAAGGGGCTAACGTGTCGACACATGTAGTATCCCAAACAAGAGCCCTTCCCCGCTCCGAGGGGATCAACGTCAGGCCGTCTGGACGCCTGCCATCATCATGAACCATCCCTAAAGGTTCTAATAGAGAAGGAACATTGATGGTGGCAAGCGTCCGTTTTATGATGTCGTTAATGGAGCCGTGGCGGGAAAATCTGCCAGCACTGCGTTGGCAATATAGTCCATAGAGTCCGTTCCTGTCGACGTCACTGCCACATGGACACCAATGACGCTCGATGATGGAAATTAAAACTCAAAATTTAAAATAACTACACTACCAGCGGCCGTTGACCCCGTGTTCAGTTGTAGAACAAGATATTAGCCCCCTTATCCATAAAAAAACTAAAACGCTCTACAAACGTATTTTGATTAAAATAGTGTTTTGTCTTCTTCTTTCAAACTCAAATCATAATTCGAAAGAAATTGACAAAATATGTAGGTCTATTTTAACTAAAGTAGGTTTATATAGCGTTTTAGTTTTTTTATGAATAAGGGGCATGAGTTTAGGCTTTTTTGTTATATTGTCATTAGATATTGATGCGTCTGCGGAGTTTTGTTAGCTTTGAATTTGACCCTGTGTGCACTGCTAAACTCAATTTCTCTCGAGTCGGCTTGAGATGTTAAATTTTTTTTTTTTTTTCAAGATTTTAATACTTCTGCCAAACTGCAAAGCAGTTTTTTGGCAGACGTAAGCATGGATAGAGTAAATTCCCCAGAATGCACCGGAACTACTACAGTCCTACCAACTTATCTATGAACTGAAGAGGACGCCACCGTCGATGCGTCGACACAATCGAATGACATGCGCTGGCAAAATCGAAGACATTTCAACATGACGGCCGTTAGTTCCAATTTTTTGCCATTTCACAGATAAGTTGGTAGGAGTGTACTTAATTGTCCCATGAAGTCATGAGGCATGACTTCATGTAGTATGAAATCATAAGTCAATCTTAGATACCACAAGCAGATAATTATTTCCCTTGTGTATTACTAATTTATGCATAAAGCGTAGTTTAAAACAATAACTTGCCATTACAGTCCCATTGCATTAAGCAAAAACAAATGCATATTGTTCACGTTTTTCCGTCCTTTGTTAACCTAATGTTTTATCTTCTTCCAGCCTCAATCATCGGCTTCGCCCTCGTGGCCGGTAACTTCATAGTCCCTCCCGTCATGGCAAACTACGGCAGAAGAACCGCCAACCTCATCAGCATCATGCCTCTCATCACTGGCTGGTTCTCCATCATCTTGGCCAAGAGTGTCCCTGTCCTACTAGTCGCCAGATTCCTTCAAGGACTCGCTATGGGCATGAGTGCTTCTCTAGGCCCTGTTCTCATTGGAGAGTATACTAGCCCTCATAATAGAGGAGCATTTTTGACAATGATTTCGTTGTGTATAGCCACGGGAGTGCTAACAGTACATACAATGGGATCCTACCTGCATTGGCAAACGACTGCCTTAGTATGTGCGTGCATCGCCTTTGTTGATCTAGTCATTATAATTTACTCTCCCGAGTCTCCTAGTTGGCTGGCAGATCAAGGAAGGTATGAAGAGTGTAAGAGAGTCTTCCGATCGCTAAGAAATGAGAATGAAGAAGAGGAATTGCACAAGATGATTGAAGCCAGTATTATAGTCAGAGAATCTAAAGTTGATGCCAATATTTCTCAGTCATTTGGCAAGAAAATCAAAAGTAGTATTGTCTACTTTAATGCTACTATAAAGAAGAAAGAGTTTTACAAACCTATCTTTATTATGATGCATATTTATACTTTAGGACAATGGTCTGGAGCTAACATTCTAGCTGCATACACGATAGATATTTTTCATAATGTTATTGGTACTGATGTTAACATAGCTCTCTTAGTCATCACTCTTGATGTCCAAAGAATCATTTCAAATTCCATAGCCGTATTAGTCATAAAGAGGATTAATAGAAGAACGATGCTTTTTGCTACTGTCATCGTCAATATCCTTGCTTTCTTGCTTACAGCAGCTTACACTTACTGTAAAGGTCAGGGGATGATACCTCCTTTCCTTGACCACCCGATTGCTGGTGTAGCGTTGGTCCATCTTCACATGTTTACAATTGCAACTGGTACCGTCCCGTTGCCTTTCATCATTGCTGGTGAAGTTTTCCCTCTAGAATACAGAAGTTTGGCTGGAGGAATTAGTGTCCTCTTCCTGTCTTCCAATCTTTTTATTACAGTTAAGACAGTTCCATTGTTCTTTGGTACTATAGGTATCCATGGAGCCTACTGCATCTATGCTGCTGTAGTAGGCTACTGTCTTGTGATAGCATACTTCTTCTTACCTGAAACGAAGGATAGAACTCTTCAGGATATTGAAGATGAGTTCAGAGGCAGACCATTATCTCCTGAGGAGTTAAAGTCTACTCAATCTTTGACGTCATGGAAGTTACACAGTAGAGACCGAAGATGCAGTAGTCCTGTTGTATAAATAAATGTAAAGTGATAACTTAAAAATGTGATACTTGGACGAAATTCTTTGTACTTAAAGTGGATAACAAGAGGAGTTTTTTTTTTTAGATTAGAATAGCACTTTTGACAATAAAAGCTGAAAGTGTGAACAAAGATAAAAAAAAATGAGAATTGACTTGTAAATAGCGTTTGACAAGGTAGTTATAACTAATTTATATAAAACTTGATATTATAGATAAGTGAATAACGTAATAAATATTGTTTGAATAATATTATGATAAAAGTTTTATTTCAAATTTATTAACAAATTTGAACACAATAATTTTGATTTCACTAAATGGGGGTTTCACATGGTTCAATATTTGGTACTTTGGTCCCTTATTTTTTTTTGGTATAGTAAAATTAATTGTATAAATTAATAGAAAAACACTTACTGTTACAGTTTATTTTATTTTAATTGAGAAATACCCTTAATACTCTATTTATTGATTTACATTTTTGTAGAGACGCATTCAGACAAGCAAATCAGGAATAATGTCATATAAATCATGTAAGTAAACTAGTAACTTCAGTCTACCGAACATGAGTGGTAATAATTTGATATTGAAAGCGTCTTTATGTCGTAGCAGTAAGGGTGATTTTCTTAGTGCTAGTTTTACCATTGATGTGCGGTTGACTGTACCTACCTTTTTTTCCCTGATAAGGTCCAATTGAAGCATATTATAAGTACCTAACAAGTATAAGTTGCACAAAATCATTGAAAGAAAAATATACTCAATATACATAATTAGCCTACAATGTTCCCACTGCTGGGACACAGGCCTCCTCTCTTCGAGAGGGAGTGGGCCCAGTGAGGGTTGGTAGATGTCACATGTCTTCGAATTTTTGATTCTAGGACATGGCTGTTTCCTCACGATGTTTTCATTCATCGTTTCGAGAGCAGTGATGATGAAATAATATATATTACCATACCAGGTAATTTCAGACGACCTAGTTCTAAACCAGACGGCTGTATAAATGTTTTCTCGAATTTGCTATACTATTGTGGTTGTCCCCTGTGAAGTTGCTGCAAGTAGATCAGTTGAAATAAGTAAAATGTTTTAAAAGATAAGACATTATTACCGTCCTGACTCCATAAATTAGTCTGAAAAGTGTTAGTTAAACATTTTAAATAGTTATTCTGAATATTCAGATATTTGTTAGAGTTAACGAGACTGTTGAAGTGAGCGTACCGAAAAAAAATATTTTTACTTATTAAAATAAAATGACCCTGAAGGCAATAATAATAGCAGTAGTGATTGTATTTATAATATCTACAATAGTTGATAATGCTGCCGACGTTGGAGATGCTAGTGTGTTGGAGAGACTGCTGATCGTGTACCCTTTTGTGAGAGGGTTCTACGACATGATGAGGAACCAAACGCGGCAGCAACAATATTTATATTAAGTAAGTTTATATTTTTATATTTTCCAAAATTTGGTGCTGGCTACCTATAGTCCCCAAATTAAGACGTTTTTTTTAAATCATGCAATTTCATTTATTGCACAAAATAATAGGTCTTTACCTATGAAATTGCCGTTTTGTATGAAAAAATTTAAACGAATTTTTTTCATGCGTTTTTTATTTGTATTAATCGAAGTAATCACCCACGCAATCAATGCATCTTTGCCAACGCAGTGGCAGTTTATTGATGCCCTTCTTAAAGAAATCAGCTGGACGGGAGGCAACAAATTCTTCAAAGGCATTTTGTACTGCCTCTCGGGTATTGAATTTTTTTCCCGCCAAGAAGTTATCCAAGTTCTGGAAAAAGTAGTAGTCTGTAGGCGCAAGGTCTGGTGAGTAGGGCGGATGACGGAGAGCTTCCAACCCCAGTTCTTGCAACTTGGAGACCGTCTGTTGTGCAGTATGAGGTCTCGCGTTATCGTGCAGGAGCAGCGGAGACGAGCGATTGACCAATGCTGGTTGGAGATGTGCCAGCTTCTCCATCATTGTGTTCAGTTCTTCATAGTACACATCTGAAGTAATGCTCACCCCGTTTGGTAAGAAGCTGTGATGAATCACACCGGCGCTAGACCACCAAACAGTGACCATCACTTTTCTAGGGGTAAGTTTTCGTTTAGGGCATTGTTTAGGTGCTGAACCAGGATCCAACCAACTTGCTGAGCGCTTGCGGTTATCAAACAGAATCCATTTTTCATCGCAGGTAACAATGCGGTTCAAAATTCCTTCATTTGTTTGTCTGTTGAGCAGTGCAAGGCACGTCTCGACGCGTACTTCGCGCTGGCGATCATTGAGTTCGTGGGGCACCCATTTATCAAGATTTTTTACCTTGACAATTTGACGCAAATGGACCAATATTGTTTTGACGCTAACGTCGAAAGCTGCTGCTAATTCAGCCGTAGATTGTGTATCATCAGCTTCCACAATCGCCTTTAATTCGTCATTGTCGACCAAAGTCTTCGGACGACCGCGAGGTTCATTTTTCAGGTCGAAATTTCCAGAACGGAAGCGAGCAAACCAATAACAAGTGGTGCGTTGGTTTGTAGTGTTAGCTCCGTAAACGTCATTGATGTTGCGTGCCGCTTGTGCCGCGTTGCTGCCACGACGGTACTCATATTCCATAATTACTCGAATTTTTAACGTATCCATGATGACGAAAAAGATTGAAATGCGATGAAAATGTAACACTAATCAATAAACAAATGACTACTTTTGGAAAAAAAAATCCATGTTTTTAAAATAAAATTAATTTGAAATTAGAATTCTTCGCCAAACAAAAATTATTTTGATTTGAAATGGCCAGTACTGCAAAACGGCAATTTCATAGGTAAAGACCTAATATGCACAAAAATATATTTTTGTTCAATAGCGAGTGACCGCAATGGTCTCAGTATCTCAGGTCACAAGATCCAAAGGGCAAAGGACACTAAAGAGTCTCTTGCATATTAAAGTACAGTCTTCAAATGAATTGTTTACCAAATTGACACACTGCGCTATTTTGCCGCGTTAGAGCCGTTTCATACAAATGCCAAAGAATGACAGTTGTTATTTGAATATAAACGGACAATATAAGTTGGTGTTCCCTGACTTAGTTTGGAGCAAGAAAATGTCCCTCACTAATAATAAATCTTTATTACTATGTTGATGATGTTTTTGACAACCATGATGGTCTCTGGTCAATTGGAGGCAGCAGTTTTGTCCAGACTCTAGAATTCATACCCAAGGACAGATTTCGACTTCCCGAATTTGAATCGAACACAGTCTCAATAGTTCAGGTAAGATTACAATTCATCAACATCCTCATCCCAGCCCGACTTCACGCACTGCTTGGCTTAAGCCTCTCTTTGCTTGTGTTTTGTTTTTCCACACTCATGTCTATAATTATTATGTAACTGCATTATTTAAGAAAAGTATTTTTGTAATGGCTCCAAAAAATGTATATTAAATTACCAAAATCCTAATAAACGTGGTCTAAGAATAGTTTGCCCAACCCCTAGTCATAGAACTACCTTCGCCAGAAGACAGATGTATGTGATGAGCTCTCTGGTTTACAAAAATATTAATAAGACCACAAAAATTGCAAGATTAAGCAAACACGAGGCTAAGGCTAAGCTGAAGAACATGCTGTACCTCCTAGGTTACGCTGAAACTGAGGAACTACTAACCACTATGATATAACTCGCAATATTCCATTCAATAACATGTGTTACAGACACAGAGATCTTTAATAATCAAAAGTCACCATGCTCGTACTTACTCAAACACAGTCTTACACTTGACACCACCATATTCACGTACTTGGGCTCCTCATAACACACTCATACAACACAAAATAAACAAGTTTCCCAGTCACACACTCACACACTTACACACACACACACACACACACACACACACACACACACGCCCACACAACGCAAACATAACACAAGATTCCCAGTCACGCATACAGAATCATCCACACAGTCATTTTACTTTTTAATTTTAATCTTAATTTAACTTTTTAATTTAATTTATTACTTTTGTTTGTTTCCAAATTGTCTTTTTCTTAAAATCACTACATAGTAATATATTATTTTTTATAGCATCAGTTTACTAGCTCTTAATTTTCTAAAGGGTTTAGTGTCCAAGTGCAGTAGAACACTGACTCCTAAGTCACAGGTATTCCTAGTTTAGGAGTCAGGGTTTCAACTTTTGTGCGCCTTTAATTATTGTAATCTTTAGCTAGATATAATGCTTATGGTAAAGATTTGTATCAATAAACATATTATTATTATTATTATTATTATTAAAATGCCTAAGAAGTGTAGAAAATATTAGCCAATTTAAAAGTAAATTGTTCTTATTTTTATAAGACCTATTACTCCATAGAAGATTATTTTAAAGATACCTAATTTATGACATTGACATTTTAATAATAATGGCTATTGACATCACACATCATGAAACACTCGCTACTCTTAATGTCCCGTTAACATTTTAACAGAAGATTAAACTAACTAACATGTTATGGCGAAACTAGGTCTTATCCTTTTAAATGATTATCATTGAGCTATACGTTTATGGAACTCAGCAGTCAATGATGACACATACATGTTGGATTTTTGAGACGAGGCAATAAGGGCAGGTGCCTTAAACGTTGTAGCTACAGAAAACGGTCGTAGGAGACTATTCTTAACTTTTTGAGAAATGTTGATCTGTATTCCTTATAATGCCTTACATGTTTGAATTTTCATCATCGGTATCGCTAATTATCGTTGGTAGAATGCCACTTTGTCTAAGCCCTCAGGATTTGCGAAACCTGCTTCTTTGCTATGCCGTTGGTATGACCCGAGGTAAACCAAAGCAGTTTCTTCCCATCTCCTTCGCGGTTCAGGACAGCAGCATCGCCCGTCTTATGTACCTACTCACCTCATCGTTGTGCTACAAGGATCTCTTGGCGCCTGAGTGACTTTGATAGAGGGTTGCTGTTGGTAAACATTTGTGAAATTGTCACAGAAATTTTATTGACAAAAAACTTTTTTACAAAAAAATACAACCGACTTCCAAAAATAACACTACAAAGTGAAAAATAACTTTAATTTCGGAAGTCGGTGTCTGATTAAATGTATTTTCGTTTTTGCCACCGACTTCCGAAATTAAAGTTATTTTTCACTTTATAGTGTTGTTTTTGGAAGTCGGTTGTATTTTTTTGTAAAAAAGTTTTTATTTTTCACTTTTTAGTGGTTCACATGTGCTTACCCCTTCACAGCATACTAGCGTGATAATATGTTATGAACTGGTGTGAACAACAAACAGACATGATATTTCAGCAATCCCAGTCCATTTGCTATCATTTATTGAGGAGTTCCATTGCCTATCTCAGAAGTTCTTCATCAGATCTTCACCAAATTGAAATAGGACCACTCCAAGAAAGTACTCTTCCAAAAACTATCCAAATCGCTTCAAGTGTGCCTATAAAATTGGAAGAGTTCTCTCTATTTCTCCAGGATCCCATCATCAGATCCTGACTTGATGATCATGGGACCACCTGGAAAGTATACCCTTTCAAACAAAAAAAAAATAATTCAAATCGGTCCAGCCATCTTCGAGTAATCGGGGAACATACATAAAAAAAAAAAGGTTCCGACGAATTGAGAACCTCCTCCTTTTTGAAATCGTTTAAAAACGGGATGGCAGGCGTTAGGTCCGATTCTGGCCGCGCGCCGTAAGATCCTCGTGGCGTGGTTGTCCTATCTGGGAGCTGGGAGTGAAGCAAGATACGCCGTTTTCAGTCGTGGGAAGTTATATAAAGATAAGTAGTAATGAGCACGCAGTGCATTATTATTGCCTCGGAGTTCCGGTTCGCCGAAATAATAGCTCTTCAGAACTGATAACCTGGTTACATTGCAACTGCTAATTTTACAGTTTGTTATAGATATTTAACCTTACCTAAATAAATAAATAAAATAATTTTGAGTAACATTTTAAAGCAACCGAAATTGATACCAATTAATTGTTATTTGAATTTTAAATGAAACCGAAATGGACCACTTTTAATTTTATTTTAAGTCAAAACAATCGTTTATTTTGCATAAAAAGCTAAGAAATTGTAATTATCTAAACGTAAAGGTGGCCCTTAAAACAATCCCATGTATTTTGCATGTACATAATTAGTTAGTACTATTATTTATTCTGTGATAGTACGTACCTAATAGTACTTATGCGCCTGCGGAAAGATTCCACGTAACATGCTTCGTTGCCACAAAATGCTATACTTATGGCAAAAATTTACAAAAAAAAAAGTAAAACTGACTTGAAAAACCAAAAAGTGTTTTTTTTAGTTTAATACACAATTACATAGGTCAAGCCCAACACGAACGAAAGGAAGAATCATCAAAATCCGCTTAGAAAGGCCGGAGACACAGTAAATTTATGAGTATAACTTCGTACATAAGAATATTACTCAATGTATTATACACTAAAACCTTCCTGAAAGTATGTGGATCACGTTAGTGAAAGAATCATCAAAATTGGTTAATTGGTTTTTGAGAAAATCGCGGACACACAAACATACATACATATGGGTCGAATACAGAACCTCCTTTTTTGAAGTCAGTTACAATGGAACTTCTTGGTCCTAGGCGTGAAGTATCAATTAAAATTGCCTCAAAAAAGAAATTGTTTGTTTCGGCGCCCACAAATGAGGTAAAATAATGGGCGCCAGAACTTACTTACTTACCGGGCGCCCGAAAAGCCGTTCGCAGATTCTTAGTAATATATAAATTGCATCTCAGATACTATTACGTAATATTACAATCGGGACATTATGCAACATATGATCGAGTCATACCGACAACAATAGTTTAATTAAATTTAATTTAATATAAACAATGTACCACATTCCTGCAACATGTGATGCAAGATGGCGGATGTAATTAAAATAAAAGAACTTTACGACTTCAATTTATAAGGCGATGCGATCCCTCGACACACAGTTGTGGGTTGTGGTGTCGTACTGTAGTAGCAAGTACCTCGTGTTTTAAAAGTAAGTTCAAAGTGTTCTTTTCTGTATCAAATATGATTCATTTTTTTTCCTGTGGCAGTGTACGTCCCATTGTAGGTTAGGGCTCACATTTTGGTGAGAGTTGACTTGCCTCTCAAGTCAACCCTCACCAAAATTAGAACCAAACCGACCAGCAGTGCTATTCTGTATAAATCTCACCGTGAAAACTAAGGTGAAGTGAGCGTGGAGTAAGCTGTCAATACTGTCAATCCCTAACATCAGGAAGAATGACAACTCACTTCACCTAGGTTTTCACGGTGAGATTTATACAGAATAGCACTGCTGCAGCGGTTGTCAACTGAGTAAAAAAAATACCCGATTATCATACACAACGTAAAAGGGAGCTGCTGAGCGCTTTGAGGTTGTATTGGGTAAAAACCGGTATTTTTAGTATGTCGTCTCCTTGAGGGCTGAAGGAATCCATGAGGATTTTTCACTGTTAAAAGATATTAAACGTTGATATACAGGGTGGCAGGGACATCGACGCGAACCGTATTACCGTGGATTCAGTAGGTACATGATTCTGGAACCCTTTTTTTTGGGTGGGAAATCATCAAATGACTTCTCCCGCTCTGGGTGGAGCGGGAGGGCGTGTCAGACTTTTACTGACTAAAACCCACCAGTATTCCTTCAGTTGCCTGTGTCTGGGCCACGGGTCACGGTAACTCTTTCGATCAACCCGCGACCCTGGCAGGCGCGTCGGCCCTATGGACCCCATCACTGCTGACATCTCTTTGAGGCGCGCGTGGAACACAACGCGCCGTCTACCCGGGCCTGGTCCTTTCCAGACGGCGAGCTATGATTCTAGAACCCTGGCGTTGATATATTCGTCGGTTATTTAAAAAAAAAATACTCTTCCATATATTTTTACCGCGTAGGTATTGCACTTTTCTAGGAAGCAACAGATTTTTTTTTTAATAACCGACGAAAAATTTGTACTTAGGGTGTTCCAGAATCATGTCCATTCATGGTAACAGGCTGCGCGTCAATGTGCCTGCCACGCTGTATTTGCCTGTTCCCTCAGTGAGTCTTTAGAGGTTTAGGGCCTTAGTACACCTCCGCCGCTACTCGAGTATCGGAAAATCAGTGAAACATCAGCAGGACATAGCGGAACATGATGCGATTTCGCGGCGAAGGTGCTAAGGCCTTTATAGTTGTTTTTATGTCCTTATGGTAGGTGTGACGTACTATTCTTTGGTCGTGATAAACTTCAATTTTATTGAGATAGAAGTAATTATTGGCCAAAGCAGACAATATAATGGATTAACCCGTCGCGCGCCAATTAGCAGACACAATTGAAATTCTATTGTTATCTGTACACATGGTGTACAATCGACATTTTAAGAGTTAAGGAACTAAACTAACGAGCACGACCTCTTTGTGGCATATCCAACGTGAGAGTTAATAATTATGACACTCGTAATGTTTGGCGCTTATTAACAACACCTCTCTAATCTCCATGTTTGTATTTGATCTTAGCTAAAAACAAATTAATACCCGTCACTCAGCTTTTCAAATATTTTAATTTACTCGTTGCGGTAGATTCTAAAGAAAAACTAAACCTTACCTTTCCTCAACAGCATCTCAACAATACCACAATGAACCAAGTCAGCCGCAATGTCTCCAGGGTACTTACAATGGTGGTGCTGATGATGTGCTGGTTCAGTGCCATGGCTTTTAGGAACAGCTCCCGGATCGCCAGCAAGAAACCCAGGATCAGCTACCCAGACTTTGATTGATTCGGCTTGATTCATTAAAATTTATTTGGAACTGATTTGTTTTTATAGTTTTCTTAACATAATCATAATCACTTGTAATCAAAGTTAGACAAAGATGTAAATAACTATAGTGGGTAACAGGGGGCGAGCCTGTTGCCATCAACCGGGCACAAGTCCAGGCTCCGGGCTGCTACTGCCAATTTCCAGATAGAAAAATCCAATATCACTTTGCCCGACCCAGGAGTCGAATCCAGGACCTCATGCTCAGCAGTAGCGCTATCGACCACTAGACTAACGAGGCAGTTTTTTGTGATCTGACAAAAATATCCTTTCTCTTTCTTTAGCCCTGTCTCTGAAAAAGATTCGGACTAATGACTAGGGTATCAAAAACTTACTGAAAAAGCACTTGATATTTCTAAAAGCTACCTAAAGAATATGTATAATTTTAAAATATCTATTCCGCCTTCTTTGTCGTAAAAGTAGAGAGTTGTCGGGTAAAAGTAGAGATTGTAAAAGTAAAAGTTGCATTTTAAAATCCAAATCAAAAACCAAATGATATTTTATTCGTCCTCATTTATTATTTAATTTTATCTATTTACAAACTTATCATTATCACAATATAGTATCTATCACCATTTATAATACTAAAACCATATTCCTAAAATGGAATAGGACTGCTACATCTTCTTTCCGACATTCTCCTCCTATACGCAACAATGGGATCTGCCTGCAAAGACTTCCTTACTTCAATTTCCTCAGGAGCTAACGGTCTACCCCTGAAGTCATCCTCTATCTGCTGCAAGGTCCTGTCTTTAGTCTCTGGTAGAAGGAACCAGATGACTACCATGCAGTAAGTGATGATGCTTCCATACACCATATACGTCCCATGCATGCCTACACTTTCAACTAATCCCGTAAAAGTTTTGAGGACTATGAAGAATGTTGCTGAGAAAGATACAAGACTGATAGTTCCTCCAATACTTCGATATTCCAAAGGAAATACCTCTCCACCAATAACATTTGGTAAAGGTAACATGCCCGTAGCAACAGCAAAAATTTTGAAATTGATCAGTAATACAGGTATCCATAGAGCATCGTATGGTAAGGTCCCTTGTTGCTTAAAGTACACATAAGCAGCTAATGCGAACTGGATGAAGATTGCAAGGCCTCCAGTCGCAAACATCATCGTCCGTCTCTTGAATTTGTTGATAGCATAGACTGCTAGACCATTTGAAATAAATCTTTGGGCGCCCAAAAAGATCATCCAGAAATGTGCATTTACATGTGGCCCCATCACTACTCCTATGATCAAAGTTGAGTATGCAGACATGGTAGTGCCACCAGCAAAGTTTACTAATACATGAGCATGCATCATCAGTATAATTGGCTTATAAAATTCTTTCTTCTTGATTGTTGTTACCATATTTCGGATACGGTTGTTTCTTTTGCCAAAACTCTCTGAGATCATCGCCTTCTCAAAGAGTAATCTACTTTCTATCATATCTTCCAACTCATCCTCTTCATCATCACCTCTGAGCCAGCGGAACACCCTCCGACAGTCCTCATGTCTTCCTTTTGTGACAAGCCAACTTGGTGATTCAGGAGAGTATATGGTCATGACGAGGCTTATGAAAGGGAAAAACGCGCAGACCAGAGCCGTCTGCTGCCAACTCAGGAAGGATCCAATGAGGTGAGCGAAAAATACTCCAAAGGATTGTGATAAGGAGACGGTGGTGAGAAAGGCTCCGCGGTTCTTTGGACTTGCGTATTCACCGATGAGGACTGATCGTAGTGGCGACAGCATGCCGATTGAAAGACCTTGTAGTATTCGACCAGCGAAGAGGATCTGGAAATTTAAAAGAATTTATAAAAAACTAGCTTTTGCCAGCGGCTTTGCCCGCGTTTATTAACCTACGGAAACGTAGGTACTACCGGGATAAAAAGTAGCCTTTCCAGTCTACCTAGACCTATCTCTGCGCCAAATTTCATCCAGATTCGTTCAGCCGTTCTGGCGTGATTGAGTAACAAACATACATCCATCCAAACTTTAGCATTTACATTTAGAAATAAATGATCATAAACAGATAATAAAAAGCACCCTGATCTGCATTTGAGAGGCCTATCTTCAGCAGTGAGCAGTGATAAACCTGTGTTCTAACTTGCGCATTGCGTTGAAGCACATAATTATTGATTCGTTTCAACTGTGTAAGATAGATATTTTCTAAATTGGTTTTAACAAACACTTTTACAAGTCAAGAAAATAAAAAAAAAACTGATGAGGTCAATTAGAATAATCATTAAAATAATTATATGTATATTTACTATTCATGGTGCATGCATGACATAAAGATTATTTTGACAACTGTCAAAACAATCTTTATCTTTATCTTTATGACATCAGCTTCAAATAAAAACCCTCTTCTTTATAATAATAAATAAAGTATCATTGCTTAAAACTATAATATATCTTTTAATTTGTATTCGCCTTCACAATAATAAATCAGAGAATGTGACGTAAATTCACTCATATTCTTCAAGATTCTTACCTCAAAGTTCGTAGCCATGGTAATGATGAACCACCCCACCAGATTGGGCACGGTGGCGGTGAAGTGAGCCATCTTTCTGCCGTACCTCTCCATGATAGGAGGCGAGATAAAACTCCCGACCAGCTGCGTGATCCCCAGGATTGATGCTGTGCAAGAAAACGGATGAGAGTGTTAAAACTTATTTGCCTTTCGACAGCTAAGTTAAAGACAAATCCAGTCTATGGTTTTCAGTATTTTTAAAAAGCCAAAACTATCACGAATTTTGACTAATTATAAACCATTTCATAAGGCACGTCGATCTCAAGAGGTTGGTTGCCATCTCCTATTACAACTTACTAGCTTTTACCCGCGGCTTCCCCCACGTGGATTTCGGTAAATATACAATATACAACCGGAACATACTACCAGGAAACCCTTCCTTACTCCTTGTCTACATTATAAAGGGAACCTTTGTGAAAAATTTCAGCTTTCTAGGTTCAGGGGTTTGGGCTGTGCGTTGATGAGTCAGTCAGTCAGTCAGGATTTCTCTTTTTATTTAGATCGATAGATGAAGCATTGAAGAACAATAAAGCTGCTTGGTGACAAAAATAATGTGATTTCGTAAACTTTAAACTTTGCGCATGCTCTACAAAAAGTGATAGGAAAATAAACGAACTTCCTGTCGCTTTGGAACACTATGAGCTAGCTCTCATTCACCAAGTCTTGCAGAGTATTTACGTGTACAAGGAACTTCGTTCCAAAACTTTAATTCCACACATTTGCCTGGACTAATTCTCGAGGAACTTTTGTTTTAGTTTTTATTGCTAAATGGGCCTGCTCTTGACCTCGATAACGCCTGATGGAAAGCAATGGATGAGGTTTGTAATGGAACAAGCGTGCCCAGAAGATGCCTGTTCATATGGCATAGAAGACAGCTTATGCCCGGTTTCTGAGGTATTTAAACGGAGTTTATCCATTTGATAGTGATTATTGGTTAGATATCATGTTACTGAACACATCGTTAAGGAATAATTTAGCTTAAAAGTCGAGTAAATTACTATCGAGGGTTTATCTGAGGACCTCAAAAACCGAGCATAAGGAAGGAATTCGCTTAAATAGATAATTTTGTCAAATCAATAGCTATTGAGAGTTTAAACTCCGTTCAAGAATTCTTCAGAAACCGGGATTAGACGGAATAAATGTGAAAGGGAACACAGACGCTAGCAGAGTTCCACCTTTGGCTGTGCGCATAATAAATGTGGAGAAGACCTGAGTACGACTGGTAGAGATGTCAAATAGTGCAGATGGTACCCTGCAGTAGTCTGGTAGTCCGGTAGTAAAAGGGCGACTGGGGGTCAGGTCCTGGAGCTCCTGCACACACTCTCTGAATTACAGTCTGTAGAAGACCGACAGGCAAGCGACATTACGCCGATGAGCCAGGGTGTGAAGCCTAGCCACCAACGCCTCGCCTTTAAGCCTTTTTACTCGGCGTTCCACCGAGTCAATTGCAGCAAGCTGGTATTTTGCTGAGCCATCCCATAAGTGTCTGCAATACGGTGTATATCTCCCGCCTGCACTACACCACTAAGGCGGAGGACATCGTGGAGTACGTGCGCCAGAAGACTAGGTACACGCCGAGGGTGCAGTTACTGGAGTCGCGCCGCAACGTCAACTTCAAGGTTTTGGTGGGTTTGTGGTGCGTGTACCGAACTGTTACCTGCCCCTCGTCATGGAGGAAGACTTTTGGCCGCAGGACGTGGTGTTCCGTCGCTTCCGCGGACAAGTTCCACAGGGCAGCATTTAAAGTCAAGCTAGTGCAAAGAGGAGTGCTACTAACATAGTCTTAAGCCTGTTTTATTAACACAAGTTTTGTTTATATTCAAATATGTATGTTAAGGTTAAGGTAGATCTATGGGCCGTGTCGCCTGAAATAAATGGTTTATTTATTTTATTTTTAATACTCCATAAAGAAACGGTCCTGTGCTTTGAACAGACTTAAAAGCTGCCCAGCTGTGAAGTATCGCCTCACCTTATTTAGGATGCCCAGCTTCTTGGTTGCAGTCTGTGCTTTTGGCCCGATGGTTGAGCCGAAGTTGAGATCAGACAAAGTTAACATAATTTGGATAATTATATTCATTATCAGTGTGTCACTGCTTAAACATTTGTTGGTGAAAAGCTTCTTTACGGAAGAGTAATAATTTGTTTGCGTTGTAGTTTGCATCTAAATGATTTTTAGTTTGTAGAAGTATTAGTCGATCGTATACTATTTATTTCTTAATTTATGTTTTAAGTATTTTGTATCGAAGTTTTTTTTTTTATTTTCAGTGTGTATCAGTGGAAATTTGTAAATGGCCTTCAATTTCCTATTGTTTAAAAACACTGTATAAAGATAGCTGTAAGTTTCCCGAATAGAATAAAATGAAATAAAATCTTAAAAAACTTTCTCACTAATGGATATTTAATTCTGTAAACTGACCAATCCATGATGCAGATACAGCGTCTAACTTAAACTCGGAGTCCACCAGGTGCAGCTGCGGCAGCAAGATGGCGGGGTAGCCGATCACGCAGCCGTGGCCGATGATGTTGCTGCCCACTGATGCCGTCACGAAACACTGGAATAAAGAGTACTTCAAACTAATACAAAAATTAAAACTACTATAACATAGCGCCTGTATTTACCAATATTAATAATATTAGACGCTTAAAAGTCATCTCATAAAAAAGTAAGTCTAAAAACTAAAACCCGACTACTGAAAAATCACGCTTTAAAAAGTATGAAACAAGAAAATATTCTCATCTGAAATTATAAAAAGACAGACAAATTAAAATTCCGGAGTCACACGTCATGTTAGCATAAATCGAACAGATTATGTGTGACTCCGGATTTTTTTATTTGTCTGTCTTTGCCTAATTTCAGATGAGAATATTTTCTTGTTTTATACTTTTTAGAGTCTTACGTATACTTTCGTCTCATTATACTTTTTAGTACTTTTAGAGATTTTTCAGTAGTCGGGTGGTCGGGTTTTTAATTGACAACTACATGAAATTAGTCCTGGGTCGATGTAGCTGGGAGTCATGGGGAGAGGCTCATGCCCAGCAGTGGGGTGGTGCAGGCTGACTGACGGTACGGGAACCAGTTATTGGGAACTTGCATTTGTAAATGGCAGGAATCAGCTATCTGGGTTGGTTCACCTCGTATAATTTTCTATGATGATAATATAAAACCTCAGTTAAAATTACTCACTTGTTTCCAAAACGGGGAAAACCTGCTTTTCTTTTTCGAGGACATCACTGAATAATTTTCCTGAACTTTTCACTACATCGAGTTATTTATCAATTTATTATTATCGAAATATTGTCTCAAAATTCACATCCGTTGAATACAACGCTAACTTTCAGAATAAAAACATAAATTATTATTTGCAAACAATAAAATATAAGATAGGTTACCTAGTCATAAATTAATGTTCAAATTCTAGACGGTGCTTATCAATATAGTTGTAACAATAACAACGAAAACTTATCATTATTTCTCTTTTTTGAAACTCGAATAACGCTGAAATATCGATTTTCAATATGATGTGGTTTAGATACTAAAATAATTAATCACACATTTTTGTTACTACCTAATATACATCTTACAGTTTGTAAATAAAAATCAGTTCAGCATTATTCATTATATGAAAATTGGCATTTAAAATTAAGATGTTGACATTATAGTTTGAACAGCTGCCATCAACTATTTCTGGTGACCTGTAACACAGGTTTTTCCCAAAAACCTATATCAGGCACCAGTCTCACAAAGGTGGAATACAGCTGAAACATTTTTTTTGTACACACTAACATTAAGTCAGCTTTGTGAAGAGAGAATAAATGATATATACATACATACATACATTATTATATAACATTTAAGTCCTTTAGTTTATAGCCAATAATATTAATCTAATTCACATAAAACTTAGTCTCGTGTTTATTACTATAAGAAATTATCTGCTATCAGTCATTCGTGTTATCAGAACACGTTTCATGACGATAGAAGGGCTTGGTTTTAACCGGACAAAGGTCGAAGGCCAGGATCTCGTTCAGAATAATCTTTATAAATGATTTGGCTATCTAGCCCGGTTTAAATATACCCACTCAGCAGACGGTAAGATTATTGAACAGTATTAGCGTCATGGTTGACTATTTTTTTTTTAAAATAATTTCAAATTCTTCTAAGAGAATATCGTATGTTCAGTTCTCAAGTTACAGCTAAGCACATATAACTGACACACCGAAAGAGATTTTACATTTAGAAAACGATATGACTGTGACAATTACTTCTAAAGATATATCACATAATTCATCACTTCGCATTCACAAATCACTTTAAATAATAACTTATCTAACCAACCCACCGTCTTCTACATGACTGCAACATTCTATACGTCTATGGCTCTCAGATGCGACAGTTCGTGAGTCGTGACTAATCTATTATTAAGTATGAGAAGTAAATAAGTTTTAAGCGGCTAAAACTTAACCTTCGATCCGCACTTGTGTCCATATTATATTATATAAGTCATATGATTTGATCACGTGGGGAGGCCTGGTGAACATTAAATTAATTTTAGAGCAATCCTTTGATTTTATTACGTACATACCTAACATCTTTATTCCCCGAATGGGAAGCGATAGGAGCAAAGTAGCCGTCACATACACATTTTGACAGTTATACTACGCCCACCGACAGTAAATGTGGCCCAAACCTGAAACGTCAATTAGTAAACAAACTGATCCTGTTTTTTGGGTGTTTGACGTGAAAACGTCTTTTCAGCTGCGCTGTAACATTTTTCAGGAACCAAATGGTGACATGAGGCGAGTGTGACAGAGAGAACGTGCGCGAAAGAACTTAGTTCCTATGTTCAGAGTTTCAGACTCGCCAAGATATTTCGCCCGTCGTGTACTGGTGGTTTGTTCAATACAATAAATTATAGTTTAAAAAACTAAAAAACACAATACAATTAAACTGAACTAAAAAGTAAAAAATAAATTTTTCAATATAAGAATAAAGTGATTAACGAGAAAATTAATGCCATTGTAGTTTATTAAACTATAATTTATTTTTAAAATTTTTTTGAGGCAAATCATTAATTTAATATAATCCTGATGATCCTGATCAGGATAATAGGACAAACATTTTAAATTATTATATTGTCATCGGGCCCTGTTATGTATGCAAAATTTCGAATTAATCTGACCATTTAAAGTGGGTAAAAATCGATTTTAAAGATTCCGTTACATACAAACATACATACAGGTGAAGCTAATACAAGCGTGTTAATAAAAACATGTAAGATTTCAACCGCTTAGTAATTACTACGAGACTTTTGAAAACACATTTTATTTTAGCTCGGTGTACCTAGATAAAGTTCAATAGGTAGTAAGGTAAGTTTATGGAGTTTCTTTCCCATTCTTCTCCATACGAAACTAACTTTTGGAAGCGGCAACTAGAATCTATTATATATTTTGTCAAACGTTGAAAAGTGCCTTTTATGTGCCTTTGAAATAAATGATTTGACTGCGCCAACTTAATTTTGGCTCATTCAAATAAGCTATTTCAACGCTAAACGCGTCGCAATGTCATTTAAGAACGAGTGATTGCTATTGAATGTAGTTTAGGCATCGCACTACACATGAGCTGCATTCTTCTCTGTATCGAAAGAGGCCTATCTCCTTTATAGAGGCTATAGGTTATCAGATAACATAACGCTCCCGTTTCTGGAACGAAAATAAACGACGTGACAAAATTAAAAAAACGCATCTCAAGTGATTCAATTGGCTCCTGGCAGTCGTGCTTTAGCAATTTGTTAGCTAATTTTTGTGTTGATTTTCATATCAGAATTGTCTACTATCTCACCTATGGTTAACGATGTTGTGCTCGACAATAGTCCACGCATGCGCTGAAGCTGTTTTGACAACTCGGACTCTCGGAGTTTTTCATACTACTCCACCGATCTTTTCTGATTAATTTCGTGGCAGGATCCAAGACAGTGGAATCATTTCTCCGGGACTCGTCGTTTTTCTTTGTCGCGATACTTTTCTGCTGCAATCAATCTGCTTAGCCTTTTCCCAACTATGTCGGGGTCGGCTTCCAGTCTAACCGGATGCAGCTGAATACCAGTATGTTACATGGAGCAACTGCGATAATAATACGGACACCTTGAGAAGACTGGTTGTCAAACTTTCGGGCTTCTGACGACCTTAACGTCGGTCAAAGATCCACGAATGACAGCTGGGACCAACGGCTTAACGTGCTTTCCGAGGCTCGGAGGAGTTTCGGTATGTAAAGATGGTCAATGGTCACACATGCACGGACCAACCCCGGCAAGCGTAGCTTAACCTGTTGGATCGACCCGTGTGGCTGTTATTACTTAGCCACGAGCTCCTCGGCACTTTTCTGTTGCAGTGGTTGGAAATAGTGTGGCAGGTTTGTCCTATAATATAAATGTGAATCTCATTCCTTCATAGTCAATGCCCGTTGAGAGGGGCTCGTGGCTGAATAATAACAGGTACGCTTGTCGTGGTCGGTTCATGGATGGGTGACCATCAGGCCCCTCCGTGCTTTGGTTCCGGCTGTCATTCGTAGATCTTTTACAGTCGTTACGGGTAGTCAGCCCAAAAGTCTGACAGCCAGTCTTACCAAGGGGTATCGTGCTACCCAGTAACTTGGTTGTGGAGGTAGTCACTCCATCTTCGCCCTAGTGCTTGAATGGCCAACCAAATTTTGGGAAAATTACTTTTCCCAAAATTTTTTTTTCTTTTCTTTTTAATGTATAACTAAAGAAGTCTTTTTCTACAAAATTCAATTCCCAGAAAATGGTCGGTTGGCTAATCAAGAACTAGGCGGCGCCATGTAAAATACTTGTATTCAGCTGCATCCGGTTAGACTGGAAGACGATCCAATACCATAGTTGTGAAAAGGCTAGGCAGATTGATTTTTTCTTGCTTCATCGTCCTCCAAAATGAAATTAGATCAAGATCACGACACACTTACATTAGTAACACAATACTTTAATGGACATGAGTGCTCTAGATTCTGGAGGACACATGGAGGAATCACAGATTTAGTCATCTGGTGGAATGGAATTAGGTCAATGGCTATTACTGGCCATGTTGTGAAACATGAGATGCTTAATTAGATACACAAAGTACTTTATCTGGTTTGTTTCGCGAATCAAATCATGATTCCTAATTTGCGTCCAGAGTGTACCTACCATTAATGACCACAATACAGTGTTCAGGTTTGAAGAAAATGGTCTGAGAATCAGTCTTACCAAGGGGTATCGTACTCGTATTATACTACGACGCTACTACTACTTCATATTGTGTATTACTTCAAGGCATTCGTGGTGCAATTACCGAATTGTTACGTGTCCGTCGACATGGAAGAAGACTTTTGGCCGCAGGACGTGGTGTTCCGTCACTTCCGCGGACTAATACCACAGGACAGCACAAGGCCAAGCTAATGAAGTGCAGTGCTACTAACTTATTTTTAAGCTATATGTTTCATAATTTATATAAACGTTTTACTATTATTATTATCCAGTAACTGGGTTGTGGAGTCAGATAGGCAGTCGCTCCATGTAAAATACTGGTATTCAGCTGCATCCGGTTAGACTGGGAGCGGATCCCAAGATAGTTGGGAAAAAGCTAGGCAAATGATGAGATGATGTTTGAAGAAAATGTCCACTAGTCAAATAGGTTTCTCGAATACCTTTTAGGTCCAGTGGTAGTCAGTTCGACTGATGAACGTTCGATCCATCCATCTTCAGTGTTATTGAGTTTTATCATGAAGACATTCGTATAGCAGTCCAGAGTTCAGATTTATGTCCGGTTAATAGCAGTAGGCTCCCCACGGGGCACATTGATAAAGATAAGTACAACATGTGCCGGAATTAACGCACACCACCAAACACATCAATTAGAATATTATGTTATAATCTTAAGAGATCGGGTAATCGGACACACGAACGGATCGGACGATCGGATCGCATCGAATCATCTAGAATTGAGGTTTTAGCTAATATGGAATGCACTTTTGTCATCATCTGCTTAGCCTTTTCCCAACTATGTTGGGGTCGGCTTCCAGTCCAACCGGATGCAGCTGAATACCAGTATTTTACATGGAGCGACTGCCTATCTGACCTCCACAACCCAGTTACTGGGTAATACGATACCCCTTGGTAAGACTGGTTGTCAGACTTTCGGGCTTCTGACGACCCGTAACGACTGTCAAAGATCCACGAATGATAGCCGGGACCAACGGCTTAACGTGCTTTCCGAGGCACGGAGGAGTCTCGGTATGTAAAGAATGGTCACCCATCCACTGACCAACCCCGGCAAGCGTAGCTTAACCTGATGGATCGACCCGTGTGGCTGTTATTACTTAGCCACGAGCTCCTGGAATGCACTTTTGTATCGATTGTAAAAATCTAGCGATTCCGAAATTGATAAGTACTTTTGACTTTAGAATCGAACGCTAGATATTGTTGAAAAATAAGTTGCCAAATTGGCATAGCGTTAGGATAAGTAATGTTAAAAATGAACTTCAAGTAAACACGCATACGATTAGTTATGTGATCCCGATTTCCCGGTTAATTTTTTTAATAAATAAAATCACATATTATGAAGTCGTTTCCATACCATCGATCTGAATAGTTGTGCATTCCCGGATTTTCTGTAATCCCGGGATTTATATTTTTTTAAAAAAATAAGAAGGCGCTTTCATAATTTCTTAGACAAAAATTAACTTTAGGTAAACAAGCATCCGATTATCCTATCTCTTCATAATATTAATAGGTACACTGAACTTTACTATAATGTATAAAACATTGTTTATTTATTAAGAAGACACCGCGTGTCGCGCGACGAGCGGTGCCTTTGTGTCGCGCGTGATTCGCTTCACGAGTCGCGCCTGTTTGAAGGAGCCTTATGAGCCGAAACAGCGAAAGTTTGTCAGTAATTTGCGTAGTTTTAAATAATTTTTGGGACAAAAAATTACCTATTTAAAAATGACAGAAATCTGAACGATTCTGAACTAACTACTTTCATAATGTACATTATTTCAGTTACATAAGTACGTACTTACTTACTTACCTATGTTCATCTTCCTGCCCGTCTTACTTGGAGTTGGCTCGAGATAACTTTCACATTTTACACCGTCCCAAGTTTTCCACCAACCGCCAGATGTCTATGTCAACCGCCACTCTGCCTGCTTAATCCATATTCTTAAAATTAAAATAATCCATCTTTTATAGCTTCCTTCCATCTACAAAAATAGTTTGAGTCACCAAATGAATTTGAATGAGTTAAATGGTACATGTGACATGTCACGTCTGGCACTAAAACCATGTCTCTATTCGAAGAAATATACTATTGCCGTATTAGTTTCGTCGACTGGAATTCCCCAAAGAAATCATGTCATTGAATAATAATTTTTATAATATTTAAATATAACAGGAAACACACTTACAGGATTAATCATTATATGAAATAAAAACTTTTTTACAAAAAAATACTTCCAAAAACGACACTACAAAGTGAAAAATAACTTTAATTTCGGAAGTCGGTGTCTTTGTTTTTTTTTAGTATCATTTTTTGCCACCGACTTCCGAAATTAAAGTTATTTTTCACTTTGTTGTGTATTTTTTGCGAGTAGGTTTTTTTTTTTTTTTGTAAAAAGTTTTTATTTTTCACTTTTTAGTGGTGCCTACCCCACACAAATTCGAATACCACTCTGCAAAATAAATTAGAGCACCATTCACATAGACTATGTGGGAAAAATACGTATTAAATTATTGAAGCTAACTCAAAAGCCACTCATCAGAACATGAATATTTATATGCGACCATATCAAATAAAAACTTTGCAAAAAGGCAAATTTATGTCGCGCTAAGCCGTGTCAGAAGTTTGGAAGGCGTAGTTTTATGTCGACGGAGATAACGAGGCTACAAAATCTGACTTCTGACAATCAAAGCCACCCATAATATACAACTCAAGTAGCACAATTTGAAGCGGCATATAATTACCATTAAAATCATTTATAGCCAGAGTGCACCTCGTGACAATTCCAATAAGCCCAAACACGGCTAAAATACATTGTTTTATTACTGAGTTCCGGTGCCTATCTTCCAGCGTCTTCATCAGATCGGTTCGATGGTACCATTTCCATCAGAACCATTTATTTAAAGCTTCGTCTTAGTCGCTTAACTATCTTAATCGAGATATCTTATAGCCACCCGTGAAATATTTATTATAGCGATTTTGGTATTTTCATCAACAAATCAAGCATTTGCATTCAGAAAGTATCATCTGGTGAAGTGGAACTGATGAAGAAGACCACAGATGGCCACGGGAACTTCTCAACGATAATAAGTATTTCTCGGATGGCGATAAAATATCTCGGTTAAGATAGTTAAGCGACTATGACGAAGCTTTAAATAAATACTTCTGATGAAAATGGTACCATCGAACCGATCTGATGAAGAAGCCGGAAGGTAGGCACCGGAACTCAGTAATAAAACAATGTATTCTAGCCGTGTTTGGGCTTATTGGAATTGTCATAAAGTGCACTCTGGCTATAAATGATTTTAATCGTAATTATATGCCGCTCCAAATTGCGCTACTTGAGTTGTATGTTATGTGTGGCCTTGATTGTCAGAAGTCAGATTTCGTAGTCTCCTTATCTCCGTCAACATAAAACTACGCCTTCCAAATTTCTGACACGGCTTAGCGCGACGTATAAAGATGTCTTTTCCTCCGTAGATTGTCGCATCTTCAAGTTCTGATGAGTGGCTTTTGAGTTAGCTTCAATAATTTTCCCACTTAGTTTGTATGAATGATGCTCTAATTTATTTTGCAGAGTGGTATTCGAATTTGTGTGGGTTAGGCACCACTAAAAAGTGAAAAATATTTTTTTTTTTACAATAAAAGAAACAACCGACTCCCAAAAATAACACCACCTAGCGAAAAAAAACTTTAATTTCGGAAGTCGGTGGCAAAAAACGAACCTAAAAACCGAAGACACCGACTTCCGAAACTAAAGTTATTTTTCGCTTTGTAGTGTTTTTTTGGGAGTCGGTTGTTTTTTTTTTTTTTTGTAAAAAGTTTTTGTAATGTGAGTACATAACTTTTATAATCAAAAGGACAGCAGAACACTGACTCCTAAGTCACAGGATCACCTAGTTTAGGAGTCAGGGTTTACCTTATCCGTATGACCTATTTAACCAAGTTATGTATCCTAGTCAAGCAATGTCAAAAGTTTTTGCAATGGTTTTTGTATAAATAAACATTTTATTTTTATTTTATCTCTTTCTTATCTACAGTTGTCTCTTCAACTGTAACCTGCCATTAAATAAACCTAAAGACTCTATGAAAATAATACCTACACGTAACAGACAATCAATCCGAAAGTCATAAATAATTCTAAAATACTGACATGCTCGTAAATGCATTGCAAACTAGGCCTTTTGGGGGCATTCATATTTATTTAATAAAAATTAAATTATGGAATACAAAAATCAATTATTTTAAGCTGCATTAATATTAATATTTAGTACCTGGGTGACCGAGCTCTGCTCTGGTGAAAATAGAGAAAACGAATTTTCCCAAATATGAGACTTTTCGCCCCCGTAAACTCCTATATTGCAACTTTCATCGAAATCGTTAGTGCCGTTTTCGAGAACGTGATTACAAATATTGCTCATTTTAATTTATTACAAAACTTAAATACAATATTAATCTAACACTAAAATTTATATATTAAAATGATTATATATAATATTTATTTAATATATGTATAGCTACACTCATTTAATAGTATAGGATTTAAATATAGCCCGAAACATAAGCCTATGTGTTATTAAAAGTAGATAAATATTTATGCAAATAAATTCAAACGCCTATAATAATTTCAAACATCAGAACTTGGAGAAAGTAGATGCGATTGCGCAAGAGTTGCGTTTGGACGTGGAGGGAGAGGACTAGTGATGTGCTTAATATCGATATACTTTCAATCACTTTATTTTGTCTTTACCTCAAAATATATATAAAGGATCTCAGACGAAGACGTTGAAGTTTCTTAAATACTTTTTGAACTTAGTCTGTGTTTCATATTAATGTTTTTAAGAGCTGCGTGCTTTGATTTAAAATCAGTAACGAATAAATAGAAAAAAACAATTTAGTGCCGTAATTGTAAAATCATTTGTGATTATCACACGATAGAATATTAATGGGTATTATTCTTGTACTTAATCGTATTCAGTAACTTGACTGTTGAAGGGATAAGTTCCAGACAATAAAAACTTTTTTACATAAAAATACAACCGACTTCCAAAAACAACACTACAAAGTGAAAAATAGCTTTAATTTCGGAAGTCGGTGTTTGTTAAATGTATTTTAATTTTTTGCCACCGACTTCCGAAATTAAAGTTATTTTTCACATTGTAGTGTTGTTTTTGGAAGTCGGTTGTATTTCTTTGTAAAAAAGTTTTTATTTTTCACTTTTTAGTTGTGTACCTACCTCACACAAATTCAAATACCACTACCTGCAAAACAAACTAGAACATCATCCATATAAAAGTGGGGAGAAAATACGTATTATTGAAGCTAACTCAAAAACTACCGAAGCAAAGTTAATCAATTTTATATGGGACCAACTGTGATGTATACACTCTCGAACAAAACAAAAAAAAATCCAAATCGGTCCAGCCATCTTCGAGTAATCGGGGAACATACATAAAAAAAAAAAATAAAAAAAAAAAGGTTCCGACGAATTGAGAACCTCCTCCTTTTTGAAGTCTGTTAAAAAAGGAAATGTGGTGATAAAAATAATTAGCGAAACTACCTTGATGTGCTTATAGTTTTAATTTAAACACGTTATATTCGTTTACATCATACATAATGTATACGATAAGTAATTTAAATACTAAAATTATTTTACTTCGAAGTTGCTGAATATTTCATGATGTCCGAGTAGCTTACTAAATAAATTTTAAAAATGAAACAGATTTTGTATGAAATTATCTGCCAAGTAAGTTAATAGAAACTTACTCGCAGGTGGTGAAACAGGCAATAAAAGTCCAAGTTTATATTAGGTTGGGGAAAAAGTCTTTTCGCATTATAGTATGTATGAACATAAAATAAAATCTCTTTGGCTATACTATTTGTATCTGGCTGGTTTTGGTATCATTGAAAGTTTAAATTTTAAAGAACATAATTTCAAATTCAAATTAGGAAAATGTGTGATTTTCATTTGTTTTTCGTACTGTCAAGATTTGTGAATCTAATCAAGAAATTCGATACATTTTAAAATTTTACTACAAAAAAGGTAAAAATGCAACGCAAGCCGGGAAAAAAATTTGCGATGTTTATGGACCCAGTGCAGTGTCTGTGAGGTAGCACAAATTTGGTTTAAGCGTTTTCAATCCGAAAATTTTGATGTCAAAGATCGTCGCTCGTCGTCGCTCTGGTCGCCCTATTACGGATAAAATGGATGCCATTTTTGAAAAAGTGGAGCAAGATTGGCATATCAGTAGTTACAACGTAGCTGAAGAACTGGGAATTGACCACAAAACAGTTCTGGCGCATTTGAAAAAAACTGGGTACACAAAAAAGCTCGATATTTGGGTACCTCACGAGCTCACTGAAAGAAACCTAATGAACTGTGTACTCATTTGTGATTCTTTATTACGACGTAATGAAACCGAACCATTTTTGAAGAAGCTGATAACTGGTGATGAAAAGTGGATCACGTACGACAAGAACGTGCGAAAAAGGTCGTGGTCAAAGGCCGGTCAGGCTTCACAGACTGTGGCGAAACCCGGGTTAACTCGCAACAAGGTGATGCTGTGTGTGTGGTGGGATTGGAAGGGCATTATTCATTATGAGCTGTTACCACCAGGCAGGACCATCGATTCTGAACTCTACTGCGAACAACTGATGAGATTAAAGCAAGAAGCTGAGAGAAAGCGGCCGGTATTAATCAACAAAAGGGGTGTGGTTTTTCATCATGATAACGCTAGACCTCACACATCTTTAACCACTCAGCAAAAATTAAGAGAGTTTGGCTGGGAGGTGTTAATGCATCCGCCGTATAGTTCTGACCTTGCACCTTCAGATTTCCACCTGTTTCGGTCTTTTCAGAATTCTTTAGGCAGTGTCAGGTTAACATCACGAGAGGACTGCCAAAACCACTTGTCACGGTATTTTGATCAGAAGTCCGAAAATTTCTATAGCAATGGGATCATATCCCTACCTACAAGATGGCAAAAAGTTATCGAACAAAATGGTACCTACATACTTTAGATAAATGTAAATAATGTATATTAAAAAATGTTTTGATTTTTCTTAAAAAATGCGAAGAAACTTTTTCCCCAACCTATTATAATGCTTCCTTTACATATTTTAAGATAATTAACTTTTTTTATTACTCAGATATTGTCGTAAGGAAATGAGGTGTAGTAGTTATATAGATTAATCATTTTTTACGTTTATTAGGTAGTGAATTTACTGAATTAAATATGTTGTATTTGTAGATTTATGACATTAAAACCATTGTCGTAAGTATATAATAGTAAACGTCACAGTAAATGTCACAGTAAAACTAACTTAAGATTTTTTCATTGACGTACAGACGCCAGCACATCAAGCTACTACAATCTGTCAAATTTCTTTAATAGATTTTCATCTTTATCGCTAATGCATTAGGTTCAAGGTTGATTGGGAAAATTTTACAGTTTCGGGTGGCTTGACCTGCTGGCGTCTGTACCAAAAAAATAACTCATTTATTTATCTTATAGATAGATCATGTGTGAGACATAGAAATGTCGTTGTGTTTTTTGTTAGGTATATTACTGTTTTTATTCTCTCAACAGAGTTACTGCACCTATTCTAGTTTAAATGGTAGGGGTCGCGGGTAGTTCGAAAGAGATACCGTGGCCCTGGCACGGGCAACTGAAGGAACACGGGTACTAGTCAGTAAAAGTCTGACACGCCCTCCCGCTCTGCGCAGAGCGGGAGAAGTCATTTGATGATTTCCCATCCACAAAAAAAAAGGGGTACGAACCAGTGTAATAAAGTACAGATATCCAAGGCTGAGATCTATATAAATTACTTAGCACATATTTAAGCTAAGCGTTATTCCTGTCTGAGTCGCACAACTGTCAAAGTACAAGTGCAAGACAGAGACGGGAGCATGTATAAGTCAAAGCATGAGCTAAGTAAAGTTCTCGGATCTCGGCCTTAGGACATATGCAATGCCTCACATGCCATGTTCCATGAGTATTTGTTTATTTTATTTATAGACAATTAACTAAACGAAAACCACGGATGTTACCCGGAAAGCTGCCAATCTTAAGTGGGATTGAGCCGGACATGTCTGCCGCCAAGGAAACCGGCATGTCCTCTATAACCAAAAATTCGAAGACGTGTGACATTACCAAAACGCAATGGGCCCGCGTGGTGGATTTCGGCTCACTCTTCACAGAGAGGAGGCATGTGTCCCTAAATTAAAGTTGGTAGAATAAATGTAGGGAAAGAAATAGCCTTTCAACCTATGGTAGAGGCATCTTAGGAAGGTTCTCTATATCTTTTCTAGCATCAGTGTTTGAATCGCGGTACAGGGGTGCCAAACAGAGGCACTGGACTCGAGTTTGCTTCGAACCAGAGTGGTGTACAACAGCCTAACAACATTTGGGTTGCAAAAGTCACAAGCATTTCCAAAAACAAAAGTCAGGCGCCTGAACGATTCCTTCGGAAAAGTAGAAACGTGATCTCTAACAGTAAGACAGCGGTCGAAAGTCACTCCCAAGGCCTTTATGTTGGTGACACGAGTAATTACTGCAAAACCTAAACTATAGGTAGTCGTAATAGATTGGGTCGCAACCTCTATCGTATGCGTACGAGTATGTCATGAGTTCATGACGTAGCACTTGCTTATATTAAAAAACCGGCCAAGTGCGTGCCTGACTTTGCACATAGGTATATGGTTCCGTACCAAATCTGATTTATTATTATTAAACATTAGCACCTTTCAAGTTCATATGTCAATGGGAAGTTAAAAAATTCTTCGGATCAAAATTTTGTAAAAAAAAAAAGCTGACTTTGGTGGCTTCTCATTCCTTTGTTTTCCATTATGTTTTAAAACAAAAAATACAATATTTATCTACTCAACGAGTTCTAAACAACAGTACCACACTCGATGGGGTAGGTCTACATTTTTTTGCGCCCCTTTTATGATGGCAAGCCCCCTTAAAAATATTTAAAATATTTTTGATCATTAGTATGGCTTTGGGTCAACAAGATGCATAATACTGTGAAAATTTGAAGACTGTAGCTCCAACCGTTTGGCTGTAAAAGCCAGTAAAACCTGTGTGACAGACGACGGACACAGGGACACGTGAGTAAAAGCAATAGGGCTACATTTGGGTCCATACGGAAACCTATTGCTGTCACTTTGAGTTCGGAACCCTAAAAATGGCTTGTTCACAACGCTCCACTCATAGTTGGCGTCAATATCCCTTTGTAGGAGTTTGCAATCCTCGTCCGTTCAGATTTGTGCGACTAGATTAAGGTCGTCGGTTGTTGCAGGCATTTGGCTTTATCATAGTTATGAGGTCATTGATCATGATCAGGAACAGAGGCGGCCCTAACATGGATTCCTAACTTACGCCCGAGTGTGTATTATACGGCTTGGATAAAATTATGTTATTGATGCTAAAAGATGTTTTCGTATATGTAAGTGTATGTTTACTACAAAAGTTTAATTGACTATTATTCAATAACGATACATTATCAGTATTTATCAGTCAACACGTGACAATTATAAATCATTCCTAACTAACAGTGCATTTACACATTATCACGTGGAAAACTATTTATTATTCTATAATAAAATATATGATGTAGATTGTAGAATATAATAAATGTTGTAAGTATTATATTCTACATTATTTTTTTATAATCGAATAAAATTGCAAACAGCCACGTCGTTTTCCGTTCAGGTTTTAAACTGTTCGTTTAATCCTCAGAAGACCAACAAAAAAAAGAAGACGGCGCGCCGCGAACTTCAAAAGTGAAGCCATCGTTTTATCTATCTGTGTGGTTGCCATTTGTTTTTTCCCTATAATTTCGGGAATAATGTTGTATGGGTAAGATAACAATATTTTTTTTTTTTTAATCGAATGGGGAAATTTTTAATCATATTATGGCAGCCCTCGCACTTTACGTCACTGCGTTGCGGTTAGGTTGGGTTTTTTGTTCCAAGTAACCTTAAAAAAGTAACCTTAAAGTAAAACTTATAGTTTATTTAGTAAAAAAATCGATGTTATTTCAAGTACTTAAAAGTGAAAAGTGATTTTGTGAGACTTTTTTATGTGATTTGCTTTGTGTTTACGAGTTTTCACTACACAAGAAGGCTTAATTACATTTTTTTATCTATGTTAACTAGACAACGACTCGTCACGTATTAAGAGCGGTGAGCATGGTTTTAGTGTAAGTGTGTGCGTGAGCGTATATATTTATTTACAGGAGCATGGTTTTGTGGCTTCACTTTTGTAGTTCGCGGCGCGCTGTCCTCCTTTTTAGGATTCCGTACCCGAACGGTCTTGTTGAGTCGACAAATATTGTATTTTTTTTTTTAAATATTGGAAAACAAAGAAATGAGAAGCAACCAAAGTCATCTTTTTTTTACAAAATGTTCCGAAGAACGTTTTATCTTCCCATTGACCTATGAACTTGAAATTTGGTGATAATGATTATTTTTACGTATATTGTCATTAATTATTGCAATTTAAAATCCTATGCCATTATCATAGCGGATCTTTTATTATTACTTTTTATCGATGATTCACTTTTGTAATATGTAATACACATCACTAACTTAACTTTTCCCACCAATACTAAAACTGCGGTACCAAATTGTAGAATTTGATGTATTAGCAACTTGTTTCGTTCTTGAGAATAAATATGAAATAAAAAACGTAGTGTTTGGTTTTTAAAGTGATATTTTGTGCTTGTGAGCAAAGCTCAAGTTTTCAGCTAAAGCTGCTGAAACAAATTGGGTTTTCAGTGCTATTTTTGGATCACATAAATCGGGATAAGTGAGTATGCCAAAACTACTACTACTACATAGGTACTTTATTAAAAGTACCTGGGCGACCGAGCTCTGCTCGGGTGAAAATAGAGAAAACGAATTTTCCCAGATATGAGACTTAGCTAGATCAATTTTCGGGTCCCCTAAAACCCCTATATTGCAAATTTCATCGTAATTGAACTTACAGTCGTTATCGAGAACGTGATTACAAATATATATAATATACAAATATTAATATATATATATACAAATATTGCTCATTTAAATTAATAATATTTTTAGGGTTCCGTACCTCAAAAGGAAAAAACGGAACCCTTATAGGATTACTCGTGTGTCTGTCTGTCTGTCTGTCCGTCTGTCACAGCCAATTTGCTCCGAATCTAATGGACCGATTAAGTTGAAATTTGGTACACATATGAATTTCTGTGACCCAAACACGAACGGGTAAAGTAAATAAATGAATTTTGAATATAGAGGTCACTTTTGGGGGGCAAATAAGAAAATTAAAAAAAAAAATTGCAAACTACACCATGTGGGATGTCAAATGAAAGGGCTTACTATGAGGGTCTTAAATATATTTTTTTATAATTTTAAAATAAATTGTTTTAAAGTTATTTAAGAAAATAGACGGAAATTGACCATTCCCCTCCCCCCCCCCTTATCTCCGAAACTACTGAGCTTAAAATTTAGAAAAAAATACAGAAAATAGATCTTTACCTGTAGATTACAGGAAAACCTATAAGAAATCTGTGGTCTTAAAATATCATATAATAAAATAAAAATAAAATATACATGGTAAATCTATCAATATTGTGAGTACAAACTTACATTTACAGTTGGAATGTATGGGAGAACATGTTTTTCAACTACAATGTTAAGTTTGTTCTTAAGATAAATTCATCCCAACTACGGAACCCTTCATTGTGCGTGGTCCGACACGCACTTGGCCGGTTTTTTTTTCTTTTTTATTATCATAGAATATATTTATTATTAGTTTTACAGTTCTTCATAATCAACGCTAACCTTTTGTCATTTGATTGATCGAAATGATACGATACTTATATATGTTTTTAAGGTAATCTAACCTCTAAAAAACTTTTTTACAAAAAAATACAACCGACTTCCAAAAACAACACTACAAAGTGAAAAATAACTTTAATTTCGGAAGTCGGTGTCTGATTATATGTATTTTCGTTTTTGCCACCGACTTCCGAAATTAAAGTTATTTTTCACTTTGTAGTGTTGTTTTTGGAAGTCGGTTGTATTTTTTTGTAAAAAAGTTTTTATTTTTCACTTTTTAGTGGTTCACATGTGCTTACCCCTTCACAGCATACTGGCGTGATGTTATGTTATGAACTGGTGTGAACAACAAACAGACATGAGATTTCAGCAATCCCAGTCCATTTGCTATCATTTATTGAGGAGTTCCGTTGCCTATCTCAGAAGTTCTTCATCAGGTCTTCACCAAATTGAAATGGGACCACTCCAAGAAAGTACTCTTCCAAAAGCTATCCAAATCGCTTCAAGTGTGCCTATAAAATTGGAAGAGTTTTCTCTATTTCTCCAGGATCCCATCATCAGATCCTGACTTGATGATCATGGGACCACCTGGGAAGTATACCCTTTCAAACAAAAAAAAAAAATAATCCAAATCGGTCCAGCCATCTTCGAGTAATCGGGGAACATACATAAAAAAAAAAATAAAAAAAAAATAAAAAAAAAAAGGTTCCGACGAATTGATAACCTCCTCCTTTTTGAAGTCGGTTAAAAACGTGCAGCAGTGCTATTCTGTTTAAATCTCACCGTGAAAACTTAGGTGAAGTGAGCGTGGAGTGAGCTGCCAATACTGTCAATCCCTAGCATCAGGAAGAATGACACTCACTTCACCTAGGTTTTCACGGTGAGATTTGTACAGAATAGCACTGCAGTAGTAGTACTATTTACACTTGTCCAACAATGAAGTGTTGCATGTCGCATAACCAGCTGTATGTGTGTATGTGTGTGTGTGTGTGTGTGTGTGTGTGTGTGTGTGTGTGTGTGTGTGTGTGGCTGGAAGCTGTAGGTTTCCGCGTATTCTTAACTATATTAGGAGGAAAATCATAATAGGCGAAATAATCTTAAAATTCTGAGAATGAACATAACAGGAAAAAAATTACGGTCAAATATTAGAAACTATGCTTTTAAAATCCATTTTTATTTTCTTAGAATCTACCTACTCTATTGACCAATTGATATTGACCTAAACCAGCTATTAAGTAATTATCGATAAAAGTCGCTTCATTTTAGCAGCAACCAATTTAAATCTGTTTAAAAAAACGGGAAATATTTATCCTTTTTCTCTTAATCTTTATTTATGAATGAAGGTTTTTTAAATATTGATCCTTGAAAACTGATCCATACGATGGACACTTTTTTAAAGTTAATGAACCTTTAAAAACTTTTTCGCTTCTAATATAGCACACTTTTTTTAATAATGAGCCTCTTTTCAACTGTCTGGCCTTTCCTCACAGTTGGCCGCAGTAACTAAGCTAGAGTACCCCGGCCAAACGGGTTAGGTTATACATACATAGAACCGTGACCAGGCAGGCGCGAGCGATTGAGCGCTACAACCAAATTGGCCGTTACTTCGCTTTTTATTGCTATAATTATTAGAACCCAAAATAGAAATTATACAGCACTAGGAAGTGGTGAAGGGCGGGCGTTTTGTGGGAACTGTCTATGTCATTTTGACGTTCAGAAAGTGCTGATTCTCAGCTTAATTTGAATAAATGACTTGATTTTGATACGAGGTTTACAAAAAGAAGCGCATTCATTATATTAGAGTGTTCAATAATATTTTTAGGAGCGCAAAATGGGAACTATTTGAGGCTCGATTAAATACATGCCAATGATTAAAACCACTTGCCTAAGTAATTAAACAAGTCAATCCATCTAACACGCTACCAAGTATTAGTGAAAGTAGATATTATAAGTAGTAGATCCTATTGCTCAATGATCATCTTGCTGATAACCTCCTCTTAACATGAAAGTGACAGAGTGGATAATTGAGTACCCGGAACCACATCATCGCAAAAAGTTCATTCGAAGAATCGAGAAAAGCTTTATATTATTTTTTTGTATTTCTGTTGTGTGCTCGTGATTGTACAATTGTTGTTTTGCATCCTCGTCAAATTTTAGGGAAAACAGAACATCAAACCGAACAACTTTCTCCATGGGACCAACATCGTAATCGCGTAAAAATTTTCAACTGTCCCATAGAAAACTTCAATACCTACTCGACGCAAATGTATGGGATGACTGATTATTTTTTCGCGATTACGATGTTGGTGCCATGGAAAAATTTGTTCCGTTTGATGGTCTATTCTATACCACACCCTTAAATTTGACGAGGATGCAAAACGACACGTTGTAGATCTATTTTGTTTGTTTTTTTCTTTTTTTCCAGTTGATTATCTTTTAATAGGCACGTATTTCTTTACCAATAATTAAAGCTATTTTTCTTTCTACACCTATTTCTTTTAACCACCAATACAAGTAACTGGACTTATTTTGGTAGTTAAAAGCCATAACCAGATTTTTCACCCGTATGACGCTTTAAAAGGTCGAGCGAACTATTCAACATTTAAAGTTCATCAAGAATAAATTGTTTTAGGTACCAAAATGGTAAAAACGAAGGTATACCGCCGTTTACCCGAATTTTATTTGCCCTAATATCATTTGCCATAATAGTCAACAGCCATAATATCATACGACATAATACTAATTTGCCCTACTCTCATTTGCCATATTAGTCACGTGCCAGAATCATTGTTTCCCATAAAGTCACTTACCATTACATCATTTGTCATAATCATTGTAAGCCCTAATTATTATCACATGCCATAATTATGATATGCCATAACATAATTTGCCATCGACATCGGGTGTGTAACGGTTGTTTATGTCAAGAGAAATTGGATGCAATTGGGACTTTAGGGCACCCCGACTCGGACAGGTTAGGTTAGAAGGGGCTTCGCTCGCTCACACGACCCCGCCATCCCATTCGTGGTTATTTTTTTATAAACCACACAGAAGTAGGAGCCCCGCGAAGCGGGGCTCCGTCGACCTAGCCCACCATCAACCATGCACAGAAAAAAAAACCATGCACAGAATAAATAAGTTTATTCTTATTATACCAAACATTGCGCACCCATCGACATCGACAGCCTGAGAGCTAATAAGTATGCCATTTAAATATTATGTCTAATAATTATTATGGCACATAAAAATAAGGCAAATAATACTTATGGCATTCGTATCTTATGGTATCTAAAATTCGGGCAATTAAAAGTATGTCATATGTCTTTTAGGGCAAATTAAACATTCGGGCAAATGAAATTCGGGTAAATGAAATTCGGGAAAATGATGATTATGGCATATAATCTTCGGGCAAACAATAGACAACCAAAAAGGAACCCTTATGGCCTACCATAAGGGTTCCTTTTTACTATTTTGGTACCTATTTTGTATTTTGGTATTTTGGTTTTTTGTCTTTACGTTTATGAAGGAGGATAGCGTAAAAGACAATAAGGTATAGAAAAATAGTAACCTGAACATACATAATTATGTATATCGGTTTTAAATAAACTTAATATGTAGGTACATACAAATAATTATGCATTAGCACTCTTTCGAAAGCTCGCAAAGCCGTTGGTCCCGGCTGTCATTCTTGGAACTTCGACAGTCGTTACGAGTCGTCAGAATCCCGAAAGCCTGACACCAGTCTAGCCAAGGGGCATCGTATTACCCAGTAACTGGGTTGTGAAGAACAGATAGGTAGTCTCTCCATGAAAAATACTGGTATTCAACTGCATCAGGTTATACTGGAAGCCGACCCCAACATGGGAAAAGGCTATTAGGCAGATTGATTGATTCTTTTTTTTTTCTTTTTTTTTTTTTGTGTTTCTATACTTAAACTCGTAATCTGATAATCCGGTTGGCTCGAAACTTCTAAATTACTTCTGAAATCTACAATTTGTTCTTCATAGAAAAAGTTATGTTATACGATAAACGTTCAATAAGAACGTATAATAAAAAAAAGATTTTTGGCAACTAACACAAAACAAAAAAAAACAAATAGGTATATAAATAGTAAAGTTTAGAGTAGCTTAAATTCCTATTATCATTATTGGGTTATAATAATTTCCATAACATTGCATTTAAATTTGGATTTTGAGCATACAAAAATATCAATACTAACAAAATTACAATTATAAGATTCAACCATTCGACGGATAGGACAGCGCAAACCAGAATTAGTTCGACAGGTATTAACAGCAAATAAGGTACCTGCACGGACACTACGTATATTAACAGTGCGTGGAACTACATAACATAGTTTGCTCGTGAGATCGATACAATCAAAATCTCCACGAACAATACCATACAGTACAGAAGCCTCTAGATACTTACCTCTAGATTCTAGGTTGACCTGCCTATATTTATCTAGTAATTGTGAGTACGACAAATACGTTTATATTGAAGTAATTATCCGTAAAAGCCATTATTTTATGACAAGATTAACCGGTTCTTACAGTAAAAGAGCGTTTTTAGGATTCCGTAGTCAACAAGGAACCCTTTGTGTAATAGTTTAATAAATTAATAGTTTCGCTATGTACGTCCGTCTGTCCGTCTTTTCGTCTGTCCGTCCGCACCTTAGCTCAGAGACTAGAAACTACTAGAGTACTAGAAAGCTATAATTTGGCATGGATATACATATTACCACGCCGACAAAGTGGAAAAAAAAAATAATGAAAAAAATATCTTTTTTCAGGGTAACTTCTGTACACGAAAAGTAGGGATGTTTTTTTTTCTCGTCTACCCCATGGTGTGGGATGTTGTTGGATGGGTCTTTCAAAAATATTTTCCGTTTCTGAAATATTAAGCTATAAAATGCTAATTTTTGTTAGAGTTAAGTGTCTGCTTCCTGCCTGCTAAACGGTTAGTTTTGGAGGGATGAAAAAATTCACGGAGTTAAAATGAAAACTATCACAGATATGTAGACTTTTCAAGTTTACGAGTAATAGTGAAATATTCATGAAACAACAAAAAGTCCGCATTATTGTGCAACTACGGAACCCTTACTTGCGCGTGGCCCGACACGCATTTGGCCGCTTTTAATAAGATATTTGTTTTAACCGACTTCATAGAATAAAAATATTAACCGAAGATTTAGACTGGATATATCATAACATCACGCATGTACCTGATTTCACCAGTTATGTATAAGTCTCATTGTTACTCTGATTAAGGTTGGTATTTGCTTAGCAGGAATTTGGTAATTTAAAATGCGTGTTTGCTTCAAGATAGTTTTAATGCGACTAACTGTGGTGGGGGCATACAGGCGTTGATATACACTTAAAAACACACACAATCATACAACATAGACCTAACACACATGTTAGGGGGCGAGCCTATTGCCATCAACTGATTCCACCGGAATCCAGACTCCGCGCTGCTACTGTGAAATTCCGTACCTATGGAAAAAGTCCAATAATACTTTTCCCGACCTGGGAATCGAACCCAGGACCTCATACTCAGCAGTGGCGCTTGCGAGCACTAGATAGACCGATGAGGCAGTCAAGGCTGAGTGTAATGGAAATAATAATTATTTCCACTAAAAAAAAAAACAAAATATTAAAACCATCTTAGGGCGACGAAAACCAACGTTTAATGATTTGAAACTGAAGATCACGTCTTACCTACCGATTTAATGATTTGGAAAAAATATAAGTAGGTATGTTAAATTAGAGCATTTTTAGGGTTCCGTACCCAAAGGGTAAAACGGGACCCTATTACTAAGACCGCTGTCCGCTGTCTGTCCGTCTGCCACCAGGCTGTATCTCATTAACCGTAAAAATTAGACAGTTGAAATTTTCACAGATGATGTATTTCTGTTGCCGCTATAACAAAAAATACTAAAAACAGGATAAAATAAATATTTAAGGGGGGCTCCCATACAACAAACGTGATTTTTTTGCCATTTTTATAGATAATGGTACGGAACCCTTCGTGCGTGAGTCCAACTGGCACTTGACCAGTTTTTTAATAACTTGTATGTGAATATTTTAGATTATGTTTCTATTACATAGTGTAATTAATTTGTAAAGTTATTTCTAACGCGGATAAAAAACCGAGAATCACGCAAAAAGTATCAAGCATATTTTTATGAAACCTTTACCATTTAAAATGTAACTTAATTATTTATTTTTTAGTATACGTTTTTTAATTTATTACCGTTCGTTTAATGTATAATAATTGAATAATGCGTTTAATTTGGGTCAGCGCTCCTTGATGGGCGAGTTCTATTACTGGCTGGAAGTACGACGCGTTGCGTGAGCTCAGCACAGAACACGCAAGCTAACCCGTATCTCAAGGCCGTCGGTATACGAGTATATCTGCGTCTTAATAAAAGTAGAAATCTACTTGTCACCTCTTAAGCCAGTTAAAATGACATGTAGAGAGGTTTTTTGTCCAAATATTTTAACGTTTCAGTTAACTCTGCTCTAAACGTCACTAAAAAAAAAAGAGAATCATATTTCTTGGTATCACAGTAAATAACTAATGACGCCTCAGATACATATAAAAACTGTATTTAAAGATAAACGTTTGAAACAAATACTTATTGCCTGATTTGATTATGCGCAGAAATAGGTTGCATCATAAGCATTATTCGTGGCGAAATAATAACAGCACTACGGGTCGATCATCAAGGTTAAGCACCGCTGGCCGAGGTTGGTCCGTGGATGGGTGACTGTTCATTGCATACAGAAACCTCCATGCCTTGGAATCGGAGCAGTTGGTCCCGGCTGTCACTCGAAGATCTTTGACAGTCGTTACGGATATTCAGTACCTAGCCCGAAACTGACAACCAATCTTGCCAATCGTGTTACTCTGTTAGTGGGTTGTGGAGGTCAGATAGCCAGTCGCTCCATGTAAAATACTGATATTCAGGCTGCATCCAGTTAGACTAGAAACCGACAACAACATGGTTAGGACAAGACTAGGCAGATTGATTGAGACAGCAGGGGAAAGTTATAATAGTCCAGTGGTTAAGGCCTCGTCTCTCATGCATGAGGTCGTGGGTTCAAATCCGGGCAAGTACCAATGTGATTTTTTAAATGTGTATGTACCTACTTTCTAAGTTAAACTTGGACATCACTGACATCGGTGTAGGAGAACATCGTAAGGAAACCAGGATATAAAGTCAATATAAGTCTGAAATCGCCAACCCGTCTTGAGCAAGTGTGGTGATCACTGCTGGTGCCTGCTCTGTATGAGAAGAGGCCTTGATTATGTAGACACCAGGGGTGCTCCAGCCAGAAGCACATTCCAGTATAACTACTACGCATCCCAACCCAAGTAAAGGTCCTAAAAAGATAAATCGTATTGTCAGAAGTTCGGACAGCCCAGCTCTAGCAGCAAAGAACTCCACAAAAAGTTCAAGGTCAAGTTGTTTCTGTATTAATGTTTTACTAACATAGTTTGTAAGTATATTGTTACTGTTGTAACAACAACAGTAACATCGACAGCAGTAACAGTTGTTGTTGTTGTTGTATTGTTGTTGTGTTGTGTATTGTTACTGTTGTTGTTGTTGTTGTCTTGTTACTTGATAATAAAATAAAATTAATTAATTAAAAAAGACAGTTGGCAGTTGCTCTTACATGATAGTCATGTTTTTATAAGAAACCTTCGACTCCTAAGGTGGTATTGTAGTAGTGAAACAAAGGTAGTAAGAATAGGAAATGAAAAGTTTAATTAATCCAAAATGCTGGTCTGAAATATTGGCCAGTGAACTACATATTTATGGTAGGGGCACATTTTGTAAGTTACTTTAAATAATTCTGAGTGGAGAAAGTGATTTACAGTACTTATCACTTTTTTTAATTTTGGATAGGAGAAGATGGCACTTAGTACCACAGAAAAGATAAAGAATCTTTATCTGTTCTGTGCTTAGTACAGATAGCAACAAAAGTCGATTAACAGTTGAGTTTTCTAAATCTTAATTATTGAGAAAAATACTTCATTAAAATCGGAACAGATGTAAATATTAAAGAAAATTAACTTTTATCTAATAAATGAAATGCTAAAAAGCAGGTTATCGTATCATTTTGTGTTAATTTAGATGATGACAAAAAGTAGCAGTGTTAACCGACTTCTGTTGCTGACCGTACCTACAAACTGTATTACATGTCAATGATAATTCAAGAATCATGACGCAACTCAGAGATAACACTGTCAATACCGAACAGTTAAAGAATTGAGACAAATACCGATTGCCTTGAGCTGATAGCGCGCACGCGCCACCAGCCGCCATCTTAAATCATACGTCACTTACGTCACAGATCAATTGCGTTATTTGTCAAGAATAAAAATTGTTTTGCTTGCATTCCAATTGATACCAGGAATTGATGTCAAATGCGTATATTGCGTATGTGTTTTTTTTTTTTTTTTGTGAAGCTGCGTGTTATTTAGGCTTCCTTTATGAAGTCATCGTTATCACTGACAGCTTTGTTCCAACCACTTTTGAATGACGGCTTAGGTACTTCCTTTTGTAGCATGTTCCCCTGGTACTTAGTCTCATCCAGGACTTACCTGTCATTCTTTGTTTTGTAGGCCTGATCCACCGGTCTGAATGTTTGTTTGTCTGCTAATAGATTAGTGATTGGTTCGAATTTTTAGTTTCGGATAATGATCCATTGTGATCTTTGTACTCATTACAAATCGTTATGACAGTGTACGTGTTCTACCTTCTACATAGGTATCGACGCTGGAAAGCAATTTTGTAGTATCTCGAAAAAAAGGTTAAATTATTTTTTTGCATCATTGAAATCAGGAAAAAAAACTGCGTCGGTCGGTCTGAGCGAGTTTTCCTACGGTATATACAATATATTTTTATTTATCACCAGTTTGATACAGAAGATTTGTGCTATGTGGTCGATATAAATTAATCATAACGTGATTATTGCCTTGAGCTTACCTAACCATTTATGATTTATTAGTAATTAAGTATGGTAGAGGAGATCGTGGCTAATTAATAACAGCCGCTCTGGTCGATCCATCAGGTTAAGCTACGCTTGCCGGGGTTGGTCCGTGGATGGGTGACCATCTTTACATACCGAGACTCCTCCGTACCTCGGAAAGCACGTTAAGCCGTTGGTTCCGGCTGTCATTCGTGGATCTTTGACAGTCGTTACGGGTCGTCATAAGCCCGAAAGTCTGACAACCAGTCTTACCAACGCGTATCGTATTACCCAGTTACTGAGTTGTGGTGGTCAGACAGGCAGGCGCTCCATGTAAAATACTGGTACTCAGCTGCATCCGGTTAGACTGGAAGCCGACCTCAACATAGTTGGGAAAAGACTAGGCGGATTGAATCAATTTATTCGCCTGTTTCAATCTAAATAGCCTTGTAGCCTTGTATAGTGACGCAGTTTGATGAAATGCCCATAAGGTGTCAATGATCTATGACGGTAGCACACCGCTCGTTCCGCCGATCCCCAAGTTAGTACACAGCTGCATCCGGTTAGACTGGAAGCCGACCCCAACATAGTTGGGAAAAGGCTAGGCAGATTGAATTAAGTATGACTTAAATGTGGTAGTAAGTAAAATACCTGTTTCTAAATAACTATTAGTAGGTATTTATTCCTATTCTCCTCACTTAGGTAATCTATCTTTAACTTTACTGATTGTCACTATTCACCTGTATTCCACAAAGAGTACACTAGGCCGCGGTGTAGAAAAGGAACACCAGTAATGCTTGGAACTCTTGGAAGACCCATAACACAGGGAGCGAGCCTATTGCCACTATCGTCATCACCCTCCTGCCCTTACCCCAACTTATCTGGGGTCGACGCAACATGTATTTTTCTTCTATACTTCTCTATTAGTCGTCATCTCGGTAGACACCCCCTTTATAACCATATCATCTTTCACACCCCACCCATCGCTCCTTTGGTCTTCCCCTACACTTAATAGCCATCCAGATTCATATTCAAAAATTTCCTCACGACGTTTTGCCCCTATTTCCACTAATCGAGCACAAATCCATACACCGACTCTGTCTGGAAATGGAAAATTTCTGAAACTCATTCTCCAACATGAGAACCCCATGTTAAATAGCACTGCACCCAATGAGGCAGTCAATAAGATTATAGGATTACAGAATAACGTTATCAGAATTAGGATTCGGGAAGCTGCATCTTCATCATAATCTTGCAAAGAGTTCCTTAATCTTTGCGGAAACTGTTCCCCAAGGCCTTGCAAAATTATTAGATTAAGGTTTACCTACCTACTTCAAAACGAACACAACATCGGCATTGACATATTATATTTACGTACTGTACTCGTAATATTTGAGATAAGATATCAATCAATATTATTGCATTTCGCAAGGACTATAATCAATCTTGAACAAGTACTCATGCAGGCCTATTGGCTCATCATCTGCCTAGCCTCTTCCCAACTATGTTGGGGTCGGCTTCTAGTCGAACCGGCTGCAGCTGAATACCAGTATTTTTACACGGACTGCCTATCTGACCTCCACAACCTAGTAACTGGGTAATATCCCTTGGTAAGACTGGTTGTCAGACTCTCGGGCTTCTGACGACCCTTAACGACTGGTTTAACGTGCTTCCCGAGACACGGAGGGATCTCGATATGTAATGGATGGTCATCCATCCACGAACCGACCGCGACAAGCGTAGCTTAACCTTCAATCGACTCGTGCGTTCATATAAACACAGTATTTCAGGTTTGGTATTGAGAAAGATGGCAACAAAGTATCCCATCGAAGACTTGAGCAAGATATTACTCAACTATTCTCTTTGAATCAGCAGTAAGTAAAAGGAATTGGTGTCAAACGGCAAACCTGAACGGCGAACACATCATTTGCCGTTTCACAACAGTACAAGTATAGACTATTCAATACGAATATGATACAGTGCATTTGGTAAGCACTTCTATTTACTCGTATAGACCTATCCATAATATCCTAACTTCCTAACTAATATCATAAATGCGAAAGTGAGTTTGTTACGCTTTCATGCTATAACGGCTGAACGCATTTGGAGAAAATTTGGTACACAGGTAGACCATGACCCACCACGGGAAGTAGGTACCCTATAGGTTTTGATTTATTTGCGACTATCAAAATAAGGCGCCTAAATGGCCGTATTTTTTATTGCGTTGACTTAGAAGCTTGATTTTTTTAGAGCTATATGGAACCATAGACCTACGTATTTGATTTTAATTTCAACTTTATACGTCCACGTTTTTTGAGAAAAAGGATCTTGCCAGATAGACAGACGGACAACGAAGTGTGATCCTATCCTATATATATCCTATAATGGTCCTGCCTATGAATGATTGTTAATTATGTTATTAGTCTGTAAGCTTTCTATACGAATAAATAAATAAATACGGGTTCCGTTTTTGCCGTTTTGAGGTACTGAACCCTAATAATGATTAAATACAAAATACACACAGTCGAAGTCGCGGCCAACACATAGTTTATTATTTAAAAGACAATACTTAAAAAACGCAACCTTATTTTTAAGATATCTGTGATAACATCCCTTTCTTGTCTGTCTTCAGAGATTTTTTTATCTTTACTAAAATACCTACCTTAATTAGATGTTGTCCACAATTTTACTCGCTTTCTAAATAGGTACAGTCAACAAAAGAGATATCTAGGCAGGGTATACTAACATATTTGTATGTGAATTGCTTCATGTTCAATTTCGTGATAATATACAATTTTGTGTTAGTGTGTTACAATGTAGGAGTATTGCAAAAACAAAAGTACTGTATATAAAACCGAACATGAAGCAATTCACATTCAAATATGTTACTCTACCTTGCCTAGATATCTCTTTTGTTGACTGTACATTCAGCCGCATTAAACATCAGTATTGCTTAACACTTGAACTATATGTAGTTTGTGCGCAAGTGATAGTCACCGCCTGAGGTATGTGAGCGGTGAGACGGGAGAGGTAGACAAAGGTGAAGTAACTCAGTCTGCCAATATTGTCAATGGCGCCCTCCGCCATCTCATCGCTCACATACCCCAAGCAGTGACTAGCACTTGCGCGCGCACTATAGGAAACCTTCCCTGATAGTTACAAAATCATAGAAAAGATAAAGTATCTGTTCAGTGTTACAAAATAAAAGCGCTGTCAATTTCAAATTGTAAGCAGGGATGTGTGGTTGACTGTACCTACTTGGATAAAAAGTAACCAGTGTGTTAATTCATATTGTTGAGAAAGACTGATCTTTGACCGAAGTTTTTTCACATTAATTTATTTTATGAACTTTGATTTACCTCTATTTTTAGTCTTTGGCCCCTAATCTATCCCAATAGATTATAAATATTGGGTAAAAACAAATTAATTGCCCATGGAGTTATGTTTACTAGCTTTTGCTAGCGGCTTCGCCCGCGTGCGAGTCAGAAAATATCCCAAAAGAACATATTAGCGGGATAAAAAGTAGCCTATATGCTATTCCAGACTATACTTCATCTATCTCTGTGCCAAATTCATCCAGATCCGTTCAGCCGTTCTGGCGTGATTGAGTAACAAACATCCATCCAAACTTTCGCATTTATAATATTAGTAGGAAGGAAATAGGATAGAGGAGCTCGTGGCTAAGTAATAACAGCCGCACGGGTCGATCCATCAGGTTAAGCTACGCTTGCCGGGGTCGGTCCGTGGATGGATGACCATATTTACATACTGAGACTCCTCTGTGCCTCGGAAAGCACGTTAAGCCGTTGGTCCCGGCTGTCATTCACAGTCGTTACGGGTCGTCAGTAGCCCGAAAGTCTGACAATCAGTCTTACCAATGGGTATCGTATTACCCAGTTAATGGGTTGTGGAGGTCAGATAGGCAGTCGCTCCATGTAAAATACTGGTATTCAGCTGCATCCGGTTAGACTGGAAGCCGACCCCAACATAGTTGGGAAAAGGCTAGGCAGATTGAGGAAGGAAATAGGATTAATTCATCGATTGTGTAGCCTAACATGACTGTTAAAAGTTTTTTTTTTTATTATTTACCCAAAAAAAAGCCCGAAAAAATATCCGTGTAGGTTCACCTAACGTTTTCTATGTTTACCTACGTAAAGCTATAGATAATTAGGTGCATACCTACCGGTATAATCACCCCTAGGCTCACATAGTAAGTATTCCTGTTTTGTAATAATATTTAAAATATCAAATTTCAGATTAAACAGTTTTCCTAACATTTATTTTTGTATCCCTACATAATTTATCTGCAAATTATAAATTAATAATTAAAATAACTTATAAAACATATAAATTCAACCCATACTTACCTATAAAAGTCAGTATAACTTTCAATTATTGCATATTTTATAAATAAATGAATGGTTCGCCGTGCGAATCCACGTGATATGTTCTATTAACATAATATTATCAACAGCAACACGTTTTAAAGGAATGTTGTTAAATGTTAAATCAACCAGTTATAAGTTACCTCCCGCGCCGTCATACGACCGGTACCTAAAGGGCCGGCAAGTCATCAAAAATACTGTAATTTAGTCAGTCACAATTGTCATAAATAATTAATCAATTTATTAGGTAGTTTCGACCAAAAATTTAATAAAATATTATTGTTTATAAATACCGATTTTTTTATTAAAAATATATTAACAAAATAAAAAAAATGGATAAGTATTATTTAACAAAAATCGAACTAAATTATTTAACACCACATTATTCTCCACAATTCCTTTGCTTACTATGCGGTGCATACTGGGTAGGCTCTAATCCTTATCCATCATATCCTAACGGCACGTCTTCCCATCATTGTCGCGCCCCCCGGTCTAGTCCTAAGGCCTCTGCCTCGAATTTCGCGGGCAGCGGGGCGGCAGCGGCGGCGGCGCGGGAGCGGCAGGATTTTATGCATAAAAACAAATGGACCGGACCTCGAAAACAGCGGCGCGGAAGCGGGGCGGGACAATGCGAGACGCGCCGCCGCCGCCGCCGCCCCGCTGCCCGCGAAATTCGAGGCAGAGGCCTTAAGGAGGTTGCGCTGTGGTAGTCCGCGAAAATTTTTTTTTATGTTTTTTGCAATTCGCAGTTCCGTGTCAGGTTATATCATGAGCAAAATATTATACGCGGGAATAAAACATATGAATTTACATAATTTTTATCATAAAAATCATCAATACATCTCTCTAAGGATTTCGTGCAGAGTCGTTAGATTTCGTTCGTTCGACGAATCTGCACGAAATCTAACTTAGAGAGATATATTGATGATTTTTATGATTAAAATTATGTAAATACATATGTTTTATTCCCGCGTATCATATTTTGATCAAGATACAACCTGACACGGACCTGCAAATTCCATAAAACGCAAGAAAATAGGAATTTCGCGGCTACCACAGCGCATGTTCTCTGTTGCACCATGTAACATGAGGCAACAGGGGTAGTGTGAATTTCACATTTCATTCGAATAAGGTCAAACCCGTGTTGGAGTCGGTGCATTTCATGCATTCATTCAAATCTATTTAATTTAAAAAAAAAAACTTGCTCTGTTTGATCCTTAAATATCTAAGCACTATTAGAGGAAACTAAAGTAACAAGATGTCAATGTTCTTTGAACAAAATAAACATAGAAAGATATTTTTCTACAGAATTTCCGAACCGGTCGGCGCCGATAGTCAAACATTTTCTGGCCGGTAGAACGACTCACTCATGCGCATATCATAGGCGTAAGAACTCAAGGTCGTGTCTTCCAAGTTATTATTGTTTTGTAGCTCTAGCCACCTACATATTCTAATTACATTAATTAATCACTGTTTTAAATACAATCGCACCGTGTGTTCTACTTTCTTCTCATTTGTGAATCAAGTCAAGGTGGATGAAGTTAAAAGTGGCCGCCACTTTTTGGATCCTTTGAATCAAAGGAGAGGAAAGATTCTGGATCACTAACGTTCCTATAGGTACGGTGTACCAAAAAGGCCGAATAACTTTGTGTTATAGTAGGTACGGTGTACTTAATAGAAGTCCGTGTATGTAGCTGTAATCCGAAGGAGTATAATTTTTCATAATAACTCCGTTATGCTACAGCCACATTGACGCGATAAGGCGAACTACACTTCCGCGCAATTTTCCTCGCACACCGTTTGATGACGATGACGCGACACGTCCTCGCCGAGAAACGGAGAAATTGAGAGCGCGCGATGTCATGGTGTCGTGGTGTTCGCTTTATCGGGACAATGTAGTCTTAGCATTAATAACATAAGTTTTTAACTTACTACCTGTCAATAATACAATAATTATTTTACAATACGGAAGTCTATAGCAACTACAACATACAAAGATACCACGTTATATAATTTGATGGACACACTGACGACGACAAAAACTAATCAAATTATTGCAATAAATTGATCAAACAAAAAAGGACTTAAAAGGTCAATGATTCCACAAGTCATCTTTACAGGAAAACATAATTATTGCCAAGACAGAAAGGGCTAAGTTTATACGTTTGACTTTGCCCTGCTTTAGCTTCAGCTACTGAGTAAAATACTAGGCACCAAGAAACTTAAATGTACTTACCTAAAGTAGTAGTTTCTAGTACTAATTTCATGAGTATGATTTTATGTGACACATTATTACAGATTACAGAGTTTAAGAGGAATATTTGCAAATAATGTTTCTAATATTTTAAATAATAAAGCTTTTATATAAGTAGGTACAGGCACAGCACATCAGGTTATACCAAACTACCCCCATACCCCCCCCCCCCCCCCACACTCTCACACAACCTCCTTACACTCTCTTACACACACATTTCGCCAGTTATGTTATCCTTTATTCTTACTCACACGCGCTCACTGACTGACTCATCAACGCCCAGCCCAAACCCTTCACCGTAGAAAGCTGAAATTTTGCACAGAGGTTCCCTTTAAAATGTAGAGTAGAATGTAGGATGGACGATGTTGCTCGCAAAGTGCTAGTAATATCTACTTATAGCGGTACTGTCACCATGAAAAATGCTTTTAAAATAATAATACTCAAGTACCTACTACTCGTATTATCGATGATTAAAAAAGCAATCAATTGGTCAACAAAAAACCTACTTATGTGTTGCCAGTTTATCAAAGTGCTGAAAAACGAATACTTTTTTAAAACATTGGTAGAAAAAACTGTTTACTTCATAGATATTTTTTTGCCTTGACGCACTCTGAGAAAAATAAGTCAATTATTGTTATGATTAAAAATCAATAATGTTAATTGCAACATACAGCTGTCAATAACTGAGTTAATTTTTATGCGACAAGTGGTATTAGTGGGAATAACAATCTAAGATAGGTACCTACTGTCCTCGCGCACGTGTGGGAGTGGCGCGAGGAGGCAAAACGCCGGGGTGTAACTCCGCTGCCGCGAGAAATCACGGTACAGCGGACAGAGCTCCGGCGGGATCTCATGGCGACATGGAGAGTGCGATTGTCGCAACCCAGCGCTGGGCACGCCACAATTGCGGCGATAAGTCCCCTCTTTGAGGAGTGGTTGGAGAGGCGCCACGGCGTCCTCACCTTCCGCCTGACGCAGGTCCTCACCGGACACGGTTGTTTCGGGAGGTTCCTGTTTCGGATAAGGCGGGAGGAAACGCCCGGGTGTCACCATTGTGTAGATCGCCCGGAGGACACGGTGGAGCATACAGTGGAGGTCTGCCCGGCTTGGGCGGAGCACCGCCGTGTTCTCACGGAGGCGATCGGCGGCGGCGATCTCTCGCGTCCAAACTTGGTCCAGGCCATGGTGCGGAGCGAGAGTGCATGGGAGGCCGTCACCTCCTTCTGCGAAGCAGTAATGCTCGCAAAGGAGGAGGCGGGACGCGAGAGGGAGAGGCAACAGCCGCGCCCTCGCGCCCCTAGCCGCCGCAGGAGACGCCCTGGGCGGCGGGAATCTATCGCCGATTCCCGGCCACCGTAGGCGCGGGCTTGCGGACGACGAGTAATGGGCAGCTCGCCGTCCGGTAAGGACCAGGCCCGGGTCGACGGCGCGTTGTGTTCCACGCGCGCCTCAAAGAGATGTCAGCAGTGACGGGGTCCAATAGGGCCGAAGCCGCCGGGGTCGCGGGTAGTTCGAAAGAGATACCGTGGCCCTGGCACGGGCAACTGAAGGAACACGGGTGGGTTTTAGTCAGTAAAAGTCTGACACGCCCTCCCGCTCTGCCCGGAGCGGGAGAAGTCATTTGATGATTTCCCATCCACAAAAAAAAAAAAAAAAAAAAAAAAAAAAGATAGGTACCTACTCTAATATAAATTGTGGGCAGCTCAGTATCATAATTAGTATACCTACTTATACCACTTAGACTAGGTTAACTTTAATAACGCACAACCTCTTAAAGGCTCATTGTACTCATCATTGTGAACAACTTTTACTATTGGAACAAATCTGAAATCGCAAAAAAAAATTTGCTGCCTTACAATTATGTTCGCATATAACTCGTCAAAAAGAACAGCAATCTTTTTTTGCGATTTTATGTTTGGTGCCACAGTAAATGTTGTTCATAATGAGGAGTACAATGACCTCTTAAGAGGTTGTGCGTTATTTAATTTACATCTTGTCTAAACATATAATCCAGTTCGTAACTTATAGCACTTTCTTCACTAAGAGTTTCATTAATTCTACAACGAAATGGTAACAATTTGACATAGACAGCACCTATGTCATAGCAGAAAGGGCGAATTTCGTAGTGCAAGAGTGTTACCACTGGCGTGCGGTGGACTGTACCAATCCGCATCCAATAGATATCACCTGCCTTTTGTACGATAATATCCAAAACATTTTATTATCAACACTTCATAAACACCTAGGTACTTATCTTCAGTTCATTCGTCACGCAATCGGTCAATCACGTTCATTCACTCACTAGAATCGGTCACGTACTACGCAGCACGCACCAATAGTTTAACAATAGTATGCAAATTGTTTGTGGTTTTACTTGCATTGCTTCCTATTCCTGCTTTTTTATGAGTAGTAATCTAGCATGTGACTTTTCAATATCATTTATTATCTATGTACTTTTTCAAGAGCCCCGTTGGTCTCTTGGTCGCAAGCGTAGCTGCTGAGCGTGGGTTCGATTCCCGGGTCGGGCAAAGTATTATTGGGTTTTCCTACTTTTCTATCTTCTTTAGCTCGAAGTTTGGAAGCTGGCGGTGTGATTTCCCCGTGCCTCGGAACACACGAGGCGTTGCGCCTGATCTCTCTACGCAAGTGTCGGTTTGCCGTACCATCGGATTATAAGAGTGAGGGAAGAGAGAGTGCACCTGTGTCTGCGCAGACACGCCTGCACTAAACGTATCTCCCGCTATGTAAAACCTGTTCTGAGGTACGGAGTAATTTTCTGGGGAAACTCCACCGACAAAAATGATGTGTTCATTGCACAGAAAAAATGTGTATATGCAACTTGCGCTCATGGGACAGTTGTAAGCCATATTTTAAATCATTAAAGCTTTTAACATTTCCGTCAATATACATTTATGAAGTGGCAGTATTTGTTAAAACAATCCCACGGCTTTTTGAAATTAGGCCCCCGCAAACTCACGTTTGGCCGTAGTCGAACAGCTGTTTTCCGCAAAAGTATTTATCAAATGGCTCCTGTATTATATAATAAAATTCCCCGAGAAATAAAGAATCTTAATTTAGTTATTTTTAAAAAACGTCTGAAACAATTTTTAATTAATAAATGTTATTACTCAATCACTGAACTTATGGAGGATTATTGTTAACAATGACATTTATGGAGGATTATTGTTAACAATGATATTTTTTGACATAATTATATTTTTATTTTTATTTTATTGTTTGACATTTTAATTATAAGTACCTATCGACATTTAATCATTTCTGTAACATTATATTTCATTATTCTTGTGTGTAATATTAGTATGCTTGTGAGTAGAATGCAGCGCACTAACATTATCATTACAAGACCTAATATAAACTATGTACCTGCATTGTGACAAATAAAATGATTTGATTTGATTTGTGTGTATGCTTAGGTGGTAAATATTTGCTTAAGAACAATCGCGGACCCTGTCGGGGACATGAAAAGAAAGATAGTTAGGTAGCGATACGGACTTATCGTTTATCTTATAGAGGCATGAGGAACGGGATGCAAAGTTCACTCATCCTCCATAGAAAAGGGAGGATCCCCTGACCAGACAAGTGTTGTGGTCTCTGTATCTGGTGCCTGACGGTTGACGTCGGGATATTGTCTATAGGCTAGTCGCGCGGTAAACTCTGCTTGCTTTGTGCAGGATTCGTGTGACGTCAGGTCTTTGATGCGTAGTTCGCATGTGGCGTCGTTGTAAATGCCGCTACAATCTTAGATAACTTATTACTAAACTCTAAAAAACATTTTTTGTGTATTTTATTTACTTGAAATTTATTATTTAAATATTTGTTTACACTTTAGGTATTAATATTTACTTTTCAATACACTTCCTCGAAAACTGGTTCATATCGCTCTACGATTTAGGTTCACAATGCAATATATTTCACACGCGTGCGATTTTTCATTTTCCAACACGTGTGCGGGAATAAAAATTGCCACAGATAACTTATACTTATACTTAGTCCAAAATGCATTAATTCCTCTATTCACACCGTCTCTATTCGGAGGTAAATGTTTTTTTTAATCTCGGCAAAGAGCCTCTCTATAATAATAATAATAATAATAATATTTATTTATTTACTCAAAAACAGTAGGTAGGTACAGTACATTCTTACAAATATGGCTATGGCGTTGATATTTTTTGAATATTAAATAATATTTATAAATAGAATATCATCAAAACCCATGATTATTACAATAAAAAAAAACGTTTATGAACAAATTAACAAGCATTTTTTATTTGTATTAATCGAAGTAATCACCCATGCAATCAATGCATCTTTGCCAACGCAGTGGCAGTTTATTGATGCCCTTCTTAAAGAAATCAGCTGGACGGGAGGCAACAAATTCTTCAAAGGCATTTTGTACTGCCTCTCGGGTATTGAATTTTTTTCCCGCCAAGAAGTTATCCAAATTCTGGAAAAAGTAGTAGTCTGTAGGCGCAAGGTCTGGTGAGTAGGGCGGATGACGGAGAGCTTCCAACCCCAGTTCTTGCAACTTGGAGACCGTCTGCTGTGCAGTATGAGGTCGCGCGTTGTCGTGCAGGAGCAGCGGAGACGAGCGATTGACCAATGCTGGTTGGAGATGGGCCAGCTTCTCCATCATTGTGTTCAGTTCTTCACAGTACACATCTGAAGTAATGCTCACCCCGTCTGGTAAGAAGCTGTGATGAATCACACCGGCGCTAGACCACCAAACAGTGACCATCACTTTTCTAGGGGTAAGTTTTCGTTTAGGGCATTGTTTAGGTGCTGAACCAGGATCCAACCAACTTGCTGAGCGCTTGCGGTTATCAAACAGAATCCATTTTTCATCGCAGGTAACAATGCGGTTCAAAATTCCTTCATTTGTGTGTCTGTTGAGCAGTGCAAGGCACGTCTCGACGCGTACTTCGCGCTGGCGATCATTGAGTTCGTGGGGCACCCATTTGTCAAGCTTTTTTACCTTGCCAATTTGACGCAAATGGACCAATATTGTTTTGACGCTAACGTCGAAAGCTGCTGCTAATTCAGCCGTAGATTGTGTATCATCAGCTTCCACAATCGCCTTTAATTCGTCATTGTCGACCAAAGTCTTCGGACGACCGCGAGGTTCATTTTTCAGGTCGAAATTTCCAGAACGGAAGCGAGCAAACAAGTGGTGCGTTGGTTTGTAGTGTTAGCTCCGTAAACGTCGTTGATGTTGCGTGCCGCTTGTGCCGCGTTGCTGCCACGACGGTACTCATATTCCATAATTACTCGAATTTTTAACGTATCCATGATGACGAAAAAGATTGAAATGCGATGAAAATGTAACACTAATCAATAAACAAATGACTACTTTTGGAATTAAAAATCCATGTTTTTAAAATAAAATTAATTTGAAATTAGAATTCTTAACCAAACAAAAATTATTTTGATTTGAAATGGTCAGTACTGCAGAACGGCAATTTCATAGGTAAAGACCTAATATTAGGCTGTTTATCGGCTTTATACCTTTGCGCGGAAAAGAAAGAAAATTTAAATCATAGTTTCCTAATAATTCAAGACAAAAATATTTTTCGTTATTTTATTTTTTATCCGACTTCAAAAGAGGAGGTTACTCAATTCTACCGTATATTTTTCATTTTTTTATTTCTTCAAGTGTATTGAAAAACGTCGTTTGATACACGTGGACATTTGTTATTGTAGTTCTCGGCTCAAAAACAACCTCGCCTACGGCTCGGGTGTTAATTCCGCCTCGAATGCAATAACAAAGATTCTCCACTTGTATCAAAATGTACTATTAACTGGAGATGGAGTTTTTTTTTTTTTTATTTTCTTATTGATTCGAGTATCATAATGGATTTTTTTATAGACATAATAACCACACGCACGCACGCACTATGTTCACGTCGAGAAAAGTGTTATTGGGTTTCACCAACAGGAATTCCTCAGTAGCAGGCAGAGAGGGCTTCCTGGTAGAGCCTGGACTTGTGCCACACCCCTTATTGCGCGGGAGGAGACATTACGGAATCATTAATAGTTTGATTAGTATCCCATCATATGACACACCGAGCCGAGAAGAAGAAGCACAGGATTGAGTGACAGAGAAGATGGTTTATAAGAGCCTTAGCACACCTCTGCCGCGAAACCATCATCATCATCATCATGTCGTCCACACCGTATCCGGCGATGGCGACTCCTATATGTTTTTTTAATCTGGGTCTTTATTCCGGTGAGCTCTGATGTGGCTAGCAAATCCGAACTTCGTTGACTCTCGAGACTCGGTTGCAAGAAGCACAGTACAGCTGGCCAGCTGAGCGAAACCATAGGTAGCAGCAAAACCGCAGTTGTTCAATTCAACTGGTTTCGCGGTTTTCGCGGCGGAGATGTGCGAAGGCCCTTAAACCGAGCATTCTCTAAAACTCGTAAATAACATCACGCCTGTATGTGTCCGAAGGGTACGGCAGAGGTGTAGGTACCTATTTACCACCCACTTTGCGCAAATTAAGTTTAAGTCCCAAGGAATAGGGGGCAAGCCTATTGCCATCAACCAGGCACTAATCTGGACTCTGGTCTGCTACTGAGAAATTCCTATTTGAAATACCCATTAACACTTTTCTCGACCTGGGAATCAGCTCACATTCAGCAGCCTCGCTGGCAATACACTAATGAGACAGATCTAGAACTCGACACAATAAGCCAATATACAACGTGTCGTTTTGCATCCTCGTCAACTTTCAGGATGTGATACAGAACATCAAACCGAACAACTTTCTCCATGGGATCAACATCGTAATCGCAAAAAAATTTTCAACTGTCCCATAGGAAACTTCAATACCTACTCGACACAAATGTAGGGCATAAGGGACGTCTGATTATTTTTTCGCGATTACGATGTTAGAGCAATGGAAAAAGTTAAAAGTTCGGTTTGATGGTGTATATCACACTCCGAGGATGCAAAATGACACGTTGTATAATACTAATAGCCAGGTTAACCTGGGGCTGAAGCCTGAAGGGCTCGTGGATAAGTAATAACAGCAGCACGGGTCGATCGATCAGGTTAAGCTACGCATATCGCGGTCGGTCCGTGGCTGGGTGACCATCTTGACATACCGACAGTCCTCCGTGCCTCGGAAAGCACGTTAAGCTGTTGGTCCCGGCTGTTATTCGTGAATCTTTGACAGTCGTTACGTGTCGTCAGAAGCCCGAAAGTGACAACCAGTCTTACCAAGAGCACGCCACGTATTACCCAGTAACTGGGTTGTGAAGGTCAGATAGGCATTTGCTCCATGTAAAATACTGGTATTCAGATGCATTAAGTTAAGACTGAAAGCCGACCCCAACATAGTTGGGAAAAGGCTGGCAGATGTTGAATAGCCTGCCTATCCCTTCGGGCATATAGTCATAATGTTACGTTACATGCTTTAGATCTATTTTGAGTCTTACACAGAACTACGTTAAACATAATCAAAATAAGTTCTATTGTCAAACACAAATCTCATTATTTTTCTTTGTTCGCTGTTACACGGAATTGACAGTTCGTTTATTGCTGTAGTCATTGTTTTTTTTTACCATTCGTAGATTAAGGAAAGTACGAAATCTATTATTAAAACGCGTAATGAAATGAAAGGTTGACATAAAAGTTGAAAAACACTTTTCGAGGAATTCTCGTTTATTTTAAATTCGCTTTACAAAGGTCGGTTTAGCTTTAGACCAACCAAACTAGCTAATGAATATTCTGTGGAGACAGAACGTTGCAACTGTGAGAAAAGAACTCTTTTTTTTTTTTTTTTAAATCTTTATAAAAGAACTCTTTCATAATTCAATTCAATCGTTTTTAAATCTTGTAAGGTATTTATGCTCCTTACCGTACCTGGATGACTTTCATAACTATTTTCATCGTGACCTTTTTGAACAATAGAATTCTATTTCAACAATATTATCTGTTCAATATTTGCAAGAAACCCTCGGCTTCCTGCATTATCACTAGCATCCATTTCTCTTGTTGACAGTAACCTGTTATTGATATGATAAATTGATACCACACTGACAGGTACGCTTGTTTTGATTTCTTGTTCTTCATAAAGCTTCGGCCACACGAGCGACCAAAGCGACTACGAAGCGGGAGCGTCACTCGTGCGGCGGACGCTGCCCGTGTTATCTTATGGTGCCGTGCACACCTGCGCGACCGCGTCTGCAAAGCGGGACGCAGTCGGACGCACGCGTCTTGTGGACTATCATTTGTTCCATTTATGATGTTAATAGCGCATTACAATGTCAACCCTCAAATTTCACACAATTTTCGTGATTAAAAAACTTTTTTATAAAAAAATACAACCGACTTCCAAAAACAACACTACAAAGTGAAAAATAACTTTAATTTCGGAAGTCGGTGTCTGGTTAAATGTATTTTCGTTTTTTGCCACCGACTTCCGAAATTAAAGTTATTTTTCACTTTGTAGTGTTATTTTTGGAAGTCGGTTGTATTTTTTTGTAAAAAAGTTTTTATTTTTCACTTTTTAGTTGTAGTAGCTACCCCACACAAATTGTAATACCACTTCCTGCAAAACAAACTAGAACATTATCCATATAAAAGTGGGGAAAAAATACGTATTATTGAAGCTAACTCAAAAACTAGCCCAGCAAAGTTAATCAATTTTATATGTGACCAACTGTGATATATAGTCTCTCGAATAAAACAAAAAAAATTAAAATTGGACGACTCTGTATAAAGTTATGCGTGGTCATACATAAAACATACGTATCGAATTGAGAACCTCCTCCTTTTTTTTCGTCCGTTAAAAATACCCGGCTTTGCAAAAAAAAAAGTGTGTATATCAGCTCCGACGCACGAATGACGAAAACGAAGGGCCTACGGTCTTTTCGTCAGGCGTTTTCCTATTGTTGGACAACAATTTAGGTGTTAAACCAAGCTACAGACGTGCGGCTTCAGTGACTCTTCACTAACAATGAAATTCGCGGTTCGCGCTGAAGTCGCGCAGGAGTTTCGCGCTGTAGTCGCTCCGGGTACGCGACCCGCGTCCCGCTACCTGACTCAGGTCTGGCTGTAGCATGAACAATTAATAATTTATATCTGTCCATGTTAAGTATTTTAGTAAAGTAATAATAGGGAAAGTGAAAATAGACATGTTGTCCAAGCGCAACAGCGAATGTTATTTAGTAGCCTATACATAGCTATTGATATCTACCTATGCATGTGTTTACAGTCCACATTGCTTTAAATTAGCTAGTGAGAAATAAACCGTCAAACAGTCCACACGAAGTTTTATTCAGTAGTGACCTCAAGCAATAATCAACCTTATCGTCGTGAACATTTGGTCCTAATTCGAGCGGATGTTTGCCGCTAACCAGCTGTGGACGGGCGCGCGTCGCGAGAACAATAGAAAGCGATAAGGATTCTTTAGAAGATTTTTATTGCCAATATTAGTGAATGCAAAACTGTTGTGAACTCGTGATTTCTATGAGCAGTATTAAAAACACGAACATAACTAAGTACTTATATTATTCTGTGAGTGATCGGATTACGATACGAGTCAACGAGTGTTTTTAAACGACAAATAAGTGCCTAGTTAATAACAAGTGCAACTGTGCAACATACCCACTTCGTGAGGACATTGTGAACATTATTATTCTATTGACGAAATCTGTTGACTATTCAAGTTTTATCGTTGTGTGAAGCATATTATAGTGAATATTACCATGGAAGAACTTCTGGTTTATCAATATGAACTATTAGAAAACTTAAAGAATGCAGAAAAGAACTTTAAAAAGTCACCAAAAGACAGGATTAGGAAACCATACTTGGAAACGAGGCTAGAACTGCTAGAAGAGCTTTGGAAGAATTTTAAGGACGGACACAAAGACATTATTATGAGTTTATCTACAGATGAAGAAAGGAAAAATCCGTACTTTAAAGACAAGACATACGATATATTTCAAGAATTGTATGTACTATATAAGTCAGCTATAAAGGAAGCTCTTCAGCCGTTTCTAGATTCAACGGTTCAAGCTTCAGTACTTAGTGTTGCTGAAGGTCAAAGGTCATCAGACAGTAACGAAATTCAATTACCAAAAATTAAAATACCTACCTTCAGCGGCAAGTATGAGGAATGGCAGACGTTTTATGACCTGTTTTCTTCTTTGATTCATAAAAATATGAAATTGTCGCCAGTACAGAAGCTACATTATTTAAAAAGCAGCTTATCAGGAGAACCAGAAGTAATATTGCGCAACTTTACGACAACAGATGCGAATTATGATGACGCCTGGGAAGAATTAGTGAAACGTTATAACAACAAGAGGTTTAATTGTAACGCAATTTTGAGAGTACTTTTTACACAAAAATCTGTACATACTGAGTCTGCGGGTTCGATTAAGCACCTGGTAGATACAACTTCAACCTGTTTGAAAGCCTTGAAAAATTTAGGTGTTGAGTCTGACAAATGGGACATGATCATCAACTACTTAGTTGTGTCCAAGCTGGATCCAGAATCAATGAAGCAGTGGGAACAACAACTTAGTACGAACAATTGCGACCTACCCACTTGGCAAAATTTGAGAGATTTTCTGGAGTCAAGGTTTAGATCGCTGGAAATGATCGAAAGTAATAAAATAAAATCTTCGCCATCGAAAGCAGCAGTTAAACATAAGGCTTTTCATTCTAATGTCAACAAGGATGGAAAAGAATACGATATTAAGTGTGCAATTTGTAACAGCGAACACTATATCTACCACTGCAAAACATTCGCCGATATGTCTACCAAAGAAAAACAGGAGTACGTTCAGAAGAATAAACTGTGTTTCAACTGCCTTGCGCCATCACACTCGGTGAAGAAATGTCGACAGTCAGCGTGCTGCAAAAGGTGTGGAAGGCGACATCACTCCCTTCTCCACTTCGAGAGAGAGCAAAATACGGATAAGTCAAAGGAAGAAGGAAACACGGCTACAGGTACCGTTAGTGAAGAGTTGAGAGGTAAGTCCACTCCTTCTTCAAGTGATGCTATTGTTTCTTGTCATTGTGAGCATATACAAACAAATTCTGTGTTATTAGCTACGGCTAGAGTGTTAGTAAGTAGCAAGAACGGTTGCAAACATATCATTAGGGCCTTGTTAGACCAGGGGTCGCAAGCGTCATTTATATCGGAGGCGACCGTTCAGTTATTAAACCTTAAACGTGAATCAGTGAGTGGTTGGGTGTCCGGTGTGGGAGAGGGGCAAACGAGGATAAAACACATGGTTTCACTCAACGTGGAATCACGCCACAACCCCAGAAAGTCAGTTCGAGTATATGCGTATGTATTGCATAGACTAACAACTCTGCTACCAACCATTAATCTTAAATTACCTGATTGGTCCAAGCTTAAGGAACTGGAGTTGGCTGATCCAGGTTTTACAACACCAGGTAGAATAGATATTCTACTTGGAGCTGAGGTTTACGGTGACGTTTTTTTAGACGGCGTTATTAAGCACCCCAAGGGAAATCTATTGGCCCAAAACACAATCCTAGGGTGGGTGATATCGGGAAGGATGTTACAAGCATCTACCTCAGCAAAGAGACACGTTACAACCCTGCACGCTCAAGTTAGGGAAGACGAGCTACTACGACAATTTTGGGAGATAGAAAAGGAACCGAATAGCATACGAAAGATATTTTCCAAGGAAGAAAAAAGGTGCGAAGAATATTATGAAGCTACAACAGTTAGAGACGAAGAAGGAAGATTCGTGGTAAGGTTACCGTTTCAAACTGAAGATCCGAAATGTCAATATGGTGGGTCAAGAGAAGTAGCAGCTAAAAGATTTAATTTTTTAGAGAAAAAGTTGTCAAAAGATTCTAAGCTTCGGGAAGAATACCATAAAGTTATGGAGGAATATATAAATCTAAATCATATGGTACAAGTTAATTCTTCAGAGATTGATAACCCAAAGGCTGTATATCTTCCTCACCACGCCGTAGTTCGAGAAGATAAGACTACCACAAAGCTTCGTGTAGTCTTCGACGCTTCGTGCAAAGGTTCTAATAATATTTCGTTAAATGACGACTTATGTGTTGGTCCTCAGCTACAGCAGGAATTACGTCATACATTAATGAGATGGAGAACACACAAAATCTGTATTACAGCAGACATCATTAAAATGTACAGAATGGTTCGTGTAGCGGAAGAGGATACGGACTACCAGAGATTATTATGGAGGTCTGCACCTCATGAGCCAATAAAGCACTTTAAACTTTTGAGGTTGACCTTCGGTACAGCATGTGCACCGTACCTTGCTGTAAAATCACTTCAGACGCTTGCCAACATTGAGAGGTTAAAGTATCCTACTGCTGCAAATGTTACTGAAACTGATTACTATATGGACGATCTCCTCACAGGTTGTGAGACAGAGAAAGAAGCTGTCAATATCTATAACGAGATGAACAACCTCATGAACTCAGGAGGATTTCAACTACAAAAATGGAGCAGTAATAGTGAGGTTTTGTTACAGTACATTGGAGAAAATAAGCGGGATGATAACGAGTTGCCATTTAAGATCAATAGCATTGTTAAAGTATTAGGTTTGAGCTGGAACAGAGAAGCTGACACGTTTGAATATACTGTCAACCTGCCAGAACCTAAGCTGCCCATAACTAAACGCAATATTCTTTCCGAAATAGCTAAACTATATGATCCTTTGGGATGGATAGCTCCTGTTGTGGTAATAGCTAAGATGATCATGCAGAAATTGTGGAAGACAGGTCTATATTGGGATGAGCCTATTGATGGTGCTTTACAAGCAGAGTGGTTACGATATCGAGAGAACTTGACGCACATTAAAGGCCTAAGTATACCACGATGGTTGTACTATACACATGAATCAAGGGTTGAGTTGCATGTCTTCGCAGACGCATCACAAGCCGCATACGGAGCAGCAGTGTACATGCGAGTCGTTAGTAAAGAGCGAGTTTACGTAAGCCTAATATCCTCAAAAACAAAAGTGGCTCCAATCGAGAAGCAAGTTTCCATCCCTAGACTGGAACTTTGTGGTGCCGTATTGGCAGCCAAACTAATGTCGGAGACATCTCAAGTGTTGGGTGTACCTAAAGATAGCTTATTTGCGTGGACCGATTCAACTATTGTTTTGGCTTGGTTGAGAGGTGGACCAAGCCGTTGGAGCACATTCGTGAGCAACCGAGTGTCAGACATACTAAACATTGTAGATTATGAGCAGTGGGGGCACGTGTCTACAGATACGAACCCAGCTGACTGTGCGTCACGGGGCTTACAGGGTCCAGAGTTGTTAAACCATTCAATACGGTGGAATGGTCCGGTTTGGTTGTCTTACTTAAACATAAGTATTAGTGCTCCTAATATCGAAGATACACAAGAAGAAGAACGTGTGAGATCTTTGGCTGCTATGAGTAATATTAATGATGAATTTATTTGGACTAGGTATTCTACTTTATCAAAAATGTTGAGAGTCATTTCATATTGCAGACGATTTATTAATTTTAAATTACCTAAAGATAAACGTGAATGTTTTTCTAAGTTAATTACGCCAAGAGAAATAAAGGAAACTTTAAACAATTGTATTAAACAAGTCCAAGCTAATGATTTCAAAGAGGAGATAAAACAATTAAATTCGCAAGGCTATGTACCTAAATCAAGAAAGCTTCGCAATCTTTGTCCCATTATTGATAATAACGGGATTGTAAGAGTTGGCGGGCGCATCCAAAAATCTGAAACAGCCTATGATATTCAGCACCCAATAATTTTGCCTGCTACGAGCCATCTTAGCAAACTAATAATTCAGGATGCTCATCATAGGAAATTGCATGGTGGTCCTCAAGGAATGCTTAATTATTTAAGAACAAAATACTGGATTATACGAGCCAAAGATCTAACAAAGAAAACTTATCGAGAATGTGTTACGTGTATTAGGTATTCAAAACAGAATACCAGACAACTAATGGGGCAGCTGCCGGAAGTGCGAGTAAAACCGGACAGAGCCTTTAAATCAGCTGGTGTGGACTACGCAGGTCCCATCAACATTCGTTTTTCACCGGGTAGAGGAGCTAAATCGTACAAGGGCTACATATGTTTGTTTGTCTGCATGATAACGCGTGCCATACATCTGGAAGCTGTCACTGACATGACTGCGAAGGGGTTCATCGCAGCATTCCGGCGATTCACCTCGAGGCGAGGTCATTGTTGCGATATTTATAGTGACAATGGCACTAATTTCGTTGGAGCAGACAAGCAACTCAGAGACATGTTTAACAGTGCCAAATCTTCGTTTTCTGGTGAAGTGGCAGAGTTGTTAGTCCTGGAACGTACTACATGGCACTTCATACCCCCTCATGCACCCAATTTCGGGGGTTTATGGGAGGCTGGAGTGCGCAGCACAAAAACTCACCTTAAAAAAGTAATTGGCGATGCTACCCTCACTTACGAGGAACTAGCCACAGTATTGGCGCAAGTCGAAGCGTGTTTGAATTCCCGACCCATAACTGTGCTAAGTGATGACCCTAATGACCCTCTTCCACTAACACCGGGCCACTTTCTGATTGGCGAGCCTTTGTTAAACTTAACTGATGAAAACTATACAAATTGTAATATTTCTAGTTTAGATAGATGGCGACTAACACAGAAAGTGGTCAGCGATTTCTGGAACAGATGGTACAAAGAGTACCTCATAAGTTTGAACCAAAGATATAAGTGGAATACCAAAACCACTGAGCCAGAAATCGATGACGTAGTAATTTTAAAGGAAGACAATATTCCTCCAAGTAAATGGATATTGGGCAAAATAATTAAAAAACATGTGGGCCCTGATGGAATTACTCGTGTAGTCTCAGTTAAATGTAAAAACAATGTGTATAAACGACCTACGAGTAAATTATGTATCCTACCTAAACAAACATCTTAGTCATAAGCCTAATTATTAATTTTAACCTATTCTTGTACCTATTCATTACGTACTCTGTTAACATATAGCGTTGCATACTTACCATTGTTTCATCCTATGTACACTTACTTTATGTATACCTATGTATTTTAAGAACTTATCTGTTTATGTTGCTTATGTAGTGAATAAACTTTTGGATGAGCATTACTGACTTCATACAACCTACCTACCTGTATGTGTTTAGAGGTGCTTACTTTGTTACAAACGGATAATTACTTAAACTAAAATGGAACGGTGGGCGGTCAGAAGTTAGGAATGCAACAACCTATATACTTACCCACTTATTTGTTAAAAAAAAAAAAAAAATACCTCAAGTGTTTACGCTAAGCTATGTTGTACCTACTTACATACCTACTATTTCTAGTTGCGTAGCATATCGGTGACGTACCTACCTATGTACCTAGACCTAAGACATTATCCATATTAATACTTACCTATTTACGTTTAGAATACATACTTACGTTTAGTTAGATACTTACCTTTCATAATCCTTTATCTTTATAATATGAGAGTTGTAGCTTATAGTGACGAAAGTTAATTTTATTTGTTTCTGATTTCGTTGTTGTTCAATTATTAACATCGTGTAGTATTTTATTTCTATTGTTTTGATTTTTTTATTGAAAGGATAGATCCTTTGGCGGGCGGTATGTCCAAGATGGTCGTTGGTCCAAGCGCAACAGCGAATGTTATTTAGTAGCCTATACATAGCTATTGATATCTACCTATGCATGTGTTTACAGTCCACATTGCTTTAAATTAGCTAGTGAGAAATAAACCGTCAAACAGTCCACACGAAGTTTTATTCAGTAGTGACCTCAAGCAATAATCAACCTTATCGTCGTGAACACATGTTATATATCAGGTGCGCTTGCCGGTAAAATTAGATCGTTTTGTTTACTTAGTTATTACTGTTCGTTCAATGTTAAATTCATATCTTGGTATCTTGAGTTATTTGTGGCGCTTGTAGCAGTGAAAGTACGAATAGAAAAACCCATTTCATTGACTTTAATAATGCTGTAGATTTCATTTGAATGATACGTATATGTTGAAGTACGTAGGTACTTTATCTATCTTTCAAAGGAGATCTACCCTAGGACGGGTCGGGTGGTCCTTTAGGATTTATTCTCAGTGGCAGCCCGGAGTCTCAGTATGTACCTACCTGGTCAATGGCAATATAAACGCCGTCTATTACATAGTCCCTAACAACAAAAGCGGAGTTGCGGGTTATTTAAATAAAGTTCCGGGCTTGCTTAGGTTACATTATTTGTCACTGCACAACGTCAACGGGACGTCAACGAATAAACGAGATTATTCTAACCGAACGTGACGTCCTGTTGACGGTGTGTGGTGGACACGCGGCCAATTTTATGTATGTATCGCTACTCGGCGCCGTCACCTCGTTCTCGTTGATGTTTAGTTGACGTTCCGTTGACGGACGTAGCGGTGGACAAACGGCCTTAGGCCTTACCCGAAAACTAGGCCTTTTCTCTGCTGTTACTCGAAAGTACACACGGCTACACATCAAGTTATACATTTTCAGTTTACACTGACCTCTCATTGTAAGGAAATCCTATACAATGCGAGATCAGCTTATACTGGAAATGTTTAGCTTGATCTGTAGCCGTGCGTACAATGGTTTCTTCGCTGTCCATATTGCCTCATCCATAGATATAAGAAAGAAGGAGATATGCCCAGTAGTTGAAAATGTATCGGACCCTGTGTCTCCACTTTGTCCCTACCACTGGCCTACTACTACACATGCAGTTCAGTAAAAGCAATAGATACGCAGTCGCGCACACACCCGCATTTCAAAAATCAGAACGTACTACACAATCAATTATAAACCTTATCAAATACAGCGTGTATTTACTATGCACCGTACAGCTTAGAAACATCGGTCCCTTTGAATGTACTGTGGCAAAAGACATTTATTTTACATATAGGTACGCTAGTGATTGACCAAATCGGAAAGTTATCGATTCTTCTACATATTATTGTACTAAAATTTTTTTGTTGTCCAGAAAATAAAAAAAAACGACATGTCCAGAAAATGTTATACATATAATAAAAATAAACAATATGTAGCTAAAATAAAAATCAATAAGTAAATCAAAAAATTAAAACAAAAAAAGTTGGTTTAGACTATCTTAATGTATTGAACCCTGCAGTACTACAGGTGTGGGGTGGTGGGGTGTGGGTGTGGGTGTGTGTGTTTACTGATATTACACTTTTGATGGGAATATCGCGGCGTTATAGGTTCTATAGAATCCTGAAAAGTTGACAGTCATTCAACTTATTTTATGAATGAATAAAACATGAGAATAGATTTCAGTAAAAAATAAAATTTAACCCACTTCTGCAAAAATCAGGCGTAGTCTTAATTTTGGAATTGCCCATTCAAAAAGCCTGCGACTTTACTTTATACGCTGGAACATTTCTGCCTCAAAGTGAATCCAGCATATGGTGCTAGTTTTTGTAGGGAACCAGTGAGATGGCCTGCCTGTGGCATCAATCCATTCCTTTTTTAAATTCGCATCTTTTGGGAAGCTGAAAAGGTACAATACAAGTACAAATAAGTTGTATTATTTATTATTTACATATATCCTAAGTTACTTCCAACCTCACCATGTACCTACTAAGCAGGCTTTTGTTGTATATATGTTAATACGAAATAGTTAAATATGTGAAGACAAAAACACACCCATGCTTATCAAAGTAAATAGCATGATTATGTTGTCTTATTTTAAGCAAAAGTTACCAATATAGTATCTGTACCATGCCGATTACTATAACGCATTCGAAGCTTTTGAAGACTTTAGCAAAAAAACATACATATAAAAACTTTTTCACAAAAAAATACAACCGACTTCCAAAAACAACACTACAAAGTGAAAAATAACTTTAATTTCGGAAGTCGGTGTCTGATTAAATGTATTTTTGTTTTTGCCACCGACTTCCGAAATTAAAGTTATTTTTCACTTTGTAGTGTTGTTTTTGGAAGTCGGTTGTATTTTTTTGTGAAAAAGTTTTTATTTTTCACTTTTTAGTGGGTCTGTTTATAATTTGTATAAGTTTCAATAGTTAAATGTCAATTGCTCATCACATATTACAAAATATTGCTTTTCCCGATGCTGGGACGTTAATTGTTGAGGAGTTCTGCTGGTAAGAACCAGGAGAACTCCTCAACAACCACTCACCACACGCATTGTGTGACGAGCGGAAATTGCTTAGCAACCATATTAAAGTAATCGAATCGCAACCCGTGAAATATTTATCATTGAGTAGTTCCGGTAGCCATCTGTGGTCTTCATCATCAGTTCCACTTCACCAAGTGGTGCTTTCCGAGAGCAAATGCACGAGCTACTATAAAAAATACCCAAATCGCTATAGGTGTGCCTATAATATTTGAAGAGTTCCTTCGATTTCTCCAGGATCCCATCATCAGAACTGGATTTTGACAAAAATGGGACCATTTGGGAAGTATACCCTTTCCAACAAAAAAATATTTTTTCAAATCGCAGGCAAGCGACGGAGTTATGCGCGAACAAACATAAAAAAAAAAAAAATAGAAACATCCGAATTGAGAACCTCCTCCTTTTTTAGAAGTCGGTTAAAAATAAGTTAATAACACGAGGATAAGGCAAAAATATACGATCATTCAAACCCAAAAATACACCGATTATTAACTTAAAATTGAATAAACTTAACGAACGTTGGTTACGCATTTCTCTACTATGCTGTAAAATAGTCAAGTCGCGCGGAACAGGCACGCCTTCGTGCCACTTCTCCTGTTTTTTTATATTTCTATGGCCTCATCCTTTAGAACTCATGCGTCAGCATAGCTAGTACCTCAGAACAGGTAAAGAGGTCTCCTCCTCGTCTTTATCTGCTGTGTGCCTACCTATTTTAACACAACACCAGTCATTATTTACACTTGGAGATAACTTTACAATGATATTGTCAACGTTATCAAATAATTCAAGAAAACAAATGAATCTCGGAAATGAACAGCTGAAGACGTCATTAATTTACTCAAAACACGTGATTTTTTTATTATCTGAAGACTGATAACCGTTTGGTCCCCTGCAGAGAGTAAGTGATCCCTGCCTCACCTTTGCGCTCATGCTCAAGAGTGCGCACCTTGGGTCGTCTTGGAGAAAGTTTACTCTCCGTAGATTAAACTGTCTAACATGATGCAACTCAATACCAGTATTTTACATGGAGCGACTATCTATTTGACCTTCACAACCCAGTTACTGAGTAACATGATACTCTTGGTAGGACTGGTTGTCAGTCTTTCTGGCTCCTGTCGACCCGTAAAGACTGTCAAAGATCTACGACATACAAAACAGCCGGGACCAAGAGGCACGCGGAGGGCTCTCTGTTATGTCAGGGTATTATCACGATGATGGACGTAGGCCGTAAGTGTAACCACAACTTATCGCGATAATTTTACAACGGCATTCACATTGCCGATTGACGTGGCGATAACTCGGTGGCGGCTTTTAAGTGTGGCCACTCAATCTATCGCGATAGTCATCGGAATAATTATTGCGATGTTTATGGCGATGATGGGCATTGACGTCGACGTAGGTGTGGCCCCGACATTAGGGTTAAAGGGAAAAAGCCTAAGGAAAGACCGTTCTAAGGATTTCAGTAGTATGTTTATTAATATTGGAAGGTGTGATTTACTAATATTACGTGAGACGTGTGGTCTCATACAAGGCTTATAGAAGAGTACAGACGCTATGAGAAAGTCAAGATTTCAGTCAAGTGCTAAAGGCGGGCTCGGATAGAAAAAATAATATTACCTAGGTCTTTACCTATATTATATGAAAGTTCGTTGATGCCTCTGAATCCTGGGGACGGGAATCGATGAATTCTTGAAAGGCGTTTTTCACCGCCTCATTGGACTTGAAATTTTTCCCCGGGGCTCATTGTTGAGATCAAAATTTCCAGAACGGAAGCGATCAAACCAAAAACGTACCGTGCGTTCACTTGCGGTAGCTTGTCCATTATTGCGTGCTAGACACAACGTGTATGTGCTGTTCGAAAATAGCGCACTATTTCAATTTTTCCATGGTTACCGAAACATCCAAATACCCATAGATCTGTTTTTTTTTTATCACTATTTTTGTATTTCTATGCAATTACCAAAAATGTTGTAAAAGGAGCTCTAATCCTGCCGACAAACTGTCTTGCAGTTTGGCAGGTTTGAAAAATTTGTAAGTGTTTGGTCCAAATAAATGATTTATTTATTTTATTTATTTATTTAGCGATATTTATTCAACCAATTATTCGACAACTAAATTCCAAATGTAATGTTTGGTATCTTGATGATGGTACCTTGGGAGGCGATGTAGAAACTGTTTTAAATGACCTTCAATTCTTAAAAAATGAACTTCATTCCATTGGCCTTGATCTCAACCTTTCGAAATGTGAACTATTCTTAGCGGACGATACTGATAGACATCTAACACTTCCCAAATTTAACACTATAGCCCCAGAAATCAAAATTATTGAAAAGATCTCTCTTCGCCTCCTTGGGTCTCCAATATATGAAAATTCATTTCCTGTTTTCATTGAGGAAAAAACCAAAATTTCAATGACGTTTCGGAAAGATTGCTCAAATTAACATGCATTCGGCCATAACATTAATCTGTTACTGCTATTTCGGCCCTACATTAACACATTTCCTTCGCGCTTCCCATTTATGGAAGCACATTTACCTTTTAGACAAAATGGACAAAATTATCCGGCATACTTTATCTTCGATCTTAAATGTGGCCATGGACGACCGCGCTTGGGCACAAGCTACTCTTCCCATTCGTATGGGAGGCCTCGGCGTCCGCAAAATTTCTAGTATTAGTTTACCGGCATTCATATCCCCGGTCCACGGCACAGAGAAATTAATCAGGAAAATCCTAGTCTCCACACTGGTTAATTTTGATGTGCCTTGTTTCACCGAGGCTATGGATGCCTGGAGACTCACTTGCCCGAATTCAGATCCACCCGACAATCCATCTTCCCAGAGACGGTGGGATGAGCCGTTCTGCAGAGTAGTACAGAACAATTTACTTGATACGTCTGCTACTACTGCGGAGCGTGCGCGCCTGCTGGCTGTGGGTAAGTGGGAGTCGGGTCTGTCACAGACCCGACTCCCACTTACCCACAGCCAGCAGGCCCGTCGTCGAACATAGGCACTTTGTTCGACGACATTACTTTCCGCCTCGCTGCTTCACTGCGTCTAGGACCTGTGGACTGCGGCTCCTTCTTGTTCTCCTCATCGCTGTCACTATGGTGAAGTTGTCAACAGCCTCGGACACCACGTCCTGTCTTGCAGCCGAAGTGCGGGTCGCTTTGCGCGGCACGCGAACATCAATGACATCATCCGACGAGCCCTTGTCACCGTCGGCGTTCCAGCTGTATTAGAAACCAATGGCTTGGCACGCGACGATGGCAAGAGACCGGACGCCATGTCTTTATTTCCATGGAAGGTGGGAAGGCCCTTAGTGTGGGACGCAACGTGCGTCGATACTCTTGCGCCATCCCATCTTCCTGGCTCGGCGTGCTGTGCTGACACTGCTGCTGCGGCTGCGGAAAACCTCAAGCGGCGAAAGTATAATAACCTTATCGGTAATTATATGTTCGAGCCGTTTGGAGTTGAAACCCTTGGGCCGTGGGGTCCGTGTGCTCATGGTTTATCCAACGAAATCTCCAAGCGGCTTGTTGACACTTCCCGTAACCCAAGGGCTGGCTTTTACCTTGGCCAGAGGCTTAGCATTGCCATTCAACGTGGCAATGCCGACAGTCTCTTGGGTACCTTACCAGTCGACAATGATGCGGAGGTATTTTTCGATGCCATATTTTAGTTTTTTAATAGTTTTAGTTATGTTAGGATATAATTTTGTTATTTTTAGGTTATGTTTTGTATTACATTTAAAAAAACCTATTATATTTAGCGATATAAAAGAAAAATCGAACAGCGGGAAAGCAAATGAACAACCGATTTTTTTTTTATATCATTCATGATAATATCATGAATGAATTCCAAATTCAAATTAATTTTATAATAAATAAATTTATTTCAATTTGGAATTCTAAATAGAATAAAAGATATTGATCTTCACACTAGCCGGTATCAAAAATCGGCGCAATTTCATAGGCTTTCTTATTATTTAAGAGTTAGAAACAGAAAGACTAGTGTTGAAGTAGGATCGTTTGTTTTTGCTATACTCCAACAGTCTCGATATGCAATCTAAAGTCACCCATTCACGGACCGACCTCGGCAAGCGTACCTTCAATACAATATTCATTATGGAATAGAATCATGTATTTTCTATACTTTTTTTCTTCATTTATTTGTCAGAATATGGTACATTATATGTGAGGGGCTTGTGGCTAAGTAATAACAGCCGTATGGGTCAATCGATAAGCTGCTCTTGCCGCGGTTGGTACACGTAGCCGTAGACGGCTAACGATCTTTACATACCAAGATCCCTCCGTGCCTCGGAAAGCATGTTAAGCCGTTGGTTCCGGCTGTTATTCGTGGATCTTTGACAGTCGTTACCGGTTGTCAGAAGCCCGAAAATCTGACAACCAGTCCAAGGGGTATCGTGTTGCCCAGTTACTGGGTTGTGGAGGTCAGATAGGCAGTCGCTCCATGTAAAATTCCAGTATTCAGCTGCATCCGGTTAGACTGGAAGCCAACCCCAAAGTAGTTGAGAAAAGGCTAGGCAGATGATGACGATGGTACATGTCTTACGATTAGCAATACCTATTGTAATAACAAATTCCATACTAAGCTAGAATAGTTTCCGAGTTCACGAGCTCAATTCATGCTGTATTAAATAATATTTATTAAATATTAGTCTAGTTTTACTTAGATTTAATCAAATGCCAGACTAATAAAAATAGATCTATAATTACATTCCATCAAACAGGTTCGTTATACCAATCTAGACTGAATTAATATGACGTGTAAAGGTGAGCGTCCACTGGTCCGCGCCGGCCGCATCGCACGCACGGCACGCAACGGATTTAGGCCCGGACTCCACCAAAGCGGAGAGGAGAGGATATGTGTTTTAAAAACCAATAGAATTTAATTATTCACGCATCTCGTCTCCACTCAGCTCAAGTAACGAAATCTGATTGGTTGTTAAAACACATCTCTCCTCCGCTTTGGGCCTTTTTTTTTTGTGGATGGGAAATCATCAAATGACTTCTCCCGCTCTGGGTAGAGCCGGAGGGCGTGTCAGACTTTTACTGACTAAAACCCACCCATGTTCCTTCAGTTGCCCGTGCCAGGGCCACGGTGTCCCTTTCGAGCTACCTGCGACCCCGGCGGCATCGGCCCTGTTGAACCCCGTCACTGCTGACATCTCTTTGAGGCGCGCGTGGACCACAACGCGCCCTCGACCCGGGCCTGGTCCTTACCGGACGGCGAGCTGCCCATTACTCGTCGTCCGCAAGCCCGCGCCTACGGTGGCCGGGAATCGGCGATAGATTCCCGCCGCCCAGGGCGTCTCCTGCGGCGGCTAGGGGCGCGAGGGCGCGGCTGTTGCCTCTCCCTCACGCGTTCCGCCTCCTCCTTCGCGAGCATTACTGCTTCGCAGAAGGAGGTGACGGCCTCCCATGCACTCTCGCTCCGCACCATGGCCTGGACCAGATTTGGACGTGAGACATCGCCGCCGCCGATCGCCTCCGTGAGAACACGGCGGTGCTCCGCCCAAGCCGGGCAGACCTCCACTGTATGCTCCACCGTGTCCTCCGGGCGATCCACACAATGGTGACACCCGGGCGTTTCCTCTCGCCTCATCCGAAACAAGAACCTCCCGAAACAACCGTGTCCGGTGAGGACCTGCGTCAGACGGAAGGTGAGGACGCCGTGGCGCCTCTCCAACCACTCCTCAAAGAGGGGCCTTATCGCCGCAATTGTGGCGTGCCCAGCGCTGGGTTGCGACAATCGCACTCTCTATGTCGCCATGAGATCCCGCTGGAGCTCTGTCCGCTGTACCGAGATTTCTCGCGGCAGCGGAGTTACGCCCCGGCGTTTCGCCTCCTCGCGCCACTCCCACACGTGCGCGAGGACTTTTGCCTCCAGATCCCATGGCGGTAATCCGGCATGGAGGCTCGCTGCCTCTCCGCTTTGGGCCTAAGGTTTGCTTTGTATGAATTCCTATAGCACTGCATCCACTGTCGGTACCGCCCGCATTTTCATTTCTTCATACAAACAAACCAAAAAATCCGTTCTTTTGCAGTAGATTATTATTAATTTATTAAATGTTTATGTTAATTTATGTGTGATGTAATAATTTGCATTCAATCTGCTGATTATTGGTATAAAAGTTGTTGATTGATATTTCGTGAAAGAAGTCGTCCGAATAAATTCGACTGCCATAACTAAGTATTTCTGCTTCCAAATATCATTAGTTGCAGTTTGAAGATACACATAACACAAACTCACGCCTTCTCCCCATGCGGGTAGGCAGAAACTACAGAACGCCACCTGCTACGATCTTTACATACAGAAGTAGAGATAGAGAGAGTTTGAAGATATTTCCGGCAAGAGGCTCGCCCTCTATTACCTGGCACATACCATCACTAACAATGTGAGGGTGTAACCACTATCTGCAGGTACTCTGTGATACAGGATACAGGTTGTAACAAGATCCATCACGAAACCGTCATTTCCGCATCCTGTATATCAAACTAACTTTGTGCAAAAATAATTGCTGGGAAACGATTTTTAGTTTTGGTATGAACATGTGCTATTTAAGGAGTGCGCCAGCGCAACGTAACGCACGCAAATCATGGCTTATAGTTGCATGCAACGGTACAGGGATCATGGGAGTATATTCACATCAATAAAAGTTTGCAATCACTAGCAAAAGCTGATAAACTATATTTTTTAAACTTAACTTTATCAAGAAAAAGTGTTTACGTTACATACAATAAAATACACTGTGTATTTCTATTTTTAAAAATATATAACGTAAACACTTTTTCTTGATAAAGTTAAATTTAAAAAATATATCGGCTTTTGCTAGTGATGACAAACTTTTTTTGATGTGTTTTAGTATAACATTTAAAACATATTTTTGTAGAAAATCTTCAAAAAAAAAGATGTAATTTTGACCTTCAATTAGTAACCAGGAGGTTCCCATGGTTCGCTACAAAAAAAAAACATAATCACGGAAGAAATATGTAGTGACACGGCTTCGTTACGGGCAATTTTAACCGACGAAAAAAAAAAGGAGGAGGTTCTCAATTCGACACGTTTTTTTTTTTTTTTATGTATGACCACGCATAACTTTTTACAGAGTCGTCCAATTTGAATTTTTTTTTATTTTATTTGAAAGGGTATACCTCAAAGTTGGTCCCATATAAAATTGATTAACTTTGCTTGGGTAGTTTTTGAGTTAGCTTCAATAATACGTACTTTTTCCCCACTTTTATAAGGATAATGTTCTAGTTGCTTTTGCAGGTAATAGTATTAGAATTTGTGTGGGGTAGGTACCACAACTAAAAAGTGAAAAATAAAAACTTTTTTACAAAAAAATATAACCGACTTCCAAAAACAACACTACAAAGTGAAAAATAACTTTAATTTCGGAAGTCGGTGGCAAAAAACGAAAATACATTTAACCAGACACCGACTTCCGAAATTAAAGTTATTTTTCACTTTGTAGTGTTGTTTTTGGAAGTCGGTTGTTTTTTTTTTTTGTAAAAAAGTTTTTATTACAACCGTTAAGAAGAACCTAAATTAACTACGGCTAGGTTTCTAAACTTACAATCCATCTTACGTACCCACAGGAGAAGTGGCGTGTTATTCTGTGTCAAAGTCTATTTATACTTGTATTAACTAAAGTGTAATGTAAACATGTATTTTTTTTTATAAAGGGACACGTTTTTAGCAACGCATTTAAGATAAAAATTAACTAAACAATGGTAACAGCTGATTGTGTGACTCTGATAACCCGACAGTACGTAACTATCGTTAATGTAAACTATATGATGACGTCACAGTTACTAGGCCCAGCTGACTCCAGGCGAATTTAACTTATCAGCAGGCGAATACTGGGAGTGTACAGTAGCTACGTCACGAAGAAAGCAAAATAAAGGCGTGTCCCTATGATCCGGCGCTCGAGCCGCGTACTGCACTACAGTAGTGCAATTCTGTAAACATCTCACCGTGATAACTTAGGTGAAGTGAGCCGTCATTCCACCTGATGCTAGGGGTTGACACTATTGACAGCTCACTTTAAGATCACTTCGCCTAAGTTTTCACGGTGAGATTTTTACAGAATAGACCGGCTGAACTGAAGTAGGCTCGCGAGTGGTTGCCTCGCGCATTTGGTAGGTATTTAAACATAGTATTTTTTTTTTTTTTAATCATTTTATCACGACAAACTCAACGAATTGTGCTAAACAATCTTACTACCTTTCATTTTTATATAAAAAATAAGAAAAAACGATCTGTTTTGTAGCTATGAGATTGATTAAACATTACAATAAGGGGTAACTTTGGGATTTTTTTCTATCCAGAAAAGTAAATCTTGATTATCCGCCAGATCCTTAAATAAGATATATCTTTTTTTGGAGAATTTTATAACACTGTTTTTTTATATTTTCCATGGATTCAAAAAACTATTAAGCGTGTCTGTCGGATCATAGCGCCTTAAGATTATTTCAGGAAGAAATAGCCTGAAAATTTGAAAATCTTCTGTATGTTAGAATTTTAAGTACAGTTTACAACATGTCTGACTGCCTAGTTAGTCGGAGCGTGTCCTTGCTTCCATCTGCAGCTCGGACAAAGCTTATGCCAATGGTCTAACTCTTATTACCTACATGCAATGGGACCTTACGATGTGGTAAACCTATTTGCCCGACCCCGGCATCGAAACCAGGACCTCGGGCTCAGCAGTCGGGTTTGCGATTACAACACCAACCAGGCAACGAAGCAGTTTACTACCCTTTAAGATTATGCAAATAAATAAATAAAATAAATAATTTTATTTACGTCCTTTTTACAAAGTAATACATTTACAAAACTTACAAATATAATAAATATGGAAGTAAATAGCGACATTTCTTATTGACGCACACGCACACCCTTCATATTTTTTTCGGAATTTCCCGAAACCTACGCAGTGACAAGATAAAATACTATTTAAATGACATGACATTGTGTTTTCTTAAATCTTAACTGTCATCAAAACATGTCTATTTTTGAGCTCAATTATTTACTTAATTTAAGACAATGAAACATAACACAAATATTTTTAATTACAAAATCTGACTACTCTGAACTCATGCGTGATCATAATCGTAGGTATATATATAAAAAAATATACATATACCTCCTACTTTTGTTCGTCGGTTAAAAAAATAAAAGTTTTAAGATGTAGTTTTTGGGTAGGTACTTAATCTTTATTATTTAGCTGAACATATATCCATCTCGTTGGTATAGTGGTCGGAAGTGCGATTACTCAGCCTGGGGTACTGGTTTTTGATACCCGGGTTGCGAAAAGTGTCCATGGTTTTTCCATTATGAAATTCTCAATACCCAGAGTCCTGATTTGTACTCATAGGCTCCCGTAGACAAGCGTGACGCGACAGCGCGACGCGTAGAACAGTCTATGAAAACTTCATGAAAATTTTTCTACCAGAATCGCGTCGCATCGTCTCGGTCTGCGAGAGCTTTAAGTCTGGAAAATGACAATAGGTTGACTTAACCCATTATCTGTGGGATTTTAAATTAATGTGGGTTCTTTGGGGAATGCAGGCATTAAATTAACTGACGTTATTTAACAAATTATACTTAGGTAAGTACATAAATTACCATTAATTACAAATTTTATTAGCAGCATTATTAGCAATTTTTTAATTATTTGATAGGTATGTAATTAGCCGATGTTTTCGTTCACATAAATTGGGACCATCTCATTTGTGAAGCAGTCTAGCGAGGTAGAAAGAAGTATGTCAATCAATCTGCCTAGCCTTTTCCCAACTATGTTGGACACGGCTTCCAGTCTAACTGGATGCAGCTGAATACCAGTATTTTACATGGAGCGACTGCCTATCTGACCTCCACAACCCAGTAACTGGGTAACACGATACTCCTTGGTAAGACTGGTTGTCAGACTTTTGGGCTTCTGACGACCCGTAACGACTGTCAAAGATCCACGAATGACAGCCGGGACGAACGGCTTAACGTGCTTTCCGAAGCACGGAGGAGTCTTGGTACGTAAAGATGGTCACCCATCCACGGACCAACCCCGGCAAGCGTAGTTTAACCTGGTGAATCAACCCGTACGGCTGTTAACTTAGCCACGAGCTCCTCTTAGGCAGAAGTATGTAGGTATGTATTGTAAAGATACTTACCAAACTGGATTACCGCTCTGTTGCGGCCATTATTGTGTCAAGACAAAAACTATTGGATAAAATGGCAACGAATTATTGAACCTGCACGAAAGGAAATAATTTATTGCTCTTCATGACGGAGTAGTGAGAGTAGTCGGGAATATTAATCGATATGTAAATTGTCTACCAACTAGTTTATTACTTCGGAATATAATATTTACATAATATATATGCTAACAGGCTTAAAATTAATGTTTATTGGGGCAATTACGATAATGGGGTAATTCCGATTGATGATAATTTCTACCACACGCAGCGAGATTTTTATTTACAAACTAGCAGCGCCTCGCGGTTCCAGCCACGTAAGTTTTGAACCCGTACGAATATCGGGATAAAAAATATCCTATGTGTTAATTCAGGGTGTCAACTACCTCCACACCAATTTTTTGCAAAATTGGTCAAGCCGTTTGAGCGTAAAGAAGTAACAAACATATAAACACACACACTCACAAACGTTCGCCTTTATAATGTTAGTGTGACGTACAGTGGGCATAATGAAAACAGTAAAAAGTTAGAATGGAGAAGTGAAAGAAAGTGTAAAAGAAGAAAGAAAGTGTTCAAAGTGTAATCAAATTGATAAACGACTGTAATACCTACAGCAAAATTTTTGGGAACACGACCAACGCAAATAAACAAGATAGTGAACCCTGTCGGTAAGTTCAGGGTTCGTTCACAATTTAACGGTTTGACACGGATATATTTATTACTAGCTGCGCCCCGCGGTGTTACCCGCGGTTTATGTGATACACTAAAATGTGTATTATTTAATCGGCGAGAAAAGTATACACAAAAAAATTGCTCATCCCACGGGAACACTGCATTTTTTCAGGATGTAAAGTAGCCTATGTGTGCTATGTGTATACAGGATGTCTGCTACTTCCACATCAAATTTTATCAAAATCGGTCGAGCCGTTTGAGTTTGAAGGAGTAACAAATATATTTGAATTTCTTGCTCATCCCACGGGAGCACTACATTTTTCCGAGATAAAAAGTAGCCTATGTGTTAATCCAGGTTATAAGCTGTGTACATACCGAATTTCATCCAATTCGGTACAGCCGTTTGAGCGTGAAGAAGTAACAAACATACACACACACACACACACACACACACACACACACACACTCACAAACTTTCGCCTTTATAATATTAGTGTGATAATAAGCTATTGAAAATTAATACGTTTTAATGTAAGCAGTATGGTTCAGTCACAAATTCACAATTTATCGAAAGTTTACAATTTCACGAGTTACATTATAAACTATCGAAGTTCAGAGTTACACGGTGAATATATGTTTAGATATATAGATAGGTAGATAGCAGTGTGTTATACGGTGACATATATGTTTAGATATATAGATAGGTAGATAGCAGTGTGTTATACGGTGACATATATGTTTAGATATATAGATAGGTAGATAGCAGTGTGTTATACGGTGACATATATGTTTAGATATATAGATAGGTAGATAGCAGTGTGTTATACGGTGACATATATGTTTAGATATATAGATAGCAGTGTGTTATACGGTGACATATATGTTTAGATATATAGATAGCAGTGTGTTATACGGTGACATATATGTTTAGATATATAGATAGGTAGATAGCAGTGTGTTATACGGTGACATATATGTTTAGATATATAGATAGCAGTGTGTTATACGGTGACATATATGTTTAGATATATAGATAGGTAGATAGCAGTGTGTTATACGGTGACATATATGTTTAGATATATAGATAGGTAGATAGCAGTGTGTTATACGGTGACATATATGTTTAGATATATAGATAGGTAGATAGCAGTGTGTTATACGGTGACATATATGTTTAGATATATAGATAGGTAGATAGCAGTGTGTTATACGGTGACATATATGTTTAGATATATAGATAGCAGTGTGTTATACGGTGACATATATGTTTAGATATATAGATAGCAGTGTGTTATACGGTGACATATATGTTTAGATATATAGATAGGTAGATAGCAGTGTGTTATACGGTGACATATATGTTTAGATATATAGATAGCAGTGTGTTATACGGTGACATATATGTTTAGATATATAGATAGGTAGATAGCAGTGTGTTATTTGCGGAATTGAAAGCTGCAACCCATCCGCCTTGACATTAACCCAGGCTAGAAGATGAAAACATCGACTTTTTGTTTTGTTTGTTGTGAATGAAATCGCTTGATTTTTATTTGTGATTTGAAAAGTCGAATTTTTTGTTTTGCAAATATGTGGCTGGACAGGAATTTTTAAATAAATTATGAATTTATGGAAAATCACTAATATTCGCAACTAGTTTTCTAAAAACTGACGCGAGACTGATGTTTGATCATCGTTTTACAAGAAACTACTTTTGATTTTGAACATTAAAAATATTATCATCATCTTCCTGCCCTTATCCCATATTACTTGGGGTCGGCGCAACACGTTTTCTTCTTCCATTCTCCCCTGTCAACCGTCACGCTATCATTCACTCCCTTCTCTTTCATATCATTTCTCATCATTATTATACATTATGTTGATAATATTTTGAATGGATGGATCAACTCAGGATGGATGAAATGGCGACAGGCCACAGGAACAACTTGCGACCCACGGATGTCCCTCAAGTTGAACGGGAAAATTTACAAGTCCGTGATATGGCCTGTCGTACTTTATGGATCGGAAGGCTGGGTAGAGAAGAAGACGGATGAAAAAAAATTGCATGCAGCGGAGATGAGAATGTTGAGATGGATGTGTGGAGTGACGAGAATGGATAAAGTGAGAAATGAGTATATAAGAGGAAGTTTGAAAGTGGCGCCAGTGACAGAAAAGTTGAAAGGAAATCGTTTGTCTTGGTATGGGCATGTAATGAGGAGAGACGAAACGCATGTGACTAAAAGAGTGATGAATATACATGTCGATGGATAGAGAGGCAGAGGAAGGCCAAAGAAAAGATGGATGGATTGTGTGAGGAATGATATGAAAGAGAAGGGAGTGAATGATAGCGTGAGGGGAGAATGGAAGAAGAAAACGTGTTGCGCCGACCCCAAGTAATATGGGATAAGGGCAGGAAGATGATGACTTGCAGTTGGCCTGGCCACTTTTTTCAACGTCGATACGAAATAAAGCAAAAAAATAATGTTGGTTAAACCTATTGAGTTGACTATTCAGCCAACGTCGATGGATTTTAAATTCTCACGATAAAAGATTGAGTTTAAATTCTTGGTCAAAACAAAACCACAACGTACGAGACAGAAAATAGTTCCCAGAACTCTCACGGCCCAAAACAAGACTAGTATAACTCGTAAATAAACTTAATTATACATGTTTTCTTTAAATATGTATGAAGTTTGTTTTAAAGTCAACTGGCGCGTAAATTAAAACACAGCTTATATCGGACAGGGCTCGGACTTTGAACTCGATATTGGCATTTTTCAATCGATAATAATATCGATATCGATAGTATAGGCTGACAGATTTTGATTTGAAATACATGTAGAGTGTTATGGATGTTTTAACACTTGAATGACGTTGACAGGGTAGACATTTGTGAAATGTATTGAAAAAAAGATGGCGGCGTTCGTTCCAATTTTGGCCACCCAGTAAACGATCAAAGAATCACTGTATTAGCAGTTGGCAAAGTTCAAAATACTTTTCTTTTTACCATTTTTTTTTTTTTACCATTTATTATGCAATTTTAATTTACTATAGTTTTAAATAGGGTGTTCGTCTGTAGTTAGTATGAACGTTGAATGGAGTAAACCTTGACACTGGTCATGAACTCATGATTGTAAGTATTTACGCCCACAGTTTGTAGTCATATGTTTGGACGTCACCCAAAAATACTCTAGGGATTATGAAAGCAACATAAACCAACATTTTAAAGAAATTTATCTAGATATCTGTTAAATTCTAGAAAAGTTTCCGAGAGGAGCTACGAGTACCTCTCAAAAGTAAAAATGATTTTGTTGTTAAATTAATTATTTCTGAAATCATTTTCATTTTTCAATTACCCTATAAGTTGGTGAATGATTGTGGAAAAGTAGGTATCTATTGTAATTATTGTACCTATCGTGCTATCTATTGTAAGATTCTGGGGCTTTTATTAGCTATGACCTTGATTAACTTAATATGTACCAACTTACCAAGGCACGGAGAGGTTTTCTCGTGTCAACAGCGAGCATTCAACCACGACAGGACGTGACTAAGTTACTTAACTTCCCGGATTAATCGATGTATTCGGTAGCCATTATAAATGTTGTTCGTTGTTCTTGGGTGTAATCAAAATAATCATAGCCTTTTTGCTGACTGGTGTTAGAATAAAAGTTTTTTGGGTTCCGTACCTCAAAAGGAAAAGCGGAACCCTTATAGGATCACTCGTGTGTCTGTCTGTCAGTCTGTCACTGCCAATTTGCTCTAAATCTAATGAACCGAGTTAAAATTTGGTACACACATGAATTTATGTGACCCAAACACGGGCGGTCCACGTAAATAAATGAATTTTGAATATGGGGGTCACTTTTGGGGGGTAAATAAGAAAAATAAAAATAAAAATTTTTGCAAACTTTAACGTGTGAAAAATGAAAGGGCTTACTTACTGTGACGGTCTCAATTAGTTTTTTTTTAAGTTATTTATGAAAATAGGCGAAAATTAATCATTCCTAATTTTTCCTTATTTCCAAAACTACTGAGAAAATAGTTCTATACCTATAGATTACAGGAAAACCTATAATATAAAATAATAAGAAGTCGATGCTCTTAAAATAACATGATAAATCTCTCAATATTTTGCGTACAAACTTACATTTGCAGTTAGAATGTATGGGAGAACATGTTTTTCAACTACAATGTTATGTTTTTTCTTGGGATAAATTCATTCCAACAACGGAACCCTTCATTGTGAGTGGTCCGGCACGCACATGGCCGGATTTTTTGCTGTTATCGACACGAACGGTATTGGAGAAACTTATGCCGTTGTAAAAATATTGGTCAGACGGGAAGATGGTAGATGGACTACAACCCAGCAGTAACAACAACAACCAAGTACGAGTATCATAGTACTCATGTAGGCTAAGTTACAAACTATGTAAATAATTTTCTATTTTTACCAGATGCAGCTGGCAATAAAATTTACGCAACAACGATAATCTAAATCTCAACAGTTACCGGTATTCTAAGATTTTAAAGACACCAGTGGCGCCCTCTAGTGGTCTAACTGCAGAGCTTAGGCCTCTTGTCATACAAAGAACGCATAATATACATAATATAATATGATTCACCACTCTTACTCGTTCGAGACCATATTATTATTCTAGTGTTCCATAAAATATTTCCTACACTAGCTTAGAAATTATATAAAAATCGGAAAAATATACATTGGTCTTGCCAGGCCAACCTCCTCGAGCTCGAAAACCAAGCTTCCTAGATAATATAATCTTCCCGTGACCCAAGGGCTGGCTTTTACCTTGGCCAGCGGCTTAGCATTGCCATACAACGTGGCAATGCCGCCAGTCTCTTGGGTACTTTACCAGTCGACAGCGATGCGGAGGAATTTTTCGACGCCATATTTTAGTTTTTTAATAGTTTTAGTTATGTTCGTATATAATTTTGTTATTTTTTGTTTTTTTCACCCAACACGAGCTAGTTCTGTACCATAACCACAAGTCCACAACACAAGCTGACACGAGTAGCTAACATAATTAAAATACCGACATAACTCGTGTCTTCGTGTCCCATCTCTACTCCTAGCCCGTTTGCCGCGTGCAGCGCTGTGGCTAACTACGATATACGCTAGTTCCTAGCGTCAGTTATACTCTGAACTGTATGAGCTCCAGTCGTCGCGCAGTTGTTCGCAGTTGTTCGCAGACAGGCAGTCGTAGTTGTTTTAAAGTATTCGTGTACGAGTAAAGTGGATTTTAAAATAAATAATAATATTGTATGCTGGTTGAGTGCAGTGTTGATAATTACTGGTAGGTTTTTATTTTAATTAAATAGTTTTTTTTTTCATAAGAATTTTTGGGGGTGTGTCTGCAGTGAAGTTTTGGGACTAAAAAAATTTTTATTAATTATTTTGAATGAAACACACATTTTTGTTATATTATTCACTCTCTCCACTTACTGCATTCGTTTTATTTTTTAACTCTCTCTCAATAAATAAAAAAAAAAAATTGTATGTAGGTAGTCGATTCCAGCATGTATACAAGTATTTCTTGCTAAGCATTTTATGTCGGCAAGCTGATATTTAAGAGAGAGTTAGCATTAGCTAGACCTTATTAACCCCGAAATGCTAATAGTAAGCTAGCAAGTTTTGTCAAGCCCTTGATTACAAGCATTAAAATAATATCAGTTTGTACATAAATGTATATTTTCCTAGTTCCTAGACCAAATGGTGACAAACTCAAAACTCAAAAAACTCAAACTTAAAACGTGCTGGAATCAAACTTGCTACCCACATCGCAGGGGTTTTTCGGCTAGGGCAGTGCGAATTTTCAATGTCATAAATTGAACTTCATTTTCTTCTTCACAACAATTAGACTTATACTAACCAATTATATCTACATACCAACTAATGCATATCCATATAATGTGTGTACGCAGACAGACACGACGCGACTCCGGTAGAACAATTTCCATGAAGTTTTCAAAGAAATTGTTCGACCAGAGTCGCGTCGCGCTTGTCTGCGGAAGCCTTAAAACGACTTTTATTACCATCCATAAATTATAATCACAATTCATAAAATGCAAATAACATTAACATCACATCACTGATTGATACTAGTGATGTTGCTAACTGCGGAGAAATTTTACATCACTAGCTGTGAGCCCCGCGGTTTCACCCGCGTAGACCGGGATAAAAAGTAGCCTTTGTGTTAATCCAGGGTAAAAGCTATCTATATATTAAATTTCATCCAAATCGATTCAGGCGTTTGAGCGTGAAGAAGTAACAAACATACAAACACACACACAAACTTTCGCCTTTATAATATTAGTGTCATTATAATGTACTTACTTAAAATTTATTTTAAACATTGTATAATTTATGATTGATGTTCATTGAGTTGAGTGGCCGAAGGATATTGGTATCGCCCAGTGATTGGTGTGCCGAGGTCAGATGGCAATAGCTTCGTATTATATGTAAAACTTTCTGTCTGACTAGCATGATACAAAGTAAAACAAAGCAGGACTTGATGCAGGTCGTAGAGGTTGAATGACACGACGTCTAAGATATTATATCCAGTAACATCTGGTTGTAGGCAGGTACTAGAAACCAAACACTTGCGGCCTATAACACAGTGGGTTAAAGGCTTTTTATTGACCTTAGGGTTCCACGATTAGACATTAGGTCTTCCACGTGATCCCCGTCTCATCCACTATTCCAAATTTCACGGCCTGAGGCCATCAGAGGCGAAAAAATAAACGAGTCCAGGCTCTCAATCTTCTTCTGAGGCTGATCAGCTTCGAGTAGGCTTAGAATCTGGTATTATGTAGAAAAAACTAACACAGAAAAAAAAGCGTGAGTCTTATATTAGTCACATTATGATGTGCAACATCTGACATCTCACCTTGGTAAAAGTACTATCTAGTTCCTTATTAAATAAGCAAGAATTAATCCCTTAAGTGACCGCCTATATACTTAAGAACTCCATAGGTTCATGTCAATGTGTGCTCGAATGTCAACCGAACCCCATAGGTTCACAACTACTATAACCCCGCGCGAGCCATTGCATGATGGTATTTGAAGTTTCTATATAATTATACAACATCTCGTTTATAAATCGCCATCAAACTTAAAACTTTGGCGGGTAAAACTGTTTAAGTTAAAAATTAATGTACTTACCTATGTTGGAAAAACAAAAATACATATTATGTAAAGTTTTTTTCTTATGAAACAATGGAGTTCATTCGACACTCAACCTCCTCCCGGTTGTGAGTTTACTGAACTTTTAGAAAAATATTTTCACTTCCTGTTACACACTTTCGTCTCTTTTCACGAAATCACTCCCACAGATTGCAGGAAAGGAGGGGAAAGATGTTAGACGTCAATAATCTAAAAACCAATCATATGTATATACTTATTTATTGCAACCCTGCATTTGGCGACAGAGATAGTGGGAAGATACTTACTGAAAACTCGGAAAATTTATTTAATTTTCCTTCTAACTCGTACATAATTTATTAGACATTTTATTTTACGGTCTAATGTCAATGAACTCAGAACTTTATATATAACACTTTTCAAATACTTTAAATTTTCACTACATTCCTTGGAAAATGTACACAAAAAAAATAAAAGATACATAAATTAAGTATTTATAAATAAATATCTTTCTAGTTGCAAAAAATATCTATGCAAAGTAGGTAGGTACATGATAATATAGTAATTAATTATGTATATAGCTACCTAAACCTATTATTGCGTATTTAGTTTGACCTAATTACAGTTATTTGAGTGATAAAATTAATTGTAAATTGTAATACAAGCGTAGTTTGTGTGAGACATATTAAAATTTGTTTTAATAAGATAAGATCTAACCGTAACAAGTGAAATTATAGAAAACTGTTACATCATCATTTGTTTACAATTACATCAGGTTTTGTTTACTTTTTTTGGAAATGTGAGCTCCCGGGTCTTATCACCAGGTCGAGCTATGTTGTTAGGTTTTGTCAATAAGAAGGAATTTTTGAGTAGAAATCCCGGAGTCTGCTGGATTGTGTCCACCTAGTGGCTATAGTGTTGCCCCTATTACTAAGGGACTTGACATACAAAATATATGTCAAACTAAAACAAATGAAGGGATTGGAATGAAAATTTGAAAAAAGAATTAAAAAAGAATGTGCTACACTGTGGTAAAACTCTTTTGAAACTACAGCGCCCTCTGGCGATGAGGCTAGGTACTTATTGAATGCACCTCGTAATAAATTGTTTAAATGTGGGTGTTCTTATACACCTCTGCTCACGCTTAGGAATCAGACAGATTAATTCGAAGAATAAAAAGCTTGAACAGATAATTGGCTAAGATTTGTCAATAGATTTCATTAACCAGGTTTCCATTCTCCAGAAACTTGAGGTAGACTTTGTTATGGAATCACAACCAAATAAATTGAATTAATTGAACAATTTGTCATGTTGTGTTGTCATTCATTTCGTTTTTTAACGGTTAGTTAACCAAAAAGTCTGCATTTAGTACTAGACTTACACCACTCTGTTACATAACTGTGATAGTGTTGCCATAATCACCACGTTTTACAAATAAATGGGTGGCCGTTGTTGTTGCTTTCCTGACTGATCTGACTCAACTCAATTGATTACCATCTCAGACTGACAGATTATAATTTTTTGGGATTGGCATCTCGAAGGTCATCAGGTTATCGGCTGCTTCATCGGGATTGCCTGTGGGTGTCTCAATAAATTAAGGCCGTCAGCCAGGGCATACAAATTAAAAACTAAGCGACTACTCGCTAAGGGCTGTGGGGTACGGACCTCTGGGGAAGGACAGCCGGGGACAGGCTGGATCGGATTAAACTGACAGATTACATCCATTTAATAATAATATTATAGAGAGACAGATTACATCCATTTAATCACACTAATAATTTAGAGACGAAAGTTTGTGTGTGTGTGTTTGTATGTTTGTTACTTCTTCACGCTCAAACGGCAGGATCGATTTGGATAAAATTCGGTATGTAGATAGCTTATACCCTGGATTAACACATAGGCTACTTTTTATCCCGGTCTATGTGGATGAAACCGCGGGGCGCAGCTAGTATTTAATAATATTATAAAGAGGTAAAATTTGTGAGTTTGTATGTAGGGGGGTAATGTTCTGAATTTCTAATCCAATTCCGAACATTCTTTCAGTAATGGGAAGCTACAGTATTGCCGAGTGTAATTATATGTAACATGTAATTTCACGCGGGCGAAGTCGCGGGCAGAAGGTACTAATATCAATTAAAATCATGTTTTGTGTTGTGATTCATGGCTAATATAAGTTCTAGTTCGTACAGCTAGAATACCTACCCGAGAATTGCTTGAAATCATTAGATTACGCGCACGCGTCGTTTATATCTCCAATTTCTTTAAAATAAGTATATCTATTTATCACCAAACACTCCCTCTCACCGGGAGAAGGCCGCTGCCCCAGCCGTGGGAACGTTATAGGCTGATTATGCAATCTTATTGAGTGATTCGACAATCTTCCGTCTTGTATAGACGTTCCGTAGGTAAACGTGACTATAATTTATTGATTTGACGTAACCGTAGGTACCTACCTACAAAAAACGTTGCGTGTGCGCACGCCTGTTGTGACTGTGATGACAAAGTTTGCGTTCCTTAATTAATATTCTTTCAAACATGCAAATAATTAAATATCAATGAAATTCCTATCGTGATTATTAAGTTTTTTTCTTTCTTTTTGTAAGTAAGTATATGAGTAGATTACTGGATCTAGGCAGACATTAGACATTTTTTTAAAAAGAAAAGGTGAATTAAAAATTTGCAATAATTTCCCAGTCAGATCCAGGGCCGCTCGTTATACAGAGTGATAGATATACGAACACGTAGTCTTGTTACAAAAGTCACGATTACTAGTCGTTTACAGTTTGTCAGTTATTTTTATTTGACCCCGACATTGAGCAAGGTTGAAAGCTCGCGCTAGCTTTGCGTTTTGTTATTTGTCTGTAGTCTAAAATTGTGGATCTCAATTATTGTGTGTGTTTAGATATATGTTATGTATACAACGTGTCGTTTTGCATCCTCGTCAAATTTCAGGGTGTGATATAGACATCAAACCGAACAACTTTCTCCATGGGACCAACATCGTAATAAAATTTTCAACTGTCTCATAGAAAACTTCAATACCTACTCGACGCAAATGTATGGGACGGCTGATTATTTTTTCGCGATTACGATGTTGGTGCCATGGAAAAAGTTGTTCGGTTTGATGGTCTATACCACACCCTTCAATTTGACGAGGATGCAAAACGACACGATGTATACATAAAATCAAAGACCACTAGTGGCCCAGTGCTGACGGTCCCGACTTAGGAGTTGTCGTGGTTCGAAACATTCGTGAGTAAACCGGCATATCCTATTAGAACCAAAAATTCGACGACATGTGACATCTGCCAACCCGCACTGGGCCTGCGTGGTGGATTACGGCCCACTCCCTCTCGAAGAGAAGAGGCCTGCCTGTGTCCCAACAGTAGGTACATTATAGACTGTACCCATATGCTACAGCCACGATTCTTACATACTTCTTTTGCCTCGTTTAAGTTCATACATCTGGTCATACACGCACGCCGGTTGCGAGTACTGCGCACCTGACCGTTCTGAAGAATTTAGGTATATTGGGACAGCATTTAGAGTGAGACTAGGAAGAATTAGGAGGCAGTAATTGTGCGCAGTAGTGCTGTACAATTTATTCAGCAGCCCGAAAGTTTGATTATAGTATTACCAGGGGGTATCATGTTACCCAGTAATTGTAGTGGTCAGATAAGCAGTCGCTCCATATTTTATACTGCTATTCAGCTGCTTCCGGTTAGACTGGAAGCCGACCCCAACATATTTGGGAAAAGGCTAGGCAGATGATGGAGTGCTTTACAATTTATTGTTCGGTCTCATCATGAATATAAGATATTAGTGAATCGTCCATAGTGTAATAATAGTTTTTATTTGCCAAATTGGACGTAAGATTTAGACGGAAGGCGGAAATTGGCAACACTGGCAATGGAACGCGCCAGAAACTATAGTGTATATTATAACAATAACTAAATTGGTTAAATTAATGACATATTTTGTTTCACACGGAAACAAGTAATGAAAGTTAATGAGTCATTAACTAATGTTTACTTAGTAGGTACACAGGGTGTCTAGATTTGTTAATGCTTCATTAACAAATCTAGCAAATCTTGTGTAAGTATCTAAGAATGTGGTGTTATTTTATTTTAACGGCCTGACTCACTCCAAATAGGGTACATGATTGTACTCATGATATCAAACAACTTTTACTGTGGGACCAAAGCTGAAATCGAGAAAAAAGTCAGCTGTTCCCTACATTTATGTTCGTTTGTTCGCTTAGGTATCTCGTCAAAATGTAGGAAACAGCGGATCTTTTTTTGCGATTTCAAGTTTGGTCCTATAGTAAAATTGTTTGTTATCAATTTATCATGCAATCATGTGTTTAAGTATCGGTCACTAATTACCAGTATACCTACCCCACTAGAAATTGAATAAAGATTTTATTTAATGTGTTTCGTACATTTAATTTTTATGTTTACTAATTCACCATCAACCAAAGTGACCTTTCTCAATTAAGTTCTCATTTCTCAATTCAATAAATTCAATTTTTTTTTTTCAATTCAGTATGTTTTCACGATGTAAAGAGTAGGAATTTGTTATAATCAGCTGATTGCACGTTAGTAGCTATCAAAGTATTTATCACGTCGCGTAAATTTGGCAGACATCCAGCTCCTCAAGGCCGCACATGAGACCTAATTCATTGAAACAAAATATACAAATATTTTGAAGATCACGTTTACTCATTGTCAACGTACTAAATAATATGTTGGCGAATTAATTAGTAAGCACGTACTGTCTTTTCGCTCATTTTTGCCTTGCTCTCACTCGAATTGAAACGTCTATACACGAATCAAATCAGCGATGTTGGATTTCAGCTGTCGGCATCTTTTGTAATCACCTACCGAATGAACCAAAAATGTAATGAAAGGACCGAACGAACGTTCATTCCTACCTATATCATTTTCATTGTCGTCGTCATTCACTCGTGTGAGGCTCCCCGCAGATAGGCGCTATGCGACAGCGCGATGCGACTCTAGTAGAACCATTTCTATCAAAATGTCATGGAAATTGTTCCATCAGAATCGCGTCGCACCTGTCTGCGGGAGCCTTGAAACGTCAAATATTGGCTTTTGATTAGGTATTTAAAAAAAGGAAAGGTTAGCTACCAGTATTTTTTTTTATTACACTTATACTTGTTCTGGAGGATATAATTTTTTTAAGTTAATATTCAACATAGCAACACGACATTTGCGTCATAGGATTAACCAATAACATTTGAATATGATTATTAGGAACAAGTTTTAAAAGTGTTTTTTACCGTTTTTGTTCATGATCACATGACTGGCTACCCTGTCTAGTCTATGTATGACGAAACACATTTATGTTTTAAAAAACCCTATCGAAAATAATTCAATTTAAATTACATACTACACACATCAAAAGTGTCTAGGGATCAAGCATTTTTATGCGGATTTCTTGAGATTGAGATGTGGCTTTGTAATAAATTTATGATTTTATAAATTTATATGGATCCTTTTTGGTGCATTTCATAATTTGAATCAGGAACTGTGAATCAAATTCGAGTAAAAGATGAAAATCAGCTGTCAATATTTTCCCTATAAAAACATACAACGCATTGAAGACATTATTAGTGCTACTGTTTCCCTACTACTGATTAAAACCAACGTTATTATGGAGCGGCGACGTCATTTAAGCAGGGAAGAAATGCTCAGAGCCGTGGGAATGATAGAAGCTGGTTCCCGGCAACGTACTGTGGCTTTAGCTCTGAATACAAGTCAGAGTGTTATCAGTCGACTTTGGACACGTTACCGAAGCACTGGTACCGTGGCTGAGCGCCATGGAGGACGGTATCGCTGCACCACACGGAGACAAGACCGAGACATTCAAATCTTAACTCGAAGAGCTCCAACTATAACCGCCATGATGTTAGCCGTGAGGCTTCATCACTCTTCAGGGAACTTAATTAGCGACCAAACAGTCAGAAACCGCTTGCATGAAGTGAACCTTCATTCCCGAAGACCGCTACGGGTACCACCTATAGCCACCTATAGCTATAGCTATAATCGTAGGATTCGATATCAATGGGCTCTTGAACACAGAAATTGGGCAGAAGAACAATGGCGTTTCGTGTGCTTTTCTGATGAGTCTCGTTTTGGTATGAGACCGGATACAAGACGTATACGACACTGGAGAACCCCTGGACGCCAACAGCGATTAAAATCCTGCCAGGAAGTCCATCCTTATAGTGGTGGAACCATCATGGTATGGGCGGGTATTTGGAATCGGCGGAAGAACTGAGTTGATTTGGATCAGAGGCAACCTCAACGCTCAAATTTATGCTGAGACGATTGTATCAGACGTCATCGTTCCTCTACAAGTGCAAATCGGTCCCTTATTTCAGTTAATGCATGATAATGCACGACCGCACACCGCAAGAGTTGTAAGACAGACTCTCGCCGCAGCTAACATCAATGTCCTGCCCTGGCCTGCTCAGTCGCCAGACTTGAACCCGATTGAGCATGCATGGGATATGCTACAGAGAAGAGCTCTGCCGAATATGGAGGGTATCCAGTCGCAAGAAGACCTTTTTTTGTTGTTGCAACGAACATGGGCGGCCATTCCACAGCGTGATTTGGATGAACTCATTTTGAGTATGCCAAACCGATGTTCTTGTGTTGTTAGTGTTCGCGGTAGAAACACGGATTATTAATTGTTTAAGTTACCCAATAAAATTTTAAAGAAAACTATTATTTCAGTCTTTTTTTCGAACTTTAATGTTAGTGGTTCAAATGTCAAAAATCCCTTTATTAGGAAAATGGCAAATTTCTTTATTAATGCAAAGGTGACTTGGTTTATCGTTACTGTGACAAACGAAAACACTTTATTTGATGAATCCTTAAAGAAAATTTTAATTAATATCAATCAGGAGAAAAGTTATTGCAAAAATATATGTTGATCCCTAGACACTTTTGATGTGTGTACTTAAAAATGTTGCTACGATATGGATTTCGAAAACACACAAGTTGTATATAGTTAATAATAATGAAAGTAGTAATTCAGCTGTATTATTATAGAGCTTATTATATAGCATTTGTTGGGCCGTCTGTAAGATTAGTCACAAATAAACACAGCTGCCGAAATTACTCGACATAAGTTTGGCGTGCTTACTCCTACAAAATGCAAATTATAGCAGGCGTAAGCTCGCTCAACTTTCCATAGAGTATTTCCGTAGATGTGTCGCTAGGCATGAGGTAAATGAACTCATTTTTCTTCATCAGACACGGACATTTTCTTTAACTAGTTATCATACAATCCAGAGATCAAAGTCACAATAAAATTGTGTAAATAATACCTGCCAGTATTATATTGATTGATGCAGTTATGCTACGTGTCCAATATTTATTATTTTATTAACTGTATATACTTCCAAGTCGATTGAGAGCGTCCGGTCTGCACCAAGTGCAAAGGGCAACTGATACAAATCGACGACTACGATACGACGACTGTCGAAACACGAAGTTTGCCGAGGGACATTAAGAAAACAGTTGTACTGTACCAATATAAAACAACCACATAACTTGTCAATTGCTAAATCTTGATTTACTACTTATGAAATCTTAACAAGTCAAGTGCAAAGGTTATTTAGTAAAAAAAGTTTGACCTTACCTGTCGTAACTAATAGTAGGCATGTGTTGACGTCCAAAATTAGTTTGTGTGTTACATCATTCACTTTAGACCAGTTTTTTTTTTTAATTTTTCCTTATTCAGTGGGGGAGAATTTTCAAAAAATATACAAGAATTAACTTTAGGCCTCTAATTCTATTTATAATATCATCGTGAACAAAATCAATCAATCTGCCTAGCCTTTTCCCAACTATGTTGGGGTCAGCTTCCAGTCTAACCGGATGTAGCTGAATACCAGTATTTTACATGGAGCGACTGCCTATCTAACACGGTGGGTAATACGATACCCCTCGGTAAGACTGGTTGTCAGACTTTCGGGCTTCTGACGACCCGTAACGACTGTCAAAGATCCACGAATGACAGCCGGGACCAACGGCTTAACGTGCTTTCCGAGGCACGGAGGAGTCTCGGTATGTAAATATGATCACCCATCCACGGACTAACCCCGGCAAGAGTAGCTATGATACCTGATGGATCAACCCGTGCGACTGTTATTACTTAGCCACGAGCTCCAACGTAGGCTTAAATTATCTTCGTATCGTAGTCTTTACTTTGCATATTTGGTCTAAACAGTTATCGCAATGGCTGCTGCTGAGCATGAGCTCCTGGGTTTGATTCCCGGGTCGGGAAAAGTGTTAACGGGTTTTTCTATATGGAATTTCAAAGTAGGAGCCCGGTGTCTGGATTTGTGCCGTTGATGGCTATAGGCGCGCCTCCTGTTACTTAGGACTTTTAGGAAACCTCTGCCCAATCCTCCGGGGAATAAAGGCATGATGTTGTGTTGTGTTGTGCTCTACTTTACCAGCTTACCCAATAAACCACTAACCTCCGAACTCACAGTTCTCCGTTAAAGTTAATTGTTCATTAGTAAACAATAACGTACATAATTAATGCTGTCTTGTATTTTAGCCGAGGGAAAGAAGTAAGATATGTTAATAAAAATAAATAAAAGGTTTATTCACAATAAAGATACAGAAACACACTTAAAATGTACATTACATTACACTGCCGTCCTTACGAAAAGTGCAATAGCTCGAGTTTTGCACCGAATTGAGGTAAGTACATATTCGGAATTTGCAGAACGAGATCTATATATTCCTTTTAGAAACTTTTTACGTATCTATGACGAAGCCGGTTTTAATACTAAGCCTAACTGCAATATCTAGGTTGGTGCTTTATGATTTACATATCAAGACCGAAATAACTATAGATAGGAATAACTTGCTTACGCTATTAATTAATTTTACTAACTATATCTGCAATAAGTATAGTCACTGCATTTATAATTAGCATAGTTCGTCATTTGTAATATTCATTTACTCGTTATAAGTGCAATATGTTTGAGTTATTGCAGATATGATACGGATCCTTTTTTACGGTATTAAATAATGTACTAATTATTTCTGCAATAAGTAGAGTTACTGCATTTATAAATAGCGTATTTCGTTACTTGTGATTCTCATTTACTAGTTATAAGTACAATAAGCTTGAGTTGCAGTTATGTTAGGGGACCTTATTACTAGTTATGGGAAAAATACTAAAATTATATTAAAATTCTTTCTTTGGCTATGCAAAATCAAAACTCAAAATCACAAGTTTCTCCATCTGAACCTACCAGCCACCAGCTGATTCCAAGGCCATCAATAATTACACCGTCTGCTGTTCAAAAAGTCAAATCTTTCGAAACAACTGTTACCAGACATTCTCTAAAGAAACCCTACCATCCTCCGAAGAAGAAGGTGAAAACATGAACAGAGCTGAAAATTACTTTGAAGATTCCGACGATAGTGTCATTGATAAAGACTATTGCCCTGATTTTATAATTTCAGATTCTGATTCTGATTCACCCATTTATATTTAAAGAAATTTACTTGAACGTATAGAGACTAGAGGTAAAAAGACTGAACGTAAAGAGACTGAACGTAAGGAGACTGAATGTGAGGAGACTGGACATGAAGAGACTGAACATGAGGAGATTGAACGCGATGAGGCACAACGTGAAGAGACAGAACGTGAAAAGACAGAACATGAAGAGGCTGAACATGACGAGACCGAACATGATGAGACTGAACGTGAAGAGACTGAACGTAAGGAGACCGAATGGGAGGAGACTGGACATGAAGAGACTGAACATGAGAAGATTGAACGTGAAGAGACTGAACGTAAGGAGACTGAATGGGAGGAGACTGGACATGAAGAGACTGAACATGAGGAGATTGAACGTGAAGAGACTGAACATGAACATACTGAACGTGAGGAGACTGAACGTGAAAATAGTGAAGTAGAAGAATGCGTAATACCTGAGAATGAAAAAGGACTGACTAAAGCGGGCTTGCCAACTAAAAGACGTAGATTTGATGTATCCCTTGGGGATCGACAAAGACAGAAAAAAGAAAATGCTGATGAAAAGCTGTCACTGAAACCACCGTGTGATGGTAAATGTCGTAAAAAATGCACAACTAAGATTTCTGAAGAAATTAGAAGAGAAATACATGATCGGTACATAAGGTTAGATTGGGAGTCTAGAGGTTTATTCATTAAAGGAATGGTCGAACCGAAGGAAAAAAAAACAAGAACTGCTAAGGAAGGTCGAAATAATAATAGAAGAGATGTTTCGTATTACTATCATTTTCAAGTCAAACATGCAAAAATTGATGTTTGCAAATTTTTTTTTTAACGACACTTGGTTACAACCCACAAAAAAACACATATTCACTCGGCACTCAGTAAGGAAGTTGATAATCAAAAAGACAAACGAGGATCATACAAACTCAAAAATGTCATAGACAGGGACGTAATCAAGGACCATATACAAAGTTTTAATCCAACAATTTCACATTACCGTCGCGAACATGCCCCTAATAAACTTTATCTGCCGAGTGACATCAATGTAACAATGATGCATCAATGCTTCATTGATAAATATCCTAATATGTCGATCTCTTTTGAAACATATCGAAAGGTTGTAAAGAAAAAGAAAGTTTATGATTTTGATGACTTTGTAGATTCCGTAAAAATGGCCAATTCAAAAAGAAGCATAGTAAAAGTGATGGCAGTATCCGATTTTCACAGTTATGAGGATGTGTCGTCTCAGCATAGAATCCGAAACATGGAACCAAGAGTCTACCTAAAAGACATCATGGCAGTCAGAGCCGAAAGAGGGGCATTTACAATAAAGCACAGAGTTACCCACGTGTCTGATTGGAAAGAACTAGATTTTCTACAAGTAAAAAAAATTAAAAACAAATGCTTTCCTAATTTTGCAAATAAGAATTAATCGAGAGGAATAACAAAAGAACGAAAAGATAGAATAATAGCAGACTTAGTACCTTTGATGCCTGAAACCAGGAGAGGCTTTTGGTTAAACTTACCTGAAACGTCCCGAGCTTCGAACCTAGACTAAAAATATTTAATTAGTTATAAGTGTTATATCACACTGATGAAAACATTGATCTCAAATTGTGCCTTAAAATAAAAAGTGGATTTCATTTTTTTAAGTTTATTTTTAATATTTACGATTGTGTACTTTAACTAGTAACTATTAAGATATTTTAACTTTTGATATGTGTGTTATTTAACTGTGTAGTAACCGTTGAATTTTAAATGATGGGTAATAGACCAGAATTAATAAGTAAGATAGCGAAGTGATTCCTATTATAATTGTACTTTTTTAGTTTGAAATAAAAAAGATTTAATATTATAATTTTTTTTATATTCATAAAATTATAACCGCTTTCACATTATTTTAAAAACGCATCTGAACGCAGATATGATGAGTAGACTTGGCTTTACCGAAAACAGTTTCATACTAAATCGGTGAGAGGAGGAAAAATAAAATTTTGCAAACTTCTATATATTCATAGGTATTTGACATAAAAATGTAACATCTCTTTTTTCTAATAGTAACAAGTGTCTCTTAGTAATGAAAACCGCAATAAATAAGAAACTTAATGCACCTTTGGTTAGGAAGCAGTTAAAAAAAAAAAAAAAATGGCTACTCAAAAATGCATCATGTTGGTTTCCTAACCATTAGTGCAATAAATAGGTTACTTATTGCGGTTATGACTAGTTTACATTATTTCTACATAGTAATAATACTTAACATTATAGTATTTATTGTTTTTTATAGCGGGAATAAATGCGGGAACAAACATTAAGTACCACATAATATTCTCTACATTGTTATATATCATGTAGTGAAAGTTTCAATTCGATACCATGTATAGTGATGGAGATACAATCAAACCAAAAATAAAATCTTTTCCCGCGTTTTTCTCGAAATCAGGTTTAACCTAGTTATTGCACTTTTCGTAAGGACGGCAGTACAGTTCATATAATGCAAAATCTGTATAAAAGCATATAAACCCTGTCTCATAGACTAGGATAGCCTGTATGAACAGAATGTGACGATATGTTGCAATAGTTAAGGGAATACAACGACAATTTTGTGTTTTTAAAACTCCTATAAAATTGTAATTATTATAATATATTATATTATTATTATTATATATTTTGTATTAATTGTACTGTAATGTTAATGTATTGTCTGTTTGGAGTGTAATGTATTAAAAACATAATAATATTGTGTATGAGTCATGTAACTTGATTAATTATATGAATAATATTAATAAGTAATAAAACCAAAGGTATGGTTAAACAATTTGGATTTTCCTAATTTTTTTTTTTTTTATCTGACTATAATGTCGACTGCTGTACTAAAACTGAAACATGATTACTTGAAATTTTTTAATAGAAAAAATTTCAAAGTAGCGCCGTTTATTTTCTGCTTTAAATACGATTATACGTAAACAGTTTCTTATGATGCAGTAATATCGAAGGTATTTAAATATGTTTAACTTACTAGGCTAAAAATTGCATTTTGTATAAATCTACATTTAAACGAAGTGCGTTCAAATTCCGGTGCGCGTGAGTCTTCTATCTCGCGCGTCAAACTAGACAGCCATAACGCCATTTCACTTGCACACCGAGCTAAACCACGCTTCGGTATTTATCTACTTAAGGTGCTATGTAAAAAGCTAATTAGGCTGGAACAAGAAAGTGACAGAGTCAATGCATGTGAAAAAAAGATAGCGCAACAATGCGCGGGAACCAAAATACAAGCGCCAAAACAAAAAAAAATTGTTTAAAAATAAATTAAGCCATACAACTAAAATATTTTCAGCCAGAGTTTTCAATTACCTAATACGCACATTTTGAATGCAATTTTGCAATGAAATTACTTAGGATTTTAGAATTACAGAAAAAAATATAAAAAGTAGAGGTCTTTTCGGAATTAAATTCTGTCGAGGAAATTTAACCCAATTGTGTTTTCCTACAGTCAGAGTATTAATGAAATAGTCAATAAACATATATCCAAAAATTAAATCCATACATGCTGCAATAGTGAAATAAATGATTACGAAAAAGCCCCCAATTTATTTTGGTATCGCCTTAATAAGCTACCCATTATGGTTTTAAAATGGCCAAATTAAAATAAATGATGATATTTAATAGATGGCGATGAGGTGCCGATTCTGTTGTGCACAAACTAAACTTAATTTAGGCTATTGCTAACTTTTTCTCTCTATTATGACAAGAAAGGGACGGAAGTAAATTAGAGCTGTCAAATTAGTTACAACTAATTTTTCCATAGACATTTAGACGACACGTAAAAACATGTCGACTAAAAAACACGGTGAAGCGCAAGGCGTGAACTAGTTTGACTTCTCCAACTTAGTTCATAGCTATAGCCGTCCTTTTCTCGCGCTGCCTGTTAGTAAAAGATAGCGATTCTCTAATTTTAGTTTAGTGCGTTCACAAGAGAATCGGCACCACTTAATGCTTCATTAACTACTGTTGCTAAAGAGAGTTAGTGTACCTACAAGTTTCACACAACACGTGGCTCGCAGTGATTTAACACAACTTTAAAAGCTACATATAATATTTACGTAACGATTAAAAAATAAACAAGTTCCACAAAATAACAGTTCCTAGTCGTGAGAGACACTAAAATAGTTTTATGATAAATATTGTGAGCTGGTTCTTGAAACTGGTATTCCCTAGTTCTAGCTAGCGGTCGCAACAGTCGTTCCGTACTATAAACTACTAATTTTATTTATCAACGCCTGGTCAGACTGGATGTCGACCGTCATTTAGTTAGAAAACATGAGTAAACTCAAGCCTACAGCCCACGGGGGTCGGCAGAAACTACAGTGCACCATGTGCTAGACTCCACGTTCATACACCTTTTGAAGAACAATAACAAAAGGTTTGTCCTTCTGGGGTTTAGGATTTGAATACTTAATATCTAAAACCCTGCTTATCTGTTAAACAAACGTTTTTCAAACAACGACTGAAACAGACAAAATGGTGACGATGGTGGTGGTGGTGGTGACGATGGTGGTGGTGGTGGTGACGATGGTGGTGGTGGTGGTGATGGTGAATGGTGATGGTGGTGGTGGTGGTGATGATGGTGATGGTGGTGGTGGTGATGGTGGTGGTGGAGGTGATGGAGGTGATGGTGAATGGTGATGGTGGTGGTGGTGGTAGTGAAGGCCATTTCTCGTACCTAAAAACGTTCAATTTCAAGTCGCAATCTCATGCTAGCGACAATCAAATGTCAAAAATGTGGGTAAACGCTTTAAAATTTTTAACAGATTGAAACTGAGACGCGATTGCGAATGTTGTTAAAAATACAGGAATTGTCCCTCTGAATACAGATAAAAGAAATCTATATTTTGGCAATTTCTTCTTAATAATAATATAATCTAAATGTCGCAATTAAAACTACATATCCGGGTGAGAAAAACAAAATATTTTATGTCACATAAATCTACACGGGCATTTATGAAACGCCAGAAGCTAGGTGCACGGGTCCAACTGTTCGTTTCCTATGGAGAAAATCGGCAAGAAACTCCACGGACAAACAGCTCTCCACATTCTCTTCCACGAAACAAGATAACAGATTAATTAATTGTTTTTGGGAATATATTATTATTATTTTATTTATTTATTAAAATTTTATGCACAAGTAAAAAAAATACCGTACAAAGGCGGACTTAATGCCTGAGGCATGTTCTACCAGTCAACCTTAGGGTGATGCAGAGAGAAGACATGGCAGGTGCAACATAAAGGATAGATAACAAGAAAATAACTATAAAATATAAGAATAACAAAAAAAATAAATATAATAAAAATAAATAATAAATATAGAATTTTATTTTTATTTTTTATAATAACATAATATTGCATTCATTTATGGGTGTAAAAGTAATCACAGAAAAAATAATTATAACAGCACGTCAAATAGGAATTAGCACAAACCGCCCACTTATGATTCACTAGTCAGCTGCGAGTTTTGTTACTGACATTATAGTATAGCCGGATTGGTCAGTTTGTTTTATTGGGCAACTGATATAAAGTCAAATCATTTATTTCAAATAAGCACATAAAGGTGAGCGTCCACTGGTCCGCACCGGCCGCAACGCACGCACGGCACGCAACGGATGTCGGTTTGCTTTGTATGAATTCATATAATCCACTATCGGTATCGTCCGCATTTTCACTTCGTCATACAAACAAATATTTATAAATATTGTAGAAGTAGACGATTTTCCTAAAATTATAACAAATATTGAATAAGACATGATAAATTTCGTATTTACTATGAAGATAATTCCAACCCACATCATGGTTCTTTCGAGATGTTAACTGCAATTTTTCTCTTCCAAAAATCAAAAAGCTCTTTGCTAAGACTATTTTTAACCATCAATCGATCTGCTCAACTATATTTTAATCAGAACTGCGCTAGCAAACCGGTACCACGACGACATTGGTACCGAATATATTAACATACATACTACGTTCACTGAAAGCACAATGATTGTTGCTCGCACATAGAACATTAGTACCCACATAAATCTATTAAAGTAGGTAAATATATAAATGCTGGCTTTGTTTAACATTCCGATCTTACACACTACTTATCTCGAATTAAGATCTTCTGCGTTTCTAGATCTTTTTAAAGTGCGCAGTACGCAACTATCAATCTTAATGGCCAAATTATTTCGAGGTGAATAACGAAAATTAGGACAGCTAAATATTATCACACTTATCACACTAATATTACAAAGGTGACAGTTTGTGAGTGTGTGTGTGTGTGTGTGTGTGTTACGGGTTAAACAGCGGGGCGCAGCTATTTAGTAATACGTCCTCTTCTAACGAAAGGTTGGTATTGCCCAGTACCTACCTAATCGGTTTGCGGAGGTCAGATGGCCAATTCTCGTACGTACTCGTATAAACGTTCAAATTCAAGTCGCGATGTCATCTCATCTAGTCAGTGACAATCAATATCAACAACTTGTCAAAAATGTGGGTTAGTAATTTTTATTTTTGACAGATTGAGAAATGCGAACGTTCCTATAAATAAGTATTTGAATTGACCCTGCGACGTCAGTCGCTCCGTGGAAGATCTTATACAGAGTCAAATTAAATTAGCTAGCAAAACTCTGCAGACGTTAGGTATCGATATCTAAGCATGATAAAACGAAAAAAGGAAGTTTATAAACTAAAACCAGACTACTGAAAAATAACCGAAAAAGACCTACCCCCCCCCCCTCATATTTAAAAATTAAAAATCCGGAGTCACTGTTCGATTTATGCATGACGTGTGACTCCGGATTTTTAATTTGTCGATCTTTTTCTAATTTCAGATGAGAATATTAATTTTCTTGTTTCTTATTTTGATAGACTATACAAATTAATAATACTTATATTACGAGTAATTGATTGTTTGACCATGAGTTACAATTAACAATAATTAATGATCTAGTTGTGCAAGTTTAAAGACCAAATTGTCTCCAATTTAAAGTCTCATTGTTTACACTGAAAAAATCTGTTAATATTACCAGCCTATTATTGTCTCACTGCAAGGCCTCTTCTCACACAAAGCAGGCACCAGCATTGATCACCACGCTTGCTCAAGACGGGTTGGCGAAAGTTTCCTCACGATGTTTTTCCTTCACCGTCCGAAAAAATCAATTGCTCCGCTCAAATCCCCTATCATCGCCGAGTATAATAATAATTATTCATTTCTGAAAGTGTACGGGTCAAAATATATGCAACTAGATCAAATAATAACATGTAATTATCAGATGCATGATAGAGTGAGCCATTTTCCTTGTAACGATAACCTTTCAATGACAGTTAGATACGACCCGCACTCAGACATGTCAATTAACGATACAGACTTACGTTTATTGATGTATTGATCACAAGACTGCCTCGTTCGTCCAGTGGTCACTAGCGCTACTGCTGAGCATGAGGTTCTGGGTTCGATGGGGTTTTTCTAACAGGAATTCCACAGAAGCAGCCCGGAGTCTGGATTTGTGCCCGGTTGATGGCAATAGACTCGCCCGCTGTTATGTGGGACTTAAACATATAACTGGCGAAATGTGGGTGTACTAGGGATGCATGGGAATAGAGGCGTTAGCGTCATGCTATGTTATGTACCTATGACTCATTATCCTTAATTGCAGTTTATGAGTAAGAGAGAGAGAGAGAGTGAGAGTTTGTGAGTATGAGTGAGTAGTGAGTTTATCCTCTGAAGTAATGATTGAAGGCTAGATTATCTGTAGATAAATAAACTGTAAAGATAATGAAATATTTTATTTTTAAGTATAATAATAAATAATAATAAAAATATTTTATTGACATAAAAAATGGAGACATTTTCAATTGAAGCCCTAACTCCTGTGCTAGGTGGTACCTGTGTTACAGGAGTCAGTGTCTTCACCCGATTTTGAAACATTAACAAATTATGCAACAAAAATTAAAATTAAAATATATCATAAAATGTACATGCATGCTCTTGAGTGGTATGTATGTGTGTGTGTTTGTTGTGTTTTGTGTGTATGTTTAATGTGTTGTATTATGCGTGTGTGACGTGGGGTGTGGGTGTGGGTGTGTGTGTGTGTGTGTGGTGTGTGTGTGTGTGTGTGTGTGTGTGTGTGTGAGTGGTTGTGCTTCGTGACCGTATAATTAAATAGTTTTAAAGATGCCACCGGAATCTATAATCATTACTTACGAGTATCTATAATAAGAGCAATTAAGATACTTCGTGATTAATAATTGATTATAATTAATAGGCATAATAATAGATACTTTTTAGTTAGCTATAAAAAATCCTGGATCCATACCATCTTTTATTAAGAAGGATTTGCCCGCGGCTATGCCCGCGTGGAGTTTGATTATCATTCCACGGGAACGTAGGCACTACCGGGATAAAATGTCTATTTTCGAACCCTGCATGCCTTTCTCTACTTACCTGCGTAACGTGAAAGGATAACAGGCAGACGGACAAACGGACAGACAGAGTTACTATTGCATTATTTTATTTTACTAGTATGGATTAGTATGGATAAGAAACTTAGTTACAAACACATATAAAAGTTACTGTGCCTACTAGAAGACAGTTTATTGCTCTGCTACACTACTACTAATTAATACCAAAGCAATAAATTATAATAAATCTCAACTATAATATTATTCAGATAACCAGATTCAACTTGTTACTTCATTAATTCTGTTCATCTCTCGCCTAATTTAAGATTCGTTTCCCACGGCCATAAGAATGTTACTTTCTGTTATATACTATTCAGATTAAGTCCGATATCAGGATACCACATTAACATAACTGAGGTCTACTTATCTACCAATTAAAACTACACAAATCAGACATAAAAAAAAGCGGCCAAGTGCGAGTTGGACTCGCCCATGAACGGTTCCGTAGCAGCAAGTAACATAATATAAAAGTTCTTGTATTAAAGTAGTAGTAGTATATTGGATGAAAGGTAAATTGCGGTTTACGATTTATGACGTATTAAAAATAAAACTACTAACTAGATCTCGTTCAAACCAATTTTCGGTGAAAGTTTACATGGTAATGTACATCATATATTTTATTTTAGTTTTATCATTCTCTTATTTTAGAAGTTACAGGGAGGAACACACATTTTACCACTTTGGAAGTGTCTCTCGCGCAAACTATTCAGTTTAGAAAAAAAATATATTAGAAACATCAATATCATTTTTGAAGACCTATCCATAGATAGCCCACACGTATGGATTTGATGAAAAAATATTTTTGAGTTTCACTTCTAAGTATGGGGAACCCCCAAAATTTATTATTTTTTTTTCTATTTTTGTGTGAAAATCTTAATGTGGTTCACAGAATACATCTACTTACCAAGTTTCAACAGTATAGTTCTTATAGTTTCGGAAAAAAGTGGCTGTGACATACAGACGGACAGACAGACAGACATGACGAATCCATAAGGGTTCCGTTTTTGCCATTTGGCTACGGAACCCTAAAAATATCGCCTCGACTTGAGAACCTCCTCATTTTTTTTCGTCAGTTAATAACATGAGCTTTTCTCTTAAAGCTCGTGCCAACACAAGATAGGAAGTCGAAGTTCGAAACCAACAAAAACAATGACGAGAACATCCTACCTGATTAGCCCTCAGATAACCCTCAGTATCAGTCACGGGGTCTGATAACATCACACAGTAAAACCTCACATGACCCTTGTTGACTGACCTGCTACTCTTATCTGACAGTACTTACTACATCGTGAATTGTTATGACATCAGAAATAGTACAGTCTGCAACAGAAGTCGGTTAACACTGCTACTTTTTGACAACATCTAAATTAGCACAAAATGATAAGAAAACCTGCTTAAGTGCGTTATATTTATTAGATAAGAGTTAATTTTCTTTAAAATTTACATCTGTTCCGATTTTAATGAAGTATTTTTCTCAATAATTAAGATTTGGAAAACTCAACTGTTAATCGACTTTTAATGCTGACTGTACCACGATTTATCGACGGGTGTGTCTTTGTACGTTTACTATACTTTTACGAGGGTAAAACTAGCTTCCAAGTTTGAAATATTTGGAGTCTATTGCATCATTAGAAAGGAGAGGATAAGTTGACTTTACTGGTCGACAGCTCTTCGTACCTAGGAGAACACGTTAAGCTGTTTGTGAACTGTAACTTATTAATGCTCTAGGAGTTACATGAAATTCTAGAAAACCAGATTTTTTTTTTTGGAATTATTTGAATAAAAAAAATAAAATAAAACGTGAATTAGATTTTTAAGTTATCTATCCATTAGTGTAATCTTCAAATGATTAGAACCTTTAGCAAGAGATGCACAATCAGTAATTTTAGACACTTTTTTAGGGTTCCGTAGTCAACAAGGAACCCTTATGGTTTCGCTATGTCCGTCCGTCCGCAGCTTAGCTCAGAGACTCTTAGTACTAGAAAGCTATAATTTAGCATGGACATACGAGTACATATTCATCACGCCGACAAAGTGGTAAAATTAAATCATGAAAAAAAAAAATATTTAGGGTACCTTCTGTACCTACACGTAAAAAAGGAATGTTTTTTTTTCTCGTCTACCCCATGGTGTGGGGTGTTGTTGGATGAGTCTTTCAAAATTATTGCGGGTTCGTAAAGACAATTTTTCGATTTAGGAATCCGTTTCTGAAATATTAAGCTTCGAAGTGCTAATTTTTGTCAGAGTCAAGTGGATGTTCCCTCCCCCTCCTGCCAGCTAAACGGTTAGTTTTGGATGGGTGAAAAAATTCACGGTAGTAGTATATACAACGAAGTTAAAAGGAAAACTATCACAGCTAAATAGGCTTTTCAAGTTTACGAGTAATAAGTCAAATATTCATGAAACAACAAAAAGCTCTCTTCTTAGTCCGCATGATTGTGCAACTACGGTACCCTGATACTGCGCGTGGTCCAACACACACTTGGCTGCTTTTTACAAGGAGATTTTTTTTATTGTTTTTACATATAAAAACAAATATGAACGTGAAATGTGATGATAAAATATCGAACATTAATCATGTGCTCTTAGATGTAGTTTCTTACTCTTAATTAATGAATTAATAGCCTCTGAATAACGCACTATTATCGCAAGGTTTTGGTCAGGGTAGCGCCTACTTGAAATAACAGTTAGCTATATCAATTGTCACCTACAACAGAATGTACCCATGTAAACACATAAATACTGAAGGAGCTCGCACAGCACATGCGGTTAACATTTATTGCATAAGACACGCCATCCATTGTCTCAGCCAGCATTAATTATTTATCTCTCAAACATAATTACCTCGTGCCTGTTTGTTTACAACTTTAAAAGTTTCCGATGTTTTTTCCATGGTGGTACAGAAATTAATCATCGTCATTAGAAGAAATTCCGAAATTGGATTGGTTAGGTACTATTTAATTTATAAAATAGCCTTTGTCTAATCTAATGGTGAAGTGACTAATTAATTCTCAATTCAAAGGGACGTGGGTTTGATTCCTGGACTGAAAAAATATGACCTACAATAAGCCATGCAATTAATGACATTTTGTGTCCGTGCCCAACATGTTTATGAATCAAATATACCTACAAATAAATATAAAAACCAATTTCACACACCATTTACATCAAAATAAATCATTTACTGAACAATTCATAATTATGTATATTTATAAACTGATAGGAACAATAAAGAAGTATTGCCTCATAACCGTGATACCACCAGACGTCAAGTGTCTCTGATAAGAAATCCTTAAACAAAGATTTATATTGACGATGACTGATAAAAACTTCGTGACTCTGCATTTATAAGAGAAGAAACTGTTTTTATTGATGACTTTAGTAAAATTAATCACAGAACCCCTTTAATTGCAGATCGAGCATGGCGGTAGGTGCAAATGGAAAAGACGATATACCAGTAAGCACATTCGAAAACAACGAAACATTTGCTGATGGACAAGATTTACTGAGCAACGAAGCAAACGATGAAGCACAAGACGAAAATAACGCTGAGAAAATACAAGTAATTAACAAGAGCATTGCTGAAAATAACACCCAGCAAAATGATTACAATAACAAAGCTATAAAACTCCAAACTGAACAGAACAATAATTTAGATAGTCAACCTGACGGATTTGTTAAAAATAATCTTAACAGCAATCAAACTTGTGAAGTCACACCAAATAAAGATACCAACGATGAAAATAAAAAATCCAAACTAGAATTAATTCATGAACATCTCAAAAATGTTAATAAAGAAGCTTACGCAGAAGCTAAGGGTGCAGAGGAGAAAAAAGAAGAGAAGAGAACTTCAAGAAGATCGTCTCATTATCTGCAAAACATTCAGATGACTAATTCTTCTTTGGGACTGACCCTGGGTTCGGAGAAGAAAGATACAACATTACTGACTGACACTAAAACTGTTGCTCGCTTTTCACCATTATGGAAACAGGTAATTACGAGTATTATGTGAATATTTTATTTTCGTTGTTTTGTGCTGTTAATTCTCTTCATAAATGTATAACCCACTTCCCCGTATGGTGATTTGAAGAGTAATTAGAAGGAGCTAACAGGGGGAAATACAACCAGCGCTTTACTTGACCAATGCTGCGTAGTATCCTTCTACTGTGATCACCTTTCACCAAGCTTGATGCATATAAGGTTCTAAACGCATTTGATGATATTTTCGATACACCCGCTCAGAGAACTAATGTTAAAGTTTTTTTGCCTCTAACGGCGCCTTGGCAATATTATTATTGCGGTGGCGCCATTGTGGAGCATAAAGTCTAGCTACCGCCAATCTAAAACAAAGAGACAGAAAGTTAAGCCGCTGGTCCCAGCTGTCATTTATAGACCTTTGGCAGTCGTTACGGGTAGTCAGAATTCCGAAAGTCTGATGACCAGTCTTACGAAGGAGTATCGTGTTGCCCAGTAACTGGGATGTGGAGGTCAGATAGGCAGTCGCTCCATATAAAATACTAGTATTCGCTGCATCCGGTTAGACGGGAAGCCGACCCAACATAGTTGGGAAAAGGCTAGGTAGGTGATGAAATATTTTTATGTGTCAAACCATTGTTATGACAATGCAGCCAAAACCTTATAAAATCCATCCTTCCTCAAATGCAAGAACGCAAATTAGCTAAAATATGTGCATTTCAGACGTTGGCATCATCAGCGCCGATCTTGCTAACCTTCGTGACCGGCCTGACGTCAGGGTACTCCGCCATCCTACTGCCTCAGCTGAAGACGAACCCTGGACCCATACCGTCGGACGAAGACACTACGTCATGGATAGGTAAATAGTAGTCGTATTTTGTTAATACCATAATACAGTATTCCCCGAAGGATTGTGCAGAGTGAAGGAGTACACAGTACATACATAGTATAGTGCAATCAAAATCATATTATGTAACGGGGGTGAGCCTATTATCATCAAATAAGCATTAGGAGTGCAAATAGCTACAGCATCCGTAGCTGCCGTACGAGCTGTAGTGCTATTCTGTAAACATCTCACCGTGATAACTCAGGTGAAGTGAGCGTGAAATGAGCCGTCATTCCACCTAATGCTAGGGGTTGACACTATTGACAGCTCACTTTAAGATCACTTCACTTATGTTTTCACGGTGAGATATGTATTTACAGAATAGCACTATTGGTATCAGGGCACCCAAGACGTGATGCTATACTAAAACTAACTAAGTTCTGAGATAACACTATAGTACTTGGGCGACCGAGCTCTGCTCGGGTGAAAACAGAGACAACGAATTTTCCCAGAAATAAGACCTAGCTAGATCGATTTTTCACCCCCGTAAACCCCTATATTGCAAGTTTAATCGAAATCGTTAGAGCCGTTTTCGAGAACGTGATTACAGATAAGTATATACTGGATGACTTTTTTTACCGTCTTGAAAAAAATAAGTATATGCGGTGAACGGAATAGAAGTAAATATATAGTATATCTAGTTTTTAAATCAAAATTCAAATCATAATGCAGGTTGCATATGATTTGAATTCCGATATTTTTAAAGGATTTATTATTTTTTTTTCAAAATTTATGTTTTTATTGTTCTAAAATGAAAAGTTTACATCGAATTTGTAGTATTTATTGATACTTAGATATTTTTTTCTGACTAAGCTATTAAAAAAAAACTAGGTATGCCATACGCTTCTACTCCGTTCGCCTAATATACCCTATTTTTTTCAACACGGTATTAAAAGTCATCCGGTATATTTGAACTATGTGTAGCAATATTTTATTTTAAGCTACACTCGAGTTATGTTTTTGTTAATTCTTTTGAGTAAATAAATATATTTAAACATATATATATATACAAATATTGTTCATTTAATAGTAGATATAGGATAGTTTAGATTGCTATTAACACACATCACCAAAAAAAATTCCAGAGCAAATTTAAATTTAAATGGCGTGAACTTTGTTCGATACAAAATTGTCAAAGAACATTTTAATTTAGCTATTATTGCTCCCATAATACTCTTAGGTGTTTAATAAACATTTCAATTTACTTGTGGAATGGGGTTTCATGAATATGTAACAACCAATTGCTAGTTGAACTGCTAAGTTCCCTTTTGTGAAGTAGAGTGAGACCGCTTATCGTTAAATTGCATAAAATTATTTTGCGTTAATTTACTGTACCACTTTTGTAAATTGAAACAGAAACTAATTGATAAGATTTCGCATTATGATCATAATGTTACATTAACATTATTGCATTGTATGTATTTTTTCGTACTAACCCACTTAGATTAAATTATTCTTGAAAATTATATTATTATCTATTGGGGTCCATTATTTTATCATGTTTGCTCTACAACAAAGTTGGTAATTGTTAAAACAAGAACTAAAAGATAACATTTTAATTTACTTGCGTATGTTCATAAATAAATTTGTTTTCAAAAATATAGGTACGTACAGACAGGTATACCTATAGGACTGGTAAACTTTATTTTTTTACATATATTGACCATCACCTCTTTTTTTCATTACAGCGGCAATGGCAGCGCTACCAATGGCTCCAGGGTGCCTCGTCTCCGGCTGGATGATGGAAAAGTTCGGCAGAAAGACGTCCCACTACATCACCTGCGTCCCACTCCTCCTAGGCTGGATCCTCATCGCCTCCTCCTCCAACCTCGGCCTCATGCTCATCGGGAGGTTCTTCACCGGCCTCTGCGCTGGCCTCTCAGGCCCGCTCATCCCGGTCTACATCGGAGAAACTACAGAACCAAAATACAGAGGATTCTTCCTCGCAGCAGTGTCGTTAGCCATCGCTCTAGGAATCCTTGTTGCTCATGTCATAGGAACATTTTTATCTTGGCAATGGACTGCAATCATCTGTTCTGTCTTCCCGGTATTAACCGTTGGATTATTATCTTTTGTACCAGAAAGTCCCATCTGGCTGATATCACAAGGAAGGATAGAAGATGGAGTAAAAGCTTTCTATTGGTTAAGAGGATACGGTGAAGAAGCAAAATTAGAATTGAAAGGAATTGTTGACAGTAAGAAGGCCTATGATAGCGCGCCGAAGATGTCATGGAAAGAAAAGCTGATAAGCTTGAAAAGTCCTGAGTTGATAAAGCCTCTGGCGATCATGATTATGTTCTTCTGCACGTGTCAATTCTCTGGAGTTAACGCAGTCGCATTTTATTCAATTGAAATCGTTGAGAAGGCCGTCGGGAAGGGTATCGATCATTACCTTGTGATGCTAATTATAGATTCATTAAGAGTCCTCATGAGTGTTGTCGCTTGTGTAATATGCAAACAATATGGAAGGCGGCCTTTATGTTTCATAAGTGGTATTTGGACTTCGATCTCCATGGTGGGGCTCTCAATGTTCCTTTATTGGAAGCCTGAGAACATGTCATGGCTGCCTTTAATGTTTCTAATGTTCTACATATGTGCTATATCTATAGGCTTGGTTCCTCTACCATGGATCATGTGTGGGGAGGTATTCCCAACGAAAGTACGAGGCTTGGGCTCTGGTATCAGTTCATCAACAACATTTGTTGCTTTCTTCATTGTGGTCAAAACAGCTCCAGGAATGATGAGCAATTTTGGTGAAGTGATAACCTTCCTCAGTTATGGAGTTATAGCACTTATTGGTACAATTGTAATGTACTTCATATTGCCAGAAACTAAAGGAAAGAGTTTGCAAGAAATAGAGGAGAGGTTTAGAAATGGGAAGAAGAGTGTTGGACCTAAAGTTTAATAGTTGTATTTGTATTTATTTGTGTTGATGAGCAGACCAAGCCATATTGTGTTACAAGTAACAATGTACAAAACATAAAATGTGCAGCTTGCTATAACCGTCATAATAATAAAAAACTGTGATATTTAGGTAGTCAATTTAATTATGATCGATAGTTATGATCGGTGCTATTATATCTGAAGGACTATTGTAGGCGTATAAGATAATTTAATGAAATTTAACTTGATAGTTTCAAAAGACATAGAGTGATTTTAAATAACAGTAAAGTATTTAAAAGAATATTCCAAATTATATTATTTTTATCCACTTGCACTAATTAAGGATGATTTCGATACTTTATGAGATTTTATAACATTCCATGTTAAAGACAAGATGTTAGAAAATACTTTTATAGATCTAGTTTTTCTGGATTTTGTATCAACGGCTTCCGTGGCGCGTTTTCGAGTAAGTTAAAGTAACGAAGCAATAGATGCTGAAAAAGCCACAGTATTTGCCCTCGTATCCAACTATAACCATAATAATTTATTTCACTTTTCATAAACGATTTTTTTGGATAACACTGATGTAAAAGATATTAACGGGTTAAAACCCAAAAAGTTTGGGAATATTTCAAATAAACAACAAACTGTAGAAAATAACATTTATTATTACAAATTGGTAACAAAACAGATTAAAAAAATAGTGTCTATGAAATGGCACATTATTTAGTTAAGTTTAATATAATATTAAATGCATTTCGGTACTTATTCTGTCATACAAGTAAGTACTTGAGTACATGGATTCTATTAAAATCATACGTTATTGTATTTTCAAACTTTTGTTTTTATGTACATTCAATCTGCCTAGCCTTTTCCCAACTATGTTGGGGTCGGCTTCCAGTCTAACCGGATGCAGCTGAATACCATTATTTTACATGGAGCGACTGCCTATCTGACCTCCACAACCCATTAACTGGGTAATATGATACCCCTTGGTAAGACTGATTGTCAGACTTTCGGGCTTCTGACGACCCGTAACGACTGTCAAAGATCCACGAATGACAGCCGGGACCAACGGCTTAACGTGCTTTCCGAGGCACGGAGGAGTCTCGGTATGTAAAGATGGTCACCCATCCACGGACCAACCCCGGCAAGCATAGCTTAACCTGATGGACCGACCCGTGCGGCTGTTATTACTTTAGCCACGAGCTCCTCTGTTTTTATGTACATTATTAGTTGATATTAATACAATCATCCTACAATATGAAATTTTATTGTTGTTATTTATTTTCGTTTCGATTTCCTTGTCCAAAGCGTTCTTCCATTAGGTCCTGTCATTGCATGTTCTGTAGTATCAGACATATTTTTAATTACTGCAAGTAAAAAGCGAATTACTAGAGTCCTGTGGCGAGCGATTGCTTAGCCAGTGATCGCTAGGCAAGCGAACTCTGGCAAAAGCGCAATCGTATCTTGCGGTGATTTGAAAGATTTCATGCAATGACAGGTGAGATTTTGGTTGTCTACTTGGATCTTGGCTTGACCAGGCGCGAGGCTGGTGGCGCGAACTTGGTGAAGCCTTGCTGGTCGAACACTGGCAGTAGATCACGGACCCTGGCTGAGACAGTTCCGCCTGTGACCCTGGGGACAACCAAACTTTAACATTCTGTTAAAAAATGTGCTATGTGCTCAAATACTCAATATGCATATTGTGAAGGATACCTACAGATTAAAATTATAATGATAGATGCTTGCTTCCATGTTGAACTGCAGTTCAGATATTTTGTTACCTCAGACTATATAAATTTTGTACCGATCTCAAACGCAAAATGGGATGAGGGTAGGTCGATGATGAGTTTATTTTGTACTACTTATAAATTCCAAATTGGAATCGGAATTGGGATTGGTTGGTGCAGCTGTCACCAACTATGTAACTCAAAGTATCGGAGCCAGATACACAATTTGCACACACATGTCGGGTTTGCCACCCTCAAATAATAATGGAAGCAATAAAGTACCCAAATCAAAGATAATAACAAAATACCTGCTAGGTTTGATGAGCTTGGCAGCCTGAGCCGGCGTCGCGAGCTCAGTAGGAAAGAACGTGGCTCCGTAGAAGTCCAGGCCATTCTGCAGCAGAATGTTAGCCTCCTCAATGTTGGCCAACGTGACACGGATCACGCTGTTGGCTTCCTTCGGGATCATGCTGCTGACCAACTCGCCATCAATAGTCGTGAGGGCACGGGATGATGACTTCTCCATTGGCTTTGGAGTGGAGGTTCCTGAAAGAAAAAGGATGTCATAGTTGGTGGATATGGTGTGGAGTTATGAAGCAAAGAGTATGAAGTCACAGAGACTAGCGGGTGTTAGTAATTTTTGAAAGGTGCATCCTAATTAATGTTTCAAATACTTTTGTATGTTTATATTACCAGTCGAGGAAGTACATATTTATAATTCTAATGACCCCAAGGCTAGATATAATGTATAGTAAGTTAACAATGGCAAGACATGAAACATCTAGAATAATATTTAAAACGATGGCCACAGAATCACAGAATGATTCAAAAATATATCTGTCACAACCACAACTCACAAAGCGCCTGATAATCATCGAAGCGCGTATTGCTATAAAAGCAAATAAAGAAAGGTGCGATACTGATACCTATGCTATACCAACCAGTGTTTCCGTCCTTGGGGGACCCGGAGAAATGCAGGCGTACCACTTCGACTACGGAGGTGAACTTGTAGAGGGCGTGGCGGACGTCCTCCTCGGGGACCTCATCGGGAATATCGTAAACATAGATGGTGAACGTCTTCTGAGGTCTGCAGGGAATGGCGATCTGGAAATCCAGGCAGTTGAATTAATAATTGGTAAATTAAATGAAGTTAAGGTAGAAATTATAATAGAGGAACGATCAAGTTGGTCTATAAAATTAATAAGTAATATATACTAGTTAGATTAAATGTTACGAAGACCGTGGAAAGTAGTAGTTTATTTTTTCAGAAAAGAGAACCTATATTATGAAAAGGCATTAAGCTTCTATTTTGAAAATAATAGTAAATTCCACATAAAGATATGAAAGAAGGGCGAAGAGAATCAATTACGTACGTAAAATAAGAGAGAGAGTAACAATCAAAGGAAACAGGAAAGGAAGCATTGAAAGCATAACAAAAGAAAGCATTGTCAAAAGCAAACATTTTAGAAAAACAAACCAATTACCTTCCTATAAAACCTGGATCCAGTTACTTTATGGAAACCTTTTTTGAAGACCATCTGGTAGTCATCAACGCTGGAGAATTTGAATAGGATGCCAGTGGCTGTCTTGGTGAGTGAGAAGCAGCCTTTGAACTCCATCTTCTCGCAGATGGCCGAAGCTTTCTCCATGCTGAGGCCGTGGGAGGGAGTGAGGAGGAAGGCGCCTTTGGTCAAGAAGTGCTCGGAGTCCGAGATATCGGACTCACTCTCTCCGCCCTTCATCAGAGTATGAATCTGTTCCTTCCACATGTAAGAGTCTGACATCTGGCAAGGAGTTCATTTAATTTATTTAATGATTTTACATTAAACATTGAAAGTACAAAACTATCCAAGATTATTAAATGATTGTTTGGGAGTTCCTCAAGGTCCTATACTTGGTTCATTACTTTTTAATTTAAACTAAAATCTTCATTTTTACAACAAAGGCCAAACTAATTACAATTACCTACTCTAATACTTGTTACTCTTACTCGATTACGATTACAATCCGCCCATCAATTTTAAATCGTTAACTCAATCGATTTATGAACGATCAAGAAAAATAATCCTAATAAGAATACAATAGATCCCATGAATAGTGTTGCGACAGTAATGATCTATAATTGCGATCTGCTTGACTAAGCATAGGGTGCGCACGCGCAAGAAATGTTGCGAGCTTAATTGTAGCATTGTTCTTTTAGTTTCCGGCTGTCAAAAGTTTCTGGAGGACTTATGAGTCGGATTTTGTGGTACTGTGTTGCTGAAGACGAAAATGACCTGGATTCGAGTCTGACATAATTTTATAAGACGGATTTTGTTTAGTCGAAATGATATAAAATGTGTTTGTTGGATTATAAGTTTATATTAAAAACTTTTTAATTGTTTTAGACAAGCCAGTTGAAAGAGTCGTATAGTAGTCTATAGAAAACACCTCATGCATGTCGTAGTTTAATAACTATAATAATAACTAGGCATTGTTAAAAAATACTGGGGATTTTATGAAATAGATCCGTATCATCTGGATACTGGTATTTCTGCTATCACAATGTGAGTAATAGCAGGACTTTTAGACGTAACCCTTGTATGGAAAAGCTTTATTAGTATTTTTATTTCCTTCATTAAAAATCAAATCAGAAGACATCTTAAAGCTAGTATTGAAAATGATGATAAAAGCTCCTAATTAAAAACAACAAGATTGCAATCATAAATTGAAATTAGTGCCATCGTTAAGACGCAATACATTGCGTAGGAGTGGACCCAATTACTAGAGACGTTACCAACAAAACAGGCATTGTATAATTACGCCATTTAAAAGTGAGCGAGTAGGTTGTAATGGATAAAATTGCCATCAATTGCCTTAAGCTGTCCCACGGATCTATACCACCTAATATGGTATAAATTGGTGATACTCATTAATTGGTTAAATCGTATAGTGTGGCTTGGGGTCAAATTGGACCAATTGTAAGACGATTTTAGTGTAAATTTATTGGCTCTGTCCAACGGAAGAACTAGTTGGTGTTAATTAACAATATAAAAAAATAAATAATAAAAATAAAATCTATTTATTTCAGGCAAGATATATATGGGAGTAAAGGAAGTTTTGGTACTGCGAATAGTTTATGAGTTAGTTATGATTAAAGTGATTATGATTAAAATTAAAGCTCACTCGGTTTGAAGATATTTCTTCAAAAGGAACTTTAATTAGTTCTTTGATTAAACGTTTAACTTTATTTTTAAAAGTATCATTAAATATAATTTGGTTTTTAGGAGTAGGCAAGACTAATAACTGAGAGTTAGTAAACAGGATTACTGATTATGTATTATATATTATTTATTATACATAGATTTCGTTTATGCCTTCCTTTTCCTATGTATGTTTGTTAATGTGAGTCTGTACTGGACCAATAATGTGATATTTTTAAACGTCCAAAATTGCATTTAACTACTTTCACACAAGAATTTAAGTACTTAGATTTCACAAACTAAAATAATTCTCCTACGCCCGCAATTTCAACTTCCCAGACTAAACTTGATAATTAAGATTTGTGGTTTTAGAGCTATCAATATACCTAAAGCTATACAATGACAGACAATTCGTTGAGAAGGGTGTTTTTATTCTTAACTTATACGAAAGTGATGAGTCTAAAGGCCTGTTTCACCACCTACAATTAAGTTCCTATTAACTTACTTGGCAGATAATTCCATACAAATTCTGTTCCATTTTTTAATTTATTCGGTAAGTAGTGGCTATTCGGACATCGTGAAATAGGCACTAAGATTAATCAACAAGAACATTTATCAACAGACGTAATCATCATCATTCGAGAAGAAGGTAGGTATATATAAATGAGATTAGTGCAAAACAAGTCAGTGTACATTATAAAAAGATTTTATAACCGAAAATGATGTGTACTGAGTTGCCGACTTTAAATTAGACAAAAGAAATGAGAATATTTAAGTTATAATTATTTAAATTCGCAACAATACATGCTGAATCAAGAACTTTTTCAAGCAGATTGTCCTTTTCATGAATTCATTACAGACAAGAAAATATACCTAAACTGAAATAAATATAAAACAGGTAAAAAGTTACCACAAGGCTTACTATAGGACTATTTCAAAAGTACGAAAGATTTTTACCGTGAAACTTTTTAAACTTTTTAGTGAAACACTGTTTTCAGAAACTACCAATATTGTTTAGAATTATTGCATCACTATTTTGCAAGGACTACCTTCAACCCTTTAAAGAAACATGTAGGTATCTACTACTTACTACAATACTAAACAAAAACTATTTTTTCAATCAAAACCACTTCAAGTTACAACAAACTTTGAAAGAAAAACTTAACAAAAAAAAAATTAAAAAAAAACTGAAGTCTCTCACTAACCTGTCTTCCTTTGTCGTTGTTCTTGTTCTTGGTCCCAGTGGGGGTCTGTTGTGAGCTCTTGGGTTCTTCCTCCTGCCTGTTATGCTCGGTGTCTGAAGCTCCTTCTGCTAAGGACATATTGTGTCTGACGGGGACGCTCGGCCGCCGGCTGTTTTCGTTGCAGAATGAGCGCTACTGATGCGTGGAAGACCGCTCCTAGGTTTGGAGGAAGATGGAGGCGGTGGAGTCGTGTTGGGGCTAATTTTTTTTGTGCAACTAGTTTTAGGTTTTGGGGAAAATGTTTGAGTGCCTGTACAAGTAAGATGGTTGTTTGTCTATACTAGTGGACTGCTATAGGCTGGACTAGAAAAGTTGATTTCCGTTCCGTTTGTCCAGATGTAAAATCCCTATTTAAAATCTGCTATAACTTATCAAAAGCCCTTACTTTTGATAAGTTATAGCAACGTAAGGTACAAAATGTTTAAATAATCTATTACTAATAGCTTAGTTTAAAATGATAACACAGCATATAATTGCTTTGCATCATTTACTAGGCGCTTGTGTAGTTAGCTTTGTTATCGATAGATGGCATTACCATGCTACACGAAAACTTTATGGTTTAATACTAAGTGAAAACTTTTTAATTGAGAAAGCTGCTTGTGCTTATTTATTAGTTATATCTGTAGTACTTACTCGTAGCTATCAATGAGACTAAACGAAATAGGGGAACATTGGTATTTAAAACCTACCTAAGTATGTAGGATAGGTCTTCTGAAATGTAGATTAACTTCAAAATTTATCTCTTTCTATTTAATTTTCTCAATAAGCTTGCAATAATATTTCTATTAGGTTCTAGAATTAAAATAAAATGCCACAATATAAAATCGCAAGCATTTGCCAAAAAAATAAATGTAAACTATTAAAATAATGTAAAATAGAGTCGACTCCATAGTTTTGGTTTAATTTTTATTACAGGAACTACTGTAAGTATCCGTATATACCTATATCGTTATGTCGTAACCGAGATAGCTTTGATATAAAGGACCATATATATCGGATGTCTTAGTTTTCGAACCTAAAACTATTTTATCCTAGAATTCTTGCGATATTAAATTATGACTCAGCACAAATCTATGATGTTGTAAGCTTACGTTGCATAATTAAGCTTTAGAATGACAGGTCTGAAAAACATGGTCACGGTTTTTACCCAGCTATGGAAAGTTACATGGATGAGCTGAACAATAAACGCTATAAGAGACACAGCTTTTCTCCGTATCCAAGGGTGCCAACGGGACCCTATTAGGTACTAAGGCTCTGCTGTCCGTCCGTCTGTCACAGGGCTGTATAATAAATAAAAATAAAATAAAGTAAAAAATTAAAGGCGTCCCCCATACAAGAAATGTGTAGTTTTCGTTTTTTTTATTATTATTATGTAGAGTTAAATATTTTACGGTGGTACGGGAACCCTTCGTGTGTGAGTTCAACTCGCACTTGGCCGCTTTTTTTTGTAAAGTGTTTCCCTACCAATCAATTACAACTTAAAATATTACTTACATAATAAGATACAAAATGCAGGTATGTACAATAATATATTTTAATAAGATTACCGTGTTTTACCCATAATTATCTTAATATCCATAAGAGTATCAAAGTAGAATTATACAATTGAATAAAACCCCGCCGCCGCCCACTCACACCAAAATAAGAAAACCTCATACAATTAAATACGGAGGGAACTGAAGAGCAAACTTATTTATCTACTGTTTGTAATTGTAGGTAAAATCCAGTGATGCTCGGTTTCTGAGGTTTTTAAACGGACTTTATCCATTCGATAGTAATTATTGGTTCGATATCGTGTTTCTGAACTCGAGGGTTTTTCTGAGGACTTGAAAAAACCGAGCCTAATGAAGGAATTCGCTTAAATAGATAATTTTGTCGAATCAATAGCTATTGAGAGTTTAAACTCCGTTCAAGAATTCTTCAGAAACCGGGATTAGTCAGCAGTTGTAGTGATCAAATAATTTAGATTAACTATACTTAGCGTCATTATATTATTCATAGCTAATGTGTTATTTTTTAGACCACCTGATGGAAAACAATCGCACCGCCCACGCTTGCTAGGTACATGTAGAGATTAGCCGGTGAATCACCTACCCTACCCTATAGGAAGCCATGGGCACTTTGAGATAAGTGCTCATAGGGAGATAGCAGGATGCAAAAGCGAGCGAAGCAATCATGAAATTTATAGCACCCCGCCTCGGGTTAGGATTTCCTTTGACCGTTCATACAGAAATAGGAGTTACTTTATCAACATAATTATGCAGAAAACCTAAGAAATTTGGGTGCGAGAGCGATCTCGAACATTTTAGGATGCCGCCTAAGATAAACATAACATAACATAAAACATTTATTTCATAAACAAGAGGTACAGTCTGTTACAAAGTAGGTTGACAACTTAGGATTAGTATACATCTGAGATAAGTAGGTAACAATATAAGTTTACGATCTGATGTCCTAGCTAGGTTACTGAGGAGCCTGTATTAAGGACAATCAGCGCTCATTTCCCGAAAATAAGACAAAAGTATTGATTACACTTTTACAGTATTATCAAAATTTAGAAAAAAATAAAAAATACGGGGGGGGACGATGGCAGGAAGTAGGAGGCCCCATGGATAATGAGACCATGGGCTCCTACCCAGAGTGGCCAATGAAAAAGACGATTTTTCGGAGAAAAATTGGACGTATAATACTTCGGAATCAATTTAAGAGGAACTCGTGCCTAAGTAATAACAGCCGCACGGGTCGATCCGTCAGGTTAAGCTACGCTTACCGGGGTTGGTTTCCGTGGATGGGTGACCATCTTTACATACCGAGACTCCTCCGTGCCTCAGAAAGCACGTTAAGCCGTTGGTCCCGGCTGTCATTCGCGGATCTTTGATAGTCTTTACAGATCGTCAGAAGCCCGAAAGTCTGACAACCAGTTTTACCAAGGGGTACCGTATTACCCCAGTTACTGGTTTGTGGAAGACAGATAGGTAGTCGCTCCATGTAAAATACTGGTATTCAGCTGTATCCAGTTAGACTGGAAGTCGACCCCAACATAGTTGAGAAAAGGCTAGGCAGATTGAATCAATGTATTCGCCTGTTTTAATCCAAATAGCCTTGTGTGTAAGCTCCTTAAGAAATAACCTATAGTGACGCAGTTTGATGAAATGCTCATAAGTTGTCAATGATCTATGACGGTGGCACACCGCGTGTTCTGCCGATCCCCCAAGTTGAAGGACTGATGGTGATCGATATACGTTACGATGTTAATGAACTGTGCCAACATTTTGGGTTCCTTTACTGAAACGATGTTTGTTTCCAACAAAGAATTACTTAGGCCATGAATACGTTTAGGGCTAGCCGCGATAGAAAGAATGTAACTGTCTTCTTTCCATTAATAATTTTATAATACTCTCTCTGGGTCAGTGATAAATCCGTCTGCGAACAGCTGACGCTGCTGAACTAACACAATTATATTAGCAGATTAATAATGTTGATATTTCAGTTGCGATTAACTAGGTAAACATGCCACCATCACCGTCTGCTGAGCCTTTTCCCAATTCTATGTTGGGGTCGGTTTCCAGTAGAACCGACTGCAGCTGAATACCAGTATTTTACATGGAGCTACTGCCTAACTGACCTCCACAACCCATGAGTTAGGTATTGGGTAATACGATACCTACCCCTTGTTAAAACAGTAACTGATTGTCAGACTCTCGGGCTTTAACGACTGTAGTTCCACAAATGACAGCCGGGACCAATGACTTGACGTGCTTTCCGAGGCATGTAAACAGGTCACCCATCAGATAGATAGTTATTACTGTCACCAGCACCCTTATGTAGACATCTACAAGATATCTCCTATAGAGCGGTGGCCGCCACATAACGGCCGCAGTGACGGTCGTTATGATGGCACCGGGGTTTGACATTCCGATGTCAAAAACCGCTCTCTAGGAAAACACACCAACTTACTTTCATTTAATAATGCTCCAGTGACGTCATTCGCCGGTAAATTACGGACGCTAATATGTGGCGACCACCGCAGTCTTAGGCAACCCTAAGCTTTAGGGATAGTGCAGTAAACCTAGATTATCTGTCACTTCAGAGGCAGATGCTACTCAGCTACCGATATCTGTCAAGCTAATCTGACATTACATGCATTTATGAGATTATCAGGTGCTGATAACAAAAAAAAAATACGACACAAATGCTTTCATACATTATCACTTATCATTGATTGTCACCAAGCAGCGGCGTGTAGTGTGGGGGGGGGGGGGGTTGGTGTATAGGTTCATAAGAAAAAGCCTTTGAATTCCACAGATATTTATTGTATAAAGGTAAACGTTCAAACACTATCATCCGATAGCTACCGCAGGCCGCAGGCCGCCTGAAGGAACACGGGTGGGTTTTAGTCAGTAAAAGTCTGACACGCCCTCCCGCTCTGCTAAGAGCGGGAGAAGTCATTTGATAATTTCCCATCCACAAAAAAAAAAAAAAAAAGGCCGCAGGCCGCGTAGTAGTTGTGAACTTATGGGGTTAGGTTGACATTCCAGCACACTGGCATGCACCTATGGGGTATAAGGCGACACTCAGGTGAAGTGTGATGTAGGGTACATAAGTAAATAAGATCATTACTTTTGTAACAAACGCAGATGGTACCTACATGAGAATATAAATACAAAATCGATGAACGCGTGTAAATAATTGCATTTACTTTAGATTTATTGAATACACGTGTTAGATACGTCTATATACTTACGTAGTTTTTAGGGTTCCGTGCCAAAATAGGTAAAAAGGAACCCTTAAGGTGCGACTCAGTCTGTCTGTCCATTTGTCACAGCTGAACATCTCAAGAACTACTAATGCTATCAACTTGAAATTTGGAACAGTTTTAGATGACATTTGCCCAACTATTTTGCAAATAAGAAGGAAATATTTTTTCATTTGCAACAGGGACTGAAAGATGTTCTGAAAAATTCGAAGTGGGGCTACTGGGGCATGTGGGGCATGTGGGGTATCATAAATGAAACAGCGCTGTTTGCACATTCTCCGAAGTGTGCATAGAAAAAAATCTGAAATTATACTATGTGATAGAAGTTTATGAGTAGATTACAGAAAAAATAAAACGATGTCTTTAAATAGCACACTTTTTCAGAAATTGGAACGGAACCCGCGGTGCGCGAGTCCGACTCGCACTTAACTGGTTTTTAATTTCATGCATGTGGATACATTTTTAAAAGAAGTAGATGGCGAGACGAGCAGGAGACAACAAACGACCAGTGGTCCACATTAGCCCCGGATTGAAGAGCTGGAAGTCATGGGGAGGCCTCTGCCCAGCTGTGGGTTAGTGCAGAGGGTTTTTTTGAAGTGAAAACTTTTTTAGGCGCGTTGTGTGATTTTTGGTAGGGGGAAATCTTATGAGTTTGCGTCACCGACATGCGACATGCTATGCATAGTTTCACTTCGGTCGGCAGTTCCCATGACTGCCAATTTTTTTTGTTTCTGTTATGTAACTCTACTATTGGGAGAATATTTATTTATTTGGTAAAAAACATGCACAACATTACAGATCCAGATCCAAGTTATTGCACAGTTCAATTTAAATAAAAACAGACATATTTACAATAAGGAAGGAATAACAATAAGAAAGAATACAGAAAAAAAAAAACTCATCTTTCGTCCATCATCTCACAGAATCGCAAACATGCACGACATACGTCTATCCATCACGCGGCAAACAAATCCCAGTCCTGTGTCGATGCCAGTAGAGCATTCAGCATTGCGAGTGCTCGAACCAAGGGCGAGTTAGAATGCGAAACTGTGCGTGCTGAGGGAACGGCCAACAATCCGTGTCGTCGCGGTCTAAGTTGGTATTTGGGCACAGGAGGAACAAAAAGTTTCACAAGTTGAGCTACTAGTTCCGGGCAATCAGACTCCCCCCAAAGGACACGACAACGAACAAGCGAACATGAGTAAAAAGTAATTACGCCTCAAGAGAGTTAAATTTCAGCATTCCAAGCAAAAATTTTGTAGGATACAGGAATGGGTACCCGAACAGTTTTTTAAATAAAAATCTAAGGAATGTTTTTGGGCCTTCTCAAGAAGCAAGGCGCAAGTACTTTCATATGGGTTCCAAATAATTGAATAGAACCACCACATAAAACGCCTTAAAAGATGGCGCATAGGTACTGAAACTCAACCAAAGGAATTGAAGTGTAATGTGAGTGTGAGGTTGTGTAGGGTGTATGTGAGTTGTTGTTGTTGTTGTGATTAATAATAATAATAATATGTTTATTCATAAAAAATTACACATAGTTACAGAAATCAACGGGTAGAGATATACATTTATTTATGTTAGGTTTTGTTGTAAAATCTGTACCAAAAAGTTTAAACCCTGCCTCTCAAACTAGGTTATAACCTGTATTTTGAGAAACAGTGTTCGGCCACAACATTTTTAGACACTAGTACTGTTACAACAATGAATGAACAGTGTCGTTCTACCGCACACTAATTAATGTGATTCTATTGTGAGGTATGTACGAGTATATGTGTGTGAGGGTGTGTGAGCTTGTAGTGGAAGGTGAGTTTGTGTGTGAGAGTATACATGTGTGATAATGTGTTTGATTGTTGTTGATGTGTGTTGTTGATGTGTGTAATTGGTGCTATTCATTGGAATGGCATTAAAAAAAATCCACCCCAGACCACATCTAATTATGGCTAAACAGCCGATTGTAGAAAACGCGGAGAAGAAAAAAATATATATTCCGCCCCGGAATTGAAACCAAGGACTCAGGCTCTCCAATCTTATTTCTAGCTGACCAATGTTGACAAGCAATTAATAAAAACGTTATTAAAGAAACATGTCCCGCTGCAATTGGCGATCTTATCTCAATCGGCATTTAACCCACTACCTCAAGGTCGAAGACCATACGGCTACAAGATCAATGATGCAAGCAGAATTTATTGATTGTCATGCTACTAACTAATTATTAATTAATTTAATAGAGGGTCAGTATCGAACAACAGTATGGTACTTCTGAAATCAAAGACATCGACTTCCAAAACGATTTTACACAAATATTGTTACTTGTTTTTTCCCCGCGGCTATGCTCCCATGCGGCGAATTTTTCCGGGATAAAAAATTACCTATGTCATTCTCTGGTCCATACACTATCTCTATGCAAAAAATCACGTGGATCCGATGCTCCGTTGCTGCGTAAAAGAACAAACAAACCTTTTTTTTTTAATGGCATCTTGCAGGTTAACCTAGAACCTAGGAGGTTGTCGGCTGCTTAACCAGTCTTGCCTGTGGGTGCTTCACACCAGGGCATAAAAAACTTATAAACTAAGTGACTACTCGTTCAGGGCACCACCTGTGGGGTATGGGCCTCGGCTTAGGGTTTCGCTAGGGGGAGGACAGTATGGGACTGGCTGTATCGGAATAATAATAATAATAATAACTTTATTTCAGACAAAAAACAACAATCAGACAATAATAGACCGAGCGAGCGAAGCGTCTCTACTTGAAATCTGGCAAAATTTGCTTTCGTCTATCAGTTTCTATTCCTCTACAGGTCATATTTTACAACTGATCTGGACGAAACTTGGTATACTGGTTTTACGATTTTATCGTTTTTTTTTTGTCGTCAGGGATTTTTGATGGGAGGGGTACTTTGTCTAAAAAGGGGCAAAAAGGGGGCTACTGGATATCTCCGCCTCATAAGATCTGATTTCGATGGTTCTTTTTTTTATTTGAAAGGTAGTAACTATAAAATTGGTCTCATAAAACATTGGTGAAGATATTATGTTGAAAAAAACATGGTAAATATCCCGTTTTAAATAACTTTAGGGGTATATTATTTTTTGCAAAAAAGTTTGTGCTCGTGAGGTCTACTGTTCACAGAACTACAAACAGAAGTATTATTTTGGGACGATTTTAAAGCTACAGGCCCAGCGGCGCGGGCTGACTCGAGCAAGGGCCGGCCATGGCGGTATAACAAACAAACAAACACACTGTCGCGTTTCGTTTGAACATTATTTCTGGTTTCGTGCTCCATCAAATCTATGATAAGTAGATCCATTATGTATTCGTGCTATGTGAACAAGACCCTATTTTAAGTGAAAATACTAAATATGCATGTTGCGAAATTTTTGTTGCGAACTGGGGCCTCGCCTTTCATCCACGAGGTATCTAGTCGGTTCAAATCCTGGCAAATGTCAATGCGACGTTTTCGTTTATATGTAGGTAAATGCAAATGTCAATGCGACGCTTTCGTTTGTATGTAGGTAAATGCAAGTGTCAATGCGACGTTTTCGTTTGTATGTAGGTAATTATGCAAATGTCAATGCGACGTTTTCGTTTGTATGTAGGTAAATGCAAATGTCAATGCGACGTTTTCGTTTGTATGTAGGTAAATGCAAATGTCAATGCGACGTTTTCGTTTATATGTAGGTAAATGCAAATGTCAATGCGACGTTTTCGTTTGTATGTAGGTAAATGCAAATGTCAATGCGACGTTTTCGTTTGTATGTAGGTAAATGCAAGTGTCAATGCGACGTTTTCGTTTGTATGTAGGTAAATGCAAATGTCAATGCGACGTTTTCGTTTGTATGTAGGTAAATGCAAGTGTCAATGCGACGTTTTCGTTTGTATGTAGGTAAATGCAAGTGTCAATGCGAAGTTTTCAATCCATAAGTATGTATAGGTAGATACTCATACATTCTAAGTTTATCATAATATATACATGTGAACGGTGAAGGAAAATATCGTGAGGAAACTTGGACGTATCGATCTATACTAATAATAGGTCTTTACCTATGAAATTGCCGTTTTGTATGAAAAAATTTAAACGAATTTTTTCATGCATTTTTTATTTGTATTAATCGAAGTAATCACCCATGCAATCAATGCATCTTTGCCAACGCAGTGGCAGTTTATTGATGCCCTTCTTAAAGAAATCAGCTGGACGGGAGGCAACAAATTCTTCAAAGGCATTTTGTACTGCCTCTCGGGTATTGAATTTTTTTCCCGCCAAGAAGTTATCCAAATTCTGGAAAAAGTAGTAGTCTGTAGGCGCAAGGTCTGGTGAGTAGGGCGGATGACGGAGAGCTTCCAACCCCAGTTCTTGCAACTTGGAGATCGTCTGCTGTGCAGTATGAGGTCGCGCGTTGTCGTGCAGGAGCAGCGGAGACGAGCGATTGACCAATGCTGGTTGGAGATGTGCCAGCTTCTCCAACATTGTGTTCAGTTCTTCACAGTACACATCTGAAGTAATGCTCACCCCGTTTGGTAAGAAGCTGTGATGAATCACACCGGCGCTAGACCACCAAACAGTGACCATCACTTTTCTAGGGGTAAGTTTTCGTTTAGGGCATTGTTTAGGTGCTGAACCAGGATCCAACCAACTTGCTGAGCGCTTGCGTTTATCAAACAGAATCCATTTTCCATCGCAGGTAACAATGCGGTTCAAAATTCCTTCATTTTTATGTCTGTTGAGCAGTGCAAGGCACGTCTCGACGCGTACTTCGCGCTGGCGATCATTGAGTTCGTGGGGCACCCATTTGTCAAGCTTTTTTACCTTGCCAATTTGACGCAAATGGACCAATATTGTTTTGACGCTAACGTCGAAAGCTGCTGCTAATTCAGCCGTAGATTGTGTATCATCAAATTCCACAATCTCCTTTAATTCGTCATTGTCGACCAAAGTCTTCGGACGACCGCGAGGTTCATTTTTCAGGTTGAAATTTCCAGAACGGAAGCGAGCAAACCAATAACAAGTGGTGCGTTGGTTTGTAGTGTTAGCTCCGTAAACGTCGTTGATGTTGCGTGCCGCTTGTGCCGCGTTGCTGCCACGACGGTACTCATATTCCATAATTACTCGAATATTTAACGTATCCATGATGACGAAAAAGATTGAAATGCGATGAAAATGTAACACTAATCAATAAACAAATGACTACTTTTGGAAAAAAAAATCTATGTTTTTAAAATAAAATTAATTTGAAATTAGAATTCTTAGCCAAACAAAAATTATTTTGATTTGAAATGGCCAGTACTGCAGAACGGCAATTTCATAGGTAAAGACCTAATATTATAAAGCTGAAAAGTTTTTTTTTTTTTTTTTTTTTGTTTGAACGCGTTAATCTCTGGAACGGAGTCTCGGAGTCGGATTTGAAAAATTCTTTTACATTTGATAGTCCAATTCTTGAGGAAGGTTATTACCACGTTGAGCAAGCGTGGTAATCAATGCTCGTGCCTTCTCTGTATGAGAAGAGGCCTTAGCCCTGCAGTGGGACAGTAACAGAGGCTGCAGTCGCGACATATATAGATAGCGATCGCTTTACGACTGAATTCGATCGTAAAGTCCTAATGGGGTCCCTAGACGGTCAAACTTGATTGACACGCTCGTGAGTTTTTCGTGCTTGTGAAGCAATTTTGACCCCATTAAGGATTTTTCGACTAAATTCGGTCGTAAAGCGATCGCTATCTATGTCAAGACTGCAGCCCCACGCAGGTATGTTGCGTTATTGGCTTATTGACCAGGTCAGGTTATCGATCCGTGCGCAAACGGCTCGCGGTTGCTAACCCGCTTAGCATAACTAAGATTACCTAATATCCGATACCAAGTAGGTGAGTAGGTACATTGAGTACTCACCAAGTAGGTAAATACTTGAATAACATATTTTTTTTAATTAAAATGAAGTATTCCCTGTGTGACTTCTTTGTGTGTGACTTTCTCAAGGCGGGCGGGAGGGGGGGGGAGGGGGGTGACAGGAATGTACTTTTTAACCGACTTCAAAAAAGGATGAGGTTATGCATTCGGTGATTTTTTTTTTATGTACATTTATGTAAACTGATTTTACAATACGTAAGTACTTTAGAACATTTTACTTCAGCAGACTCGTTACATATTTATTTACCTCAAAGTTGGTCCCTAAAATTTTTAACTTTGCTTGGGTAGTTTTTGAGTTAGCTTCAATACGTATTTTTTCCCCACTTTTTATGTGGATGATGTTCTAGTTTCTTTTGCAGGTAGTATAATTAAAATTTGTGCGGGGTAAGTACCTACCACAGCTAAAAAGTGAAAAATAAAAAATTTTTTACAAAAAAATATAACCGACTTTCAAAAACAACACTACAAAGTTAAAAATAACTTTAATTTCGGAAGTCAATGGCAACAAACGAAAATACATTTAACCAGTAATTAAATTAATTCCGAAATTAAAGTTATTTTTCACTTTGTAGTGTTGTTTTTGGAAGTCGTTTGTATTTTTTTTGTAAAAAAGATTTTATTTAATGCTATCTTTCTAATAATTCCCATTTTGCGCTCCTAAAAATGTCAAGTTCGTGAACGGGCCCTGTCAGTGGAGGCTGGTCATATCTTAGCGGCCACGGCTTATTTTAATTTAATTTAAATTTTGTATTGTTTTTTTTTTAATATTTTTATTACGGACGCGTTTAACGTTCTGCATCGTTCTCACATGTATAAATTCAAAATTGGGCACGCCACAATTGCGGCGATAAGTCCCCTCTTTGAGGAGTGGTTGGAGAGGCGCCATGGCGTCCTCACCTTCCGCCTGACGCAGGTCCTCACCGGACACGGTTGTTTCGGGAGGTTCCTGTTTCGGATAAGGCGGGAGGAAACGCCCAGGTGTCACCATTGTGTGGATCGCCCGGAGGACACGGTGGAGCATACAGTGGAGGTCTGCCCGGCTTGGGCGGAGCACCGCCGTGTTCTCACGGAGGCGATCGGCGGCGGCGATCTCTCGCGTCCAAACCTGGTCCAGGCCATGGTGCGGAGCGAGAGTGCATGGGAAGCCGTCACCTCCTTCTGCGAAGCAGTAATGCTCGCGAAGGAGGAAGCGGAACGCGTGAGGGAGAGGCAACAGCCGCGCCCTCGCGCCCCTAGCCGCCGTAGGAGACGCCCTGGGCGGCGGGAATCGATTGCCGATTCCCGGCCACCGTAGGCACGGGCTTGCGGGCAGCTCGCCGTCCGGTAAGGACCAGGCCCGGGTCGACGGCGCGTTGTGTTCCACGCGCGCCTCAAAGAGATGTCAGCAGTGACGGGGTCAGTTGGGCCGATGCCGCCGGGGTCGCGGGTAGTTCGAAAGAGATACCGTGGCCCTGGCAGGGGCAACTGAAGGATCATGGGTGGGTTTTAGTCAGTAAAAGTCTGACACGCCCTCCCGCTCTGCCCAGAGCGGGAGAAGTCATTTGATGATTTCCCATCCACAAAAAAAAAAAAATGTATAAATTCAAAATGAATGATGTAACCAATATTTTGTAACCATATTTTAATTTAAAAGAGTGTCCGTGGAGTTTCTTGCCCGTTCTTCTCCATAGGAACCTACTACGCTTTGGAATGGGCAACTAGCTTCATCTTTCTGCCTGACCGACCCGACCCCTTGACAATTCAAAATAGCCTATTTATTTGAAATAAATGCTTTGAGTTTGAGTTATTGAACACTGGTATAATGATTTCTCCTCTTTTCATAAACTTCACAAAATTCCTATTTTGAGGTCCTAAAAATACTAAATAGTCATCTAACTGCAACCAACTAGTCTGTAGCGCTCATTAATTTAGAAAAGTGTCCATCATTAGACGGGCAAACATTTTTAGGACCAATGACCTGAGTAAATATTTTCCGTTTTTATTTTCATTTCCTTCTCTAAAATTAATTCGAGTCTGAATTAAGTAAATCGGAAAATGCTCTATCATACCTAATTATTTTCGTTTTTCCTGTCTAACATGTTAATTAATTACCTATCTACTAGTTTACAAAAAATTTTGAACCGGTTTCCCTTTCGATAACTTGCCCCTTTTGCCACTGGTATCTAGATGTCCTTGCATTTCTACGTAAGTACAGTCAGCCTCTAAAGAATGTATAATAAATGTCACCGTATTTATAATCTAACGGTTTTATTTCCGTTAGATTGTAAACTGTCGAAAAATTGTGAACTGCAACTAACCATTTACAATTTAACGCATTATTTTTCGATAGTTTATAAAAATATCTATATTCTATTCACGGGAATCCGACAAGTTGAGAAATTTGAAAAAAAAAATTTCAACGAAATCTCCAAGCGGCTGGTTGACACTTCCCATGACCCATGGGCAGGCTTTTACCTTGGCCAGAGGCTTAGCATTGCAATTACTTTTAATATAAACATAACCTAAAAATAACAGAATTATATCCTAACATAACTAAAACTATTAAAAAACTAAAGTATGGCATCGAAAAATTCCTCCGCATCGTCGTCGACTGGTAAAGTACCCAAGAGACTGGCGGCATTGCCACGTTGTATGGCAATGCTAAGCCTCTGGCCAAGGTAAAAGCCAGCTTTTGGGTCATGGGAAGTGTCAACCAGCCGCTTGGAGATTTCGTTGAATAAACCATGAGCACTCGGATCCCACGGCCCAAGGGTTTCAACCCCAAACGGCTCGAAAATATAATTACCGATAAGGTTATTATACTTCCGCCGCATGAGGTTTTCCGCAGCCGCAGTAGCAGTGCCAGCACAGCACGCCGAGCCAGGAAGATGGGATGGCGCATAAATATCGACGCACGTTGCGTCCCACACTAAAGGCCTTCCCACCTTCCATGGAAATAAAGACATGCCGTCCGGTCTCTTGCTATCGTCGCGTGCCAAGCCATTGGGTTCTAAAACAGCTGGAACGCCGACGGTGACAAGGGCTCGTCCGATGAGGTCATTGATGTTCGCGTGCCGCGCAAAGCGACCCGCACTTCGGCTGCAAGACAGGCCGTGGTGTCCGAGGCTGTTGACAACTTCACCACAGTGACAGCGATGAGGAGAACAAGAAGGAGCTCCTAGTCGCAGTGAAACAGCGAGGCGGAAAGTAGTGTCGTCGAACAAAGTGCCTATGTTCCACGACGGTTTTGCATGAAGCCACAGACCCGACTCCCACTTACCCACAGCCAGCAGGCGCGCACGCGCCGCAGTAGTAGCAGTCGTATCAAGTAAATTGTTCAGTACTACTCTGCAGAGCGGCTCATCCCACCGTCTCTCGGAAGATGGATTGTCGGGTGGATCTGAATTCGGGCAAGCGAGTCTCCAGGCATCCATAGCCTCGGTGAAACAAGGCACATCAAAATTAACCAGTGTGGAGGCTAGGATTTTCCTGATTAATTTCTCTGTGCCGTGGACCGAGGATATGAATGCCGGTAAACTAATACTAGAAATTTTGCGGACGCCGAGGCCTCCCATACGAATGGGAAGAGTAGCTTGTGCCTAAGCTCGGTCGTCCATGGCCACATTTAAGATCGAAGATGAAGTATGCCGGATAATTTTGTCCATTTTGTCTAAAAGGTGAATGTGCTTCCATAAATGGGAAGTGCGAAGGAAATATGTTAATTTAGGGCCGAAACAGCAGTAACGGATTAATGTTAAGGCCGAATGCATGTTAATTTGGAGCAATCTTTCCGAAACGTCATTGAAATTTTGAATTTTTTCTTCAATGAAAACAGGAAATGAATTTTCATATATTGGAGACCCAAGGAGGCGAAGAGAGTTCTTTTCAATAATTTTGATTTCTGGGGCTATTGCTTTAAATTTGGGAAGTGTTAGATGTCTGTCAGCATCGTCCGCTAAGAATAGTTCACATTTCGAAAGGTTGAGATCAAGACCAATGGAATGAAGTTCATTTTTTAACACAGTTAAAACAGTTAAAACAGTTTCTATATCGCCTCCCAAGGTACCATCATCAAGATACCAAACATTAAATTTGGAATTTAGTTGTCGAATAATTGGGTGAATGGCTAAATTAAAAATCACTGGCCCGAGGGGGTCACCTTGTTGACAGCCAACAGCAGATTCCAGAAGGTTGTCCCGATACAGTAATTTAGAAGGGTGTCTGTAACATTGCCAAAGGAAACTATAAAGGAGATTGTCAACTTCGGTCCAAGTGTGTTGCAGATGTACATTGTAATTTAAATGACAGGTGTCACCGAGTACAACATTTTTTATTATGGCAGCAAAAAAAAATATCCCAGAGGAATTGACAATTTTGCATGTTTAAAAAAAAAGTAGTAGACTTTTTTAAAAAAAAGTAGTAGACTTTTTAAAAACAGTAAAAAGGGTGAAAGAAGAAAGAACAAGAAGAAAAAATGTTTATTTTATTTATTTTTGTTACCAACATAGACAAAAGTGATTATAGCTACTATTCTTCATCGATAACGTAATCTAAAAACTCTGCTGGGCGGTTAATATTATCCTCGTGCCATGGCCCACCCCAGAAACCATACTACACACATTATATGGGCGCAGCAGCCCAGTGTGCGTTTCCATATAGGACATGTGCAGTAATAATGTACTGTACGATGTAATGTACGATTTAATGCTTGCTCACTTTCGTTAATCAATATATAGCAGTAATATACTTTGGAAGATGTATGCCTGCTGCTTATTTTAATTCTCAACAACCATACATTGGTTTCGATAATGTTACAATTAGATATATTGTTCAATTGGTCAGGTTCGCGATAGACTTTAATTGTATAAATGCCATGCCTCACATGTTCGCTGTAGTAGCTCCTAAGTGCCTAGTGCGAATATTATTAAATCGTCTTCCGACAGTAGCGGAAATTCTTGCAGTTGAGGTAAATCCCCTGACATTCTTTCGAATGCAACTCTATGTCTGTTGAGGTTTTTGGCAAATATATAATCTGCTAAGTTGTTAGGGTTATTTACGCGACTATTAATTATATCAGCAAAAGCTTCTGCATGACGGTTATCAACCAGCACCGGGTGAAAGGCATTTATCAAGGCGGCTGCATTTTTAAAATCCACGAACAAGTGTGATATTGCAACATTAAAATACTCCTGTCTGAATAACTTAAAATCGCGTTTAAAGCGACCATTCACTACTTCAACAGGCCACCTACAAATCGTCACCTTTCTTGATTTATTAGCTTGGAGCGTCGTTAATTGTTCAGCTCCCCTATGTCTGGACTCTGGCATAGCAGTCACATAGCCCAGTGATTCCAAACCAGACACGCTATCTCTGAAACCTCGGTCCAATATAAATACATCACCACTTCTAAAAAACCAGTGAAACAAACTGTTTTCATTGCTGGTTATTTCGTTGACTATCGTTGCGTCTGACTTTGTGGCAGCGTGCGGTCCAGTTACGTCCAAAATATGTCCGTCGCAAGCAGCCATTAAAAAGGGCTTGAGGAGATTACGGAACTTATGAAGGCTGTATGACTTCTTCTGAAATAAAAAATTGGAGCTCTTTTGCACGTAAACATAGGTGCCGTCACTTATGGTAATAGCTGATCTCTCTTCTCCAGTGGTATTTGGATTTCCATATAGAGCATTGGGGACTAGAAGATTACGAGCCGCTACTTCTTCTCTAGTCATGTGGTCAAGCCCTATGTACCGTGGTACAAAATCTTGAGACATACACTCTCTCGTTATTTTTATAAGCCGTTCAAAATTGGTCCTGCTCGTTCGAAAAAATGTTAACAATCTCTCATCCGATTCTCCACTCCTGAGTTTTGCTAAGCAAAAACCTAATGCTTTTGTAGGGTTTCTGCATCGTTCGCTTAAAGAAGGAGTCTCTTCTAGAATGCGATTGTACTCTTCTGTAGTCTTCCCAATCCAGTTCATGTTCGTCAGCTTCTTCTATGTTGTTGAAGTCTAGTAGTACTCTAAAATGAACACTTATTTTAAATAAATGAAATATACACACATCAAAAGTGTCTAGGGATCAACATATATTTTTGCAATAACTTTTCTCCTGATTGATATTAATTAAAATTTTCTTTAAGGATTCATCAAATAAAGTGTTTTCGTTTGTCACAGTAACGATAAACCAAGTCACCTTTGCATTAATAAAGAAATTTGCCATTTTCCTAATAAAGGGATTTTTGACATTTGAACCACTAACATTAAAGTTCGAAAAAAAGACATAACAGTTTTCTTTAAAATTTTATTGGGTAACTTAAACAATTAATAATCCGTGTTTCTACCGCGAACACTAACAACACAAGAACATCGGTTTGGCATACTCAAAATGAGTTCATCCAAATCACGCTGTGGAATGGCCGCCCATGTTCGTTGCAACAACAAAAAAAGGTCTTCTTGCGACTGGATACCCTCCATATTCGGCAGAGCTCTTCTCTGTAGCATATCCCATGCATGCTCAATCGGGTTCAAGTCTGGCGACTGAGCAGGCCAGGGCAGGACAAGGTTGCCTCTGATCCAAATCAACTCAGTTCTTCCGCCGATCCAAATACCCGCCCATACCATGATGGTTCCACCACTATAAGGATGGACTTCCTGGCAGGATTTTAATCGCTGTTGGCGTCCAGGGGTTCTCCAGTGTCGTATACGTCTTGTATCCGGTCTCATACCAAAACGAGACTCATCAGAAAAGCACACGAAACGCCATTGTTCTTCTGCCCAATTTCTGTGTTCAAGAGCCCATTGATATCGAATCCTACGATTGTGCATTGCTATAGGTGGTACCCGTAGCGGTCTTCGGGAATGAAGGTTCACTTCATGCAAGCGGTTTCTGACTGTTTGGTCGCTAATTAAGTTCCCTGAAGAGTGATGAAGCCTCACGGCTAACATCATGGCGGTTATAGTTGGAGCTCTTCGAGTTAAGATTTGAATGTATCGGTCTTGTCTCCGTGTGGTGCAGCGATACCGTCCTCCATGGCGCTCAGCCACGGTACCAGTGCTTCGGTAACGTGTCCAAAGTCGACTGATAACACTCTGACTTGTATTCAGAGCTAAAGCCACAGTACGTTGCCGGGAACCAGCTTCTATCATTCCCACGGCTCTGAGCATTTCTTCCCTGCTTAAATGACGTCGCCGCTCCATAATAACGTTGGTTTTAATCAGTAGTAGGGAAACAGTAGCACTAATAATGTCTTCAATGCGTTGTATGTTTTTATAGGGAAAATATTGACAGCTGATTTTCATCTTTTACTCGAATTTGATTCACAGTTCCTGATTCAAATTATGAAATGCACCAAAAAGGATCCATATAAATTTATAAAATCATAAATTTATTACAAAGCCACATCTCAATCTCAAGAAATCCGCATAAAAATGCTTGATCCCTAGACACTTTTGATGTGTGTATCTAGAATTTGTCCATGGTTGAAGTCATGACATCGGTTGGGGGCGTTGAATAACTCTTCCCAATTATTTCCACGTAAATGTTCCTCACACACTCGTGCACTATGAGGAACATAGTAATTGTGGCTTATAAAAAAAAAGATTTTCAATCTTTCTGGAATACGACAGCGCGTTCTATTGTTACACCCATGAAAAATGCACGAGTTTGAAGTGTTTGGTGCTCTTGTGTAATCAGCGAAATTAAATGGAAGCCCTCCCAGTGCAGGCTCAGCTTCAGGTTGTGCTGCAGGATGTGCCGGTTCTGTGGGTTGCAATTGCTACCTGCGTGTTGTTTCCCAGCAGCTTTGACAAACTCTTTCTTGATTATTGAACGTGATCTGAAAAAAACCATCAAGTTACATGCGTGAAGCTACCTATATAAATAACCTACCTAATAACATCGGCATCTGTGTTATAGATTGCAATGAAAAGGAGACATAACCGAAGTCAAAATCTTGTTAAACCCATCTGTCGCATCATCGGGTTTATTATAGGACTCTGTAAATGTAGGTGATTTAACTACCAATATTATAATTATCACTGATTGTGATTTGATTACGAGGTGCAGTGTTCGTATAGATTGTGGTTTATTTTTATGCGCGTCTTAACGTATACTTCAAGATAATTGTACATAATGATGTTTGTGTCATTGTTTTATTTTTAACTATTCCACCCTGTATACTAAAAGCTAACTATAACTCCATTTACAATAAGATTAGACATTTAAACAAATTTTTTTCCAATCCGTGCAACCGATTTTGACTTCTATTCTGCATAAGAATGGCGTTAAAAGCAAAAACTTGATATTAATACCAACTGTTTACTGCAGCTGCCATTTGTCATGCCACCAACGCATGCAAAAAAGGTTTGTTTAAATATCTAATATTATTGTGTACGGGATATACATGTGAACTATACTATGTGTATATACAACGTGTACCTAACGTTAAATGCGAAAAAACCTCTTAAGGGGTCATTGTACTCATCATTATGAACAACTTTTACTATGGGACCAAACCTGAAATCGCGAAAAAAAAATCTGCTGTTCAGTACATTTATGTTCGCATAATTCGTCAAAATGTACTGAAATGCAGATTTTTTTTTCGCGATTTCAGGTTTGGTCCCATAGTAAAAGTTGTTCATAATGATGAGTACAATGACCCCTTAAGAGGTTTTGCGCATTTAACGTTACACGTTGTATACATATGCATTAGGCACATAGGCTGATACGGTGATCTATTATTTTACTATATAATATAAATAATAATGATATATAGGTAGGTACCTGTCGTGGTGATATACGCTGTGTGATTGCATCTACGATATCATGATGTCTATCATAAAGGGCTTGTGTTAACACGTAGTCTCTTCTTCGCAGCACAGACCGAGCACACACAATACAAACGATTCCAGCAACAGGTTGGAACATTTTAAACACAATTACAAAAAACAAAGCCGGAGTTTTCGTAATGCAACGTTAATCAGTTAGTGAAATGCCAAGGTCAACGAGTTCAATGTGGATAACTAATGTCCAGAGGAATAGCCAAGTTGTGAGACTGACAAAATCGATCGATGGTAAACGGAATAATAACACGTAACGCAGTGAACCGCTAGCGACGGAATGCGACAATGCTAGCTACCTTCTTTTGCGAGCTGCATGCGCTTACGCCGCGCCGCGCTCTGCCAGCAGGTAGTCGACCGATTTCTGTATTGAGTAAAGAGTAGGTAGGTCAGCGGAGCAAATGTATCGGCCGCCGTTATAGGTCTGCAAAATCGAACTTTCGTGAGACCTTTAACCCTTTTTTTTACAGTTAATAGACATATACCAAAGTCAATACTTCCGGGATATTTTTTCTTGCTACCGTAATAAAATGTTGTACTGGTTGAGACCTATCATTTATGGTACAATTCATAACTGCAACACACTTGGACCAGCACCCCTTGTAAAACTGACATTCTCCTTTGGGGTATTTCTTTTCTAGTTTCTGCCAGCAAGGTGTCCCTATTAACAGAATTGAAGGCATTCTTTATGTCAACCTTCAGGATGACCTCACCTTTACCAGAATTTAGGTAGGTCGATAAGGCGTGTACGGCAACCTCACAGCCCCCTTTGGAGCCGTAACCCAGCTGCAGGGGCTGCAATTTTTCCGAAACAACCTCACCATAAAATTTACAGCAAATATTGGCTGCCATACGACGGGTAAGTAGTTCCCACGGCAATGGGACGGATGCCGCCATCCCTTTTACACAGGGCACATAGATTGGCCCCGTATAGAACGTCGATGACGGCCTCGTTCACCTTGCCGGAGAGCATGCGGTTAGTCAGAGCCGTAAGCTCCTTCAAGAGCAACTCACCAGCTGCCCCGGCGGCGCCTAAACAGATAAGGTCCTTAAGGTGCTGAGGACTCAGGCCGTTGAGGCTACCAGCGGAGCCGCTCCCGAAGGAGCAAACGGCTGTGACCAACTCTCGACCTGTAATGGTGAGGGAGTGATTATCCAGATCAGGGGGGTCGGGAAAAGAAAGACCATCCGCTGGGGCAGGGTGTTTGCTCTCCAGAGCTGCGAGTGTTTCTGGAGAACACGGTGCCACCACATACAGGGTGTCCCGTAAATAATGGATCAAACGTAACGGGTAGGTAGCTTACCTAATTTCTTCATTGTTGCTTGATTTTATTAGTTTAGTTGTAACTAGTCTCTCTTCGAGTTGCTACGTCAGACAACTTTCGCTCCCGGTCAGTGGCTCGGTGTTTTCTTCTGTAAAATTTGACTTGTGCTGTGTTTTTGGACTTTGCTTTGCCTATCGATTTGGAACTCTTTGCGTATTGGACAAACAACTTGGCGATCCTACGGACTCCGAAAACATTCGTTTGGGTGTGCTTGTACGTGTGTGCAGTAGCGCTGAAACCTTATTCAGCCCAATGCCTCGTTATGAGTACACGCCACGGCAGTACGCCGAAATGCATTTTATCTACGGAGAAGCAAGAGGTAATGCCAGGGCGGCTGCAAGATTGTTCCGTGAAAGATACCCGAACCTGGTTCGTTATCCCGATTATCGCGTCTTTATTAGAGTGCATAACGCGCTTCTTGAGGGAAGAATTCTTGGCACCGGAGTTGGTGGTACCCGTGAAGGACGACCGCGACAAGTTAATGACGAAGTCATTCTTCGAGAAATCGAGGAAGATCCGTCAGTCTCCGTTCGCGTCATAGCGCGACGCGTAGGAATTTCTAGATCGACGGTGCATCGAGTGCTACAACGGTGCCGATTGCACCCATATCACGTGCAACGTGTTCAAACGCTGACGTCGCGTGATTACCAGCCAAGAATAGAATTTTGCCAAAGGATGCTTAGAATGATTCGGGCGGACCCGCAGTTTTTTAACAAGATTTTATGGAGTGACGAGTCTTCATGCCGCCGAGATGGATATTTAAATTTGCATAATTTGCACAGTTGGCAGCTGATAAACCCATATTTGATGCGAGAGGACAGGAGCCAACATCAATTTAAAATAAATTTATGGGTGGGAATAATCAATGGGCAAATAATAGGGCCCTTTGAACTACCAGCTACTCTAAACGCCGAATATTATCTCCATTTTTTAAGGAATGAGTTGCCAAGGTTATTAGAAAACGTTCCAGAAGACGTACGGCAAGCAATGTGGTTGCAAAATGATGGGTGACCCGCTCACTATGCGACGGCAGTAAGGGCGCACCTTGATGAAAGTTATCCGGACAGATGGATCGGCCGATTAGGACCAATTTTGTGGCCTCCGCGATCTCCGGATTTAAATCCCCTAGATTTTTTTTACTGGGGATGTTTAAAAGACAGGGTCTACAAGAATCCAATAACGTCGGAAGAAGAATTACGACAGCGCATCCAATCTGCTGCATCAGAAATAAACCAAAGCCGTTTTGTCCGTCGGATAAGAGCTTCCTTTATTAGGAGATGCAGACTTTGCATTCTTGTAGAGGGAAGGCAATTCGAACATTTATTGTAAAAACCAAATAAAACGATTTATTTGAATTAACTGTTTTTTTTAGTACGGCCTCCTAATTCTTTTCATACGCCTCAATAATTCAATGAACATTGCCTCTGAAATACTACAGTTACACATTTTAAAGAAAAAGTTTAAATGTACACACTTTTTTATTTTTTTTATTAACGTTGATTTGGAGCACCTCTCAGATTCATAGCAATTATCTTTGTAACGACAAGGACTAGAATGTACAACTTCATACCAATTTACCAAAAATACAAAAGCGGCGCTATCTATCCCCTTCACGCTGACTGAGGTGCAACTCCGCCACAGGTAGCGGTCCCAAATTCCGGACAGATGACGTCATCGGGTCGGAATATGCTAGCCGCTTAACTACCTGCTTCGATTACAAGCATTCAAGCATAAGCCATTACGAAAATGAAAAAATGGAATAGTACCAATTTAATTTATTTTCTGTCTTCATCACATTCATAGCTATATCTTTGTAACGATAAAGACTAGACGTAAGTTTTACACCAATTTGCAAACCTTATTAAATGTACAAGTTTTTAAAATAATGGTGGTTTTCGGTGTCATACATTTTTTTTACAGGAGAATTTTTTCAATTTTGGTCCTAACATCGTAAAGAAAAAACTTTTCAACTCAAGATTTTTTTTCTAAGGCAAATAAAACGGTATTCAAAAAAATGGTATCTTATAACATTAGTAAGCTATTCAGAAATGTTAAATAAAAATCATACCTAAAAATGTCATCATTTGCAGCGACAGCATTAAAAAAGCTTAATTCTGGAAGACAAAATCGTAAAATTCGAAAAAAAATTAATATCCTGGTTACTGTAACGGTTTTTTTTTTAATATTCAAATTAGTTGTTGGAAATTAGGTAAGCTACCTACCCGTTACGTTTGATCCATTATTTACGGGACACCCTGTATATGTGTTTATAGAATGCAAATCATTGCTGGCTAAGTGGTTAAATAAGTTATGCTATGATGAAGTAGAGAATCTTTTAGTAAATATAAGGTAAAACCGATTCCGTATAAAATAACCACACACACACACATACATGCACACACACACACATATACAAACACACTTTTTTTTCTTTTTTTTTTTTTTTTTTTTTTTTTTTTTTTTTTTTTTTTTTTTGTGGATGGGAAATCATCAAATGACTTCTCCCGCACTTACACACGCACGCACGCTTAAATACACACACACATTTACCAACAGACTAATAGTAGTAATAAGTAATTCATAAACCTTTGTTTCGTTGCATGCTTACCACTACTTGCACGATATAAAAGAGCGGCGCCTCCTGGCACAGGCATTTATATGCTTAAAAGGAGACGCCACCAACTGTATACTGTACAAGGTGTTATAATGAAATAAAACATTTTTGATTTTGATTTTTTTTTTTTTTTTTGATATAATTGGTTTATATTATGTAAATAAATTGTTGTGAAATGACATCAAACTCGTTCGCAACGTAACGCACCTTGCGCTAATAGTAAATAGCCAGCCTAGCTGCGAGCAACTTGGAACTAGCGCTCGCTCGTCTCGCGCGCGTTTGATCACAGTCTTTTTTTTTTTTTTTTTTTTTTGACGCTGAGAAATGCTTTATGCATCCCCGCTCGTGGGGGACGAGACGGGGTATGTGGGACTCCTGTCGGAATGACAGTATACCCACTAAAACTCAGCAGTGTTCCCACATCGCCGTGATGGGAGGGCCATGGGAAACCGGCTCAGCCTTTACTTCCACAACCCTCCCGGCGCATGCCCGCCTGGATGGCGGGCCCCGCATGCCCCCCAGGCTGGGGGGTTACGGGAATGACCGGGAACACCTGGCCATTCCCGTCCGACACTGGTGGGGGCCTGTGCAATACAGGCAAGGATGCCCCCCACACCCATTGCCTGCTGGCCTCCACCTGGGAGGAGTCAGAGATGACTATCAAACTGACGTCTTCTCCGACCCCTCCTCCGCCTTCGGAGCGGCGCTGCGTGAGGGTCGTCCTCCCGCGCGCGCTCCGCCGCCTGCCCAATTTCGGCCGCAGAGGATAGGGAGAGCGGCCGACGTCATACCGACACTCCTCTTCCCCTGCGGCCCCACCGCGTCCGCCATCAAACGGTGGCGGCCCCGTCAAGGCCGCGGAAGGTAGGGAGAGCGGCACACCGCAATACCGGCATTCCTCTCCCGCCGCGGCCTCCAATCCTCAGCCGCGATGCCTCCCATAAGACACCGCGGCCCGCCTCAGTTGCGGTGTCGCCCATACGGCCACCGCAACCTACCCGCTGGCCGCTACGTCGTCGGCTTATCGGCAAAAGCCCTGACGAGCGGCCCCCGCCTGGGTTCCTCTTCGCTTCACCGTGGGTGACCAAGCCACGGCTACTGAGCCCCCCCGCCTCGACAATGCGGGAACCCTCCGGGGGGGTTTGATCACAGTCTAACCTAACCTAACCCATTTCGCCCATTTCAAAATTAACCGAAAGTTTATAATCTAACGGAAATAATACCGATAGTTTATAAACTAACGATTCTCACAATCTTACGGGGACTTTGTTCTTTAACATCGTATCAATGTATAGCCACAATAGTACATTTTGATACAAGTGGAGAATTTTTGTTATTGCATTCGAGGCGGAATTATTATTAACACCCGAGCCGTAGGCGAGGTTGTTTTGTTGTTTTTTAATACACTTTTAAAGAAAGAAAATAAAGTAACGAAAAATATTTTTGTCATGAATTATTAGGAAACTATGACTTAAATTTTCTTTTTTTTTCGCGCTTTGCTTTCGCCAGGTTGAAGGAGGCTTCTCCTTACGGTATAATAACGGTATATAACGGTACCTTTGCTTAAAGGTACCGTTATAGCCGATAAACATAACGATAACAATGTAATTGGTCCACAAACCGTATTAACATAAATAAATAAATAAATAAATAACATATAGCCTAATATGAAAAATAGAACATTCAAATATTTTTGAGTTTAAAACACAAATAAATGTTAATTTGTTCATAAACGTTTTTTTTATTGTAATTCTCATGGTTTTTGATGATATTCTATTTATAAATATTAGGTCTTTACCTATGAAATTGCCGTTCTGCAGTACTGGCCATTTCAAATCAAAATAATTTTTGTTTGGCTAAGAATTCTAATTTCAAATTAATTTTATTTTAAAAACATGGATTTTTTTTTCCAAAAGTAGTCATTTGTTTATTGATTAGTGTTACATTTTCATCGCATTTCAATCTTTTTCGTCATCATGGATACGTTAAAAATTCGAGTAATTATGGAATATGAGTACCGTCGTGGCAGCAACGCGGCACAAGCGGCACGCAACATCAACGACGTTTACGGAGCTAACACTACAAACCAACGCACCACTTGTTATTGGTTTGCTCGCTTCCGTTCTGGAAATTTCGACCTGAAAAATGAACCTCGCGGTCGTCCGGAGACTTTGGTCGACAATGACGAATTAAAGGCGATTGTGGAAGCTGATGATACACAATCTACGGCTGAATTAGCAGCAGCTTTCGACGTTAGCGTCAAAACAATATTGGTCCATTTGCGTCAAATTGGCAAGGTAAAAAAGCTTGACAAATGGGTGCCCCACGAACTCAATGATCGCCAGCGCGAAGTACGCGTCGAGACGTGCCTTGCACTGCTCAACAAACACACAAATGAAGGAATTTTGAACCGCGTTGTTACCTGCGATGGAAAATGGATTCTGTTTGATAAACGCAAGCGCTCAGCAAGTTGGTTGGATCCTGGTTCAGCACCTAAACAATGCCCTAAACGAAAACTTACCCCTAGAAAAGTGATGGTCACTGTTTGGTGGTCTAGCGCCGGTGTGATTCATCACAGCTTCTTACCAAACGGGGTGAGCATTACTTCAGAGGTGTACTGTGAAGAACTGAACACAATGATGGAGAAGCTGGCACATCTCCAACCAGCATTGGTCAATCGCCCGTCTCCGCTGCTCCTGCACGACAACGCGCGACCTCATACTGCACAGCAGACGGTCTCCAAGTTGCAAGAACTGGGGTTGGAAGCTCTCCGTCATCCGCCCTACTCACCAGACCTTGCGCCTACAGACTACTACTTTTTCCAGAATTTGGATAACTTCTTGGCGGGAAAAAAATTCAATACCCGAGAGGCAGTACAAAATGCCTTTGAAGAATTTGTTGCCTCCCGTCCAGCTGATTTCTTTAAGAAGGGCATCAATAAACTGCCACTGCGTTGACAAAGATGCATTGATTGCATGGGTGATTACTTCGATTAATACAAATAAAAAATGCATGAAAAAAATTCGTTTAAATTTTTTCATACAAAACGGCAATTTCATAGGTAAAGACCTATTATTCAAAAAATATTAACGCCGTAAAGATGCATATATCTCTTTGCCGAGATTAAAAAAAAAACATTCACCTCCGAATAGAGACGGTGTGAATAGAGACATTGAACCAATTTGGACTAAGTATAGGTATAAGTTATCTGTGGCAATTTTCAATCCCGCACACGTGTTGGAAAATGAAAAATCGCACGCGTGTGAAATACATTGCATTGTGAACCTAATCGTAGTGCGATATGAACCAGTTTCCGAGGAAGTGTATTGAAAAACATAATAACACTTTGGGTAAATATATACACATTGATGCATTATTATGTAACACAAATTGTAGACTATCAAATGATTTCTTGTCTATGTTTACATCTTTTTGAGGCTGACTGTACCTACCTATTTATATAGGTAGGGCCAACCAGTAGCCAACTAGACTTAGTAATGTAACGCTTCGTCAAAGCTTTAAACGCCATATTAAAATCCAGATCACAGAATAAATAAATTATTCATGTAAATGTCGCAGTCTACCCATCAGCCTGTTATTCGTTACACTGTGGCAGTGTTGTTCAACATTGCCGCATATTTTATTTACGCAATTAAAGCAGAACTATTTATGATACTTAGGTGGTGTTTGCATGTCTGTATGTTGGCAAGGAGTGTTCCTATTTTAGGAGAAAAGCGTATCCTTTCAAGCTATTTTTTTAAATAACATTATTATTGACAGCTCCAGCAACAACCTAATATTGTTTGTACAAATAAAAGAAGAAAAAAATTTGGTACCTACATTATCCCAGGAGAACATACAAATCACAGTAAGTATTCACTTTTGATAAGTATCGACCACAGAACAGATCTATTTATCTGTTCTGTGGTGTCAATAGTATTGGCTAGCTGTAAAGTAAAATCAACACCCTGTTTACTTTCAATCAAAAAAAAAAAACCGGCCAGTGCGTGTCGGACCACGCACAATGAAGGATTCCGTAGTTGGGATGCATTTATCCCAAGAACAAACTTAACATTGTAGTTAAAAAATATGTTCTTACATACATTCCAACTGTAAATGTAAGTTTGTACCCACAACATTGAGAGATTTACCATGTTATTTTAAGATCACAGACTTCTTATAGGTTTTCCTGTAATCTACAGATAAAGAACTATTTTCTGTATTTTTTCAAAATTTTAGGCTCAGTAGTGTCGGAGATAAGGGGGAAGTGTCAATTTTCGTTTATTTTCTTAAATAACTTTAAAACAATTTATATTTTAAAATTTAAAAAAAATATATATTTGAGACCCTCAAAGTGTAAGCCCCTTTCATTTGATATATTATGTCACACGGTATAGTTTGCAGTTTTTTTTTTTTATAGTTTGAATTTCAAATTTCGTTTTAAATTCAAAATTAATTTATTTACTTTACCCGTCCGTGTTTGGGTCACAGAAGATCATATGTGTACCAAATTTCAACTTAATCGGTCCAGTAGATTCGGAGCACATTGACTTTGACAAACGAACAGACAGACATCCTATGTGGGTTCCGTTTTTTCCTATTGACGTACGAAACCCCAAAAAATGGAAAGAAAAAACACACACAAAAACCAGTCACTATCATTTTTAGCTATGAGACCAATTGTGTCATCCTATGTACAATTTCATCATTTATATCTTGAATCCATTTGGTCATAGAAACATAAAAAGAACAACCGACTTCCAAAAAAAAACACTACAAAGTGAAAAATAATTCCGGAAGTCGGCTCAGGATCTGTAGTTTTAGTTTTTTGCCATCTACTTTCGAAATTAAAGTTATTTTTCACTTTGTTGTTTTTTTGGATATCATTTTTTTTTTTTTTTTTGTAAAAGTTTTTTATTTTTCACTTTTTAGCTATGGTACCTACTACCCCACACCAATTCGCAGTAAGTATACCACTACTTGCTATGTAAACAACACTGACAGGAACTATTAGAACATCATCTAGATACACAAAGTGGATTAAATACGTATTATCGAAGCTAACTCAAAAACTACCCAAGCAAAGCTATTACAATTTATATGGAACCACCTCTGAATCATGACCTACCAAACAAAAAAAGAATCATAAAATCAATTCATAATTGGCGGAGCACGGCGCGTAAAAAATATACACAAAAAAAAAAAGAAACATAGCTACAGTCGAATTGATAACCTCGCCCTTTCCTTTTTTTGAAGTCTGTTAAAAATCAGGTGTAGATACATAATAATAGAGTATTCTATTCTATTGTACCTACAGGCTGATAAAATTCAATAGCCACACACGCCTTTTTAGGGTTCTGGAGCCAAATGGCAAAAACGGATATAATTTCGTCAAAAACGTTTTTTTCGCTTTTATTATGAACCCTGCCATAATCACCACGGTTGCCAGGCGGATCACAATAGCTCGCCATAATTATTATGATCTTAATAAACTAACGTTATAAAATTATAATTACATTTTTAGGGTCCTTTGGTACAACTGGTAAAACGGTGTTAGGCAGTCTATACTGGTCTATTATAGTGCGCGTCTAATACCTAGACCCAAGATGGCGTCGACTGCTCAGCAAAACATAATGGCGGCTCTTTACAATCGCCGGCCATAGACGATTTCCTGAAAAACTAAACTAGACCACTGAACGGATTTCGATAAAGTTTGGCATGGAGATAGATGGCATCCTGGGAAACCGGGAAAGGACCACAGAACAGATATTTATCTGTTCTGTGGAAAGGACATAGGCTACTTTTTGCCTTAAAAATAATCCTAAAGGGGGTGATAAATAGGATGAAAGTTTATGATCGCCGATTGTGAAGAGGGGCCATAAAACGTCACTCCCGCGCGCCCGCGCCGCGCCGTCTGGTTCAAGTGGTTTGACGCGCATCGTACCGTGTACCTATTAAAGGTCCATGCACTATACTTGCCATCATTTCAGTGATGCTGCCTGTCGGTCGGTCCATCTGCCACTTCATTTTATAATTTTCTGATACTTATGTACCTACTTACCTACTAACCTCCTTATTCATAAAAAATTAAAACGCTCTCTATGCCCATTTTAGTCATGGATGGAAGTGTTTTGTCATTTCATTCGAATTATTAATTTGAGATTGAAAGAAGATACCAAAACACATTAACTAAAATAGGTCTATTTAAGCCGACTGAAAATAATAATAAGATAGAGGTGTTGAAGATCATGGTTAAACGATACTGTGACCATACATAACATACATAATCAGCCTATAACGTTCCCACTGCTGGGACACAGGCCTCCTCTCCTCAAGCGGGCCCAGTGCGGGTTGGACATGTCAGGATGTCACATGTCTTCGAATTTTTGGTTCTAGGACATGCCGGTTTCCTCCCGATGTTTTCCTTCACCAAGCGCCTGTCTGGGTTCGAACCCACGACCTACGACACGTAAGTCAGCGCCGTTACCACTGGACCACCACTGCTCTCACGTACCTAATAAAATGTAGATTTTTTTATTCTGAGAGTTGTTTTGGAAAAAGACTATCGACGAAGTCGCAAAAAATAGAATGTATGTAGTAAAGATTAAATAATATTTTTAATTAAGTACTTTTTATTAGATAGGTAAGTAAAAGTTACACCTTTACAGAATTCAATAGAAAACACCTAATGTAAAGTAGTATTAGTATCTATACTGAACACCTTGGACTTAGCCGTTTTTTTTTTGGTATAACTAAACCTAATCAAAGATTCTGTGATTTTTTATAAACATATCCGGGCAAAAAAAGCAGTATGGCTCACGTGTTGTTTTTACAAAACCGGTTGAATTAATATTCCGAACATATCTCCATAGTAGCTTCGTACATCGAAACCAACCTTATTGCTTTGTGATATGGTTGAATTTATGTAAGCAGTGAAAGTTACTATAATAATTATATATCTTTCATAGAACAAAACTGGTGTTTATTTCTATTCAGTAGTTCTATCGCCATTCGTGTGAGATGTAGATTTCTTAGAGATTTTTTTATGTCAATAAAATAATTATATCACTGATGTCAATAATAAAATTATTGTATCATTTATGTCAGTGTTGAATAATTGCGAAGTTAAGTTGACGTGAATTTTGTGTGTTTAAATGTCAAAACAAAGGATTTCACCGTTTTTAAAACAAGTAAGTTCGGTAACATTTTTAGTAAAACGCGTGTTTCGTGCGACTATTTTGTGCGATTTTTAAAAGTGCTATTTTCTTTGAAAGTTTATGCTATTACACAATGCTTTGAAAGTATGTTTGAATAATTAACAATTTAGATACGAATAACAATATGTGGACCTACATTTAAAATACTTGATATAAAATAGTAGAACTATGTAAATATCTGAATAATTACTTACTTATACTGTGTTATGTTCATGCCCTTCATTAATTGAATTTATTGTTTTATTTTTTTATTTTATTGAATATATATATAACTTCTTTTAATTTTTAAATGTTACTTTTAGTTTATAAGCAGTTTCTGTCCAATGTCTTTTGTCTTTTAATATTATGTAGATACACATATAATTTATTTATACATTAGCAGTAAAAAAACCTTTCCGAAATACTTTTGTGAACCAATGTCAAAATAAAAAAAATTATGATGATTTTGATTATGCTAAAATTAATCAGAAACAAGAAATAAATATAGTTTAGATTTTATACCAACCAATAGCACCATTAAAAGCATTCTTTGTTGATTTTAGCACAAAAATAATTTTAATCCTCATGATTTGTAAAAACAATTATTTTTGTCAATACTCATATTGCCCTAAAAAAAACCTGTTTTAAAAATCATCCTATAAACAGATTGACTAATTAAATGATGCAAAAAATCATATAATTTATTACATAATTTACATAATAATAAAAATCAACCGTTACGCTTTGATTGCTCTGAAATTATTTAGATATAGGAAGATAATACAATATGTTAACATAAATATGAATATGGCAGCACCACAATTATTGCGTGAAACCTTAGGAATTGCGATTTGACCTGCATTGCTCGGTCGCTGTAGGTACTAGTACTAGTAATTTATACGCAAAGAGATTCAGTAGAGCTCGTGGCTAAGTAATAACAGCCGCTCGGGTCGATCCATTAGGTTAATATTAATACAAAATGGCTACAAGCCAATTAAAGCCATTAAGCTACGCTTGCTGGGGTTGGTTCGTGGATGGGTGACCATCTTTACATGCCGAGACTCCTCCGTGCCGTTGGTCCCGGCTGTCATTCGTAGATCTTTGACAGTCGTTACGGGTCGTCAGAAGCCCGAAAGTCTGACAACCAGTCTTATACCAAGGGGTATCGTATTACCTAATTACCTACTGGATTGTGGAGGTCAAGTAGGCAGTCGCTCCATGTAAAATACTGGTAATCAGCTGCATCCGGTTAGACTGGAAGCCGACCCCAACATAAGTAATGTTTTGGTTTCGTTGGAAATATGATTTGTCTGTGAAGAGAAGAGAAGACACGAGCATTGATCACCACGCATGCCCAAGATGGGTTGGTGATTTTAGACTTATATTAAAACTATAAGTCCCCTCACGATGTTTGTCGTTCATTGATGACAATAATGTCCGAGATAAACTCATAAAGTACTTACATAATTATTATGAACTAGCTGTGCCCCGCGACTTCATTCGCGTGGAAGTCGTAAAATACATAATAGGTATACTAATATCAGCCACATTTTAATAAATCTCGGATCGTCGCGCTGCGTTGTATGGGCTGCCCGCGCTATTTGTTCACAAATTCATGGGTTTTATTTTTGCGCGGAATCCAATTCTTTTTCTGAAATAAAAGTAACCTAATTTACTCCTTATAACATCAGCTATCTGCCAGTTTAAGTCCCGTCAAAATTGGTCCTGCCGTTTCGGAGATTAGCTAGAACAAACAGACAAACAGACAAAAATTTAAAAAAAATGTATTTTTGTTATAAGTAGGTACCGCTTATACTTTCTGCATTTAGTAAAAAGCTGTTATTTTGACAATACAATCAGACGACATTCCAATTTTATTTATTTGATAAAGATGTTTAGTATACATTGAAAAGTCACATTAGTAGGTACTTGTCTGCATTTGAACCCACAACCTCGTGCATGAGTGGACTGGCCACCACGACATTAGTGCAGTGCGGTATGACGATTTAAATCTCTGGTGGTATAGATTTGAAACCCACGTTTTATCTTGCATTTTGGACTTTCACTCCTGAAAGGGCGACATTGGTTTAAACTACAACCTGTATTTATAAAAGTAATATGACTGCTTCCTCGTAGTGATGCAGATACTGGCAACCATAACAAATTGCGGGAAAATACCTTCAAAGTTCCTCCATCATTTAAAATATAGTTAGCCTGTACAAAATCAAATAAATCTAGGTATTAGATATCGTGAGGTTGGTACTTATATATTTTATACCGGCTCTCCGAACATCTAAGATTATTAATTAATCACTTGATTTCGGGAAAACCAAAAGATGAATGTAGGTAATTCTAATAATGTTTTTATTGGGTAGGTTTTTTTCACATAATAAGTTTAATAAAATCAATAAAAATACAATGTAGAGACCGATTTTTTGTTAATCTCAATTAAATGTCAGTCATTACTTACAGCATTATCAACTGCGTCATATTGCACGTTTCAGGGCGTAATATAGTCTGTTCCAAAAGTATGTAATGCAAGTATAAACAAAAGTATGTGATGCAAGTATATACAAACCCTGTACCTATGATGCGCGTCATAATTTAGTATTATAAAATAACACGACTAACGAATTTAAATATAGTGAACATATAACTATGTAGCTATCAACAACTGAGAGAAATAATCGCCTACCACTCTAGTACTGTTACTCTTAACTTAAATAAACTTCTACTTGTGCATATTAGTGGAACGTGTTTCTCTATACAACTAACAATCTTCACGACAAATCGGTGTACGGAGTTAACTACTACAACCCGTACAAACCCTGTTCAGATTAAATTCTCACTAAAAATAATTAGTGATCGATTCATCATTCTCTCTATAAATCTCTACTCTTTATATATCGCCATTTTATCAAACAATTATAAAATGTTTGAAAAACAGTAACATGATTATAATTTTCAACAAATTAACATTTTTGGCTGTCCTTACGAGTGAAAAATAAATAATCCCGTGGAACTTGTTTTTGGTTTTTGAACTATTTGTGCACATTGTGAAAACACAGGAAGGCATTGTTGCTGCTTATTTAGACGATTACGGTAATTTTTATTAACGTGCTACACAAACGGCAGTTCGATTGTGACTAAGGGCAATTGTGTGCGTTAGCACAATTTATTTGGTCCACGTCGAGAAGCGCGAACCATATCTTCCATTATACATCAATTCATACATACCTTCTTTTGGAAACAGACATTTTTACTTATGGTTGGGATCGTCTTTACATAGACTTTTGCCGAAAAAGCTCGTTAAACTTCTTTGATAATTTCTTATTGTTTAAAACGCACGCTATGCAGCCAAGCATTATCTGCCAGCAGCTGCAGCATCATTAGCCAGTTGGGGGGTTACATCGCTGGTGAAAATGTACTAGGTTAGACAAATAAAGATATTAAGGCGAGTAGTGCTGCCAACTAGCGCCACCACTGAGAAAAATAAGTCTGGAGATATGGAACATTTTAAAATTTCCTATGCTTCAATTTTTTAGCCAGATGAGGTAGAATTTTTTGTATCAAAAAAAACAACACTAAACCTCCTAAACGTTAATAACGAAAATGTGAGCATAGGAAAGTAAGTAACTAAGTAGTCAAATAAACCCTCTTCCTCTCTCCTACTTTTGGAACTGGTAGATGGGCCACCAAATTATAATGGAAGTTGGATCTTCCCCTGACTATCTCTTGTCCAAGAAGCTTTGCCGTTTAATCCAAATATTTACAACCGCTTTCATAAGCACAGGGCTCATCGAAATCTAGATTACATACAATTCTACTTGCAGTGTTTCGTGTCAGCTACGGTATCCTTCACTACAATCGGCCACGGCTCCGTGGTGGGCTTCCCGGCGATCCTGCTGCCTCAGCTGAAGGAACCTGGCTCCCACATCACCCTCACTGAGGAGCAGGGGTCATGGATAGGTAAGCAATAATTTATTACAAGCTGTTCTTGACTCAGACATTTTTCCGACATGAAAATGTAGGCAGTTACATACTCAATGTTCTTAAAATGCAACGTTTAGAAAGATGATTAAGGAATGCTGCATTGGAGAGTTGCTGGAAACCCACACATTACATGTTGTATGATTGTAGAAGCCTGGCAGCCGAAGTATTAAATATAGCAGCGTATGTGTATGTACGAGTAGTCAGACGCGATGCTGGTAGAACAATTTCCATGAAAGTTTTTATAAAAATTGTTCTACGAGTACTAGAGTCGTGTCACGCCTGTCTGTGGGAGCCTTAATGTTAAACGAGAACATACTTTAATTTATTTATTTATTTTAACATAAAACGGCCAAGGCCAGTTACATTAGTTAAGACACAAACACAAGTAAAGTATTAGTACACAACAAAAGTATACAACTACCCGACAGTTATACGCACTTCTCACAATACTCCAGACATACTGACAAGAACTTCTTAAGGGAGAGTAGAACCTACTCATGAAAATTGACCCCTACAACTCTGAAATATGAAATAAAAATCCGCAGTTGTACATTTGGTTGAGTTATGCGAACATAAATGTATGAATAGAATAATAGAATAAGACATTTATTTCAGACGTAGTCCTTACTGTTAGTAACACAAAAACATTATAATCCTATTGTTAGTACATACAAAAAACAAAGCCATAGAAAGAAATAAAAATTAAAATCACAAAGTGGCACCGTACAGGAGTGCCAGTTAATGGCAAGCCCAGCTGGACGCGACCACCCGCAGTGTGTAGTCGCATCCAGTGCTGCCACATCGGCGAGTCCCAGCGGCCCACGAACACGCTCAGAAGGCTGTTCGAGCTGGCCCGCATGCGCTTCATAAGAGACGCACAACGCTTCCGCATGATTGCATGAAAACCATCCACTCTCTTCACCGCAAACTTTACTGAAGCGCTGCAGTGGCGCGGCAGCCGGAACAGTATCCTGAACGCATTATTATACTGTACACGCAGAGCACTGTATGTACGCTGCGTGTACTTAGTCCACAGGCTGCAGGTGTAAAAAAATTGACAGAAGGCGTTGAATAATGTCACTTTGGCTTGCTCGGTATGAAGCAGCTGATTTTTCTTTTTCGTGATTTCAGGATCTTGGCCCTCGTTTAACCTAGCACATACATACGGCACTAATAACATCGAATTCACACAAGAAACAAAATACGGACTATTTTTATTGTATTTAAATGTTAACTAAATGCTAATCATACCTGTATTATCTAATTAAGTACCTATTGTAAGTTATTTATAATTCATTGTGAGGTCAAACACTACCTAACCCAGGACACAATGCACATACCGGATGACTTTTAACCGTCTTGAAAAAATAGGGTATATTAGGTGAACGGAGTAGAAGCGTATGGCATACCTAGTTTTTTTTTTTAATAGCTTAGTCAGAAAAAAATATCTAAGTATCAATAAATACTACAAATTCGATGTAAACTTTTCATTTTAGAACAATAAAAACATAAATTTTGAAAAAAAATAATAAATCCTTTAAAAATATCGAAATTCAAATCATATGCAACCTGCATTATGATTTGAATTTTGATTTTTTTAAATAAAAAAAAAAATAAAAAAAAAAAACTAGATATGCCATACGCTTCTACGCCGTTCACCGAATATACCCTATTTTATTCAAGACAGTAAAAAAGTCATCCAGTATAATATAAGGTCAATCACAAATAATTTATGTTTTAGAACAACAATAGACTAAAATCTATATATCCACAGACATACAGATTAATGTTACTATTTAACCATTTAGTGTGAGATAAGTACCACAATAACGTGTGGGAAGCTCACACAAACACTGCAGAGGCTAGGTACACACACACACACTTCGATTTGTTATTTTAATGTTTCCGTTAGTTTGAGTCAATCTAAATCTAAATATACATATAAAAGAAGAAACTGACTGACTGACGGACTGACTAACATATCAACGCACAGCCAAACCACTGGGTCTAGAGATTCCAAATTGGCACGTAGGTTTCTTATGAGGTCTAGGGGTGCACTAAGAAAGGATTTTTTCAAAATTCACCCTCTACGGGGGTGAAATAGAGGTCCAAAGTTTGTATGAAAAATCTTATTCCTTGAGTTAATAAACTTAAAACTTGGCGTGAATATTTACTTAAGTAAATTATAAAGTTTGTCATTTTTAGTTTTCCTAAATTCCCCCTAAAAAGGGATATGGGGGGTGTCAAAGTTTGTATGGAGTCATTTTAACACGCGGTCCGATTAACTCGAAATTCAGTATTTATACTTGAGATCAAAAGTGAAGAAAAACGTGTATCAGGGTTTTTCGAATATCAACCCCTATAGGGGTTAAGAGGGGTAGACAATTTTACAGGGCAAGTTTTACTGTGGGGCATGATTAACTCGAAAATTGGTGGTAATAATCTTTCAGTCAAGTTACGGAATTATCCCAAGCGTTTTTTTTAAATTCCACCCTTGTGGGGGTGAAAACAGGGAATATGGTTTATATGAAATATCTTATTCATTTGGTTAATTAACTTGAAACTTGGCACAAATACTTGCCTAAGCAAGTAATAAAGTTTGTCATTCATAGTTTTTCCTCCAGAGGGAAGGGTAGAGGGGAGGGGAGCAGGGGAAGGGGTGGTGAGGAGGGAAAGGGGGAAGGGGAGGGTGTGGTGAGGAGGGAGAAGGGGAGGATGATCAAGGGAGGGAGAGAGGGATAGGAGGGTGTGAGGGGGAAGGAGGTGGAGAGGAGGAAGAAGGGGAGAAGAGGAGTTGGTGAAGGTAGAGGGAGAGGGGAAACCGGTGACGGGGAAGGTTAGCGGGAAGGGGATGTGGTCAGGGGGGTGAGAGGGGGTGGTGAGGGGTAGGAAGGAGAGAGGGGGGCTAGAGGGAGAGGGGAGGGGTGAAGAGGGATAGGAGGGGGGAGGGTGTAGTGAGTGGGAAGAGTATGGACAGGGGGTGAGAGAGAGGGGAGGAGTTGACGAGGGTAGAGGGGAAGGGGAAAGCAATGAAGGGGGTATGAGAGGGAGTGAGAGGGAGTGAAAGGGGGAGAGGGGGTGAGAGGGGGTTAGAGGGAGAAGGGCAGGGGTGAGAGGGGGAGGCGACGAATACCTTTACACCTTAAAGTTGGTTTTTGTATAGCATTGATTCATTGAAGAAACATAGCCCGACATAAATGACCGAAAAATAGAATGTCGGAAACTCGGAACGGCACAAAAAACAGGAGTAAATTCCAGTCGTGCGTCTGAGCTGCCACACACACTTCTTTTTGTTTGTTTGAACGCGCTAATCTGTGGAACTACCAGGCGGACGTTAATAATTATTTTTGCATTTGAAAGCCCAATTCTTAAAAAAGGCTATAGGTATATTTACCATCGCTCTAGGACTCTTAGGTGCCGAGCAAAAAGAAAAAAAGTCAGATTGAGTGGAGCTGTCCAGTCAGTGCACGCTTTGTCAGTAGGTAATTTTGCAGATCAACTCGAGCTTAATGATTCGACGAACAATACCAAAGAAAGGACATTTCAAACTACCAGACCATGATTAAAACTGAGAAAAAAAAACAATGACCCACATGGTCTTCACATTCAGTTAATCCAATAGATCAATGATCTAAGCCTGGTGACATCGGCTAGTGGTACCTACTGTTCACACTTACCTAAACCAATCATCTGCTAACATTTCAGCATCAGTGACAGCCATCACCCTGCTACTCGGCAGCTTCATTACGCCACCTATCATGGGCCGCCTCGGCCGGAAGGTTGCGCACTTTGTGGTCATCGCCAACATCCTCGTCGGGTGGGCCGTGATACTCCTGGCTAAAAGTTTCGAAGTAAGTGTCTTAATAGGGGAAGCGGAACTTAACACAAATACATTTTTTTCAGTCTAGGGTAGGTTATTTAGGAACACTCACAATACATGTTAACCCTTTAAACCATACCTAGAGCTAAGGAAAACGGAGGAGCACGGAATCGCCTTGCCAGCGGCATCTAGAGACGGTAGTTCTGATACAATCGTTGTTATATATGACAAAGAAAAGTGTAATTTAGTGTCACAGTTTAAAATAAGAACAATAGAAGAAAAACTAGCCATCTTTTGACTGTCCAGAGTGGCAAGGGAAAATAACCAATCAAAACTCTCCATCTCCCACCTCTCAACCTCTCTCTCTCTCTCACTGACTTTCTTATTTCAAAATCAAAAGTGCAAACATGTATGAACGTGAACAACAACAACAATAACATGAGCATGTTGTATTGTCTAATATATGAACAAAGACAGGAAGATCATAGCAAGTGATGTTCTGTAGTTTCTGCTTACCCCCATGGGAAAAGGCGTGAGATTATGTATGAGTATAATTTATGTTATGTAACTTATCCTCTGTTCCAGGCAATGATTGTTGGAAGAGTAATCCACGGCATGTCCTTCGGCCTGATGCTGCCTCTACGCTCAGTACTCCTCGGAGAATACACCAGCCCGAAGAACAGAGGAGCATTCCTCACCATGGTCTCCGTAGCCCAGGCCTTCGGAATCCTGCTGGTCCACCTCATAGGGTCCTTGGTCTCTTGGCAGAAGACTGTTCTCATCCTCACCGCGTTTCCTCTCGCCAGTCTCCTAATGACATTCTTCATCCCTGAATCTCCGAGCTGGCTTGCAGCTAGAGGCAGATATGAAGAGTGCAGAAAAACCTTCCGATGGCTCAGAGGCGATGGAGAAGAAGAGGAATTAGAAGAAATGATCAAAGCTAGATGTGAATCGAATAGAGCCACAATTTCCAACTGTAAAGATCTAATGGTTCTCTTCAAAAAGAAGGAGTTTTACAAACCAATAGTAATAATGATACACAGTTACATGATGGGAGAATTTTCTGGTGGTGCTCTAATGTCTTGCTATTCTACGACAGTTATCGCTCACCTGGCTGGTCCAGCAGTAGATGCTCATGTGTGGATGATAGCGTTGGACGTTCAGAGGAATATTTCAAACATTATGGCAGTATACGTAGTCAATAAGGTAAAACGAAGAACGATGTTTATGACTACGGGAGGCCTTTGTATCCTCAGTAACATAGCCATAGCTTGCTATGTTTACGCTAAAATCCAGGGATGGTTAACTTACACAGCAGTATGGCTGCCAATTTTACTCATCAACATACAATTCTTCACTGTAGCTGTTGGAATGGTTTGTCTCCCTTACGTCATTGCTGGCGAAATATTTCCTTTGGAGTATAGAAGTGTTGGAGGCAGTATTAGTATCGTCTCCATAGCCTCTGGGTATTTCCTGGTCACGAAAACTTTCCCAGCAATGGTTGACAGTATAGGTCTGCACGGTTCTTATGCAGTTTATGCAGCAGCCATGTCATATAACCTGTGTGTAGTCTGGTGGTTGCTGCCGGAGACCAAAGGCCGGACCCTGCAGCAGATTGAGGAGCATTTTAGAGGGAAGACGTTGGTTCCTGAAGAGGTAGAAGTGAGGCAGTGTTTGAAGGATAAGGTGGACGTTGAGAAATCTAAAAATGATAGCTGATAGATCCGGAATCATTGGTGTTGTGTGGACTCTCTGTGATTTTAGGTAATAGTGCAGATAGCACAAAAACAAATATGTGTGTGTGTGTGTGTTATTTTGTCTCTATTTTAGAAATCAATCTAAAATGGAAAATATACCTAGAACAAATTTTAAATACTTTCAAATGGCGTTTGGTCCTTTTAGCCTTAATGAAGAATTCAATCAATCTGCCTAGCTGTTGGGTTGGCTCCCAGTCTAACCGGATGTAGCTGAATACCAGTGTTTTACATGCCAATAAAAAGTAAATTGCAAATTCTACAGAAATAAATAATCTTACGGAAAATAATTATATTATTACCTACTATATTAAACAGCAATATGGTATTGATTATTAATAATGCATCGATAACATAATCGAATAGGCTATAGGAATTATATTATTAATTAAGTAAGCACCGAATTATAATTATTAAAATAATCATTATACCTATGTTTTAAGTGCTTCGTATAGTTTCTTTGATAGTGAATGTGATACTGTTGTACTAAATGCACATTTTTGTATATATACATATTTTTATATGTAAGTGCTGTATGTGAAAAATAAACAAAACTATGTACATGTATTTTCCTGTTTTCAGAGTTCCTTATCCAACCAATGACTGAACCTGTGACGATCTCTGTCACAAGGTTCTTTCTCAGTAACGGTGAATGAAGTCGGTATCCAGTATAAATGAAATAGCAAAATGTCGCAGAATCCTTTTATTAACATAACATCACGCTTGTAATCCACAAAGGGTCAGGCAGAGGTCTACCTATATAATACACTCACATTTCGCCAGGGCCATAGATAAGTATCTTATTTGTCAAGATTATGCATTTGATCGGTTTTTCCTTATTATTTGCAATAAAACGCATAATTTCTATGTCAATGACATCGAACCAGATTTGTGTAACAGTGTGTGCGCTCGTGCAAGTAAAGGTCAACACAGATGAACGTGGATCGGTTAGATCATCGGTTGTATGTCTGTGTGGGTGTTTCTAAAGTACCTACCTGATGAAACAAACAAACCCTTCTGAGCCAGAGCCATAGATATATGAAAGAAGTGTTTTAAGCCACCCTTCGCTTGATTGAAAGCAAAACAGATGTGGGCCCAGTTTACCACTATCAAATTTTAAAAGGGGTAACTGGTCCGCGGGCCCAGTTCCATAGTGGGCCGAATGACCCCTAACGTGTTTAATTTCTAAAAAGCTGTGAATGATATAATCTCAGATTACAGAACAAACCAGGTGGTGCAAATGCGCATAAAGTAGGGACAACTCAAACTGCACAGTGCGCGGTATGGAAATAAGATCGTAGGCTCCATCAGATTTTTTTATAATCTGAGGAAATAAATAACCTACAACCAATGCCTACAACCGCGCATATTCTTTTCATCTGTAATTTTCCCTACTAGCAACAAAAGATAGACTTTCGAAAATTTCAAAAACCTATCTTTCTGTGGTTTTTATATTTCCTATTTACTTTTTTTTCTATTCTTTCATATTTGCAATTACATTCTGTTATAACGTATTATTTATAACGTAAACAAGACTTTAGCCATTGCAACCTGTCCTACTTATAAGCAAATGTCTTGTTAGAAAAGGACAACGCTATTGCCGCTACCATGAAGTTTTCACCTTCTTGACCGACGTTTTGGTACTGTCAGCATTCCAGTTTGTATATTAGTTCCATGGCCTTATCATAACCTATAAGCTTCGTCTGTGCCTATAAGTTGCAGTCTAAGGTCGCAGTGCTATAATAATAATAATAAAAATCTATAACTATACTCTATGATAAGCTGGCAACACTAACGTCAACACTTCACTTTTTTTTCATAATTTTCATAGTTTTATTCATTTTAGACCCCGTTTTTTATTGTATCACAAATCCAAAAGAAACCTAAAACTCTTTAAATCAAGACATAATCTAAAAAAGAGGAAAATGAACCAAAATCTTTGATAAAAGACTAATAAAAAAATGCCGAGTCGAAGGTGACATCTGTCACGTCACCTCCGATAAAACAATGATAAAACGGAAAGTTGTTGTGTGTAGTGCATGAGACGGACTCAGTCGATGAACGAGAACGTCAAGCGCACATATTACGGGTCTCCAGAAGAGGGAACTAACCTCAATGTGTACCGTGCTGCCTCTGTTTCAGGAACTATAACCAACCATCAACGTGTCGACCCAACGACTATCGGATCAGTTTGGACGATGCCGCACTTGACAGGCTCCGCTCAGAGGTACTGAGCAACCATATCGCTTCAACTCCGGCACAGACCGCGGTACAAGCTTCAACTATTGACGCAATCCCGCCGCGGTCCAATCATGTTGTTGAAGAGGACGATGATAGGGTTGCCACAGCAAGTAGCCACTGCAACGTCCGATTGAGGAGCGCACTGGAAGATGCGTTTCACGAGTATAGATCTACTCCGACCGAACTTAGACCCCGATAATAGCCTACCTATGCACAAGAATAATAGGGCGCTGGTGAGTGTCTTGAACTCGCACCTTAAAAATTTTTTCGAGAGCAGCGAGGTTCTCATTGATACACACCCGATCCTGTATGTCGTTAAGCTAATGTCAAGTTTCCAAACTTGACGGAGCTACTTGACTAAAACCAGCCGTACCAGACTGGCAGTGCAGGATCGAGCGTCATATCGATGGGGCCAGGGTACTCATCGGCAAACTATACTGTTTTAGAGAGGGCAATACACGACCACGCGTGATGCGCTTTGTAAGGCAGGCATTCTCGGGGACTGGAATCAGCCTTAGAGAATACATGTCCCGTTTCACAGAGCGCATTGACTTCCTGAAGCAGAAAGTTTGTGCATGGGCGAGCCGTTTTCGGCGGTATAAGCAGCGGGCGGGTTGATCGATGCACATAGAATGCATATTCCAGTGCAATGAGAGGTGGGTATGTAGAACTTGGGAGTGACCTGAACAAAATGTTACAGACGTGTGCCGCTCGGATGATGCCGTCACGAGTGCATTCTGGCGCAGCATCTGGTCGGTGCCCGTCTGTCACGCTGAGGCTGGCTGGATGCAGGATGTCGAATTGTCGACCGAGTGTGTGGAGCTATACCAGAAATGGAAACAGTCCTAATTACGCCATTGGACGTAGCCAGAGCAGCTGTTGGACAACACATACAACTTTTGGTTGAAATGGCTTATTGGTTTACGCCATGTGTATCCGGCATATCAATTCTAGTCATCTTTAGAGTTTGGGTCGCTACCGCAGCTTCTAAAAACAGACGTTACCCACCTGCTCCTTAGGACAGGTAGTTCCGCGGAATCCAAGAATTATAGACCGATCACATGTTTATCGACGGTCTACAAACTTCTTTCATCTACTTTGAGAGCAAAAATTAATACGCACATTGAGAGTAACTCGATTATGCCTGCCTTTCAAAATGAATGTAGGAACAGGTCCCGTGGTGCTACAGAGCTACTCCTCATCGACATGGCCTTAGGGCACAGGTTCGTTGTTCCCGCAAGGATTTGTCGACATGCTGGATAGATTATAGGAAGGCCTACGACTTGGTGCCGCATAAGAATGAAAAGGGAATAATTTATTGGTCCGTTGTTACAAAATAAATTTCAAAAATATGAATATTGTATGCTTTTGCTTACTGTAACTAGAATATTTAGCATATTTATTTTAACAGCGGTCCCCAAACTAGGCAGCGGCCGGCGCCTGTATCTTGGGGGCCTGAGTTGCTTTGTCTTAAATTTTAATTCGAGACATGTTTGCGTTAACTTTAATTAATTTTAGGATGTTTCAAAATGGACAGAATACAAGTCTCAATTAAATAAAGATAGTGACATAACAAGTTCAAATTATACTAAACTGAGCGAAATAATATAACTTTGAATAATGTGTAATAATTTGTAATGTGAGTGTGCGTGAGTGTGGGAGGGTGTTTGTGTGAGTGTGAGTGTGGTGGTCAGTTGTAGGTGTGGATTTTTGTGTGAAGGATTAAATGACTACGTGAATGATTTGCTTGTAGATTTTGATGTTAATTCACTATTTCCTCATTGAAAATTCTTATTTTGTTTGATAGGACTCTCGAGGTGGCGTGGTCCTATTGTCAACAAGTCAGAATCTGATGAGGGGATCCCGCGGAAATCGAGGGAAACCCACAAATTTTATAGGCACACCTATAGCAATTTGAGTATTTTTTTATAGAAACTGGTGCATTTGGTCACGGAAAGCACTATTTGGTGTTGTGGAACTGATGAGGATGACTACAGATGGCCATCGAAACTACTCAATAATACGTATTTCACGGGTTGCGATTCGATTACTTTGATATGATTGCTAAGCAATTTATGCTCGTCACAATGCATATGATGAAGTGGAGCTGATGGTGAGTTCCCATCAGTTCCAGTTCTCCTGGTTCGTTACTGGGAGAACTCCTCAACAGTTAACGTCCCTGTAACGGGAAAAGCAATATTTTGTAAAAGGTTATTGTAACTTAGATAAATTGACCCACTAACTGACCCAATAAAATGTGAAAAATCTTTTTTACAAAAAAAAAACAACCGAGTTCCAAAAAAAATACTACAAAGGGAAAAGTAACTTTACTTTCGGAAGTCGGTGGCAAAAAACTAAAAAACAGATCCAAAAACACCGACTTCCGAAATTAAAGTTATTTTTCACTTTGTAGTATTTTTTTGGAAGTCGGTTGTTTTTTTTTTTTTTTTTTTCGTAAAAAAGTTTTTTTGTCATTATTTTATATGAGCGCTTGCTTATTTTATTGTAGATATGAGTGTGTGAGTAATAGGGGCACCGTCTGGCCAGAAGACTGTTTGCATAAGATATAAGATACGTTTTGAGAGCAGGCTTTGTTAGCCAGGTCTGTTTTTAATAGATTTGTGTACATGCAGTGCAAATATATACAGTTGACGTACTCGAAGAAACGGAAATTCATTGTATAGCAGATCTGTCGGGAACCTAAAGGGCTTTCTAAGCATTACTTTGATAACGGTTACATACATGGTGACTACATATTATATATTTCATGAGGGTGCTGGAGTTGTACAAGATTGATGCGACGCTAAGCACCTTCCTTGAGCCGTGTATGGGGCAATGGAGGACGGTCTTTCACTATCCGGGGTGTCAACAAATCCAGGGGAATGATGAGCCTGTATGGATTAAATGGGGAATGTTTCAGGGCGACAGTTTGAGTCCACTTCGGTTCTGCTTAGCCCTGAATCCTCTAAGCACACTGCTGGAGGATTCAGGTCTAGGCTATCGGCTGAGGAGAGGTAGTCAGATCATATCTCAGCTTCTCTACATGGATAATTTGAAACTCTTTGCCCCCAACAAATTGCGGCTGACGGAGGTACTGAAGGTAACTGATACTTTCAGTAGCGCCATCAGGATGGAATTTTGTGTGGACAATTGTGCAGTTATGCATGTAAAGCGAGGGGAGATTATGGAATCTGAGGAAATTCAACTCTCGGATTCCATACACCTTAGATCCTTCTCCTCTTCCGAAAGCTATAAGTATGTCGGTACCGTTAGGCATCAACGTTGCTGAAGCAATAAATGAAGGAGCGCTTCTTTGGTCGACTGAAGAAGATAATAATTAGTCTTCTTTTAGGCGGAAACAAGGTGCGCGCCTTCAACGGATGGGTCAAGCTGGTCTTGATGTACTCTTTCGGCATACTCAAATAGACTCAGACCGAACTACATGTCCTGCATAGGAGGGTCCGTACACTGCTGACTACAAACCGGATACATCACCCACGATCATCTGTGATGAGATCCCGCGGAAGTGCGGGGCCGAGGCTTTTTGAATGCGAAGACTCACCACAACCGCGAGGTGTGCAGCCTTAGGGAATATCTTTAAAAGCCGAAGTGGGAATGCACCTTGATGTTGTCACAGTGGACAAGGAGCTCACCCCGATCTCCATGGCTAAAGAGAACTGGCGCAAACCTATAGTACTTACTATCGATGACCACAAGGAAGTATGGCAAAGCTAGAAGCTTCACGGGCGCTTAGACTTTTTAGCATCTGTATCCTGGCTACGTTTTGCGGATCTTTTCGGTTAAACTGGTTTCATCTGTACAATTATGGCCGAAGTTGACGCTTAAGCACCGGAGACATAATGACGGACGGGACGGTTGACGTGTGTCGGGCATGCCACCGTTCGGATGAATCCATCAGACATAATTATCTCTGGTTGTTTTCGTCTAGCTAACGGTGAGTACTTGCACAGGCATAACCAAGTGGCCAGGATTATTCACCAGCAACTTACTTTGAAATATAAACTTGTGGACTCTGATGTACCGTATTACAAGTATGTGCCCGATCCAGTTCTACAAAATGACCATGTCACGTTGTACTGGGATCGGTCTACCATTCACTCACTGACAGGACTATTGTCGCCAAAAAGCCTGATATAGTGGGATAGATCGATTAGCGCGCCTCGCAATGATTGTCGATACCATTCCACATGACGAGAACCTTGTGAAAGCTGACAAGGAGAAACAAATAAAATGTCTCACTTAGCTCACGAGATTGTTGACATGTGGAATGTGAGCTCAGCTGTCATTGTGCCGATAGTCGTAACGGCCAATGGCCTGATGGCCGAAAGCCTCGACCAACATCTCTCGAGGCTATCCTTAGACGGTTGGATCAAGGGCCAGATTCAGAAGGCAGTACTCCTCGATACGGCTCGCATTGTGAGGAGGTTCCTGTCTCTGCAACACTCTATTTTTTTATATTTTTAAATGTTTTTTTTTATATATCATTTTATTTAAAGAAATATTTAAAAATGTAATAAGGTAAGAATGAAAATTAATAAAGGAGATAATAATAACCCCACCGACTTATCTCTAAATTTACATCGTGGTAGGGCTTGCGCGCTGCTGAACTCTGGGTCTGTGCTACCGTACATTTTTACGGGATAAAAAGTAGCCTATGTGTTATTCCAGACTATAATCTATATCTGTGCAAAATTTCATCCAGATCCGTTCAGCCGTTCTGGCGTGATTGAGTAACAAACATCTATCCACCCATCCATCCAAACTTTCGCATTTTATAATAGTAGTAAGATAATAAGTATATCACTGCTAACAATAATAAAATTATTATATCATTTATGTCAGTGTTGAGTCGCTGAGTTATGTTGATGTGAATTTTGTGTGATTAAATGTCAAAACAAAGGATTTCACCCTTTTTTAAACAAGTAAGTTTGGTGAAATTTAATTTTTAGGTAATACTCGTACACGCGTTTCGTGCGACTATTTTGTACAACTTTTGAAAGTGCTATTTTCATCATTATGACCTACATTTAAAATACTTGATATAAAATGCAATGACAAAATTTAAAAAAAAAATTATGATTTTGATTATGTTAAAATTAGTCAGAAAAAGAATAAGTAAACTAAATAATCATTATTTTCCTAATTTCCACTCAGTTTAGATTTTAGACAACAGCACCAATTAAGCATTTTTTGTTGATTTTAGCACGAAAAATAATTTTAATCCTAATGATTTGTAAAAACAAATATTTTTGTCAATACATACTCATATTGCTATAAAAAAAACCTGTTTTAAAAATTATCCTTTATAAAGAGTGATTAATTAAATGATGCAAAAAAAATATAATTTAATACATAATAAACAACGTGTCATTTTGCATCCTCGTCAAATTTCAGGGTGTGGTACAGAACATCAAACCGAATAACTTTCTCCATGGGACCAACATCGTATTCGCGAAAAAAATTTCAACTGACCCATAGAAAACTTATTTACCTACTCGACATAAATGTATGGGACGGCTGATTATTTTTTCGCTATTACGATGTAAGCCTTAAGAATTGTGATTTGACCTGCATTGCTCTGTCTTGCGCTGTAGGTACAAGTGGTATACGAATTTAATTCGTTTACTTGCACAGTTGCGCAAAGAGATTCAAACTAGAATCAGAAATCCATGATGATCCATGCGTCATGTTCGTGAACGGGCGCCGTCAGTTGGGACTGGTCGCCTCTTAGCTGCCACGGCTTATTTTTAATTTTAATATTTAATTTAGTTGTTTTAGTTTTTATCTTTTTATTACGGACGCTTTTTAACGTGCACGTCTTTCTACATTGTTCATACATCGTTCATGTTGAAAATATACAATATTTTCAACATGAACGATGTAACCAATATTTTGTAAAAATATTATGATTTAAAAGAGTGTCCGTGGAGTTTCTTGCCCGTTCTTCTCCATAGGGATCTACTACGCTTTGGAATGGGCAACTAGCTTCATCTTTCTGACTGACCGACCCATTGACAATTCAAAAGTGCCTGTAATTGGTTTATTTGAAATAAATGCTTTGAGTTTGAGTTTGAGAAAGGTCAATGTTTTAGTTTCTTTGAAAATATACTACTTTCTCGGTAGCTGGGTTGCGGAGGTCAGATAGGTTGTCACTCCATGTAAAATACTGGTATTTAGCTGCAACAGATTTGACTGGAAGCCGACCCAAACATAGTTGGAAAAATGGTTAGGCAGATGATGATGAGGACGGAACTAATAGATGGGCCACCAAATTATGATGGACTTCTTCCCAGGACAAACTCTGTTCCAAGGAGTACTTTTATTTAATCCAAATACTTACTATAGCTTTCGTAATCAAAGGGAAAATATATAGGGTGACTGGTAATTAGTGACCGATACTTAAACATATTGTACTCATGATAACAAACAACTTTTACTATGGGACCAAACCTGAAATCGCAAAAAAAAAAATCAGCTGTTCCCTACATTTTGACGTGTTATGCGAATAGAACATAAATATTTTTAGGGAGCAGCAGTTTTTTTTTTTCACGATTTCCAGGTTTGGTCCCATAGTAAAAGTTCTTTGTGATCATGAGTACAATCATGTGTTTACAGGAAAAGTTTTTAAGCAGTGCGCAAATTTTCACTAAGTGTTCTACCCATGAATATGAGCAACTTTCACTATGGGACCAACTATGAAATCACGAAAAAAAAATCTGCTGTTGTTTCTTACATTTTGGTCGAGTAGGTGTTGAACTTTTGTATGAAACAGCAGAGTTTTTTTTTCGATTGATTTCATATTCATGGGTAGAACACCCTGTAAAATTGCGCACTGCTTAAAAACGTATAATAGAACTTGCATTAAATTCTACATAATCTGCTACTTGCAGTGTTTCGTGTCAGCTACGGTGTCCTTCACTACAGTCGCGCACGGCGCCGTGTTGGGCTTCCCGGCGATCCTGCTTCCTCAGCTGAAGCAACCTGACTCTCTCATCACCATCACTGACGAGCAAGGGTCATGGATAGGTAAGCGATTATTTATTACAAGCTGTTCTTGACTCAGAAATTTTTCCAACATGAAAATATAGGGTTACTGGTAATTAGTGACCGATACTTAAACACATGATTATACTCATGATAACAAACAACTTTTACTATGGGACCAAACCTGAAAACGCGGAAAAAAATCAACTGCCCCATACATTCATGTTCGCATAACTCGTCAAAATGTAGGGAGTAGGTGATTTTTTTTTCGCGGTTTCAGGTTTGGTTCCACAGTAAAAGTTGTTTGTTATCAGGAGTATAATCATGTGTTTAAGTATCGGTCACTAATTACCAGTCACCCTATATAGACAGTTACTCAATGTTGAAAACTCAAGCAACGTTTGGATAGGTGCTACTGGTGAGGAATGCTGAATCGGAGAGTTGCTTGAAACCTCCGTCATTGCACCTATTTTTAAAACTTTACCTACATGTTGTACGAATGTACTTACTATGTTTGCATTACCATAAGTTGATAGCGTGTTATGGCTCCCGCAGACAGGCACGACGCGACGGCGCGACGCGATCCTGGTAGAACAATTTCCATGAAGTTTTCTTATAAATTGTTCTACTAGAGTCGCGCGGCGCCTTTCTGTGAGAGTTTTTATGTTAAACAAAGGACATACTATAAGGGAGAGTAGAACCTAATCATGAAAATTAACCACTTTTACTACGGAACCAACTCTGTAATATGAAAAAAAAATCCGCTGTTCCCTACATTTGGTTGAGTTATGCAAACATAAATGTATGAAGCAGCTGATTCTTTTTCGTGATTTCAGGATCTTGGCCCTCGTTTAACCTAGCACATACGTACGGCACTACTAACATCGAATTTACACAAGAACAAAACACGGACTCTTTTTATTGTATTTAAATATTAATTAAATGCTAATCATACCTGTAAAATTTATAATTCATTGTGAGGCCAAATTTATATCACCTAACCCAGGATAAAATGCACATATTATTTATTTATTAGGTACACCAACAGCAGTACATACAGATAAAATAATACAAAGCAATAAGATAATAAAATTATTGGTATGTATGCCTATTACAGGTATACACAGCGTTCACATCAAAACAACAACGTAGTTAACATAAATTAAAAACTTATGAATACATAAAATACAATACAATTCAAAATAGTAGTTCAAACTAGTATTTACATTTAAAAAAAAAAGAAAAATATAAAATGTGGCCACGGAAGGTGAAAACGTATGAGTGTGGATAAAAATACTAAGATTTAATATCAACATGAATTACAACAAATAATAATAATTTATTGGTTAGTTTATGGGCTCCCGTACCTCGGAGACTGATCTTCTAAATTGATTGAGTGTTACACCGTGTAAGTCGGTTTCTGACGATTTACAAAAGCTGTTGTAATTTCTGCACATTCGGACCAAGGGAGCGTTGAGACCAAGATTGGATTTGGAGAAAGGGATATGAAGCAACCTGGTGATGGGATGTCTGGGAGGTTTTGAAGGGACTGAATATTGGATACGCTCAACAAGATCGCTACATTTTACAAATCCGTTTGTAACTTTGTAGAGGAAAATTAGATCACGCGAACGGCGACGGTCTCGCAGTGTCTTTATATTGAAAAAGTGTAAGCGCTGTTCATACGGACAGCGATGGCTAATTTTCCTGGATATAAAGGCTATGTGTTTTGTGAATGCTCTTTGTATTCTCTCAACTCTTTTTGAATGAACTGCATAGAACGGATTCCAGACAACACTGGCGTATTCCAACCGACTTCGTGCCAGGGTATTAAACAAGACTATTCTGGTCTTTGTCAGTTGGAAGTGTTCCGTTTTACAAAATCCAGCATCCGTGCCAATTTCTTAACAATGTCGTTGATGTGTGGCTTAAAATTTAGTTCATCGTCGACCAGAACTCCAAGATCCCGTATTTTACATACCTTAGACAGCGTAGTATTGCAAAGGGTGTAGGTCGTTGAAAAGGATGACTTTTTTTTAGAGAAGCGTAAAAAGAAGCATTTTCGTGTGTTTAAGGTCATATTGTTAGCTAAGCACCAGTTTTCAATATTTGTTAAGTCGCTTTGAACGAGGGTAGTATCTGCAGGCCCCGTGATCTTCCTATAAATCTTTAAGTCATCAGCGAACAACTAAGCTTGACAATGCTTGATTTGACTAGTGATGTCATTAACAAATAGCAAAAATAAAACTGGGCCGAGATGGGAGCCTTGTGGGACTCCAGAACGTACATGGAATTCATAAGAGACATAGCCATTGACAGCAACAAACTGAGAGCGATTTATAAGATAGGACGCGAACCACCTCAGCAGCGATCCGTGGACACCACTAATCTCGAGTTTTGCTATCATGAGTGAGTGACTTACTTTGTCAAATGCGCTGCTGAAGACCGTGTATATTGCGTCGACTTCGTGTCTGCCATCGAGCGCTTCAGATATGTCAGATAATAACCTCATGTCCCAACAATCCCGTCGCACCCTTCTTGAAATGATGACTCTGTTTAGTATATGCCGCAATAAATTTTATTGTACTGATCTTGTGAACAGTCTGTGCTACCTGATCCCTCGTACTGTAATCGGTCGTGAGGTTCGTTCAAGACGCCTATTTGCTACTTCATTTTGTCGAACTAACTCAGGCGTTCGCTCGCCGTTAGATCGTTTGGTTGACACCTATATTAAACAGTTTGGCTCTACTGATATTATGTTTCTCAGCCAAGCTGTATTTAAGAGTGAAATTATGACTATTTTAAGAGATCATAGCCCTAATATATAGTTAATAAGTAATATAAGTGCTTTTTTAACTTGCTCTGCTAACAGCTAGCTATTCTGTATGGTAATCTGTGGATAACGTCTTGAGTAGTGTATTTGTTACTTTTATTGCAAGTTATATATTGTATGCCTACTGTGTAATATACTGCTGTTTGTTATTCCTAACAAATAATATAAAATAGATAAGTAACGGACTAGATTAGTCTCGATAGATCGCCCAACTCGGAATCCGTGTTGGCAGTCGGAAAGCTTAGTATCCAAGTAGTTGGTAATGATGGGACAAACGAGACATTCAAAAAGCTTGAAAAAATAGGATAGGATGGAAATCGGCCTGTAGTTTTTGATGTCGCTGGAGTCACCTTTTTTGTACACTGGCACGATACGGGCCTTTTTCCATTCGTTGGGAAATACTCCCGACTCTAAGGACCGATTAAATAAGAGAGACAGTGGCCCTGCAAGCGCTCTTCCACATGATTTCACAAAAACTGGTGGAATAGAATCGGGACCGGCACCGTTGGTGGTATCTAGTTTTTTAATTTTAACTAGAACTTCTTGTGATGTAAATTTTATATTAGTTAGCACTCCGAATGATTCTTGTATATTTGTTGTTACACTGCTATTTGGGTCGGTTAAAATCGAAGAAAAGTTGGAAGCAAAGAGATTTGCAATATCAGATCCATTGTTAGCTACTACTTCATCCATGTGCATTATGGCTGGAACCGCTGATTTACTATTTCGTTTGTTTTTAATATAGCGCCAAAATGCTTTAGGATCTTTTGTCAGTCTCAATATGGTGTTTGTAATCGCTGTAGTTTTGGTTGATCATTGTATGACAACGGCTTCTGAGTAGGTCGTAGCTCAACTTGTCTCGAGAATTATTGTATTTACGAAATTTACTACGATACTTCTCTTTTTCAGATAGTATTTTTACGAGCGCTTTACTAAACCAAGAAGGATATTTTGAATTTTTGCAACTGTGTTTCGGTATATGCTTGTCGATCAATTGTTTTAATTTTGCATAAAATATAGAAACTAGGTCATTAATATCACCGGAGTGGGAAAATTCTAGATGCCAGTCTATAGCATGTAGGTCTGACATAATTTTTGCGTAAACATTTGTAGAAATTAGGGCGAATGTTATTTTTTGAGCGTAAACATTTTATATTTCTCTTAGACATTGAAATGAGCAGTGCTGGGTATTTAGGATCAAGTCTAGTAAGAAGATCAGAGGTATGGGAAGCATAAATATTGTGCATATTGCTTATAACTAAGTCCAGTATTCTATCGTCAATGCTGCAAACGTAGTTAAATTGAAAAAGACTATTAATTCCTAAAAAGTCAACAAACATATCCCCTAAAGTGTTATTATAATTATTAGGAATAAAATGGTTTTGTCCATCTAAACATGACCATTTAATAAATCCGAGATTGAAATCTCCGAGGATCAGAACATCTTCAACGTTATTTATAACATTACTGACATTGTTCAGAAAATTTGACAATGACTCTGCTTTTATTGGAGGAACTAAATACGAGACACAAATGGCAATAGTTTTTACAATGTTATTAAATTTTAATTTGACAGACACCCAAAGGTCTTCGTTATTACTCTCCCAGCTGTAGACTCTGGCTGATGGAACATCCCGTGAGACAGCTAAAAGTACTCCGCCGCCATCTTTTTTAGCATTATTGTGACAAATTCTATCGCGACGGTAAACATTGTACCTAGAATCGAACAATTCACTGCTCAGGATATTTGAATTTAGCCAAGTCTCAGTAAAAGCTATTATTTTATAATCATTCAGTAAAGTGTTTTGGTACAGATCATTTGTTTTTGTTCTTAAACCTCTTATATTTACATATTGTAAGCATAGATGTATAAAAAAGGCGGACAGATTCTCGCTAACAAAAACTGTGTCTATCGGAGTCAGCCAGCTCGCTGTACCTACAGGCACGCACACATTCACACATCATTCATCAGTCAACCATTAGTAATATGGTAACGTATTAATAATCAATCTGCCTAGCCTTTTCCCAACTATATTAGGGTCGGCTTCCAGTCTAACCGGATGCAGCTGAATACCAGTATTTTACATGGAGTGACTGCCTATCTGACCTCCACAACCCAATTACAGGGTAATACGATACTCCTTGGTAAGACTGGTTGTCAGACTTTCGGGCTTCTGACGACCCGTAACGACTGTCAAAGATCCACGAATGACAGCCGGGACCAACGGCTTAACGTGCTTTCCGAGGCACGGAGGAGTCTCGGTATGTAAAGATTTATTTATTTATTTATTTATTTTATTTGGCTCTACAACAATGAGTACACTATTACATGTATATAGTAAAACATTTCAAACTTAAGTCTAAGTGCCCCATTACTTAAAGAAGAGCACTGCATGCACTACATTATGCGCTTATAACTAATTAAAAAATGAAAAAGATGAAATAAAAATACAATTAAATAATGAAAACAACTTAACTGTCGATAATATTAAGTTAATTAGGCCAAACAGAATTAAACTTAATTATTTTGCGAGTTATATTTAAACATTTTTGTGATAGTAGGTACAGATGTATGACATAAGTCAACTTCTTCATCATGTTCTTTGTATACAGCATACATTCTATATAATGAGCAATGTTGCCTTAAATTTGTATTGCATTTTGGCATGCAAAACAGTTTCTTATTTGATTTTCTTGGCAGATTTCGTGGCACATGGAAGGATATTCTACTAAGCAACTCGGGACAGTTCAAAGAGCCTGTTACTAGTCTTTTAAGGAAAATTAAATCCAACATATCTCTTCTTTTCTCTAACGAGACAATCCTGAAATATTTTAATCTTTCCCGGTACGATTTCAACCTTTTACCCATACCACAGTGAAAAGTAAGATGCCATAAAAATCTTTTCTGCAATCGTTCGATACGTTTGATGTGCACATTATATTTAGGAGACCAGACAACACTACAATATTCTAGGTGACTTCTGACTAGCGAGTTGTACATAATTTTTTTAGTTTTGACTTTTTTAAAGGTTTCGCACTCTCTCATGACGAAACCTAGTACTTTTGTTGCTTTTAATGTGACTTTGTCAATATGCTCAACAAAACTAAGCTTTTTATCAAATTGAACACCTAGGTCTCGTATAGAATCCACTTCCTCAAGCAGTTGACCATTAAAGTTATATGCTGTGGGTGAGACATTTTTTTTTTTAGTAAATTTGATGTGCTTACACTTTTTGATATTTAAAGACATTTTATTGTGCTCACACCACTTACTCAGTCTGCCTAAATCAGCCTGAAACTGTACTGAATCAGCAGGCTTTCTAATTGCTTTTATGGCTTTAAGGTCATCAGCGAATAAAAATATACTAGAGTTCTGAAAGCACTTGTATATGTCGTTAATAAAAAGGGTGAATAAAGGTGGTCCCACACGAGAACCCTGGGGAATTCCTGAAGTGGCTATATATGGATCAGAACTGCAGCCATTCATCACAACCCTAAGTGTCCGCTTTGTCAGATATGGCTTGAACCAACTCAGCAAGGGATCCGACACACCATGCATTTTCAGCTTGTCAACAAGCAAACTGTGGTCGACTGTGTCGAATGCCTTGCTGAAGTCGGTATAGACTGCATCAACCTGAATACGCGCATCAACTTCTTCAATAATACGTTCAGCATAAGTCACCAAATTTGTAGCAGTTGATTTACCTTTGATAAAGCCATATTGGTTATCTATAATGAGCTGTGACATATGTCTGGACAACGCAGGACATATAAGTGCCTCAAAAACTTTTGCCAGTGCAGAGAGAATAGCCACGGGCCTGTAGTTGGTCACATCAGACTGATCACCGCTCTTTAAAATGGGTACAATTCTGGTTTCCTTCCATATGCTTGGAAATACACCCTGAAATAACGAACCATTGAATAACAAACATAATGGCAACGAGAGACTATCTGATAACTTATGTAAAAGCAAGGAAGGTACATTATCCGGGCCAGCACCCTTGGTAACGTCTAATTTCTTTAACTCTCTGAGGATCTGATCCTGGGATATTGTTATGTGACTCAAAATATTATTACTCAGGCAGCAATCCAAATTCACACGCCCCTCACTTTTATCAGTACAATAAACCTTAGAAAAGTGAGCTGCAAAATAGTTACATATTTCGTTAATATTCTCGGAACTGTTCACACCATCTGTCATAGAACCAGGGTAGTTACTAGCTCCACCTCTCTTCATCTTTAAATAACTCCAAAAATACTTTGGATTCGATGTAATTTTAGCCTCTATATCCGCCATGTATGTATTATAGCAGGAAGTAGCCATACGGTTGCATCTTTTTTTTAATGACTCCAAAGCAATAATGTCCAAGGGATTTTTGTATTTTTTAACTCTAAGTCGTAAGCGGTTTTTCTCATTTAACCTTTTAATGAGGTCTTTAGAGAACCAGTATGGATATTTAGTTTCTCTAATTACAACTTGTGGTACGTATCTCTGTATTAAGTCATACAATATACACTTCTGGACACATCTATTGGCCCACCTTAGAGTTTAGGTTTCGATGGCCCCTACCGAAATATGATTGCTAGATTGAACAAAAACTGTTGATGCAGTTTTAAACCTGATACATTTTACCATCTTTTTCGATCGTATTGTTTTAAATTTTAATTCAGAATACCATACGACATGGAGCTACGCCTAACAAGTCGGATATGCGCCTTGTTAAAGGCAATTGATTTTTGAATAAAAAACATGTTTTAACAAATAAAGGTTTAATTTAATAACGCGTGTTTCCTCCATGGGCATCTACCACAGCTCTCATACGATTAGGCATAGAGTTTATCAACCGCTCTATGAAATTTTGAGGGATCATCTCCCATTCCTCTTCTATGGCAGTTTTCAACTCCTACATCGTCTGGGCAACTGGCTGACGAGCCCTAACACGTCTTTTTAGCTCGTCCCACATGTGCTCAATGGGGTTCATGTCTGGGCTTCTGGCTGGCCAGTCCATAACTGTGATGTTCACATCCCGAAGATATTCCCTGACGATGCCGGCCGCATGGGCTCTTGCATTATCATGCATAAAAAGGAAATTTGGGCCCACATAGTCCGCGTATGGTATCACGTGAGGTTCTAAGCACTCACGAATGTACCTTTCAGCATTTAATGTTGGCAGCCGTGGTCCTGTAACAACCTCAAGTTGAGTTTTGCCGCTCGCGGATATACCGCCCCAGACAGTCCATGAGCCACCGCCATAAGCAACCCTCTCTTCAAAGCAGCATTGTGCGAAACGCTCTCCCTTACGTCGGTAGACCTTCTTCCTTCCATCATTGCCATGTAACACAATTTTAGACTCATCAGAAAAGAGTACACGGCTCCAATCTTGCTGTGTCCAATTTAAATGACTGCGTGCGAAATGAAGGCGCGCTGTTCGGTGGGCTCGCGTTAGTTTGGGGCCATTAGCTGGCTTGTGTGGTACCATATCGCGTTCTTTTAACCTTCTCCGAACAGTTCGAGCGCTCACAGATACTCCGTGGAAGTCGCGAAGTTGGTTTTGTATCTCAATGGAGGTAAGGTGACGATTTCTCAAGCTGGTCGTCACGATGAATCGATCCTGCCTTTCAGTTGTGACCCGAGATCGTGGCCTTCCTTGGCGACGAACAAAGCCGCCAGTCTCTAGGTACCTCTGATAAACATTTCGGACCGCAGATCGACTTAAATTAAGTTGAGCACTCACGTTTCTTTGGCTGTGTCCGGCCTGAATAAGTGCCACAGCTTGGGCGGCGACTTCAGGTGAAGTATCCATAGATTATTGATAGAACCTCACCTTAATGTTAAGAATAAGTAATGTTTGTTGCAAAACCAAAGATATCAATCACTTTTTCAAGAATTAAATCCAAGTAAACCAATAAAACCAAGTTTTCTTAGTATTCGATTGTTTGATATCAACAAACAGGCTCCAAATTGTCTTTTGTTTCTTTAAATTCTGTGTTCGAAATTCAAAAAAAGACTATTGAATGAAATTGTGAATGTGCCAGGTTCAAAACTGCATAAAAACTTTTTGCTCGACCTAATATAAAATTTTAGCTAGGACCAAACGAAACTGAAAATACAAGGTGGGCCAAAAGATGTGTCCAGAAGTGTATTATAGAATTTGTCCACCATTTGATCGACAGTCATGGAAAACTCCAATTCTCTCACCCAATCAACCTCTAATAGAGCTGCATTAATTGCCTCGTAATCCGCCTTTAAATAATTTAATCTTGTTCTAGGAATACATTTTTGTGGCTTTAGAACATGAGAAAATAGTTCACATAATACAGGGGGATGGTGAGGATCGACCTTAGAGAGAACATCCATTGGTGAAGTTACAGTAACATTGTCTAACTTCGTAAATACCAAATCAAGAATTTTATTATTATGATTGCACAAATAGTTATACTGAGAAAAATTGTTAAGCAAAATGAAATCCCAAAGAGTCTGTTCCAAACTGGAACAAGTCCTCTGGGGTACTTTTGTCACATTGCCATCAGCTCCGAGCCAGTTAATAGATGGCATGGCATGGTCACCCATCCACAGGCCAACCCCGGCAAGTGTAGCTTTACCTGATGGAACCACCCGTACGGCTGTTATTACTTAGCCACGAGCTTCTCGTAATGTATTCGTAATATGGTAAGGTATATATATAAGGTAAAAATACAGCATGTCTTCTGAAATGTGTGCGTGCCTGTAGGTACAGCGAGCTGGCTGACTCCGATAGACACAATTTTTTGTTAGCGAGAATCTGTCCGCCTTTTTTTATACGTCTATGATTGTAAGGTCAATCACAAATAATATGTTTTAATTAGAACAACAATAGGCTAAAATCTAGGTTTCCACAGACAGACAGACAGATTAATGTTACAGTACATACTTTTTAACGATTTATTGGGAGATAAGTACCACAATAACGTGTGGGAAGCTCACACAAACACTGCAGTGGCTAGTTACAAATGCCGTACAAATGCCACACCTACTTAGCTATCAACTTTTCGCCCTGCACATAATAATACGTGTAGAAGTAGGTTTGTACAAATACTTTTACACGTCATCATATTTTTTAAAAATTTGATGAGGTCGGCGTTTCCTGTCTGACTACTCTGAGAAGAAAGGCCGAAACAAACTCAGAGGTCACAGTCTCTTTTAAAGTCCAGACGTAATCAGCAGATTGTACATTTTTGCTCAAAATTGTATCAAATGAGGTGGACTGTCCGCAGCTTCTGCGTAAGCTGTATTTAAATGTTCCCCAGCGAACTCTCAGATTTAATCTTCTATTTTTATTTCTTCTTTTTTTTTTCTTCTTCTTTTCTTGATTTTGTCTTCTTCCAACTACAGGCAAAACTCATATTTAGTGCGAGCGAGTAAAGACTTTAATGACCTATGCAAGCAGTTCTCTTTTGACTTGTTTTCAACCAAAGGCTCAAGCGTACGCAATAGGCTGAACCTGGAATTTTTCAAAATTCATTCTTAGTGTTAATAATAGTTCTGTTTCTTACTTTATTTTATTTTTTTGTAATCTATTCCTTATGTTTGGCCGTGCCGATTTGACGATTGGTGCTCATCTTTTCTTGATGTCTTGTCGTGTGTAAGATCTCTTATTATATTAATTACTGTATAGCTAGCCGTGAAAACATGTAATTGGCTTCATGTTTCTTATTTCAGTATATTTATTGTTTATAAGTTAAGCTGTTGGTTTTCCACATGTTAAATAAATAAATAAATAAATAATCTTGGTCATATCATGTGAAAACCATGTAGATTGGTGTCTGAAATGGTCTTTTGAGGAAACAACCACACAGATTGAGTGGAGCTGTCCAGTCAGTGCACGCATTTGTCAATAATTGTGCAGCTCAACTCAGAGCTCGATTCGACGAACAATACCAAAGAAAGGACATTTGGGTAGGCACCATAAATTATTCAAACTAACAGATCATGTTTAAAACTAACTGAGAAAAAGAACATGGACCCTCATGGTCTTTACATTGTTTTTTTTTTTCCGGACTTGTTCCGCCAACATAATTGGTGCCTATTTTGTATCTTATCCTCTTCCATACTAGTTCTCGCGTACATGCCTCTCGTACTTCCGTGCTTCATACTTTGTCTTTCTTATATCCATCACCGTTCATTCTGTGGGTGGGATTCCCACTTATGAGCTACTTCTTTTCTAACTTTATTTATTATTTACATTTTACATCATTTTAGAGAAAATAATTGCACAGGTTTGGTTTTATTGAACATACATTAATATAACTTATTTGCTATCATAGCTTATATTTATTTTATTAAGAACAAAAATCTATTTCAACATGTTTTACATTACTTTTAATACCTACTGCTTAACATATTTTACAACTTATTGCGCTATTGTCCTATGTTTACTGTTACTATATTTACAATATATCACGAAACATAGCAGTTTTATCTAGTTTTTTTTTATTTCTTTGTATTACTTTTTGAGCTTTTTTCTCAGAGTAGGCTATAAATTTATTTATATTTTTGCTTTGCATTACTTCCCCCACGCTTTCTCTATGCAGACTTTTGCCTATTTCCTGCTCTAAATTGAACCGTTCCTTTGCATGAGTTGGGCAATCTAATAATATATGTGGGACTGACTCCGGTATATTGGAGTCACAAATGCACGATGGGCTCTCTTTACACTTAAAGCGATTTAAGTATTCCGAGAACCCACCGTGCCCTGTTAAGACTTGCGTGAGCACGCCTATTGGCCTCACCCGTTTTATAATTCGGTAGGCAGCTACGGCGTCCGGAAGGAACATTTTCGTCACCGACGCCGTTTCACCAGACACATATCTCCGGTTCCACTCATCAAGCCAAACCCAAACGGATTTGGCGCTTGATGAATGAAACCGGACACTAGTCATAGTCCGGCTTTCTCCGCGATGACAACGCTGCCTCCTGCGCCAGCTCGTTCGTACGCTCATTCCTCGGCAAGCCCGCGTGGGCTTTTATTCAGAAAAAAGACACAGTTTTGTTCTGGTCCAATGCCTGAGCCAAATTGGCTCGTGCGCGGACCGCCAGAGGGTGGAGAGAGCCATGGCCTACAAGCGTCTGCAATGCTGACATTGAGACGCTATACAAGCCATAGCTCATCTCTTTGCGCTTGAGGATCACGTCTGTTGCTTTGCAAATGGCTAGTAGTTCCGCCTGGTAGACAGTGCAGTACGCGGCGAGGCTAATCTTGAAGTTCTGGACTTCACCTTTATTATCCCATAAAGATAATGCAGCTCCGACCTTCCCCTCAATTTTGCTGCCGTCAGTGAATATTCGCATTGCCTGCACATTATTACTGTCCACAAGCTGTTGATCCGCCAGACATATGATCTTCAAGGCCATTTGTTTGGCAGGGTGCGATGTCTCTGCAAATCTCACCATACTCTCAATCTCCCTGTCTCCTGGCACAAACTGGGACGACCCTCTCCTAGCCTCATACAGGGCGGCTGCCTCTTGTATACGCAAGTCTAGAGGTAGTATCCCAGCCAGCACCAGTGCCGAGTTTAATGAGACTGTACGATAAGACTTACAGAGCTTCTGAGCGAATCCTCTTTGGACAGAGCCCAGCTTCTTCCGCATATCCAGCTTTTTCGTAGCGGGAGCCCAAGCTCCAGCCGCGTTCGTGACTATCGGTTCAATCGTGGCAGTGTAAATTATGCGTATAACCTCCGTATTAAGACCCCAGCTGACTGACCGCACGTGCGAGTTGCTTGTAAATATCGGCCACCTTCTTGCAGACGTTCTTGGTCTGTTCGTTAAACACATTCAGTCAATCCAACAGACCAGTGATCTAAGCCTGGTAACATTAGGTAGTCTGGTACCATTTACATTTACCTAAACCACTCTTCTGCTAACATTTCAGCATCAGTGACAGGCATCACCCTGCTACTCGGCACTTTCATAGCGCCACCTATCATGGGCCGCCTTGGTCGGAAGGTGGCACTCTTAGCGGTCATCGCCAACTTCCTCATCGGGTGTGGCGTGATTCTCCTGGCTAGTTACAAAGTAAGTGTAACAGGGGAAGCCGAACTTAACATAAATACAATTTTATCAGCCTAGGGTAGGGTATTTAGGAACAGTCATAATACGTGTTAATCCTTTAAAACATACCTAGGACTAAGGAAAACGGAGGAGCACGGAATCGCCGCCAGCAGCATCTAGAGACGGCAATTCTGATAACATGTAACGCTAAGTTTTTGTTAGATGACAAAGAAAAGTGTAATTTAGTGTCAGAGTTTAAAATAAGACTAAAGAGGAAATACATGATTGTTGAGAGTGGCAAGGGAAGATAACCGATCAAAACTTGTAACCTCTTATATATTTTCTTATTTCAAAATCAAAACCTCAAGTCAGTTTACTGCAAACATGTTGTAAGGACACATGAACGTGAACAACAACAACAATAACATGAGCACGTTGTATTTTCTAATATACGAACAAAGACAGGAAGATCATAGCAGGTGACGTTCTGTAGTTTCTGCTTACCCCCATGGGAAAAGGCGTGAGATTATGTATGAGTATCATTTATGTTATGTAACTTATCCTCTGTTCCAGGCAATGATTGTTGGAAGAATAATCCACGGCATATCCTTCGGCTTGATGCTGCCTCTACGCTCAGTACTCCTCGGAGAGTATACCAGCCCGAAGAACAGAGGAGCATTCCTCACCATGGTCTCCTCAGCCCAGTCCTTCGGAATCCTTCTGGTCCACCTCATAGGATCTTTGTTATCTTGGCAGAAGACTATCATCGTCCTCATTGCGTTTCCTCTCGCCAGTCTCCTCATGACATTCTTCACTCCAGAGTCTCCTAGCTGGCTTGCTGCAAGAGGCAGATATGAAGACTGCAGAAAGACTTTCCGATGGCTTAGAGGCGATGGAGAAGAAGCGGAATTAGAAGAAATGATCAGAGCTAGAAGTGAATCGAAAAGAGCCACAATTTCCAACTGTAAAGATCTAATGGATCTCTTTACAAAGAAGGAGTTTTACAAGCCAATAGTGATAATGATACACAGTTACATGATGGGAGAATTTTCTGGTGGTAGTCTTATGTCTAACTATTCTACGACAGTTGTCACTCACCTGGCTGGTCCAGAAGTACATGCTCATGTATGGATGATAGCTTTGGACGTTCAAAGGAATATATCGAATGTTATGGCAGTATATGTAATCAATAAGGTGAAACGAAGAACGATGGTTACGACTACGGGAAGTCTTTGTATCCTCAGTAACATAGCCATAGCTTGCTATGTTTACGGTAAAATCCAGGGATGGTTAACTTACACAGCAGTATGGCTGCCATTTTTACTCATCAACATACAATTTTTCACTGTAGCTGTTGGAATGGTTGGCCTTCCTTATGTCATTGCAGGCGAAATCTTTCCTTTGGAGTATAGAAGTGTTGGAGGTAGTATCAGCATTGTTTCCCTTGCTTCTGGGTATTTCCTGGTCACGAAAACTTTCCCAGCAATGGTTGACAGTATAGGTCTGCATGGTTCTTATGCAGTTTATGCAGCTGTCTTGTCATATAACTTGTGTGTGGTCTGGTGGTTGCTGCCGGAAACTAGAGGCAGGACCCTGCAGCAGATTGAAGAGCATTTCACAGGCAAGACGTCTGAGGGAGGCCTGAATAGGTAGAAGTGAGGCAGAGTTTGAAGGATAAGGTGGACGTTGAGAAATCCAAAGTTGATAGCTGATAGATCTGGAATCATTGGTGTTGTGTGGACTCTTTGACATTCAGTTAATAGTGCAGATAGCTTACATTAAAATAGGTAAGTGTTGTCTCTATTTTAGAAATCAGTCTAAAATGGAATTTAGGCTACCTTGAACAAACTTTAAATACTTTCAAATGGCGTTTGGTCCTTTCAGCCGTAGTGAAGAACTATCAGCTTCGACTGTACAGGCCATTCAATCAATCCACCTAGCCTTTTCCCAACTATGTTGGGTTGGCTCCCAGTCTAACCGGATGCAGCTGAATACCAGTATTTTAAAGGCCATTATGAAAGTAAATTGAAAATTCTACTGTTACAGAAGAAAAGTTATATTATTAACAGCGATATTACCATTATTGCTTATTAATAATCCATTGACAAATAATCGATTTTGCCATAAGATTTTTTATATGTACATTACAAATTAAGTAAGCACCGAATTGTAATCTATCAAATAAATAAAATTTAAGTGTCCGTTCGTAATGTCAAACTAACAGCTGTTTACTAAATGCATATGAAAGTATATAGATAAACGGTACTTATAACAAAAAACTATTTTTAAAGGAGATGGATAACTGTCCCATACAAGCTTGGCCCAGAAATGAACACAACTAAAACAAAATGTATTATGAAGCTAAAATAGTGTTTCATAGCCATGTGTATTTTTATTCGTCGTAAAACTTGGAGAAGGGACGTAAGACCATTCCCAAATCTCAAAATTATCTATTTAAGCGAATTCCTTCCTTATGCTCGGTTTTTAAGGTCCTCAGATAAATCCTTGATAGTAATTCACTCGACTTTTAAGCTAACTCTTACTTAACGATGTGTTCAGCACGATATCGAGCCAATAATCACTATCGAATGGATAAACTCCGTTTACAAACCTAAGAAAACGGGCATAAGGCAAAACAAATGTTAGTTAATTGTGTCTGTGTATTGACATTTGCTCTAATAAGATTATGAAACGAGTTTCGCTTTCTGCGTTGTCACTTCATTCCGTTTGTGTAGTGTTAGTTTAAATTTTATCATGTATGATACGAAATGTAGATCAGATAGTTGAAAATATTTTGTGGCTAGATAGCAGCAGAGCGTTGTGAGGGCATTAACTTTGTGACTAGTGAAAATGGCGCGAGAGAAGAGTAGATTTTCGCCGTTTTTGAAACAGGTAAGTAAGATTTTAGTTTTTAACGAGTTGTTATTCTGGAATTCCAAATCAATCAATCTGCCTAGCCTTTTCCCAACTATGTTGGGGTCGGCTTCCAGTCTAACCGGATGCAGCTGAATACCAGTATTTTACATGGAGCGACTGCCTATCTGACCTCCACAACCCAGTAACTGGGTAATACGATACCCCTTGATAAGACTGGTTGTCACACTTTTGGGCTTCTGACGGCCCGTAACGACTGTAAAAGATCCGCGAATGACATCCGGGACCATCCGGGACCATCCGGGACCAACGGCTTAACGTGCTTTCCGAGGCACGGAGTAGTCTCGGTTTGTAATATGGTCACCCATCCACTGACCAACCCCGGCAAGCGTAGCTTAACCTGACGGTTCGACCCGTGCGGCTGTTATTACTTAGCCACGAGCTCCTCCAATGGAATTCCAAATCTTGTTCATGAATTTTAGGGTTGACTTTCATTCTCTCTAAGTGTGGCTAAATATGATTATCAGCAAGTAATTTAGATAACAGGCTGTTATCAGAATGTTCACACGTTTTAGCGGTACCTATGCATGTTTTGTCATTGCTTGATTTTTAGGGTTCAGCCCAAAAGACTGACTGATGACTAGTTCAGCACAAAAGGCAAAACAGAACCCTTATAGGATCACTCGTGTGTCTGTTTGTCTGTCTGTCTGTCCGCCTGTCCTTCTGTCATAGACAGCCAATTTGCTCCCAATCCAATGGATCGTTGAAGTTGAAATTTGAACACATGAACATATGAATTTCTATGACTCAAACACGGACGTAAACGTAATAGTCCATTTTGATACAAATGGAGAATGTTTGTTTTGTTTGCATTCGAGGCGAAATTAACACCCGAGCCGTAGGCGAGGTTGTTTTTGAGGCGAGAACTACAATAACAAATGTCCACGTGGATCAAACGACGTTTTTCAATACACTATACAAAATAAAATAAAATAACGAAAAATATTTTTGTCATGAATTATCAGGAAACTATGATTTAAATTTTCTTTTTTTTTCGCGCTTTGCTTTCGCCTTGAAGGAGAAGCAAAGGTATAAAGCCGATAAACAGCCTAATAAATGTTAATTGACGCTTATCTCTTTGCCAAGATTAAAAAAAAACATTCACCTCCGAATAGAGAGGACTGTCTGGCGCCAAGTTCATTTTGGCACTTGCCGGTGCCAAGTGCCAAAATGAAACTGATGCGAGACGGTGTGAATAGAGTCATTGAACCAATTTGGACTAAGTATAGGTATAAATTATCTGTGGCAATTTTTATTCCCGCGCACGTTATGGAAAATGAAAAATCGCACGCGTGTGAAATACATTAATTGTGAACCTAATCGTAGTGCGATATGAACCAGTTTTCAATGAAATGTATTGAATATAAATAAATTTTAAATAAGAAAAGTTTTAAAAAAAGTTTTGCAAACTGTACCGTGTAACATATCAAATGGAAAGGGATTACTGTGAGGACTTCAAATACATTTTTTATATAATTTTAAAATAAATTGTTTTAAAGTTATTTAAGAAAACAGACAAAAATTTACCATTTCCCCCCTTATCTCCGAAACTACCGACTTAAAATTTTGAAAAAAAAATACAGAAAATTGTTCTGGTACGGTCAGCAACAGAAGTCGGTTAACACTGCTACTTTTTGATATCATCTAAATTAACACAAAATGATTCGATAAACTGGTTTTTTTTTGTTTAACTGTTAAGAATTAATGTTCTTAAAATTTTATGCACCTCTGTTCCGATTTGAATTAAATATTTCGCTTAATAATTCGGCTTAAAACACTGCAAGTGTTAATCGACTTTTGTTGCTGACTGTACCTATAGATTACAGGAAAACCTATAAGAAGTATAAGACCTTAAAATCTTAAAATAACATGGTAAATCTCTCAATATTGTGCGTACAAACTTACAATTGCAGTTGGAATGTATGGGAGAACATGTTTTTCAACTACAATGTTAAGTTTGTTCTTGTGATAATTTCATCCCAATTACGGAACCCTTCATTGTGCGTTGTCCGACACGCACTTGGCCGGTACATCATTATGCAAAAAGCGTGACAATCAGGATAATGCTCGAATGAGGTTATTTGGGTCAGGAAAAAATCAGCATTAGGCTCATTTAATTATTTCGTAGTAATCCCAAGTGCCTGAAAAATATTTCCCGCAACTCTGATGAAAACAGCTGTGTTGTTATCTACACTGCTGTTTTCATCAGAGTTGCGGGAAATATTTTTCAGGCACTTTTAATGTTATGATTTCATTTTTGTATATTTTTACATGGTTCATAAATTTATATTTACTACCTGTTTTACACAACTAACAACGTTATATAAGTAATTTTTAATGGAATTTTAACGAAAATTTTACTTGTTCAAAATACATTTTATTAGTTGGTTGACTACTCGTAATTACTCGTAAACTTTAGTAGGTACTCGTTGATTACTCGTAAACTTAAAAAGCCTATTTAGCTGTGATAGTTTTCCTTTTCACTTCGTTTATATACTACTACCATGAATGTTTTCACCCATCCAAAACTAACCATTTAAATGGCAGGGGGGGACACTTGACTCTAACAAAAATTAGCACTTTAAAGCTTAATATTCCAGAAACGGATACCTAAATCAAAAATTGTTTCCACAAATCCGCAATATTTATGAAAGACCCACCCAACAACACCCCACACCATGGGGTAGACGAGAAAAAAAAACATCCCCATTTTACGTGTATAGAAGGTAGATATGAGCGCCGCGCCGGCGCGCCGCCGTCGCTGTGAGTTCATGTCGACGCGTCGCCGCCGAGTGCAGCACGCGGCACGCCCTCGCGGCTACTCACAACTTGCTTTCTCGCTCGCACGCGCGGCCCGACCGCGTTAGTTCGCCTAGTCGTTTCGGCACACTCGTCGCTTACGCAGTCGAGTTCAATATTTTACCGAGTAAACGTGTGTTATTGTGTTGTGTTAACGATGGCAGCAACTTCGAGATGAGATGAGAGAGAAATGATTATTTTTCAGTAAACGTGATCTCCAATTATTATTTAGAAGACTGTAAAATTGTAATTAACAAATACGTTCCTTTATAAAGCTTTTTTTGGTAATAACAATATGGTTTTCTTTATGTTATTTTTAAGAAAACTCTCCCCGATAAAAAAAAAACTCAGGCCCACGACCGGCCACGCCACGCCGCCGCGACGCCGCCGCCGCTGTGGAAATTAACAGGCCACGCCGCCGCCGTGGAATTGGCCATCGGCGCTCATATCTAATAGAAGGTACCCTAAAAAAAATTTTTCAATTCACTTCCTCGAAAACTGGTTTATATCGCACTACGATTAGGTTCACAATGCAATATATTTCACACGCGTGCGATTTTTCATTTTCCAACACATGTGCGGGAATCAAATTTACCACAGATAACTTATACCTATACTTAGTCCAAATTGGTTCAATGCCACTATTCACACCGTCTGTATTCGGAGGTGAATGTTTTTTTTTTTTAATCTCGGCAAAGAGATATGCGTCTTTACGGCGTTAATTTTTTTTGAATATTTAAATAATGTTTATAAATAGAATATCATCAAAAACCATGATTATTACAATAAAAAAAACGTTTATGAACAAATTAACATTTATTTGTATTCTAAACTCAAAAATATTTGAATTTTCTATTTTTCATATTAGGCTGTTTATCGGCTTTATACCTTTGCTTCTCCTTCAACCTGGCGAAAGCAAAGCGCGGCAAAAAAAGAAAATTTAAATCATAGTCTCTTATTAATATGACAAAAATATTTTTCGTTATTTTTTTCTTCAAAAGTGTATTAAAAAACGTCGTTTGATACACGTGGATATTTGTTATTGCAGTTCCCGGCTCAAAAACAACCTCGCCCACGGCTCGGGTGTTAATTCCGCCTCGCATGCAATAACAAAAATTCTCCACTTGTATCAAAATGTACTATTTTTTAATGATTTTATTTTACCACTTTGTCGGCGTGATGAATATGTATTCCATGCCAAATTATAGCTTTCTAGTACTAACAGTCAGTTTCTTCTTCAACAACTAAAGTAATTAGTAAAAGTATTGACTTTTACTTGACCTTCACTGATACTACGGTAAATGTGTTTCTTCATTCAAAGTTACAGCCAAAGTAAAAGTCAAAAGAGTTGCCCTTACACAAACATCGTAATTTCCCCAGAAAAGCGTGTGGAGCTTACACATGGCAGTACCACAATTTCACTGTCAAGTGGTGTCAAAATGTCAAAGTAAAAGTTCTTCCTAGAGTGCGCGCAAGATAACTCTGCGCGTGGCTGAAATCGGAACTAATCGTATGCCGCCTTCTTGTTGTAATCGCCATCAATAAAATTATGCCGAATATTATCTTGAAGGTTAAACGTGCATATGAAGAAGAACTAGACAATAACGCGCCTTCGGTACCGTTTTCCAAAGTTAGGCATGCCATCAGTCGCGCGGCTTTATTTCTGTAGAAAATTGTAGATAATTAAGGCGGATACATATGCGATAGGTAGCCATCCATTACAGTTAGGCTTCATAAACAAAGTAACATACATAAACTCACGTCTTCTTCCCATGGGGGTTAGCAGAAACTACAGAATGCCATCTGCTACGATCCTTACATAAATACATACCTACTCCTTGTGCCTTGATGACGTTCATACATCTAATCATACACGTGTAGAGGCATGAGGAACAGGGTGTAAAGTTCAGTCATCCTCCATAGAAAAGGGAGGATCGACCAGACGGGTGACGGGTGTCGTGGCAACTGCCCGACGATTGATGTCAGGACGTTGTATTATGCTAGTCGCGCGGTGAACTTTGATTGCGCGATACAGGATTTTGCGTGACGTTAGTGTGATGAGTATTTCATATGTGGTGATGTAGATTCCACCACACACGCACGCTGGTGGCGAGTACCTACTACGTACCTGACCTTTCTGAAGAATATCACCAATATGGTCACCATAATTATGTCTTTCTAGGGCGTCCCCTCCCGGCGTTTCCACTCACATCTGCTTTAACCTTTGACCTTTTGTTAGTCGCCTTTCATTCATCCTCTCAACATGAACAAACAATCTAGGCATACTCTTTTCGCTTTAGAAGTACCCTAAGTACTTTTTTGTATTATTAGGACCTGTGATCTTAAACTGAAGCTAAAAATTTATTTAAAGTGGTTGGCGTCTGTTGTCTTGCAACAATAAACTGAGGCATGTAACTGTTTCCTTTGGCTTTTTGTATCTCAACAGAAAATCATCCTCGTCCCATAAAAAAATATCCTTACGAATATTCAATCTCTTATGCCTATGCGTTAAATAATGCATGATAAGTTCTTCGTCTGATGAACTTTCACTGGACGATCTTTATGCTATTTTAATACTTATTTCATTAATAAAATAAAATCTAGGCTATTACTTATTACACAGATAAAACTGCAGCTCAAGCAGGCGTTGAATAATTCTAACCTACAACAGTACAACTTTGACAAAATGACAATTGCTTTAGCTTTCACATCAGCTTAATGAGCAGCAAAAGCTAGAGGCAAAAGTAACAATAAAAGCAACAGCTAAAATTGTGAAGAAACAAATTTAACCGTCACTTTGACTTTATGACGTTACTTTGGCTGTTGCTTTTGATGAAGAAACTGGCCGTGAGTCTCTGAGCTAAACTGCGGACGGACGGACAGACAGACAGAGGACGGACATAGCGAAACTATAAGGGTTCCTTGTTGACTACGGAACCCTAAAAATAGGGTTCTAATAGGTGCGGCTTATAAAGAGAGTAATTCAGAAACATTTTGTAATTAGGTACCTATTGTAATGTTGCGCCTTCCGCCGGACTCTTACTTCTGAAACACAACGTGTTCCATTCCGTCACCGCTTGCTATGGATATTCTTCTTTATTATATTTATCATTTATACAGAATTCACAGTAGTACTTAAACACTATACCCCAAAAAACAGTTTTCACGGTGTGTCTGTGGGAACCATAGATATATTTCTATGGTGAGAACGGATCATGGAACGGATAGATGCATAGGTCAAGCATATATGTAATAGGTAACACGAGCTGGTATCCGCAACCCTACGTCAATGCGAGTATTATGCATACGGGTGGGAAAATCGATTATTCGATCCACCCCAGCTCCTCAGGGAAGGGCAGCAACGCCTTGTTGTTACTGACAATCTCACGGAGGGTACCTGGGTTATCGAAGTATACCCTGTATGTGGCGACCACCGGGCAGTTTAGAAGCACATGAGCTGCTGTCTCGTCGTCCTCCATGCAGGCCCTGCACAGCGGACTGTCTGTGACTCGACAAAAAGGTGTTTATTAAATGACCAGTGGCCAGTTATAGCTGCTTTAGTGCGGGGCCACCAGACCACAGCCCCGTAGGTTATCATGGGGCTGATCACTGCGGTGTACAGCCATAGTGTAATTTTGGGGGTTTATTTTGGGGGATATGCCGCACTCCTTACCTATTATTTTCTTGCACTGTCAGAAGGTGATGCCAGCCCTTTTTAGTTTGTTGTCTAAATTACTACTCCAGTTTAGCTTACTATCTCGAATGACCCCGAAATAGTTGACTTCATTTTTAACTGGAGTTTTGTATTGAACAGTTTTGGTAGGCGGAAAAGGCATATGGCTAAACATGACTAGTCCAGTTTTAGTGGGGTTCATGATAAGCCAAATTTCCTGCACCATCTTTTTACAATACGAGCGCTTGCTGAGTGAGGTTGCAGATCCTGTCACCTTCCCCGCGACAAGGATTGCGGTCACCATCATCACCTTATGTCAAGTATAAGATGATGATGATGATTATAATTTAACAACTTCTTGCAGTGTTTCGTAACATCAGCGGTGGGCATCAACTTGATCGGCCATGGCGCCGTTGTGGGCTTCTCCGCAGTCCTGCTGCCTCAGCTGCACCAGCCCGACTCCGGTATACACACCAGTAAGGAAGCTGACTCTTGGATTGGTAAGTTTTCTTCTTCTGTCATATTAACATGATGCCGTCCAAAATATAGCCTAATATCAAGGTCATTCAAGGTGGAAGAATTCGTGTCTTATGCGGCCCACATATACTTTGAGAAAGTCAACGTATCCCTATGTGCATTGTACATTATTTGATTGGTAAGTTTTCTTCTTCTGTCATATTAACATGATGCCGTCCAAAATATAGCCTAATATCAAGGTCATTCAAGGTGGAAGAATTCGTGTCTTATGCGGCCCACATATACTTTGAGAAAGTCAACGTATCCCTATGTGCATTGTACATTATTTGTCTACCGCACCAGGGACGGGACGTCAACGAGAAACGAGATTATTCGGCCATAGTAAATGTATTGTCGCTACTTCGGAGCCGTCATCGTTTTCTAGTTGATGTCCCGTTCCCGGTATGGTGGACACACAGTGAAACAGTCTTCGTCGTTGGTGGCATGTTGCATCCGTGACTGTTAGACCTTCTGTTTGCTGACAGTGACTACTGCACTGCTTGATTATGATATGATTACCTTGGTTATGCATCAGCAAAGACTGACAGACTTAGGGTGCTTTTCCACCAGATATTTATTTATTTATCACAAACACTGCTACCATTACGGGAATTTCCTAATGCGGTAGCGTGGTCCTTAATTAAACTATCTTAAACTTCGACGCCTAAGTGTCCTTTTGATTTGTATTTATTTGTATAGTTAGTTAGTTAGTCTTTTACAATAATAATTGAATTAAATTAAAGTTAAATAAATAAATAATCATCTTAAATATGATTTTTGTGAATTCATTCAGAGAGCACGAAAATAAATCGATCCTGTCAGCCGTGTCATTCAGTGCGTGCAAGGCGCGCGTCAGTGGCGCTTTGCTGAGCAAGTTGGTTCGTGCATGTGGCACTGCTAGTAACCGTGGCTTCCGGCGCCGCGACACGTAATTGTCAGGCACACTCAGACAAATCTCCTTCAAAACACCGGAATAGATCTTACCACGTATGAGTTTAAATACATATGTGGTTAAAGCTAAGTCCCTCCTTGTCTCGAGTTTGTTGTACCCGACCATACCGATAACGAATAAGGTTGGGTACATCAACGGATAGAAGGGATAGACACCGTATAGCTTCATGTACAGAAATCTGGTGAATTTGTTTTGTATGCGCTCCAACATGAGACTATATTTAGTCTCATGCGGAGCCCATATGACAGCATTATACTCTAGCTATGAGTAAGTTCTTATAAGCGCATAATATGTGCTATGCAGCTATGCTGCGAGAATGTAAAAGCTAAGCTACAAAACTATCTGACCGTTTCCACTGATGCTAAGCTTGTAGCGGAGCGAGTAAGATGATCCATAGCTCGCATCCATAGCACGCATCCATAGCACGCATCCTTCCATATAAGAAACATAGCTTAGTTGAACACGTCTCCACCAGTGCTATGCTATGTGGACCAATGAATAATGATTGGTGGATATCAAACGCATAGCAACGTAGCATAGCACATCTCTGGTGGTAAAACAGCCTAATTAATGTATGTATAATTGTATATAATATTCTCAGCATGAGTTGCTATAATACGTCTGTCGTATCTATTGATAACTGCAATAGGTATTAAGACAATTTATGCCATTTATCACCACACATGGCTGATAAGTTTTTGGATCGTTAATGTGGTGTAACTAAAGCAAAGACGACCATGTTTTTCTCCAGCCACTAGTTCTTCTTTTAATTGGTACTTATCTACTGAATTCAGACTAAATTCTCACAGATGTATACGGAATGTTCCAGCATCAGTGATCGCCATAACCATGCTGATCGGCAGCTTTGTCGCCACTCCGATAATGGGCCTCTATGGACGCAAGATGGCCCACTACACAATCAGCGTGGCAGCCATCGTGGGCTGGTTGACTACACTCTTGGCTAATAGTGTCGAGGTAAGGATATACTTTTTAGAATATGAGCTAAAAAGAATTTTTAGGTGCAATTGAGCATATTTATTTATTGTAGCCAAGTGCACAATATGAAGCGGTAGACCCAGCAATCCCAGCATGCAAAAACAATATTAAATATAAATTATCTATATTATACAACGTGTCCTTTTGCATCCTCGTCAAATGTAAGGGTGTGGTAGTTTTCTATGGGACAGTTGAAAATTTTTTCGCGAATACGATGTTGGTCACATGGAAAAAGTTGTTCGGTTTGATGTTCTGTACCTACCACACCCTTAAATTTGACGAAGATACAAAGCGACACTTTGTATATTACAAAAAAAAGTCATGCATCTCATGTGAATATCATTTTAAAAGTATACATCATGTATCAGAATGGTGTGGTCAATTGTGGGTGTGGTAGAGACTATAAAACTGAACAACTTTATCCATGGGACCAACATCATAAGCGAGAAAACTAATCAGCCGTCTCATACATTTGGGTCGAGTACGTATTGAAGTTTTGTATGGAACAGTTGATAATTTTTTCATAATTTTTTTAATTAGTTAAGCACAAGTGCGCTTATTAATAGTGGCGTGCTTTCCTATAATTAGATAGGTACATGTGAGATCTATAATTTATCTCAAATATTGTGGTTTAATGCTGTCATGTATTTAGTTGGTATATCAATAAATAAACAAAAGTGACTCAAATCCTTAGGAAAGTGAACGATTCGGATTCCTTCCACAGAACCCTACAAGGATTCTGCTGTTTCTCTTTTTGCTGTAATTTTAAAGTCACCCAAATATTAGGGAAACTTTTTTTAACCGTTATTGAGTAAAACCGAAACAATATTTCAAAAATAATTTATTCAAGCTCAAACCCAGCACTCATAAGAGTACCTTACACGTTTCAGGTTATCCTCCTCGGAAGAATCATAGGCGGCCTATCATTTGGCATAATGCTGGCTCTTCGCTCCGTCCTCATCGGCGAATACACCAGTCCAAAGAACAGGGGAGCCTTCCTCACCACCATATCCCTCACCCAAGGCTTTGGCGTCTTCTTCGTCCACCTCGTCGGATCCCTCCTAAGCTGGCGAAGAACTGTCCTGGTCTGCCTCGTTTTGCCTTTCATCAGTCTCGTCATGACACTCTTCACGCCAGAATCTCCAAGCTGGCTGGTCTCCAAAGGAAAGTATAATGAATGCAGAGAAGTATTCCACTGGCTGAGAGGTGATGAGGAAGAACAAGAATTAGAAGCCATGATCAAAGCAAGAGTTAACTTCGAAAAGACTATGAGAACCCAAAAGAAGTTAGATTTAATGTCAACTGTACAAAAAAAAGAGTTTTACAAACCGATAATTCTGATGGTCCATGCATATGCAATGGGGCAGTTATCAGGAGTAGCCAACAACGCTGCCTACGCCACTACTATCATCAAACTAATCATGAACCCTGATGTCAATGCTGATGCCTGGATGTTAGGTCTCGACAGTCAAAGAATACTCGTGAATACATTAGCAATATATATCATTAACAGATTTAAGAGAAGAACTATGCTGTTTGCTTCAGGAGGACTTTGCGTTGCCAGTCATTTGGCGATAGTTGCTTATGTATACACGAAAGATCAGGGTCTATTGAGGTATGAAGCTATATGGATTCCAGGTATACTACTAAGTGTGCATATGTTCTCCGTTGCTGTGGGTATGGTGCCTCTTCCGAGCGTGATAGCTGGGGAAGTCTTTCCTTTGGAATACAGAAGTATAGCTGGTAGCATAAGCTTGGTGTCAGTATCTGGTACTTTATTCCTGGTTCTCAAAACCTTCCCTGGTCTGGTAGAAAGTGTGGGTATAACTGGAACTTACTCGGTGTATGCTGGGTTACTGACTTACTGTCTGGTTGTGATATGGTTTCTGATGCCAGAAACCAGAGGCAGGACTCTGCAGGAGATTGAGGATGAGTATAGAGGAGTGGTGGGAGTTATGGAAGAGAGGCAGTCACTGAAGGAAAAGGGAAAGTGGGTGAATGGAAAAGTGGTAACTTAGGTGATCATAGTGAGTTATAAATTCAAGACTATAGATTATTGCTTTAAGTTGAAATAACTAGTCTCATTGATATGTTTCCAAATAAAAGTGTAAATGTTTTGTTATAAAAACTGTTTTTTCTTGGTTTATCTCTTGTAGAGCAAGAAGAATGAGTGAGTTTATGAGTATGATGTTGTTTGTGTATGTATGTAACTCTTGTATTTGTTCTTCGGAAGTGGGGATTCGTCGTGAAAAGTTTAGCAATTTGAGAACCTTATTTTGAAAACAGCTTACCTAGGTAAGCATCATTACCAACCTACGATTGCCTACCACGACTACGGCTACATACGATTACTGAGAATTGATATCATTGGACTGACTAAATTGTCCACAGAAACACTATCGGTCATTCTATTGTTTACATTCATCTATTAAGCTATAGATAAAAACATTTAGGCGGCTGTTATGAGCAGTGATTGTCCAACTTAATCCGTAGCTCTCAGAAAGAACAACAATGTATATTGTTTTGTTTGACTAAATGAATCAATTGTCAATCAATGATAATACTAAGCACTAACCTAGTCACCTATGGTGTAGCGGCGTCTTCTCGTACGTATAAAGAAGGCGCAAGCATTGATCACAAAACTTGGTCGCAAAATTTAAAAATGTAATTCCAAAATTATTTAATGCTTTATCCATGAACTACATAGATAGATAGAAATATATTAGGTCTTTACCTATGAAATTGCCGTTCTGCAGTACTGGCCATTTCAAATCAAAATAATTTTCGTTTGGCTAAGAATTTTAATTTCAAATTAATTTTATTATAAAAACATGGTTTTTTTTTTTCCAAAAGTAGTCATTTGTTTATTGATTAGTGTTACATTTTCATCGCATTTCAATCTTTTTCGTCATCATGGATACGTTAAAAATTCGAGTAATTATGGAATATGAGTACCGTCGTGGCAGCAACGCGGCACAAGCGGCACGCAACATCAACGACGTTTACGGAGCTAACACTACAAACCAACGCACCACTTGTTATTGGTTTGCTCGCTTCCGTTCTGGAAATTTCGACCTGAAAAATGAACCTCGCGGTCGTCCGAAGACTTTGGTCGACAATGACGAATTAAAGGCGATTGTGGAAGCTGATGATACACAATCTACGGCTGAATTAGCAGCAGCTTTCGACGTTAGCGTCAAAACAATATTGGTCCATTTGCGTCAAATTGGCAAGGTAAAAAAGCTTGACAAATGGGTGCCCCACGAACTCAATGATCGCCAGCGCGAAGTACGCGTAGAGACGTGCCTTGCACTGCTCAGCAGACACACAAATGAAGGAATTTTGAACCGCATTGTTACCTGCGATGAAAAATGGATTTTGTTTGATAACCGCAAGCGCTCAGCAAGTTGGTTGGATCCTGGTTCAGCACCTAAACAATGCCCTAAACGAAAACTTACCCCTAGAAAAGTGATGGTCACTGTTTGGTGGTCTAGCGCCGGTGTGATTCATCACAGCTTCTTACCAAACGGGGTGAGCATTACTTCAGATGTGTACTGTGAAGAACTGAACACAATGATGGAGAAGCTGGCACATCTCCAACCAGCATTGGTCAATCGCTCGTCTCCGCTGCTCCTGCACGACAACGCGCGACCTCATATTGCACAGCAGACGGTCTCCAAGTTGCAAGAACTGGGGTTGGAAGCTCTCCGTCATCCGCCCTACTCACCAGACCTTGCGCCTACAGACAACTACTTTTTCCAGAATTTGGATAACTTCTTGGCAGGAAAAAAATTCAATACCCGAGAGGCAGTACAAAATGCCTTTGAAGAATTTGTTGCCTCCCGTCCAGCTGATTTCTTTAAGAAGGGCATCAATAAACTGCCACTGCGTTGGCAAAGATGCATTGATTGCATGGGTGATTACTTCGATTAATACAAATAAAAAATGCATGAAAAAAATTCGTTTAAATTTTTTCATACAAAACGGCAATTTCATAGGTAAAGACCTATTATTTAGTGTAGTGCAATAAAGATTTCAGCAATCCTCTTTCATAAAAATGCAAATAAATTACACTTTTACAATTCTAGATTAAACGCTAAAATCCGTTTATTTACAACATATTCAACTGAAACTTAAATATTTCTATAAGTTTAATATAAATAACAGGTAGGTACAGTAAAGGTGTCGGTCAGTCTGTATATCCGAAAGTTGAAAGCTAGTTGCCCGGTCCAAAGCACTACTACTATGGAGAAGAACGGACAAGAAACTCGATGACTACTCTTATTCTATCTATTCATACACGAGATCTCTTAAGGGGGCATTGTACTCATCATTATACGTTGACTTTAATAGATGTGAATCCGACCATATTACGCCTGGACAGGTGTGAGTCAAGGCAGCAACTTAGGGCCTCTCAAATTCATAATAATGGTAAACGATTTGCCGGAGGTCGTCAGACATGGCTCTTGTTTACTATTTCTCAAGAGTGAGTCTGATTGCGAACGCTTGCAGGAGGACATAGACAGGATAGTGGAATGGAGTCATGAGAACAAACTCTACTTCAACGTATCGATGTGCTCGGTGATGAGTTTCACCCGCGCACGTGCACCTCTACTTCGCAAGTACGTGGCGAACGCAGCGCCTATGCAACGAGTGACACGTGATTTAGGGGTTTCTGTTACTCCTGAATTATTACTGTCGTTCCGTGACCATATAACTAAGATCTGCAAAAGGGCATTCAGAAACTTGGGATTCGTAGTGAGACAGACACGAGACTTCACCAATATTGTAGCAGTCAGGGTCCTGTATGACGCACTTGTCAGGAGTGATTTGGAACATAGTGGTCATTTGGGCTCCACATGAGGCAAAATACTCTGTAATGTTGGAGCGCGTTCAGAACAAGTTTACGCGCCACTTGTACAGGAAGCTTTATGAGGTATATCTGTTTTACTTTTACCCGTTGATGACCCCACTCTATTTGTATACTGGGTATGGTCGGGTCCAATATACTGAGGGTGCGACGGGAATTTACACTTGTCGCCTACTTCGTGGCATCGAGCATAGTCCAGGAGTGCTGCAGCGCTTCAATATTTGCGTACCTACCAGACCGCTATATGTGGAGGCGGTGGTGGCAGCCACTGCTGGCTGTGCCGACAGCCAGGACCAATCTACTCGCCAGAACACCGGTGACCCGGGAAATGCGTAGATATCATTAAGAACTTCACGGCAAAATTGATGTGTTCACGTGTCATTTGAGTGAATTCGCAGGGACACTGATAATTATTTTGTCTTCTAATGTCATTGTGTTATTTCTAATTGTTTTAGTCCTTATAATTTTAATTGTTAATAAGTTAGTATAGATTTGTAAATGACCGCACCGTCGCATTGGGGACATATTATACACCAAGAATGATAGTTGTAACTTTTAAGGGAGATTTTAATAAATAAATTATGAACAACTTTTACCATGGGACCAAACCTGCAATCGCTAGTAGGTACCTAAAAGTTGTTGAGATTTCGTGTAAGAATATAGGTACAGTCAGCAACAAAAGTCGATTAACACTTGCAGTTTTTTAATCTTAATTATTAAGCGAAATATTTAATTCAAATCGGAACAGAAGTACTTAAAATTTTAAGAATATTAACTCTTAACAGTTAAACGAAAAAATCAGTTTATCGAATCATTTTGTGTTAATTTAGATGATGTCAAAAAGTAGCAGTGTTAACCGACTTCTGTTGCTGACCGTACCTACACCACAATTTTTAATTAGTACAAATACTTAATGGGCTTATTAGAGAAGGTCTTGTTTATTTATTTATTTATTTAATACTTCAAGCACACAAATGTACAGAGGCGGACTTAATGCCATAGGCTGCATAGGATGCATAGGCTTGTTATATGTAAAGTCTCAATAAATAATATTCATAAACAACAAAGTTATTAGCGTTTGTTTATATCCCAAAATGTCATTCAGTTTATGGAAATATTGTACAGGCTACATAGTATTCATTAATCATGAAAAAGCACTGCGCGTAGTATTTTCTAGTAGCAATTTTTATGAATGATTGATTCAATTATGAATTTACCAATTATGACAAATTTTCGTGGACAATTTTGGTATTTCATTTTTTTGATTTTTGACTACACAAATATGATCAGTAACGGGTACGGACGGATAGAGCTCCATTTTTTTTTGTACTAATTAAAAAATAGTAGTGTATAGACCTTAGGTATATAACTTGACTAGAGTTTACATTTACCTATTAATTTGAGCAGGACAGGTGGAAACCGCTAACCGTTTCAAAGTCCCATGAACCACATGACGTCTGTGCTAATTGTATAACTAAGGGCTACTTTTTTGATCCTTATGTTAAAAATATAAACTAATGGTTAAATTTTGGCAAAATGTGAACCAAAGATACCTATTCTACGTCCATACATTTTTGGGCTAAAATGTGAAAGTGCCAGCCAAACAAAAAAAAAGCTATCGAATGCCAATGACTCACATTTTTAGCCCAAAATGAATGATCTCCTTTAACCTTTAGTTAATATTTTTAACCATTGGTTGAGTTAACTACGGATCAAAAAACCGGCCCTAAGAAGTGTTGTGTCTACCTACATCGCTTTATGTTAATGTCTAAGTAGTTAAAAAGCTAATGGTTCTCACTTGAGGGTAAGTGGTCTCCGCCGCCTGTGGACATCTGGCCCAAGTGGCCGTACCAGCAACGCTTACCCATACCACCTACAAATAAATTAAAACACAGCCTCAACGAAAGATGTTTACCATCAATCTTCACTGGCTGCCAACGTACACTACAGTAACTCAAACAGTCCTCCAAAATTTCACACTATCATGACTTCTGACGTCATCATGCCCCATCACCCGAGCACCGTGTGGACCACAACGCATCATTGTAGCGATATCTGACAGATAAACGTCAATAGTATCGCTTAGTTCCACTGCCGCTATTGTAAAAGATATCGCGTGCTTTTATAAGGCTGGGGTACAACGGCGGGTTTGTGCTCCAAAGATTTTTTTTTATATGAAAGTGGAAATTGAGATTACTTTTGTAAAAAAAACTTTAAGGATTTGGAGCATTGTTCTGGGCAGTGATAATGATGATTATCATCATGATTTATTCTGCCTGTACACTTATTGCACTACTTAGTGACTTCTTATTTACACCAGTTACCGTATCAAAATACGGCAGTGCTTTTTGCACGTTTTTTTTATATTCAATTTTTTTTAAGGTTCACCCTCAATCCGATTTTTTCACTGACTGGGGAAACTCTTGAGCTAGCCAGACATGTTTTTCACTGACTGGGGAAACTCTTGAGCTAGCCAGACATGTTTTTCACTGACTGGGGAAACTCTTGAGCTAGCCAGACATGTTTTTCACTGACTGGGGAAACTCTTGAGCTAGCCAGACATGTTTTTCACTGACTGGGGAAACTCTTGAGCTAGCCAGACATGTTTTTCACTGACTGGGGAAACTCTTGAGCTAGCCAGACATGTTTTTCACTGACTGGGGAAACTCTTGAGCTAGCCAGACATGTTTTTCCGTGGCTACTACTTTAAGTTTTCTATATAAACTTATCCAAACCCATAACACGACTTCGTAGTGCCAACCCTTAAAAATACATAGCACTGGTATATCTAAATACTGTGACAGTGCCATTAACACGACTGTATATTTTTACTAGCAGAAGTTTGATAACACTCATAAAGTAGGTACTTACACCATTTTGTAGTTATATAAATGATGAGATAAACGCTGTAACTATGTATTTTATTTCACCATAAAAGAAACGTCAATTTGCACTCAGACCAGCCTAACCAACTCAAAGTTCTTACCTAGAGCAAAAAATATTGAAGTCTTTACACATAACACAAGACAACGAATAACGAATCCATAACTCTTGGCGCGCGCGCTGCATGACAATTACAATGTACTCGTATCGACCACGGTATCGACAGACTAGCAACACGCAATTAATGACATAAGACTCATTAATATTACGGTGACACGCAATCCATCGATCATAAAATCATATTTATCATAATCTAAAATGATAATAATAAGTAAAAAATGGACCGTTTGTCAGTGGACAAGTGAAACTGTGCCAGTGCGGATCTGCCCTTAGATACCGATAAATTTCCATACCTGTAATCCTTTGAGTGCAGTTAAAATGATAAACATACTTTATTTCACATTTTATTGTCATTGTAATAAACATGAGTCTTGTAATCGGATAAAATGTGGCTTTCGTTCTAATTGGTGTTTGTTAAGCAAATCCTCATAAACATGTGCTGATATTTTTATTTTTAAAGTTAAATTAGTTATTTTCCAAGTCAGCTGAAGTGTTTAGTTAAATGTGTTAATTTAAATGAGACTGTGTTGAAAGTGATCTTAGAAGATGGGGAAGGAAAGACTTTCACCGTTTTGGAGACAAGTGAGCACAGAATTATTTTACTTGTTTTTATTTAAAGTGAAATGTAAAAAAAAAAACATCGAACGATAAACAGGAACGTTTTAATTTTCCCCAGTAATAAAGAAAATCTCATAATATTAAAACAAAAGATAGACAGCACAAATCTATAACAAAATCAAACAAAAATTAAAGAGCAGCTAAATATAATGTATGTATTTCAGAAGTCTCCCCTGTAGACCACAGGGTCTACAGGGGAGACTTCTGAAATACATTAAAATTCACATTAAAATTGTTAAAAATAACAGATAAGGTAACTATCTAAACCTTTTACCTATTTATTATGTGCTTGTATTCCTACTAAAATGCACCCAATACCCTAGGCGGTCACTCCTGCTTCCTACTTACTGACAGGTAAATATTTTAACCGCAGAAGTAGCTATGCTTGTGCTGGTATGTACGAGAGAAAGAAAAAATAAAATACATTTATTTAGTACAGTTTAAAAGGCACAATTGACAACATACTCTGTAAAATAAAAGGTGTCCTCCATTGTAAGAGATTAACAGGAAAGTGTGCCTTTGTTTTTGTGGATGGGAAATCAACAATGACTTCTCCCGCTCCGGGCAGAGCGGGAGGGCGTGTCAGACATTTACTGACTAAAACCCACCAGTGTTCCTTCAGTTGCCCGTGCCAGGGCCACGGTATCTCTTTCGAACTACCCGCGACCCCGGCGGCAGGAAAGTGTGCCTCACGACACGACTGCACTAAACACCAAGAACGCAAACGAGACCATTTTAAACCAATTTTTTACGCCTACATAAGCTAATTCAAATAAGCTAGTTTCCCCCCACCCCTGGCAGGCACTAACAGAAATCTCTTCCCAGTGTTTCGTGACGGCAGCTGTGGGCAGCAACATCATTGGGCACGGCTGCGTGATCGGCTACCCCGCCGTCTTGCTGCCGCAGCTGCTCGTGCCGAACTCCGAGATACCGATGAGTAATGCTGCGGCGTCATGGCTGGGTAAGGCATTGAACTGTTGACTAGTGGACTCAAATTAGAGCTGTTTGGACGTCAAGGTTTCAAAAGCCGATCAACAGAAACTAATTACTCAACTAAACTAATTGCTTGGGTAAGACGTGGCGCGGCAGAGAAAACGTCCCAGCAACGAATTTTTCCGTAATATTACAATAAGATCAGCCAAGTCATCGTCATTTCCAGCGCGCCTTTTCTTAATTATTAGTTGTATAGTATGAAGTTGGCTTCCGGTATCAATCCCCATGGATGACGCTTTATGGCCGATAAGAGACTTTTAATGATTTGAAACTGAAGTATCACGTCTAAGCGAGTAGTGATAATGATTTGGAAAAAATATATGTTAAATTAGAGCATTTTCTTAATAACTTAATATGTGATTATTCTAGATTATGTTTCTTATATTACATTGTAATTGTAATAATGTAATTTGTAAAGTTATGTCTAACGCGGATAAAAAACTGAGAATCGCCCAAAAACTGTAAGCGTATTTTTATGAAACCTTAACTATGTTATCGATAATTTAATTATGTATACATACATAGACTCACGCCTTCTTCGCATGGGAGTGGGCAGAAACTACAAACTACAGATACTTCCCCTACCAAATGCCCAAAAGTAGTTTAACCAATAATAATTAGTAAAACCAAAAATAATCGTCGTTTCTTCAACAGCCTCTGTATTAGGCGTGACCCAGTTACTGGGCAGCTTCATCACGCCACCTATCATGGAGCGGTTTGGCAGAAGGATCGCTCATCTGGCCGTCACCATGCCTGTCCTCATCGGTTGGTTCACCACTATGATGGCTGCTAGCTATGAGGTAAGCAAAGATACCACTACTCGTGACCAATAATGTATCCACTTAGATTTATTTCATTCTTTTGAGGGACAATCTGAATCTTAGAGGATTTCAAAATGGAAACTTTTAAAGTTATGTTTTTTTTCCAGCCCCTACTTGTCGGGCGAATACTCCAAGGCCTCTCTATCGGCATGCTCTCACCTCTACGTTCCATCCTGATCGGGGAGTACGCCAGCCCCAAGAACAGAGGAGCCTTCCTCACGACCGTCTCCTTGACACAAGCCTTCGGTATACTCTTCGTCCACGTACTGGGATCCCTCCTCAGTTGGCAGAAGACAGCACTGATCTGCGTGTTCTTTTCATTCTTCAGTCTAGTCATGACGTTATACTCCCCTGAGTCACCCAGTTGGCTCGTTTCCAGAGGAAAGTACGAAGAGTGCCGAGAAGTCTTCCACTGGTTACGAGGAGAAGAGGAAGACAATGAACTAGAAGAAATGATACACGCCAGACTGGTGTTTGAAAAAGCAAAACAAGAACAGAAGCTTGGTAAGAAACCCAACCGCGTGAAGAACGCAATGGCGACGATGCACAAACCAGAGTTCTACAAACCAATCATTATAATGATCCACGCTTATGTCATGGTGCAGTTCGCTGGAGGTACCACCATGGCGGCTTACTCCACCACCATTATAACGTTGATCATGGGCCCTAACGTCAACCCACACTTCTGGATGATCTTCCTAGACACGCAGAGGTTTATCTCCAATACTGTAGCAGTGTTTCTAATAAACAAGATTAAGAGACGGACCATGATGTTCCTGACCGGTGGATTGTGCGTCTTCAGTCAGTTAGCTATAGCGGCCTACACTTATCTGAAGCAGGAAGGCTTGTTAACCTACGATGCTGTATGGATCCCAGCTCTGCTGATCAATCTGCAGTTCTTCACAGTAGCTACAGGCATGCTGCCGTTACCAAACGTAATTGGTGGAGAAGTATTCCCTCTAGAATACAGAAGCATCGGAGGCAGCATTAGTTTAGCAACAATGTCAGCTTCCTTCTTCATAGTTCTAAAAACTTTCTTAGGATTAGTTGAAAGCGTGGGTATATACGGTACGTATTGTTTATATGCGAGTCTTCTCACATACTGTTTACTCGTGATCTTAGTTCTACTGCCGGAGACGAAAGGAAAGACCCTGCAGCAAATCGAGGATGAGTTCAGAGGTAGGCCATTGGCTCCACAGGAGATAGAAGAGCGGATGGTATTCCAGTCTTGTCCTGTCCTTACCTATAAGAGGAAAATGTCTGCTCGGAGACTCAGCACTCCATTGTTACATTAAGGTAGGGACTATCAAGATAATCGTCAATTGTTTTACGTTTTGGAGTGATGTTATGTAGATAAGTTATAATATATTATATATATTAAATAATATATTATATTATTATAAGTTATCTGCAATAGAACAATTTGCATTGTAACGATTTATGTAAGAGAACGCTGTTATGTGGTGTCCAATGGGTCATTGTGTTCATAAATATTAAGAATAATTAGATTGTTTGATTTTTATTAATTTGATAGATACCATGTGTCCTAGGTGTTGCAGATCAATTATTATGATAGTTCTCATAGTATTTTATCGCTCAAAACGTCACGCCAACAACAATTGTATTTATGTAATCAGCTGATCCAGAGATAAGGAAAACGATTAATTTATTTAGTTATGTTCACTCACATAATAGGTACCTACCCGCCATATGTACCTACGTTACATCAATCAATCAACACTTTATGTAAATCCCAGTACTCTCTTAAAACTGGTGTCATAGCATAGTAGGTAATTTCACGAAAGCGAAATTTCATAAAATAGGTAGCAGATTCCAATTCTTTGTTAACCAATCCGTCTGTAATGCTTTGCTTTCGTAAGAAAGCACTGAAGGGGAAGGTGAAGGGTCACTCAATAACGGATGTCCAAATACAAAGCGTTTTTTGACACCACTTGCGAAAGTGACAGATATTCATGACGGCCGTTATAATATGACGGAACCGCTATACAGGAAATCAAAGCTTTACCCAACAAACTCTATTTCCGCTGTTACCTAATAACACTCAAATGTGTCTCTAATCTATTGCTACCCCGGGGGCACAACCGACTTCTGCTTATCTACTTAGATACCATAGAGTGGTGCTAACGTGATGCCGATGCCGAAGTTGCTACATGTTCGTCAGCTGGTTGGTAGGTGCCGACTAGTGTCCACGAGCACGGATATTGTTCACCAGTATACAGTTGACACGCTCTTGTTAATTATGATAAAATAAAATGAACGTGTATTCAGAACTTAAGTTTAAGTAGAAAAACAACAAGAATACAAACAGCAAAGTGGAGAGCCACTGTTGAATGAACATTAACTAAGACAAAACAAAACAGACTGACAACATTAATATTATTTGGCTAGCAGAAAATCATAAAAAAATATTTTGGAATAATAATTAAATTTTTAATTAGGTATATTATGCTTGATGTGTAGTTTCACTTCGATAGGTACTGCAACCGTTGGGGTTCGAGTTCGAAGTCGCGACCTCTCGCTCGCCACTCCGACACCACCGTTGAGCCATTGGCGTTTTCTTCAGAATTAGTTTCCTACCTAGGTATATCCGTACCTAAGTGCCAATAGCTCTAGTTTCAATATTTACGATGATTTACCTACTTGTTTAGCAAATCATCAAAGTCAACAAGACAAAGGAGAGCAGTTATCTTATCACTTATCAGCACTAACAGTTATAATATCAGATAAGCGATTTGCAATCGATTGACACCTATAAGTGTGTACTTTACTTGTTTTGCGGACTAAAATAGATTGTATCGTCGTGTAATACATTACAGATAGATACCTAATGTATAGTTTTTCCTCCTGTATGTACCTATGGTACCCAGTAACTGGGTTGTGGAGGTCCGTTAGGCAGTAGCTCCATGTAAAATACTGGTATTCAGCTGCATCCGGTTAGACTGGAAGCCGACCACAACATAGTTGGGAAAAAGCTAGGCAGGTGATGATGATAATGATGTATGGTATTTGATACCTATCGCAGATGTTGCTGGGTTTTGTGATACCTACATTTTCTTAGTAACCTCTTCTTGCTTCGTAGAGCACACCTTTTAGGTGAGCTTCCACTGGTCCGCGCCGGCCGCAACGAATGCACGGCACGTAACGAATTTCAGTTTGCTTTGTATGAATTCATATACATATTACTGCGTCCACTACTGGTACCGCCCGCATTTTCATTTCTTCATATACAAACAAACCAAAATCCGATGCGTACGTGCGTGGGTTGCGGCGGCGCGGCGCCGGCGCCGGCGCGGACCAGTGGACGCTTAGCTTTAGCCGTCATACGATTACCGTGGTAGTTTTGGCAAATAAACATTTCATTTCATGAGCATATAGATAGCATAATCAGCCTGTTATACCTAATGTTTCCACATTTGTATGATTACTGCTACCTGCGTCTTTAATTAATGTCGTAATTGCGGGAACACGTATACGTTTGTGGTAGGTGATGCTGGCCGTAGGTCAGCATTGATACTCTAAGACAAAATAATAAACTTTATATAATCAGGCTACAATGAGGTCCACAGTCCACAGCGTTAACTTAGCCTATGTTAGTACCTACCTACTTTATTTAGTAATGACACTTGCTTCCGTGACGTCATTTTGTCTAAGCCGTCACGTTGCCATGGATGTTAGGTACAACAACGGTTACTGCAGTGTTATCATCCACGGATAGCAAGATCAAATAATTCGTAAATTGGAAAAAAAAATGTCTAACAAACTAAATAATAAAACAATAACCAAAATTAGGATCACTCTGTTGCAAAGGACTCATTCATGAAGCTATTGTTCTATGCCAGCAGTTAAAAGGTCCGACACTTTTTTGTTCATCGTTTGTTATGTCCCAGCAGTAAGTAGCTTCATGCATGAATTTTTTGCATAACCCCCAGAAGAAAAACTCGAATGGCGTGGCCTATTTTTTCACGTACGTTTTAATTTCATCCCTGCGCTACAGGTTGCTCCAAGATGCTATTTTAGATAATTGTAAATAAATTAATAAATAATAACGGTTAATGACATTAAAATATATTTATAAAACGAAAACGCGAAACCGTATACGTGCGTCAAATTAATGTCGTCATTGCAGCGGCACGTTGTATAATATAATCGTACTTATACATTCTTAGCAATTACATGAAATGCTGAGAAGCAGTTTATCGAGTTATTTTGGGTCTATTTATGTGATGCTGAAAAGTGACAGTTTGCAAATTTTGTTGCTGACCGTACCGACTCCTGCGCAGTAGGTATCATTGTTATTCCAACTTGCTTCTGTTAGACCGAATGTAGCTGTGCTAAAATTAATATAGATCTAGTGGACAAATTAAATAAAAACCCATGACATTGTTTCTATAATTTTCTATATTTATTTGGTACACAATATGTCGAATTGTCGATCTGTCCAACGATACGGGCTGGCATCCATTCATTTACATTTAAACAATTTAATTAAACACTAGAATACTATCAGGTATAGTATGAGCTTCCAGTATTGTTGGACAAACGTAGACTTTCTCTTAACTAAATATATCTGTACAATAATAGTTGCACACGAGCCGACGGTTTGGTCGAATAGGAGGGCAGTGTTTAATGATTTATTGAACTATAAAATGGTAATTTGTTGATTATTACTAGGATGAGTTAACTTGGCACCTGGTACTGATAATTGTGATGTAACACTTTCTGTAGAGTGCTTAAAAAGGATACCTGGTACCTACCATACATAACATTTGAAGTGCCAAATTAAGTCAACAAAATTGTTCTACATGTTGGATGATTTGAAAAATAACATTTATAAACACTTTTTACTTCATTCACAATCGTAGTAGGTAGGTATATACTAAAAAACAATAAATAATTAATGAGCAATTAATTACAATCTACATCTAGCAAAAACGTTACTATTGGACCATCTCCCACTATTCACCAAACCGTCGCCTGCGCAGGTATCGGGCATACATAAATACATTATATTAACATAACTTCAGATCGAACGAGGGCTGGCAGAGATCCATCACAACACGGTCAACTTTGTATTACAGCCATTTTATTGGTGCAATTGGTTTGAATAACTTCTGATTGTGCAAATGGCGGATAAAACAATAGAGGGTAGTCTTATCGGTAATCGGTACTTCGGTAAAATGATTACGACCAGTTTTGATCCTAAAGGGTAGTTTTTGCCGAATCGGTCCGGGGTAGTAGCAAGTGGCAATAGATCTCACCCCTAAATAATGTAAAATACTGTTTTCATAAAAAAAAATTGCATGAGTTACTCGTAAGTAAGGTTTCAAAGTAGCAAGGCACTGAGCAAAAAGAATATGAAAATAAAATACAGTATAAATATAAAAAATTACCATGCTCTTGTTCAAGAGAAATCTATTTGAGACACATTACATAATTATCATGCTGCTGGTTTAGTAATAATAGTCAAACCAATTGCACTTTGTCAATTAAAACTAGCAACAATCCAAACAGTTATTTGTAACGGTTGAGACTTAGCGCTAAATGGCTGGCGGCAACAGCCGTCTTGTAAGAAATTAATATAAAACTTGTCTAATAAGCGATGGAGTTCATATTATTGGCTTACAATTTGTCATACTGATATAGCAGCATGGTCACACGACACAACTCTGCATTTATTATTTAAAAAAAAATACTACATTAATTTATTAAATAAAGATATAATTACAGACATGATCAAATTATTTATTTGAGAATATAATTAGTGTTAAAGATTACGAAATATGAATTTGATTTTATATTACATCTTAACAAAATGCAATGAAGATGAATCAATGAGTATAAATTATGTTAAGTATTTGTTTTCTATACATCAATAAATAAAAGTAGTTCTCAATTAATTTAAAATTACTACAATAATTGAGTAAGTAAATTCTGCTTGCAGAGTTGTGTCTACGTACCGATACCTACGTAAAGCGTAGTAAATAATGTATTGTTTTCAGTATAATTACAAGCGGGTCTTTGCTACATAAATCAATATCATGAATACCTTACCAGAAAGTAATTTTAGATTTAGGTGGAAGGAAGATAAAACTTCAACAGATGTCCAACCCCAATTTCATAGTCTTCGATCAGTGAAAAATCTGAATTTAACTGATTATTGTAGTTAGCCGTAAAAGCTAGTCTATCACTTAAGTTGACACAATATATAGAACACAGAATCGCCTTTCAGAAACCAGATGTGACTCATGTAGTGATAGCTATTATTTTAATTTTTAGCAATATTTAAATTAGGTTTGACCCGACTTGTCATAATTTTGTATTGTTTGTTATCACTTTCAAATAAGGCATGGCGGCTTATGCTTCATTTATATTTGTTACACATTTGTAAAAGAGAATACTGGTATTCAGCTGCATCCTGTTAGACTGGAAGCCGATCGCAACATAGTTGGGAAAAAGCTAGGCAGGTGATGAAATGATGATTTATAAACAAGAACTTTTTTTAAATGTTTTATACGCCATTTACAATAAGAGTCCATTTAACCGATTTTGACTTCTATTCCGTAGGCATAAGGATAGCATTAAAGGCAAAAAAGTGGTTACAATACCAACTATTTATTGCAGCTACCATTTGTCATACCACCAACGCAATAGAGGCCAAAATCGGTTGAACGGACTGTAAAAAAAGGCTAATCTTATTGTAAATGGAGTATAGGTAATTTTATTTTTTGTAACCAAATAATTTTAAGTTTCTAGGTTATATCTTTGTGCAGTTATATTATAACCATAAAATATTTATTTAAGACACAGATTCGTATAATATAGAATAACATGGCGCCGAGTACAATTTATCTAAGTAATACAAGAGATAATATCTCGAGTGCCACATTTAATTTAAAATGCTGCTTTAAAAAAAACAATTGTTTATGCCCAGTTGTTTTTAACATTATGGGATATGTCGTGTAGAATATTGATTTATTTAAACTTTCAAAAGAAAATAATTATGATGGAATTTGGTTCCCAACAATCCCGAAGTAAATGGAATAGAAAAAAGAATATCTGGTAAGGTATTAGATTTATTTAATTGTCTTATAATAAACTATTATATAAACATTGATTCACAAAAGAAAGGCCAGTGCATAAATATTCTCCATAGAAACATATTAGAACAGATACCAACTCAGTCAAAAATACTTAAAATACCTCAAATTTCTCCGAAGACATTTTTAATATCTGTAAAAATATGTATTTTAAAGTCAACTCGCAGTTTACAGCTAGATGTGGTACGGTGACGTGCGACGTACAGCTGTGAGATGGGAGTTGTCTTTATTTTCTTACAATTGGTTAGGCGACAAGTCGCAAGCTCTTATAACATTACACTAACAAGTATGGCGACAACGCCTCAATATACATACATCGAACTACATTTAAACATTATTTACAATATGATAAACGCTTTCGACCAGTAACAAGCGGTTACACGGTATTTACTCGTTGGTCGTGGAACTCAAGCTAACGAGGTGAACATATTGATTCTCACTTCCCTATGAACATAGATTATCTCCTCGTAAGTACCTTTTCTAGTTCTGTGTTGTGTGTGTTGTCTTTAAAACTATACCTAGCAAGACTTGCTGAACCAAGTTCAGTGAAGAATAATTTATTTATCATTTTCTTTAATTTTATTTTCATAGATCATGTAAATGTTAATCGAAATACACAGAGTAATATAATTACAGAGTAACCACGATTATTTTACATAAACTTAATAATGTTTTAGTGTAACAGTGTAAAATGTTATAGAAAAGTGAATGTAACTATTCAGCTCGATAATACTTGAAATTCTTATATTTTTATTCTGTAAATTTGTGTCTACACAAATATGATAGAAAATTTCGACATTTTCGACGCTGCGGACAAGTTTTTGTTCCTCTAGTTTGGAGCTATAAGTTATAATGATTCACGACAGGCCGTCGCCAGTGCCTTATATTTCACACACAGACACACTTCTCACACACACCTACACTTACACTATCAGTTTCTTGCAAAAATTTCCATTACATTAAAAACTTTTTAATTTTTTCGCTAACGTTTTTTTAAAAAATATTTACAAAATTTTCTCACCTAATCGAAGACCTTGTCATCTTGTAGCATTCTTGTAATATTAAAATGAATGTTGCCAAACTAAAATAAAATCAAAAACAAAATTTTATTTAAAAAAAAAAACATTAAAAATACAAAATCAAAATATTAAAATTAGACTAAGGATACAATTAATAGTAATTTTTTTAAATAATAATAAAAAGAAATAAGATTCTAATTTTCAATGACATAGCAAAGTAAATAACATACAAAACTAGTAAATAATATCTCAAAATAATATTTGGCTACATTCAATATTAACATTGACAGGACTGGAAAATGTTTGAAATATAAATATATTTTACTTTGAAATAAGAATTAATTTGATATAAAAACTTATGGTAACGACAATAATGTTTCATTCACCTTTCCCGAGTTTTTCATATTTTTATATGCCATCGAAAAGTATTTTGGCACTAATTTCAACTCATGCGCATCCTACAGAAAGATGATACATTCCCCATAAGAATGTATACCACACAAACCATTAAGGACTAGAGAAACTTACAAATTCACTAATTATTTTAAATCTTTACAACCGACTAAACGGTCTAGCGATTAGCTCCGTACATACAAAGCTAGTCCTTTATAATACAATATGTTTTATATATATATCATACATAATTTTACAAGTTTTCCAGTCCCGATTCCTTAATTATTTGTCACGTTGTATTAAAAATAATAAACTCTAGCTATCCCACCCGCGTCGCGTTCGGAAGATACTAACTTTGTGAAGAGAGAGAGAGAGAGAGAGATGTATATTTCGCTAATATCTTTAACAACAACATTGGGTTAACATCGATATTTAATTTAAGGTTGGAATAGTTACTGTAGGGGTGGCTTAACATCTCGATAAAATCTATTTGGTGTTTCTCTAGCTAGCATCATTGTTTTGGATAATTCCACTGCAAAGTCTGTATCAGGTTTATCTCAATTTCTGTTATTTCGTCGCCATCCGAGCCTGTTAGAGCAGAACCCCATTCCAACTAGCTGCAGCAAAATGTAACTTATTACGCAGTATTTCGTTTTGGTCTGCGTTCTTGACAAAATCATTAGTAGCTCAAATAAGTAGAAGTATCATATCTAATTAATAAACTTACTCTAATAGAAAGTCCTATAACCTTCCGTTCCTTTATGTCATGGTTTCTTGGATCAGAAAGACGTAACAGCCTAATTGACTTCCACATATCCCCCAAAAGTCTATATGGTAGTTTTTTTCACGAGACTTCATTGGACTTCTCCAAGAAAGCTGTCCACTATACCTAGGGCACCATATCTAAGACACATCGATACATATCCCACTGCCACCGCTACACTAACTGTTCCCCTATAACTTCAGGGAGGGGGGTATCACTACAAACATCGATCGCCAACGTCCGCGTACCGAGACAACTAACCCCACAAATATGGCGAAAACTTTGAACAACAGTTATAATTGAATTACATTCTATTAAAACATTGAATGATTCAACTACTGAGCCCGTATTTGTTACGACACAACAAATGTACAGGTGGCTAAATACGGTACTAATTGTAAATGTATTGAATTGACAGTTATCTGTCAATGTCCTTGGCAAGCAGCGCCACCGTGGAACGCAAAGATAAAATTGTTACGGTTCCGCGAGATTGTTGTGTCATAGCATATCAGAGCCTTGATTTCAAATCCATTGTACCACATTGAGATAATTTAAAAAATATGATTAATTAAATTACAGATTCAATATTATGCGATGGCGGCCATGACAGACATCGTTCCCTCTCTTTCTATCGCGTAGCTCTCTTGTGCTATCTCACTCTAACATCACAAAATAATTGGCCTGTGCTACTTCATTTTAAATGTTTTGCGTTTTTAGCAAATTCATGAGAACGTTTCCGTTGTGAAATCAATCGTATAGCTTTGCGATAAGCTTCAAATTTGATTGCGTCTTTTAAATCAAGTTCTGTGACTAAGTTGTTCCTACGTTTGTCTCTCTACCCTTTTGTAAACTGGGAGAGTCGAGCAAAGATGACATTATAAAGTTCACTCTCCTCCATAGAAAAGGGAGGATCAAGCAACCGCCCGCGACGGTTGACGTCGGTATGTAGTCGTGCGGTAAACACTGCTTGCGCGATGCAGGATTTGTGTGACGTCAGGTCTTTGATGCGTAGTTCGCAAGTGGTGTTGTAGATAATAATAATAATAATAACCCCACCGCCGTATCTCTACGTTGACGCCGTGGTGGGGCTTGCGCGCTCCGAACTCTGGGTCTGTGCCGGTGGAGTTTACTTTGCCGAAACAGGTCTAGGGTGAGGAGCCAGACCAAGAGAGATACGTGAACCCGCAGGGCAGCATGTGGCGAGATGTCGGGCAGTAGCGACCCCACGGACCCTATTTTCCGGGAGAAGTCTTGTTCTTCACCTCTGACTTGCCTTTATTGGCCGGCTGGAGTGAACACTGACGGGAACAGAGCTCCCACCTCATTCTTGCCTTTATTGGCCGGCTTGAGTGGAGATTCGCAAGAGCAAACGTGCTCGGAGGAAGGAAGTATTCCAGTAAGTGCTTGTAGGGATCTTGACCATCTTCCGGGCTCTGGGATTGTTCTGAGAGCCGTGGAATACCTCTCCACTCCTCAAGCACCTCAGGACATGTTGCCCCTTGTCGCTACGTCACTATGTGCTAGCGACCGTTTCCGGGGGCCCATTATTGAGTGTGCAAGTCACCCCCTGCCAATTTATCTGTGTATATTATATAACATTGGTCAGGCAGGGGACATAGTTCTTCCATAGTTCAAGGTACCCAATCCATGTAGCCACCCAAACCCATAGGCCCAATGTGTTTTGTTTCCATGTTCTGCAATAGTCCTGCACCAACCGGGGGTTGTCCTTGGATGCACTTGCATAGTGCATACAGGGATAATCGTCAGCTGGTGCCTCCTCGTCATTTAAAATTGTCTAAGGGGCCTCTGCGAGTTGGCTTCGGCCCCTCGTACGCCTTCCAAAGGTCCGGGAGCCCAGGGTCCCGAGATAAACCAAAAAAAAAAAATAATAATAATAGTAACCACCGCCGTATCTCTACGTTGACGTCGTGGTGGGGCTTGCGCGCTCCGAACTCTGGGTCTGTGCCGGTGGAGTTTACTTTGCCGAAACAGGTCTAGGGTGAGGAGCCAGACCAAGAGAGATACGTGAACCCGCAGGGCAGCATGTGGCGAGCTGTTGGGCGGTAGCGACCCCACGGACCCTATTTCCCGGGAGAAGTCTTGTTCTTCACCTCTGGCTTGCCTTTATTGGCCGGCTGGAGTGAACAATGACGGGAACAGAGCTCCCACCTCATTCTTGCCTTTATTGGCCGGGTTGAGTGGAGATTCGCAAGAGCAAACGTGCTCGAAGGAAGGAAGTATTCCAGTAAGTGCTTGTAGGGATCTTGACCATCTTCCGGGCTCTGGGATTGTTCTGAGAGCCGTGGAATACCTCTCCACTCCTCAAGCTCCTCAGGACATGTTGCCCCTTGTCGCTACGTCACTATGTGCTAGCGACCGTTTCCGGGGGCCCATTATTGAGTGTGCAAGTCACCCCCTGCCAATTTATCTGTGTATATTATATAACATTGGTCAGGCAGGGGACATAGTTCTTCCATAGTTCAAGGTACCCAATCCATGTAGCCACCCAAACCCATAGGCCCAAAGTGTTTTGTTTCCATGTTCTGCAATAGTCCTGCACCAACCGGGGGTTGTCCTTGGGTGCACTTGCATAGTGCATACAGGGATAATCATCGGCTGGTGCCTCCTCGTCATTTAAAATTGTCTAAGGGGCCTCTGCGAGTTGGCTTCGGCCCCTCGTACGCCTTCCAAAGGTCCGGGACCCCAGGGTCCCGAGATAAGCCAAAGATAATAATAATAATAATTAGTTTATTTTCTCCACAATATTACTCTTATTGCTATCCTATTTCTACGGTGACATATAGGAGGGGCATTATATTGTGGGAGATTGGTGCCTAAACTAGGCTCAAGGCCTGTATTTCAGGTCACCAAAATGACGCCACACAACACTATACTTTCATATGCTAGCGTTATTTGGTCACATTTTTTTCCCGCAGTTAGGACACATTACACATTTTCTAAGTCATAGCTGATGTTGTTTGGTCCTATTTTGTTATGCTATGAGCTTGATATTTTCATTGCATAGTGTTTTATTTTTAAGTGCCTCGTCCCAGAGAAATTTTACGTAGAGAAGCTTTGTTTGAGCTAGTCTAAGTACGAAGCTATGAGATCATTCTAGGACAACATCTGAAGCCGAATCGACTGCTGTATTATTAGCTACAACCGGCATAAAGCATTGAATTCACTACCAACTTGCACTATTCAAACAGAGCAAGTCTACTGGCACTATGAACACACAGATAGTCAACTTACTGCGAGTGTTTGCAAGGTACAAGTCAGTTAGGGAAGTTGGATCATTTCTTAGATCTTTTTGTTTTTACTGAACATTTGACCAAATTTTGGTTACCTACTTATTACAGTAGCGGTTTGTATAGTTGCTTTTTTCATATGTTTCTAATAATACTGCAGTCACTGACTGTTGACTACTTAAATGCCATATTCGCTCGAAACTCCCCTCTTCTGCCCTAAATGTACCAACCAACAATGTTCGATATTATTTTCCGTTTTATATTAATATTTATATCAGAAATATTCTGAACGTCAATATTTTATTTATTCCTCTTTGTTATGGACATATATTATGTATCTGCGTTTTCAAAAAGTTGCAAAACAGCTAACATTTTAAGATGCTGTAAAGACCCTTTTTATCTATAAAACCTTGGTTTATTCATTATTTTAACTATTATTTTTTTATTTCATATCGTTTTCTTTCATTAACCAAGTTCCAATAAAAAAAATTCTTGACTATTTTGTAATATTAACTTTTTCCCAACTTTTTAGTTACTGAGTCAATTTACACAACATTACTATAATCCATTATTTTATAACCCATGTTAAAATTCAACCAGTTACAACTTTAAAAAACACATTTAAATAATCACTGACAGTCAACTACATAACATAACAGTCCAAACCGTATCACTTGTTCAAAGGCTGGTGCAAGGCCCCTAGTTGGTGGGTGCACAGACCCATTAACGAGTGCATAGTACCCGTTAATGGGTGCATAGAACCCGTTAATGATTGTACAGCACCCTTATTTTGATGTATAGTACCGGTTAATGAGTGCATAGATCCTGTTGATGGATGCATAGAACTCATTAACGGGTGTGCATGGGTCTTGCGGTGCTTAGTCTCGTGGTCGCTGCGCACACGTCCCGCACACGTAGTCGTCATCTTCCCGTAGCGCGCCTCGCGCCAGACCGACGCAGTGCATGTGGAACCATTGGTCGCAGCCACCGTCGCACTGGACCCAGTCTACTTTGCCTGATGAATAGATGAAAGAGGTTATTACTATAAGTTATACTAAATTAGAAAAGGTTGGATTGGATCGATGACTGTTTTTATATCAGCGAGGTCATTTACTCATGTAATTGTAAAACTACTTGCAGAAGAGATCGCATTCTCGCTCAGCAAGTTTCGACTTGAAACTTTAACTGCCTGGTGCCTTATTCACTAGTGGGGGCCAAATGTCGCGGGATACAAGATGTATCCAGGAATATCATACATTAGAAGTCATGCGACCTATCTTGCATCACGACTTCGTTCTCCAGAAAACTTCATTTGAACACAGCTTTTTTAAGAATACTAGTGTGGAACTATATGTATCGTTAAAAGTAGAATACATACCAGTGGGTCTAAGACAGTTGTGTGCAGCACAGTCCTCTTCATCTTCAGCTGAAGAAGCTGATGACGAGCTGCTGCGACGTTGACTGCTGGAGGCCGCGCCGCCGCGCCCGCCGCCGGAGCTGCTGGCTGCTGCGCGTTGACCTGAGGGGGACAACAGATTCGTTAGGACGCCTCTCGTTTCTTCGTTTATTTTATAAAATGTCGTATTAGTAAGTCAGCAAGGTGGTAACCGGAGCTGACTACGCATGACGCGACTTCAGTTCCTATTTTACATTTAGGATATCGTCTATTCGGCTGAAATTAGCTGGAAACACGACTATGCCTAAATATAAGTTGTATAAAATTCAATCATTCTGCCTAGCCTTTTCCCAACTATGTCGGCTTCCAGTCTAACCGGATGCAGCTGAATGCCAGTATTTTACATGGAGCGACTGCCTATCTGACCTCCACAACCCATTAACTGGGTAATACGATACCTCTTGGTAAGACTGGTTGTCAGACTTTCGGGCTTCTGACGACCCGTAACGACTGTCAAAGATCCACGAATGACAGCCGGGACCAACGGCTTAACGTGCTTTCCGAGGCACGGAGGAGTCTCGATATGTAAAGATGGTCACCCATCCACGGACAACCCCGGCAAGCGTAGCTTAACCTGATGGATCGACCCGTGCGGCTGTTATTACTTAGCCACGAGCTCCTCAAGTTGATCACACTAGTATTATAAAGGCGAAAGTTTGTGAGTGTGTCTGTGGGGGGGTGTGTGTGTGTGTGTGTGTGTGTATGTTTGTTACTTGTTCACGCTCAAACGGCTGGACAGATTTGGATGAAATTTGGTATGTAGATAGCTTAAACCCTGGATTAACACATAAGCTACTTTTTATCTCTGAAATATAGAAAGAGACGGTCACACAGGTTACAGGTATAAGTGACAGACGCGAGGCTCTAGAAAGCTGAACTTTGTCCAAAAGTTAATGTGTCATATTAGGGGTTAAAGTATGAAATTGCCGATTTGTACTGAAAAATTGAAATTCGTTTTTTTTTTATTTAACATATTTATTTAATCAAAATAATTACCATTATTATCTTCGATCAATAATAGCACTAGATACAGGATCAGGAACAAAAATAAGTCGCTGTAGTGGCCACGTTTACACACACGTAAACATTTACATTTGTTACTACGAAATATAGAAAAAAGTTTTATAATATTAACAACTTCAATTCATTATAAACCTTAACAATCAAACATAAAGTTTAATTACGATTGCAAAATATTTATATTTAAGTCCTTCTATTATCGGAGAAAGGTAAAAGCAATAAATTAAAAATGTCGCTTGAAAATAAAAAGTCATTTTTATAATAAGTACAAAAATATTTATTCTAAAATGAAACTTAAATCTTGAGCACTAAGGTTAAAAACATTTTGTTGACAATTTCGTGCTTACTCTATTTTGGAACTAGACATAGTTCTTGGTATTTACATTTCAATGCTCAGAACACAGTAAGTAGTGACAGACGTAGAGTAGCAGAATAATAATATATTTTTAGGCCATGGTTCGTTTTATATGGTAGCAAATATTTTTGACTGATTTATAAAAGTAGATGGACTAAATTAGTACAATAGTTATTTTATTAAGACATTGATATTAACTGTCTGCGGGTTGGCTCATTGTAATCAACCTGTATTAAAAAATGGGTGCGTCTACTTTTGTATGCGATTTTGAAGTTTTAAAAAATATTTGTATTATATTGTATACTTTTTTATGGTTCCATACCCAAAGGGTAAAACGGGACCCTAATACTAAGACTCCGCTGTCCGTCCGTCTGTCAACAGGCTGTATCTCATGAACCGTGATAGTTACACAGTTAAAAATTTCACAGATGATGTATTTCTGTTGCCGCTATAACAACAAATACTAAAAAACAGAATAAAATAAATATTTAAGGGGGCTCCCATACAACAAACGTGTTTTTTTTTGCTCGTTTTTGCTGGATATTGGTAACGGCAACAGGTAGACGCTTGAAATATTAACAATATTTTTTTTGTATTGTTTTGCCACCACTCATGCAAAGACAATTGCGTATAACTCGTTCGGTTTTCATGCATACGTCGAACACGTCGTTTGAAGCATAACATAAACCACCCATGTCTCTTAAATTGATTAATTTATGAAACCATAATTTTTGTTTAGCCTGTAGATCCATTTTACAGTCCTCGCAATTAATTTTCTTAACAAGGCTACTGACTACAAAACCAGAAATGTAACCTACTATTTGCGTAACAATATCTGAAGTTGGATTATGATCTAGTTTTTCACTCAGTTCAGTGCAGTTTGTCTGGTATTTATCGAAATTTTGTTCTATAGACTTATTTTTTAAAATTTCTGCAGAACTTAAATTTTTCTCCTCGGTTTCTTCAAAACTGTAACCTATCGACAAGTTATTAATTTTGTTTAGTGATGATGATCCGGATAAAATTGGTATGTTATCTCCATCTGCCTAGCCTTTTCCCAGCTACGTTGGGGTCGGCTTCCAGTCTAACCGGATGCAGCTGAATACCAGTATTTTACATGGAGCGACTGCAATTTCCGGTAAATTTGGAGCCCAGTTCCAAATGAGACAGCAGCTTTTTAAAACTGGCTTTAAATTGTCTAGTGTTGGGATTATTATTATGTCCACTTTGACTCCGTATGTTCCCAAAAAATAGCTTGACGTGGTCTTGGCTGAGTTTATATGTTAATAAGAAAGCAAGTATATCACTAGGAAATCTACAAACAAAAATAACATATAAAGTAACAATACTACTCCATGCATTTCCCTGTTCCAGAACAGTCGATGTTTGAAATAAGACCACAAAAGTATTTGTGCTATTATTTTTCGGGCCATTTTTGAAGCGCTTATCGGGAATCTAGTACTATTATTGATCGAAGATTATTATCTACACATTACTGCCATCTAATAGGAAGGTCATATAAGCCTTTGCGATAGGACTCTCGTGATCTAGATTCGACAAACTGTGTGAAAGCATTTTGTACTGCCTCCTGAGAAGAAAACTTTTTATCACGTAGAAAATTGTCCAAATCATGAAAAAAATGGTAGTCCGTTGGAGCAAGAGTGACGAATGGTTTCTAATTGCAGTTCCTGTAGAGTTAAAACGGTTTCTCGTGCTGTATGAGATCTCGCGTTATCATGGAGCAATAATGGTGAAAATCGATTCATGAGTCGGGGCTGTTTCACTGCTAGTTTTGCTATCATTGTTTGGAGTTAGGCACAGTAGACATCTGCCGTTATTGCTTGACCAGATCGGAGAAAGCTATAGTGAATAACACCATGCTGAGACCACCAAACAGTTACCATTACCTTTTTATTCGTAAGCGTTGCTTTAGGACACTGTTGCGGCATTTGACCTGGGGTCAGCCATTGCATTTTTCGCTTACGGTTATCGTAAAGAATCCACTTTTCATCACTTGTCACAATTCGATCCAATATTCCTTCATTTCTGTATCGATTCAACAAGGCAACACAAGTTTCAACACGCGTTTCTTTCTGCAGATCAGTCAAATCATAAGGCACCATTTCTCATATTTTTTTATTTTATTGATTTGACGCAAATGAGTCAATACTGTTGGTAAGGTAACGTTAAACCATGCCGCTAATTCCTGGGTAGTTTGGCTCGGATCGGCTTCCACCATCTCTTTCAATTCATTGTTATTCACCTGGTCTTCCACGTGGTTCGTTCTTCAAATCAAAGTTTCCATCACGAAAGCGTTTAAACCAAAATCGCACGGTGCATTCATTAGCAGTCCCCTCTCCAAACGCAACATTGATATTGCGAGCTGTTTCTGCCGCGTTAGTTCCGCGTCGGAACTCGTATTCAAAAATAACTCGAATTTTCAAAGTATCCATCTTTCTTGTCTAAGCTGAATAAAAAAAACAACTGAAAGTCGATAATCGAATGTTGCACATTTTTTAAAAGAAGAACTTCATAGGTACCATCTGAAAAATGTTTCACTCAAAAATCTCAAACCATAAAGGTTTTATGTCAATTCGAAGTTCCTAATACAATAAACGGCAATTTCATACTTTAACCCCTATTATTTACGAGGAGCTCGTGGCTAAGTAATAACAGCCGCACGGGTCGATAAATCAGGTTAAGCTACGCTTGCCGGGGTTGTCCGTGGATGGGTGACCATCTTTACATATCGAGACACTTCCGTGCCTCGGAAAGCACGTTAAGCCGTTGGTCCCGGCTGTCATTCGTAGATATTTGACAGTCGTTACGGGTCGTCAGAAGCCCGAAAATCTGACAACCAGTCTTACCAAGAGGTATCGTATTACCCAGTTAATGGGTTGTGGAGGTCAGATAGGCAGTCGCTCCATGTAAAATACTGGTATTCAGCTGCATCCGGTTAGACTGGAAGCCGACCCCAACATAGTTGGGAAAAGGCTAGGCAGATTGATTTATTTACGGACGTATTGTAAGTACAGATAACTCACCCATCCTGGTCTGTCTGGGATGCTTGCCGCGCGTGGTGGGCGCGAGGCCGCGCTTGCGTCGCTCCTGCCGCGCCATGTAGTGCTTGCGCATCATCAGACCTGAGCCTGACGACATGCCCTGAGAACACAATCATCGCATTAATACAATCCGCACGAAGAGATGTGCCTTTTACGGGATTAGCACATGTCACATTGGAAATCGGACAAAGGACATGCAGTCAGGTCCAGTATAAGCTGTGGTTGACTGCATAGAGCGCATCCTACGTTATGGGATACATAAACAAATATAGAAACTAGCGGAGGTTCTCAATACACCCTTCCAACACCAAAATAACTAGAAACTTGAATTCAAATAAATAAAGTATATGAACAAAATCTTACCTGTTTCCTATTTAAATAATTAGTGGTGGTAGCTGTGCCTCGCTTGAGCGTCGGCTTAGCGACTGGTGCAACTGTAATAACAAAATAACTATTTAATGTTTGCGCTTCACGAGTTTGTTGGGAATAATATTACTTTCTGGGGTTTCTTGAAAAATAAACAAAAAATAGGAATGTGTTTATGGGAAATGTAGAAATTCATGATAAAAAGTTTTCGACAATAATTACATTAGCCTATGTTACTTAAGTAGTTAGACCACAAGGTGGACAATTAACCTGGTGAAACTCATGGGAGCCCGCTGGATGCGAGAACAACAAGGAGCCCTTACGGCGCGGCGATACTTGAGGGAGGCATAAGTCTAGCAGTTGTCAACTGAATGATGATGATAAGGTAATAAAGTGTTTACCATGATGATGCCGTGTCCTCGTGCGTTTGATCTGGTGGTGATGCCGGGGCGCGCGCGTGTGTCGCTTGCGTCGCCCCGCGTCGTGTCGCGCGGCGCGTCGTCCCTCGGCGCCGCGACACGCCACGACAGCGCTCCATACTTGTACTTGTTCTTCTAACCGCACCTGAGAAATAATATTCAAACTCAGCATTGCCATATTGACTCTGGAATCACAAAATAGTTCTACCGTCAAGAAAACTTTACGTCTCAAAGTGTACCGCATAGTGCCCCTTTGCAACATTGAAATAAAAAAAATTCGTTACTTTCTCGTAACACTCAACATGTATTGCAACGTCACATTACAACGCGCAATATTGTAAAAAGCTTTAGTAAAATTGCTCCGTTTTGTGCGCCAATATTCCGCAGCATGTAAGAAAAAGTTTATTATGCACAACTACGACATAAATAAACAGAGAGTAATCTATGTAGCCAAAAGCCTCGTATTCAACATTTAAAAAAGTTAATCATCATCACCTACTCGTCTAATGACAATATTGCAAATGTGACGCTCATATCGTCCGTCGAAGATGTTCCTGGCCTGTTGTGGGGTGTGTATGTGAATCAAAGTGGTCATCAACCATCAAATGACCGAAATACTTGTATAAAAATGAAAGTTTGTCACAACAATGCAGCTCTCAATTATACCCAACAGTTGTGATTGTAACGTTACCTCTAATAAGTCTCCCTCCAGCATCAAGTCTTCCAGTTTCTGTAACAAGCCGGGCGCGACCCGCGTGCTCGGCGACCGCGGAGTCGCGCTGTATGCGTGCTCTACGCTCGCTGATGACCTGCGACAACAACATCAACGAATGCTTAGTAAGATGAAGAGAAAACAGGGCATCAAGCCAATTATGATGCCTAGATATTGCTGAGAAAGATGATGGCAGCTACGGTACAAGGAACTGTAAAATATCACGTCGACAAACCAATACATTACTCTTCGATAGTCGTATTTTTACACAAGAGCTACTGGCAGTAAAAACATAGTAAAGTAGAAAGAAAAGAAAGTGAAAGTTAGTCTAGTACACCACTAGTGTGTTAGTATATCACACATACAGTTCGCACATCGCGTTTTAGACAAAGTTTAGCGTCGTCTGTCACTCATTCCCGTCTCTTCTTTAACTCGATATATCTACGCCCGAGCACTGCATAATATTACTTGTATGTTACACTTACCTAGCATTCTGCGCAGAATGTGAATCATGCGCTCTGCCTGTAGCCTTCTTCAACTCAGCGTTCAGTTTGTCAGCCTTCTCCCTGCTAGCTTGCAGCGTGTCGTGTTCGTGCAGCGGCAGTGACGCGAGCAGTGGACTGGCGAGCAAGGCCCGGGCGGCGTCCTGCCACGCCATGGCTCGTTCCGTGACGCACTGTAGGGCTTCGCCCTCTGCTAGGCGGACGGGCAGCTTTTGGAGCCACACCTGAAAGAGAAAATTGAGTAAATGGGGTATTTTTCTTTTGCTATGTATTTTTAAAAAGAGAAGTCCTGACTCACTGACAGACTGACTGACGTGACTCACCAACGCCCAGCCCAAACCCTTGGACCTAGAATGCTGAAATTTTGCACAGAGGTTCCCTTTATAATGTAGACAAGGAATAAGGAAGGAATTCCCGGTAACTACGTTCCCGTGGGATATTTTCCGACGTCCACGCGGGCGAAGCCGCTGGCAAAAGCTAGTAAAGTAGTATATATAAATAAAGTTTAAGTTGGTCAGATTTCGGCAAAAATTGGGTAAAGAAAGCTAAAGATACACCTTGTTGTTTAAACGTAGTGCAGATCCCACATGTCGACACTACGGCGGCAAATATAGATGTTGGTAAAATGTATGTACGAAAATGTTCAAGGCAACCCCGCTAACCTTTTCGCAACAATCTCTAACTGACAGTTATCTGTTACATATTATCGGCCCCAACTTACAAGTGGGTGCGAACTAAGACGAGTCCGTCTTTTTGTTAAATTTTCTTTCATCAAATCATGGTGAAGAAACCTGTACTAAGACATACAGCTTTCCTCACCATGTTCCAAAAAAACAAAGACACGCGACATCCATCACCCCGCCCGCGCGAACTACGGCCCGCTACCTCTCGCAGAAAAGAGGCCTGGGTCCCAATACTGGAAGGAAGTTATATACATACAGAAATTCACGCCTCCTTCCCATGGGGGTAGGCAGAAACTACAAAACGCCACCTGCTACGACCTTACATACCCATTTTGCCTCGTTTACGTTCAAGCTGGAGGGAAGTTACAAAGAAGTAATATAATTATGTAACTTATAGCCACTTACCAATAACGCCAGTATGCGATCCAGACGAGGCCGCTTGGTCCTCATACAGTCGGGACATAGGAACTTGGGTTCAGTGTTAGGGAAGGGAACTTCGACGCGCTCCGGAGACTCCTCGCGATCCTCTTTAGATGCTGCTATGCAGTTTGCTGTAAGTAATGTGATGGTTAGATATTTAAAAGTTAAAAGTAATCGGTGCCTTAAAATTTCATCGGCCATATTGTTTATCGCTCCATGAGAAGGATTCCATTAAACATAATTAGCTTATCTGTCATTGCATATTTTTTTAATACTACTATAAATAAAATTGTAGTATAGTAATTTTATTCTAGGTATATCGTCTTCAATTCAATTCTCAATTCTTTATTGTATTCCTTAGTGTAAAACAGTTCGCAATTATTATAATTAATGTATACAAAATATTGTAAAACATTTTAAAAAAGTAACGATGTAGTTTCTTGGCCATTCTTCTCCATACGAAACTACCTTTTGGAAGGGGCGACTAGAATCAATTTTATTTTCTTGTAAATTTTGACATTCAAAAGTGCCTTCTAATGGGCTACTTGAAAAAATTATTTGTCTTTGACTTATTACGCGAACGAGTTAGTTTACTCACCATGGAACCAGTCCTTGCAGAGCTCGCACTGCGTCATCACGCCGTACTGCCGTTTCTGGCACGTGCAGAACGTCACGCCCGCTGACACGGGCGCGCGGACCTCTTTCCTCAAGTTGCGAGCTCTGTCACAAAACAATTTAACATTAGGACAAAAGAAAATTGTTGACGTCTTCAACCCGCAAAATTCATTTTTGAAGTGAAAACTTCTTTAGGCGCGTTGAGCGGTTTTTGGTAGGGGATAATCTTTTGAGTTCGCCTCACGCATCACGCGTCACGCGAAATGCTAATGTGACGTGTTGCGCTGTCAAATTTTCATTTCTGTCGGTAGTCCCATGAGTGACTATGTTCTTTTTCAGTACAAACATGGTTACCCTTTAATCAAATAGCCGGCAAATGTTTAGTTGAGTTTATCCGATAGCCCATGTAGACGTTAACTAGTGCCGGGAACATGCTTCCACCATCTCACTCCGCACTTAAGACCAAAGGGCTTCGATAGTTCATTCTTCCATCGGACACGATTTTCCTGCTGCTTGGCACCAACCAGTTTTTACCTGACTGACCCAGAAGCAGGGTACTGCCATCACCAAAACTGCTCTGGCGAGGCGAAGCTACCCGTGTCTAGCAGCCACCTTTATAACACTATAAACGTAGCCTGCAACGTATATTCTTTACCTAAATTTAAATGTAAAACTGTTGTTAGTAGTTTTCTTCAAAAGTTGACGTACAATGAGACTGAACAACTCTTTGCAAAAAAATCTTACTAACACGTTTAAAAACAGATTTAAATTTCTTCCTTATTATCTATTCCTATACTTTGACACATACGAAACACACAACTAAACACACACACACACTTCCACACATCAACACAAACCACACACACCGCGCACACCCATTTGTCAATGAACTGTAAGAGGAAGGCGTCAGTGTCTGTAACACAGTTTATACTAGCACAGACACAGACGTTCACTCTGTCTCAAATAATTATATGATGGCGTTTATTATTTTTTTGTTCTTTTTATTTTTATGTTTTGATTGAGATGGACGATTTGTATTTGGCTTTTTGATAAAATAAAGATTATTATTAGATTAAAGATTACTGTTTTTCGCGTGTATATATGTCCATTCCATTGTGACTTCGGAAAGTCGATTACAATTAATTTGAACTTTTTCGTGTGTCATTGAGTTTGTTATTACAAAAACTAGAAAGTAATCTGAAATTCTATATTCTAGTTTAGAGATACACAGACTTCATATCCTCACCTCAACTCCTTGATAGCGTGCAGCTCCCTTTGCTCGGCGTGTTTGAAGGCGGCCACGATGTCCGTAGGTGTGGAGTCTTCGCTGAAATTCCTGAGGAACAGGCCTGCTTCTAATGAAGAGGCGCCTTCGCCTCCGGGGCGCGCGCGCCGCCGGGTTACGGCTTCGCCCGCTTCCACTCGCGGGGATAGTGCTTCGAGTAGCGAGTAGGGCCAGTTCTGGTCAAATAATAACAAAATTAGTATGTTTGATTAAAGTCCCATTATTGCGACATGCTTTAGTGTTCCAATAAATATTTATTTATTATAATTTATAACACATTCAATCTATCATTACTGGTTGCCCTAATGTGTAGTTAAACTGTTGAACTTTTTCGCGGAGATAATTGGAGACAATCTACGCAGGATAAGTGTCTCCATGATTTTCGAGGGTATCGGCAGCAGGCTAGTAGGTCTATATGATTGCGCCTCAACAGGACTCTTACCCGGCTCGGCAGCCATTATCACTTGAGCTACTTTAAGCAGGATAACGATGTACTTCCTGTACATCGCTATCCTGCTATCGCTAGTGAGAAATTGAATGCGTTCCTTTGTCAGCTGTCTTAAGATTTCGCCTGTTATGAGATCGTATCTAGGAGCTTTACTAGGGTCTAGAGCGTTAACCGCTGTTTTACTTCTTCCTTCGTGAACTTAGCAATAGGAGGATCTAGAATAGAATAGAATAGAATAGAATACTCTTTATTATGCACACCATTTAAATTACTGGTTACAATTTTACAATGTTGAAATTTTACATACGAGTGACACAATGGGCGGTCTTATCGCTAAAAGCGATCTTTTACAGACAACCTTTGGATGGAGTATGGGGACAAGGAGAGACAATTCTGTAGGTAGTCCGTGGTGTACCATATACATATACAACATATACATACATTAATAAATTTATATATATATACTTATACAATAATAAACATGAAACAAGAGCAAGGAACTATATATGTAATAATGACGTTGACGTTGTTGCTAGTTGGTGGGTTTGGAATAATTGGTTCACCACATGGATTTTAGACGAGCCCTTATCTGGATTTGTTATGAAGACCTAAAGTAAAACCCAACATACGGCACAAAGCTACGCTCTTTCCTACCTTCTTCAGGAACATATCAGCGGCCCCGCGCTTCCAGTCCCGCGCGGACTGCAGCGCCTGCGCCAGCTGGTCCTTCTCGTACAGGGACAGCGGGATGTGCGCGCCGCGCCGCACGATGTTCTCTACGCTGTGCATGTAGGGGTACAGCTCCTTTGATTGCATCTCTTCCACCTGGGGAACATAATCATTGACGTAAGCAAACATTGTTATAGACAAGTTGCAGACTATTCGTTTTGGGATGGAAAACAAACTGACAATAAATAGATCGACTAATAGACATTGCTGGCCAACCATCCATCATCCATTGGCTGGTTTACCTGCGACAACGTTGAGGCATAGCTTCGAAAATAATCTGGAAACGTCTTGTATGCCTTTAATTTCTTCATCAAAACACATTGCTGATAATATTTCTATCATTATTGGCGATCTTTTTTGTTTGAGGAGGTAGCGACCAACAATAGATTAAACATCTGTATTTACTCCAGGAAAATAAGTTAAATTAAAGGCTAATTCACAAGCAAAATCTTAGTGAGTATTTCTCGCCGAGATTATCATTATTAGAAATATTGTGCGACGCGTCCTGTACTGGATTTGTCACACAGTATTTATAAGATGTGTGGAAAAAAAAAGTGATGAAGGACTCGATACAGTAATTACAAATACATATTTTTAAAGTATTAGCTTTACGTCAACTTATGTGAACCAAATCTAACGTAGTTCCCAAGATTATACAGCTAAGTATTACCTTGTTGAGCCAATCCCTGGCATGAGACACGGCCGTCTGCAGCGCGTGGTAGGAAGGCAACGCAGCTTCAATCTCTTCTCCATCAGTTAACAATACTTCCAGCTCTGACAGCGTGGTGTACTGGGGTTCTAGCTCCGTTTGAGGGTTTTTGGAAGTGTCGAGGAGGACCACGCGGGCACGGGCCTCCCATTCTTCTACTTGAGCTGGAAACAGATAAATAAATGTTAAATGTTTTAGTTCTTATTTTCTCAATTGCACCACTAGATTTAACTGTGTTCATATAATAGTTAGAAAACTGACGTTAAAATAAGTAAAACCAAACCGCGCTGCGCTGTATGAATAAAAAATACATTAAAAAAGATCCCTTCACAGCGCCATATTGAATTTTATGTGTCTAATGCTGCGATCCCACGGCCCGTTTGCTCATAGGCCAGATCGCGCCAGGACAAGCCGACAGACCGTGGGAACCGTCGCATCCGATGGGGCCTGCGGTGGACTGTCGTCGCCCGTCCGATTTGTCGGAAGTCGGTAAGTTCATGTTTCTAGTTCAAGTGTTGCAGCCTGTATACGGGCGCGTTTCCTCTGATTTCTTTTTGCTTCGTATATCAAATGTTGACCACTGAATAAAACCACAGCGGCTGCACACGCAGGCATGCACTCCGTATCACTTGACATGTTGGAATAGCGGCCAACAGACCGCACCAGGCCGACACACGCCGCGCCGGGGGAATGCTCGGCATGGGCGGCAACAGGCCTCGACAGGCGTAGCAACACCTGGGGCGGCCTGTCCGTTAACGGTCCGTGGGACCGCGGCTTTTGGATACACAATGGATCTACAATTTTATATTTTGGTCAATTTTATTCTCAACTACACTTAATTATTATGAATGGTGTTTCTGATGGGGTAACAGAGAATATTATGTGCTTACATCATAAAAAAAAAAAAAAACTATCTTACACTTGTCATTTTCATTAAAAAATGAAGCAAGACAAGAAGAATTTGTTTAAAAAGATTTTTTTTTTTTAAGTTTGTGTTATTTTTTTAACTTTAGGTAAGTACATAGTCTTTAATTTGTCTTGCTTTGGCGTGCCTTTAAATCGCAATTGTAAGCGCTAATTGTTCATTATGTACCTTTATAGATATTTGGTTATTCAGTATAGTATAACTGGAGAGACTGTAAGCTTTCTGAAGAATAAATTTACAAAAATATAATTTTTAGGATACTCCCCTCTTAGGGTTTTACCGTGGGCAGATAAAATGGCAAAAATATATCTATCTTCGTCTACATACCTTTCAGTTTGAACAGCAGTGACCTCTCCGTCTCCACCTTGTGATGCGGCACGACGTTCTGCGCGTCATTCAGCAGTCTGTCGATGACGTCACGCGTCAGTGTGGAGTAGTCTTCTCTGTAGCCGCGCACTTCTTCTATGAACTTCACTTGTTGGAGGCGAGCTTGTACGGGAGGCAGTTGTGGGAGGACTATGCAGAGGCGGGAACCGAGTTCTGATGTCTAGAAGACAGAGTGAAAAGTGAGTCTTTATGGATATTTTTGTGTACATTTTATATTGTAATAGTTTCAAGCTAAAACTTGGTATCAGATTGCATGATGACAGTACAGTTCAAACGAATGCAAAAGTGACTGTAGTCGAGTTTCGAATTTTGTCAATAATAGCTTCGTTGAAATTAGAACCTGATGCTTTGAGCCTGGATCTCGTATGATTGCCCCAGCATTGTTAAACCTCACAATCTGAGATCAATGTTATTGTGGGACGAGCTCTATTCCACTTGGAACAGAAATAAGCTACATTGTGAAGCTTACGTTCACTGTAAGCATGAACTAACATACCTCTTCCAATTCCCTGACATAGGCTTGGTCGGTCTTTTCTAGATCTCTGTTGAGTAGGTCAGTCGCACGGCTCTCGAACTCAGATGTTTGTCGTAATACTTCCTTTACTGCTGAGCCTGAGAGAACAAAAAAAGAGTACGATTGATTTGTAAAAGCAATTTATTTGTAGCAAATAAATGTTAGATTTGTTTTTTTTTTTTAATTTGAATAGCCTTTTCGAGAGACGGTAAGACTTGGTAAGACGTTACTTGTGTCGTGTCGTCATTGTCGTAGTAAAAAACGCTCACTTTGAAAAGTGAATGTTCACTTTGACAAGTGAATGTTCACTTTGACAAGTGAATGTTCACTTTGAAAGCCGGTCTGATGGAAAACATCCATCAGACCGGCTTGGGGGTCTGATTGAAAACATTCACTTTGCCTTTGCCTCGGAAAGCATGTTAAGCCGTCGATCCCGCCTATCATTCGTAGATCTTTGACGAAGTCTGACAACCAGTCTTATCCAGTAACTGGGTTGTGAAGGTCTGTCTCAGCTGACCTCAACATAGGGAAAAGGTTATTTCTCCTGACAAAGTTTATTGTGTTTATATGTATGTAGGTATATACAGTAGGTATTCTTGTATTTTGTTTATATTTTCGAGCTATCTATCCCTTATGTTGGACCTATCATGTTTCGTCTTTGAATCACCCTAAGGTTGACTGGTATAAAATGCCTCAGGCATTTAAGTCCGCCATTCGGTTTTTTTTTTAATTATTGTGTCTTAAGTTTTAATAAATAACTAAAAGGCTAGGCAGATGAGTTTATTTTGATGTAGTTTAAATAATTTACCTTCAGGTAACACACAGGCGAGTCCATCAATCTCCGCGGCGAACAGCGTCAGCTCGTGTATAGTGAGTCGGTACTTGGGGTCGTGGTGCCGCGTGCGCGTGCGCATCTTGTTCAGGTCCAGCTGTTGGATCACTGACGCGCACTTCTCTGCGTCTTCTATCGCGGTCTCTAGGGCGCGGACGAGCTCAGTTTTGTGCATCTATTGACAAAAAAAAAAAAACAGAATTAGTTTGATTCAAGTAACTAGGCAAGGAATACATTGCATTGCATTTTTACATTTAAATCAGCCCAGAGTCTGCACTTGCACCTCTGCCTTACCCTTGGGGAACACGGACGAGATGTAATGTTATGCATGTATACCTTGAGATCATGAGCCCTCTTCAGATGCGCCCTGAGCCCGTCCAGGTCGCAAGTCTTAGGCGTGTCTGGGTCTAGTGCGTTCTGTACTGCTTCGGCCCATTCTCGGAATTGTTCCGATTTCTTCTTTAGCTTCTCTAGCATGGCTGGCAGCTCGTCTAGCGTGTAGCGGTATCTGATGAGAAGAAAGGGATATTTTACTGAGCATGGAGGTTTGGGCGCAAGTTTTCTACCGAGCCAAAATTGAGCGTAATTTTTCAGCTTCCCCTTTAATTTCTAAATACAGATTTTCAAACACAATATGGATAATTTATTCACTTAGGGCTAATTTTTCAATCGTCAAATAACTATTATTTAAACACTACTACTACTGTTACTATGTTACTGTTGTTTTGTTTTTGAGTTGTTTTGTTTGTTTATAATTTTTATTTTTGAATAAAATTATATTCTATTCTATTTGAAGAATAAATATTTCAATTTGACAGCTTTTGTATAGAAAATTGTCAAACTGTCATATTTATTCTTCAGTTAAGAGTTATCTGACTATTGGAAAATCAGCAAAATGATTTAATTGCTCAGCATTTACGTTTATTTAAATAAACGTAAATGCTGAGCAATTAAATCATTTTTATCAAATTCTTAGATTTTAGCGACAAAACTTGTACTATTGTTTCAGGTACAAAATCTAGCGTAAAGCTTTATATCCATAAGCGAACTGACCCACTGAATATATATTTTTTTTTTTTACATTTCCTTTACTTTTCTACTATTTCAGCACACACACGTCACGCACGGTAAGAAGCACATTGTGTTAGTGTGTTACCTGAGCTTGTGTTTGTGTGCGGGACAGTCGCAAAGCTGCGTGTAGTGCCGCAGACACGCGACGTGCGGCGTGCACACACACGTCACGCACGATAAGAAGCACGTTGTTTTGCACAGTTGACATTGTCGTTCATCATCTGGTAACAGCTCGAAGGCTTCGCGTTCTGCTTCGGTTACGCCCTGTTGGAAAAATGAGATAAAATTGGATGAGTTGAAGAAATTAGAAAAATAACCGCTCAAGTTGGTAACTAATTAATTAGAGTGAAATTCTTCTAATCACAATTTTTGTGTTTAAATGGGGCGAAGCCTTCTAAAAGGTACAGCATTTATCAGCTGTGGGATGCCAGTTTGTACGAAATATTGTGCAATGAGAGTAAGCCTATCATTCAACACAAGTCCATGATATTCCACTTACCCAGTCCAGCAACCCCTTCCTGAGCTTCCTCTCATCATGCAGCATGGTCCTCATGTCCCTGTAGGCTGCTAGTGCCACGGTGAGGCTCAACCCATCAGCTTCTAGCGCCATCTTGCAGACCAGCTCGTCGTGTGAGAACACGCAGTTCCGGCGCAGAGTCGAGTAGTGGGCGATGCATTCGCGACCCATTTTTAACTAGAAGGGGAATAGGAGATTTAGTTTGGATCTAGGTAATAAGAGTGGACAAAAGAGATACGCAAGCAAGTCTTTGACGTCTTTAGTAAAGTCTTAACATCGCTTGTGGGATTGACTTTGTATGTATGCAATAAGAATGAATATTGCTTGCCTATGAAAGAAATATTCAAAGTTTTGATTTCTTGTCTGCTCGTCTTTTTTATAGACTGCACACAACAAATATCAGTTTCCTTTAATAAATGTACGTTAGGAAGGACCTGAATTTCATACAACTAATTCGGTCAACACTTGTAAGCACCTTGTATAACCCTGACTTGTTAAAAATAATAATAAAATAGTTGTCTTACCCAGTCAGCAGGTGTGAAGTTGACCGCCTCGGCAAAGTTGTACCCTTGGTTGAATCCTGCATGGTACGCGCGCGGAAACGTGATCACGAACTCGCCAGCGTGTTGGTCCATCCTAAACAGGAAAAACAAAGGGATAATCATTTAGTAAGTTTATTAAATAACACCAGACTGTCTGCTTATTAGGATCCGCGGGACTATCGACCTGCAGAAAAATATTCACAATCAAGCTCGTGTAGAATCGAAGCAACAGCTTGGTGCACAAGATGCATACTTTTCAATGTTTGCACTCATTTGGTAGTTCTGTACGGCTTTTATTTATTTATTCATAATACTGATACCTGCACGCCGAAGGAACATTATATCTACTGACAATAAAGCACTCTACTAAGTTCTAGGTTGGTATAATTTAGATTGTTGTTGATTTATTAGGAAAAAAAGTTATATTAATATTTTTGTAACAACTCACCTGTACACAGGCACTCCCGCCTTCATGAGAACATTAGGGTTCATGATGGTGACGAGCTGATGCAGAAGATCTGGCTGTAACTGGAACAGTTCGGGTGCTTCCGCCTTCATGGCAGCCTCGAATTGCTCTGCTTTTGAGCTTGGTACTCCATACCTTGGGGAGAATACATGGTTTAGCTATAAAATAGTAAAACTAAAAAATAATACCAAAACATCCAATAATCAATTGGATTCAATTTAATCATAAATTCTTTATTGGTATAAATTAGGTTATAAAAAAAGCTTTCTTACAAAAAAAAAAACAACCGACTTTCAAAAAAAGCACTACAAAAAGTTTCCTTATGTTTGAAATCTCAAATATGAATATAATTATTGTAGCGTATGGCAACATTATACTAAACTAGCACAGTGGCGCACGCCCGCAGGGTGGGAGTGGTCACTTACTTGCTGGCGCTCGAACGATGCGGACGTGTATCCTCTGCTGTTGTACAGTGAAGTGTTGTTTAATTTACCTCCTCGTATACTTCCTACAATATGGTGAACACCACAGCATATACGTATGCGTGTGTGAGTGATTATCCGAGTTTGTGTTTTTTTAATACCAGTTCAGTGACTTGTACAATTATGAAGGATAAAAACAAATAGCTACCTTTTAAATAACAACCGGCTATCTTTTATAAGATAAAATCATTATTGGTTAACTTACCAAGTCTTGGGCTCTCCCCAATGAAGGTAGTTGATGGAATAGCTCCAATGATCTTCATTGTGCCAGCAGAATGTAGCGAAGCACATTCCCACGTATAACCAGGGGATCTGAGTACAATATAGCAATGTTAATTCACCCATAATAGTCGTTGGATATAAAAATTTGCGTTTTGGTTTCTGACCTATCCTCTCAAAAAAAAACCGCTCTCTAAATTATAGCAAAGATGGAAAACAAAGTTTTATAAATGAGATATATCCTTCGTAAATAAAAGGTTTCTACCCACTCCAACGATAATCTCCCCGCGCAACTTTTGCTCGATTGTCCTGTACAATTTTTGTCGGCGCGCGACGGGGCGCCGCCACTTATACATGGCTTGTACACAAAGTATTTCTATAAACTGATAAGAAACTAATGATTGTTTGTTAAAGTTGATAGACTAGGCTAGATTACGAATTTTGTTTTAGAACAATAGATGACTTAGTTTTTTTTCAATACCCAAAAAAAATCTATTTGTTTATATCACCACTAATAAAAAACAATGCTGATTTTCAACCACAGACTAACTTTGTTAGTAATGCCGATACAACCTCACGGCTTTTGGTAAAAATATACTACACCTAACCACCTTTCCAAAGAACCTGGAACGCAAGAGGTGAGTCAGCACACAAAATTTCAAAAAATAAAAAGTTAGAGCCGGAACACGCGCGCTGTCATCCGTTCGTTCCCGGTATGTTTGGGGACAGTGTACAATCGAGGTTTTCCGTTCCGGGTGAGTTTGGGGGCACACATCGTTGGAGTGGATATTAAGAACATTGGGGTACAGGAGTAGGGTAGGTTTTTGTGGTGCACTTTATCGTCCAAGGTCTAATTGTCTCCCAAATCAAATCATTTATTTCTTTGTAAATTTGGCTAATTGGTATATGGATAGATGTTTCCAAACTTCTCTATCTTCTCAGTTGTTGCTTGTCAGTCAATAAGTGACGGAACTTTATGCAAAGCCATATTACCTTCATCCCGGATATATCCGCATTGATGTGCCCGAGTACGGAGCCCTCAAGCACGGGCAGGTTGTTAAGGTTCCAAGACGAGTCCGCGTACTGCTGCTCGCCCGGGTACAGGTGTGCGTGTGTCTTTGTGGGGAACCCTGAGGAAACGGGTGATAGGTAAGTAAACGTACAGTAAGAAATAGCTGATAGTGACAATCTTCTTTAAATCTACATTGGTCGATAACCAACTATTGACTAATGTAATATTGTGTAAAAATATTCCGTTACTAACCAGAACCATGGTCCATCGAGTGCAGATCAGCGCCATACTCTACAGTAACATCCTCGTCTATTGACGACACGACGCGCCAGAACTCTTTCTCCACTGTCGACGTTGGCACCATCTAGCCAGAAAACATCATGTGGCTCAAAAATATGATCAAATTTTAAATTTTGAAATCATTTCCATTACAATGAACAGTTCTAGACTAGACTGAATTTAGTGAATCTTTGTAGTATCCAGGTGAATGAAGTCATACACACTAGCGGCCAGATTATACTAAATTAATTAAAACAGCAATAGGCACGGGAGGATGTAATAGGAATTAAAACAAAATGGTGAAAACTACACTCTTTCTTGATCTATATAAATCTCTACTGAGTCGTCTCCAATGGATATTTGTATGTTAAATCAATCTTACCCTGAACATCCATTTATATCAAATTCAAATAATTATCTTTAATTCCCATTTTTATAATGAGTAACATCTACAAACTTACATGTACAGGCATATTGAAGTAGTCTGACTTGAACTGGTCGGCCATCTCTCCGAACTGCTGCAGGGTGTACTCGCGCGACGCTTGCTCAAACCCGAACGCTTCTGTCGGTTTCGATACCTGGTGGCAAAGGGAATGTTGTGCTTATTTTTGTAAATATTGTTTCACAAATCACTACCTGCTCACATTAACAACAAAACTATTTCTGTCAAAGTTTTATGTTGACAGAAACAATGTGTACTATTTCTGTCAAAGTTTTATGTTGACAGAAACAATGTGTAGGTAATGCTAAACGTATTTCGTGATTTCTGTTGCCAATCGGGTTTAAGTTAATAGGTAGTAATCTGAATGATTTCCTCAAAATCCTTTCACTGTTGGCATTAAATAAATAGACAGCAAGCTACATCAATTATACGTACACACGACTAAGGGCGGATTGTTTCACGTCCACTTAACGCACGCGTATACGTCAAAAATGGCGCTAACTACCGTCAAACCAAAAAAAGCGTTGTTTTACAGACAATCGGTTTTTTTTTTCAATGGAACAACGCTTTGTATTTAGAGAACGTTAAACATCTTACGTCGTTAGTATTTGACGTACGTATGTTATGTTAACTAACCGTTTGAAACAAACGGCTCTTATACTACCAACAACTGTTTTCTGTTGTTTTCGGTCCTAATTTCGTAGTTTTGTAGGCTTAGCTTGCGCAAAACTGCTCTAAAACTGCGCAAGACTGTGCCTAACCATCAAACGGTGCGCAAGAACCCACCTCCTCAGCCGCACACACGGGGCAGCGCCAGTCTCCCTTGGGCACGTCAGCGAGCGGCGGCAGCAGGCAGAAGGTGTGGTAAGAGTCGTCGCAGCCGTCACAGAGCAACATTTGCTCCTCTACGTCACCGCGCCCGCATACGTGGCACATGTACTTCGCCAGCTGGAGCAAAGAGAAATTTGTTTTGTTATATTTTTTCCGTTTGTTCCATCATTGGCCAACGGCTAAGGCGAAAAGTCATGTGTCCTCCCACAGTGGTGTAAACAAGACGTTATCCCACTCCTGGAGCGACCATTCACAGCTTAGTTAGTTAACCTGTCTAGGTAAACAAGAATACAAGTAATCACCACCCCAAATAAAAGATAATTTCGGTTTTATAATGTATCGATTTGTAATTAGAAAGCAAAAAAAAATACAGTAAAATTAATTTATTAGTTATTTACAAAATTTTGTTTTTTAATTAAAAAATCAGGCAGTTGCCGTAACTTGAAATATTGTTCAATATATTCCATGTTTTGATAATGTATAAAATCATAGTATAAGTATTAAGTGCACAGTGTTTTGTGTTATTTTCTATACATTCATTACTGGAAGTTTAGTATATTTACAAAAAACATCTTGAATGATTTATTCACATTTATACCTGCTGTGTCATACAAGTGATTATTTACAAAAACGTTTGATCCCCACACCGGACAACTCTTACCATGGATTTTGGAAAAAAAAGCCCCTTCAAGGAATATAGGAAGTGGATATGGATAGAGTGCCACCTGCCATTTGAGAAATTTTAAAATTGTTCATGCAACATTGAACTTCAAATTAGTGTAAAAAAAAAAAAAATGTAAAATAACCAAAAGTGATATCATAAAGTCAGTTTCTTTTAGCTATTATATTGATTAAATACTCATCTATTTTACTGTAACTTCGAAGCAAACGATTTTCCGGTCATATCTGAAGCCTACATTAGATAAAGGTCAGCATCGTAAATGCCTACAGGTACAAGGTTGAGGACTCAGCGCGTGGAGATATCAAATAGATTAACTTTCTTATTTCGAATGTCATCATCATCTTCCTGCCTGCCATGTTACGTGGGGTCGGCGCAGCACGTTTTTTCTTTCCATTCTCCCCTGTCAACCGGCACGCTATCATTCACTCCCTTCTTTTTCATAATATCATTCCTCAAAGTCAAGTCAAAGATTTATTTGCAGATAAATATGGTTACAACAGTTCTTACAATGGTAGTATAATTGCAGCTTAACACATGCTAATTTTTGGTACACAGTTAGATCATTTAAACATCCAATTCCATCAATCTTTCCTTTGGCCTTCCTCTCCCTCTCCATCCATCAACATTCATATTCACAATTCTTTTCACATGCGTTTCCTCAAACGCATGTGACTAAAAATGTGTTAAGGTAATCGTTTGGCTTGGTATGGACCAAGCCAAACGATTACCTTTCAACTTTTCTGTCACTGGCGCCACTTTCAAACTTCCCCTTATGTATACTCATTTCATACTTTATCCATTTTCGACCCTCCACACATTCATCTTAATATTGTCATCTCCACTGCATGCAATCTTTTTTCATCCGTCCTCTTCACGACCTAGCATTCCGATCCTTACAGTTACAGTACGACAGGCCTTATAACGGACTTGTAAACTTTCCTCTTTAACTTGAGGTGCATCCGTGTGTCGCAAGTCGTTCCTGTGACCTGTCGCCATTTCATCCATTCCAAAGTTGATCCGGCGCGTTACGTTTCGGTCTACTTTGCCATCCCCTTGGACAAGCAACTCGAGGTACCGAAAGTCGGAGCAGACTGATAAGGGCGTTCCGGCGAGAGATATAGGCACAGGACTGGACAGACCGCCAAAATCACAAAACAAAATACTCTGTTTTGGTCCAACTTAATCTCAGGCCAATGACCTCCAGTCTTTCCCACCGCACCTCCAATCTGCTCTGGACCTCTAAACCGCTCTCGGCAACCAGCACAATGTCATCATATTTCGAATGCCATCGATTGTTAATTCAAGACAGTGAGAAGTCAAGATTTTTAAGTATTTTTCATAGGTCACTAAAAGGCTGATGCTGATTTTAATTTCGGATGTAACAGGGCAGCCATAGAAAAATGCTAACAGTTGGATATAGGCATCCTTTTCAAGAGTTTCGGGGGTGCTGATGCCGAAAATGTAGTTTACTTCCAAATCCAAGATGTCACCACGCGGGACCGGGCGCCACAGCTGTCACATGTAACGCCTCATTGTACAAGATTACCGGGTCATCTGGGCATAGCGTGAGGCGATTAGGGCCTCGTTTTCGTGAGGACTTCATTCCCTTGTTGTTCTCGCGAGGAACCTGTAACTGTGTACTCTAACTGTATATGTTACCGGGTCGTCCGGGTGCAGCGCGAGGCTGGACGGCGGCGCGGGCGTCACGGACACCGTCATGTTGGACATGCGGTGCTCGCGCAGGCGCGTGGCGCGCGTCACCCTGGACCTGGCCCCGCACGATCCAGCTGCGGACATCCACTTGTTCTCGCGAGGACCTGCAGAGAAAGGATTTAGTAAGACTCTGTTTGGAGAAGTAGACACATAGTAGCGACATATCACGAGGATCTGACCAAATAATATTATGATTACGGCATTTTCAGCTAATAAAACTCCACACGAACTTTGAAATGGCTATTAAAGTCAGCACAATCTTTATTGTCTGCAAAGACCTAAGATTACGATCACCAACTGCTTGTGTTCCAAAAGTCAAGTAATTCTGCACTCATTCTTTTTACCGATTATTTTGTTTATTCAGGAAGCACATACACATGCGTATCTATAGTCTATTGCAAAAGTATGTGAGGAAAGTGTAAACAAAGCCTGTTCACGTTAAATTCTTACGCAATCACTCACTAAAGCTACACATAACACATCACACACACACACCAACACATTCTTCTGCATTTAGAAAGTTTCAGCCTTTACTTATATCTCACCACTCTTTCCACAAAAATATTGTTTGAATAACAATATTAAATTGTAATTAAAAAATTATACACGTAACGTTATAAAATTACCCTCAATAGTCAAATTAAAAAAACATCTCTAAGGGTGAGTTGCGCCTGTGGTTGCGCTATGGGCTACGTTATAGTCAAAGTTAATTTTAATAGTAACATTAAAAATGACCATAGAATGACTGACCTGCTGTTGCACCGTCAAGTCAAATGTAAAAGTTATAGTTCGGAGCAGGGCCATGACATTCGACGCGTCTGACAGAAGTGACAGATATTTAACAATTGCTTTAATCAGCGAAGCGCGTTAAGGTTACAGTTAATAAAGTTATGACGTCAGCTAACTAATTGATTGTCAAATGGACCAATTAATTTTTTGTCTAACAGTTCGTCTAACAGGTTGTTTATTGTTAAAGTAAGATCGTGCAACCCACCCTTACGTGATTTAAAATTAGAATTTCGGGTTTAAGTATTCAAATAATCACATCAAAGCACTCAATTTGTAAGTGGCACTACAAATTGACATCTACAGGTACGTTTTTAAACTGTTTGTTTACTTTTAAATCAGATACTTCTGGAACAGACCATAGCTGTTCACATGGAAGTCATGATATCCTAATTTCATCAGGTATTTGAACGTACTTGATTCAAATTATTCAGCTAGAAGGCAGACCCTGAAAAGTCACCACAAATAACGTTGTAAACTCACTCCTCCGAGTCTCGGGGCTCTCCTCCTTAATGGGCGTCTTCATAGCGTCCTCCTGCAGCTGACTGAGCGTGCGGTCGGCCGGCACGCTGTCGGGCGGCGCGGGCGCGTCCGGGTCCGGCTTGAACCGGCGCGCCGGCGGCGGAGTGGCGGCCGCCGTGCATTTGCTTGTAGACCGGCTGCGGGTGCCGCTTGCTTTTTCTGGCGTTTGTTCGCCTTTTACTTTGATTTCCTGGAGAAGATGGTGATATTTAGTAAGTGATTCGTTGTTAGTTTTAGTACAATTTTTACAATGAACTGTAGACAAGTGTACAGTATTTTGAACATAATTCTGCAGTATAGATAAGCTAGAAATGAGAAACAAAAACTCAAGTCATTGTTGGCGGTTTTCCCTTTGCTTCTCTTGCTCAGCAGAAACCTATTCTCATTTCCAAGTAGAAACAACAGCCTTGCTCAAGTTGCTCTAGCAAACTCCGACATGCCTAGTATGTCTACAGACAAGGAATGAAAATGGGTTACTTCTATTTGCACCTTATTAGTTTTTCGACAATGCCAGCATTTTGAACAAAAATGTCAGTTTGAAAATGTGACATGCGCTGTGGGAAAGGAATGTGTTTGAAAATGACCCACTTAGCATGTTCACTCCTTGTCCATAGCATTATTAAATACACAAACAAACTCACAGTATCCTTATTATCGGTTCCATTGTTCTTGAAACTGTCGTACCGGTACAAGATCTTCTCGTAGTGGTTCTTGAGTATGGAGCCGATGCCCTTGCCTTGCGGGAAGCCCATGCGACGAGCCACCTTCGACCATTTTCGCTCTGATGAGCATACTTCGAATCCACCTGTGGGACGAACCATATTTGAGTATTTCTACACATGTTTGGCAGCGTACATATTTCGCTGGACTGGTCGTTGCGTCGTTGCCTTGTGGAGATTTTATGAACAACAGTGGATGGACAGCTTGCGACTGATATGGGATCGGTAATTGTGATTTGGCTAATATGATGTAATGGTTGCCTAAGACGAACCTTAATTGTATCACAATGTTGATGTTGATAAACACTGTTAGCACTCTACAGTACGACACAACTTTGATGTAGCATCGGCAAAATTCGTAAAACCGATCACGATCCGAACTGAGTGCGCCTTCAACATCACAAATCTTTGTTACCGCTTTAGGAGAAAATTATCTTTACGCATACCCAATAACTTGTAAAGTCATATAAGTAACCAGATACATTCGTAAAATTGAAATGAGTTAATGCAAATTTTCAAATCTATGCTACATCCAAGTTGTGTCGTACTGTACCCACGGGCCACTTTTTAACACGGCGATTTTTTTATCGCGCACTGGATATTCAACGCACCGCTTAGCCCCGAAAGTAGAAAACCAAACATTGTATTTTTTGACGCGCTGTGACGTACTGTTCTCAAAGCTCGGCTCAGCACCGAGTGAAAAATCCAGTGAGCGATGAAAAATCGTCGCGTTAAGGGCATTAGCACACATCCGCCGCGAAACCGCATGACGTTCCGCTGATGTTCTACTAGTCGAGCAGCGGAACGTCATGCGAGTCAGTTGAATTGAACTAAGTTTGGCCTCGCTGCTATGGTTTCGCGGCGGAGGTGTGCTAAGGGCCTGAAAACTCGGCCGTGCGACCCTGGCTGCAGTCCACTTCTAGACAAAAATATCTCTGTAACCACCAAGTATTAGTGAAGAACTATTTCTTGCTGCCTCACTAATACTTGAATTAATTTTTAAATAGACTTTTTTCAACCAGTACATAATTACAAAAAGTGTATTTAAACATTATTTCTGTTCGTGTTGACTCAATGGGATGGTACTGATCAATGTAATTAATTAAGAAATGATACACGTGAATCATACATACATTGACTAAACTAATAAGACTTCAGCGTAAGCAAATTACTGTTAACAAGATTTGTTAAATTGAACGAAGACAATGAACGAGGAAAATTATATGGAAACCAGTTTACCTCAATAATGGCAAACTATCAAGTTTAGTTCAAAGGCGAATTTACACACGGAACAATTAAATTAACCGATTGTTTATAATATGCAGTAAACAAATGAGACAAAAGCAGAAGTTGAGCTGTCGCATGGCTTCCAGCACCTGGCGGGCGTGCATGACCAGAGGGACCACTCCGTATCTTTAAGAACGTTCTTCAATATAATTCTGTCAAAATACTTCTAATTTACCTACATTTTCGACAAATTTTACTTTGATTGTTGGTAAGATGAGATTGCGACTAGAAGTTGAACGTTTTTAATTACGGGAATTGGCCTTCAGATGTACGAATGAACAGCAAAAGGAGTATGTAAGGACCATAGCAGGTAGCGTCCTGTAGTTTCTGCCTGCCCCAATAGGAATAAGACGTGAGTCAAGTCCGCATGTCAAGCAACAAGTTGTCCCTGCAAGCTTACTTTTCAACAAAGGAGATCCTTGCTTTTCCCTTCTATTTGTGAAATTCATATTTAGCTGCAAGTGACTCAAAATACACGTTTCGCATATTAATTTAAGCAATGTGCCACAAGTGATATGGAGGTTATATGCTTTGTTTTCCATCGTGGCGACACAAGTTAAGCGAAGTTTAAGTTTTGAGAAATGTTCACGCCTTGTTGTAATGATGAATCCAGACAGCATAAGCAGTGATAGCAGAAGTAACAATGCTCCGGTCATGTTAGCCGTAGAACCGATGACTGTTGGGGTAGACGAGTTCTTGAAGTGGAGACCACGAATCAGCAAACGTAAGGTAGGACGCCCTCTGGCTAGATGGAGCGACGATCTTCGCAGGGTGGCTAGAGTTGCCGAGAATCGAGACGAATTGCGTGCGGTTGGCGAGGCCTATGCCCAGCAGTGGACTGCTGCAAGCTGATGATGATGATGATGGGTGATCACAACGCTGGTATCTGCACTTTGATCGCGACCTGTATTTGGGAGGGCACTGACGCACGGCGGAGCATAGATGATGCATTTTTGCTGTACATAATTTAATTATTTGTATTTAATTACACGCGGTTTGAGTCAAATAACTTGCATTTTAATTTAGATTCTTTCCCGTTGAGCATTCACTGATATTCCCTGCAGGTTACTGACATTTTCTGCTTACATTCATTTTATTGCATCTGCATTGACAAACTTTAATGTTTAGGTACACTTACACGTCACCATTATTTTTATTTTGTTTCCAGGAGTCTGACGTACTCAACCGACCCCTAAGAAAATAAAAACGTGGGGCACATACCTGCTTCTTTAACAATCTTGTGTAGAGCATAAAGGTCCAGCGGCTTCCGTTCCACCGTGGGGATCTTGAGCACGGAGCCCTGCAGCTCCCAGAACTTGATGATCTGGTCGAGGAAGTTCAGCTTCACTCGGGTTATCGCCTGGTACAGAACAACAACATTTTTACTTTAGAAAATATAGTTTACATGGGATGAGTAATTTCGAATTTCACGTTTTTGGATAGCAATCAAACCATCAGTTGCCTAAGTGATGGTAAAAGGTCACTTGGCGTCGTCTGCGACACCAAAGGAATTCGAGGCACGTTGCCATTCTACTAACAATGCTGAAACGTCACATATGCGTGACCTGAGTACTTCATGCGGCCTACCCAAATGTCCTTTTTTTTGTGGATAGGAAATCATCAAATGACTTCTCCCGCTTTGGACGGAACAGGAGGGCGTGTCAGACATTTACTGACTAAAACCCACCAGTGTTCCTTCAGTTGCCTGTGCCAGGGCCACGGTATCTCTGTCGAACAACCCGCGACCCCGGCTACCCAAATGTCCTTACTCCTCAACTCAGCAACGATCCGATGTACAATAGTTCATCGTCAGATCGTTGAGCTCCTTCAATTCCGAGTTGAGCTACTCATAACTGACACATGCGTGCACTGTCTGAACAGGTCCACTCAAACCTGTGCCCTCCTCCTCAAGAGATCATCACGAGACAATAACTTACATGATCCTCATAATGATCTGACCATTGCGATCCTAATCCTAACTAATTTTTATAAATGCTAAAGTGAGTTTGTTTGTTACGCTTTCACGCTAAAACGGCTGAATGGATTTGGATGAAATTTGGCACATAGGTAGACCATGACCTGGAGATGGGCATAGGCTACTTTTCACCCGGATCGCAGACAAAGTCGCGAGCAATAGCCGCTAGTATAGTTATACTTTCAAGTTTGTTATTCGTATGACAGTCGAGAGCAACACCATAAGATGCTGTCCAAGACATGTTGCAGTAACCATGGTGTGTAATTTACAAAATGTCCAATCCATGACTGCGACAAAACCTCGCAGATCGAATTCTCTTAAAAATTCTAAATAGGCTCATGGGTGTTAGTGTCCCGAGTCTAGCTAACAATAGGCCTCTAGATCGATATCTAGCCATATATAAAATAAGCTGCCTGCGTTTTTATATTATAAATACTGTTTTAGGTATAGTTCACCTTGAAAAACCAACAAACTTCCCCGCGAACAAAGCCGTGTACACAAAAAGTATCTACCTTATACAAAATTAACTGTGGTAAAAGTTGAAAACAGTTTATTGATAATACATACAAAACCAATCTGCCTAGTCTTTTTCCAATTATGTTGGGGTCGGCTTAGTCTAACTGCATGCAACTGAATACCAGTAATTTACATAGAGCGACTGCCTATCTAGTTACTGGGTAATACGATACCACTTGGTAAGACTGGTTGTCAGTTACCGGCTTCTGACAACCCATAATAAGGAATGACAGCCGGGACCAACGGCTTAACGTGCTTTCCGAGTCACGGAGGGATCTCGGTATGTAGAGAGACTCCTCCGTGCCTACCCATCCATGGACCAACCCCGGCAAACGTAGCTTAAGGTGGATCCGCAGCGATATCAATCAGTCAACCAAGTCCGTTTATTTGTGCAGAAGCATTTATAGTACTCCATTACAATAATTATGAGCCTCGTTATAATCGTACTTTTATAACCGACTTCAAAAAAAGGAGGAGGTTCTCAATTCGGTTGAATGTTTTTTTTTTAATGTTTGTTACCTGAATTTTTTATTTGAAAGGATATACTTCCAGTTTGGTCCCATTTTTATCAAAATCCAGTTCTAATGATGGGATCCATGAGGAATTGAGGGAACTCCTCAAAAATTATAGGCATACATATAGCGATTTTGGTATTTTCATCAACAAAACAAGCATTATCATTCAGAAAGTATCATCTGGTGAAGTGGAACTGATGAAGAAGACCACAGATGGCCACGGGAACTTCTCAACGATAATAAGTATTTCACGGGTGGCGATAAGATATCTCGATTAAGATAGCTAAGCGACTATGACGAAGCTTTCAATAAATTGTTCTGATGAAAATAGTACCACAGAACCGATCTGATGAAGAAGCCGGAAGGTAGGCACTGGAACTCAGTAATAAAACAATGTATTCTAGCCGTGATTGGGCTTATTGGAATTGTCATGAGGTGCACTCTGGCTTTAAATGATTTTAACGGTAATTATATGCCGCTTCAAATTCCGCTACTTGAGTTGTATGTTATGTGTGGCCTTGATTGTCAGAAGTCAGATTTCGAAGTCTCGTTATCTCCGTCAACATAAAACTACGCCTTCCAAACTTCTGACACGGCTTAGCGCGGCGTATATTTGCCTTTTTGCAAAGTTTTTATTTGAAATGGTATATCGTCGTCGCATAAAAATATCTTTAAGTACTGATGAGTGGCTTTTGGGTTAGCTTCAATAATTTAATACATAATTTTACCCTCATAATTTATGTAGGTACATGATGCTCTAATTTATTTTGCAGTGGTATTCGAATTTGTGTAGGTTAGGCACCACTAAAAAAATAAAAATAAAAACTTTTTACAAAAAAAAAACATCCGACTCCCAAAAAAAAAACACTACAAAGCGAAAAATAACTTTAATTTCGGAAGTCAGTGTCTTTAGTTTTTTAGTTATTCAATCAATCAATTATTATTGTCAATTATTTGGCCGAACACTGTCTTTTAGAATACAGGCTATCCTAGTCTATGAGACAGGGTTTATATGCTTTTATACAGATTTTGCATTATATGAACTGTAATGTAACGTACATTTTAAGTGTGTTTCTGTATCTTTATTGTGAATAAACCTTTTATTTATTTTATTTATTTAGTTTCGTTTTTTTCCACCGACTTCCGAAATTAAAGTTATTTTTCGCTTTGTAGTGTTTTTTTTGGGAGTCGGTTGTTTTTTTTTTTGTAAAAAGTTTTTATTACATAGAAAGAAAGAAAGAAAAACGTTTATTTGGACACACTTCGTGAAACACAAAAACAAAAGAAAAAAAAATTAAAATAATGTTTTAAAACAAAAGTGTGTGCCTCATGGCTGCGCCAATAACATAATATAACATCACGTCTGTAGCCCCTGAAGTGTTAGGCAGAAGTGTAAGTACTCATAATACACTCACACGTTGCCAGTTAGGTATGTTTAAGTCCCATCCCATGTAATAGGGGGCGAGCCGAGCCTATTGCCATCAACCGGGCACAAATCCAGACTCCAGCCTACTAAAGAAATCCAGATGGAAAACCTAATAACACTTTGCCCGACCTGGGATTCGAACCCCATGCTCAGCAGTAGCACTTGCGACCACTAGACTATCGATGCAGACTTTTAGGGTTCCGTACCTCAAAAGGAAAAACGGAACCCTTATAGGATCACTCGTGTGTCTGTCTGTCTGTCTGTCCGTCTGTCACAGCCAATTTGCTCCGAATCTAATGGACCGACTAAGTTGAAATTTGGTACACATGAATTTCTGTGACCCAAACACGGACGGGTAAAGTAAATAAATGAATTTTTAAGGCCACACTATTTGAATATTCCTATTTTTAGAATCAATTTTAAATAGTCAAATTAGGGTATTTAGATCCTGAAAAAAAAAATATGTCATAGATACATCCTTGCTTTAGGTAAATCTACGGTTCAAAACACGATAAATTGTAATTTGCTCGATGAAAAAAAAATCCGAAATGGGGTCGATTTCAAAACTATTTTTTGGTTCATTTCCTAGTTATAGCACAAAATTATATGAAAATTGCATGTACCACGAGGTAATAGTATTTCAGAGGGATTTCTACGGTTGGATTTTTAAGTGTAATACATTTTTTCTAAATAAACACAAAAATAGTAAATCGGGCTAAATCGGCTCGCGCTCAGAGTCCTGCGGGACATCATCAAGGTTGGACCTGTGTCAAAATTTTTAAAAATTCGCTCTCCCTGCAGTTGTTCAAAAAAAATCGAATAAACGAAGAACACATTAGATATGAAATTGCGATAGCTCAGAAAAAATATCTCGTAATTATATTATAGTTTTAATTCATAATATCGTTTTCGATAATGTGATTATTTCTATGTGGTATGATGACGTTTAATTGTCATCTTACGATAGTGTTATGACACATTGCAAATTATTATCGGTAAATTTATAGTCAAGCGCGAGTAGTTTATAATTTTTTATCGTGGTCCTTTATGAAGAAGTTTTAAAACACATTTTTCTAAGATTTTCTCATCAGATTCATCCATATTACTATTTTCACTCTTTATCGAACTGTCTTCGCTACCATACCCTACCATATCCTACAATAATCACACATAAGTAATATAAATACAATGTGTCCGATTGTCGGTAAAACTAAATAACAATAAATAAAAAACAATAATAACATAAATAAAACTTATCTGGCGATTTAAAAATTTGCCCTTATAATAGTAGATTCGATAAATTATAGGTGTAGCAGTAGGTACGTCCCTTGATAATAAAGTACGGCAATTCTTCCTTCATATGTAGTTGTCGATATTTACTGATCTTCATGAGCAGTGGTCAACATCAAAAACAAAAGAATATGGTTACAGCGTAAGCAAAATAGTACGACCATTTTTAGCCCATACTTAATAAAAATATTATTGTTTTTTTTATTCAGTCACTAAAAGGGTTAAATAGGGGATGAAAGTTTGTATGGAAATTCACCATTTATGTCGATGGAATACCATCGGGCACACGGCTTGTCTATTTGATAAAATTCTTATATTCACTGACAGACAATGCACAGCCTAAACCGCTGGATCTAGAAGCATGAAATTTTGCAAAAGAGTTCTTTTTGTAACGAAAGTAATTAAATTTCTATTAAAATTGCAATTTAAAAAACCGTTGCAATTTTGAAATTTCACCTTAGTACCGCAAAATCATGTTTTTCTCTAACTAGATTCTGCCCGCGACTTCGTTCACAATATACTAAAACAACAGACACATTATAAAAAACTTTCCTGTACAGTACGTTAGTAGTTGTGCTATCAGCAGCCTAAATATACAGAGAGTCGTCCGTTTAAGGAGCAGCTTGTCCTGAGGTCGAAACCCGCAGCCTTAACAGCATATAATACCTAATGGCACAACACTGATACACTGAGTGATTCTTACAGATTGTTCCTGATGAACCCGGCTATCGCTAAAAAATATAACAGTGGATTGTACACACGGGATTTCTCATTAATACTGTCAGCTAACCATTGATATTTATTTATATTATAAACATAGATGATATAAGAGGAATAAACTTCATGTATTCTGTGTACGTTCTACGAACTATCAAATAACAGTATATCAAAATGAAAAAAAAAAAGAATCGAAAAAAAATATCAACAGTTGAGAATCGAACTTTTGTGGTTTGCTTTGATGAAAGTTGACTAAAATAAACGTTCTTATGTTATTATTATGTCATGATTGACATCCTTCCGCTAAGCCTTAACTCAAAGATTTAGCGCGATGATAATCATTTAAAGGTTAAATCTGTAACTGTCTGCTATATGCATTTCTTACTCAGCCCAATGAAGTAATGGAATAATTCACACACTGACACCGATATCGGCACGATATCTACTAGCTAAGACAGTGCGGGGTGAGAGTAGCGGGCATTCTTTCACTTGAGCAAACTTTATCACACTACCGACTTCGAGACGTCGATACTTATTAGTGTGCTTGTTTGTCGCGTCGCGATGGTCATCGATATTCACCAATATCATGGGGCCGGTAATAATTGTACCTATCGCTATCGAATCGTGTTGGTATCGTTATCTGATAATGTGAAAACAAAACGACATTTTATGTAATAATCTTAGTTTACTCCACCGTAGACACCATTAAAAGTAAACATAAGGAAAAAAATCGACCTAAGAAAAACTAATTAAGTTGGTCAACTGCAAATATTTTACACTGTGGCATGGATTTTCTGTGAATTCGTCGGCGGCGCGTCGTAAATAAACACGTCGCGCTGCATTTGGGGGAGGCGGAGGTAGCGTTTCAAAGGCCTACAGGCCCGAATAACCTGGCCTTAATATAGAGGTCACTTTTGGGGGGCAAATAAGAAAATTAAAAAAAAAAAGTTTTGCAAACTACACCATGTGGCATGTCAAATGAAAAGGCTTACTATGAGGATCTCAAATATATTTTTTTATAATTTTAAAATAAATTGTTTTAAAGTTATTTAAGAAAATAGACGAAAATTGACCATTCCCCCCCCCCCCCTCATCTCTAAAACTACAATTCATCCCAACTACGGAACCCTTAATTGTACGTGGTCCGACACGCACTTGGCCGGTTTTTTTTACATCATTTCAAATTATTGCTGCATGTAGCCAGTCAGCAATAACAAAGAAAATTATAAACTAGGTGTATGACACGGCCCTGTAGCGTAAATAGAGCGATTTTGAAGGTGTTCCTATTTAAAGATTCTGGTGGAAGGCAGTGACCGAGTCGCGTCCAAGGACTGGAAGACGAAGTGTCGTTCGTCCGGCGGCGAATTGGCGGAGGACATGGTTCCATCGCGGGTAGAACCTGGATGAGGCTGGCACAGGAGCGTGGGGATTGGCACGAGAGGCCTAAGCCCAGCAGTGGGTGAAGTGGGGCTGTGAATGATGATGATGATGATGATGACTGAACTTACATTTAAACTGACCAATCCCACAGCAATGAATGTTACTTTAAATTAACAATTAATATGGACACTAACTCAAACACTGCTAGCAAACTCCAAGGGCAGTTACATGATTACCACAAATGAGCTACATAACAGAAGCCTGCAAATACGTCATTTTACATTACTATGAGTATAGGATATATGGTTAGTAATTAAATAAATAGGCAATAGTTAACAAATAAATTGTATTAATTGTTCAGTTGCGAAAGAACTTGAACCCTTGTACAACGAATTTTTGTGTTTCCGGGAAAAATAAGTGAATAAAAATCTGAATTCAGAGAAATATGAAATTTCCTTGATATGCATGAAACACAAACACAAACGCGTATGGCCCACTCACAATAACATCAATAGTTAGTACCTACATCAATATACGAATAGTTTTCAACTCTCTATGCACCTTTGAAGTAGAGCTCTAGTTAAACATTGGTCAGCGTGCTAGCTGCAGTTTAAACAATCCCTGATTAGGCAGTCATTATGATAGTTCACTAATCAAACTGTTTATAGGTACAAGTTTAAACGCGTCCGCTCGCTATCCACACATGAGCTAACCAAACCAATTGTTCAACAAATACCTATCTGATTTGAATGATCGTGATAAAACAATGAATGTGGAGTTACAAATGCAAACTTGCAGTGTACGATAAAATGTCGGAAGGATTAATCAAATTCAAAACAAACCTCTGATAAAAATAGCCCCTAAATATGCCCATTTTCTGAGGTTTTTAAACAGCTTATCTATTCGATTGTGATTATTGGTCCGATATCGTGTTTGTGAACACTTCGTTAAGGAAGAATTTAGCTTAAAATCGAGTGAATTAGATACTATCGAGGGATTATCTGAGGACCGAGCATAAACCGGGGTCGCGGGTAGTTCGAAAGAGATACCGTGGCCCTGGCACGGGCAACTGAAGGAACACTGGTGGGTTTTAGTCAGTAAAAGTCTGACACGCCCTCCCGCTCTGCCCAGAGCGGGAGAAGTCATTTGATGATTTCCCAAAAAAAGACCGAGCATAAAGAAGGAATTCGCATATAATTTTGTCGAGTCAATATCAATTAAGAGTTTAAACTCCGTTTAAGAATTCTGCAGAAACCAGGAATTAGTGTGCCACATTAAGGCAACGATAAACGACTTTTAATGGTTTTAAACTAAAGATCACGTCTAGACGAGTAGTGTTATGATTTGGAAAAAATATAAGTTAATTTAGAGCATTTTCTGAACAATTTTCATAACTCTCCTGACCTTATCGCAATTTATTTGGGGTCTTACTTTTCTATTAGTCGTCATCTCGGTAGACACCTCTTTCTAACCATCATCTTTCACACAGTCCATCCATCATTTCTTTGGTTTTCTCCTACTCGTATTCTTTCTTAATAACTTAATCCGTGAATATTAAACACGCTAACACGCTTTTATTAGCTTCACCTGTATGTAACGGAATCTTTGAACTCGATTTTGACACACTTTAAATGGTCAGATTAATTCGAAATTTTGCACACTTATCAGGGTCCGATGAAAATACAAAAAACTAAAAAAAAAAAATACATATAAAAAAAAAAAAAATAGAATAAAAGGAGAATGGGCATTTTGGTACTCGCTCCAATAGCAATCATTGTGGTGTCATTGGATAGGTCTTTTAATCAGGAAAAATATTTACTATGGCGACATGTCCCAAATCCTTGTCTGAAAACCACGGCAAGCCCCCAAAAGTTCCAGTTTTAGTTAACATCATAATTGCAAGTACGATAATATTACATACCTATCATGGTTGAAATACGAAAAAAACAATGTAAAACAACATTATTTAAAACGAGAAATGTATTGTGTTACTCATAGACTCATAAAAAAAGGAGGACTCCGCGCCACGCATATCGAAAGTGAAGCACAGTAAGTATGCCAGGACCGTTTGTACAAACACGCCTCGCGCACACATTTACATCATGCCAACCGGACGCCATTACGTGACACAAGCGACGGCGTCTTTGCAGGTACTCATATCACGCACACATAGATCGGTACGGTGCTTCACTTTCGATATGCGTGGCGCGGAGTCCTTCTTTTTTTATACGTCTATTGTGTTACTATTCATGCATTATATCGTGATATGATATGATAATGGTGAAGACTTTTGAAAATATGTTTTTTTACATAAAAAAGGTATTATCTTTAACATTTCTGTTTTTTGTTACAACGGTGACTATAGACCTCGGGGATAGGGAACCAGCCGCGGGGTGGGGTAGGTGGTGCGCTGTGCCAGTGGACAGCCTTTTGTGCCGCGACATTCACTAGTCGTTGTATCGTTCTGTGCGTGAAACGACGTTCCGCAGCTGTTTATTCTACCTAGTACTTATACCGTTTTCTTCACTGACCCCGGCGCCCCTTTTGGACATTGTTACCCGCTACAAATGTTTATCTTGGCTAGGGTTGTGGACTATTGTAGTGCTTATCGATCTAGAACATCGTTATGGAAGAAAATCGCAACTGTGTGATGTGTCGGCGAGGCCTACATCATGCTAGATACCAACAGCATGTTTTAACTGATAATCTTACAAGAATGCACCCCGAGTTTGTGGCTTATATACGAGAACATGCCGTTTTGGAGGTTAGTACATACTTCATTAAACTATTTCGAACTTCACCAGCTTCAGTTTTTCTTTTTAGAAGCGGTTTGTTTATATTATTATTGTCTGTTATATTTTTATACCTGAGCCATTACAAACGTGCGAATTGAGCCCTAAATCATTTTAATCGGACCTCTTGCTCGCACTTACAGGTCTTATTGAACTACTCTAGTGTTGTGTGTAAAAGTGCGTTTCCGACCGAGCTGCAAACTACCAGCTGCACGTGTTTATTTTCTATGTAGCGCGGCTGTATGGTCCGTAGCTAAGGGTGTTCGCTTCATACAAAAAAAAAAACACGTGCAGTACTAGCTACCTGCTTCCGAGCGGCATCCCTTTATATCAGTAATGACTTGTGCAGCTTTCTCACAATCCTTTAATCCTTTTATGACTCAGTTCGCACGTTTATAGTTCTTCTTATTAAAACACTTCTCTGACCACCTATTGTGTGTTTGCTATTGTTATCTATTCACTAAGCCGTCACATCGGCTATACATAAGATATATTTTTACTTGCATTACTTAAAATATGAAAACAATACAAGTATGCCATGACTTTAGACCTAAATACCTACATACCGCATTGTTTTAAATGTTTTCATAAAAATACAACATAACATCAGCAAGATCGTATTCTACCATTTTCAGGTAGAGTTCGACAACACACGACGTGTGTGTCACCGATGTTGGCAGAGAATTGACAACGTTGTAGGAAGACCACCTGTCATACCAGAAGTAGAACAGAATGTACGAGAGCTTCAGGTTCCAGACTACACTCGAGCTCCAAACACTCCAGGGCATTGTATCTTTAACACTTGCCAAAACGCAACCCGCCATCGAATACCAGAGACGATCAAGATTCACATTTTCTGTGAATATAAGTTATATATTCCTGACGGTGCTAGAGTATGTGGACAACACCTTGAGAGCAATGCTTGGGAAGAGCTGCCTCAATTCTGCAATGTCACACATAACTTCAATGCGCAACAGTTTAGGGACGTTTGTGACATGTTGAGAATGGCTTTAAATCGTAGACCTAGGCTAGATTTCAACACAAGAGGTGCTTTAAGCAACGAGGATATGTACTTTTGGACAGGACGCAAATGCGAACAGTTTGATTCCATATTAGAACAAACACCCTCACTAAGTGGGAGGTGCAAGGAGCCTCGAACTGCGTTAGGCATATATCTGACGAAACTACGTACCGGAGACTCAGATGAAAGACTAGCGACGTTATTTAATATGTTACGAAGAAAGCTGGAACGTTTACTAACTATTGTACGCGAATGCCTCATGAATGAATATGTAATATTACACTTGGGAGTGGACCATATGAATAGAAACGACGTTTTAGAAAGAACCTCACTATACCAAGAGGGTTATTTGGCAATGAAGAAAACAATAAAGCTATCGTTATATGCGATGGGACTTATATATATATATCAATAAAAGATCGAACTTTTTGTTCCAGCGTCTATCTTATAGCCTGCATAAGTTCCAGAACTTGCTGAAGCCGTTTTTAATTGTGTGTTCCAATGGCTATATAATCGATGTTTTGGGACCATACGCTGCCACTAAGACTGATGCGAACATCATGAGTGATATAATGAATGATGGAGAAAACCCATTGCATTGCTTTCTTCAACCGAACGATGTCTTCATATTAGATCGCGGCTTCCGGGACAGTTTAGATGCTATCGAAGCATGGGGATATGAATCCTACGTTCCACCATCTAAAGACAGATGGGAGACACAGCTAACTACTGAGCAAGGTAATGAAGCTCGATCAGTTACACTATGCCGGTGGGTAGTGGAAGTGGTGAACGGGAGGTTCAAACGAGATTTCAGGCTTTTGCGGCAAAAATATTTTAATAAAACACTACCAAAAATGTTCATTGATTTTAAAATCGCCGCAGCTATGTTTAATAACTTCCACATACCCATCGATGACAACATTCACGCAGAGGCCTTCCTAAACATAATCAGGGAGAAAATTGATTCCCCGAATCTACTTTATGATTATGTTGAAAGAAAACATTTGAATCACCGAAGAGCGGATTTTCAAAGAATAGAAAGTCACGAAATACAGAACTTCCCACTACTGACGGAAGAACAGATTATTTTACTTTCATTGGGCACCTATCAACTGAAGCTAGCCCGATCCTACTGCAGCGAGCATTTATCAAATGGACTATACATTCTACAAGTATATAGAGAAAGCGCACTCCAAGATTTAAATGAATATGGTATAAACGAAGATGCTTGGCTTTTACGCGGACGCATACAGTCGCGTCACGTACGGTCAAGAACTTATTATTGTTATGTATTAGTAAAAAACAATGTTAATGAAAACGAAACCAATATCCATAACATTTTATGCAATTATTACTGCACGTGTTTGACCGGACGACGAACAATCGGCACTTGTGCTCATATAGTTTCAATCGTGTGGTATCTAGGATATGCCAGACATGTAGGCTTCACTGCTCCTGCAGCGTTCCTCAACGATGTCATTATTGTTGATAATAATGTTTAAAAAAATAAATAACGTTTCTTACTTTTTCTATTTTTTTTTTATTCCTGAGTGTTTATTCATTTTAGTATCTATTAATCAACAAACACAGGATTCTATAGAAGAAAATTATATAATATCACCATTATCTTAACAAAATGAAACAAAAACAAAAAAAAAAAAAAAAATACTTAACACAAAATAACTCCGTTCCGACAGCAAATGGAGACAAGCGACTCGGTTATCATTAATCCTTGTAAAAAGACCTTTCCAATGATATATATATTATGGCTATTGGACCGAGTACCAGGCTTCATATATTTTTGCCCATGATCCTTTATTTGGGAAATTCGACTAAAAAATTGAAGAATAAATTATAGTTTAAAAAACTAAATTTATTTTTCAATATAAGAATAAAGTGAATAAAAACATAAAAAAGTTAAAATAACATGGTAAATCTATCAATACTGTGAGTACAAACTTACATTTACAGTTGGAAATAATGGGAGAACATGTTTTTCAACTATATTGTTAAGTTTGTTCTTAAGATAAATTCATCCCAACTACGGAACCCTTCATTGTGCGTGGTCCGACACGCTCTTGGCCGGTTTTTTTTTTTAAACTATAATTTATTTTCGATTGTGTTTAAACAGTGTAATTAATTTGTAAAGTTATGTCTAACGCGGATAAAAAACCGAAATCACGCAGGAACTATCAAGCATATTTTTATGAAACCTCATTCTAAAGATATTTTAATTATAAAATTTATCTTTTAGTATACAGGGTGTCCCGTAAATAATGGATCAAACGTAACGGGTAGGTAGCTTACCTAATTTCCAACAACTAATTTGAATATTAAAAAAAAAACCGTTACAGTAACCAGGATATTATTTTTTTTTCGAATTTTACGATTTTGTCTTCCAGAATTAAGCTTTTTTAATGCTGTCGCTGCAAATGATGACATTTTTAGGTATGATTTTTATTTAACATTTCTGAATAGCTTACTAATGTTATAAGATACCATTTTTTTGAATACCGTTTTATTTGCCTTAGAAAAAAAATCTTGAGTTGAAAAGTTTTTTCTTTACGATGTTAGGACCAAAATTGAAAAAATTCTCCTGTAAAAAAAATGTATGACACCGAAAACCACCATTATTTTAAAAACTTGTACATTTAATAAGGTTTGCAAATTGGTGTAAAACTTACGTCTAGTCTTTATCGTTACAAAGATATTGCTATGAATGTGATGAAGACAGAAAATAAATTAAATTGGTACTTTTCCATTTTTTCATTTTCGTAATGGCTTATGCTTGAATGCTTGTAATCGAAACAGGTAGTTAAGCGGCTAGCATATTCCGACCCGATGACGTCATCTGTCCGGAATTTGGGACCGCTACCTGTGGCGGAGTTGCACCTCAGTCAGCGTGAAGGGGATAGATAGCGCCGCTTTTGTATTTTTGGTAAATTGGTATGAAGTTGTACATTCTAGTCCTTGTCGTTACAAAGATAATTGCTATGAATCTGAGAGGTGCTCCAAATCAACGTTAATAAAAAAAATAAAAAAGTGTGTACATTTAAACTTTTTCTTTAAAATGTGTAACTGTAGTATTTCAGAGGCAATGTTCATTGAATTATTGAGGCGTATGAAAAGAATTAGGAGGCCGTACTAAAAAAAACAGTTAGTTCAAATAAATCGTTTTATTTGGTTTTTACAATAAATGTTCGAATTGCCTTCCCTCTACAAGAATGCAAAGTCTGCATCTCCTAATAAAGGAAGCTCTTATCCGACGGACAAAACGGCTTTGGTTTATTTCTGATACAGCAGATTGGATGCGCTGTCGTAATTCTTCTTCCGACGTTATTGGATTCTTGTAGACCCCCTCTTTTAAACATCCCCAGTAAAAAAAATCTAGGGGATTTAAATCCGGAGATCGCGGAGGCCACAAAATTGGTCCTAATCGGCCGATCCATCTGTCCGGATAACTTTCATCAAGGTGCGCCCTTACTGCCGTCGCATGGTGAGCGGGGCACCCATCATTTTGCAACCACATTGCTTGCCGTACGTCTTCTGGAACGTTTTCTAATAACCTTGGCAACTCATTCCTTAAAAAATGGAGATAATATTCGGCGTTTAGAGTAGCTGGTAGTTCAAAGGGCCCTATTATTTGCCCATTGATTATTCCCGCCCATAAATTTATTTTAAATTGATGTTGGCTCCTGTCCTCTCGCATCAAATATGGGTTTATCAGCTGCCAACTGTGCAAATTATGCAAATTTAAATATCCATCTCGGCGGCATGAAGACTCGTCACTCCATAAAATCTTGTTAAAAAACTGCGGGTCCGCCCGAATCATTCTAAGCATCCTTTGGCAAAATTCTATTCTTGGCTGGTAATCACGCGACGTCAGCGTTTGAACACGTTGCACGTGATATGGGTGCAATCGGCACCGTTGTAGCACTCGATGCACCGTCGATCTAGAAATTCCTACGCGTCGCGCTATGACGCGAACGGAGACTGACGGATCTTCCTCGATTTCTCGAAGAATGACTTCGTGATTAACTTGTCGCGGTCGTCCTTCACGGGTACCACCAACTCCGGTGCCAAGAATTCTTCCCTCAAGAAGCGCGTTATGCACTCTAATAAAGACGCGATAATCGGGATAACGAACCAGGTTCGGGTATCTTTCACGGTACAATCTTGCAGCCGCCCTGGCATTACTTCTTGCTTCTCCGTAGATAAAATGCATTTCGGCGTACTGCCGTGGCGTGTACTCATAACGAGGCATTGGGCTGAATAAGGTTTCAGCGCTACTGCACACACGTACAAGCACACACAAACGAATGTTTTCGGAGTCCGTAGGATCGCCAAGTCGTTTGTCCAATACGCAAAGAGTTCCAAATCGATAGGCAAAGCAAAGTCCAAAAACACAGCACAAGTCAAATTTTACAGAAGAAAACACCGAGCCACTGACCGGGAGCGAAAGTTGTCTGACGTAGCAACTCGAAGAGAGACTAGTTACAACTAAACTAATAAAATCAAGCAACAATGAAGCCTGTACGAGTGAAGGGCGCAGGAAAGAACAAAAGAACCTGCGCAACTTCATACCGATTTAACCGATTTACCAAAAAGCGGCGCTATCTATCCCTTTCACACTGACTGAGGTGCAACTCCGCCACAGGTAGCGGTCCCAAATTCCGGACAGATGACGTCATCGGGTCGGAATTATGCTATCCGCTTAACTACCTGCTTCGATTACAAGCATTCAAGCATAAGCCATTACGAAAAGGAAAAAATGGAATAGTACCAATTTAATTTATTTTCTGTCTTCTTCATCACATTCATAGCAATATCTTTGTAACGATAAGGACTAGACGTAAGTTTTATACCAATTTGCAAACCTTATTAAATGTACAAGTTTTTAAAATAATGGTGGTCTTCGGTGTCATACATTTTTTTTACAGGAGAATTTTTTCAATTTTGGTCCTAACATCGTAAAGAAAAAACTTTTCAACTCAAGATTTTTTTTCTAAGGCAAATAAAACGGTATTCAAAAAAAATGGTATCTTATAACATTAGTAAGCTATTCAGAAATGTTAAATAAAAATCATACCTAAAAATGTCATCATTTGCAGCGACAGCATTAAAAAAGCTTAATTCTGGAAGACAAAATCGTAAAATTCGAAAAAAAATTAATATCCTGGTTACTGTAACGGTTTTTTTTTTAATATTCAAATTAGTTGTTGGAAATTAGGTAAGCTACCTACCCGTTACGTTTGATCCATTATTTACGGGACACCCTGTATGTGTTTTAATATAATACTTTTTTATTAATGCGACTAATTTGGGACAGCGCTCCTTGATGGGCGAGTCCTATTATTGGCTGGGTGGACGTGGATGTACGACGCGTTTCGTGAGCTCAGCACAGAACACGCAAGCTACGCACTCAAGGCCGTTGGCATATATCTGCCTCTTAATTGAGATTTATTAAAAACAAGTTTCTACCCCCGTTGTCGTTCGTGTGGAAGTCGTAAGATACATAATATGCTAAGGGCCCATTCACACGTACCACAACCAAACCACATAATCGCAGCGACGAAATGTGGGCAAGCAGTGGTTGTGTGAATAGTGTCGCAGCAACTTCTTGCAGTTGTTTGCGTCGTGGCTGCGACGAGGCCTTGTTGTGGTCGGTATCGCCCACACGGTTGATTGATTTTGACGATAATATGTGGTCCTTGTAAATAAACAATTCATGTTTAGTATAAATTAGTGCCGTCCACGTGTTGTGGTTGTGGGGCCACCATCCACATTTTTATAAAACTCCTTCGGCCCCCGACCCACCGCGTCGCATCGCATTGACCGCCCGCGATTAGGTACTATGGGCCAAAGTTCCGCATGATCACCTCAAAGGCGATAATCGCATAGCACGGCTCACGATTCGATCGCACAATGTTCGTTTCTAACTAGCTGCGCTCTCACAGGTATATTTTCTTAAGTGAGCATGCTTAAGTTTTGTTCATAGTAACTACTTCGTTTTCACTTAAGTAGCGTTCTTTCTGACTATTTTTCTTTTTGCTCAGCCCCTAAGGGTCGCAGCGTGAATCACTCTACGACCCTTAGGAGCTTTAACACCACTCTGCGTGGTATTAAACTGCCTATAACCTTCCTCAAAAATGGGGCTATATAATGCAAAGTATTTTTTTTTCAAATCCAACTGGTAGTTCCAGAGATTAGCGCGTTCAAACAAACAAACTTCAGCTTTATTACATAGATAAAAAAAAAATATAGATAATTAAAGATTCGTTTGTTACTTAATATAAGTTGGTTAATAAAATAATGTTTAATCAGTATTCTTACCTCCAATTCATTGAGTCTTTGTATCCTCGGTGTGAAACGTAACCGGTCTACGTCCACTGCGAATGGGGGTTGCCAGTGCTGTAACAAAATTAATATGTTTAGCTTATACCTATTATTCGAAGGAAAAAAAATATCGTTACTGCAACTTGCAAGTTGCAAGTGATGCAAGTGTAATCAATGCACTTTTTTTTCCTTATTTGTATGACATGAGGTCTTAACTGAAAAAAAAGGACCTTGATTGTTATTATTTTCTAAAGTTGAAACAAATTTACTCTTAATTAATTTTTTTTTTTTTTTTTTTGAATTAAAAAAAAAAAAAAAAAAAGGTTCATCATCCAGTCTAACAGGATGCAGCTGAATACCAGTATTTTACATGGAGCGACTGCCTATCTGACTTCTACAACCCAGTTACTGGGTAACATGATACCCCTTGGTAAGATTGGATTTCAGAATTTCGGGCTTCTGACGACTGTCAAAGATCTACGAATGACAGCCATCCATCCACGGACAGACCAAGGCAAGCATAGCTTAACCTGATCGATCAACCCGTGCGGCTGTTATAACTTAGCCACGAGCCCCTCTAAATAAATAAAAAAAGGTTATTTACAAAAACGATATGTTATATGTAGTGATCGGATAATCGGATGCATATTTACCTAAAGTTAATATTTGGCTAACAAACTATGGAAGCGGCTTCTTAATATTTTTTTTCTTAATATAAATACCGGGATTCCAGAAAATGTGGGAATGTACAACTAATCGGATACATATACATGGTATGGAAACAACTTCTTATAAAATGTAGTTTTATTTATTTAAAAATACCAGGAAATCGGTATCACATAAATATTTCGTTTGTTACACGACGTGGTTCCCGCGAGAAATACAAAGCTGCCGAATTAAAATGGATGTCCCTGTCCTGTCATGGGTTTCGAGGGTGTTAAAGCCGATAGTGACATTAAAATGTAAATCCAAGATGGCGGCTGCGAAAATTTTCAAATTTTCGACATGGGTGTCGTTTTCATGGTTTTCGAGAGTGTTAAAGCCGATAGTGACGTTAAAATGTAAATCCAAGATGGCGGCTGCGAAAATTTTCAAATTTTCGACATGGGTGTCGTTTTCATGGTTTTCGAGAGTGTTAAAGCCGATAGTGACGTTAAAATGTAAATCCAAGATGGCGGCTGCGATTTTTTTTTAATTTTTCGTCATGGGTGTCGTTTCCATGATTTTCAAGGGTTTTAAAGCCGATAGTGGCGTTAAAATGTAAATCCAAGATGGCGGCTGCAAAATTTTCAAACTTTTCGTCATGGGTGTCGTTTTTATGGTTTTCGAAGGTGTTAAAACCGATAGTAATGTTAAAATGTAAATCCAAGATGGCGGCTGCAAACATTTTCAAATTTTTCGTCATGGGTGTCGTTTTCGTGGTTTTCGAGAGTGTTAAAGCCGATATTGACGTCAAAATGTAAATCCAAGATGGCGGCTGCGATTTTTTTTAATTTTTCGTCATGGGTGTCGTTCCCATGGTTTTCGAGGGTTTTAAAGCCGATAGCGGCGTTAAAATGTAAATCCAAGATGGCGGCTGCAAAATTTTCAAACTTTTCGTCATGGGTGTCGTTTTTATGGTTTTCGAAGGTGTTAAAACTGATAGTAATGTTAAAATGTAAATCCAAGATGGCGGCTGCAAACATTTTCAAATTTTCGTCATGGGTGTCGTTTTCGTGGTTTTCGAGAGTGTTAAAGCCGATATTGACGTCAAAATGTAAATCCAAGATGGCGGCTGCGATTTTTTTTAATTTTTCGTCATGGGTGTCCTTCCCATGGTTTTCGAGGGTTTTAAAGCCGATAGCGGCGTTAAAATGTAAATCCAAGATGGCGGCTGCAAAATTTTCAAACTTTTCGTCATGGCTGTCGTTTCCATGGTTTTCGAGAGTTTTAAAGCCGATAGTGGCGTTAAAATGTAAATCCAAGATGGCGGCTGCAAAATTTTCAAACTTTTCGTCATGGGTGTCGTTTTCATGGTTTTTGAGGGTGTTAAAGCCGATAGTGACGTTAAAATGTAAATCCAACATGGCGGTTGCCAACATTTTAATTTTTTTTGTCATGGGTGTCGTTTTCATGGTTTTCGAGGGTTTTAAAGCCGATATCGGCGTTAAAATGTAAATGCAAGATGGCGGCTGCTAAAATTTCAAACTTTTCATCATGGGTGTCGTTTTCATGGTTTTTGAGCGTGTTAACACCGATAGTAGAGTTAAAATGTAAATCCAAGATGGCGACTGCCAACATTTTAAAATGTTTTGTCATGGGTGTCGATTTCATGGTTTTCGAGGGTTTTACAGCCGATAGTGGCGTTAAATTGTAAATCCAAGATGGCGGCTGTAAAATATTCTAACTTATCGTCATGTGTGTCGTTTCCATGGTTTTCGAGAAAGCCGATAGTGGCGTTAAAATATAAATTGTCTTCATGGGTTTGGAGTGTGCTTATGCCGATAGTGAAGTTAAAATGCCTGACGCTTAGCTGATGCCTAGTTAACTAACCCTGCGTCAGCGCAGCGTATCGCGTTTCAACCTAAAAACACGTGTGATAGTAATTAAAAAACCAACATTTTTAAAGAAGGCGCTATCTTGCATTTACATTTTAATGTCACTATCGGCTTTAACACCCTCGTAAAACATGAAAACGACACCCATGACGAAAAATTTGAAAATGTTCGCAGCGGCCATCTTGGATTTATATTTTAATGTCACTGTCAGCTTTCAACACCCTCAAAAAGCAAGAAAACGACACCCATGACGAAAACTTTGAAAACTTTCGCAGCAGCCATCTTGGATTTATATTTTAATGTCACTATCAGCTTTAACACCCTCGAAAAGCATAAAAACGACACCCATGCCGAAAAATTGGAAATTATTTGCAGCCGCCATCTTAGACTTACATTTAGTCACTATCAGCTTAACACCCCCGAAAAGCATAAAAACGACACCCATCACGAAAAATTTTAAAATATTCGCAGCCGCCATCTTGGATTTACACTTTCAGCAGCTTTCACCATGGGACCAACTCTGAAATCACGAAAAATTTACGATGTTTGATACAAAAGTTTAATACCTACTCGACCAAAATGTATGAAACAGCTGATTTATGTTTCGTGATTTAGGGTTGATCCCATAGTGAAAGTTGTTCATGAGAAAAACACCCTGTGAAAATTTAGTGATAAAAAAGTTACCCTCTAATAGTCAAAAAATACTTAATTTATCAATTCCGGAATCGCGCCATTTTGACGATCGATACAAAAGTGCATTCCATATTAGCCAAAACCTAAACGTAAGTAAATATACATTCCATTCTAAAATCAGCACTCTAAATTTGTGAATCCCGGAATTCCGGGATTTTTTTGATACAATAGTGCAATCCATATTAGCCAACACCTGAACGCAATTACCTAACTAAAACATTCGATTCCAAAATCAGAACTTAAAAATTGTCGTTCCGGAATCCCGGAATTTTTTCGATACATAAGTGCAATCCATATTAACTAACATCTGAACGTAAGCAAATTATACGTTCGATTCTATAATCAGAAGTCAAAATTGGCCGATACCGGAATTTTGGGATTTTACAATCCAAAAGCCCACTCCATACTTAGCCAACACCTCAACTTTAGGTTAATATGCATCCGATTATCCGATCTCTAGTTATATGTTATAATTTTATTCTAGAGTAAAAGTTACCAACAACAAAATGGTTTCCTGCTTGCATGCAAAGCGATATCAAAACATGTAGTTTAGTCTAGAATCTAGATAGTAAATGTAGTACTGCTAATGTATAAACCCTAAACTAGATCTTATGAGGATTAGATTTCTAGCTGTGGAGATATAATATAGCACTACTGCTGTTTGAGTAACGTGACACTTTAGTGACCAAGTAACAACACAGCTAGATAACTTTTATAGTTTTATATAAACACACTATATAATGTACCTAAGTACTTAAATCATATCTTTGTTGTGATTTTTATTTGAGATATAAATTATATGTTTTATTTTAAATCTGTGTGATAAATTAAAGATGCAATAATTGAAATTGAAAAAAATGTCTGGATGACGACTTCTAGAGAAGTATGGCAGAAAAAGACATGTTGCTCCAACCCCAAATAAATTGTGATAGGGGCAAGAGAATTATGCTGATGATGATCTCTAGAAATAATATTTCATGGCCTAAATTATTAGTTAGTTTTATTAATATTTATATTAATTCTTATGAAAGATACAATCGCAAATTGACAATGACTTTTATTAAGTAATTAAAAAAAAACACTTCAATTTACTCAATTCATGTTTACTAACATTTAAAAAGAAAATAACAAAAGGAATATCTTTGTACCCAAAATTATAATAATGTCGTATTTTTAATGTATTTTACTGTGTGTACATAACTAATAAAATAAATAAATAAAACATTTGAGTCATATTAAAGCTGTTACAAATCTATTGTAACATAAATTTAAATCATTTGGAGATTATTGTTTTTTGTTTTAGTTATGTTAAGCAACACATACAAACCACAACTTCATAACACTAGGTAACAGTCCTGTCTAATTTAAATAGTCATTTAATAAAATTTGGTCAGTAGGTTACAGCAAGTATTTATCAATCAACTAACCTTCTAATATTTTTTACTGCTGTTGCATAGGTCACTGACATTGAAACACTAAGGAGTTGTTAAACACAGCTTTTTTTTATTCAGCGTTATATTTCCATTCTATAGTAATTTTTAGGACACTTGCCCATTCTTCTCCACCTTTTGGAAGGGGCACTAGAATTAAATTTTGACATTTAAAAGTGCATTTTATGTGCCTATTTGAAATAAATTATTTGACTTTGACCTTGGGGCTTTCTTTTCAGAAAACCTCAAGAATGGTCCAGGACTGACAAATTTGGCGCCAAGCCAGGACAAGACATCTACAAGGCCCTGAGGACTCATAGATGCTTCAATTTGTTGACCATTTTCTATTTTGTTAAGTACCTGGTACATGTTCACAGGCCTTCACTTTTCTCCCATACCAATTGACAGTTTAATTTGAAAACATTGTAAAAGCCCATTATTTTTTAAAGAGTATTCGTGGAGTTTCCGGCTCTTCTCTATAGAAAATAACAAATTGGAACCATGCACCTGGCTCCTGACGTTTCATAAGTGCCCATGTAGATTTGTGTGAAATAATATATTTTGAATTGAATTGAACAAGATTGGTCATGTGTGCTCCGCAGCACTGAGGGACTGAATACATTCTAGTCTATCATTAATTACACACTTATTTTCTGTATACTCTCCTTTCATTATGGTTTGTGCTAGTTATTAGAGAGAGAGTAGCTTGAGAGACAGTGTAAATCAAGGCTGAAAGTTCTCTTAAGTGCCTGTAAAACCACAGATCAGAAAATGTTAAATATGCTGTTAGCATGCAACTTTGAACTCAATTGATTAAATACAAAAACTATTCCAATTTTGATTATGTACTTGTTCGTTTATTTACTTGTATTGGGGACCTCCAACAAAGTATATTAGAATGTACCCACTTACACAGAAAATCTACAAAAATAAGTTTTTTGTTTTAGTAAATTATTAACACAACAAGAATATTTTTAAACAAATCATCATCACTATTACTAGTAGGTACTGTGTACTACCTATAAGTAACAGTAAAAATACCTTTTAGCATAACTACTATAATAAATACTGGTGTCAAAAACCTGTTGCATAAATGTGTCACAAAGCAAAAATGAGTTAGCAGTTAATTAACACATAAATTGACTTGAATGACCTACTATTTGACCCTGGCAGATTGATCAATATATTTATCATTTTAGCTTATACTCAATATTTAATATTTATTTTAATTTAAGAAGGGAATACCCCACCACATGATTTTTTTTGACATGTTACCCATTCATATTATTACAATCCTGTGTTACCTACTGTATTTGATTAAATATTTAAAAAAATATGGTGAACAACATGGTGCCGATTCTGTTGTGCACAAACTAAATTTAGGCTATTGCTAACTTTTTCTCTCTATTATGACAAGAAAGGGATGGAAGTAAATTAGAGCTGTCAAATTAGTTAGAACTAATTTTTCCATAGACATTTAGACGACACATAAAAACATGTTGACTAAAAACATGGTGAAGCGCAAGGCGTGAACTAGTTTGACATCTCCAACTTAGTTCATAGCTATAGCCGTCCTTTTCTCACGCTGCCTGTTAGTAAAAGATAGCGATTCTCTAATTTTAGTTTAGTGCGTTCACAAGAGAATCGGCACCAACCGTTTGTTATATTTAATTTGGTGATTTTGTAAATAGGTTCTCTCTGCTGGCCTTAAAAATTATAATATAAAATATGCTCTACTTTAAAATCATCAATTTCAATTGCTAAATAAGTTCAGGAAGGAATGTGTGAGATTATAAATATGACTGTTTCCAATCCCTACATACCTAACATCATTCATTTCTAATGGGGTAGGTAGAAACTACATTATGCCATGCTGCATGTTTTGCACAATCCACATTTAATCAACTTTAAATACAATTCAATCACTTGAAGTACCTACAAGAAAGGAAAATTAGGCTACAGTTTAAACGTACAGTTAGATTAGTGTTTTTATTTGAATAACTGTAATACTTTAATGTTTTAAAGTTATCAGTATTTTTAATAATGATTGTAGTAGGACCACATTTGAAGTTGTATTACTACAGAAACCATTTGCATTTACTTTTAAAATATCTTTTAATATTAATATAAATAGATTGTGCCAATCCCAAATAGATTGGGATCAGGGCAGGAGAATGATGATAATGACTAATATAGATTAGTATTGCCACTTCACTTGCCTATTAATGATCTAAGCAAGGAAGAAGGATAAGATCTATGTAAGGATCGTAGCAGGTGGCATTCTGTAGTTTCTGTCTACACTCATGGGAAGAAGACATGAGTTTATGTATGTATGTAGTATTGCCACTTCCAGCGAAAAATCTAGTGACATAATTTCACTAACACTTAGTAGGGAAAAATAATAGTGAGGAAAAACCACAAAGTAATTACTTAAGATTATTTCTTGCAAGCTTTAAAATTGGTCTACTGGCTAACTGGTGTTAGATTATTAGTAGTTTTGAGCACTTATAATCTTAAAACTCTTCGAAATACATGGAAATTGTTTGATTTTGTAAAATTATTATGATTATCATTTTATTTTACTGTTATATTTAATCACATTGCATTAGTTGAAGAAAAGGTATAGATTAAAATTTAATAATAGATTTTTCGGGTTGAACAGTAGATACATCAGAACACTTGGTCAGAGATGGTCCACTGTCCAGGGGGTGAATGCTCAAAGGGCACTAGAGGTTAAACTAATAGTAATCCTATTTTTATAGAGTTTGTGATGATATGTTTCTTACATTTCTATTTTAAATCTTTAAATTTTTTGAAAGTACTGTTATTTTATATCAGTTAGGCAGAATGGGTATCATCATAAACCTATTTGAATTAATTTTGAAATAATTAAGAACATGACATACCAATATGGTTGTTTAATGATTGAGCACATTTTAAATGCTTGCAAGATAATCTGCATGTATACAAATTATTGGAGACAAATTCTAATTCATTGATTTAATATAAATGTTATGTAATATCTAAACATTTTGAATTCAATCAATAGACCAATTCAAGTGCAGTAATTTATCTGCCATTTTTCTACAAATCCCTACCACCATCATTTTGTTTTCTTATTTTTTGTTTTACTGAAATGGATGACAAAGCAGTCTTAACCATGTGAGTGTTTCATACAATTTCATGGCCAAATACACAGAAAGTAGGTCTTGCATACCATTAATTTAGTTGGTTATCTATAGCAAACTGCATATTCATTCTCTTGGTGTGTTTGCAACCATTTCAAATGCTAATAATCCTTCTACAGTAGGCTTCATTGTCAAATTTTAGTGTGCATTCAACAAACACTGTGGAGATTACAGTTAGTCACGACAAAAAACTCGCAATAGTTCTTTTTTTATCTAAACTATCGTAGGCAGGAGGGCATGACACAAAATGGCAACCAGCCACCACAATACAATATGCAACTGCATTTAGGCCTAAATAAACAGAATGTGATGCCTGAAACCGTATTCAGACGACACTTGACACGTATTACACGGGATTAGAACGTAAAAATTAAATTTAGATAACGAGCAGCATACTAAGTCGAGGTAATATGGTTGCATCACACGTAATTCGCGAGTAGTTTTATGGTTAGAAAACTGCTCAATATTCGTGTTTTATCGATAGAAACGCACTTTGTTGGGCCTATTTAGTGACACACTGCTTATCGAAACAAAGAAATTTACTCACGGCTGGAGGTTTTATCTTGCAAATCCCTGATTTCTCAGCGATTGGTCGTATTTTGCTGATGTATGCCAGGGGGTCCAGGAATTCCTCTGGCGTGGGTTCGAACACTGGTGCCTCTGGAGGCGGGGTGAACGAGAAATTATCAGGTTTCATAGTAGGGGACGCCGAGTCCCCCATGCTAACTTCGACGTTAGCTTCGTCACATTTTCCCATTTTTGAGAAACACTATGCAGTTCACACAAATGCAACTATAAATAAAACTTTAGCATCATCTAATGTTAAGGAATGAATAAAGCACGTCCACAAAGAAATAGAAGCATCAGAATTTGTCTTTCCATAGGGAATCACAACGAGATAATATAAGAAATTATCACCAACAAATAACAGAGTTCACTTGCACGTCCGCCATGCGAAATTGAACTTTCGAAACTGCGGTGTTGCCAAGAGAAAAATAATAATATCATTGCGCACTCAATAATATTTTTAATTTTTTTACCGGTGCATTTACGAAGTCTAATCTGTCTAATAATCTATCCGTTGATAATGCTCTAAGGTTGATTATTTTGATTTCAATTACGGTTTTTAAATTATCTCTACGTGACTGACGAAATGTTTCGGTCTCTTCCACAAAAGCCAAAACAAAGTCACTCATTCTTCATTTAGAATTTTCATGAAACAATCACCAGTGAGAGTCAGTGGATGTCACCGGACCGGCCGGGGTGTGTGTGATCTTCGGATTTTTATTCTAGCTAGTAACAACATGGTTTTCTCTGAGGTTTTCTCACATTTTCCTTCACCGTTAGCCGACGTACGCACGGACGTAAAAATATCGCAGCGGGATTTTATCACGCACTGGATTTTCAACTCTCGTTGTTGAGCCGAGCGTTGAAAATCCAACTTAACAACAACAGAGTGCATTTCAGCGTATCGAAAAAACAAACTGTTGGATTTTCAATTCCCGGTGCCTAGCAGAGCGTTGAAATTCCAGTGCGCGACATAAAATCGCCGTGATATTTTTCGTCCGTGCGTACGTCGACTTATGAAGCGGGCCGCAATCCACCAAATCTCAATTTGGTGGATTGCGGCCCGCTCCCTCCCATCAGAGAGGGGACCCAGTGGCTCAGGCAGTGGGATCGTTTTAGACCGATCAAAACCGATAAGATAATGAACCACATGCCATTAAATTAAAAACTGTAGTTACTATTATGTCAATTTTATTTTTGTGTCCTTTACAGTCACGAGAAATGAAATGTATTCGTTGCCGTTGACAAGTTTTCAAAATGTCAACACAGTGAACACAATAAACTATTGTACATCGGATCGTTGCTGAGTTGAGGAAGTAAGGACATTTGGGTATCCGGAGTCGCAGGTAGTTCGAAAGAGATACCGTGGCCCTAGCACGGGCAACTGAAGGAACACGGGTGGGTTTTACTCAGTAAAAGTCTGACACACCCTCCCGCTCTGCCCGGAGCGGGAGAAGTCTTTTGATGATTTCCCATCCACAAAAAAAAAAAAAAAAAGTACAGACAGCAGCAGGTCAAGTTACTACAAAAACTGTCAATTCGATTCTTAACTTTTTTTAATCATTTGGAGAAATTTGACAGTTTGGTATAAACTGATGTGCTGTTGTCTCTACAGTGCAAAAAAGTGCACATGAGCCTTTGACGCAGATAATATAACTTAGTAATATAAGTACATCATCTTATACATCATATAACTGCATCAGCTTTACTTTAAAATTATGTAATCGTCTTGCATGTATGTACTCATGTATGTACTCGGCGGTCAGTGTGAAATTTTAATGAGAACTCCTTGAACGGGATGAAGAATAATTAAAAAAATATTGAATACGACAGATATTTATTTGTGACATTGTAATGAAAAGAACTGCATTACTTTAATACTGCAATTTTCATGTTTATGTCGCTGCTTAATTAGTCTTTCAGTTAACAGCCTAGCCTTCTTAGGGTTCCGTACCCGTAGGGTGCTAAACGGAACCCTATTAATAAACCTCCGCTGTCCGTCGGTCCGTCCGTCTGTCTGTCACAGGGCTGTATCTCATGAACCGTATTAAGTAGACAATTGAAATGTTCACAGATTGTGTATTTCTATTTCGGCTATAGCAACAAAAAATAATAAAAATTAAGGAGACTTCCCAATACGAAAGATTGTTGAAATACTGTTTTTTTTATCTTTTTTCTGCTACATCATAAAATACCAAGATAGAGATAAACCATTCTAAAAATGAACGCCCCTCCACAGCGGTTACGCTCACATGCCAAAAAGGTGTATAGACGCAATTACACATAATTGGTCTTTGTCATTGGCTGCTCAGTCACCGGAGTAAGCACCGGAGAGTACCTACGGGCAACAGCTAAACTAAATAAATACTTTACAGTAAGGATGATTTATCTTGGCAGGTCCGAACTTCGCGCAGAAGGCACCGCAGTAAATTTTTTTAGGAACCAAAGGGCGACATGAGGCGAGTGTGAGTGAGAGAACATGCGCGAAACTTCTTAGTGCCTAATATGTTCAGACCTGCCAAGATAAATCGGTCTAGTGTACTTGTACAGACTAAAATACTTACACCAAAATATATACACAATAACACAGATTTTTTTTTATGCAAACGGTACTTATCCGTTTTGCCCAAACGCCGAACAACCGGATTTGATTTGTTGGCCAAGTAGTGTATAAATGACACAAACGTGACAGAGCGAACGTGTCGTTCCATATAAAACGCGCGCTCCCCGGCGTACAATGCTAGTACTAGTACCTAGACTGATCACACGTTTTTTGTTGACCTTTATGTGCGGCGACGAGTCCATCTTTACAGTAAAGTCGCCGCACGCACACGAGTAAACTGTTGCAATAAGTATTTCCTCTCACAAATCGAAATAATCACGTTTTGTGAAGGGGCGTTCCTTTTTAGAATGGTTTATTTCTACAAGAGTTAGTGAACAGAAAAAATGAAGAAAAGTTTGAAGCACATTTTGGCCCTGTAAACGCTCCAATACAAAGAACCACAATTATGTTGCCCACTGTATCTATAATTTTACAACAATCGGAAAAAATGTTGGAACACTAGAAACACCAAAAACTATTTCTCTCTTTCCAGCTAACCTAGAAGATGATACTCACGAAGGAGATGGAAATCTGTGAGACATTTCGAGTTGCCATTACTTAATATTCACTCTCCAAGATATACATACAAACTAATTCAGTAGACAGATTTAACTATTTCCCGTATCAAACGACTTTTAGAAAAATAAATAGAGTGGTTCATTATTTTTCATTGTATGTCTATAAATATTCTATGCACCGAATACTTTTAGAAAATACTCCCACGTGGTCAGTGTTGCAAGTAAATTATCATAGCTCAGAAGAGGCTTCGTAAACGCACCCGCTGGAGTGCAATCGATGAACATATCCGTCATCCGCCGCCATTTGCGAAAGGCTGATCGCTGCTCAGCAGCGCGAGTGTCATCGGTTTGATTATGTCGAGTGTATAAATTGTTATTTTCGATAAATCTGTGAACTCAGTGTAAGATAATAATCAGTTAAAATGATTGTGAGGTTTTTGAGCGTTTTGTGCGTCGGAGTTTTGGCGACTTCGGTGTTCAGCGCTGAGGGAAACAACGACAATGAAGGTACGTAATTTTTACGTGTGCATTATTTATTTTGTTATCATTTGCTCAATTTTACCGACGTGTTTAGTAAAGTAATTTGGGGCGAATTTATTTTAGTTTTTGGCCTGAGTAATTTTTCATTCAGAAATAACTTATCGGTTTGATCTAAATACGAGTCTCAGGTGTTCTTTTTTCTTGTGTTATCAATTTATTTTCACAATGAAAATGGTTGAAACTTGTGTGTGAAGCGCCAGTGGCATTGGTTGGAGGTGTATGCGGTACCGTGTAGCTTTAGTATCGAGTGGGTGTTAGATAGTGAGACCGGCTTGACGACTTCTTGCCATGCACAATGCATACACACACACGGGCAGGCTCGGCGCGGCTCCGCGGCACCTCTCGCGCCGTGGGCGACCGCTGGCTTCGTTTTTGCAGTTGATTCATTCACTTTATGAATGTTACTCACTTTTTTTATCATGCTACATACAACATCTATTATTGGATCCTGGGCTCATGTGTGAAATCAGCATGATACATTTATTTAATTTCGTCATTCTGTAAAAAGCTCTCAGGAGGTATTGACCTATAAACAAGTATTCTCACTCACTTTAGTCATTCATATTTTACTGCTGAGCTTATACACAACCCTTTTAAAAGCTCTTGATGAAACCTAGAATAGGTTGAGAAATCTATTGTTTTACATCTAATAAAAACATAACAATTATTACCTATTAATTGTATAACCTCATATCAAATTCCTGCCCAAGTTTTCTTTCTATATTCTGGAGGACTAAGCTTTATCAGGTGTTTAAAGCTTACCTGTATCATTTTAAAACACACTATTATTCATTAAATCATCATTTTACTTTACCTGTAAAATCAGCATAGAGCTCCAATAACAAAAATTAAAACAAAATGCTTACTGTCACATATTCCATATGTTCCAAATACAATTTCTCTTATCAACCTCAACCGTCATTCTAAAATCTATGTAAGACTAAATCAGAATCATGATTTGTTGATGCAACGGATGTTGTTTGTAAACCCAGTTCACACACAATACTGTTCAATTAACATGAGATGTTTCAAACGCTTTTAATTAGGAACTGCATTTCCGTACCAAAAAATAGCTTTGAAAATGTAGATAGGAAATTCATGTTTTATGGGGTTATAAAGCTTGAACAAACTGAATGATAAGGTGTATCTAAGAAATCTACCAACTAGTAACCATGCACTATCGAGGAAACTTACATCTATTCACCATAAGGACTACTCTTGCTTGCAGCACTCAGCCGCTATAGTAACACTGGCTAACATATGTGGTCATCATGTGCAGGGGATTTTGTTTTCATTTGGTAAGATTCAGATTTCCTTGCTAATACATACCTACTTATCGTTGAGCACTTATAGGCACTAGAATAGTAGTTTCTGTAATCAACAGACAAAGAAATATCTCTTGTAAATAACCAATTTACACAAGGCAGAGGTTTATATATAGTACACCCACATTGTGTTATAGTCCCATGTAATAGGGGGTGAATAACCAATTTATGATTAATTAGCCGTTGGCCGCGACTTCGCCCGTGTGGATGTCGGATATTATCCACGGGAACCTACTACCAGGATAAAAAGTATCCTATGTGTTAATCCCAGTTATAAACTGTTTGCCAAATTTTATCCAAATCCGTTCAGCCGTTCTTCACAAACTTTCACATTTATAATATTAGTAGGATAGGATTCATTTCAACTATTCGAAAAGATCGCTGGATGTCCTACGCGTCCAATACAATAATGTTTTTAGAATGCTGATGCAACTGCCTCGGAAATGTTCGCGGTAACCCATACCGATGGATTTCATGTGATTATCTGCAAAAAAACGGCCTCACTCCTGAGCAGAATGAGGGGCAGTCGCAATAGTATCCTGAAGGCTGTGGCGGCAGACACTTCCTCTGCTATAATAAGACAGTTTGTGAGAAGGCTGATACCATAGTGTCCATTTCTCATTGTGTCCAGTCTTGTCATTAACTGTCTCTTGTCTTTAATATGTCTTTAGCTTAAGTTACTAACAATGTGTTGTAAATTCTAATCCTGTCACTAACAATTTATGGATCTTTAGTTATCCGAAATAAAATGATTTTATTAATTAATTTATTTATTAAAAATCATTGAATTAATCATGTGGCACAAGGTTTTAGGCTAAACAATTTACCCTAGTATAATTATAATCTATTCCTTCCATAAATACCTTGAAATTAACTAGTCTAATATGTCATTTACAACATGCTATGACCTCAAAGATACTTCAGTAGTCAGCCTAAAGAACTTCTGCTAGTCCAAGGCTATAAATATGAATATGTTACAAAGTAGCTCTGTTACCATGGAAACAAGATACTAAACAATACTTTTATCAGATATAAGTAGTCTTTGTAATGCTATGTTGAAGTATGTTTATGATGGACAGCAAGACTTCATGATAATCTTTGTGAGATTGTGATGAAATTATGACTAATCTGTAGAGGCCTAAGATGGTTATTTGATGGTTTTATTAATAAGTATTGAGCCCATGAATAACACATGTTCGATACAATTTATGAGACAACTTGATGACGACACGGTTGGCGCAGTGGTTGAGCGATTGACTGCTGCGCAGCATGTCGCGGGTTCGATTCCCGCACGGAACAAATATTTGTACGACCTACAAGTATTTGTTCCGAGTCTGGGTGTTTTTCTATCTATAATATGTATGTATTTACAAAAAAAAAATGTATATAAGTAGTTTATCAGCCATCTCGTTACCATAACACAAGCATTAGGTTGCTTAGCTTGGGGCTAGATGGCGTTGTGTGATATGTCCAAACATATTTATATTTATTATTATTTTTATTATTTTAACTATGTCGCCCTGGCCTGTGAGAGGCTCACTTTATTTTTGGTCAAAGTTAAAGGCTGTATTTACTACCTTTATTATTATAATTATACAGAAATTGTGGGAGTACAATGCGTGCCACGAAGGATGAGACTTGAAGAGCGCAGTACCGCGCTTTTCGCCGCCCCGATGACGCCCGGTCCCTTCCTGTCTCAGACCTCATACCGCTAAAGAGACATCTATATCAAAATCAGTGAATTATAATCTACTGCGCAAGTCAAACTACGTGGGGTGTCAAGTCTCATCTTTCGTGGCACGCATTGTACCTTCTTAAATAACTTAAGTATTTAATATCAGCCACAATCCTAGAGGAGGACAACCAAACAGTCAACTCTGCTTTTCATATTCTAGTTTTTAAATACAAATAACTTATTAGTGACTGCTAGTCATATTACCTTCCTTTGACAAAAAAAAAAAAAAATAATTATGATGTTATACTTCTACTTTATAATGAAAAAAACACGACAAATAGACCATAATTATGTCCTTTTATTATAATATCCTGCTTACAAGAAAAAAACTGTTCTTGTTCAATAGCAAAACATCACAAAAGAATGAGTATAAAAAACTCTAGTTGCCAGGTGAAGTTTGAATAGCATTGACGTAAAATTCGCTGATTCAGAAAAGTAAATATTGAGTAGGTGTGTGTGTGACTGTACACTTGAAGTTTTTAGATATTTTTTATAATTTACTCAGCCTTTATTGATAGACACCAGTTGTTTTTTTTCGTAAGAAATATGATAAAATTGTTGTTATAGGTACTAATACCTAGGTATTTTGAGATGGTCTTCGCATAAAGAACATTCACATATTTTGAAGAGAAAAATAACCGTAAATTTCGAAGCACTCTACATAAAAAGGATCATAACAATCTACAATGCATCTATCACCCTTTAGAAAAATGAGAAATTAAGTGCTACTCCAGGAATTTATCATTATTCATTAGGTATTACTCGTATAATCACATCGCATCGGCAGAATGAAGACTCATTTAGGGAGACCAAAGTCTTAATAGACTTCCCATCTAGATTGCAATATACATAGTAACATTATCTTCAACTCCTTACAAGAACAGATAAACCTCAACCTCACCTTATAAAGCTACAACACCAACAGTACAGGAAGCTCAAAACCGCTGCATAAGAAATATATTCAATTTACATCAACATTTTATAACAAAGGACACAGTCATTGATGGGCAACTCAATATTCCAACCGCAAATAATTATATCATACATAGAAGCCAACATCCCATTATTTAGGCAACATTTAGATTCTACACTTCCTCGCTAACTGAATAGGTGGTCGAAAATTACAAATGGCAACATTAAACTCGAATTAATTTGATATTTGCATAATTTTGAATGTCTACACGTCGGCGTCGGTGACTAATGCGGATTCATTTAACAATGTCAGCATGCATTGTAATGTACCTTCATTGATAGTGAATTTGATTAAAGATGAAACTTGCATCTTTAGAGATTGAATCTTTTTTTCTTGAATTTTTCATTTCAAACATGAATTAACAGGTTAGCCTGTTAATGCATGTTTGAAATGAAAAATTACCAAAGAATCGTCCAGCTAGAGTCTAGCTATACGTCTAATAAGGATTCACAGGTCCCTGGATCCTGTACCAGCTCCATCCATGGCCATTTTTTGGTATGTTATCATCAATAACATAAAAAAACCAACCTCTCGATTGATACTATAAAAACTTCAAGGACTATCCAAGAGGCAGGAGAAAACAAAGATATCGGTCGAAACCGAAGCACAATTCAAGTAATTAGATTAGACTACGAAACGCTAAAAAAGGGAATTCGAGGAGCCAATTTTAAATCGAATAAAGGACAATGATCCGTGGTTTAACTATTAGCACGTAACTGACCTGAAGTCCTGAATAATAATCCTTACTTAGTCGGAGATCGTCCGGCAGTCTGCGACAGTAATAAGTCGGAGATTGTCCGGCAGTCTGCGACAGTAATAAGTCGGAGATCGTCCGGCAGTCTGCGACAGTAATAAGTCGGAGATTGTCCGGCAGTCTGCGACAGTAATAAGTCGGAGATCGTCCGGCAGTCTGCGACAGTAATAAGTCGGAGATCGTCCGGCAGTCTGCGACAGTAATAAGTCGGAGATCGTCCGGCAGTCTGCGACAGTAATAAGTCGGAGATCGTCCGGCAGTCTGCGACAGTAATAAGTCGGAGATCGTCCGGCAGTCTGCGACAGTAATAAGCTGTAAACGCTCGCGCTAGGTACTACGTAATGAGGTGATGATACAGCATTGGGTTATTATCAAGTAAACTTCTACACGTATTTTCGATGAATCTTTGTCCTTCACGGCAATACTGATGTTAATTGTTCCAATATGAAAGGAATAAAGCGGTCATTTGTTATGATCCTCCAACAATGGTATTTTCTAGCTATTTTCCTAATTCAATCCTATGTTTTGTTGCATTTTTTAATAAACACGATTGCACGTTCTCCACATTGAGGTGTCCCGCTATCTTCGTGACTCCGCTGCACCGCCACGCAATCTCAGACTGTCTCAAAATCAATTTCACGGAGCCCTGGCGTCCTCAACACGGTTGCTCAATTGTGGACAAAGTGCCGTAAGATAAGAGAATTTATGACGGAAAGATTGTATCTGTCCCGAATAAACGAAGTCCGTGAAAGATAAAAATCTTAAAGGGAATCAAATAAATGAACTCTTTGAAAGTCGCAACTGAATTTTCTATTCGTAAAAATGTTTTGTCCTTAAAAGAAATTTAAACAAGTTGTACTACAGGAATCGTTGAGAATGACGCTAATAATAAAGATGATGCAAGAATTGTTCACTTTTTAAGGATCTACTTACTTTGTACAGGAGACACATTTTGGTCGCGAAAAACAGTGCCAAAGTTCAAATTACTGAAAAATAAAATAAATAAATAAATATTAATAAATAAATATTTAAATGAAAACGGCTATTTAATATTCATGTTACATAACATTCCGTCAAACAATGGTTCAGACGATACGTAGACACACACTTGTATTACGTTTCTACATTGTCGACAATTCCATTGTTGCCTCTATAAACTTACTACATTCCTGAATTTAGTCTGGGATGAAAGGGCCACTGCTGGAGTTCAATTTATGCTAATTGCTACACCAATTTCACTAAGTAAAAGGATTAGATCGTAGTTAAGATTATGTGTTGAATTTACAGTCTCAGTTTTAGAATACCTATAGGAGCAAGTTTGAGAGTGTTCAAGCTATAATTTTGTCTCTGTCAGTAAAGGATTTTCCATTAATGCTCGTCGATATGAATGCTAAAAAGTTGTCAAGCTAGTCTGCGAATGGGCGGAGCGGCTCTGCCGAGATTACCATATTAAACTAAATTATTGCACGATACTTTAAAAGCCTACAGGCAGAGTAACTGCAGTTTATGCCTTTGAGAACGTTCAGGAAAGCTCATCAAATTAATTAATGCAGACGTGGAGATTACCTGTTGCAAACAGTTTCGAGACGACTGCTTCCAATGTTCCTTTGAGGGCTAGACATCAATATCGGTAGTATCAAAAGCAAATCAGCGTTAAAGGTATTCACAGGTAACTCCGAACTGGCACAGTCGATATCCCCTGAGGCCCTGAGGTTTCAGACGTGAACGATACAAAAGCGTTTTGGAGAGTTGTTTGATAACCGGCATTTATTTAAAAGAGGCTGTTACATTGAGTATGTAAAAAGCCTTTCGCTTTCCAAATCCAAAGGGTCGCTGATAACGGTTTCTCCAAATCCATTTGCAGATCGTTCATACAAAGATGTATTTTAAATTGAATTCGTACCTCAACTACTTACGATGAGGCACATTATGTCCTACTAGCTTTTGCCCGCGGCTTCGACCACGTGCATTTCGGAAATTATCACACGGGAACGACTACCGCGACAGAAGTATCCTTTGTCCTGCCTAACCCAGATCATGTTTTCTACCTGTGTGCCAAATTTCATAGAAATCTGTTAAGGCGTTAAGGCGTGAAAATGTAACAGACCTACACTCAGACATAATTACAGAGTCACTTTCGTATTTATAATATTTATATGGATTAGTATGGATATGATAAAACTGTTGATTCATAAAGCGATCACATGAACTTGGATCTTGCTCTTGTCAGCAGATTGTTAAGTAAATCTGTGTCAATATTGATAACGTGAAAAGACGGCCGAGAATTTGTCAACATATTTGGATTTGTAGTTGCCAGATACAAAAATCGGCCAAGTGCGTGTCGGACCACGCACAATGAAGGGTTCCGTAGTTGGGATGAATTTATTCCAAAAACAAACTTAACATTGTAATTGAAAAACATGTTCTCTGATACATTCCAATGTAAATGTAAGTTTGTACTCGCAATATTGAGAGATTTACCATGTTATTTTTCAAAATTGTAGGCTCAGTAGTTTCGGAGATAAGGGAGCGAATGGTCTATTTTCGTCGTATTTTCTTAAATAACTTGATGTTTAAATTATAAAAAAAATATATTTGAGACCCTCTCTCTTCCCGTTTCATTTGATACGTCTCGGTATAGTTTGCAAAACTTTTTATTAAAATTTTCTTATTTGCCCCCCAAAAGTGACCCCATATTCAAAATTAATTTATTTACTTTACCTGTCCGTGTTTGGGTCACAGAAAGTCATATGTCTACCAAATTGCAACTTAATCGGTCTATTAGATTCGGAGCAAATTGGCTGTGACAGGCGGACAGACAGACACCACGAGTGCTCCTATAAGGGTTCCGTTTTTTCCTTTTGAGGTACGGAACCCTAAAAAGGAGGTAGCTAGTCAGTCTGGCGATAATCGACAAATACATCGAACGATAGAGCCTATTTTTTAAAGCAACGCGCTGTTACCATTTATCAGACCGATAGCGCTGAAACGTTGCCATTTATTTACGCGTCCCGATGAGCTGCATATTGTGTCAAATTGAAATGGATTTCAGTTGCACGCACGCATACTTCGCAAAAACACACATTGAAAAAAAACGAGCCAAACTCTGCTTTCGATTTTCAACTATGAGGTTGTGTGAAAGAAGCTCGATTTTTTCGTATTCATAGCGCACACGTTTTTGCTTTGATATTTGGCATACAGTGATATGGTTGAATTGGCTGAATCCATAAAGAGTTCTATCGCTGCGCAATAAATTTTGCTATTTCATCGAATGTTTTTCCACGAACCACGTTAGGTCACGACGCACGCCTAGTGTTGGTTTTGCACGATTGCGAATTCGGAATTCTGAGAAATAATATATGTATTTGAATATTTGAACGGTACTTCTTTGTATGTATTATTATCATTGTTTGGCCGTCTTCGTAACTCGTAATGATTTCCAAATATACAATTTTTATTCGTAGACACAAAGGAATAGTTAGGGCCTTCCATATTTCCAAAGCACAGGTTTGACGATCTCTCTTATTGTCTATCCATAATCCAGATGTTTAGAATCGATCAGTTCGCTTCAAAAATTGTTGTGGAGTTCGTGGCTAAGTAATAACAGCCGCACGGGTCGATCCATCAGGTTAAGCTACGCTTGCCGGGGTTGGTCAGTGGATGGGTGGCCACCTTTACATACCGAGACTCCTCCGTGCCTTGGAAAGCACGTTAAGCCGTTGGTCCCGGCTGTCATTCGTGGATCTTTGACAGTCGTTACGGGTCGTCAGAAGCCCAAGTCTGACAACCAGCCTTACCAAGGGGTATCGTATTACCCAGTTACTGGGTTGTGGAGGTCAGATAGGCAGTCGCTCCATGTAAAATACTGGTATTCAGCTGCATCCGGTTAGAATGGAAGCCGGCCCCAACATAGTTGGGAAAAGGCTAGGCAGATTGCGTTCGCTTCAAAAATGTATCTACGGCGTTGTTGTATAGAAAAGCTTTTGACGTTACGCGAGCGTTCTTTCAGCACCTTTGCCTGCCCCAGATTTTTACGTCCTGTCGACTTGTCGAGTGCCAAACAAGCAGGTGGTGTATTTTTTTTATGGTTCCGCATCTGCTCGCAACGGATTGAATTACATTACTCCTGTACTGTGTATTTTATCGTATGACGGGGTAGCAGGTGGCCACAGTACGGCGAACTTGTGTAGGCTGTAGGCGTATCGGTTGGCTTTGGTTCGAATTCTCCTCTGTAATGATACCATTCTATTTTAAAAGAATTGCGTTGTTGGGAACAAAGATGAGGACCTAAATTTGATTTATGAGCGCCCAGACATTTGTCATAATTAGTTTGATTAGAAAGAATGATGAGTTTTCTTTCTTCAAAACTTCATTATTTATAAAGAAGCACTTTGGACATAAAGGCTCCCGCCGTTGCTAGCCGTTGTTTAGCTCAATTTTAATAATTATTTCAGTTGTTTCACAGGTAAGTAACGAACGTTTTCTGTTTGGAAACAACGGGTTCTCCAATAAAATCTTATCGCTACTTAAAGTAGGACAAACCTTTCATTACAGCTATCAGGGCCAGTGATTACAAGCTAAGAGTTACCTTTACAAAATAACTCGTATTTTGGAGTCACTAGAAACTGTGGCTCTTTGTTTAACGGGTAAACAGATAGGATTATATCTGATACTTCTATTAAGTTTACGCCGAAAGGTTAACTTTCTTATTCCTAAATGTTCGAAGATAATCTTACTTATAATGAATAGAGCTTGAATTAAGTTTACTTGAACTTTTATCCATTTTTAGGGTTCCGTACCTCAAAAGGAAAAAACGAAACCCTTATAGGACACTTCGTTGTCCGTCTGTCTGTCTGTCAAGACCCTTTATCTCAGGAACGCGTTTAGGAATCAAGTTGAAATTAATAAGACATACGTAGGTTTATGATCCCTTGGGAGTTCTAAAAAAAATCAAGCTTCTAAGTCAGCACAATAAAAAAATACGGCCATTTATGAGTTATGTGTCTTATTTTGATACTCGCAAGTAAATCAAAACCTATTAGGGTACTTCCCGTTGTCCTAGAATCATGAAATTTGGCAAGAAGTAAGCTCTCACAGCACAAGTTAAGGAATAAGTCCGAATTTGTAATTTTATCACATTTTTTTTTTTTTTTGATTTACAATGTTAAGTTTGTTTTTGGGATAAGTTCTTTTCAACTACGGAACCCTTCATTGTGCGTAGTCCGACCCGCATTTGGCCGCTTTTGCGTTTTTGTATTTTTTCTTAACCGTCTTTTTAAACAATGAGCAAAATGTCAAATCGATTTAAACCTCAGTCGGGTTGTTAACTCATCCAAAGATTACTTCTATAAATAGGATTTACGATTTTCTCAAAAATCCTTTGTTCAGTATTGACAATTGAGGTGTTATTTGCTTGGTCTAAATTGCCACGGAACTGACGGCTATGGCTCCAAAAAATCCTGTCCTTCACCAATTGCTTAATTTCACCGCTGTATGCTTGCTATTCTCTGAAGAAAATATTTAGCAATATGTAAGCTTGAATAATAAAATAAGTATGTCCTCAAAGCCTTTGATTCCTCTGAAACAATTTGAGAATTAAAATAAAAACGAATCGGAACTGTGCTATGGAGGTACAATTATAATAGTCCACAAAGTTGGTGCAAGTGCCCGTATGCACTGTAATAGTGCTCAAAGCAAACTAAAACATTTGAAGCTGTTTGGAACTGCACTGGTAATTGTCAAATGTACATATTACAAGCTTGATGTGCTTTGAAACTATGTTGAGGATGTGATTGCTTTGGAATATGTTCGTGAACTAATTACTAGCTATTCAGAACATATTAACAATATCCATGGAAGAGAAGTCCCGCTAATAAACTCGTGATACCATAACCAAATGGAACAGCAGATTAGAATATGCTCCATTTCTTTTCTTTTATAAATAATCTCAAAAGTCAAGCAATATTTCAATTTTCAACCTACCCTTTGTAGGTTTCAGAATGAATTCCTTAAAATACCACGTCACGGTCAAGAAAAGAACGGAAAAGATTATTCTTTTCATCGAACTTTCTATAGCGAAGAAGCCAACCGAACGTTTTGAACAGCGGAAAAATTACTCACCTTTTACGAACTGTAAAAAAATGCTAATAGGAAAAGTCGGTAATTGACTGCAGGGTCTGCTGGGGTATAATTACAATCCGCTCAAAAAGAATCGACTTTCTACAGACAATCTTACGGATTAGCTATTAATTAGTCAAGAGATTGAAGAAGCGCGGCGTGTGTTGCTCGTGACCCAGTTACCGGCGATTTAGCCTTATTGTCCACCCAACCCACTTAACCAATACTATCAAAAATTTTTGAAAGAAAAGGAAAACTACATCATGTACTTTTAGGTTAAGTTTAGAAGATTCCCAGTAAACAAAGATGGTGAGTGTCTCTTGATATCCGACTCCCTATAAATAACGGTGGATTGAATGGGGTGAGATTTCCCGCTTCAATTTGAGGACGTTGCTGCTGATAAGGAATTTGTTCTGATGCTAAGATTCTACGATTTGATCTGCTAATTGTTGAAATATTCTAGTTAGCTTGTTATTGCTTGCGTGGGTTCCCGTGGACTGCTTTCGTAAAACTTTTATCGATATCTTCAACAGAGCTTTGTTTCAATTTTATAATGGACGTAAAAAAAGGTTTTCTTATAGTCAGCACACACCCAATACTTTCTGTTTGGAAAAACTAGTGGGCGGCCAATTATGACCACGCCTGCTGTTCAAATCATGAGTTTTATGAACTTTCTCTAATTTTGGAATAATTTGTGTTGGTGGTTTTAGAATAGTATGAGAAGAAGACGTTGACAGTATTAGAATAAATGTGACGCTAGTAAGCTCAGACTCCTCATATGAAGACAAATATGACAGTAATGACACAATAACTTATGGTTTGTGTTCGCTGTAACTGAGATATCTGAAATACGTTTTTAGTAGGTAGGCTCTACAAAAATGTAAGACTGGTTATAAATCAAAGAGAACCACTGGTGCTTGCCAAAATCCGTTACATTTCTTGCTGAAGTCGCACTTTTTGCTGAAAGCTTTGGGGAGTGAAGTCAATAACTACATTTTTCTTCTTCTGTACATGCCCACCATTTGTCTTCTATAGAATGTAATGATTTTTTGACAAATTCTGAGCGAAAGCCACTTGAATATGCAGCGGGAGCCGATGTAATAAATCTCGTTTGTCAAATGTAACAGTTTGGCTTCCGTATACACCCGGCTCCTGTTTCACATTCGGTGATAAATTCACCCTCCAGAAATGCACGACAGTCGAGCCTTGTGGAAATTGAAGATAGAATCCTATAAAAAATAATAAAGAGAAAACGTAAACGAGACAATAAGAAAACAAACAAACCGTGCAAGGGATCGGTTGAGCGCAACTTTTTCATTTGGTAAGTTTGATTGCCTCCGTCCTGTGGCAGATTGGCGTGGCCATGGAATTTAAATGATCCCGTCGCGCGCATATCTATGTGTTTAGGCTACTTTAGAATGCATTATTTTTGTTGGTAAGGTAATTAAGTTTGTGCTTAGCTGTTGTTGTTTTAAACCCCAAAGTTGTTTTTTGCGGTGGTAAGCAAATTTGAAGAGAGTCGCATTATTGTTGGCCATAATTTGTTTCTGGCTTGTTGGGACCACAGTACTTTGGTCTGTAAATTTTAACAGGTGTAATTCCCAGCCTTAAAATCATCAACATTTTAATGAGAGTTAGACTTTATTGTATTGCTGAAGCTCTGTTATTCTAGCCTTTTTAGTTTTTCTGTGCAGACCTAATAAGTATAACGTATTCTGAATCTCGTCGATATTTTTTTTCGCTCTTTAACTAAAAGGAACAATTCGTAAAAGTTTCCTAAGAGATGCCTTTGAATCTGAATTCTTTTCTTTTGTCTACACCAGGACTTTGAACGTTATTGTCACTGTAATACGGCTCAAATTCACATAAATCATAATTGTGTGTCAAAAGAGACCTAGAATTAACGAGGCTCCGAACCTGTTTTTTTATTTGTTGAAGTTATTTTTTCTCCCCATCTTTTGTGTTGATTTTTATCAGGTATGCTGAATCTGATTTGATTTGTTACGTTTGTCATATTTTTTGCTAACAGATATATTTTTACGGTTCGGTTGAAAATATTTTAGGTACCTAATAGATTTGATGATGTTACTTGTGATGATTCTACCGTACCGTGAGCAAACAGTGGAGCATTGATCAAACAACTGCTTGGTTCAATAGCTGCGAGCTGCATAGTTTCAAGAATTAACACTTGCTACGCTTGTAGGTCACTTGATTCTCGTTACAAAAGCACCGTGAATTTTGATTGCAGTAACGAGCGCTTTTGCTATATTGAGTGGAGTTTTAAAAGGATAACTATTTTCGTAAATAATATGCTTGTTCGCAGCAAAAATTCTTTTGCTATATTGAGTGGAGTTTTAAAAGGATAACTATTTTCGTAAATAATATGCTTGTTCGCAGCAAAAATTGCAAATTGGGTGTTATTTTATGACTAAGTTTTTTATAAAGTAGAAAATTCATGGTATTGATATAAGTTTAGTATCACTACAGTCCCTTTTGTTGTAGGTTAAATAAATTCTGGACAGATTTGGCAGGTCTTGGTAAAAGAGCCAATTCTTGATGGTTTTTCACTAAAGTAAACGTTTACTTACGTTTTTACGAATTGCCAAGTCTATAATAACGCAGCGTTTTTAAACTATAACTTAAAGCACCTCTTCCTTCACATTGTTCAATATTTACTTTAATTTATCAGTGGAAAGAATGTGGCTTCGAATGCCACAGCGACTTCACTGTCCCAATGAACGTATTGTGTTGGTAATTTTAGTACAAAACGAAGTGTTCCGAGTTCACCGAATAAATTCCTGCTTGATCACGATTGGAATTGAGGCTTCGTGCCGAAACGCTGGTCATTGCTTGCTCTTGTGTGTTTTGTAAACGGTGTTTAATGGCATGTGTGCGTATTGGAAGGGGAAATAAACGTCAATTAATTTGGGATAGTTAGTCTATTATTCTGTTATTGGCTTTGTTTTTTGTGCTCTCCGTTTGATAAGTGTACAAATTGGGCGTTAAGAAATGTAAAACGAATGTACGAAAAATGTTTTAATTACAATATCTATCCACCATCCCATCTAATTTCTAATTGATATCACCCAATATAAAAACACAAAAGGGAGGAGGCCTATACACAGCAGTGCCTATACACAGCAGTGGGTGGGATCAGGCTGCCATTAGTGATGATGATTATGAAGATGATGAATATGAATGCAAATACAACAAATCGTTATTACCAAATTAAGCAAAACATAAATACACACATTTTTGTTCGTAATTCCAACAAACGAATTCATTAGACGCAAGAAGCGACATTATTTTGAATTCGTAATTGACGAAGACCTCACCTTTTCGTTATGTTTTCAAGTTTCCACGACATCATTACGTATTCAGACTCTGCTTAGCTTTAAACTGTTCTCGGCGAAATGGTTCCATGTATTTCATTAGTTTAATTGGTGCTTTTAATAGCTTTTGTAAACAACTACGCCTCTAGACTTCTATAGAAAGATGTGGGTGGTGTTTATGCAAAAATTGCTAGAGTAATCTGATGTTGCTTTACAAAAGCTTCTGTAGTTTTAGTTTTGAACAAGCTCTGGCTAATAAAGTAGAGTAATGATTTATTTTACAGATTTGGTTTGACTGATTTTATTTTTATGTGTAGACGTTTATGGTTTTATGGGTCGTTTACAATTTTAAGCTGAAATTGAAGATATGGTTCATGATTTACTGCTTTGCTTTAAATTAATGGATAAAATTGGATATGAACTATGATGTAAAAGCGAATTTGATTTCTCTAAATACTATTTTAGTTGTGTTTGAAATGTAAACAAACACTACAGCTATTTTTCTTTTGCTTTACAGTTATTCTTTCTTTAGAAATCTCGCATCCTTTCCACTAAAACTTCGGCGATAAGATTGAAGATATAGAAGTCTTGAAATTATCTTCAGTCCTCCAGGCAGTTCTTAGAAGCGCTCTGAAGAGACATAATCAATCTTTCCTTTATAAACAATAAATATTTGACACGCCCACAATCTGCCGAGTCTCAATCTACCTTGTAATTATAAAAACATTAATCTTAAATGAAATGAAGACAAATAATTTTTCTGTAAATTTTTGCGACAAATCTTAATTTCGGACGTAAAAACTGTCCTGTGGCTAATATTAATCTTTGTAATCTCCAGGTCTTTATTGTTTTGAGAATGTACTCTCTCGAAACTTGGCTTTGAAAGCTTCTGGGGGCCAAAAAGCAATATTACTTTACTGTAGCTACTGGCAGCAAGCTAGTCACATTTTAAACTCCAATACCGTTAATAAAGATAAAAAAAAAAATAAAAAAAAAAATAAAATAAAATAAATATGTTTGGACATATCACACAACGCCATCTAGCCCCAAGCTAAGCAACCTAATGCTTGTGTTATGGTAACGAGATGGCTGATAAACTACTTATATACATTTTTTTTTTGTAAATACATACATATTATAGATAGAAAAACACCCAGACTCGGAACAAATACTTGTAGGTCGTACAAATATTTGTTCCGTGCGGGAATCGAACCCGCGACATGCTGCGCAGCAGTCAATCGCTCAACCACTGCGCCAACCGTGCCGTCAAAAGATGACTTGCTAACCTATGACCCTCACCACCTTAATGACGCTTCAGAATTTTTACGAGTTGTCTGACAAATCACCAAAAAGTATTTTCGACCCTGACTTGACATTTTGCGACACAATCCAATCGGAGTTGGAATAAATTTGACGTCGGGTAGCGTGTATATCACCCAATTTATGCCCAAACAGGTCATTAGATTCAGTCGCCAACATCAATGGAGTTCCAAAACGATTCTACCTTTGATCCGGGCCCTTATAAATTCAGCTTAATAAGCTCTTCAGGTATGGGACGTATAATTTATAGCGAGATGAGTGCAAACGTAAAAAAATAGCAGAAACGTGGGTGGACTGTATAATCAGTTCCCTGACCCGACTGGCGTGAAATTAGCACGAAATATGTTAATTTTATCCGTCTGCTTTGAAATACATAGGGCCCAATTAAGTTACCTTGTCTAAATACCTTATCCTTATAAATATAAACCCTGAACGGTAAATTGAACAGAGGCTAAGTTGGTTTGACAAAAAATTAAGCTTGATAAAGGTCCTGAATAAAATATTTTTTAAACCTGCCATTTATCTCGCTAAGTTCATGGCAATTTAGAACTTAGGCTCGTGTTTATTAAGTTGGGAATTTGAGACTAGTAAGTTCTGCTGCATTATCATGGTTTGTACGTACTTTTTGGTGACCTCGTAAAACAAAAGTAGATAGTCCTATTAAAATTTGTAAAATTCCTCCCTAACGAAGTTCCTTACAACTTTGAAGTCGCCCAACAATTATAATTAGTTGAAGAAGTTAAAATTTTCTCCTCTGAAAAATTGATTCGGACGAATTTTTGTTCAAAGCCGTGTTCCCTTTGTCTGTTGAAATGGAATTACATGGTTATTTTCAATTCAACGCAGAACCGAGTGAATGAATGAACGAGTAAACGAAAGAATTGAACCATATTTAGTAATTTGCCTTTCTCTCGTTCTTTGTATACTTAGCTGGACGAATCCTTTGGTCAATTATAGAATTCCTAATTGCAATATTTCCATAGTCGATAGAAGTAATGTTGTTTGCACAAAATCAGTTTTTTCTCATTTGTTTTACTCCGCAGTGTGTGCAAAATTAATTCCACTATCAGAGATGCACAGTAGGTATCCTATATATCACTCGTAAATGAAGTTATACGTTAAAATAAAATACAAATGAACATGTTAATCAAACTAAATTTCCTGAGGTGTCGCTTGAAATACCGTTTATCTTGTAAGCTAAGCTATAAATGCAATGTCGCCACACAATCTGTCTCTGCATGCCTTACGTAATGCTGGCAATAAACCCGAGACAATAAGATGAGGGAGTAAACGGAGTTAGGCTAGGCAAATATTACTGCATAACCCTGTTTTAGATAACCAAGTCAGTGCAACTAGTGGCTTAGATCAGACCGAAATACTTGTGGTCAGGCCGTGGCTTGCGACACTCTTAACCAACAGGTTGTAATTGCACCTAGAAGTTGGTGTATTAATACGATATTAATGTTAAGTAATATGTGGGTACTTTAAACTTAGTTGTTGTGGTTTGGAAACGACGTAAAAACAAACAGGAAAAAACTGGTGAAAGTTCATTTTAAAAGATTACAACTGTTTATATTGATGATATGACGATGACACTTAAAGGAATAAACTTCTGTTATCTTCAAAACAAATTCCCGATATATTCAATCCAAGCAGCTCAATCTCAAGTTTTAAACTTAACACACGTCCCCTAACAAGCGAAAAGTGGATCTCATCAGTGCCAAAGAAAATATTCATAACGAATCCAATTCATAACGGTTGTGAAGATTCTCGCTCAGCACTTTAATACACTTGACTTTCCTTAGAACCTTATTCGATGTGACAACTCCAAACGATGGATTTTATCGTAAACTTGAGAGACGTTGATTGGGAATTTGGGATCGAGTGCTACTTCAAGGTTCAGAAACTTCGGGAACGTTACAATTATGATATCAAAGTGATTTGGATCGTTTGTTATGAAGGTCGGTACCGCCTTATCGTGAAAACTTTGTAGGAAAATCATCATTATCATGGAAATGTAAAAATTTGCGATATTTGTGACGCTAAAAATATCATAATAACTAACAATAATACTTACAAACAAAATTTATCTACTTAAATGTTTATGGAAAAACTGCTTACAGGAATAAAATAAAAGTTATCAAATAACTTTGCCTAGATTCTCACACATTGTATAAAATGAACAGGAACAGATCCCGCTGGAGTGCTCTTGGGACACACTTATTTAAAATTATCTGATAAAGATAGTTCTTTTCCTATATTGTTCGCAATATGCGATATGTTTTTTACAGTCTTCTGTTATTCCACTCGGGATGAAGACAATAAAATTATTGTACAATTGCCTATCTTTGTACAATTACCTTTTCCGCTGAAAAACATCGTCCCAAGTCCAATTGAAACCATTTACAATTTCATGCTAATTAAACAGGCTTTCAATTAAAAGCTTAATTTACAAGTAGGCACTTACTCTACAAGATAATTTTTGTCAAAAAACACTTCCTGTCCAATGCTTTTAAAATGGCGTCGAGAATGGCGCGGTGTCACCGAAGCGGGAAAAAATAAAGCATCATGGCTTCGTTACTAAGTGATGGAGGTGGATAAAAAAATGCTGCGCCAACTTAATTTAGTGGAAAAAATTTACTTTTGATGTACAAGATAAAAATATTAAAAGTTTAAAAATTTGAAAGCGAAAACCTCTAATATAATATCTTGGCTGTTTAGTCGTGTTCTTCTGTGGCTGGGTGGTGGAGGATAAGTCAAAACTCATGTTATCTTTCAATTTAATTTAGTTTCCGCGGGCTAAATTGCTTTAACCTGTCGTCGTTTTGATTAAAGTAATCATTTGCATTTGACACCGGAAGAACGAGCGATATTGAGTCACTCGTTTATACTGAGATATAAATATCCGAATTTTCATCGAAAAAATCATTTTAATAAAAGTACTGCACCCCAATGCTCATAAAAACTCATCCGTCCATATTCATACTTTTTAATATTTGATCAAGGAGTATGCCGATGAGGTCGGCTTAAAAATGGCCGCCAAGTTTGCAGATAAATCACTCGTTTCCCTCCTCGCTCTATGTCGGTTTTTTAGTGGCGTCTTATTTCACATTTATTTTAGTTGGGCATTTTGGTCGCTTCGATGACATATTTGCGATTGACCGTAATTTATTATTCGATAAAGTACCTAAATGTTGAGTCAGAGTCAGCGTCTAGTTAGATGCTGGGAAATAACTTAAAAGAACACTGTTATATATTAGAAAAAGCTCTGCGTACTTTTTGCACACCAGTACATTTTACCCCGAAAAACTTAGTGCATTTAAACATGCTTTAATTTTTTTTATTACAAATTCCACATCTTGGTCATTGTGAACTCAATAGACTGTTACACTATTTTAGTGTTTCCCTAGTTTTAGCCAGCCCAATCAATACGGATTACTTAACCCTCTGCTAGATGCTGAAACTTACTTATTTCCATCTCATATATCCTAACTAAATAATTACCTATGAAATTGCCGTTTTGTATGAAAAAATTTAAACGATTTTTTTTCATGCATTTTTTATTTGTATTAATCGAAGTAATCACCCATGCAATCAATGCATCTTTGCCAACGCAGTGGCAGTTTATTGATGCCCTTCTTAAAGAAATCAGCTGGACGGGAGGCAACAAATTCTTCAAAGGCATTTTGTACTGCCTCTCGGGTATTGAATTTTTTTCCCGCCAAGAAGTTATCCAAATTCTGGAAAAAGTAGTAGTCTGTAGGCGCAAGGTCTGGTGAGTAGGGCGGATGACGGAGAGCTTCCAACCCCAGTTCTTGCAACTTGGAGACCGTCTGCTGTGCAGTATGAGGTCGCGCGTTGTCGTGCAGGAGCAGCGGAGACGAGCGATTGACCAATGCTGGTTGGAGATGTGCCAGCTTCTCCATCATTGTGTTCAGTTCTTCACAGTACACATCTGAAGTAATGCTCACCCCGTTTGGTAAGAAGCTGTGATGAATCACACCGGCGCTAGACCACCAAACAGTGACCATCACTTTTCTAGGGGTAAGTTTTCGTTTAGGGCATTGTTTAGGTGCTGAACCAGGATCCAACCAACTTGCTGAGCGCTTGCGGTTATCAAACAGAATCCATTTTTCATCGCAGGTAACAATGCGGTTCAAAACTCCTTCATTTGTGTGTCTGTTGAGCAGTGCAAGGCACGTCTCGACGCGTACTTCGCGCTGGCGATCATTGAGTTCGTGGGGCACCCATTTGTCAAGTTTTTTTACCTTGCCAATTTGACGCAAATGGACCAATATTGTTTTGACGCTAACGTCGAAAGCTGCTGCTAATTCAGCCGTAGATTGTGTATCATCAGCTTCCACAATCGCCTTTAATTCGTCATTGTCGACCAAAGTCTTCGGACGACCGCGAGGTTCATTTTTCAGGTCGAAATTTCCAGAACGGAAGCGAGCAAACCAATAACAAGTGGTGCGTTGGTTTGTAGTGTTAGCTCCGTAAACGTCGTTGATGTTGCGTGCCGCTTGTGCCGCGTTGCTGCCACGACGGTACTCATATTCCATAATTACTCGAATTTTTAACGTATCCATGATGACGAAAAATATTGAAATGCGATGAAAATGTAACACTAATCAATAAACAAATGACTACTTTTGGAAAAAAAAATCCATGTTTTTAAAATAAAATTAATTTGAAATTAGAATTCTTAGCCAAACAAAAATTATTTTGATTTGAAATGGCCAGTACTGCAGAACGGCAATTTCATAGGTAAAGACCTAATATTATAAATGCGAAAATGAGTTTGTTTATTACGCTTTCACGCTAAAACGGCGGAACGGATTTGGATGAAATTTGGCACTTGGGTACACCATGACCTGGATTAGGACATAATTATGATACTTTTTATCCCGGTGGTACGTTCCCGTGGGATAATTTCCGACATCCACGCGGGTGAAGCCGCGGGTAAAGCTAGTTTATTAATAAGCTGACTATTCTTTTCCTCGTACCTCTACATTTTATATTAGCTCTACATTATCATATCTAACAGTGAAAGTACTTAATGGGGAAGGCAACTGTCAAAATGGCGCTATCGTAGCTAGTTTCCAACACAAGCTAATAATACAAGGCGTGAGGTGGTTTTATATTATTTTCTGCGAAAATAACGCGTTGCTGTGTTCCTAAATACTCCGAAATTGGTGTCCACCATTTTCCGAGAAACCCTAAAATTAGAAGATTGTGGATTAAAGCTACTTAATCGTAAAGATTAAAAAAAAAATTAACAGAGTTCGAAACATTTTGAAGAAAGTAATTACGAGGAAATATTTAAGGTTTTAAATTCCGACACTTTCCATGTCAAATACTTGATTAAAAAAATATTAAATAACCGAAAATAACGAAATAGTGAATAAACGAAATGTCAAATGTATTAAAGGCTTTACGGACTTAGCTAAGATCATGCCATCTACAATTAGCTTAGCCCGACCTTCCCTATTAGGTACTATTTCAAACGTTTTACGCTTTATATTCATAGAATATGACTTTCCAGAACTAAATCTTTATTCAAATCCTCGGTAAGGACAGCATCCGAAACGGTTTAACACGAATAATCACAAATCGAATGCCGAATTCGGAAAATTGCAAACGTGAAACCGATTTCCGTAAAGCCGCAGCTGCTCATGGTGTATCATGATTCATGAGGGAAGAAGGAAGCAAACGCCATCGTCGCGGGATCTCGTAGTTATAAATAGCTTTAATATGAAGGGGCTTTGAGTCTGTATCATGAATATGAAAAATAAAAACTTTTTTACAAAAAAATACAACCGACTTCCAAAAACAACACTACAAAGTGCAAAATAACTTTAATTTTGGAAGTCGGTGTCTGATTAAATGTATTTTCGTTTTTGCCACCGACTTCCGAAATTAAAGTTATTTTGCACTTTGTAGTGTTGTTTTTGGAAGTCGGTTGTATTTTTTTGTAAAAAAGTTTTTATTTTTCACTTTTTAGTGGTTCACATGTGCTTACCCCTTCACAGCTTACTGGCGTGATGTTATGTTATGAACTGGTGTGAACAACAAACAGACATGAGATTTCAGCAATCCCAGTCCATTTGCTATCATTTATTGAGGAGTTCCGTTGCCTATCTCAGAAGTTCTTCATCAGATCTTCACCAAATTGAAATGGAACCACTCCAAGAAAGTACTCTTCCAAAAACTATCCAAATCGCTTCAAGTGTGCCTATAAAATTGGAAGAGTTCTCTCTATTTCTCCAGGATCCCATCATCAGATCCTGACTTGATGATCATGGGACCACCTGGGAAGTATACCCTTTCAAACAAAAAAAAAATAATCCAAATCGGTCCAGCCATCTTCGAGTAATCGGGGAACATACATAAAAAAAAAAAATAAAAAAAAAAAAAAAAAAAAAAAAAAAAAAGATTCCGACGAATTGATAACCTCCTCCTTTTTGAAGTCGGTTAATAAGTTATAAAAATAAACAAGTATCTGAAATGTTATTATACGTGTTTATAATTTATGACGACGTTGAGAGGTAATTTCACGCTCGTCTGCCGGTGATAGGGAAATTAGATGGTCTAGAATTAGTCTTTTTATTACACTTCATCTTTATAAGTTCTGGTAATCGATTTTTCGGTAATTGAAGGCTTTTTGAGTGGTCGTCTTAGAATGGAATTCCTGGTCTGCCTGGTAGACTCAAAGGGAACAAAACTGTCCCTCGCGGTTTCCGCACCTGCTGAACTTAAAACGCTAAAGCTTTTTGTGGCAAAATCTCGTTACCTAACAATAGTATCGTTTCATTATTTTCCTAAATAAATAAGATCTTAAAATCCTTTGAATGATCAAATCTTGGGCTTGCGGCCTTACTGGTCGGTGACCTCTTGGAAAAAAGAGATATTTCTCGTTAACCTTTACTTTCCTAGATATTACCCTGATCTTGTTACAGAAAATATACCTTACCCAACACAAGAATAGAATAGAATAGAATACTCTTTGTTATGCACACCATAAAGCTACAAGTTCAAGTATTACACAATAACATGTTTTTTTTTTTTTTTTTTTTTTAATCTTTAATGTTTCAATTGGGGTTTTTATCCCAATGGATACGCCAACCCCATCATGCCTTATACTGACTACTACGATGCAATGCTTTTTTAAATTAAATTAAAAGGAGAATTTTAATCAATATAGTACACCAACTCGCTAAATCTTTTCGCCACATCTGACTTCGGTTGTGCTAAAATTGTTTGAACTAAACCTACCTGTGATATATTTAAATTAAACTCATTGATTAAATTTCTCCTTTCCTCTTGGTTCTTGACGCAATCCATCAGCAAATGATGTACATCCTCAAGTACATTGCATGTGTTGCAGTTGGGAGAGCTTACTTTCTTCATGAGAAATGCAAACTTTGCCGATGGATAGTGTCCAGACCGTAATCTTAGAGCTAACTTCACATAACTTCTACTTAACCTGCTGCTGTCAAACCAGGGCACTTGAGGGAGCTCATTTTGAAAAAAAATAACATGTTAGATACTCAATAAAACAAGCTAAAATCTAAATAAGCCAGGTTGTATTGCACCTAAATAAATTAACTGTTATTGAACCAGCAATCCAGTTAGGTAGATATCGTTGATTTAATGCGGTATGCATTCATAAATATTAACACTGTTTTTCGGGAAGGTCAAATTGCTGTTTGCTCTCTTGTTTATCTCTAATACTTACTGTCTGTATTTCGCTTTCGATTTCAACCTCTAAAATTGTAAAACTGACTTTCGGGATATTGGGTACTTTAAAAATCGGTGGCAGAATTACCAATGTTCAGCATCCTTTCATCTATCTATATCTTATATCTATGTAAATAAAAACAGAAGTCCTAACTGACTGACTGACTGACTCATCAACGCCTAGCCCAAACCTTGAACCTAGAAAGCAGAAATTTTGACAGAGGTTCCCTTTATAATGAATAAGGAAGGAATTCCCGGTAGTACGTTTCCGTGGGATATTTTCCGACAATCCACGCGGGCGAAGCCGCTGGCAAAAGCTAGTGCTTATAAAACTACTGTGATCACCAATCCTTTTGACAAGCTAAGTGATTATGGCAAAAGATTCACTGGAAGGCTTTCCAGCAGTTTATTCTCACGGTCTATAATCGATTTGAATGCTAACATGATAGATTTCTGTGGTGTTATATTACGGTGGCGAATAATAAATAGCTGATTCCCTATAAGTTATGAATAGCAAGTATGGGAAAACGGGTTGCTGCGGTGCCCATAGGTAGGTTGCCATAGCAACGAGTTTCTATTTGCGCCCTATTGATCTTTAAACTCAACACAACTGTGTACAATCAGTGTTAGTTCGTGCAATGGTTAGTCATTCGTTGTATCGATAAGTTAACAACTGTACGGTAAAATAGGTAACCTGGCGGAGGAATGCAGCTCATTTCCATTCAACTTTATTCTTTTCTAAACGTTTTTAACGAAAACATGGTGTTACTACGAGCTACGACACAACATAGCCATTTTAAAGTGTCACAACGAAGGTCATAAAACTCAAACAGAATGATTGCCGTGAGACCCAATTAAATCCTACTAATATTATAAATGTGAAAGTTTGTGAAGATGTTTGTTACTCAATCACGCAAAAACGGCTGAACGGATTTGGATGTTTGGCACACAGATAGTTTATAACCTGGATTAACACATAGGATACTTTTTATCCCGGTAGTAGGTTTCCGTAGGATAATTTCCGACATCCACGCGGGCGAAGCCGCGGGCGATGGCTAGTCAAATATAAATTAAATATTCATTGATAACAATTTACAAAGACATTTTGCAGTTCTATAATTTTCATAAAAGAAATAGCAACGTTCTGCAAAATGATACAAACAGTAGGTTTTGTTAGTTAGAGCTACTAACTACACAGTACACAGGCTTGGTCTAAATACGGGTAGGGTACGTCTGGCTTACTCCAACTCTGATTACTGACCCTTGAGACCTCAAATAAACCCTGTTTCTAATTGCTATAGCGTTGAAATGTTCAGCCATTTTATTTAGTAGTGAGGTAATAAAATGTCTGCGCCTGGATCTAGTAACAGTCATTATTATAAAGTTTAAGGTCGGAGAACATTGTAAGATATTGCGTTAAAGTTTAATTGGAACATCTTTAGAAGCATCATAACTTTTACTCGTATTGAATTAAACTATGTAAAGGCAAAATGGCAGTGAGAATGAGAGCTCAGTGGTAACTAAGTTTATCTAACTACAAACTGAGGCCCACTTCCCGTATTTTTAAGAACGTTCGCATTCTAATCTCAGTCTTTATCTGTCAAAAAAACCTCTATTTTACCGTCATTTTTGACATGTTATTGTCATTGATTTTCGCTGAGATGAGATTACGACTGGATTTGAATGTTTTTGGTTACCTACGGGAATTAGCCTTCTGGTTTAGCCAGAGGCTATAACCGCATTGTAGGAGTTAACCAATTAACCATGTTCAACAGTGGGATAGATAACGGTGGTAGGCCTAACGAAAGTTCGAGTGTAGTTTCTTCTTGTCAAACGTAAGGGGTAGGACTACGTCTTTATTTTCGCAACGAAATCATCTAAGAAGCCGTTTAATGTATAGCTAATTAATTTGATCACGTATTAACACGGATAATTTCCCATGAGAGAGAATTTTCTTTTAATAATGCCTTGATTAATGTTCCGAACGAAAATTAATTTCAGCAATAAAATCGTCTTGGATAATTAATTACGTGATTCTTATTACGAAGATCTACGTTATTAGAATGCCGATGTTGTTTTATCTCTCGTCTCTAGAAAGCAAAGGACAAGTCCATTCGATGGAATTTCAAAAAGTTCCAATCTTCGAGTTCCAATCTTCGAGTTCTTGTTTTTTTAAGAGTATTCTATTCTATTCTATTCTATTCTTCGTGTCCAAGAAAATTGTAATACTGAGAGAACCCCCCCCCCCCCACCTGTATAATCATACAGGTATAACGAGGAGCATTACCGCGGGAATTTTCCGATATTCGCCAGTCAAGAAGCATCTGCGACTAACGCGCGGACGTCCTTAATTTTAGGGAGAAAATTGTTAAGGCAATTCCCATCCCTGGAGCGCTAAATAACGGAATCGAGTTCCGAGTTTTTAGAGGTGTTCCGAAGTAAAATGGGTTTTGTTTGTCTAACGGAAATGTTAATATGGTGTGGCTCGGGACCCGCAGGGTTGACGGTAGTCGTGTCTGCAGCCCGGAGTCTGGTCCGATGATAAATGATCGCGAGACCGTGTTGTGGGTGTTTTTGTCCATGTTTTTGGGGATGTTGACTGAATAACATGTTACAAGAAAGTGATCTGTTTTCTTTACACCAAAGATGTCATGTCAGCAAATACCAGGAAAACCACCTTCTAAACGGACATAAAATTGTCTTCGCCATGTTTTTTCATCCAAACATTTCTGTTTAATATCGATTGTGTTCGTTCCCGCAAATCTTTGCGCCCCAAACTACCAACCTTGTTTAGTCCAAGTCCACTATTCACGGGTTCCTGAATAAATGTAGTAAATGTTTCCGGAACAAAAAGTAGTCCTCCTCTAACTGGGGTCGCAGGTACCTACCATTTATTCAGTTAGTCAGTTTCGGCCGAACATAAGTTTGTTACAAGACTTGGCTTTATCGAGTTAGCTGTTTGTTGTGGACTCAGGCAGACGTTTACGGTTTCTGGATTCAATTAAAATAATTCTCAAGTTTTTTGGAGGTACTACTTAATTGAATTTGGTAGCAATTAAGTTGGTCGTCGCATCGTCCTAATCACCTAGTAGGGTGTCGGCATAGACAAAAGCTCTAAAAATACAGATAAAATATCTGTGCTTTGAGATATATATGTCTGCCATCATTACGGCGTCTATGTCAATACTGCCAGAGTTAATTCCATGGCTTCACTAATAAAATAAAGTCAATTAATCTTGCATGTCCTTTTGGAAACACGATACCCAGCCATGCATTGTGTACGCGCTTCAGCCACAGTATACCCTGCTCCTGATTCCCTCGACGGCAACAAATGTAACAAACGACAGGACTTTGTATAAGGTTACTAAATTTTCTCGCGAAACTAATTTGATTCCAACAAAGTGTCAAAAACATGGCGGCCCCGACCTTTGTTTTGCTGGATATTATTTATAATGGTACTTCTGTGTTCGCTGTAAGCTTTCACGACAAATGGGCAATGTAAAATATAGTATATATTTGTGTAATTTGAGACAATTTATTATGTGCCTTGTGAAGTTGTGATATGGAATATGGAAATGAAAATGGTACCCTTGTCTCTTTTCTCCGCGTATTTAGGTAGAAATAAAAGAAAATCTTATCGTTACCAAGGACCATTTTGGTTACCCATTGAAAGCAGTTAATCGAAAACCCATACGTTAAGGTAACCCTTTTGAATGGCTTTAAGGGACCATTTAGAATGGCTTTAAGGGACCATTTTGGTTATCCATGAAAGGGTTTTCGATAGGGTTTTTCTAGGCAGTTAAACAAAACCCCATACGATGTGGGTAACCCTTTTGCACGGCTTAAATTAAGCCGTTCAAAAGGGTTTCACTTCAACTCTCTTAAAAACGATAACAGCGTAACATTCCGACTCGGAGCAATGTAATATGATCTCTCGATGACGGGCATACGTTGCAAATTGCTAATATGGTAACCCGAACGAAACCCTTATATTATATAGGTTATCTTAATGAAGGGGTAACCCTTTCACTGGTTTCAAGTATAGAACCCATTTAATGGGTTATCCATATTGAAGGGACCCACCCTTTTACTGGGTTCCAAGCCCCAACCCATTCAAGGAGTTACACATGATAAAGGTAACCTCATAAACGGCTTACCTCTTCGAAAGACTTAACTCTTACCCGGGGTTGTACGGTCCCTGGTTTTAAAAATGTTAAAACATCACAAAATTGAATGCATCTCACTAAACCTATAATACTATATAATACTATATTTAAGAGGTTGTAAAATGCTTAACATTTCCTTGAATATTGGATCAAATACCGTTAGAACACTATCGGTCGGGAATCGCCGTGGTATTCGGAATATTGCTCCATTTTATCTCGACCATCTAATAATGTGCTGAAGCCTTACTTGAGAGATTCTTAAAAAGTCTTAAAGCTTTTTTACAGAAGAATTCGATTTAAAAGTAATAGATATTTAACGGGAAAGGCACATAGTTACTTAGAATGAGTTGTATAAACCGTAGTCATAGGTCATCATCATTCCCTTGCCCTTATCCCAATTTATTTGGGGTCGGCGGAACCTGTTTTTTTTCTTCCATACCTACTTCTCTATTAGTCGTCATCTCGGTAGTCATCCCCTTCCAGCCATATCATCGTTCACACAGCCACCATCCATCTTTTCTTTTAGATTTCATAATTTCTACTCAAATCTATCGTTAAATCGAGATTTATACTTAAAGAATACGAACCTTTTTCTTGTCAGGGTGGAAGTCTTCATGGATGTCCTCCGCCCTGGGGTGTGCAGAGGTGTCTGTCAGACTCACTGACTAAAACCACCCCGGTGTTCCCTCGGTACACCTGCGTACGGGGGCTGCAGGTGCGAGTGTGACTTCCGCTGCCCCGGACTGGTGATGGCCCGCGCCTCCCTGCGGGCCACGTCCCATAAGGGGTGAGGTGATGAACTCCCCCGTTACGTCTTAGAGAGGCGCGCGTGGAACACTACGCGTCACCATATCGGGTCCTGTATAAAAGAATACGAACCTTAGTTTAACTATGTTTGTATTAAGACAGACACAAGATGAAAGCAGAGTCTCGACGATAAAAGTAAAATTAAATTGTTCTATTTGTTCAAGTGTAGAACGAGACCAAACCTCGCCATCTTTATTTCATTTTAACAGAAGCGCTATGTTTTACCATCTGTGACCTCCGAACTAATATTGTTTGCTTGTTTCATTTCAGTGTTAACTTTAAAAAAGTAGCTAACTTAATAATGATGGTGTACTAATGTTTAGATTCTGATCAAACAGACTGTTTAATTGACCATGAGCTAAAAAGCAGGGGCAAACCGGTTTTAAGTAATACCTGAAATCCTCTTTATAATCTGCATTATTTTTTAGCAATAGGTAAATCTTTTTTTTTAAGTAGATACTTATCTAATTGTTCATATAAAATCCTACTTCTTCGTGAACATGTTCTACCCACTGCTTCCGCAGAAAAATACCGCGAAAACTTTTAAATAATGTTGCCAGTTTGCCACCCCACAACAATACCTCATCGACTGCCTGACGTTCCCTATCTGTCAGATGTCAAACTGATATTGTTCCGTGATTAGTTTTGACAGCTCCACGATCAGTCTGGTCGTTACTAACAATCATCTAACAATAGGAAGCTTTGTTCTGCTTTTAGACATTGAATCATAGTGTAGCGCCATTATTAGCAACGGTACTTTGATATACTGTGGCTGCTTGAGAAAATAGATTTAATTGTTATAAGTAACACGATGATGCCGCATTGAAATAAGCTCGATAATGGCTTATTAATAACTGAGTCACGACATATAGAAATAATAGGAATGGATTAAATGGTAAAATATGGTATAACAATAATGTTGACCACAGTTCAATGAGCATTTGAGCACAGATCTTTATTCTATGTACTAACTGACCCGACAGACGTCATGTGACGTCCAAATTTCAATGCATAGAAAAAACGTCCTTCAGTTTTTTCCAAATTTGAACATTTTCCAGAAAACTTACATTTAATTTTTATTACCTTCGATTAATTCGAAGTAAAATCATAAATAAAAAATACCTACGTATATACTCAAGTCCTGACATTTCTGGATCACGTGAACGTTTAATAACTGATACCAAATCAGTAATTAATTCAAGTTTAATTTGTTTACAATTGAAGATGTTATCTTTAAAAAGAAAAGGTTACCTATCTATCAGCACACGCCATCGGAGACACCTGTGGGTGCAACAATACTGATGCTCCACACGTATTAACATGATTACTGTGCAAAGCACTTTGGAGAATTCTCTTTGTTTACATAGCTATCAACTAACACCATTGTGTATTGTTTTGAACTCAAAGTCTGCTAATTCTGTGCAAAGTCAAGGCTCGGTGCTGATTCTTTTCGGTCTGGCGCGTTTGGTCTAAAGTTCGTTGACTTATCGACTTGATCGATACAATATCAAGCTAACGAAAGCTGGTTTTTGGGGTTCCGTAGGCAATATCAAATTCAAGTCTAATGTTCTGCAACCCCCTTCCTTTATGACCGGGTATGAATTGTGTAAGCAAGAAAAATATGCAAAAAATTTGCACCATTTCAAAGGTTAGGATTCTATTTAAACCAACTCTAAGTAATTGTTTCTTGGCTACGGAACTTTAAGTGCGTGTCCAGCAGACAATATGCAGGTTTTTAAGGCTTGACTAAAAGACCGCCCACCGATTTGCATGGCTTTGTTATATGTATTTATGGGAAAACGGATCTAAGCTGTAGTTTAACGTCCGCCGGTATTAGAGAGAAATAATAGTAGGCTTATCCGGATGCCGTGGTATTGCAGCCGCATTTGTGAGTTAGAATAAGGGAAATTGGAGTTACTGTTACTGGACATGAATATTCATTGTAACTCCTTTAATATTAAACATTTTATCGCCAAAATGTCCAATAAATCCAGCTCCATTATACGACTAACGAGAAACTCGATATATTTTCCCGTTTCCAATTACATTGCACACGTATGCAAGTAGCTACTGAGAATTTAAATGAGTTTCTTCATTGTGATCGTCTCCTACAGTTCAAAGGACGAAGGAATGCTTCGGGACATCTTTAACGAAACACGAGCTTTACCTTTGGTTGTCGAAAAGGGGAGATCAGATCGAAACAACATAATGGAACGAAACTTTTGGCGAAAAACATTCAAAAGGAACAATACACGTTGCGCTTTAATTGGTAATTTCGTTTGTTAAAACCTCAATTTACATTCCACCAAATGATACAACACCAAAAAACATGCAATCCATAATTAATTAAAATAACAGAGAGCGACGCCATGACACTTTTGTTAACAGTGTTGTCACACGAAAAAATAACAATGGCCGCTGTCAGAATTATTAACATGGAGTTGTGTCATTTCCGTGTCGCATTTATTCGTAAAAAATAGCATAGGAAAGATAATGGATGTCTGACTTATTCAGGATATTTCCTTGTATAGTATTCATGAATCAAATTTAATAATCTTAAGTAGATTATTATATCGAAGAAAATAATATGGAGTGACAGATAAGAATGGAAATTTTCCGTTGATTTCAGCATTTCCGAAAATCGGACTAATGAAGTACTGTCATCGTTTTAAATGTAGCTTTTTAGAAATAAATGTGTCAGCATTAATTAATGTGCCTATTTGGGCTCACTCCCAGTTTCACAGTAGGTAGAGTCCATTAAAAACTTTGCTCAGCTGCTTTTACACTGATGAACAATGTTTTGTATAATTGCATCATTTGTAAAAATGACTTGTTTTAATTTTAAGTAATGCTAGAGATTGGGCTTATAGCCAATCGCCTTCAATCAATAGTTGTGAATTTGTATTAATACATTTTCCGTTGAGAACACCCTTCCCGTGCCAGGAGCCATTATTGATTCATTTATTTTCCCTTGTTCAGATTTACAAAATGTTTTTGGAAACACGTATATTGGATGATTTAATGGTCAATTGGTCATCCATGAATAAAACCTCTAAAAATTTATATGTCCACGTAAATCACTGAACGCTAATGGGCGCCATTGCAAAAACGAGTTGTTTTATGAAAGTTTTTAATTTATACCCGTTGGTTCAAATGTGTCCCGGACTCCCGGGTGATGTGGAAGTATCAGTCGGTTATTGAGCAAGAACGGTCTTATTTTCCTGTCTTGTCGTGTGTTGTTTTGTCCCTCTTCATTTTAAGTTTTGTGATTCCTCAACAGTTTTATTTAATGGTCTCTGTTAACATTACTCAAAAATATCCCTATTTTGTTTTGTATAGTTATAAAGTTTATAACAATCGTCATTGAAAAAAAAAAAAATGTGTTTATTATCTTAAATCTATACAATTAAGTTGCCGGGGTTTCCCAGAAAGTAATCCGAAGATACTTGTTTGGGGTTCATCTTTTTCCAGCTGCTCATGTTCAGAAGTTCTTGAGTAAACTCTCTCTCTCTTGAGTGATTCTGTTACGTCAATGTCTGTTAAATTAAGTTAGTTACAGCTTATAGCTTACCTCAACGTCAACCAGTCAATTAGGGAACGAGCAATAACTAATGCAGTTAAGATAACGAATAATGAGAACCGTAACCACTTCTAGAAACGTTCCAATAACTACAGAGTTTATAAGTACATACACCTAATCATACATACGTAGGTACTACCATAACTACCCACTGCTGGTACTTCTCAACACCAGTGGGTAGTTATAGTAGTACCTATACGTTATTAAGATGCCACTTAACTATTCTGGAGGGTAAAAAGCTCTATTCAGAACAAACTTTACAGTTACTGCTGAAATATTGTAAAATGTGAAATAGGGACTTCTTATATAGGGACCAATTCTTCATAGTCTTTGTAATGCATGACTGTTTCACCTCAAGGTTACATAGAGGGTTTCGCGGATGAATGGCAACGCGTGCCCGTGTTCCCGCCGTGACAGAGACCGAGGACACCGTGGAGTTTGGTTAGAGTCCCACATAACTGCACTATCTCCCCGTGGTAGTGCAGAATTCATGACCATTTCTCCACGATAAAAAAAAAAAGGTTACATAGAGGGTAGAGGCATGTTCTTGCTTTAGATAAAAGAGCCAAACTGTACTGCTTACTATTTCCAAATAAACCATTAACTAACATTATCCTATCCTGTGAATATTTTGCTATAAGTACATCAATAATACGTCCATAGAGTAATATAATTTGTTAATCTAGGTCCCAGATTAAATAAGCAATATTGCAACATCCGACACCCGAAATTACAAGCACATTAATGTGGAAGCAACTCATTAGCGAAAAGTATTTTCCGCCATTTCGTGTTTGGCGTGGCGGCCATAATGATTTTGCGAAATTAATGGATTGTTGGACGATCCTACCAGATTATCATTTGATGCTTTTGCATTAAATTATAGCCAAGGGCTCGTGGCTAAGTAATAAAAGCCGCACGGGTCAATCGAAGGTTAAGCTACTCTTGCCGCGGTCAGATTGTGGATGAGTGACCATCCATTACATATCGAGACCCCTCCATGCCTCGGAAATCACGTTAAGACGTTGGTCCCGGCCTGCCATTCGTAGATCGTTGACTGTTGTTACGAATAGTCAGAAGCCTAAAAGTCTGACAACCAGTCTTATCAAGGAGTATCATGTTACCCAGTAACTGGGTTGTGGAGGTCAGCTTGCCAGTCGCTCCATGTAAAATACTGGTATAGGTACAGCTGCATCTAGTTAGATTGGAAGCCGACCCCAACATAAAATGTGTAGTTGGGAAAAGGCTAGGCAGATTGGATTTCGATTTTACTTAGTGTTTTGGTTACATTTATTTTGGACACAATTTAAAATACAGAACAGTTTTTTTTTCGGACTGGCAACAATATCATCTGCCTTTCAAATTGATGGATGTCCTAGCACAGATATTGTGTTTGCATGTTTTCGTCTGTTCAACTAATTGATAGATCACTTTTCATACTCTTCGCTAGTAAGAGTACTTAAATGATTTTGATTAAAATATTATTACAAAAGATTCAAGTCGCCAATATTCAAACGTGATGATCAATGTTGTTTCTTTGTACTTTCTACTCCGTTGACATTATAGGCTGATATTATAAAATGACTCGCTCAGTTTTTGCTCTATTTACGTATTAGTGCTATATTACATAATTTAGCATTGAAAACATTGAAGGTCACACAGTTATGTAATCACTAATCATATAAAACGTTAGGTCACTGACCGCACATTAGATCGCTGTAACATTTTTCAGTGCGTTTATCGTTTATCTTTGTACACACAGGTATAAAAATAGAATACTGTCACTTCACTGGTCATTAATCACTTTCTCACGGATGACTTTACAAGCGAAAACGTTGATAGCAAGGTCCTGCACACTTCTATCATGATCGTGGGTTCTAGTATTAGATTTGTATCTTGAACAAGCCCAACATCAATTACCGGAGGGCAAATTTCAACGTCTGAAACTGAAAAAAATCATACAGAAAAAGAAGCTTCCTCATCCGTAAATCCAATTTTGGAACCTCAAGTTTTGTGCTACATCGACAGGTACTCTCTGTTGAACTAATGCTGACAAATAGACCATGAATGTCCATCATCAGCCATCGTGTACAGATCCCTGACGAATTGTCTTGTTAGTTTGTATGCATTGAATCTGACTAGATCTTTTCCCGAGCCGGTCGTAAATCTCGAGTCGATTAACTACGGTTCTCTTAGCCAACGGTTAACTGAGACGTTAGTACCTACTATTTATTCTGTGACTGAGCGGCACAGACTAGCTACGTCATCATGGCGTCAGTGGAAAACAGTACGGTCTATCGATATTTGTAGAAGTTACCAGTAAGTACCTATTGTTACTTCTCAGTTTAAACGCTACTAATGAACGTCTCTGACAATTAATTCGTGTATATTGGCTGTTGTCAGGTTTCTAATTTGAATGCCATAGTTTTTAATTAAACGATGGATGGACTGTGTGAAAGATGATATGGCTAGAAAGAGGGTGACTATCGAGATGACGACTAATAGAGAAGTATGCAAGAAAAATACATTTTGCGCCGGCCCCTAATAAATTGCGATAAGGGCAGGAGAATTATGAGTTTTTAATCAAATATGGAATAAATAAAACGTGAGGTGTCGTGGGACACCCGGTTTGAACGAAGTTCCTTTCGCTTTTACAGTTTTGTTACGTAGCTAATTAAAGTGTCATTGGTGGGGAAAATGGTTTAACATTTTGAACGTCAAAATGTTAAACCATTTTTGGTGTAGCTCTCATTCGCATTCGCCATCGCCAAGTTTGCAGAGGTAACGTGCGATAAGGAACTTCGTTACAAAAATCCTAATCTCAAAATGCTGAGTTTGTGGAAGCTTATTTGAGAATTTGATAGATAAACAAATCTTGGACTTCGAGACAGTTATTTGCAGACGCTTCAATTTAAACGCCAATCATTACACAAGCCTGCCACTATCGCTTTTTCCTACCAAGTAATAAAATAATTTTGTTTCTTCCTTAAACAAGTAAATACGCAATAGTCAGCACAAGTTATGCCTCCTCACGTAGAATCGAGGCGTATAAGGAATGCGACGCATACGTTATTGTGTACCTACCCGCGTGTACTTAGTGCAGCGCATGCAGCCGATAGGGTTGCCAGATTAAAAAAAAACTTGATAAGCGACAGTAAGGGCAGTAATGACTAACGTTTTAGATAAGTTGAGCTGCAATAATACTTACTTTTGACTTTTTTTTTGTTTTTCTAATTAATTAAGCTTTCGAAAATTCGCTTGAATCCAAGTGGTCTTATTCTGTAACTAAACATTTTGTGAAAAATAAAATACCTTTCGTTTTAATAGTTACCTAGTTATAATAAAGAAAACGAAAATGATACGAAGGAGAATGATAATGACGACAAAAGTAAGAACTGGAAGATTCTAACAAATGGAATTTTCCTAACACAAGTAAAAACTTTTACTTAAATGGAAATTCCCTAAAGAATATGTAACGTATTTGTAAGTTTTGAAATAAACATTTATTTATTTATTAACAGAAGTGTGGCCAAATAAGCACTTTTAGGTGAAACCAAAGAAAAATTAAATTCTATCCTGCGAAGTAGTGCGAAGTGGTAACCCTGTCGTCAAGTGACATTCCTTCGGTATCAGATGTCGTGATAGCCTAGTTTAAGGCGCCCCACTTACACACCTCGCTTTTATATATAATATATCAGTACCTAAACTTATAACTAAGTACATACCTACATAGTACGCATCTACCTACTGCAGAATGCTGCTGACGTTCCTGTAGGTCTTAATCCAGCACTGTAGGTGTTAGGTAATAGTGCAAGTGCAAACGAGCATCTCGAAATCTGAATCATTTTGAAGCATATTGCTAATCCATTGTTTCATATTATATTAGAAAAATTTGTCTGCTCGACAACGTAAATAACGCAATAAATGTTGTTGAACTGTCAAAATCAAACCAATTCCGATTGATACTGTGTTACGCAGTTGCCCTGCCCAGTGCGGTACTCATACATTACACTAACTAAGCGACACTTCTTCCAATAAAAACCTACTCACTACACAATCGTTAGCCTGTAGCAAGTTGTCAATAATCCCTTTTAAGGCGCGATGTCGAAGTTCAATCGACCGTCCACACGACCCACTGTGCCCAGCTTACGCCATTTTGTCGTAGCTAGGTAGGCATAATGTCAGTAATACAACAAAGTACACTAAGTACCTACAGTGCTACAAGGAACTTTTGGCGCCGAATGACATCGACAGGGAGGTGCTGTTGGTAAGGTAAACATTCGTGAAATTGTTTTGTGAAATGTTTTGACAAAACAAGATGGCTGCGTTAGTTCCGATTATGACCACGCGCCGAAAGAACCATATGGCGTTGTATAGTCAGCGTCAATAATATCAGGATGAACGGACTGTTCAAAATTATATAAACAACTATGAAAATGAAGTATTAACTCAATGACACAAGGAATGTTTCAGAATGAAGACAGTACCTACCTACACGACAACTGTCATTCTGATAAGAACTTTATCCAATTGAGATAAAGTTTAATTTTCTTAGTTGTCGAGATCATTTTGAACAGTCTGTTCGTCCCGATATTTTTGTCGCTGACTGTACATGGGCAAGCTACAGTTACTGTATAGGTATTATGCCAGTAAACAACAAAGTATCGGATTGAAACGCAGTACCTAGGTAACACCCAGCGACTGCCACAGAGTAATGTAATCAGTAGAGTAGGTAGGAGCGACTGTTACGTAAAACGTTTTCCCTGGGTACTAGTTATGTGCAGTTTTATGGGCTTTCGTATAAGGTGTGATTTCTAGTTTTATTGACTGTTATTGGTTAAATTGGTGATCCCAATCGAAACTGGATAGTTTTATAGCTTAAAGGTAAACGCACACTTATCGGAAGCGAAGAAGCCGAAAAAATCGAATTTTAGAATTACTTGTATGAAACCTCGCTCACTTATCCGCGCCGAATCGGACGAATCGCCGGAAGAATTATACTAAGAACTACGTTTCGTTCGGCGCAGGCAATTGTGCGTTTACCTGTAAGGACCAATTCATAATTTTGAATCGTTTGTATGTTAAATTAAGTACTAGAATATTACCATAGATTACCAGTTGAGAATTTAATTTAATTTACCATAGAAACGATGGAAGGACTGTGTGAAAGATAATATGGCTAGAAAGGGAGTGACTACCGAGATGAAGACTAATAGAGATGCATGGAAGAAAAACTTTTTTACAAAAAAATACAACCGACTTCCAAAAACAACACTACAAAGTGAAAAATAACTTTAATTTCGAAAGTCGGTGTCTAGTTAAATGTATTTTCGTTTTTTGCCACCGACTTCCGAAATTAAAGTTATTTTTCACTTTGTAGTGTTGTTTTTGGAAGTCGGTTGTATTTTTTGTAAAAAAGTTTTTATTTTTCACTTTTTAGTTGTGTACCTACCCCACACAAATTCTAATACCAATATCTGCAAAACAAACTAGAACATCATCCATATAAAAGTAGGGAAAAAATACGTATTATTGAAGCTAACTCAAAAACTACCGAAGCAAAGTTAATCAATTTTATATGGGACCAACTGTGATGTATACCCTCTCGAATAAAACAAAAAAAAAAACCAAATCGGTCCAGCCATCTTCGAGTAATCGGGGAATATACATAAAATAAAAATAAAAAAGGTTCCGACGAATTGAGAACCTCCTCCTTTTTGAAGTCGGTTAAAAAAGACTACCACAAATAAAAAGACACCTACAAACAGGCGCGACACGCGATGTAATCGCGCGCGAGACAAAGGCAGCGCTCGTCGCGGGATACGCAGTCCCATTATATCGCGTGTCGCGCTTGTTTGAAGGAGCCTTCATGCAATAAGTTCTCGATTACATACCATGTATACCACCACCACCCATAATAAAATGAAATGAAATTGTTTCTTCTGTAAAAAGGATATCGGAATCAGTTTTACAAGTCAAATTTAAAAAAAAATAAGTTAGATGAAGTCAACTTTCCCATCTGACCGTACCTAATACCATTAGCATGCCATTTGTAACCAATAATTTTATTTATTTATTTACATACATACATAATAATTGTCATTTAGCACAATACATAGTTTACGAACAATTTCCATTTCTAGACTTAAGTCATAAGTTCATAACACTAAAACATAGCAGAAGCTTGCCTACAAATCAATGTAACTAGATTTCTAATAGCGCTGCCATATGCATTAATATGCATAAACCCATTTAGGTGATATGCATATTGCATTAACAGAACGCGATTTTGTATGAGGTTGTCGCCTATTAAGTACAGTGATTAGTATGTATCTGAAAATTATATGGTGTAAATATATTCTATTTCTACTCCATTATTTATGTAAGTAAGTACTTACGAGTACGAATGGTTTTGTATAACTTTACGAGTTTTTACATGAATAGGTGAGCAGTGTAAAATGAAGTGCTTGGAACAAAGTTAGGTTGTCGATAAGGCTTCCAGTCTACCTACCAGGTGCAGCTGATATAATTCTATAATGAACCCGAACGGGATCAAACAGCCGACTGCTAAGCGTATTGGCACTTTTCCCTACGGACGTAAAAATATCGCGGCGGGATTTTCAACTCTATGTTGTTGAGCCGAGCATTGAGAATCCAACCTAACAACAACAGAATGCATTCTAGCGCCACGAAAAAACACACTGTTGGATTTTCAACTCTCGGTGCTAAGCAGAGCGTTGAAAATCCAGTGCGCGAAAAAAAAATCGCCGCGATATTTTTACGTCCGTGCGAACGTCGGCTTACTGATTAGTCAAAAGTTCATGTTTAGATTTAGCTTAAAACCAAAGTGATTACGGACAGTCCCCTGTTATGAAAGTTTTAGGTACTGCTGACCTACTTTGAGTCCAGAACAACGAGGAAAAAAAACATTCACAAAGTCGTGCAAGGAAACGATAAACAAGCAACAATTTGAATATATCTCGTCCCGGTCATGATTTTGCTTGCAAAGGCAAATAGAAAAGGATGTCCAATGATACTAACGTTTTATTTTTCTTGTTACAGGTAAGCAAGCAACCGGAAACCGTGACGTCACCGCTACTAATGTCAACAAAATATCGGACAAACTGAATCCTTTTTGGAGGGAAACGCTCAAACATTATAATGGCGGCCGCGTATAAAATTTAAATAAACCGTTTTGCATAATCTGCTGGACCGGGGAACTATTTGTTTTACAACCCCGTCTTGGCAGCCAGCTAGGTGGGCAAGGACATTGGTGAATTTAAGGAAATTGCATTTTACTGAATAAAATGATGGATCTATATTTCATCATCTCCAGTACATAATCTGACCTGTCAGGAAACTGAGGATGATAGTAAACAAGAAGCTGAAATAAAAATAATAATAGTCACCATAATAACTTAAATCCCGTTAATTTCTTGCACAATGCATTTTATTTCGGATGAACTGGGGCAAAACGTACCGGTCATTAATATCGACAGTCTGTTAAAAAAGTGTAATAAAACATTCCGACTGTGACTATAAACCGTTCAACTGTAATTTATTCATTTAATACCTAGAATTTCAATTCTGTTCTAAAAGCTCTCAAAAAGTAATAGTATCTCATATTTAACGCAAGTACTCAGTTATAAAAGAAAAACCGTAAAAGTGCTACATAAATTGCCTAAAGCAATGTTGTTACGCATCAAGACAAGACGAGCAATTTAAACAATCATCCACTCAGTTGATCACGAAAATTGCTCTGAGCATCGCCCGGGAGACCGATTCGAGAAAATTTGACAATTTATAAATGTCTATCTAAAAGGGTTATTTTTTTACGAGACCACTATTTGTTTAACATATTTAATTGCTGTTGTTTATTCAGGTTTTGTTATGGTTAAAGATAAGCAAGTAAACAGACGGTATTTCATTCCTTTAAGGGGATACATCGATAAATTTTGTGTTTTTAAAATGCCTATAAAACAAAATGTATTATGGTTAAATCATTTGGAGTTTCCATGTGTTATTTGACTATATTGTCTGCTGCTGTACTAAAACCGAAACATGATTAAGTACTTGATATTTTTTTTCGATAGTAAAAAATCCAAAGTAGCTATTTTCTGTTTTATACGATTATACGTAAACAGTTCCTTATTGTGCAGTAAAATTTGCTTTAAATCGAAGGTATTTAAATATGTTAAGAATTTACTAAGCTAAAAATTTATTTAGGTAAGTTTAACATTTTGTCATAAATCTACATTTAAAAACGAAATGCCTTTAGTTCCACTGCGTGTGAGAGTCTTCTATCTCGCGCGTCAAACTAGACAACCATAACGCCATTTCGCTTACACACCGAGCTAAACCACGCTTCAATGTACCCTCTTAAAACAAAAATCAGACTAAAAAGATTACTTGTGTCTAAAGTTTTTCTGACTATAATATTGTCATACTCGTTTTCCCTGAGCTAATTTTTACAATAAGAATACCAGCGAGGTCGTTCCCCTTCTTCTTTTTCGCCCTTTTGTTATACAAAAAAATCTTTAAAAGTTTGTTCAGTTGGGTAGTTTCGAGATAAAAATTCCATTGAAAACTTTCAGCATTAAACTCGTGGAATTGCTCGAAAATAAGTCTGGAAAAAGGTAATTAGGAGCAGAACCAAGTTGATAAGGTCAATGTATCTCGAAACATTCTGTCGTGTTTATAAACAACCTGGTCTATCTCTGTTGCCATGCAATCTTTCATTAGGTCTCTTAGCCTTTAGTCTTACAAAAGCAAAAACATTTTTAGCCTAAAATATTTACCTACACGACAACCCCTGGATTTTTGCTCCAAAACACTATGATTCCTAAGTAAATACTTATGTTGAAAATCTGTAAAAGCCTAAGTAAAGTCAGAAATATGTAGATCAAGAAAACCTCGTTATTTGCTCAAAAAAGCGAGCATTTTCTGTTCGACAGTTTTCCCAACTTCACCCCTATTTTTTATGTTGACTTAACACTTAACGAAGCACAGTGCCGTAGCGTACTTGACATTCTGAACGTCGCGTCGCTTTGTGCCATTTTGCGTGTGCAAATCGAGTTTTCCAACTATTTTCTGTGTATTTATGAGTGTTGGAAGTTTGGACGGAGTAGTAGATTTCATTTGCTCACGTAAATGCTGAAATGCTGTAACTGGTGGACCCGCATTAGGCCCCCGTGGATGGACTACTGCCTGCTCCCTCTCACCGAGAGGAGGCCTGTGTCCAAACAGCGGGAGCATTATAGGCTAATTATGCTGTAACTGGAACAAAAACCATGGGATTCTGTCATCTGTAGTAGGTTGTCCAAGAAATCTTCTTACCCCTAAGATAATACCTGTAGCCACAAGCAGGTCGGTTCGTAAAATTGAAGTCTTATTTATAATTCCGTACGTTGTAAGCTGAGATGCGTAATTAAGTGTCAGACAACGTGTGAAATCCTGATGCGATTCTCCCAGTACATCATGATACGCGGCGAAATAAGGAACCAAGCTGTAATGTACCGAATTTGACAGTTTGTATGTCTGTTGCTGTTACTAGTGGCGCCACTATGAAGTGCCAGTGCGAACTGGTCGCAGCTAACATCATGACAGGTAAATTATAAAGTCGGTGTAACATTCTTAGAATAGGATGTTGTTTCACGTGGGTTTCACACACGTTATGCACAAGGCATTTATTTCTCTTCTAAACTAATAACTCTGTTTTGCTATTTGCGTGTCACAGTGTTACTAGATCGAAAAGCAGGAATTAATTACTTCTCCATATTACCATCAAAAGCTTTCTTGCATCGCATCCTAATTAATATAATTAGAGTCTGCTGCCAAATACCGTCAATAATCCCCAGGCGCCTCATCAAGACGAGGTGGATTTCATGGTGATGAGGGGATTTGTATCTACAGAGTATTTGTCTCTCACTAACATACGCAGGCAGGGCAAATCTTCGGCAATATTAGAAATTAGACTTTAATTCGCCCTTAGTCTAATTTCTGTAGACCCTATAGTACGAGTATATCACTAATCTATGCAAATAAATAAAATTGAAGTGTCTGTTTGTAATGTCAAAATAACAGCTTTTTACTAAATGCATATGAAAGTATTAGTACTTACTTATAAAAAAAAAACGATTGTCTGTCTGTCTAAGTATCTGTTTGTTCCGACTAATCTCCGAAACGTCTGGACCAATTTTGACGGGTCTTTTTCTGGCAGACAGCTGATGATGTAAGGAGTAACGTAGGCTACTTTTATTTTAGAAAAAGAATTAGGGTTCCCCGTAAAAAAAACGACATCCACGCGGGCTAGTCGCGGGCAGATGTTAGTTAAATTATATTTGTGTGTGTCAGAAATGGCTGGAGAAAAAGTGATTTTGTTATTAATATTATATTCTATTCTATGAAATGTTGAATAATAGAAGTCGGAAATTAAATAAGTAGGTAACTATAGGTACTATCTTATTTCTAAATTTAAAATATCCAGAAACTACAAATAAGTCGAAGTGCAAGTTAGACTCGCACACGAAGGGTTCCGTACCACAAGTAGTTATAATATTTAACACTACATATTTAAGAAAAAAACGCCGAAAAAAACATGTTTCTTGTAAGTATGGAATGAAAGAAAGAAAGAAAACCCGTGACCTATGGGATTATTTTAGCTTTAATTTTTAACTTGTTTTTTTTTTTTATTTGTTGTTACAGAGCGGGCGTGATTACAAAAGCCTGTTGATTTCGGCCAGGTACTTGGCCCAACCACTCGGGCTTTTAAAGTAGACACGCTCACTTTAATCCCTAGAGCGTTTGGGCCAACATTATGGCCCAAACCAACAGGCTATTAGAGTAGATCAATCGGTTTACTCCAGCTACAAAAGCCCGAGTGACTCCGCCAGCGTGTGTTTGTCTCTAACAGGGAATTGTAGGGGCAGGTATGTTTACTCTAACACCCAGAGCGTTACGCAAGAGATAAGAGTTCAACCGACCTCTATAAGACGAGTTCAAAGAGGTATAAACTGGGGAAATTGAATTCAGTCTGGACGCCCGTCTAATGAAGAAACTGCCAAAAAAAGCTCGCAAAAGGCCTCGTAATATAAGCCAAAGTATTGATTTAGGACAGTATATGCTAAAAAAGTGAAAACTAAAATAAGTAATTACATTCATATGATTGATACTAGATTTTTCAAAAAAGTGCAAAATTAACTTTAAATTCTTAATTTACATAGACTTGAATTAAATAATAAAATAATTAAATTTATAAATTTGCAGAAATGTTTGTTTTGTTTTCTTACAAAAAAAAAAACTTAAAACTTCACACTCCACCGTCTACACCTGCCTCTCACGGTTTTGTAGTGGTAGTATTATAAAACGCCGACTTTAATTGCCTGTTGATTTCGGACCCTTGACTGGCCGAAACACTCTGGGGATTAAACTGAAGGTGTCTACTTTAAAAGCCCGAGCGGTTGGGCCAAGTATCTGGCCAAAATCAACAGGCTTTTGTAATCACGCGTTACAGCGGCCATAGTACACACTCGGTGAAAATTTCAAGTGTCTACCTATTACGGTTCAAAAGACCCGTTGGCCTTGGCACCCTTTGGGTACAGAACCCTAAAAAGGTTACTAACAGAGCTATCTATTATAAATATGGCCCATAAATTGACCACTTGACAACATAAATTCTAACCGCACACCATTCCCTTACAAATCACCACATGGGATCCATTTAACCTCTTTGTTGACAAACATTCTGACATTAACCAAAAAAAATCTCCCCAGGAAGTCTCCCTTCTCGTTAGTTTTACTACCTGAGACTGACATAACGTTTACAAGCAGTGTCTGACACTGAACAGTGTCATATAGTGACAGATGATACGCAGGTGGTACTTTGTGGTACCTACCGGAAGACTAGTTGGCATTTTGCCCGGAAATTCTTTGCTTTGCCCAGTCTAGGGAATTAGATGACAGGATATTATGAGTTGGAATTGGGTTATTCCATTTTTTGTGTTGTGAAATATGTGTGAAATGTTGCCATGGAAATATTATGAAAGTAATATGTGGAATTTGAAAGGCTTATTCCCAGGAGTTCCAAATCTATTGTTCCCCAAACAATTTATCTCCATTCACTGATTCCCAAGAGTTCCATAATTTTATTAGCTAAATAATAAAATACTTAAAATTGTTCCCAGCGGCTGCAAACCAAATTGCGTAAGGTCAACAAAACACAAATTGCTAACATTAATGTTATAATTTCGTGGTAAATAGTTTCAGTACATAGGCAGCTACAAATCAATTTTATGCTAAGTATGTACCTATCGTAAAATTGAAAAAATAGTTTCACAATGCACTTTCTGTCATCAAATTGAGTTTATGTCAATCAATCAATAATTAAACCATTGCGCAAGGTCGAGTATCCTATTTTGCTATTGTAGATGGACAACGCGGTAGGGCGCGGGGGTGAGGACGGGAGATTCGACATTGTCACATTACTCCGGTAATTTTTTTGTTGAATAATAAATTAATTTTATTGTAAATACATAATATTTTGTGCAATTTGTAGTTTAAAATTTTTGAGGTCATAGGAAAGATTTTATTTATTATTATATTGCTTTTTGGAGCGCCTGGGAATAAGCCACTTAAAACTTAGCATCTTTGATTATTATAGCATTATTATTATTTTAATGTTTGCTTCATGTTGTTAGATAGAAAAAAAAAAAGATCTGAGGTCGTGTGTGCAATGTTTTCGGGTGACACTTGGTTTGTTTTGTTATTATTATTGCGTATCAAATTATGATAGGAATAGAAATATTGTTTTTGTTTGCTCCAGTTTGATATTAAACGTCTGATAAACGCATCTTCAACACAACATTCCACCACATACAGAAAGATTTGGAACTTTAATCCTCGCTCGCAGTCGTTAAACCATTCTTCAACTTCCAACATTGTCCTTCCAACAAAGAGTATCAGTACCTACCTACATTCATGTCACAAGCACATTATAAGACATTACCGCGGTTGTTGTCTTTGCCCAAAACGTAGACAAAGTTTGTCATTGTGCTCGTTGTCATTCAATAGACCTCAGATTAGGTAAACATAGAAGGCTCACTGCTAATTTTTAAGGAATTCTTACTGTGGAACGTAGTCCTTGTGTTCCGTAAAGTCACATGCTGTGCGATAATATGGCACACCTAATTTTAGACAAAAGTCCGGCTTTGTAGAGCCTCCTCTGATGCTCTCTCACTCATAATATCTGTGTGGCAATCTTTGAAGAGGAGCCTCCTCTGATGCTCTCTCACTCATAATATCTGTGTGGCAATCTTTGAAGAGGAGCCTCCTCTGATGCTCTCTCACTCGTACCAGTGTGACAGTCTTTGTAGAGCCACCTCTGTTGCTCTCTCTCTCATACCTGTGTGAAAGTCTTTTTTTAAAACTCGAAGTGTCGGTATTATTAACGATCGCCGTTTGGTTATTTGTGCACCGAGACATGAGAATAAGCGATACATTTAGTGAAGTGGTCCTTCTGTTTCGCGCATCAACTCGCTTGTCAGTCGTAATTAAATTATTTTCTAACTAGATAATGGCGTCGCGGAAGTTTTCTGTAACTGATTTATATTTAGATAAGTGGAATTCCAATTTTGGATCGTTGAGCGGTCTTTTGTGTAAAGTGTTAGTTAAGAATTCTGTAGGCTGCAAGCTTGGACACAGAAATAACGACTCGTCAATAATCATAATATATCTTAAAAGCGTGTAATTTCTGAGCAATCATAATATATTGGGCTCACAACGGTGGATGTCCAAAGATATCTTTAGCTGTAATTGGAATTTTGAAACAGTTACCATGGTAAAATACGTCTAAAACAAATAAATAAACTGCATCGTAACCGTATCACATCAACCCCTAAACATTAAACACCCAAACACAACATAACCTGATCCACTCGCTACGAGTAATTGTCAACATAACTGTAACCAGTTATTAAGTTTCCATTAATTAAAACATGGCAGAGTATCGAATCTTGATTAATGTTCGTCATTTTACCAGCCCTTCGGCTTCGGTCTGGGCCGGGCCGGGGACGCGGGGGTCATTGACAATAAATCTGTATTGTACTGAGCTTTGGAGACAATGACGGGGGAAGACCACGTGGAGTGATTGGACCACTAATAGTGATTAATTTGTTTAAATATTGTGTGAGTAAACTGTGCTTTTGGGTTTAATAGGACGTCTATGTTTTTGTTAGGGATGGCGTCCTGTGAGCAAAAAACATCATAATGCAAGCACAATGCTTTGCCACCATCATTTGTTGTGATATTAAAGTACTTGTCCGTTTTGTCACAATACTTCATAGCTACGAGGTGCATTCAATAAGTACCTAGCCTCATCGCCAGAGGACGCTGTAGTTTCAAAAGAGTTTTACCACAGTGTAGCACATTCTTTTTTAATTCTTTTTTCAAATTTTCATTCCAATCCCTTCATTTGTTTTAATTTGACAACTTATGGAAACGAACGTGTCGATCGGTTTTACAAAAATGGAAAAAGAGCAATATCGTTCGGTGATTCGATTCCTATTTTTGGAAGGGAAAACGCGCATCGAAATCAAAGAGCGCTTGGATGCTGTGTACGGTGACTCTTCTCCATCGATGGCCACCGTCAAGAATTAGTTCAACGAGTTTGCACGTGGCCGTACGTCGGTTTTTGATGAACCACGTCCAGGTGCACCGAAAACAGCTGCTACGGAGGAAAACATTAAAAAAATCCATGATCTCGTATTGGCAGATCGCCGATTGAAGGTTCGAGAGCTAGCTGAGACTGTAGGCATTTCAGAAGGAACAGTGCATCATATTCTTCACGAGGAACTCGGCATGTGAAAGCTGTCGGCGCGATGGGTGCCGCGTTTACTCACACCAGAAAACAAGCGCAACCGTGAGACCACATCGGAGACGTGTTTGGCGCTGTTTAAGCGGAATCCAGCGGAGTTTTTGCGTCGTTTTGTGACCTTCGATGAAACCTGGATCCACTGGTACACACCAGAGACCAAGGAGCAATCAAAACAATGGATCCAGACCGGGGAACGTGCTCCAAAGAAGGCGAAAACTATAAAATCGGCCGGAAAAGTTATGGCCACCGTTTTCTGGGATTCACAAGGTGTGATCTACATCGATTACCTCGAGAAGGGTAAAACAATTACAGGGCTTTATTATGCCGATTTATTGGGCCGATTCGACGCCGAATTAAAGAAAAAACGACCCCATCTGGCGAAGCAAAAAGTGCTGTTTCACCACGACAACGCACCGGTTCACACGTCTGCCGTTGCCATGGCCAAATTGGTCGAATTACGCTACGAATTGCTGCCCCATCCACCGTATTCTCCAGATTCGGCCCCTTGTGACTTTCTTTCTGTTTCCTAATCTGAAAAAATCACTCGCCGGGAATAGATATGGATCGAATGAGGAGGTCATCGCCGCCACGGAGGCCTATTTTGCAGAGTTTGACAAAAACTATTTTTCGGACGGGTTAAAAAAGTTGGAGCACCGCTGGGCTAAGTGTATCGAACTAAAAGGAGACTATGTTGAAAAATAAATTGCCACTTTTCCAAAATTTTCGTTTACTTTTTGTAGGCTAAGTATTTATTGAATGACCCTCGTATGTCTGTTTGAAAAGCGTAGGTATAACTTCGAACACACGAGATACCTACTTTTCTTTTTCCTCATTTTCCTGATGTAATAACATTTTTATCAGCTTACAAGATGAAAGATTAACGTTTAGATACGTACCTATTACCAAGGAAAGGTATTCCAATTTTAATCTCAAATGTAACGAATGCAATCGCCATGATGGCTTCACATACTCGTAGCTTTCCGTTTTACGCTAAGCAAACATCTATTTTTAAACATTTATCCATTCCTTATTCGTTCAGTTTCCTAAAAATATCCTTCTATTCAAATCTCTGTGGAGGCAGCTGTTTTCAACTAACTGCTAAAGGCGGAGAGCCGGGTGATGTGAGGCGACTGGAAAAGCGCAACATGCGAGGACAGTAATGATTGTATTGATAGACATTTGAAATACGTATTACTTTCTGCAAGTGATTTTGGCACGAGAGACCAAACAAATCTGTTCTCTCTCAGGCACTTAGGTTCCAGATGTAATTACGATGCCAGCATAAAAAAAAAGCAACTAGCATTCATACCTAAATCCTTAGAGGCACAATGTTTCTGTCATTGATTTCCGCAAATTAACGTCTGTTTCCATTATTTATCGTCCTTAGAAACTGAAAATATAATATAGATATATACATAAACACACTTACAAAACAATTTCCATAAGTATATAATTATAGTACTTGCAACTGTCCGGTTCTATAAAACCAAAGCTATTAAAAGGAAATAAGAATCCTGACGTCAGTACGTACACAACAGGTAGGTAGATCCAGTGTATTCTCAGCACGCGGAGTGACTAACACAGGATATCATACAGTCGGCGTTTGCGCATGCTAAATTAGCTTGACTATGAATATGTTTAGAGGACAGAAAGATCATATTATTGCAGAATTCGCATATTGACATTGCTATGGCTGTGAGCATTGATGTATAAATTAGGAAGATAAGGTTCGCGCTCCTCGATTGACCTTAGTCACAATCGAACTGGCACGTTAGGTAAAATTACCATAATCGTCTAAATAAGCAGCAACAATGCCTTCATGTGTTTTCAAAATGTGCACAAATAGTTCAAAAACCAAAAATAGGTCCACGGGATTACTTTTCACTCGTAAGTACAGCCAAAAATGTTAATTTGTTGAGAATTATAATAATATTTAATGTTTGTGAGAGCGAGATAGACATGCAATGTCATTCATTATCGTGTAAGCATTCGGCGGCTAACGCGATTTCGCTTGCACGACAGCGCCGGCTCCTATCTGTCCTTGTCTATCGGTAACTGTAGGTTTGCGACTTTGATCACAGATGTGCGAGTTTCGGTGCATGTAGTCGTGCGCCGAGTCAGGTTTAGTGATTGCGATGTTAGCGCGTAACATATCTTCCTCTAATATATCAATGGCTGTGAGCAAAACTTGAAAACAGCCTAAAAGGAAACGTGTCTTTTACAAACCACTGCTATAGCAATCCATGCATTTTTTGGCGAATAAAATAAGCATTTATACAGTGCATTTATTATGTAAGCACATAATGGCACAAAATGAGGCAAACAGCTCATATCACCGCCGACAGCCAATCGGAAACGTCCTGTTTGATGCGGCGCCCGCCGGTGATCGTCCAATGACAGACGTTTAATTTCCCGCCAAGCTTCACATATGAGTCGAATGGCAAAAGACGTTTTTAAACACTCCATTTATCTGCTACTCTTTGGTGTACGTTTATTTTTGTGGTACGTTTCTTTACCCTTCGTAATTTTTTAACATTGGAAATGTTTTTTCGATCGCTCTGTTATGGGTTCTATTTTCAAGAAAAGTGCGACATGCATATTTCCGTTATTTCAATATAGTTAATTGTGGTGTCACAATGTTTGTATTGATGAGATCTACAATGTACAAAAAAGTAAAATTGAATTAGTCAAAAAAAAAAATTAAAGAAAATGGAAAAACCCATACAGTATGAGTGTTATCATTGATGTGCGGTCTGTACCGTACCGTACAACAAAGCTGTAGGTATAAAAGTAGTACCTATTGAAACCTCTGTATTTTCTATAATAAATTAAAATAAATGTTTGAAAAATAAACAATACATTTTCGTACAACAAAGCTGTAGAACTAATATTGCCTAGTATTAGGTCTTTACCTATGAAATTGCCGTTCTGCAGTACTGGCCATTTCAAATCAAAATAATTTTTGTTTGGCTAAGAATTCTAATTTCAAATTAATTTTATTTTAAAAACATGGATTTTTTTTTTCCAAAAGTAGTCATTTGTTTATTGATTAGTGTTACATTTTCATCGCATTTCAATCTTTTTCGTCATCATGGATACGTTAAAAATTCGAGTAATTATGGAATATGAGTACCGTCGTGGCAGCAACGCGGCACAAGCGGCACGCAACATCAACGACGTTTACGGAGCTAACACTACAAACCAACGCACCACTTGTTATTGGTTTGCTCGCTTCCGTTCTGGAAATTTCGACCTGAAAAATGAACCTCGCGGTCGTCCGAAGACTTTGGTCGACAATGACGAATTAAAGGTGATTGTGGAAGCTGATGATACACAATCTACGGCTGAATTAGCAGCAGCTTTCGACGTTAGCGTCAAAACAATATTGGTCCATTTGCGTCAAATTGGCAAGGTAAAAAAGCTTGACAAATGGGTGCCCCACGAACTCAATGATCGCCAGCGCGAAGTACGCGTCGAGACGTGCCTTGCACTGCTCAACAGACACACAAATGAAGGAATTTTGAACCGCATTGTTACCTACGATGAAAAATGGATTCTGTTTGATAACCGCAAGCGCTCAGCAAGTTGGTTGGATCCTGGTTCAGCACCTAAACAATGCCCTAAACGAAAACATACCCCTAGAAAAGTGATGGTCACTGTTTGGTGGTCTAGCGCCGGTGTGATTCATCACAGCTTCTTACCAAACGGGGTGAGCATTACTTCAGATGTGTACTGTGAAGAACTGAACACAATGATGGAGAAGCTGGCACATCTCCAACCAGCATTGGTCAATCGCTCGTCTCCGCTGCTCCTGCACGACAACGCGCGACCTCATACTGCACAGCAGACGGTCTCCAAGTTGCAAGAACTGGGGTTGGAAGCTCTCCGTCATCCGCCCTACTCATCAGACCTTGCGCCTACAGACTACTACTTTTTCCAGAATTTGGATAACTTCTTGGCGGGAATAAAATTCAATACCCGAGAGGCAGAACAAAATGCCTTTGAAGAATTTGTTGCCTCCCGTCCAGCTGATTTCTTTAAGAAGGGCATCAATAAACTGCCACTGCGTTGGCAAAGATGCATTGATTGCATGGGTGATTACTTCGATTAATACAAATAAAAAATGCATGAAAAAAATTCGTTTCAATTTTTTCATACAAAACGGCAATTTCATAGGTAAAGACCTATTATTAGTAGTATTGAAAAGGCTGTATTTTTTGTAACAATTAAAATAAAATGTTTTGATAAATATAATTAAAACATATTCCTATATGTTTGTTTTCAGTGGCTAAGTAATAACAGCCGCACGGGTCGATCGATCAGGTTAAGCTACGCTTGCTGTGGTCGGTCCGTGGATGGGTGACCATCTTTACTTACCGAGACCCTCCGTGCCCCGGAAAGCACGTTAAGCCGTTGGTCCCGGCTGTTATTCGTGGATCTTTGACAGTCGTTAGGTCGTCAGAAGCCCGAAACTCTGATAACCAGTCTTACCATGGGGTAGCTATCGTATTATCCACTAAATTGGATTGTAAAGGACTGATGGACAGTCGCTCCATGTAAAATACTGGTATTCAGCGGCATCCGTTTAGACTGGAAGCCGACCCCAACATAGTTGGGAAGAGGCTAGACAGATGATGCTGTTTGTTTGTTTCATTATTACCGAAGTTCATTTCCAATGCTATTTTCATCATTGGTCATGTGGTGCATGAGATGTGTGAACTTTTATTATTCTGTGTTACTATTACAACTTATTTATGTATTTGTTTGATGTCGCCGGTGGTTTTCGTTTTGCCTACCTGTGCATCGTAAGCTTCTGATTCATAGGTTCGTATTTAGACTTGCCACACCTTTATTAGTATTCTGAATGGTATTTCAAGTTCTTAAACATGTCTGACCTAAATGTGAGTCCATAAAATTCGCAGTTGAATGGTGCGTGTGGTACTCTGTGTAGTCTGCTCTGTTAGTCTTCGGATTTAAGGTGACGATAACCGACTTTTAATGCTTTTAAACTGAAGATCACGTCTAAACGAGTAGTGCTAATGATTTGGAAAAAATATAAGTTAAATAAATTAGAACATTTTCTTAATAACTTAATAAAAAAAAAAAAATGATATAATAAAATAATATAATATGTGAATATTTTAGATTATGTTTACATTTACATACTCGTAGTGTAATTAATTTGTAAAGTTATGTATTCGCGGAAATAAACTGAGAATCACCAAAAACTATCAAGCGTAGTTTTATGAAATCTTTATCAGTTTAAAGAGTTTTAATATAATACCTTTTATTTTATGTATAATAAATTAATAATGCGTATAATTTGGGACAGCGCTCCTTGATGGGCGAGTCCTATTACTGGCTGGACGTACGACGCGTTGCGTGAGCTCAGCACAGAACACGCAAACTAACCGCTCAAGGCCGTTGGCATATGTCTGCGTCTTAACTCTTAAAATGTCGATTGTACACCATGTGTACAGATAACAATAGAATTTCAATTGTGTCTGCTAATTGGCGCGCGATTGTCCTTGATCACTTAAGTATTCATTTATTTCAGTTTTATTTTTCTTCGCAGTTACATTGTATTTTACCTTTGTTTTGTTCTTCTTCTTCGCAACTGAAGACCTCTCCTGTAAGTTTGGCAAAACTCGATACAGTAGACTTCACCTATCACACTATAATCTATCTGCCAAGTTTTTCGGGGATTCTAGCCATATCGTACTCAAAGAAAGTACATAGAAGTAGAAGAGCGTTTATTCAACAAGAACACAACAATCACAAAAAAATAAAAGAAATACAAAACAATGAAGAAGAAGAAGCATGATGCTGTTCTGGTTGTTGGAAGTTTGATGATGTCACCTGTGCCAAGCCTTATGATATCGGTAATTCGATATCTAAAATTCGATTAACGTTTACACAACTAATTAAGTTGACAACGACCTCATAAAGAGCTATAGACAAAGATTTTAAAATAAATGAATGCTTAAACAGATGTTTTACACCTTGCCTTTAAAGAACATCTGCAAATGACTCATTTTGCTAAACACAGCTTTAATTACGATTTTCTGTGAAATCTTGTATCTATTCGTAATTTCGTTCAATTAGCATTTGTTCTGCGTGTTTAAACCACCGCAAACCAGATTGAACCGGTTTAAACAGGAAAATTCCCTTTTTTAAGATGGATTAATTACAAATTCCTGCTTTAATGAAAACGCGGTTTGAACGGCTCCCAAAGGTTTTTTAATTTGCTTTTTTGCTCATACATTGAGCCTTTTGTCTTCAAGCCTTTGAATAGATTCCCAACCTTTAGTGACATCGGCGTTATTACGCACATTCTTTTTGCGTTGGCGACATTGTTTAGGAATAGGATTAGTATTTGTCATTGGCAATAATTCTATTTCATATACAGTTCCAATCACTTAATTCTGAGAAATCGTTAGATGTAAGCCGAGGCTACACTATTTTGCAGAGATTGCTTGCAAACTCCATTTGTTTTACTTGCTAGCACTTTAGCTTCCCTGTTTACCGACAGGCCAAAGTTAATATTTCTCCTTCAGAATTTCGTATTATCGAAATTGAACTAAGCGTGGGCATTAAATCACAAAAGCGTTGCATATTCATAGCTTTCTCCGGCCAGCGTCGGCTTATTCAGGCGCGAGCCGCTCTGAACCGGAATTTTCCGGATTACTACCGCTTATGGGCGGATATAATCGATTTTCTTTATCGATAGTTTTGGATGGAGCGGGTTTTTTGTAGCCCAGTTTCATAAGCCCTTTGGGTTAGGTTTTATTCACAGTAGTTGACCTAATATAGCTCTAGTGCGCTGCGATTATGTTTGAGAGGGGCCAGTATACCTACCTCAATTATAATTATCTTCACCACTTGCGTAGGTACAATTATGTGTGTCATAATCTGCGCATATTATGTTTTATCTAGGTATTGAGGTTTGCAGGCTATTTGTACGGTTTGCGCACTTACAAAGTAATGACGATACTTCTAAACCCGTCTCGAAAGACCAATTGAAATTCGAAAAACGAAAGGTTTTTAATGAAAGGGATTCGTTTTGTTCTCGTGAAGGAATAACAACTACAACACTGACTCAAAAGTGGAGCTGGGGAGAGGCTTCCATTTTATAAGCTCAAAAATAAATATAAAATCATACTGTCCTTCATCTAAAGTTCTAATCAAACTCCCAACTACACACCTTTCAAATTATAAGTAACAAATAAATAAAAACGTTTTCAAATACAAATCTACAAATCCAACATGGCGATATCAAGCGTTCCGGTATTGGTACAAAGCCCTCGATCCGTGCAATCCTGCAAAATATGAGAGGCTTCTCATAGTGCAATAACGATCGAAAGCTGGTGCATCCAGTTGCATCAGGGATATATATACCCCTCTACGAGGCTTGCATATTTCTAATATTGCATGTTTGAATACAAGTTTATATAAAGGGGAGATAGAAAATATTGCTTGTAAGAATGTTTATCTTGGCTGTTTGTCGACTGGAAAATTCATTTGAGACTTAACATAGGGGTTAGATTTTTTGGAAAAACTCGGCTAGGAGGAATTGATGCTATTACATTTTGGATTTATGTGTGCAAGATCATATTATAAAATTATGCATGAATTTAGAAGAAGTAAAAGGAATTTGTGATGTAAGGGAGTATGAAAACCCCATAATTGCGGCCGAAACAGGGGCTTCGTCCTAGGGAGTAGACGTCCCCCTGACGTGTCTTTATTTTCACAGGTGTTCAAATTCTACGAACTTGAATACAGCAATACCTAACCTAACCAGAAAACTCAAAGTATTTAATACGCACTTCCTTAGATGACAGGTGGTCTTTCTTTATCTAATATCTGTTACGAACAATAACATACATAAAGTCTGCCTAACTGCATAACAGTTTGTCGGCAGTTGTGTTGTGTGTGTGTCTAGCAATGAATTACAAGTTTAAAAAAAACGTATTTGTGCTACGTATTCTTCGTACTTACTTGTACACGGTCTGAATTATTTCACCACTTTTATTTGACCTTGATATTCTTGGTGCCATACCTTTATCAAAGTTATCAATGCTATTTTGAAGATCAGTTAGCAATAAACTTATTTTATGTTACTCCCCGATCAAAATAACATAACATATCATCACGCACGTTTTTCCCGGAAGGGAGGAAGCTGTGCACCCACATTTCGCCAGTTATATTTAAGGCGAAAGCGCCAGGGTAGCCGCGAAATTCAAAATTTCTTACGTTTTTTGCAATTTGCAAGTCAGTATTAGGTTTTATGTTGATCAACATTTGATTCGCGACCGTAACAAGTACGTATTTACAGAATTACAATCATTAAAGTCATCAATACAACTCTTTAAGACCAGGTAATCCTGTTGAATGACTATTTCATAAAATCTTGACATTTGAGGATTGTACTAACTTAAGGAGTTGTATTACTGATTCTAATGATTATAATTCTGTAAATACATATTTGTTACGGTAGCAAATCATACTTTAATCCACATACAACCTAAGACTGACTTACAAATTGCAAAAAAACGTAAGAAAATTTGAATTTCGCGGGCTGTCCTGGCGCTTCCCCCTTAAGCACCATGTAATAGGGGGCGGAGCCTATGGAGATAGTGCAGTTATGTGGGACTATAACCCACTAAGTCGACGTTCGCACGGACGTAAAAATACCGCGGCGATTTTTTTTCGCGCACTGGATTTTCAACGCTGTGCTTAGCGCCAAGAGTGCAAAATCCAACAGTGTGTTTTTTCGACGCGCTAGAATGTACTCTGTTATTGTAAAGTTGGATTCTCAACGCTCGGCTCAACAACGAGAGTTGAAAATCCAGTGCGCGATAAAATCTCGCCGCGATTTTATTACGCCCGTGGGAACGGGGGCTAAAACTCCACGGTGTCCTCGTCTCTGCCGCTTACGGCGGGAACACGGGCACGCGTTGGCACTGATACGCGAAACCGCCGCGGCTGTCCGTCACCGGGCCCTCCTCTGGGGAGTAGGTACTCATCACCGGCGCACCAGGATACATTGCACGCCGTGACCACCCCAGGGACCAAACCAGCACAGGGGCGCCAAACGACCCCGTGTCTGGGCAATCGTGGTCCCCCTGCGACGGGTCAGATCGTTGGCCCCACCGCCTGCCACTTTCGGCCGCAGAGAATAGAGAGAGCGGCCAAAGTCATTCCGACACTCCTCCCCTGCGGCCCCACCGCGTCTGTCATCAGACAGTGGCGACCCCGTCAAGGCAGCGGAAGGTAGGGAGAGCGGCGCACCGCAATATCGGCCGGCACTCCTCTCCCGCTGCGGCCTTCAGCCCTCGGCCGCGATGCCTCCCAATCGACACCGCGGCCCGCTTCAGGTGCGATGTTGCCCAAGCGGCACCGCAACCTATTTGTTGGCCGCTACGTCGCCGTCGTCGGCTTATCGGCAAAAGCCCTGACGAGCGGCCCCTCCTCGGGTTCCTCTTAGCTTCACAATGGGTGATCAAGCCACGGCTACTGAGCCCCCCCGCCTCGACAATGCGGGAATCCACCGGGTGGGTTTTAACTCCGCCCTGACCTGAGAATCGAAACCAGGATCTCAAGCTCAGCAGTGGCGCTTGCGACCACTAGGCCAACGAGGCAGTCCCCGATCATCTTTCTACACAATATCGTATGTCTAACGTAAATTCAAATAACAAATATCAGCATGAAATACACTACATCAACAGTTTCGCAAGACGGTTCATATTTCTTGAATATCAACAATAAAATTCACACCAGTACCTAAATCTGGATTTTACTACGTTTACACGATTTGACTACAACATCAAATCGCTTTCATCATTTTTGGCTCGCAAAGTAAGTTAGTAACACCTAACATGTTATGAATTGTCACCGAACTTGTTCTAAGAGAATAATAAATTTTAAAAAATAATTTATGTAATTGAACGCTGGAAAAATGCTTTTTAGTATTTTAATCTGTAGGTATAATATGGGGTTGATTTAAAACAGAACTGTACATTAGTAGTCTCAACATATATGAAACAACCATGCTGGCACGACATTACAATAATAGCTGACCTAACATGTTTCAAACGTTGCCCACGTAAACGTAGGTACAGACCACCATTTTATTGGTTTTCCCAAAGTTTCATCGAGAACAAAGGTACTAAGTTTTAGCCTTCTATTGTCTGCAATAGTCTGGAAAAAGGATTGCTCAATGAATAGAAAAATATATTTTTTATCTGTGAACGTAGCTGTCGTCCACAGGTGCTAAACTATGGATTACAATTCAGAACACTACTTCTCAAGTCTCTGAATAAAAATATTCGTAATAGAAAAACTTCGTTGAAAATGAAAAACTGGAAAAATGAGATATTTTAAATTAATTTGCTGGAATCTTCTTTCAACGCTCTTTTGGTTTTCTCTCGCGATATCTGAAAGGAAAAGACTGCTTTTTCCTGAACGCTTTTGAGTTAGGTAAAGCATAATGCCCGTACTACGGCGTAGTACTTACCTGCCCAAATCACAAGTCTCCACTGTAATAGACATAGAAATCATTCGGTCTGGTAATAAAGGCTCCTACAAACAGGCGCGACACGCGACGCGAATCGCACGCGAAACAAAGGCACCGTGTGTCGCGCGATGTGGGTTGCCTTTGTACCGCGTGAGATTCGCGTCGCATGTCACGCCTGTTTGTAGGAGCCTTGACGGTATATCTTTCTACGTCATGTGAGTGAGCCTAACACAATTCCTTATAGGACTCACTCCCAATTTAGTTACTGTTACCTTTCTTTTGATAGAAAATAACACCACCTACACCTATACCTCTACCCACTTAACGGTCCAAAAGACCTCCAACACCCCACCTCCAAATTATATCAAGGCACATACTTAATGTTTCGATTTATTGCTCATCTATATTATAAATAAAAAGATAAGTCCTGACTGGCTGACTCATTAACGCCCAGCCCAAACCCTTGAACCTAGAAATTTGAAATTTTGCACAGAGGTTCCCTTTATAATGTAGACAAGGAATAAGGAAGGATTTCCCGATAGTACGTTCCCGTGAGATATTTTTTGCAATCCACGCGGGCGTACCGCGGGCAAAAGGTAGTTTTCTATAAATTTCGTTAAGTACCTGGTACTTGTTGACAGGCTTGCACTGTCCTCCCAATACCTATTAACGCTGTAATTTGAAAACATTGTAAAAGCCAATTATTTTTAAAAGAGTAACCGTGGAGTTTCTTGCCGGCTCTTCTCCATAGGAAACGAGCAGTTGGTACCGTGCACCCAGCTTCTGACGTTTCATAAGTGCCCATGTAGGTTTATGTGAAATAAAATAATTTGATTTTTAATAAGTTTAGTAATCATCTAATCGCTCAACTCAAACTGTTAAACTTGATGATCCCATTGATACACCTAATATTTACGAGGTAAGTAGTTCTGCGGCCAGTAGACCTCGCGAGCACAAACTTTTTTGTAACACAGCGCGATCTAGCGGTGCACAGTAGCGCCATCTAGTGATCTTATTGCAAAACTAACATTAATATTGTTTTTAAAGTCTCGTTTTAGAGAATTCTCATAATTATTTTCAGAATTCCCTAGTTTTGTGATGAGAAGGAGGTTTCAGGTTCTCCATCAATCCCTACCTAGTAGTTAAAGGGCCGATTCCACTGGTAGAAATTTAAACGTGAGAATTTACTGTAATTTGAGGAGCTAGGAAGTGACGCTTTCCGTTTTGTTCTGGGTTTTAAGCCTAGATATAAAAAAAACTCTATGTAATGTGCGTCACCTTCATGTGAATAAACACGTTTTCTTCCTTTCTTTCTTTCAGCTATTCTGCTCATCATGCCGAAGATCCTCATCAGATCATCAGCAATTTTTTATGAGACCATTTAAGTTACTACCTACCTTCCAAAAAAAAAAGGACCATCGAAATCGAATCTCATACGCGGAGATATCCAGTAGCCCCCTTTTTCCCCTTTTTGGAGCAAGTTCCCCCTCTAATTAAAAATCTCCGACGACAAAAAAAATCTATAGTCATAAAACCTGTACTTATACTAAGTTTCGTTTTCGTCCAGGTCGATTGAAAAATATGACCTGTAGAGGAGCAGCAACAAACTGACAGACGAAAGAATATCTTGCCAGACTTGAAGCAGACACGCTTCGCTCGCTCGGTCAATTATCCGCAAAGCAGGCTGCTGTGAACAGCCACAGATTACCTAATGTCGTGATATTTGGCAGTCTACTGATATTCTACAACATTTAGCTCAAACACCTGCTTGCAGCTAGCAGCTAATGCTAATGTTATGAAATTTGTAGCTATTGCCCACGACTTTGTCCGCGTGTATTTTGTATTTCATAATTTTTTAATACAAATAGAAAAGTAGCCTCCTTCTCCAGCTCCCAGGACTACTTGTCAGTCAAATTTCACAACGATCCGTCCAGTGGACGTAGGCGTGAAAAGGTAACAACAGGCAAATTTACTTTCGCATTTCTAATAATTTATTCGTAGTTATGGCGGAGACGACCGAAAATCCATCTTGCTGTAAAACAAATGTTGATATACAAAATATATCGACCGGGATATAAATATACGATAACAATACAACTGCCTTGAGGTTATGAAAGACTAGCTTAATGATTTGTTCACGGAACTCCACTGACGCTGACGGCCGTGTCAAAGTCAAGGAGTTCTCAAGCTTTCATTAGGCGTCTGTTTTCAGGCCTCTACAGCTCGGCTTCAAGTGCAAAGCAAGGCCCCTTGTGCCCAGAAACATAGGAATTATTTTATCTATATAGAAGCAGTGGTGGTTTTATATTCAAACTACTGCCCCATCCTACTACAAATCAAATATCTGTTGTCATTAGGAACCGGAAAACATATTGATCACCACGTAACATTTTCCCATTACCTTTCCGAAACTAAATCCCGCCTACAACCAATTTCTGCGTCCAATAAAATCCTATTCCGGATCACAACAACGTGCAAACGCTTAAAATGAAAATGCTTATTGCGTTGGATGGCGATAATAACCCTTCGAGGCAATAGCCCGGACATAACGCGCTGTGAGCGACTCGCCTAATCGCATTATCGATATTGAGTTTCAGTACATCACTAGCGTTAATAAAAGGGGCCAATTTTCATCGACACAACTTTTCTTTGGCGTAAACGAGAATACGAAATAGCGAGAGTACTATATTGCATTCACTGTCTTTGATAAAAAAAAAAAAACATAGTTCTTGTAGAAGAATAAAGTTTTCGAAGTAGGTATATGCTGCTAACTGATTGCAACTTTGCGAAGTTATTTTCTTTCTTAGATTAAAAAATAACCCCATCTCTTGGGAAAGAATCTAACAAATAAAGTAGGTCCCGGACATAGGCTATCTACATATAGTCAGCTAGCATATAGCTAGGTTTAGAAATTGTATTTTTTTTAATACTTGTAAAAGTAATACATATTATGTAATCAATTCACTAATTTACGGGAGAAAAGCTACTGGCAACCCATTTCTCTCAACGCCTTAAGCAGCTGAAAAGGTTGCCAGGTGTAAAAATATACGCGAATCTATTCGGAGGCTTTTAAAGTGGCCTGGAGGCAATAGATATAGCCAATTGCCTTCGATATATTACAGGAATGTGACTTAAGTGCCTTTTTTTGGTCCGCACACGAAACCTTTTGAACCCTTAATGAGTTGGATTTGCTTTAAATTGCTACTGTTTTTTGTTTTCTTCTAAATCTTCGAGAAAAGGTGAATGCTTTTGCTGCCTGTTTTATTGACTAGGTGTTAAATTCTGCTACTGAAGCTTCGTCGAAATCTTCTACTTTGTTTACCTGCACCTGTACTACATGTCTGTGCTGGAAACAAAGGAATTCAGAGAATGGTAAACCCGATTTAGGTTCACTGTCAGCAATGTTATACAATGTAGGTTTTCGACAAAGAAGAGGTTTTTGGAATTATTGTAATAATGACTAACTTCAACTAGCATGTTAGTGGATATCTGATCCAGACAAGTTGGTCGTTATTACAACAACTCTTTAATGTGTCTAGTCTACTGCTCCTACTGCAAAACTGTTAGCATTTATTTAGCCTCGAAAAACTCGAGTATTAAACAAGCTATCATCATGAATGGGGTCTTTGGGAAAATTCCAGAATTTGTGTCAAATATAGTAAAAAAAAAAAAAAAATGTTTATTGAAGAAAAAGCCAAAGTAGGTACAGGAGGTAGTAACAGGATACGTTGCAATAAGTACGTCGCTCAGACATCTTTGCCAATACATCAAACAGTGTAAGTAAATTCGGACTATATTTCAGACTTCTGTTTCTCTGAATCTAGGTTTTCTATTAAGCTTGATATTTCATGTTTGTGTTCAAAGGGATGCTGAGTTTCTGATCTTCATCTAATCTTATGAAAGAGTGAACCCGTTGCTTCGGAAGATCTCTTCCATGATTATCCAATTGTCCATACATCTTGATTAAGGCATAAGCTAAGCGCTTCCACACAATAGGCAAAGCGGACAGTCCTCTGAGCAGGGCTTACATGGAGGCTGAGGAAACCGTTGCGCACGTGCTCTTTGAATGCACAGGCGTTACTCAGATTAGAGCAGAAACTCTCGGAGCAGCCAGATCTGTCACAGATGTTCTGAACAGGCCAGGAGACGTGATCAACTTTTGGAGGGAGGTGGGCTGATTTTAATAACCACCGACGCCGACGGCCGCCATGACATGGCCCACGCACAATGGTCCACCTGAAGGACTAAGTGCTAAAACCAAACCCGCTAACACAGAACATAGCTAAGCACTAAGCTTTTTGTATTAAGAGTTGGGACTGTGATTGAGATACTGATGTTGCCTAAGATACAAAATTAGATTTCCTAGCTAGGTAATCTGTCCCAATCTTAACGAAAAGTCGAATTCGTGGAAGCTATTTTTTTTTGCTACAGCTTAATGTATTACAGAGATTTGACCGGCTTGTGTCTACAAGCCGGATACTTACCGACGTAGATTCACAGTTTTGGAAAATTAAACCCTAACCTGTGCTCTTTAAAGGCTCAAAGCCAGATCTCATCTTCCATAAGCTGATAACATCAATATTTTCCCTTCTTAAAGTATCTTCAACAAAATCATTAGTGCGTATAATAAATAGTTGATTCGTTTTAATTTCCCCGGGGCCCTGTGCCCGTGATTTAGATTCCGTTTAAAGAGATAACACGGAGAGAACACTGTCCTTTCCGGGATCTTAGGGATGGGACAGCGCGGGAGCATTGCGTCTTTATACGGAGACGGTCTATAATAAAATTTGTGACGGAATGCACCGATTTTCGTACGGAGTTTAAGAAAATTAGGCTCATCATGACTTGCCCAAAAACTGCATAGGGAATAACCGAATGTTTTTATTATGATATGCAAAACTGCATATCATAATAAAAACATTCGGTTTTCTTTAGACACATTGTTGATGATAATGTCAGCAATGAGAGACAAATGAGACAGTCAGTCGGACCTACAATAATGAAGGAATGTGGTTTGCGAATGGCTGTACTAGATACTTGAGGAATTTCTAATTAAAGTTAACATGTATTTCGAAACGATGGAATAGATTACCTACTTCTGCTTCTAGTCAGTATTCGCTTGTTTCGTTGTACCATTTATTACTTAAGTCTTTCATATTAATTGTGTCGAGAACTTTACCCGTTTCTGGCAATTCTCAAAAATTTCCAGATTACCCTGTCGGTCGATGTTATTTTAACCGAGTATGGTATACAACCTTTTCCTACAGGCTAATGTGAAGGTTTTGATATACACAAATCTTGTTATTTTAATACAAGAAAAGGCTATTTTGATCAGACAATATAGACGCGAATTATTTAAATTGTGTAGTAATCCAATAATTACTGTGTTAACGACCTGCTTTACTAAACTGTCGGTTTGGTTAAACGATGGTCTCCACCGTTGACGTAACCAAAGTCAATCTAAGCGAAGGCTTGACAGGTTAAACACATTGTATTCGCTAGTTTGTTGTAGCCCAAATACTAGTTCGTGATCGGTCGAAGTGATTCAATCTGCCTAGCTTTTTCCCAACTACGTTGGGGTCGGCACCCAGTCTAAGCGAATGCAGCTGAAGACCAGTATTTTACATGGAGCGACTCCCTATCTGACCTCCATAACCCAGTTACTGTGTAACACGGTACCACTTGGCAAGACTGGTTGTCAGACTTTTATGCTTCTGAGGCTAATCAGTAACGACTGTCAAAGATCCACGAATGACAGTCGTGACCAACGGCTTAACATGCTTTCCGAGGCACGGAAGGGTCTCGAATTCTCGGTAAGTAATGGATGGTCACCACTCATCCCTCAACCGACCGCGGCAAGCGTAGCTTAACCTTCGATCTATCCGTGCGGCTGTTATTACTTAGCCACGAGCCCGCTCGTGATCGGTCGATGTGATTAGAGTTTAATATACAGATCAGCAACACTATTGGGATACAAGGATACAACACGTTTAAAATGGACTACAAACATTGCAATGTATTCTGCACATATTTCTATTAAATAAAGCAACTAATATTTCAGTATATTTGTGCGTTTTTACTTCGTGTTTGATTTAATCAAAATGAAACAGAATTTATGCGAGTATGTTGTGGAATAAATTGAAGTTTGCACGAATTCAGATTTCAGAGAGGATTCTTTTTCATTGAATAGCTGATATTAACTCTGTATAATGAAACTAGCTCTGTCTGTCTGTCTGTCTGTTACGGAATTACGACATAAGTGCTCACAGGTAGATCAATACTTGGATTAGGACGTAGGTTACTTTTATCCCGGTAGTATGTTCTCTTTTAGAAACCCACGCGAGAAAAGCCACGGACAAAATATATATTAAGATGTATTTAAAATTATGTATTCTCCAGTGCCTATTCTATTTGACCAATCACAACTTATACCACTCAAAAGTACTCAAAACACGCTTCACCAGCATCCAATGATTGCCAATCAATTTGAACCAAACTGCTGAGTCGAATGTTCGGCTATCGTACCAATAACTTGGTATTCAGATGAAGTCATGGGCGTTAGATCACTAGCAATTTATAATTGCAGTTCACAGAGAAATTGCATTAAAATTGGATTTAGTGAACGTGTAGGGTGGTGTAGGAGTCAAAGAGAATTTCACTATTGAAACTGAACTGTCAGTAACAATGTCAATATTCCACCACAATGATGACTGACAGCTGCTGATCGCTGTTTAGATAATGGTTGATCGCGTTCAGTTTATGGTGAAATTAGCCCTCAGTTGTTTTGGTATGTAAGTTGTAGATGGAAATGCTAAAATTAACCAGTTATATAGAAGGAATTTAGAGTTAACAAAATCGGGTAGGCAAACAAAAACTAACAGAATTCCATGGTCATATTATTAGTAAACTTATTTTTATTTAATTTACGTAGTTAAGTCGGTTTCTACAATACCAGTTTAGGATTCAGCTGTCCGAACCTTTAAGGTGTTTAGGTTAAGAGATTTGGCGGTTGTGACGCAATTTGGGAAAAGCCGAACTACACTGGGCCAGTTACCCCTAAATCGACCACAAATAAGCCTTTCTTCACAAGACAAATTACAGACACTCCCAGTAACAATTCAATAAGTCACAGAGCAGAATAGTTGCGTAAGCATGACATCATGGTAACCAGAGTTCACAAACATGACTTAATAATGTTTATAGCGTGTGACATCCAAGGTTAGATGATACATTAGCGACTGTTAGGAGTATTTACTCACAATAGAGGAAAGAGACAATAGAGGAGGAGGAGGAGGGAGGTTTTGATTAGATTGGGAGAAAAGGATATAGTTTTGTCTTGTTGGCTCCAAGAAAGCTCAAGTCGTGTTGAAAAGCCTAGCGAAGTAGCAAGGTTGGTGTCAGGACAGGTCAGGGGATGCGTTGAAGTAATTAAATGATGCGTCCATACTTAAAAAAACCCCGAATAAATTGGATAAGGGCAAGAGAATGATGATAATGACTTAATGAAGTCAACATAAAAATAAATTCAAGAATATGGTGTGAAGGAGACGAAGACGTCTATACCTAATGTTGTGACTTTGGTATGAATAATAGCTTAAAATTAACGGCAAATATTATGGTCGCTCGACGAATTGAGTTGTTATGAAACTAATTAAAACTACTCGAGTAACAATTTAATTGAGTTCTAAAACAAGCCACAAGAGACAAAGGGACTACGGATTTGTCTCGACAAGTCTGTGTCACTAGGTCGAGTACTTTGTCGCATCGATCAGTCGCAGACAAAGGTGGTGAAGGTCAGGTAGATACTTGGTAGATCAATACCATAATCAGCTATAATGTTTCCACTGCTGAGACACAGGCCACCTCTCAGTGAGAGGAAAAGGGCCGTAACTCAACACGCGGGCCTAGCGCGGGTTAGTAGATCAATAATGCTTCTGAAAGAGGTAAATGAAGAGGCTAGAAAAACTCAATTAAAAATGATTTCAATGAATGTTTAGCCAATTCAGGACTATCGTGGTTCACTGCTGCAAGAAGGCCTCAATAAAAATACACAACCTCACTAATCTACTAAAGAATAGATGTGAGCTAATAATCAAGCCATCCGTGAAACTGCTAACAAACAGTGGCCATGCATCCTTTCCTCGCCTTCTTCTTCCATCATCATCTCGTGTGTTTCTTATTACTTATTCCTTTTCTTACTGTTTTCATCTGCTAACCTTGGCTATTTAATTCATGTACTTCATCATTCATTCATTATAATTTCAGCCGAAAGACGTCCACTGCTGGACATAGGCCTCCCCCAAGCACTGCCACTTCGACCGGTTCTGTGCTTGCCGCATCCAGCGTATTCCTGCAGCCTTCACAAGGTCATCGGTCCACCTTGTGGGAGGCCTTCCAACGTTACGTCTACCGGTACGCGGTCGCCACTCCAAAACCTTTCGGCCTCATCGGCCATCTGTTCTGCGAACAATGTGCCCTACCCACTGCCACTTAAGTTTGGCGAATCTTCGAGCTATATGTCGGTTACCTTGGTTCTCCTGTTGATCTCTTCATTTCTGATTCGATTCATGTATACTTGCAGTGATGGAATTACATTATAATGTTATCAAAACTATGTCATTCTCATATCCTCTACTCCTGATTTAATAACATTTTCGCTAACTCAAGTGGTCAGTATATAAAACAAGCGAGACAATGGACAGCTATCAACGCGACGTGCCCGAGGCTGAGTCAGTAGGTCGAGTGCAAGAAGAGCACTCAAGCTTCTATCATTGCTAACTAGTTATATTCGGATTAGACGGCATTACAAGAAACAGAAAGAAATATTGTGTATTATGGCGCCCACTTTTAAAACTAAACAGACCAAAAAAGATATAATGGAAATGATAACTGTTATGATACTCGTAGAAGCTGGACCTGGCTGAGGAAAAGTTAGGAAAATAATGTGCAATCCTGCAATGAACAATCGTTGGTCAAACATTTTTAGAGTGTAGTAAAAGTTCACAAGTATTAGTAAGGTCTTCTATTTTAGAGACGGGAGAGACGACGGGACGGGAGACAGGTCGATATAAATTAACTTTCCCAAAAAGAAAATAAAGGCAGGCATCATAACATAGCAGAATCAATCGGTAAAGTAATTTAGTGTAAAATCCTCAAAACTATTTCACACCACCATTTGGTGTAAAATAGTTTATCTTAACAGGAAAATATTTTTAACCCGTTAATAACGCACCAATATGGGAACTATCCAAGTGAATCAAGCTATAATTATATCAGCCAGCCATTTTGGTAGCCAGCCAGATCATTAGGGCATCCACCGTAGCGTGCCATCTTAAGACAATGGGGCTGCATGTGCTGGAATTAGGCATTCACGATGAGCTGGTGGAATGCACAGTATGCCACTAATTACTGGCTCATACGGAGGAGGCTGGTTGATTTTCAATTAGAAGACTGGATTATAGCGTTCTTGAAATATATCTGAAAGGGATTGATAGTTTGGTGCGGTGGCTGAATGATTGGTTTGATTTAGCCATATAAATTGATCTAGGTTGAATTTTGACCTCTATTTTGGTGGAATGATGATGTGTACGCTGTTGGCGCCTAATATTGTGCATGTGAGAGCTTTTAATTAATTTAATCAAGCGGGGCATCATATTAAACAACTTTTGAATGCGAGGACTTGAAAGTGGAGCAGAGTAGTGCAAACATTAGCCAATATAATTCCACTAACTAAAAAAACTTTTTTACAAAAAAATACAACCGACTTCCAAAAACAACACTAAAAAGTGAAAAATAACTTTAATTTCGGATGTCGGTGTCTGGTTAAATGTATTTTCGTTTTTTGTCACCGACTTCCGAAATTAAAGTTATTTTTCACTTTTAGTTGTGGTACCTACCCCACACGAATTCTAATACCACTACCTGCAAAACAAACTAGAACATCATCCATATAAAAGTGGGGAAAAAATACGTATTATTGAAGCTAACTCAAAAACTACCCAAGCAAAGTTAATCAATTTTATATGGGACCAACTTTGATGTATACCCTCTCGAATAAAATTTTTCAAATCGGACGACTCTGTAAAAACTTATGCGTGGTCATACAAAAAAATAAATAAAAAATATACGTGTCGAATTGAGAACCTCCTCCTTTTTTTTCGTCGGTTAAAAATATACGTGTCGAATTGAGAACCTCCTCCTTTTTTTTCGTCGGTTTAAAACATGAAGTAAATATTAGAATTTTAATGTTTATATTTGCATTTTGCCGCTTCTCTCCTCAGAAATGAACAGACAGCTTTTTGAAGCTTGCAAAGGAGACCTTCTTTGACCAATAAGTTTTTAGTATCAGTAGGTAAATAAAAACCCATACAAATGAAGTCAGAATACTCGTGCATGATAATGAATTAATGTGTGGCGACATGTATACCGTCATACAGGAACTACGCAAGACATCTGACGTTACACACATCCTACAATGCGCAGGCAAAGTTAACTGCGAAATCTGCATATTAAAGATAACAGCAGCCCGACAACAACCATCGGGCAGTACCCCACAAGAGACAACACCCGTCTTGTCGGAGGATCCTCCCTTTTCAATGGAATATCCATACCGTTCCTCCGTTCTTCAAATGTAACAATAACATCCAACTAATCGTCTGTCTCCATAACGACCATTAGCCGTACAGTTTCACCAATCATGTCACTGCGTAGGTTAAGCTGCTTACCGTAAGCTTAGTCGTGTAAACGCTTGCGCAATGTTGTCACAGCTTCTATATTGCCCCTGCAGAGCGTAGAAATCAGAGCTTACACCTACGATTTTGACAATACCTTTCTCTTGTGTTTCTGAGAATGAAATGATAGTGCTAGTGGTTTTTGTGCCGGGATCTTAAAATTTCGGCAAATTTTAGACATTCATCATCATCTGCCTAGCGTTTTTCCGACTATGTTGGGGTCGGCTTCCAATTTAATCATATGCAGTTGAATACCAATATTTTACATGACGTGTCTGCGTCTCTGAACTCCACTACCCAGTTACTGGGTAATACGACGACGATACGGCGTTGGGTAAGCCCGTAAGTACTGGTTGCCAGATTTTCGGGCTTCTAATTATCCGTCACGACTACAATATAAAATTAAAAGATATTCTTGCACATATTAATGTTACTTTGATGAACTACAAAATATATATTTTTTGTTATGTATTTTTGTGGTGTACAATAAAGTATATAATAAATAAATAAAGCTTATGTAAATGATTCTCGGAACACATTAAAGCTAGTGCAGACAGGCGCGACACCCGACGCGACACAAACGCACTGCGACTGCGAGTCGCGCGACAAGCGGTGCCTTTATGTCGCGCGCGATTCGCGTCGCGCCTGTTTGAAGGAGCCTTTAGGCGAACCTGTTTCAAAAGAAATTTTATTTCTTTTACATTTAAATTTTACTCTCGAAAGATAATTTCAAAGAAATACATTTTGCAATGGTTTTAATATAATAATAATAATAATAATAATATCAGCCAATGGCTTAATCGCTAAGAGCCTCGACCAACATCTAAGGAGGCTCTCGTTGGGCAGCTGGATTAAGGGCCTGATTCAGAGAGCGGTACTTCTGGACACGGCGCGCATTGTTAGGAGGTTCCTCTCTCTGGAGCCCTGACCGCCGGTAGCTTGGACCCTGTTCCCGATACCGGTGGGCTACTATGTTTTATATTTTTAAATGTTTTTTTTTTTTTATTTCATGTTTTTATAAAAAAATATTTAAAAATGTGAAATATATGTATATAAATGGAATAAAGGAAATAATAATAATAACCCCACCGCCGTATCTCTACGTTGACGTCGTGGTGGGGCTTGCGCGCTCCGAACTCTGGGTCTGTGCCGGTGGAGTTTACTTTGGCGAAACAGGTCTAGGGTGAGGAGCCAGACCAAGAGAGATACGTGAACCCGCAGGGCAGCATGTGGCGAGCTGTTGGGCAGTAGCGACCCCACGGACCCCATTTCCCGGGAGAAGTCTTGTTCTTCACCTCTGGCTTGCCTTTATTGGCCGGCTGGAGTGAACACTGACGGGAACAGAGCTCCCACCTCATTCTTGCCTTTATTGGCCGGCTTGAGTGGAGATTCGCAAGAGTAAACGTGCTCGGAGGAAGGAAGTATTCCAGTAAGTGCTTGTAGGGATCTTGACCATCTTCCGGGCTCTGGGATTGTTCTGAGAGCCGTGGAATACCTCTCCACTCCTCAAGCACCTCAGGACATGTTGCCCCTTGTCGCTACGTCACTATGTGCTAGCGACCGTTTCCGGGGGCCCATTATTGAGTGTGCAAGTCACCCCCTGCCAATTTATCTGTGTATATTATATAACATTGGTCAGGCAGGGGACATAGTTCTTCCATAGTTCAAGGTACCCAATCCATGTAGCCACCCAAACCCATAGGCCCAATGTGTTTTGTTTCCATGTTCTGCAATAGTCCTGCACCAACCGGGGGTTGTCCTTGGGTGCACTTGCATAGTGCATACAGGGATAATCGTCGGCTGGTGCCTCCTCATCATTTGATATTGTCTAAGGGGCCTCTGCAAGTTGGCTTCGGCCCCTCGTACGCCTTCCAAAGGTCCGGGACCCCGGGGTCCCGAGATAAGCCAAAGATAATAATAATAATTAGTTTATTTTCTCCACAATATTACTCTTATTGCTATCCTATTTCTACGGTGACAATAGGAGGGGCATTATATTATTAATATGTTTGGAGATTATAACGAAGTCTATTATTTAAAAGCTCCGCTAAACGGAATTTTCAATTTTAACTCAATTCAGTCTCCATTTGTACTTTATTATTATGACAGACATTATTAATGTTACTATTAACTAACTTCAGGACTCCTAAAACAAAATGGTCGATTATCGTGTCCCTGGCATAAATGCTTCATGAGAAAGAACTTACCTACCTCAATTCAATCAACAGTAACTATTTAGGTCTATATTGTGTCGATGTATCAGCAATATATTCCAACTTAACCTATTTTTTCCATATTCAAACCCTTCCATAACCAACTGATATTTCCAATTAAAGTACTTAAACAGGTATCAACTTTATATACATTATATGTTCACTAAGTTTGATTTCAGAATGACTAGTAGGTACTATTGCCTTTTGATAGTCATAAAAAAAAGTTTTTAGCGCAAACTGAATTTTATGTGTGGGTTTTAAAGTTATTTTTCCTAAAACACATATTCAAACTCAAACCGTCTTATTACAAAACAAGGTTCATCTTCAAACCCAGGTTTAAACCATGGACCCTTTTTTGAATTTCGAACTTTATTCCGAAACATTAAGATGTCAGTTTTACAAACTGACAACTTAGTACCGGACTAAGTTTTCAGTTTTGTATAAAGAACTGTATTTCTATCACAGCTAGGTTCTTATTACAAAAACTGGCTCTATGGTTTAAACCATGACAGAAGAAAAACCTCGTTTTGTAATAAGACCGAAAGCATTTATTTCAAATAAACCGATTACATGCACTTTTGAATTGTCAAGGGCCCAAATTTTCAATTACCCATTCCAAAGCGTAGTAGGTCCCTATGGAGAAGAACGGGCAAGAAACGGACACTCTTTTAAATCATAATATTTTTACAAAGTATTGGTTTCATCGTTCATGTTGAAAATATACGTGTGAGAACAATGTAGAAAGACGTGCAAGTTAAAAGCGTCCGTAATAAAAATATAAAAACTAAAAAACAACTAAATTAAAAATAAGCCGTGGCAGCTAAGAGACGACCAGTCCCAACTGACGGCGCCCGTTCACGAACATGACGCATGGATCAGCACCAATTAGCTCAACCATTTTGAAGGGAACTTAATGTTTTCTTAAAATTTGTTTACTTAGGAGTATTTGGAATAAGTCCACTCCTGGAGATAATATACTGGTATGAGCTCCTAAGTTTAATTTAATCACTTTTCAAACAAAACCTTACTTTAATCTACTTTCTACATAATTAACGAACAGTGGCAATTACGCATGCTGTCCCGAATATTATAAATATTAAATGGGTGAAGGCAACCGGGTTTACGAGCTTCGGTTCAAGGCGACCCGTTTTAAACGCGCCGTGGCCAGTGAGTCATGTTACCTATATCTTCGGTTCTTAGGTAATATCCCAATGGGTGTTGTGGACTAATTATGTGATTCGTAGCTTTTTTCTAAGTAGGAAGTAAGACCAAGACTTGACATCAGCACAACAGAATATCCTCGTTAATGCCTCGTTGGTCTAGTGGACGTATACGCTACTGCTGAGCATGAGGTCCTGGGTTCGATTCCTAACTTGGGCAAAGTGATATTTGGTTTTCCTTCTGGAATGTCTCAGTAGGTAGCTGCTTGGTGTCTGGATTGGTGTCCGGTTGATGTCAATAGGCTCGCCCCCCATTACGTGGGACTTCACTGGCGAAATATTGGTGTACTATAGGTACACCTCAGCTCATACCTTCAGGGAAAATGGGCGTGATGTTAGGTTATGTAACTTTGGGTAATATGTAATACTAAAAGGTTTAATTAAATAAAATATGATCTTAATTTTGAGTAAGATGATATTTATGACTTCATTGGTAAAGCTAGAACTTACTCTGAGCGCCGAAAAAAATAACACCTACCTAAATAAAAATATGTAGCAGGTTTACGAGTACCGCGCCTCGACGCTTCGTATGTCAAATAGAATCTACACGCCACTAATTGGTCCCGATTCGCTTGTCAAATATGCAAGCCCAAAAGATAGTGGTAACGATATTTTGGTGTATGAATATTCCTGTTTCAAAAATCTGATAATGTTTATCTCTCATCTTTCAAAATGATTTAATGTGTAAACTGCAGGCTGATGCTAATAAAATAATCACTTACAAATGATGCCAGGCCATCATCTGGAAATATATTCATCATCCCAAGTTACTATTGTTGTTCATCGTAAGTATCTACATCATCTGAATTTATTTTTTATATGTAACATCAACTGTAACTGTTGGCTAAATTCATCTAAGTAATTATCAACCTTACATTTTCAGATCTTGAGTCATTACCCCGTCTTCCTTCGTTCTTTCTTTATTTCTACTAGTCGAATTAGCTCATCTTCATCTGCTGTCATGTGTAAGTTCATTCTTGTGTTCTAAAAAAGTGAAAATCAATCAATCTGCCTAGCCTTTTCCCAACTATGCCGGCTTCCAGTCTAACCGGATGCAGCTGAATACCAGTATTTTACATGGAGCAACTGTCTATCTGACCTCCACAACCCAGTATCTTGGTAACTGAAATTGAAATTGAAAATATTTAATTCAGACCAAGCACACAGTAGTTTATACAAAGTCCATATTGGGTTAGTGGATAGATACTTATAGCTATGTTAGTAAAATTTAAAATTATTATTATTTTATAATAATAAAAAAAAAAAAAATATTATTATTATTTTTTTTTTTTTTTTGTGGATGGGAAATCATCAAATGACTTCTCCCGCTCCGGGCAGAGCGGGAGGGCGTGTCAGACTTTTACTGACTAAAACCCACCCGGGTTCCTTCAGTTGCCCGTGCCAGGGCCACGGTATCTCTTTCGAACTACCCGCGACCCCGGCGGCAATATGATGCCCCGTGGTAACACTGGTTATCAGACTTTCGGGCTTCTGACGACCCGTAACGACTGTCAAAGATCCACGAATGACAGCCGGGACCAACGGTTTATCGTGCTTTCCGAGGCACGGAGGAGTCTCGGTATGTAAAGGTGGTTACCCATCCACGGACCAACCCCGGCAAGCGTAACTTAACCCGATGGATCGACCCGTGCGGCTGTTAAACTTGGCCACGAGCTCCTCTAAAAAGTGAAAATATCCATTTAATTAGGTAACTTCCACTCTATCCAATTTTAGCTGCTTATGCTTTGTTATACACTTGCTTTTTCCTTTAGTTTGTCTTCCCAGATTTCCAAGTCAGACTGATATTTTACCGTTACGTTTTTAAATTCTTAATTAGTATTCCTTGTTATACTGTTTCAGCCCTTGAAACCTTGTTTAGTACCACCATGATCAGGTTTCCAGTAAATAACAGCCAGTAATTTCTAAGTCTAAAGATATTCCAAGCAAAGCTTTAGATTCGCATTTTCATTGTAAATAAACAGTTCCTAACCCAAGCTTCAGTATCAATGAATGAATTATTGAATCTATGCTAATTCGTTAGAACTAAGTCTGGACACCTGGGACTGGGACAGCCGCGTCAACTTGATTAATTATCAGATTCAGTTTTACTTATTTTAATTAATGTTGTTCAATTATTTGGCGTGTTTGCGTCGTTCGGATTAGCGGATAGAATAATGCTTGTGAAGTTTGTCCTGGTTTCAATGAATAAATTAGGAAAATAGAAACTGTATTGTTCCTTTTCGTGTTTTGTTTATCCATCCTAGTTATTTCTGGATAGACTGTCTTTTCCAGGCTAACATTTTGTACAGGCTGACAGACTGCATCGATCGCTTAGTGACGTTGGTTTTGTTTATAACCTTAAAACTACCAAGGCACCATCAATAGAAAGAGTGCCTACATTCTTCAAAAATATATACATATATATTCACACCGCGCTCGTGTGAGGGGTTATTGCACCTGCCACTGTTTGTCTCTGCATCACCCAAAGGTTGACTGGTAGAAAATGCCCATGGCATTAAGTCCGCCTCTGTACATTTGTGTGCTTGAAGTATTAAATAAATAAATAAATTCTTAGTGCACGCAATAGTTCGATGAACTGTGTTACATGTCTGACCTATTCAGTTCAAAAGGGTGAAACATTGTCAATAATACATAACTGAGCACCATAACACGATAGAGTTATTTTTTTGACTCCATAACAATGAATCTACTTTCCACTATATGACTGTAGATTTGCCTGACTATTCAGGCCAGTTATCGAAACATTGTCAAAAATAAATACCAGGGCACCATAGCACGAAAGAGTTCTACAGTTCTAAATCCACAGCGATATTTCGTCGTCGTCTGTCTGACCTATTAGGCCAATAAACCCAAAGGATTTTCAATACAGTACCAGGGCAGCATAGCACGCAAGAGTTAACGTTACTAGTTCCTCTACAATTCGTAAAGAAGCTAAGCTAGAAACCTAGTATTGTCTGCCTGTCCTATTTAGTGACTGACGTCAGAACTAGCGACTAGCCGACAGCAGTGCGGTGTTGTATGAAAGTGTACAAGTATAGTGAGCTAGTACAGTTACAGTTGAAGGCTGCATAGATATGACGAATGCTTTGATGCAAAATTTTATTGTGCATGGTTTAGAATGTTGGAGAATTTAGAAATGGAATTATTTAGAGGAAAGTCCAATGGAATATGATTTGGAATTCGGAATGCGCTATTCGTTCATGAAATCCGAGATAGGAATCTTTCAAGTAACGAGTGTCTTTTTGAATTCTTCGAAGATGATTCTGACTTCTGGATGTTGCAGATGTTGTTTCTTGGTCGGATTTGATTATTCGCTGTTTGTCTACTTTCTTACCCCGCGTTTGCACAAAGATATAAAGCATGTATTCTACATGTTGTGTCTATGTCGTACCTTATCGCTTACACCTAAAACAAGTTGTAATTGTTGTAAAGCCTAGTTGTATACAAAACTTGCAACAAACTTGTCAAAAAGGTGAACGAAATATTTAACAATACATTTCTGAAAGAACACATTATGATGAATGATGATACATATGTTTTTGACAAGTATTTTAAAAGTCTTGTAGAAAACAGGTATCTCAACTTGTGGGTGTAAACGCGGGGTTAAAATGATTCAAGTTATTAGTAACTAGCTTTTGCCCGCAGCTTCGCTCGCGTGGAGGTCGGAAATTATCCCACGGGAACGTATTACCGGGATAAAAAGTATCCTATGTCCTAATTCAGGTCATCGTCTACCCATGTGCAAAGTTCATTAAAATCCGTTTAGCCGTTTTAGCTTGAAAGCTTTCACTTTCACATTTATAGTATTAGGTATTAGTTAGGATACGAAATAAACAATGATTCACGTTATTACCAATACGAACCAAGACGAATTTTAGCATGATCAATTATATCAGCAAGCTTTACTCTAATCCCAAAATTACCCGTAACTCCTGATGTTCCCAGGGAATAACCAGCGTGACATAAAATTCCAAGCAGCATAGCGGCACATGCGGAATCAGTTACGCACAGCTGCGAAGCCACAAGACACATGCATATGTATGTGACATAAATGACACACTACCTTTCAACTCTATCTTTACGGCCTATTCACCTATTGCATCGCACGTGCCTCCATCGTGAGCTGCCTTATTTGGCTGCTGACCCTCAGCAACGCATGGTTTGAGTATAAAGCAATTATTGTATTTTACGTCTTGTCGTATATGGCTGTCGTATGAACTTCTGTTGCAAAAGATTTAATAGGTACCATTGTATCTTCAGATGAATAGCGAATCCATGGAGTTTCTTGAAAAAGCCATTTTTTTTTATTTTTATGTTCTAAATCAAAGAAAACAGAAAGCGTGTTCGTAAAACCTATTGAAGTTACTCTCAGATGAATCTGCGGTATCTTTAACGATAGACAGGAGACGTCGCAAACTTAGACTGAAACCTAAAAGTATAAACTAACATAGGTCACTTAATGCTCCTGCGTCTTAATTATAATTTAATGTATTTTTTTATACATTTGTACATGTAATACTGCACATTCTGGATTATATTCGAACGCAATGTGAATGGTTATTGAATAAATAAATAAATTTAATTGAATTAAAGACCAAATGCACCCAGGATTGATTTCTACGTAAATGGCGAACATCAACTGTAAAAAATATCAATGCATAAAATTGACAAATATTTAAGGAGTAAAAGTGTTGTTTAGAGGAATACTAACTTACTTACTAGGTAAATATAATTTTTCATTCTTGATTCAGCGTACAAATAAACCACTTTGTACCCCAAAATAATTCAGAACTTTACCTGGCAATATCAATAGTATTAGTTACAAAACTTCGACAAAACTTTTACGAACAACTTTCGCATTTAGTAACAAGGTGTCAGCTGTATTTGCGAGTCGCATTGTTACCGCGATTTATTTTAACACCGCCATCTTTGATTTTACGTGATACCTCCGCATTTCTAGGTTTACTGCTTTGTCTGATTCCAGTGTTGAATTGTATTAACACTAGTTTCTAGTAAATGGGGTTTCACTATAAAAACGGGGTTTTTTGTTAAATTTAAGTATTTATAAACCTAGCTATTTAATGTAGTTAGACTCTTAGGAAATGTAAAGCACTGTTTTTGGCAAATAAACATTTTTTTTTGCTTTTACCCTAATCAGTTAATCCAGTGTCCCATATATGGAACTACACTACACAATATGAAACCACAACCATTGTTACTTAAAACAAGTGGAAATAACACACCAAAACAAAAATTGCACACATGCATAAAAGCCTCCCCAGAGCAAAAGGCACCCAGTTACAATCTGACACGCGGTGAAATCAAATAAAATGTACTGAGTTTGACACACAAAATGACATTTGCCATAGAAAGCAGCACCACCACAAATGTCAAGTGACACTGGGCGCCCAGTAGACACATAAACATGGCGCCAAAAAAAAAGAATTGACCTCAAAAAAGCCGGTCGACAATGGCTCGTTTTCCAATCCCAAATGTGATTCAGTGTGGTCGCTTCTGAGCCTTTTAAGGGAGAGGTGACATCATATATGTGTCGAAATGGTGCCTGTGAAACATTGTTAAAAAAAAGTTCTAGAATGCATGAACGACAACGGTTAAGCTAAACGTCATTGTTTTTTTTTTTGGTATTTATTGGGTTACTCGAGTTCCACAAACATAACAAAAATACATTTTAAGGCTCCAACAGACAGGCGCGACGCGACTCTAGTAGACCAATTTCCATGAACCGCTGTCGCGCCTGTCTGGGAGCCTTTACTGGATCATTTGATAAGTCTAATGAAAATGATGATGCTCAAATATTTGAAAAAGTTATCTTATCTAATTTGCTTCAACTGCTAATTCATCAAACCGCAAAATTGCATTATAATGTTTATTAAAGTGATTTTTATTACCTCTATTAGGTACCTAATTATTTCAAAGTCTGCCAAGTGTCTATTAATAAATGAATTATATACTTAATTACTTCTTTTTTTTGTTTCAGGTAACTTAAAACACACAAATGAGGGATGGCCACCAAGCTGTCTAAGTAACAAGAAGTTCTTTAAAATGAATGGGATTAGTTGGTAATATGCTACTGCTTGCTCCAATGTAATATTTGAGCAAACGATACATAATATCCAAAGAAAATAGTCTCGAGCTAAATAAAAAAATAGACTAATTGTGGAACACACAATAACCATAACTTTAATTTAGATTGATCAACGGTAATAATGGTGTTGACTGTCTAGTGTTTTCTTTTTTAAACAAATTTTCGACTGTCAAATGGCGAATACTATTGCGATTGAGAGTGTGTTACAAAATTAGGGTGTGAACATAGTGCACCGTGTGTTTAAAATAAACGATTACAGGCATTACCAAATAGCATCGTAGGCAAACTATTAAAAAAGAATTAAATGTGTATAAATATTTATTATTATAAACTAAGGGTCGACATTGTCAACGAAACAAGTGGTTGTTCAACTAGGTTCTAGATACCGTAGCCTGCTCCTTGGTTGTACTGGTGGCCGTATCCCGAGCCGCCGGCTCCATAGTTGTTTTGGCCGTAGAGGCTGTGGCCTCCCTGGCCGGCCTGCGTGATGCCTCCGATGTCGTGGCCGCTGGCCTGGTGGTGATGGGTCTCCTGAAAACGGGGAAAAGCGATTAATATGGCATTATACATTCTAGGAGACAACAATCTTACCAAGGGTTATCATGTTACCTAATAACTGGGTTGTGGAGGTCAAATAGGTAGCTTCATATAAAATACTGGTATTTAGCTGCATCCGGTTAGACTGGAAGCCAACCCCTACATAGTTGAGAAAGGCTAGGTAGATGATGACATTTCAGTTCTAGGAAACAATTTAGGCATATGAAAGCCTGGATCGTACTCAGAATCTTGCCATATTTTGCGATGCAAATGGCGTCGACAAAAATGACGTGTCAACGCAATATACACAAGTCAAAAGAGATACCTATGTCAGTTGACAAGTAACGAGTTAAATTTGTCAAAGGTGAGAAGAGATCGACGTTTTCATGACGTGTTTGATTTTCTCGTTATTATATCAATCATACTGATTAAGCTGCATCATTAACATAATAGTTTCTAGTAATCACCTGATCGAAATCGCTCTCCTGTTGACGAATATTGTGGCCCACATCGAGGGCGCCTCCACCATAGCCGCTGCTGCCAAGGCCGTTGCTTCCACCAGCGAAGCCGGATTGACCGTAACCACCACCGGCCCCGTATCCACCTCCGCCGATGCCAAGGCCTCCCAAGCCAAGGCCTCCCAAGCCAAGGCCTCCCAAGCCAAGGCCTCCTAGAAGAAAGTGAGAACGTCTTAATTTATAAAATAGTTAACTATTAACAAGTGATACTATTTTATCGTCTGGGACTCGATTTTAAGTTTGAATTAAGAAATAAAGATACACAAGGCTATTATTTTCTCTGAATACGGTAACGAAGGTAGCTCAAGAATGATTATGGCAGCTACCAGGCTTTACAGTGACCTCCACTTGGTGTGGCCACAGCCAATATTTCTCATTCTTTTACTTAAGAAACTCGTCCCTCCAGCACTTTATGACAAGTTTAATTTAAAGATGAATATATTAAGTACCTCCTCCAAGACCGCCGACTCCTCCAAGGCCACCTCCAAGCCCGATTCCGCCGTATGGCGTGGCCTGGACCGCGGCCACGATGGCCAAAGCTGCGATAATCTGGTGGAAGGAAACAAAATCATCATGCCCTGTGAGGGATTTCACTATAGTCACCAGGTGCTTCAATTGCCAGCAATTTGGGCACGCAGCCAAGTTTTGCCGAGAAACTAGTCCTACTTGTAACCACTGTGGAGAGACTGGACACTCCTTCAAGGAATGCAGCAGCAAATCTTCTCCCTCTCAATGTGCGACGTGCTAACGGTTCAAGAGAAAATGTGACCATTCAACTGGCGATGCAGATTGCCCGGCGCGCAAATACGCAGAGGTCAACTACATTAACTCAATAGATTATGAAGGCGCCTAAGAGCGCCCCCGAATACTTTTATTTAGTAAGCACATAAACAGGTAGTTTATCCTCTATTTATATTTCCACTTAGTTTGTAACTATCATGACAAATCAGCTAATTTGTGATCTAGATAGTTTTTCTGTGTCTGAATCTGAAGTTTGTAATGTAGGGGACTGTAAACACCTTCTTCCTTCTGGGGACAAAACGTTAACCCTACTCACACAGAATATTCGCAGCATTAAATCGAAACATGAACGGTTTCGAAGTGTTATTACAGTCTTGACATAAGCTGTGATATTATCGTCCTAACAGAATGTTAGTTGTCAAAGTAGACAGTAAACTTACCACCTCTTGACGGTTATTATTCATACGAAACAGACAAAAACTTAAACCAAAACGATGGATTAGTAGTTTGTATCAAAAATAATTTACGAACAATTAAAGAAGAACCAGTATCCCAAGATAGTAATTGCTTAATAATTAAAGTTAGTCCCGATATTGTAGTCATGGCTATTTATAGGCCTCCTTCTTTAAATATGGACAGATTTTTAGACTCTCTTGACACAAACTTAAAAAAACATAACATCTTTTAAAAACATAATACTTTTGGGCGATATTAAAACATTAACATTGCTTCCGGGAAAACCGATACCCATGCTCATAATTATCTGAGTATTTGCTCATTTCATGGACTATTACCAGCTCACTATCACCCCACGCATCAGAGCGGCTCATGTTTAGATCATATCATTCTAAAATCAAAAAATCCATCCAAAACATTGGTTACTAATTCTTCGCTTACAGATCATCAAGCTGTTTTATTATCATTGCAAATAAGTTCACCTAGAAAAAACTGCATGCGTAGCTTCACTAAAGTCAATACGACAAACCTTGAAAATGACATACGCGATATTAATTTTGACACTCTATGTAAAATTTCAACATTGTAACATTGTAACCTGTAATTTAAATGGTGTGCATAATAAAGAGTATTCTATTCTATTCTATTCAAACGATGCAAATATTTCTTTAAAGTATTTCATAGATTCGCTACAATATGCAATAAGGAAAAACACATGTATTAATACAATTCCAAGAAAGTACAGTTGTATTAAACCCTGGATTACACCCGGTCTCGTTCGTTGTATAAGACATAGAGACAAACTTCACCTAAAATTGAAACTCGCACCTGACAACGAAATACTTTCTGTTACATATAAAAGATATCGAAACTTCTGTAATAATCTTTTAAAAAAACTTAAAAATCAGTATGATAAAAATGAATTACAGAAGGCGGGAAAAAATAGTAAACTTGTCTGGAAATTTATAAAAACTAATACATTTAGATCGAAAAACCCCGAACCTCCGCTAGATTTACTATCAACAGAGATAAACCCATCCGAAGCAACAAATAAAGTAAACTATTATTTTGCTAACGTTGGTAAAACCTTGTCTGAAAAATCTTTAAAATTTAGTAATTTTACCCCTCAAAACCCAAGTACGACATCCTTTAAACTAAATTATTTTGTTTTATTAGATACTGACCTTAACGAAGTAGTAAGATTAACTCTTAAAATGTCGATTGTACACCATGTGTACAGATAACAATAGAATTTCAATTGTGTCTGCTAATTGGCGCGCGACGGGTTAATAAATGGGTTAAAAGTGGTTTGTGCTACTGGGTGGGATGACATACCTAATAATATACTTATAAGATTTAAATACCTACTTGCCCCTCCACTAACACACATTTTTCAGCTTTGTTTATCCAAAGGAATATTCCCTAATTTGCTTAAAAAAGCTGTGGTCACACCTGTATTCAAGTCTGGAAACAAAAACTGTGTGAATAACTACAGACCCATTTCAGTTTTAACAGGCCTCTCAAAATTTTTAGAAAAAATAATTAACAGTAGATTGTATAAAATATCTGGAAGATAACAGACTGCTTTCAGATAATCAATTTGGTTTTAGGCTCAAAAGATCAACTAGCCAAGCAGTACACAAATTAACTAATTATATTACTACCAATTTGGATAATAGTGTGCACTCAATGGGGATTTTTCTAGACCTTGCCAAGGCCTTCGACACTATTTCTTGTACTTTACTTTTGAACAAGCTAGAAACACTTGGGATAAGAGGCGCACAGCTTCTACTATTTTCAGATTATCTCAGCGATCGTCATCAATGTGTAAAAATAGGTCAGTATACAAGTTCTGAACTTAAAAATAGTTGTTTTGGAATTCCACAAGGCAGCATTTTAGGCCCAACGTTATTTTTAATCTATATAAATGAACTGCCTACCACTCCAAAATGGTATCATAATGTCATATGCGGATGACACCGCTCTATTGTTCTCAGGCAAATCAAGAGTTGAGGGGTTATGAAAATGCTCAGAATGGTTTTAACATTGTGTCTGATTGGCTCCATAATAATCTCCGAACATTAAATGCAGATAAAACCAAATACATTTTATTTACAATGAGAAATACTAACATACCGCTTACTAATCTAAACATTTACGCACATAATTGTAGCAAGTACGCTAACACTGCATGTTCTTGCCCCACTTTAGTGAAAGCTGACCATTTGAAATATCTAGGTGTCACTATTGACTCTAATTTAAATTTCCTTAAACATATCGATTTACTATGTGCTAGAGTGCGCAAATTAATATATGTTTTTTAAGAATTTACGGAACATAGCCGACTTTAAATTAATTAAGCAGGTTTATCTAGATATGTGTCAATCCATTCTTACTTATTGCATAACTTCTTGGGGTGGTGCTGCAAAAACAATTTTACTCCCTCTAGAGCGCGCGCAAAGAGCAATTCTAAAGGTTGCTACCTTTCGCCGTTTTAGATTTCCTACGCAGTAGCTCTACTTAGCATGGAATGTACTAACAGTACGACAATTATTCATTCTGAGCATAGTACTACACCAGCACACTGCACTTCCTTTTAACCCGGTACCTACCGACAAGAGAAGGAAGGACTTGGTTTGTATAAACCCTCAAATAAAACATGCGTTTGCCAACCGATTCTATGTATTTTTAGGACCTTTTCTGTATAATAGGCTCAACAAGGTGCTAAGCCTCTATAGGGTAAGCTATACAAAATTATGTTATCAGAATATTTAGCGATACTCAATTACACAGACACAGAAAAACTTCTAGAAATTTTGTCATGATGATAATTTTATTCCCTTGTCAGTGTAAGTTCACTTTTGTGTATTTACATAATTATGCTAGTTTTACCTAAAACTAGCATAATTATGTAAATACGTAAATACCTATTTACGTATCAAATATGCTTTTCTCATAGTTGTTAATAGATTATTATCGGTTTTACTTAAAATTTGAATGTCCAATGTAATTTAACTGTAAAGTGATGGCCTGAAACACAGATTTGTTTAAACCTAGATCGGGCGGGTCGCTACCTATTGTTCTAACTCCGAACCATCATTACTTGCACCAGTAATAAAACATATTTTAGCTTTAGTTTATTATTAGGAACTTTAGGAAAATTTTATTACTGCTTGGCTAAATGTACACTTTTTTGTAAACATTTTATTATTAAATAATTTTTATTTTTTTTTATTTAAAATTAGATGAAAAAGTTATGAGTAGCATTAAACTTCTGGGTGATAATGATTTGCTTATTGACATTTTCATAGTTATTAAGATCGCACTTAATTGCGAGTTTACAGAATATGTGGAATTAACGAAAGGCAAAGACACAATAAAGATATTGATTGATTGATTGACATTATTCCATTTCGGAAAAGATACTGAATAAATATACTAAATAAGAAAATTATGCTCATAGAAAAATTTCAATGTGAGACCTAGATTTTTATAAGACTTAGAACCCATAAAGAAGACATTCACAATAGGAAAGTTAAAGGTTTAAATGGCGACGAATAAAATATTTTTGGTAAGTCAGACAATACTAAGAGACAACTTACCATGCACTTCATTGTCACTCGTCACTATTGTATCACAGCAGTGTACACAATGTCCAAAACTACAACACACCTATCTTATATACCTGTATAATAGTTATCAAAATCTAATTACTAATTAACGAGGTTTTAATGACCGCCGGCGGCGTTATCGACGTGATGACCGCAGTAATAAGCTCATCTTTAGGGAATTCTGTCACAAATGAGGTTTTTTCTTTTAAATTATCGATTGTGGTTTAAAGTCCAAATTTTTGCAGCATTACTGTGAACTGTGACGTTGCATCTGACCTGATTTGAGAGCAATTCTCATTGATATTTTTCCGGTTGCTCAATGGAGTTGTTTAGTGTCTGCTTGCTGTGGAAGTTTAGGTGAGTTAAATATTGTAATGTACTATGATCATAGATGATGTTTGAAGTGTAGTATTAAAATGCGTGTATTTCTTGTCTAATTGGGACCAAATATTTTGGGGATCTTTATGTTAATTCTGAATATTCTGATGTTGGAAGCGTTTAACATCATGCTAATAACTATATCGAATATTTGGATGGTAATGAGAATACCACAAGGACTGGATTGGGGTGTATGGCATGCTAAAGAGGAGGACTAAGCCTAGCAGGGGAATAGTAGAGGCTGAATTCAATGGTGATATAATATAGCCACAAATATTAGAGGGCACTGTTTTGCACTAAACTTTATTCATTTAATAAACGAAGTACGGCGTCGCTAAACATATACTACTCGTATGTACTTAAAAAATAGCTCCATAAAAATCTATTGTTCTTTCTCCCCATACAAATTCACAAGAGCCTTTAGAAAAATTCTTAAATAATCAAGCATTAATGAACGACAGGCTCCATTCTATGGGGAATACAGCGGATTTCTTTGCTGATATTAATTAAGCTGGGACAGGCCGCCATCATTGAATTCTTGTCTAATGAATAGGTAACGAGACTGCCTGGTCCGCTAAGGCCAAGGGATTTACTTACTGGATAAATTGTACGGGAGTTTCATAGGGAATTCTTAGACTAGACTACTTGGCAATGTAAATAAGAATTATTAAACGATTTCTTTTAAAAGAGTTACTATTGTTTTCATAAACCTTTCTTCATCACAGGAAACTACTCGTATGTATATTTATTTTGCAATGGCTATTTTCTCCTCTTTTCCAGACATAGATTATTTCTAACTTAAATTAAGGATTTGGCTTTGCTTATTACCTCACTGTTGTTTCTGGCTAGTTAACATGTCTTTCGAGATATCTGTTCAGGTGAATTCCAATTGTAAATGTAGGTAGACTAGTATTAGTCAAAACTAAAAGTTAGTTAAGAACATTTTCGAAAAATAGTGTTGCAGCTAAATTGACCGATTTTAAATATTCCATAGAAACAGAGATTTCCAATTATCTTTTTTTTTAAATAAGACATTTCGAAAATGTTCTTAAGGGCGCTATTACATTTTGACCGTGATTTTTTCATAAATTGAAATTGCACACTATAAACAAAAAAATTATTATTATATGACTCAAAATAAACGTAATCACAACTGCTAAATTGCTACATAATGCGATGCGTCGGCGTCTAAAGCTAAAGACCGCGTGTCCCGAGATTTACATTGATTTTTAGCACTGCATGCAACAATTGATTAAAAATACTATTCTACTTTTAAATAAGACTATTTTTTTTTTCTAACGAAGTAATATAATAACCTTATTTATTAAATACTTTTGGTTTGAATTTGGATTATATTAGGTTGGGGAAAAAGTCTTTTCGCATTATAGTATGTATGAACTTAAAATAAAATCTCTTTGGCTATACTATTTGTATCTGGCTGGTTTTGGTATCATTGAAAGTTTAAATTTTAAAGAACATAATTCCAAATTCAAATTAGGAAAATGTGTGATTTTCATTTGTTTTTCGTACTGTCAAGATGAGTGAATCTAATGAAGAAATTCGATACATTTTAAATTTTTACTACAAAAAAGGTAAAAATGCAACGCAAGCCGCGAAAAAAGTTTGCGATGTTTATGGACCCAGAGCAGTGTCTGTGAGAGTAGCACAAATTTGGTTTAAGCGTTTTCAATTTGGAAATTTTGATGTCAAAGATGCACGTCGCTCTGGTCGCCCTATTATGGATAAAATGGATGCCATTTTTGAAAAACTGGAGCAAGATCGGCATATCAGTAGTTACGACGTAGCTGAAGAACTGGTAATTGACCACAAAACAGTTTTGGCGCATTTGAAAAAAACTGGGTACACAAAAAAGCTCGATATTTGGGTACCTCACGAGCTCACTGAAAGAAACCTAATGAACCGTGTACTCATTTGTGATTCTTTATTACGACGTAATGAAACCGAACCATTTTTGAAGAAGCTGATAACTGGTGATGAAAAGTGGATCACGTACGACAAGAACGTGCGAAAAAAGGTCGTGGTCAAAGGCCGGTCAGGCTTCACAGACTGTGGCGAAACCCGGGTTAACTCGCAACAAGGTGATGCTGTGTGTGTGGTGGGATTGGAAGGGCATTATTCATTATGAGCTGTTACCACCAGGCAGGACCATCGATTCTGAACTCTACTGCGAACAACTGATGAGATTAAAGCAAGAAGTTGAGAGAAAGCGGCCGGAATTAATCAACAGAAGGGGTGTGGTTTTTCATCATGATAACCCTAGACCTCACACATCTTTAGCCACTCAGCAAAAGTTAAGAGAGTTTGGCTGGGAGGTTTTAATGCATCCGCCGTATAGTCCTGACCTTGCACCTTCAGATTTCCACCTATTTCGGTCTCTTCAGAATTCTTTAGGCAGTGTCAGGTTAACATCACGAGAGGACTGCCAAAACCACTTGTCGCGGTATTTTGATCAGAAGTCCCAAAATTTCTATAGCAATGGGGTCATGTCCCTACCTACAAGATGGCAAAAAATTATCGAACAAAATGGTACCTACATACTCTGGATAAATGTAAATAATGTATATTAAAAAATGTTTTGAATTTTCTTAAAAAATGCGAAGAAACTTTTGCCCCAACCTATTATATTCATAGATAAAAAATATAATTTTGGACGAAAAATTATCAGTAACTGTGATTTACGGAATTATTTTTGGTGTATTACTGTGTGAAACATAATAAATTGAATTGAGCACTCCAAAGTAGAACGTAAAGTTGTAACTAGGACATTTTTATAAATTATTAAATTATTATATCTTTGATGTAACAAAGCATCAAAACATATGCAAAAGTAAATTTATATGAAACATGCTTTGCAGAGACAAGGTTTTTACTGATTTATGTAAACAAATCGTAATATTTATTTAGAACACTCCCAAGAGAAATAATCAAGCTTTTTTGGGCATATCTTTTTTTTAATTTTGTGGCTATATCTAAACCATAATCACACATCAAAACTCGAGTCAAACACTCAAGTACAAGAAAAATTGTAATAGCCCCCTTAACTAACTTTTTAGATCTATGTATCCTGCTTATGTGTATGAAGTTTCATTAAAATCGGTTAATTCTTTTCGATAAAAAAGGACTTGAAAGTTTGTATGAAATGCCGTACGGAGCCAACGCTCTTAATGTCTGATCAGTTTGAATACCAAGACTTACATCAAGACTCATCCCTTTACCAAAAACACACTGTTCTAGTCGTTCAGCATCCAACAGTATCTCCTTATCTGACCCTTAAAATCTTGAATATTCTGGAAACCAAATGATCTACATTTGTGCTATTCTTTGACACACTTTCAGAAACTACGTGGTTTTCTATTCATAAAGGTTAACTAGAATGTCGTCTTTAATGACGTTACTAACTAGTATTTCTACGTGATGTGCCTCTTATGATGCAAATATACGTAAATGTTGGCACGTATACTATTTCTGTCCAACTTTGAGTTTGCTAAGCAATCACGGTGTTGGTTTGTAGAACTGTTAACGTACGCAGTTTCCATTGGATCAATGTTTAGTGGAATTAGATTTGACTTTCATGGTTTATTCTTTTGCAGTTAATACAATTTTGACAAACTAATAGAATTTGTCTTTTCTTCTGTCCTTACAAATATTGACACCAAATAAGCCTGTAAGTTCTGTAACAAAACAACCACTATTAGACAAAGTTTTCTCATAAACGGCCAAGTAGAAAAATTACCATCACTTTTTGGGCAGACGGATTGTTGACAATCAATCAGCCTAGCCTTTTCCCAACAATGTTGGGGTTAGCTTCCAGTCTAACCGGATGCAGCTGAATACCAGTATTTTATATGGAGCGACTGCCTATCTGACCTCCACAACCCAATTACTGGGTAATACTATCGTCTTGGTAAGACTGGTTGTCAGACTTTCGGGCTTCTGACGACCCGTAACGACTGTCAGAGAATCCACGAATGACAGCCGATACCAACGGCTTAAAGTGCTTTCCGAGGCACGGAGGAGTCTCGGTATGTAAAGATGGTCACCCATCCACGGACCAACCCCGGCAAGCGTAGCTTAACCTGATGGATCGACCCGTACGGCTGTTATTACTTAACCACGAGCTCCTACTTAGAGACGGGTTGTTGACAGCAGTTTGATATTATTACCGGATAATAAGGCTACCTTATGTAAGGTAGGATACCATCAGGCTAGGTGCAGACACAATGATGATGAGCGCGGTATTGTTATTTAATAGTTACCAACGGGTGAGATAGGACTGAATAATTTTGCCAAGAAGCAAATCTTAGTTTGAAAACGGTGGTCGTTTTGAAAACGGGTTAGTCGCTATTTCAAATCGTAAAATAACATCTTAATGCTGTTACAAAAGTAGCGCTATATATTCATCAGCAGTTGATTCAATTAACTATAGTAACCTTGGCTGTTTGTTTACATTGAATCTATATCACTTGTGTGTACCATTAAGGGCTTGCATGAGTCAGGAGCAGAAATAGAAGACGTTGTTTATGGTAAATTAACAGGAATTATCACGGCTAGTTAAGCTTAAGTCTAAGAAGAATACAGGAATTCGAAAAGTCAAGCAATTTATTTAGTACCTAAAACTGCAAAGAAGTATTATAGCATGGTCCTTCGAGCCGGATATTGTTACTTATTGAGTCTATAAATTGGACAGCATGCGAAAAATCTTTGAATGTCATTCACCTCTTGACCATGCCATGCCATTTACCTCTTTGTACTTGTGACTAAGTAATAGTTTATAAAACGAAACATTCCTGCAATACATACAAGAACTCACGCCTTCTTCCCATGGGGGTAGGCAGACACTAACCAATCCATCCTTTCCACTATCTGTTTAAGTGTGTAACTGTCTATTTTAATTTCAACTTTGTGTGGATCATGATATCTATCATTTTTTTTTTTAACTAGTACGCCACCTGCTACGATCCCTACTCCATTTGCAATCATTGTTATCATAAACATCAGATTAAGGGTAATTGTCTTGGAAGTTGAAGCTTCTGTTATATAATAATAATAATATTCTTTATTCTTCGGACAACAATGATCCAACGTGTTAGTAAACAATATTATAACTAATTACTAGTGTTAGTAGTTAAAATACAATAGAATATATGTCTATCTCGAATTCTATAGAGATTTCTTCTTATTTCCTGGTTTTAACTTAACACAATTCTCAGAGAGAGATCTGAAATTCTTGGTATTAAATTTTTATTCCTGCCTTAAAGTTTTCAATAACAACAAATGCCTATTTTTCTGAAATAAAGAATTCTATTTATTTTTCAACGTTATATGTTTATGCAACAAAGACCGTTGACACGTTTATGTAAATATGTATATTATATTTAGTAAGAATCCACCAACACAGGTCAAGAAATCTACGATGCGACCAAAAATATACGTCTAGAAATATTATGTGGGTCAATCGAAAATGACTGTTAAATACTAGATGTTAAAGATCTTATTAGTTGTGAATATGATAAGTGGCACACATATTGTCGATCAGACTGGAATGGGCTTTTAAATGTAAGAAATAAGGATTATTTTAGTATGACTGTGATATCAAGTGCGTATTTCCATTTTTTCATGGCATAAGTTTACGTTCGATTTTCCTGTTGTTAGCCGAAATTGAGCGTGTGATTTGTGCCAACTATTGGAAAAAATGTATTTGTCGATTCGCACGTTATGAATTCGCTCCAAACGGGCGAATCATCGCCTCAAAACTATCTTATCAATCAATCATTTAGTTTTCTTTTAATAGAAAAATTCTATTCTAATTGTATTAGTAATTTATCAGTACTATACTAACCTTATAATGATGAGAGAACCAGATGATATTATTTTACGATGACAGATAACTAATGTTACAATAGTAAACTGCTGATAAGCAAAGACAAACGACGACGTGCAACCGTTGTATCAACTACTGCTGGTGTAATTAATTATAACGATAGCGTCGAATGTCCATTATTTAAGGCGAGTAGAGCTGCTAACTATCGCCACCATTGAAAAACAAAAAAAAAAAAAATAAGTCTGGAGAATATGAAACATTTTGAAAAACGGCCGTTTTTGGCGTTCACTGCTAAGGCTTCGAACCTAGGAGGTTTAGTGTTGATTTTTTTGATACAAAAAATTCTACCTCATCTGACTAAACATGTGAGCATAGGAAATTTCAAAATATTCCATATCTCCAGACTTTTCTCAATGGTGGTGGTGGTGGTTTTGTGTACAAATCGCGAAAGTTTAAAAAGTTTAATTACGTTTGTTTCATTGTAGCGCTTATCCATCGCTTTCTGTCAGGTGAGGTCGAGAAAAAGAGACGTCCTTTAAGGCTCCCGCAGAAAGGCGTTACGCGACAACGCCACGCGACTCTAGTAGAACAATATCAATATAAACTTCATGGAAATTGCTCTACCTGAATCGCGTCGCACCGTCGCGTCGTGCCTGTCTGTTCCGGAGCCTTTTCAAATAACCAATCTGATTTGTTAAGGCAATATTCACATTACCCTAGACTGGATGGACTGGAAGACAAAACAAAAACAAATAACACTAAGTATAGACTAGATTCGTGGAGTACATAAGCAAAGTAACACAAGAACAAGAGAACGTCGACGAAAACAATCAGTAACACTCTTCATTAGCAGGATAACGTTGTCTTTTTCAATTTACTGACTTTGCAGTCAGCGTAAAACCAAAACAAAATTAAAGGTGGCGATAAAAGAGAAATAAATCAACTTGTCCCGTGTTTTCTAGTGCAGTGTTAGTGTTAGTACATATGTGTATGTAGTAGATGTTCACTATGAGGGAGGATCACTTAAGCTAAGACCGGAAGGTCTACGTGGAGCCGGTTGTTTCAAACGGTTGGTTAACGTAACATACGACGTCAAGTAATGACGACGAAACATCTTATGTTTAACGTTCTTAAATACAAAGCGTTGTTCTACTGCAAAAAAACATCTTACGTCCGCGTCGTCATTTTTTAACGTACGTATGTTACGTTAACCATCCGTTTGAAACAACCGGCCCTAAGGCCTCTGCCTCGAATTTTGCGGGCAGCGGGGTGGCAGCGGCGGCGGCGCGGGAGCGGCCGGATTTTATGCGTAAAAACAAATGGACTGGACCTCGAAAACAGCGGCGCGGAAGCGGGGCGGGACAATGCGAGACGCGCCGCCGCCGCCGCCGCCCCGCTGCTCGCGAAATTCGAGGCAGAGGCCTTAGAGCGTTAATCGCGCGCGGGCTGGCAACGTCGCATTTCAAAAAGGTTTTCGTAATTATTTTAATAAATTTATATCAAAGGACAATTTCCTCTCTCACATTTTTTGATCGTTAGTATTTATAAGTATGTATAATGCTATTTTTTGACAGTTATTTTGGTATTTACTCTTAGAAAATAGCTCTGATGAAAGGAGTCGGGACTCAACATCAAGAGCCATGTTCGCATCGCAACCACCAAAGCCTGTTTCTGTCGCCAAGAAGCGTTGGTATGTTTCTAAACAGAAACATACCAACGCTTCTTCTCTTCGCTTTTTCGCTTTCGCTTTTTTTCATTTTCATGTGCCTGTAATTTAATTACCCTTAAATGCTGTTCATGAAAACTTTCAGTTTTATTAGATATAAAAAACGTAGGGAATGGGAATGCAACTGTGAGGGCTCTGGTGTTGCAGCTGATGTCAATGAGGCGCCAGTAACCAGGATCACTTACCATCAGATGAACCTGCTAGTACAGACGCCAGCACATCAAGCTACTACAATCTGTCAAATTTCTTTAATAGATTTTGATCTTTATTGCTAAAGCATTAGGTTCAAGGTTGATTGGGAAAATTTGACAGTTTCGGGTGGCTTGACCTGCTGGCGTCTGTACATTAAAAAAACTACATTAGCACTTTTTTTTAGTTTAGCTTTACAAACCTACTGGACAAGTTAGGCTTTTCAGAGTACTCCTGTCAATCTTTCTGTATCCAAACTAACTGCAAAATAAATGAGCAAAAATAAAGTTTCTGTAGGCAGAAATTAACTACAGAACTTTATTTTTGCTCACCTACATAGATACAAAGTAAATTGTAGCTTGGCTTTTTATTACTTTTTAGCCAAAATGTCTGGCTACATTTACATTTTTATTTTGGGATCTGGCAGCTTGCAACTAGGTATCGTTTTTCGCCGCTATATTATGCAGCTCGATGCAACATTCAATATTTACTAAAGCTTAAAACCGATCCCTGAATTCCGCATCCAAAAAAAAATACTTGGAATTCAAACAGCAATATCGTACACACGGTCACACCAGTATGAATATTGACAGCTTCGTACAAAATATTTTTTGCTCTTTTTTCGATTAAAACGAACCATGTTGTAGATTGGATATTCTGTTGGTTTTAATGTAATGTGGCGAACATTCTGTTCTCGTGTTGAGTGCGGAGGTAGAGCAAACTTAATTACTACCCGCGCGTTATCTCGTTCTTTTAGATGTACCCTCTTTTCACGTGCCTTTATAAGCATGGCAATACAGTATGTGGTGCAGTTTGCTTTGATACTGTAGTGACTCATCTTGACTGAAATGGAGTTTTGGAAGGCCAGATATTTTGTATAGACAACCTGGAAAAAACAAGGGGAAGTCATTGTAGCAAACCATTGTAGAAATCAATGCAAGAGAGCCAGTGGGTAAATATAGGTATAATAATAAATGATTACTTAATACTTAATGATTACTAAATAAGTTACCAACATACTTAGCCCGTTTGTGTGCTGTACATATTACAGACACTATATTGTGAAGATATGGAATTCGGTCCCCGCCGGATTTTCCATGTTACACTGGAAACGTTTCCTGCTGCCGAAAATCGTCTATTCAGCTGGAATGTCACGATATTAGTTTTCTATTCCCGTTTGGCGATTTGTAACTGGGTAGCAAACAAGCATCGGTGCATTTTTATCTCAGAGAAAAAACTGAAATTTTTTATGTGCCTGTAACTACACCGTCAAACCGGAACACAGGAACACTGCTCCGCGGCTCGAATAGTTATGCTGGTAGTACTTTTTAACCGCCTTCAAAAAGGAGGAGGTTCGCAATTCGTCGGAACCTTTTTTATTATTATTATATATATTTTTTTTTATGTATGTTCCCCGATTACTCGAAGATGGCTGGACCGATTTGGATTTTTTTTTGTTTTATTCGAGAGGGTATACATCACAGTTGGTCCCATATAAAATTGATTGTTTGCTTGGGTAGTTTTTGAGTTAGCTTCAATAATACGTATTTTTTCCCCACTTTTATATGGATGATGTTCTAGTTTGTTTTGCAGATAGTGGTATTAGAATTTGTGTGGGGTAGGTTCACAACTAAAAAGTGAAAAATAAAAACTTTTTTACAAAAAAATACAACCGACTTCCAAAAACCAACACTACAAAGTGAAAAATAACTTTAATTTCGGAAGTCGGTGTCTAGTTAAATGTATTTTCGTTTTTTGCCACCGGCTTTAAACCGAAATTAAAGTTGTTTTTCACTTTGTAGTGTTGTTTTTGGAAGTCGGTTGTATTTTTTTTTACAGATAAGCTCCTTCACAAAGCGCTCTACTAGGTGTGACAAATCATCACACTTTTCCACCTTTGGAGGTAGTTATAGAATATCTAGCCAAATAGCACTGTTTCGCTATAACGACAGTTGATCTGTGAGTGTATGCTGTGCGAACGAGATAGATGCGAGGGTGGGAGTGGAAGAGCTGCCACCCCCACCCCTCGGCGCCGGCCGGTAGTACATCTATCCGCCACCCGAGCTCGGCGTGATCCGATCATCCGAGCGTGAGTAACATATAGTCGGTTAAACACTTTGGACGTCACCGTCTATAAAATGTTGTTGCATCTAAAATGTTGTTTAGATAAGCACACACAGTATTTGTGATTATTGTTTTAATATTAATAACGATTACGGATTGGTAGATCGTCCAGGTGTAATTTGGTTATTCTTAACCTCTTTACACTTCGATGGTCACGTTTGTTAGTAAAGATTTAGAGTAATTTCGTTAATCCCGTTATCTGGAAAAGAAAACCTAAACTGCAACATCAAAAACAAAAATCAATCGCGTTGTCCATTATGGTCCAAAATTAATAACTGTCCGGCTTCTCTGATGAATCCTTCCGCGTCCCACGCCCTCCCTCGCGTCCCTCACCTCCCCCAGCAGATTCAGTGAGGGCGCCCTTTTGCGGCAGTCAGAGGCGCGTCAGTACCATACCTGATGAGGTACCGATCAGTCGCATCGGCACCGCATCTGGTATGGTATACAAAAACCTCGTATACACATACGCAGCGCAGGTGATGCCTGTGTATGTGATGATGACATAGATGTCTACACATAGTAGACATAGATGTCGATGATGATGCGCTGTGTGTAGTAGTGGTAGGGATGTTGTTTGTCTACGTTTTGGTTAGGTTGTAGATTTGCTTTTGGAATAGGGGATGCTGATTTAATAATGATTTTCATTTATTAAAATGCATGCATATTTGATGCTCGATCATTGCCATGACGGCTTAACAGATTTGATTGGCAATATACAACGTATCGTTTTGCATCTTCGTCATATGTGTGATAGAGACCATCAAACCGAACAACTTTTTACATGGCACCAACATCGTAATCGCGAAATAATAATCAGCCGTCCCATACATTTCCGTCGAGTAGGTCTTGAAGTTTTCTATGGGACAGTTAAAAATTTTTTCGTGAATACGATGTTGGTGCCATGTAAAAAGTTGTTCGGTTTGATGGTCTATATTATATCACACCCTGAAATTTGACGAGGATGCAAAACGACACGTTGAAGGAGTGAAGTCTGGAAAAAGACAGCTTCATTAAATATTCAGTGGAAACATAATTTCTCTTTTAAAGCAGTTGATGAAACTTTTATTCCTGTAGGTTTTAGAAAGTTTTATAGAACTTAGCACTCGTGTGGATCTCGAATTTTTTTATTGAAGAAGCTGAAAATCGCGTTCGTCTGTTGGACTGAATTTGGCCTCTTTTTCATATAAATGATTTTTGTTATGCTCTATTTGCGATTGTGAGTAGATAGAGTACTACTTCAATCCCTTGAGACTAAGTTTTGGTGATTAACCCAATTAGGTGCACTGAATTAAGCATAAAATAATATAAGACCGCTTAGTAGTTCACTAAGTAAACGTCTACTCCACTATAATAATACAAGCTTACTGCAACTTCAATTTAAACCAACCACTTCACACAAAAAGCAACTTTAACCACTAAATTCAAGATTCGTTATTGCTCAACGGCAAGAAAAAATGCTAAGAACATTTTTGAGAGCACTTTACTACTCGCCATTTAAACTGTTTTGAGGGGAGAGTTCATCCTGGGGCTGAAATTAACACCTCCAAATACATGGATCACTACGGGCCTTTGATAATGAACATTTTTAATTGGTCCCTCTGCCTGTAATCCTGTGCTGTGCATGTTTTTATTCGGTATTTTCGTGTCAAGTGGGTTTTTTATAGCGTATGGAGCAGGTGGGATTGCTCTCAGCGAAATATGGATGGTTAAATTTGACTGGCGTGTTTTTCTGGGGTGTCATAAATTGGGATACTTCCCCAAATTTACGACCTGAATAAACCTTCTGCATTTTTGTGTGGTCTTAGTCATGAAAACAAAATGATATCAATTACTGCTGACGAATTGGAAAAGTTAATGAAATGGTTCCGTTACTGTGTTCGACTGTTGTCGATTCCGATAGAATCGAATAGATTTGTTTACCTGGATTGAAAAATCCCAAAAAAATTGAGAGCATAGCAGGAAACGCTGATGACTGGACTTAGTAGATATTTCATTGACTATCACTTTTGGAGTCTCTTTTATGCAGAACATAAACAATCACTTTTAATCCATAAATAATTGAGCTAAAACCACAGATTAAAACTAAACTTGAGCCATAACGTTTTACAAAGCGGTTCTAATTAACTGTCATTGGGACATTAGCACCATTATCGGTTAGTTTACGAACTCATTATTATTGGCAAACTTCTGTCGTTCTGTCAAACAACTTTGACTTCTATATTATTAATTATTTAGGTTAGTTTTAGGAATTTGTTTTTCTTAAGAAATTAATTGACAGTTTCGTTTACTGTTAGGTAGTGGAAGTTTTTCCTGCCAATCGTCTTATAATTAAGTTAATTATGGACAGACGAGTTCTGGAGTGGAGACCGCGTATCGGTGAGCCCCCCAGCTAGATGGACCGACGACCTGAAGAAAGTGGCTGGCACAGACTGGATGCGGAAGGCGGAGGACAGGGTGTTGTGGCGCAGCCTGGGGTATGTCCAGCAGTGGACTGTGATAGGCTGAGTTGATTTGATTGATTGATGTATTAAAAGCTAGATAGATACTTCTTTCTGTTAATGAGTTCCCAGAATGTAGGGAACTCTATTTATCGAAAATCTCGAGATTTTCGCCAGGATACGATTTGTGGTCTTGCCAAATCGATAGTTTACCTACTTACTATTTTGGTCCTAAGTGTCTAAGTTGCTCGGGGGAGCTCTATGTCCAGCAGTGGACGTCTTTCGACTGAAGTGATGAAGCGTCTAATAATACCGAAAAGTAAAGTGAAGTTGACTCATTGGTCTAAGCGCTACTGCTGAGGATTAGGTCCTGGGTTGGATTCCCGGGTCGGCCAATGTATTATTGGGTTTTTGTATCAGGAATTTCTCAGCAGCAGCCCGAAGTCTGGATTGGTGCCCGGTTGATGGTAAATGCTCGCCCCCTATTACATGGGACTTAAAAACATACCTAGTGAAATGTGTGTGTACTGTAGGTACACCTAACCCTTCAGGGAACCCCACTGCTTAAAGTTGATCTAAAAGTTAAAAGTTTTGCTAACCGACTTCAAAAAAGGAGGTTCTGTATTCGACCCGTATGTATATATGTATGTATATGTATGTTTGTTTGTTTGTCCGCTATTTTCTCAAAAACGAATGAACCGATTTTGATGATTTTTTCACTAACGTGATCTGCATACTTTCAGGAAGGTTTCAGTATATAATACATTATGTAAATATTCTTATGTACGAAGTTACATGCATAAATGCACTGTATCTCCGGCATTTCTAAGCGGATTTTGATGATTCTTCTTTTGGTTCGACTTGGGCTTACCTAATATTCAACTAAAAATGGAAAAATAAATTTACTTCAAAAAAAGTAAAAACCGACATCAAAACCAAAAACGAATAAAATAACTTTCATAAAACACTTAACAGCTTCTGAAGTCGGTGTATGTATTCCATTCTTCAATGCACTTTAGCTGTGTTTTATGAAAGTTACTTTATTCGTTTTTGGTTTTGAAGTCGGTTTTTACTTTTTTTAAAGTAAATTTATTTTCGTAACCTTTTAGACACGGCTACACATCAGTTCCAGTTCATTCATTCAGTTCATTTCCAGTTTACACTGACTTCTAAGGAAAGTAAGGAAATCCTATACAATGCGAGATCAGCTTATACTGGAAATGTATAGCTTGATCTGTAGCCGTGCGTACCTATATATTTTTTCACTTTCATTCCGAAATGACTCGTCTGTTTTGATATCATTACACTGCACACTGCTGTCATTACAAACTGTTCTGCGGAGTATTCGGGGCTGAAGAGTGTACAACAACACTGTTGGCTCGTCTGCTAAGCAGCGCAGCCATTAGCGGCATCGATCTGAGCTATTGTTTTACTTAGGGTGGGGTTACAGTGAGGGCGAGGTCATAAGGCACTTACCGCCGACATGGAAACTACTAGATATCAACGATTTTCGCGTTCAAGAAACGTACAACAAACGTTTGTATAATTATGTATATTAATAGTTGTTCGCTTGTTCGCTGACTGTTCACAACGCCGCCGCGCCGGGAGTACTCGTTTGTCGCAGCGACAAGAGCTATCAAAGAGAGTACAATACACGCCACAAAAGATGAGACTTGACGAGCGCCGTACCGCGCCTCCCGCGCTCTTTCCGCCGCCTTGATGACGCCCGGTCCCTACTTCGTCTCGGACCTCATACCGCTAAAGAGAACCAAATCGTCTACTGCGCAAGTCAAACCATGTGGTGTGTCAAATCTCATCTTTCGTGGCGCATATTGTACTCGCTCAGCGGACTTACGCTTGGTTGGTACATACATTACGCATACCAGCGAAGCGAGTAAGTAATCTGTCGTCGCCGTCGCGCACTCGCTTCTCGTTAATCGCGGCAGTGCGAAAGGTGCCTAGGAAAGACATAATCAATTGACAGTTGGGTCACACCACCAACTATGCCTCGTTGGTCTACTAGAGCTTGCACGCGCGACTGGAGAGTATATGGCCCTGGCTCGGATACACACAATCACACAAACACAATCTCGTCATAGTATTGTTCCGCATTTAAATTGCCTCATATCAAAACGAGATCAGTCTGTTCTTCCACCCAGGCGAATTCCAGCCCACATCATAATCGTTCCGCCCTGATACGTATGAACTTCCTGAAGATTCGCAGTCGATTTTGGCGACCAGGAATAATTCGCCAAACGCGTACTCTTCTTGAATCGCTGTAGGGCTTTTCTATAAAGACAGCCTCAGTAACCCAGAGTCTTGTGATGTGTGTCTTTTATTTACCGACGAAAAAATGGAGGAGATTCTCAAGTCGAAACGTATAAGTATACAATATATATATTTTTTTATATATGACCACGCATAACTTTTTACACAATTTTTCGATTTGAAAGATTCTTGTTTTATTCGGGAGGGTATACCTCGAAGTCGGTCCCATGTAAAATGTATTAACTTTGCTTGGGTAGTTTTTGACTTAACTTCAATAATACGTATTTTTCTCCCACTTTTTATGTGGATGATGTTCTAATTTCTTTTGCAGGTAGTGGTATTCGAATTTGTGTGGGGTAGTACCACAACTAAAAAGTGAAAAATTAAAACTTTTTTTACAAAAAAATACAACCGACTTCCAAAAAAAACACTACAAAGTAAAATATAACTTTAATTTCAGAAGTCGGTTGCAAAAAACGAAAATACAAAACCAAAGACACCAACTTCCGAAATTAAAGTTATTTTTTACTTTGTAGTGTTTTTTTTTGGGAAGCCGGTTGTATTTTTTTGTAAAAAAGTTTTTTATTTAATACCTAATACTAATATTACTATTTAATACTTCGGACTTAAAACAGGACTGGCGAAATGTGCATGGACTACACAGTTCTGCAAATCCTTTTAGGGATATTATGCGTGATGTCATGTACTTCCATCGTGCCAAGAGAAAACAATTTATATATAGAAAGGAACCTATCTAATGGAAAGTGGGCTTAATAAGAAAATTGCGTGTCGGTTGGTACTTAGGTAATAGTAATTTCAGGGTTTGTAACAAGAAACTTTGTCAAAGGATTTCGCAGTAGTGTAAATATTTTCTATTTACCAAGACCTATAAACACGGGTGTTTTTTTTGTCTCATTAATTTGATTACATTTGCTGGTTGTATTCAACTTATTTATGACAAGTGTACAGTTGACTTAGTCTCTTGAGAAATTATGGAGCGCAAAGAGCAATACAAGTCAACTAATTAGTCTCTGTGGAAATCACTACAAGGCATCTGATTTAATTAAGTGTTCTTTACTTCAAAAACTAAATCTTTTCTTGAAGGAAAATGTTGAAACAGTTCAATTTAAACTTGGTTCTCATCTGCATTTTTACATATATATATCTGAAGCAGCTCAGTTATCGCTCCGCTAGCAGTGTGACCCTACATTTTTAAGACTGCGCTATCATTATCGTGTTTCATTTTCCACTGAGAGCGCTGAAATTCAGCTGAAATATTACGATAATATTTTTATTGTAGACAGTTTTCTAATCTAAAGTGTTGCACGAACAATGTTAGCTCAACTCCACGCGTTTTTTGAGTAAATAATTACCTACATGTTCTTGAAAGTGAGCTTCTCATAGCTTTAGGGGTAATTTTATGTAATAAAAGTGAAAGTAAAGGCTATTTTTATCAACTCACGAAATACTGAAACTGTTTTAGATATTTTTAAATTCTATTATTCATTTTTCAGAAGACAAAGGTATTTTATCTTATAAATACTTAACAAGTTTTCTTTTAAAATGACTTTTAAAAGTTTGAACAACACTTAGTTTTGATGTTGACTGCACGACATTGCAAGTTTATTTTTGATAATATTTGCACTCGAAAATTAATTTGCATGCAAACTTAACCGTAGTATGATAGTATCTATGTACCTGATCATGTTTAATGTTAAAGAAGTATCCCAATATAGCTTTGTACTGTTTTAGGTTCGCCTAATATTATTTATCAACACTGAAGACAGAGTGGTCGCTATGATCATTGAGTTTCATCTCGTTTGCTGAATTTCAGCCACAATATATAGCGGCCATATTTTTTACGAGCCATTGTTTTTATTCCGGCCGCTTGTTGATACTCGTACACCATCTTATCTTTTATTGTTTGTCTGTCATTGTTGGGGTCAATGTCACAATAGATACTTCTACTTCATTCATAGATAGGAATTTCAATATTTTTTTTTTTTTTGAAGAGGTCGTGTCTATTCAAAGTTTTTCAAATGATTTTTGCTTTAGGAATGTTTAAAAGTTTATAAGCTGAAAATATTCCAATATTTTTACAACACACTATTGAATAACGTAATGTATGAAACAGTCCATTTCCATTTCTAGCATCGAATGAATCCGAACGCCTGTCAGAAATAACATAGCAAGCAGTGACGTTACATCGAATACAGAACGGTGTAACCGCAGGCGCTCACAGACTGATAGGTTTAGTTTAGGTTATCTGTGGCTTGTTTTAACTAAACACATTTCCAACTTGGTTACGGAACCTAAATTGATAGTTAAGTTATACTGGCATACAGTTAAGTGGCTGTTAAATGACTCAAGCTAAGGTCTTGTTTACTCGTTTTGGTCTGAGGAGGCTAGTCGCTTGAATGTATATGCATTTCTAACTGTTATTTTTTATTGCTATATGGGCAATCTGTCTCCAGCAAGCGTGGCGATCAATACTCGTGCCTTTTCAATATGAGAATAGGCTTTAGTTTAGACACAATGGCTTTTTAATTGCTTCTGTAATTACGACATGCCACGTGTCTTGACCTCGATCTTGCCTGATGGATTAAATTATCTAAGATACTCATAATATTTAAAAAATCTAAATTAATTTAAGTTGAGATGCTTAGTAGCCATTTTGTGTTCAATTAGATACCTGCCGATAGCAAAGGCAGTAGGTAAGGCCAAGTTAAATAAAATATACCTGAAATCTTTTAATTACTACGCCACCGTTTGAACGGCCGCCGGGTCAAAAGGCCGAAAGTAATTATTCAAGAACAAACAAACACGAGTACCAATTGTAGTTTCTTGCCCTTTTAATTGTATTAAGCTTAAGTACCATCCGTCCTTAATAGCACGCAATCGTTCAACTGCACACGTTCGTACAAGTGTAAATGAACCTTTTATGTGACCATCACACCAAGTGTGTAGGGTGTGTATGTGTTCAGAATTATTTGTCTATTGGGGAATATCTAACGTGTTGATAATATAAGCAATGTTCCCTAACCTAACCTAACGTTATGTTTTTATCAAACAACTAGCTAATCCGCCAGACGTTGCCCTGCCAAAATTTCAGCAATTTTTCTAATAGGTCAAGCCTTTATTGAGTTTTAGCCTAGACTAACGGACAGCATTTGGTTTTTATTGTATAAAAGAAAGAATGAAGAGTTTGTGTAATTTTTTTTATGTGTTTCATTTAATTTCTGTAGTTTTTAATAATCAGAATGACCGTGTGTGGTGAGTGAGAGCTGTTGTCGCTCGAACGACAATTATAGGGGGGCGCTGTTGGTAAACATTTTTGCAATTGTTTTAGGAAATGTAGGTATTGAAAAACGAGATAGCGGCGTTCGTTTTGATTTTGGCCGCGCGCTGAAAGTTCCTTAACAGGTTGTAGGTACATGAGCAAAAATATCTGAGTGACAATATCAAAATTTCCATGAAATAAAGAAATAATTTAAACTTAGTAAAATATTTATTTAAGTACTTAGGTACTGGTTTTCTATCATCTTTCATGATTGACTACACTTCAAAAAGTTTCTTAATCATTTTAAACAATAATAACACTAAATATATGGTCTCACTACCTCTTATTTTCCTCATCGGACAAACCGCAAGCTCCAGCCATCTTGCCACAATCAGATAAACCCTGATAAAGTACAGTCAGTTCCTCTGATAGTTTACCCACATTTGTGTGCGCAATCTGAGGGCCCATTGAGAGGGCGCGGACTGAACCACACGCCATCTGTCAAACTAGGGTTGGCAGGAGTGTAGCTGAGGTAATGCGAGGTTGGAGGTTAATGAAGAGTTGAGGGTAGATGGTGAAATAGGAGTGTTTGTATTTGACGTGAATGGTACATTTTGAAGGTTACCCATTTGGAAAAGATGTTTAAATCAGGGGAAAACTGGCTGCACGAAGAATTCTTGGGTAAATGCCACCCGTGCACTTCTCGACTTCGAATGGCATCATCGTCTTGGAAACTTGCTAAAGATTATACATATTGACTGTGTGTCTAGTATAAGTAGGTCAGGGGGTTTAAGTAGGTACTCTTGTTGATGGTAGGGATTTTAATATATTTTATTTAGTGTTTTAATTTACACTGCCCCCACCCACTACCACGATAAAAAACAACGGTTTATCTATTAAAATCAGGAACGCGGCCTGCATGTTTGCCAAACCAAAATATTAACAAACAGATGAAATAAAATATCACGAAACCAATTTTATGAAAGCCTTTTCAAACATTAATTACAGCTACGTTAATATAACGAACAATAAAGGCTCCTTCAAACAGGCGCGACACGCGACGCGAAACGCACGCGGCACAAAGGCACCGCTCGTCGCGCGACACGCGGTGCCTTTGTGTGTCGTGCGATTTGCGTCGCGTGTCGCGCCTGTAGCCTTAATACAACCCCGGGCTTCATACATTTCAATATTTGGTTATACATACAACTTTATTATTATTTAGGGCAGATTCGAGGCCAGACCGTGTGAATCACAATACTAGCTTTGAGAGAGTACGAGTATGTTGGTGCAAACTTAAGGGCTCGACTGTCTTACTGATTTCTGGCTCGAAATAAATTCAAAATCAATAATTCCAGCCTATTAGAATTAGGTCGGTCGATAGGAAACCGTCAAATAGGTATTGTTTATTTTTCTGGAACAGGCTATTAATGTAGTTAAATATTATATTCTATTAATATTGTTCCGACTACGTCATTGTCAACATTTTCAGTGAAAATGACAGTTCGAGAAAGTGACCGCTATGATAGGAGAGGGTTCCTTGACCGTACCTGCCTACCGGTAGGTTCAAAGGGATACTCCAGAGAAAAATATATGATTACGTGGGCGAAGCTACGAAATGAACAGAAGCTATAAACGAAGTAATCGTCTCAAGAAATTCATTTTCTATGTAGGTTAGGTCCATAATCGATATCATTCGATCGGATGGGAAAAGGAATCCTCCTAATATTTAACATAATTATTTACCTTAATTACAATGTACAAGCTAACACTAATAAATATATATTATGTACAAGTATATAATAAAAAATAAAAAGGGGACGAGCTTATAGGGTATCAAAAAATTCGTCCACATCGCTGTCAATGGGAAAAGTGCCCAAAAGGCTGGCAGCATTGCCACGTTGGATGGCCATGCTAATTCTTTGGGCTAAAAATAGGCCAGCCCTCTGGTCCCGTGTAGAGTCGACCAACCGCTTGGCGATGTCCCGAAAAACTCGATGAGCACTCGGACCCCAAGGCCCTAGTGTTTCAACCCCAAACGGCTCAAACATATAGTTCTCAAAAAGGTTGTTATATTTGCGCCGTTTGAGGTGTTTTGCTCCTGCCGCAGCCGCCCCGGCACAGCCCGCCGTACTAGGAAGATGGGATGGCGCGAGGGTGTCGACACAGGTTGCATCCCACACCAATAGGTATAATATTGTAAATGTGAAAGTTTGTGAAGATGTTTGGATGTTTGTTACTTTGTTACTCAATCACGCAAAAACGGCTTAACGGATATCGATGAAATTTGGCACACAGTTTATAACGTGGATTAACACATGTATACTTTTTTTATCCCGGTAGTAGGTGCCCGTGGGATAATTCCCGACATCCACGCGGGCGAAGTTTCGGGCTACGGCTAGTAAGATTTAGAATTATAATTTGATATTATAGTACATACTAATTCCATGGATGTTCCATAAAAACAAAAGCAATTTTACAATTTTAAATTTCGAATGATAGCTTCGATCACTCAAACAATCTGGAAAATGTGCTGTCAGTGACATAGGCCTGTCTTGCCGTCCCATTCCCGGCATAAAGTGAAAAGTCATAAACTGTGGAATGGGCGTATTTCATAGCTTTACGTGCCCATCAGACGCTGGCCGTGATTTATACCTCAGATATTATGGCGAAAGATGCTTTAAATACGCATGAATGTTATTTCTGTACTACATTTTGTGTCCGGCTGTACTTTACATACATGAACTGAACATTCCCTGGCGGTTTGCTATGCTATGGCCCGTTAGCTTTTGCATATTGGTTGTTAATTTTATACATAATTAGCTGGGCCCCGCGGTTTTTACCTGCGTAGACCGCGATAAAGAGTAGCCTATGTGTTAATCCAGGGTACAAGCTATCTACATACCAAATTTCATCCAAATCGGTCCAGCAATTTGAATACATACATACATACAAACACACACACTCACAAACTTTCGCCTTTATAATATAAGTATGATTGGTTGCTTATGTTTTAGTACGATTATTATTTTTATTTAAAAAGGACATGTTGCGCCGACCCCAAATAGATTGGGATAAGGGCAGGAGAATGATGATGTTTTAGTACGATTGTATGTAAATGGAAGGTGTCTGCAATTGACAGTTAAAATTAATGTTAGGTACCCATATTTCAAAGCAATTTGGTAATGATAATTAAAGTTCTATGCATGAACACCTAAGCTTAATAAAGCACCGCGTTTATTTTCTTAAACGTCCAAACGAGTGTTTTCATACATTTTTCATTGTTTGCAGGTAATTATAAGACACCCTACTTACTGTAAGTGGCTTCCAGCGGCGCCGTAGTATCTCGCCTAGGTAAGCAAGTAAATACTTTTGTGTTCAAGGCGCGAGTTTTTCAGCAATTTTTATTTTTTATTTTTTTTTACTACCTCACTTCTGCGTGGCAAGTCTTCATACTTTACCTGATATTCCTCTGGGTGCCTCTTTATGACGCGTGCTCTTTATACAGGTCTCGTTGTCAATGTAACAAAAAACTTGCATTATTGATGCGCAGTGTTTCGAAATTTTTAACTCCGCTTAGAGGGCGTTGTGTAAGTCAAAAGGTGTAAGTATATCAACAATAGAGGACCAATTCCCGTACTTTTAAGAACGAGCGCATTCTAATCTCAGTCTTAGGGACTAACTACACTTATTCAGCTCAATTCGCTTTTGTCCCTAAGTTTTGTCCATAGAAAACACCAGTTTTGTATGGAGATACGTACGCATGCGTTCAGACCACAGAACAGAAAAAATAGTTTTTCTGTTCTGTGGTTCAGACGCAGAAAGCTGAACGGATGCGTACTTACGCATCTCCATACAAAATCCCATAATCTGTCAAAAATACCTCCAATTTTCTAAATTTTTGACAGATTGACTTTGATTGTCGCTGCGATGAGTTTGGGACTAGATTTTGATCGTTTTTAATTACAGGAATTGGCTTTCAGATTTCCGTAGAACTGAAAAAGCTGCCGACATTGACCTTCAGGGCACAGATCGAGTATGGTAAAGCCAACTGTTACAGAATACCTGGACGGAAGTCGTAGGAAACGTAATGCCAACTAAAGCAGATGCCTAATAGTGCTATTACCAAGTCATTCCAGTGAATAGCTCCATCATTAATTTGGTAAGCAGACCATGAAACACAATTTATCTAAATGTGTTTCAAAGTAACAAAGCGAGTGGTCGTTTGTTTCTTCATATTATCGATCGCGGAATGACCTCGACCTCGTTCTCTGCGGCCCTCCCTTATTTAAACAAGGACACTATTATTGAACTTATGAAGGCACTCAAATATTGCTTTTCTTACGATCTGTTCTGAAGATGGAAACCTTTGGTCGAAGCTAACTCCTTCCTTTAGTGCTGCACAGCGCAGGTGACACGCTCCTAGCGACCCATAGTATAATATTTCACTATTGCAGTGACACTGACGCTTGGTGTCTTACTGTGACGTGTCTGAGCCACCATTGTTTCAGTGTGAGAGAGATGGAGCTATACAGGACGAATAGCACCATCTTTTTCTCGCTAAGAAACAGTGATGGCTTTTGGCTTTATCACTTCATTAGTGCAGCCTTAGGTCATTAACCAACCAGGCTGGAGAAGATTAGGTAAATGAACAGCTTTGTCGTTTGTTAAAATAAACTGAACTTACCTTTGATTTCTGATAAATTCTAGTTTAGTAAGTTACCTGTCAAATTTCCTGTTAGTTGATGTCACAACCAATCCGACACAAGTTATTATAATCGGACCGCTGTTGCTGTAGGTACCTACTTAATACAGGGTGTCCCGTAAATAATGGATAACCTCTTAAAGAGTCATTGTACTCATCATTATGAACAACTTTTACTATGGGACCAAACCTGAAATCACGAAAAAAAAATCAGTTGTTCCCTACATTTATTTTCGCATAACTCGTCAAAATGTAGGGAACTGCTGAATTTTTTTTCGTGATTTCAGGTTTGTCCTAAAGTAAAAGTTGTTTATAATGATGAGTACAACAACCCCTTAAAAGGTTATCCATTATTTACGGGACACCCTGTATATGATTTCAAAAAGCATTACCATAGGTAGACATTGGACAACTGCCAGTACTAGGTAACAAGCATGGAACTAGAACGAGAACAGTTTCGTCCCAAACCACACGGGAGGTAACCTAATACCATTACCTACCTGTGAATTGTCACTCGATGTACATGTTCGCCCTCTTCGGGTATTAAGAGACACGTGTAGATTTTATCTAAGTAGGCTCGGACACAATGGGGTATATTTATAAATGTTGCTTAAGTTAAAATGATTAAACCGTACATTTTTTGACGTTCAAGTGCGGATTTCACCAAAGAAACTGAACGCGTTCAAGAGCTGTCAGTGTCAAAAACGTCTCAACTCTGAGCAATGTTTATAAATAAACCCTAAAATGTAGAACAACTTAATTAATAAATATCACTTGTCCGTCCGCCGGACGGACGGACAGCGGAGCCTTAGTAAAAGGGTCCCGTTGGCACCCTTTGGGGTACCTACGGATCCCTAGAAAGGCAGACATTTTATTGTCTGATCTTTCTACTTATTTACTGTGGAATAGAGCTTCAGTTTAAAGTACAACTTCGTAGACCAGCTACAGTCAAAGTCATGTACAATATAAAGTGAGATGGTTTTTCTGAATTTCTGAAATGTCTTATCTAAATAAAAAAAAAAAAAAAAAAAAAAAATGTTTATTTCAATAACTAAATAATTATACCTATACTCGCTTTTGCCCGCGGCTTTATCCGCGTGACACATGACCCTTTATTTCCTACCAAAAGCATTTAAATTTTCATATCCCTAACTTAAGAAATGCTGGGTTTCCCATACAAACTTTCATCCCCTATATCACCCCCTGTAGGATTATATTTGAGACAAAAAGTAGCCTATGTCTTTCCCCAGGATGTCATATATCGCTTTGCCAAATTTTATTGAAATCCGCGTGAAAAGGTAACAAACAGACAGAGTTACTTTCGAATTAAAAATATTAGTATGGATATTGTAACGTAGTAGGTAGCCGAAGCTATCTGTTAGTCACAAGTTAATAAATTACAGATTTTTAACAAAAAAAGAAAACAGAGGGAACCGGTTCACGGAGCGAAGCACACGTGCACACGTGGAATCAGCTCCAGGATCAAGGTCACGGAGTGAAACACATTAGCACACGTAGAATCAGGTTCAGGTCCAGGGTCCAGGTATTAACGCTTGGGCTAGATGCGCGCAGTACCTGCAGCAGGATAGGACAGAAGATGGGGCCGCGCCGTAGCGCATTACTCCAAGAAGGAATATTGCAACAACATCCTCAGTTGGCAACCTAAACTACTCTGTTAGAGAACCTTTAAAGGTCCCTCTGTACAAGGAGGACAATAGAGAAAACGGCAGTGTAAGGTCTCTCTATCCCCGGAGCCCACTAGATAAAAATACTTCTTGAGGCTTCACAGCATTTATTGAGAGGTACTATCTGAGAAAAAACTACAGAGACAGACTCTAAAAATACACCGAACATTACCTCGATTGACAGGACTCCACTATTCCTGGCAAAATTCTCACCAGACATTTTACAATGTATTCATCTAAAATAATTTAAATTATTTGTCAGCCAGGATCGTCCTTGCCGGCTAGGATTATCCTTAAGTAGCTACAAGCCTTAGCCGACGTAGGCACGGACGTAAAAATATCGTGGCGGGATTTTATCACGCAATGGATTTTCAACTCTCGTGGTTGAGCCGAGCGTTGAGAATCCAATTTAACAACAACAGAGTGCATTCTAGCGCGTCGAAAAAACACACTTGGATTTTCACCTCTCGCCGCTAAGCAGAGCGTTGAAAATCTAGTGTGCGAAATAAAATCGCCGCGACATTTTTACGTCCGTGCGAACGTCGACTTACATTGGAGAATCGATTCTAATATAATAGAGACCTTATACTAAAGAAAAATAAAATCTGACATAATTATGACTATTTTGACAAAGCTAAAATATAAAAACTCAATGAAAATATACTTAAAATAAAATTAAGGATTAGTTGACAAGGAAGGGATAACAAGCCCAAAGCATGAGTGGCTTCCCTTAGAAATAATGTGTGTAAAGAGTAAGGTGAGTTTTATGTGACCTAGGTGATAATCTGAGGGCCAATTCTCGTAATTAAAAACGTTCAAATTCAAGTCGCAATGTCAGCCAGCGACAATCAAATGTCAAAAATGTAGGCAAACTCTATACAATTTTGACAGATTGAGACTGAGATGAGATTGCGAACGTTGTTATAAAAATACGGGAATTGCCCCTCTGGTGTGTACACTACAGCTCATTCAATGTAAACAAATAAAAGATTTGGTTTAAATAGCGAAATAGCACAGTATGGACAGCTGTCTTGAACCCTCACTTGAAACTTGACACATTCATTTTTGTTTCCTGGCTTATTTGAGATTACTGACACTTTCATTTTGATATTATTATATTATTTTATTTTATTTTAATAGCACGGGCGGGCGATGCAATGCGACACGGTGGGTCGGGGGAACAAGAAATTTCACGCGGACGAAATCGATAAAAATAATAATAAGATATAGTTAAAAATTAAAGGGGGTCATACTAGAAACGTTTTCGGTGTTTTTTGCTCATTAAATATTGTATGGTGTTACCAGGTGGTACTAAAGCCTTCGTGTGCGAGACTGCGAGTCCGACTCGCGCTTGGCCGCTTTTTTATAATCTTCATAGTCCTGCTGAGCACAATACGAGTATATCCATGGAAGTATGTCAAACATGCGAAGAACACAGGACTTAAATGCTACATAAAAATGCACAAATGTTTTTATTAAAACATGTACATATTTGTTTTACAGCAACATGTTTTCGCGATGTGTTTTTGAAACAGAAACGGGAAGAAAAATACCGAACTGCAATGTATTATTCAGTTGTATTCGGCAACGAACAGCGAATTTATTGGAGCTGCTTGCAGAATTTATTTTTATACAGGCGTAGGCGAAAGAAAATAATATTGATGGCCTGTGTGCTGCATCGACACGTCGGAGTATTGTATTAAACTTTAGAGAACATCAATCTTTTTTGAAAAAAAAAACCGGTCAAGGGCGAGTCGCACTCGCACACGAAGGGTTACGTACCACCACAATATTTAACGCTACATATTTAAAAAAAATAGTTCAGTTTAAAAAAAAAACACGTTTCTTGTATGGGGACCTCCTTTAATTTTTAACTTTATTTTATTTTTATGAAAATACTAAACGAATATTTTTCATCTTAAATTTTAGCAATCGCAAAGATAATTTTGTATTTCATAATGATACTGTGAATTACAAGGTTATTTTTTGTAGTTGCTGAAAATCGCCCATATTTAAACAAAATACCTTATGAATCGGCGTTTTTACTATTTGTTGATAAAATACAGTATAATAATATATGGTACATGATATACAGAAGTTTCAAATTCCTAACTTGTTTAATTGTTGCGATAGAGCTCGTGCAAAAATGGCCTAAAATTTACAACTTTTACGGCCCCCTGTTTCTTCATTTTTGAAGATAAAAAATAAATAAAAAATATATTTGTAAGTACTCTACTCGATGTGTTCTAGATAATGACACCACACATGCTAGGGTAAGATTTATTTTTTTAAATGAAAAGTTTATTGTATGGGGACCCCTTTTAATGTTTAACTTTATTTTATTTTTATTATTTATCGTTATAGCCGTAATAGAAATACACAATCTGTGAAAATTTCAACTGTCTACCTATTACGGTTCATGAGATACAGCCCTGTGACAAACAGACGGACGGACGGAGAGAGTAGGCTTAGTAATAGGGTTCCGAATGGTAACCTTTGGATACGGAACCCTAAAAAAAGAGAGAAGTGAAAACTTACGACTGGAGCCGAGTGTACGCGATTCAGCGCCATCGACCGACTCTGGAGCCGAGTGTACGCAATTCAGCGTCACCGACCCGAGCATGACGGATCAGTTTCGTTCTCTTTTCAGAAAAATCTTGCCACAAAAAAAAAATCATCAACTTAATATCTTTTTTGTTTTATCAATAGGTACTGTGAATGCCTCAAGCTTCACAGTAGGAGATTAACTGAACTACTAAATAATACTATGCCGACTCTAGTTAGATGGGGCTGAAGCCCACTGTAATTAAAGCTCAGAGTAAATTATAAAACACTCCTACTAGGGCCGAGCCCTCACCAGATTCTCTCTATGTCATCCTCTCCAAGATATTCCATATTTGAATCATTGAATGTCAGCCAGCATTATATCAACGAGGCTTGATCATAGCATCAATCCTTACAGTACCAACGTCTGCGGAGTATCGCTACTTAATTTAATTTGACCGTGTATTAATAACGGCAAAACATCAGGATTATCACGCTCTAAAATACTGAAACAAATAAAATTACCTACCTACTTATTTTTACGCGTGCTTACCCATCGGGACTAAACCGGTAACATACACAAGATATAAAATAACATTATCTATTACGGAATTCCGTCACAAAACGTTTCACGCTACCTGTACAAACTCGACGTGAACCCCCCGCCGCCGCGCTATAATAAGGTAACGCAACATAATATCTCATGTCGTCACGTCGCGTCACGTCGCGGTGACGTACGGTTGTACAAATATCGTAACGATCGCGTCGCGTGTCATGTTATATTACAGCGTACGAACACGCGTGGGAAGTTGGTTTTTATGATATTTTCAGTACATTGAGGCACAATAAATATATGGACAGTAAGGAAACTACGTACAAGCGGTCGAAACGCTGACGCAGACGCTGTTACAAATGGGTAGTCAAATCATTACGTTTTTACACAAAAGTATGTTTTTTAAATAAAATACTTCGCATTCTTAAAATCTTTTTTGGCCGAATTGTTGATAGATGTGCAAGGTACGATTCTGAATTATAAATATATTTTTTTTATGAAACAATTTCTTAATAAATGTACCGAAGGGAAAATTTTTACTTCGGTACATTTATTGCGAAAATGTACTGATCTAAACTTATATTTACAGTTCAGAATGGTACCATGCACATCTATCAACAATTCGGCCAAGGAACATTTTAAGAATGCAAAGCATTTTATTTAATAAACATACTTTTGTGTAAAAAAGTAATGATTTGACTACCCATTTGTAACAGCGTCCTTAAGCATGCTCACTTAAGAAAATATTCCTGTGAGAGCGCAGCTAATGAACATTGTGCGATCGAGTCGTGAGCCGTGCATGCGATTATCGCCTTTGAGGTGATCATGCGGAACTTTGGCCCATAGTACAAGCAGTCGAAACGGCACACTCGCACAGACGCGCACACCGACGAGGCCCCAAGCGATAGTCGCGGTGCTCTCAGTTTATATTGTGGCTTACGGGTCTTGTCTCGTCGATGCGCGTGTTGGATTATTAACGATTGTTCGTATTTATGGAGAATAATTAAGTAATTGAATAGTTTATTGATAATCTTATTACGAACGTCAGTGTCACTCTGTCAGAATGAATGATGACAGTGACGTTCGGAAACGTTCCATTTCAGTAACATTTGAATATACTTGATAAACGTAAATTAATGTTTCACGAATATAATAATTAATGTTATACTTATAATATAATATGATATTGATCCTATTAATCAAAACAAAGTCATAGAACGTCAGCTATCACTCTTCTCAGATTAAAGATGATAGTGACGTTCGGAAACGTTACATTTCAGTGATATTTTATTAAACGTAAATTAATGTTTTATATGTAGAAATGTACACATTGTTATTTGCATTTCTTTGATTGATATTTCATAGACAGATGTATTTTATATTAATTGTTTATATTGCGACTTAAAATACTCGTATTACCAACAACGATTGTAGAGTTGTCGCACAATAGACAATTATGGTGGCTACTGATAATCAAGTTTAGACTTTATTATAATAACAATACTGTAAATGAATAAGTAATAATTAATATGATACTAATAATGTTTCTCATGATTTTACATTGCAATTTCTATGTACCAAGTTATTTCTAAATAACTTGTAACAATAGTCACGACCTGTGATTGGCAGAAATAAATCATGACCCTTGATTGGTTGAAATTAATATCGTATCAGATCTCACTTCTAGATTATAAATAAACAATAACTGTATTCCTAAATGATCCCTTAATGTTTTAAAACAGTCTCGCAATATATGATTTGTTAAGTAATACCTATTTTAGAAGTTATTTGGCAATTATGTATAACCATCTGTGATTGGTCTAAAATGGCGCCAAGAGGTGGGAATAGTCTTTGTACCTAGTAGGTAGGTACCAGTAATATTTAAAAACTATAAAAGACGGGACTGCCCCGAATTAGGGGGACTCGTTATGCTAGCTGTCGTACGGTAAAGACCCTCTGGTGTCTGCCGTAAATATAAAGCTGCTAAGGAGGTCCTATCATCCAAGTCTTTTGGTTACAACTGTTAAACGGTACAGACAGACCATGAGTGGTGTCCCATGTCCGTAATTATTAAGTTGCTAAAAGTTATAATACGTCATTGGCTAAGCCAATGTAAAACACCACGCTGCATAGCAGAAGTTCTGTGTAAAATGGATTCTCTAGGATCTTGTGAAAGATCTAACTACAATGTTCATGTAAGTTGATTGATAATATTATGTCTTGATTATTGTTGATAACTATGTTGTTCGGTATGTGTTATAATACGACTAATATTGCTCATGATATTGTGCAGTTCCTATATAGTGTTATAGTTGCTAACTTTGAGAAATGATCTATGATGATCTGATCTATATTTATAAGGTAATGTGATACCTAACTATGACTGATCCTAATGTAAATATGTATGGACAAAATACTAAAGTTCCCATGGAGTTTCTTGTCCGTTCTTCTCCATGACGACCTAGTTTTGCGAACGGACAAATAGCTTTCTTAGATAAATAATTATTGACAAGCCTAATTGAAATAATAAATACCTAGTCTTGTCTTTCTGTGCTTTTCTTCATGAAACCCTTTCCTTACACACCATGTTCATAACTAGTTTCATACACGGTAAATAACTAATAACCATCTTGACATACAAAGCTTTTAGTTAAGTGGATATATATACCTATAATGTTAGTGTACAATCCACTTTCTAACATCAGAAGTGGGATAGTGCTCCGTCTTACATAAAAGATTTCTAATGAATATTATTTTGCTATTTTCATGATCAATGTTGGAGCAATCCGTGTTTTGCTGGAAGCCGATGGTTTCTGCGAGTCGTTGACTCAACCCTCACCATAACGATGACAACGTGCTACCATCTGAGAGCCAGCACAGTCCCTGCGGAGATGCAAGTTGCTACAACATCTTCAAAAAACATCCCAAGAATTCAATGGAGCAGCGGTACCTACAAATTAGCTAAAGTCGGTAATGCCTTTAGAGGCTCTGCTTTATTATTATTTAATCTGAGACCATCTCTTGCTGTTGGTGCATCTTAGGAAAGTTTTTGTAACCTATGTCTATAAAATAGAATTTTAAAACAAAAGTTTGTCAATAAAAGTTAAGCTTCAACTGGTATTTTAAAGACTTAAGAAGCAGGTTTTGTTATATGAAATTGACCAGTATTTTGCATAAAAGTATTCCTTAAGTACTTGCCTAAGAACATTAATTACCTTCAATTGACTTGTGAAGCTTAACTTATAAAATCAATAATTAATATCATCTGCTTACTGCTAAAACCAAGTAAATGCAATGAGATAATGAGTTTGTAAAAGTGATATCTCACAAAAAAAATATACCTACCAGTATAACATAATAAATAATCTTATGGCTTAAATCAGTTGCAATACAAATGGTTAAATCTTTTTACATTTTATAATTTAAATAATAACATGGTAAATATTATTCTGAGGAAAGGTCATAAACTCATTATTGTTATGAACCTTGTAATATTTTGCTTATGAAGTTTTTAAAATAATTGAATTCAGCAGTTATATCACTTTTTGTTAAAAACAGGTAAAACATGTTAAATGAGCACCTTGCAATCTAAATTAAATTTTATAGTTATGGTTTTTACTAATAACAATAATAAAATCCAAAAGTAAGTACCTAAATCTTGTGCAACATTTTGCTTTAAGTTTTTTTATTTATTGAATTTGAAATAGATCAAATTAAAACTTAAACTTTTGAAAAGTCATTTACTTGAATTGACACTAACTGTACTTATTACTTTTTATCCGTAAGCAGACTATATATGTGGTAACTATGTTAGTTACCTACCTACTAGATTATAATTAATTCTAGTTCTCACAAAGATGAGACTGAATAGGATACAAGAGCAGACTATATATGTGGTTACTATGTTAGTTACCTACTAGATTATAATTAAATCTAGTTCTCACAAAGATGAGACTGAATAGGATACAAGTTTTCACACAGGATGAAACTTGGCAAGAAAGGTTAAAATTGTAGTTCTCACAAAAATGAGGCTGACAATGGAATAAAAGTGTTCACATATGGATGAAACTTAGAAATAATAATTTGAGATTGTAGTTCTCACTAACATGAGGCTGGCAATATTATAATGCAGGTTTTCACATAGGATGAAGCTGGGCATTATGGAGAGATTCTAGTGCTCACAAGGAGGCTAAGAATAAAATGCAAGTGTTCACATAGGATGCCGCTTGACATTAGAAAGAGATTCTAGTGCTCACATAGATGGGGCTGAGAACAAAATGCAAGTTTTCACATAGGATGGAGCTTAGCATCACATAAACAAAATGCAAGTATACACATAATGATGATACATTGCATAATAAAGATTCTAATATTGTTTTGAGAATCTGTTAGTTAACAGAAATTGAACTGTGTCACAGAAATACTGATTTTAGATTCTGGTGTTCATAATGATACATTTTGAGGAAAATTGGAGAACTGATTAACATGAATAAAAACATTACATAGGTCAGTAGTAAAGCCAGAATTTAAAGTTTGTACTATGTCATAGAGTAAATGAATCATAATTATATTTTTCTTTTATCCGTTGTACTAATATGTAAGAATTAGCAAACATCACATAACTTGTTGATAAACAAATATGTCCCAAGGTTAAAGGTTATTATTAATTATCTTTATTTAATTGTTTTTCACTTTCAAAGCGCTTACTGATAGTATGGTTAAAATAAACTTAATTTTGTCGGAACTGATGTTGTGGTTCTCTATAATTTTGATTTGGCTTATAACTTTTTACTACAACGTAGAGTACTTAGGTGCCAACTGAGTAACCATGTTATAATTTGGAATTAATTAACAGAAAATGTAATATGGATGATCAATACAGTTTGCACCAATATTGTCAGATTGACCGAGCGACGTGTTGTTTGGATTAGCTATACAATGAATACTAGTTGGTGTTTGATTCAATGGTTAGATAGATGGATTATTGTTTTTCAGTTGTTTTGTTAAAACTAAATATTACTCTGAAATAATTATTCATTTGATAATAATTTATACCGCAGGTTGACTATTTACTTGATACTATTCTTTCACACCAGCAGCAGACAAGGTGTCTAGATAAATAGTAATTGTTATTGGTTTAGTATAATCGAATTACCTAAACTAGAAAATTAACATAAAAAGTTGGAACATTTGAATCTGTCACTAAAAACTTATTATTATTCGTATTTGGTCTTGATAAGTCAGATAGTGTTTCTGTGTGCTAAGTACGTACTTCGTTAACGAAGTAATAATCAGAATAGCAGTGTTGGATTATGCATATTTATATAAATATTTATCAACTTTACACTAGTGTTTATAAAGATGAAACTCTTGTTACTACTTTGTTAGATTTTAGTGCACAAAAACGAAGTTTTAAGACTATGTTATTGTAAGTCCTTTGAGAGCAAAGTACTAATCAGTATGGCCGTGTTGGATTATTAACGATTGTTCGTATTTATGGAGAATAATTAAGTAATTGAATAGTTTATTGATAATCTTATTACGAACGTCAGTGTCACTCTGTCAGAATGAATGATGACAGTGACGTTCGGAAACGTTCCATTTCAGTAACATTTGAATAAACTTGATAAACGTAAATTAATGTTTCACGAATATAATAATTAATGTTATACTTATAATATAATATGATATTGATCCTATTAATCAAAACAAAGTCATAGAACGTCAGCTATCACTCTTCTCAGATTAAAGATGATAGTGACGTTCGGAAACGTTACATTTCAGTGATATTTTATTAAACGTAAATTAATGTTTTATATGTAGAAATGTACACATTGTTATTTGCATTTCTTTGATTGATATTTCATAGACAGATGTATTTTATATTAATTGTTTATATTGCGACTTAAAATACTCGTATTACCAACAACGATTGTAGAGTTGTCGCACAATAGACAATTATGGTGGCTACTGATAATCAAGTTTAGACTTTATTATAATAACAATACTGTAAATGAATAAGTAATAATTAATATGATACTAATAATGTTTCTCATGATTTTACATTGCAATTTCTATGTACCAAGTTATTTCTAAATAACTTGTAACAATAGTCACGACCTGTGATTGGCAGAAATAAATCATGACCCTTGATTGGTTGAAACTAATATCGTATCAGATCTCACTTCTAGATTATAAATAAACAATAACTGTATTCCTAAATGATCCCTTAATGTTTTAAAACAGTCTCGCAATATATGATTTGTTAAGTAATACCTATTTTAGAAGTTATTTGGCAATTATGTATAACCATCTGTGATTGGTCTAAAATGGCGCCAAGAGGTGGGAATAGTCTTTGTACCTAGTAGGTAGGTACCAGTAATATTTAAAAACTATAAAAGACGGGACTGCCCCGAATTAGGGGGACTCGTTATGCTAGCTGTCGTACGGTAAAGACCCTCTGGTGTCTGCCGTAAATATAAAGCTGCTAAGGAGGTCCTATCATCCAAGTCTTTTGGTTACAACTGTTAAACGGTACAGACAGACCATGAGTGGTGTCCCATGTCCGTAATTATTAAGTTGCTAAAAGTTATAATACGTCATTGGCTAAGCCAATGTAAAACACCACGCTGCATAGCAGAAGTTCTGTGTAAAATGGATTCTCTAGGATCTTGTGAAAGATCTAACTACAATGTTCATGTAAGTTGATTGATAATATTATGTCTTGATTATTGTTGATAACTATGTTGTTCGGTATGTGTTATAATACGACTAATATTGCTCATGATATTGTGCAGTTCCTATATAGTGTTATAGTTGCTAACTTTGAGAAATGATCTATGATGATCTGATCTATATTTATAAGGTAATGTGATACCTAACTATGACTGATCCTAATGTAAATATGTATGGACAAAATACTAAAGTTCCCATGGAGTTTCTTGTCCGTTCTTCTCCATGACGACCTAGTTTTGCGAACGGACAAATAGCTTTCTTAGATAAATAATTATTGACAAGCCTAATTGAAATAATAAATACCTAGTCTTGTCTTTCTGTGCTTTTCTTCATGAAACCCTTTCCTTACACACCATGTTCATAACTAGTTTCATACACGGTAAATAACTAATAACCATCTTGACATACAAAGCTTTTAGTTAAGTGGATATATATACCTATAATGTTAGTGTACAATCCACTTTCTAACACGCGCGTCTGTGTGTGTGCCGTTTAGTACGTTTGTTCGTAGTTTCCCTACTGTCCAAATTTATATTGTGATAGAGGTGAGCTACTAATTTATTTTGATAATGTACTACTTTTGTTCAGGCTGATGGCGGGCGTGCGGCGTCATTTGGGCGTGTTTTTTGTCATAGGTTCGTTTTAGAAGTTAATAAGTGTCGAATTATAGATTGAGATCGGGTGAGCAGTGGTGGGCTGGTGGCCCAGTGGTAACGGCCGCGACTTACCGAGTTGTTGGTCGGAGGTTCGAACCCGGACAGGCGCTTTACTTTGTGTCAATTATTTCATCACCACTGCTCTCAAGACGGTGAAGGAAAACATCGTGATTCTTGAGGAAACCGGCATGTCGTAGAACCAACAATTCGAAGACATAGTGACAAGACATGATTACTGCCCACTCTCTCACACAGCGATGAGGCCTGTGTCCCAGCGGAGGGAATGTTATGGGCTGATTAGAGTTCGATTTACTCTCAACTATAATCAAGACAAAAATAGTAGCTAGTTTAAGACACTATTGTTATATCTAGGTACTTATAGTATGGAATACAATCTATCTTGTCATTTCGATGATTTAGATACGGACTCTTAATGGATACCTAACAATTAAACTGTTCCCGTAGGGGCTGTAGGTATTATTATTCAATTAAGTACTTATTCTAACTTTACCGTACCCATTCAAGCCAGGCTGAAAAAGGTTACCTATTAATAAAACTACGATTAAATTCATACCCCTGTCGGAAAATAACTCGCAACTTAATATATTCAAAACAGTAGTGAAAGTACCATCACGACCCTCGTAAAGAAGGGATCAGCGGCCATTCTCATCGGTTTGCCCAGAAATATGCCATATACAGACCGCCATTGAGGTTTATTATGACATTTTTGTAATATCCCGCAGATATTGTATGGGGCGGGCAGAATTTTTATTGAAAATATTGTTAATGTGGGGTTTCCTACTATTATTTATTTAGTTCTTATTTTATGAATATTTGTATCTACTTTACATTTGGTAACTTATTATCTTAACAATATTTTTTGATGTAGTAATGATGTCAAAATCGTTGGCAACTCAAACTCAAAGTATTTATTTCAAATAAACCAATTACAGGCACTTTTGAATTGTCAAGAGGTAGGTCAGTCAGAAAGATGAAGCTAGTTGCCCATTCCAAAGCGTAGTAGATCCCTATGGAGAAGAACGGGCAAGAAACTCCACGGACACTCTTTTAAATCATAATATTTTTACAACATATTGGTTACATCGTTCATGTTGAAAATATACATGTGAGAACAATGTAGAAAGACGTGCACGCTAAAAGCGTCCGAAATAAAAAGATAAAAACTAAAAACAACTAAATTAATATTAAAAATAAGCCGTGGCAGCTAAGAGACGACCAGTCCCAACTGACGGCGCCCGTTCACGAACATGACGCATGGATCAGCACCATAGATATATGATATTTCTATGATCAGCACCAATTAGCTCAACCATTTTGAAGGGAACTTAATGATCCAACACACACGCCACCACCAGCGAGACATTTGAGTGAGCATGACATACTCTCAACCGCCAGGGCACTTGGCCACTTCGCAATAGTATAATTTTTGTAAGTATGAGTTAGTTATGTTAGGGAATTGGCCAACCTAACAATAGACATGCCTCATCACGACATCGTTCTTAGTTCAATCATTAAAGAATACAAAATCATTAAATAACAAAGGAGTCCTCAGTCTCGCAAAGAAAAAAAAACTTGCAGTCTGTGAAAGTTAGTAACCGCGGGTATAACCAATTCAATGATCAAGTCAATTCAAACACTCTTGGGCACTCAAACGAGGCTTACTTTCAGCGAACCTTTCAAACTGCGACCCTTGAACTTGTGAAGCCGCGGAAGGGATGGGGTTGCCAGTTTCCGAGATTTTTTCCAATTTGCAAAACTTCGCGAGCTTGCCAGCCGCCATAGTCGTAAAACTTGTAGAATTTTAAAGTTTCATAGTTGCAAGACTTGAGTGTTTCCTTAGCTGATATTATAACTTGCTTAAGGCTAGGTTGTTCGGGCCTGTAGGCCTTTGAAACGCTACCTCCGCCTCCCCCAAATGTAGCGCGACGTGTTTATTTACGACGCGCCGCCGACGATTTCGCGGAAAATCTATGCTACAGTGTAAAATATTTGCAGTTGATCAACTTAATTAGTTTTTCTTAGGTCGATTTTCTTTTCCTTAGGTTTACATTTTATGGTGTCTACGGTGGAGTGAACTAAGATTATTACATAAAATGTCGTTTTGTTTTCACATTATCAGATAACTATACCAACACGATTCGATAACAATAGGTACAATTATTATCAGCCCCATGATATTGGTGAATATCGATGACCATCGCGACACGACAAACAACCACACTACTAAGTCGGCGGCAGTTTGAAAAAGTTTGCTCAATTGAAAGAATGCCCGCTACTCTCACCCCGCACTGTCTTCGCCAGTAGATATCGTGCCGATATCGGTATCGGTGTGTGTGGAAATCGGTTATCATGGTATGGGCATGTGATGCGGAGAAATGCAGAAAATGTCGTCTGGAATGTTTTGATTATGAATCTGGATGACTATACGAGTAAGGGAATACCAAAGAAACGATGGATGATCTGTGTGAAAGATGATGTGGCTAGAAAGGGAATGACTATCGAGATGACGACTAATAGAGAAGTATGGAAGATAAAAACAAGTTGCACCGACCCCAAAAAAATTTGGGATAAGGGCAGGAGAATGCTGATAATCGGTATCGGTCGTTGTCTACGATGATATAAGTGACATTAAAACACAATGTAAAAGCGAATTATTCCATTACTTCATTGGGCTGAGTAGGAAACGAATATAGCAGATAGTTACAGATTGAACCTTTAAACGGCTATTTTAGTAAACATTCATCAAACCAAATAGCTTAACGGTTCGACGACTGCTTTGCAAACCCGTGGTTAAAAGTTTGATTCTCAACTGTTATATTTTTTTCGATTCTTTTTTTTATATTTTGTTATATACCTACTGTTATTTGATAGTTCGCATAACGTACACAGAAAAGTTTAGGCCTCTTATATCATATATATTTATAATAAAAATAAATATTAATGGTTAGCTGACAGTTAATGAGAAATCCCGTGTGTACAATCTACTGCTATATTTTTTAGCGATAGCCGGGTTCGTCAGAAATAATCTGTAAGAATCACTCAGTGTATTCGTGTTATGCCATTAGGTATTACGCCCATTAATCACAAAAACTATTAAAAAAACTACAATACATCATGTAAAACGCGTTAAAAAAAAACTATTAATTTAATTTAAATTGTGTTCAATCTAATTTATCGGTAATGGACATAATTTTCTGAGAGATCTAACATAGGTTTTATTATTTGACAGTTTAATTTCTGCCACTCTGACCATACCATCTGGTCCAGGTATTGTCCTCACAATTCTTGCCATGGGCCATGTCATTGGAGCAGTATTATCACTACGAAGAATAACTAGGTCTCCTTCTTTTAAATTAGGATTGACATGGTGCCATTTTGGCCTGCTTTGAAGCTGTGTAAGATAATCCCCGGCCCAACTATGTTTAAGAATAATCTAAACATTATATTTGCATTAGCAACATTTGTATTTTTCACTAGTATTTTATACACTGGTAACATTGTATCGAGTAGAATCTTCTCGGTGCCATGGACTTTTGCTCTTGTTGTAAAGTTAAAGTAATTATTTTGGAAATACAGTTTTACTGCTAAAAATCAACAAGCATTTTATTATACATGCATTATTGTAGGCGTTTTATGTAAAATTAAACAAGACTTTTGGAAAGTCTGGTCTGGGGATTATCTTACACAGCTTCAAAGCAGGCCAAAATGGCACCATGTCAATCCTAATTTAAAAGAAGGAGACCTAGTTATTCTTCGTAGTGATAATACTGCTCCAATGACATGGCCCATGGCAAGAATTGTGAAGACAATACCTGGACCAGATGGTATGGTCAGAGTGGCAGAAATTAAACTGTCAAATAATAAAACCTATGTTAGATCTCTCAGAAAATTATGTCCATTACCGATAAATTAGATTGAACACAATTTAAATTTAACTTTTCTTACTTTTATCCATTTCTTATGTTTCTATTATGTAGTTACAACATTTTTTTGTCATTGCATGGCCCCGGCCCAACTATGTTTAAGAATAATCTAAACATTATATTTGCATTAGCAACATTTGTATTTTTCACTAGTATTTTATACACTGGTAACATTGTATCGAGTAGACTCTTCTCGGTGCCATGGACTTTTGCTCTTGTTGTAAAGTTAAAGTAATTATTTTGGAAATACAGTTTTACTGCTAAAAATCAACAAGCATTTTATTATACATGCTGGCTGTGTCATAATGTATGTGTGTCTAATTTATTAAAATTATTGCGTTTTTTTGAACAGGCGTTTGTTTATTTATCCACTAAAAACGAAAAACTTCGCAAGCAGTGGGAAATTGCTACTGAAGGCTGCGCGTTTCGACCTCAGGACAAGCTGCTTCGTCGTCGGTCGCTTGCTCCCGCGTCACCAGTCCTAACTCTCTGTGTATTTTGGCTGCTGAGAGAGACCACAACTACAAACGTACTGTAAAGGAAAGTTTATAAAATGTGGCTGTTGTTTTAGTATATTGTGTGTCTAACTTGCATCCCCTAACCCCTTTAGTGACTGAATAAAAAAAATTTTTTTTAGAATGGGCTAAAAATGGTCGTACTGTTTTGCTTATGCTGCAAACATATTCTTTTGTTTTTGATGTTGACCACTGCTAATGAAGATCAGTAATTATTGACAACTACATATGAAGGAACAATTGCCGTACTTTATTATCAAGGGATGTACCTACTGCTACAGCTATAATTTATCGAATCTACTAAACAAAAGTGCAAGTATCAATATGTTAAAAGTTACAAACCAACAATAGGATACGTCATCGACGAACTTGCTTTAGAACATGGGCACTGAGTGATACGGTTACCGCCTAACCATGGCTACGTTCACAAAGCGCTATTTTTCGAATGTATAGAACACGATATTTTATCGTATACTGTGACTTTTTGTACTCAAAACTGATCATGGGGTGTCGTTTTTATGGTTTTCGAGGGAGCCAAAGCCGGTAGTGAAGTCAAAATAAAAATTCAAGATGGCGGATGTGAAAATTTTGTGTTTGTGTTTTAAATCATACGTTATAAGGAACTTCATTCCTGACGGTGGTCCCCGACCGCACATTTTTATTTTTTTCTAATTTTTTTTTTTTTTTTTTTTTTTTTTCCAGTGTGAAAGTTGATTATTATTAGTATCCAACCGACAACCGGACACATTGTATTTATATTATGTGTAATTTATGTAGGATATGGTAGTAGACTAGTAGTGAAGACAGTTCGATGGAGAGTGAAAATACCAATGTGGATGAATCTGATGAAAAATCTTAGAAAAATGTGTTTTAAAATTTCTTCATAAAGGACCACGATAAATAATTATAAACTACTCGCGCTTAACTATAATTTTATCGATAATAAATTGCAATGTGTCTTAACACTATCGTAAGATGACAATTAAACGTCATCATACCACATATAAATAATCACATTTTCGAAAACGATATTATGAATTAAAACTATAATATAATTACGAGATAATTTTTCTGAGCTGTCGCAATTTCATATCTAATGTGTTCGTCTTTTGTTTGAATTTTTTTGAACAACAGCAGGGAGAGCGAATTTTTAAAAATTTTGACACAGGTCCAACCTCCATGACGTCCCGCAGGACTCTGATCGCGAGCGGATTTAGCCAAATTGACTAATTTTGAGTTTATTTAAAAAAAATCTATTAAACTTAAAAATCCAACCGTTAAATTCCCTCTGAAATACGATTACCTCATGGTACATGCAATTTTCATATAATTTTATGCTGTAATTAGGAAATGAAACGGAAAATGGTTTTGAAATCGACTATGTTTCGGATTTTTTTTTCATCGAGGAAATTACAATTTATCGTGTTTTGAACCATTAATTTCCCTCAAGCAAGGATGTATCTATGGCATATATTTTTTTCAGGACCTTAATACAATAATTTGACCATTTAAAATTGATTCTAAAACAGGTAAAATTCGGATAACCCCCCGTTAATGAATTAAAGCTCTCAAATAATCAATTTTGCTTTTCCTCGTTGTTGTTATAATGAAAACGTGAAGTTTGTTTGTTACATTTTCGCACAAAACCCATTAATTAAAGTTTAACAAAGTTAAATTGAAATGCCTTTATTAGGTAAATCCTGGGAAATATGGTTAATAACGTTTTCCATGTTCTGATGTAAGTACCTACTACTCTACATGTGTATCAGACAAGTATGATCAAAAGGGTGTGGTACAAACCATCAAACTGAACAACTTTCTCTATGGGACCAACATCCTAATCGAGAAAAAATAATCAGCCGTCCCTTAGATTTGGGTTGAGTAGGTATTGAAGCTTTGTATGAGACAGCTGATATTTTTTTTCTCGATTATGGTGTTGATCCCATAGAGAAAGTTGTTTAATTTGATGGTTTGTAGTGCTACTTTTACTTTTATAATAAATGTAATGTTTAATAAACGATTATCAAATGCGAATAAATAAATTCAGGTAGAAAACCGAGCTCACCGTTCGCTGCACAAGACTGCAATGACTGTCTCCCGCGCAGTGTAAACAAAAAATCATGTGCGTCGGCGGCGGCGGGCGGCCCGGGCCGATGACGTCACCCACTTAGCTAGTGTTGATAAAATTGGCCGTATGACTTGACTCGTCGCTCAGTCCATCGGCTATACGTTTCGCTTCGTATTACAGAGACCGCGGGTTCGATTCTCGCGGTAAGCATGACGCATAGATAGTCGACTATTTAATAGTCAACTCATCTGCAACTCCATGCAAGATAGTTGGAAGCTTAATTTGATCAACCGACATCTTCGAAGGTTGGGTCTGTGTACACTTCCTACATTTTTTTTGGAAATAATTTATTAGGCTTTAATGTTTTATAAGTTTTCATTTTTAACACATTTTTATTTTTTTACAATGTAGAATAAAAAAATACTAAATTCAAATTCGTAAAATAAGCGTAAATTACAAACTGTTTATTTTTATTACTTTTAATTTAAAAATAATAGACAATCATTCCTTTATGAATTACATTCACTATTTCATAAAAATGAAGTTAATGCAACGGTATCTCATTCCCCACGCGATATTGTGAGGTTCAAATAAAATCTTTTACGATGACTGCGTACCATCGCGGACTTTTGCGGTGAACCACTTTTCGACCTTACTATGGAAATAAGGCTCAAAAGTGGTTCACCGCAAAAATAAAATTAAAAAATTAAAAAAAAAAGTTAAAATTAAAATAAAATTTACAAGTGAATTGTTGATCATTTACCACTATAAAAAATAAACTGTACCTAGGCGCTTTGATACAGGGTGGATTTTTGAGATAGAGCAACATACCTTAATCGTTGTATCTAGTGGTAGCTACACAGGAAAACAATCTTAGGAGACTGTCCTTAACTTTTTGAGACATTTTGATGTACAGTCACCAAAAGAGTTATCTAGGCAACCCTGCCTATATATTAGGTATTTATCTATGAAATTGCCGTTTTGTATGAAAAATTTACAAAACGGCAATTTCATAGGTAAAGACCTAATATATATATATATATACCCACACTAACATGCAGGCAGGGTATGTGAATTGCTTCATATTCAATTTCTTATAATATACAATTTTGTGTTGGTGTGTTACAATGTAGGAGTATTGCAAAAACAAAGTAATATATATAAAATTGTACATGAAGCAATTCACATACAAATATGTTAGTATACCCTGCCTAGATATCTCTTTTGTTGACTGTACATTCACAGAGTAGCCAGAGTGCCAAGTGCGTGTCGAACCACGCACAATGAAGGGTTCCGTAGGCAGTCTTAAGATGCAGTTGAAAAATATGTTCCCCCATACATTGATATACTCGTACCTACATCACAGTCAATCTCCAACTGCATATTTAAGTTTGTAATCACAAAAAATATGTAGGTAATACAACAACACATTTTCGATTTCCAGAATTTTTTCTTTATTTGTGCTGTGAGACCTTGCTTCTTGCTAAATTTCACCCTATAGGATTTATATGCGAGTATAAAAATATGTCGCATAAATGGCCGTGTTATTTTATTGCGTTGACTTAGCAGCTTGATTTTTTTAGAGCTCCAAGAGACCATATCCATGGTCTCCAACGTATTTGATATTAATTTCAACTTGATACTTACCTCCACGCGTTTCTGAGAAAAAGGGTCTTGACAGACTGACAGACAGACGGACTACGAAGTGATCCTATAAAGGTTCCGTTTTTCCTTCCGAGACACGGAACCCTAACAAGTGAGATGGAGTTACAAAAATCGATTCTGTGTAATGCAGTATAGTTCAATCTTAGAATTTTATTTCATTGCACATACCTATATAAAGAATTTCGTATGAATAATATAGGCACGTGCTCTATGACTTATTAAACATGGCGCCTAGCCAACCTTTATCTTTTATCCTGGAGATTGCAAAACTTGTACAATATAGTGCATACTAAAATTAACGTTGAAAACATCTCAATTTGTTTATTATGTTTTTTTTTTTTAATCTATGACCACGCATAAATGTTTACACAGTCGTCCGATTTGAAAAAAAAAAATGCTTTATTCGAGAGGGTATATACATCACAGTTGGTCCCATATAAAATTGATTAACTTTGCCTGGGTAGTTTTTGAGTTAGCTTCAATAATACGTATTTTTTCCCCACTTTTATATGGATGATGTTCTAGTTTGTTTTGCAGGTAGTGGTATTAGAATTTGTGTGGGGTAGGTACCACAACTAAAAAGTGAAAATTAAAAACTTACAAAAAAATACAACCGACTTCCAAAAACAACACTGCAAAGTAAAAAATAACTTTAATTAGTCGGTGACAAAAAATGAAAATACATTTAACCAGACACCGACCCGGAATTAAAGTTATTTTTTACTTTGTAGTGTGGTTGTATTTTTTGTAAAAAAGTTTTTATTGGTCCAACTAGCGACACGTCCCTGCTTCGCACGGTTTTCACGGCCTGACCAAACATCGAGATTTCTTTGTTTTATGGAGAAATTTCATATACCTACTAAATGTATAAACATAAACGTTCAGGAATACATTCTATAAATGGCGGTGAAACCCGCATCAAAATCCTTTGCGTAATTTAGAAAAACAACACGGTGACATGACACCATTGATGTATAAATTAGGGGTGACACAGACAGACAAGAAAAACTACTTTAATATATAATTTATGTATAAGTATAGAGAAGTTTTAAAATAATACTAGAGTCTGGACTCAATCGACCGCCATATTCATTACTTAATTACACTTTCAACTTTCAAGTTTAATTGTAGGCATCGCTTTAACTTGAAATTAGTTTAAATAACCTAGAATCTATTGATATTTAATTTATGATTCAGTTGAATTAGTCTCAAATCCATTGAAATTCAGCCGAGAGGAATCAATTATTAAAACAATTTAGAAATGTTTTACTAAATCAACCTAAAGGGAATTTAATATAGAGGACTTTTATTAAAGTATATACTCGTAAGTAGGTAATAACTGAGCTGATTTGGAATTCTAGGTGAATAATATACGTAGCAGATGTTCGTGGAAGTATTATCATATCGGCCGGTAGTGTCATTTCTGCTAAGTACTGGAAATATTTGTTTGCCTCGTTGTTCTAGTGGCCGCTAGCGCTGCTGCTGAGCATGATGTCCTGGGTTCAATTCCCGGGTCGGGAAAAATGTTATCGGGTTTTGTATCAGGAATTTCTCAGTAGCAGCTCGGAGTCTGGATTTGTGCTGTTGATGGCAACAGGCTCGCCCCCTATTACATGGGACTTATACATAAGTGGTAAATTATGGGTATAGTATAGCTGCACCTCCCTCTGCCAACTCTTCGGGGAATAGTGGCGTGATGTTATGTTTATATTACAGGAAATATTAAAACTCTTTCCCTCCACACTGCTACCAACACCGCAGTAACCTAAGGGAAATTGATAAGAATGATGTGTACTGCGCCTGTACTGTACTCCTACTCCCCACAGGGGTTAGCAGAACTGTATGGGTAAAGAACACCTACATTTCACCCGAAATGTTTGTATAAAGATCTTTGTTATATTATGAGGCCATGAGAATTCCTCGAGATTCTGATGTTAGAGAACGAAATTACAATTTATTATTTACACGAAAACCATTTACACAAATAATTAATTTATTATCCTTTAAAGAATCGTCTGGGCTAATATTATAAAGAGAAAATATTTTTTTTGTATGTTTGTTTGTAATGGATAAACTCGAAAAATATATAACCGATTTTAAAAATTCTCTCTGGCTCGTAGCTAAGTAATAACAGCCGCACGCTACGCTTCCCGCTGTTGGATGGGTGACCATCTTTACATACCCCCCCGTGCCTCGAAAGTCCCGGCTGTCATTCTTGGATCTTTGACTGTCGTTACGGGTCGTCAGAAGCTTGAAAGTCTGACAACCAATCTTACCAAGGGCTATCGTATTATCCAGTTACTGGGTTGTGGAGGCTCCTTGTAAAATACTGGTATTCAGCTGCATGTGGTTAGACAGGAAGCCGATCACAACGTAGTTGGGAAAAGGCGTCGACTTCCACGCGAACGAAGCTGCGGGCAGAAGCTAGTTAAAATAAGAAGTAGGTAACGCTGGCAGAATAAATTAAAACCAGTATTTTATTAGGCATTATTGTCCCACTGCTGGGCAAAGGCCTCTCTACTCTCTTTCCACTTCTCTCTGTCCAGTATTATATTATCCACATTAAAACAGAATCTGTTTTAATGTGGATATTTTAATACTGGACTGAACGTTAAAAATATGCACATCAGATGTGCATATTTTTAACATTCAGAACTAAATAGTTCATTAAACTTTTGTAACCCTCCAACTGAAAAACATGTAACCTGAAAGCCGACCAGCTCGACCACTTTTAAATACCTAAATTCTTACCCCCAACTCAACCCCCCACTGCCCCATTTGAAAGGTATTTCAGATCTAGTGCTGAATTATTGATGCCCAGTAAAGCAATATTGTGTCGCCGCTTCAGACGCCTGTCTGAATTAGACGCGCTGAATTGATTCTGATGGTAAATGGATTAAATTGCCATCTATTATTCAGGCTCAGGAGGCTTGGATATGTACTGACATAAAAGAGTTAAGCGGCCTTGTGGCTGAATCCATTGCTTGAATATTTATAATTTGAATTTTAAATTCTTTGACCGAGGATCCCTGGATCTCATGCTCATCAGTAGCTGAGCATGTGCTCCTGGGTTCGAATCCTAGATCGGGCAAAGTGTTATTGGGTTTTTCTATCTGGAATTCCTCAGTAACACATTATACACAAAACTGAGAACGGGTCTTCTCGCGATATTCCTTTTTACGAGGTAAACAGGTACCTACTTGTTTCCCGACGTTTCGACCGCCTTGCAGCGATCGTGGTCACGGGAGGACTGATGACAGTTCAGTGACGTCTTCATAAAGTGCGGGTATTGGCATCTACCCTCACTTGGTCTTCACAATTTTTATTATTGTCACTGTCAGTAACAGCCCGGAGTCTGGATTAGTGCCCGGTTGATGGCAATAGGCTCGCCCCCTGAACTGACAAAATGTGGGTGTAGGTACTATAGGTACACCTCGTGATGTTATGTTTGTATTCTGGGATTTTTCTTTATTAAATAGTCACTTCCTCAGACCAAATAAAAAACCGGCCAAGTGCGTGTCGGACCACGCACAATGAAGGGTTCCGTAGTTGGGATGAATTTATCCCAAGAACAAACTTAACATTGTAGTTGAAAAACATGTTCTTCCATACATTCCAACTGTATATGTAAGTTTGCACTCACAATATTGAAAGATTTACCGTGTTATTTTAAAACCACAGGCTTCTTATAGGTTTTATCTACAGATAAAGAACTATATGCTGTATTTTTTTTTCAAAATTTTAGGCTCAATAGTTTCAGAGATAGCGGGGGGGGGGTCAATTTTCGTCTATTTTCTTAGATAACTTTAAAACAATTTATTTTAAAATTATAAAAAAAAAATATGTTTGAGACCCTCATAGCTTCTTTCATTTGATATGTCACACGGTACAGTTAGCAAAACTTTTTTTAAATTTTCTTATATGCCGTCCAAAAGTGACACCCCATATTAAAGATTAATTTTTTTACGTGTAACGAAAAAAAATAATCTAGAGATTTCTTAGAGATCTAGAGATTAGAAATTCATATGTGTACCAAATTTCAACTTAATGGGTACATTAGATTCGGAGAAAATTGGCTGTGACAGACGGACAGACAGACACTCGAGTGATGCTATAAGGGTTCTGTTTTTTCCTTTTGAGGTACGGAACCCTAAAAAAACCAAGACATGCGCTGTCAACAGTGACGTGAGGAACATATGTGCACTTAGTGAGGTGTAGTTGTAGTTTGGTGTAAATGTGTGCGTGTGAGCGTGTGTGTGCACAGAGCGAGGTGTAGTTTTGAGCATGTTTCACTGTATTGTTCGCAGCGCTATGTCTTGGTTTTTATTTGGTCTGAGTGACTGCGGACGAATTTAATCTTAATATTATAAATGTGAAAATTTGTGAAGATGTTTGGATGTTTGTTACTCAATCACGCAAAAACGGCTGAACGGATTTGGCATGAAATATGGCACACAGATAGTTTATCACCTGGATTAACATATAGGATAATTTTCCGACGTCTACGCGGACGAAGCCGCGGGCAACGACTCGTTGGATATAATACGCAGCGCTGAAGGGTTAACTTCAATGTTTAATAATTATATTATTTTAATAATAAATAAATAACATTTATTGCAGAATCACTTCCATATTTTTTAGTCCGCTGCAGTGAATCTCGAGTTTAAACATAATTTAATTGTTTTATTCTCAGAAGAAGATAATAATATAAAATTAATTGCGGTACATATTATTAAATATAATAATATGTACCGCTATTAATTTTATATTATTATATTCTTCTGAATATAAATATATTATGTCAGACATAAACCTAGTTCCAAATTCTTTATTTAATTATCGTACACAAAGAATTTGGCACGACACGGAAGATTTTACGGCACATAATTTTATGTGCATAATATAAAACGTTATGGCAAACGAAACTTAAAAACACAATAGCAAGTTTTCGTGGCATTTATTTACTAAGTTATGAATAAACTTTTCGCGTAACTTTCGCAAATAAAAGCAGGAATTCGCAAATTTTGCTTTCGCTCCGTAAAAAGTAAAAAATACGAGCGCATTTTGATAAGTCCTCCAATATTGTATTACTTACATCACAAATGTCGGTGCTTCAAGCAAAGGGAAGTCGAATTAAAAAGTAAAGCGTCCGTCTGCCGTTTTGGCTGAATATTAGTTTTTACGAGGTCCTCAAATCTTTTGGAAGTTGGCTTAGAATCGTAACAACCGTCGCCCGGGGCGGTCGCCTACAATCCTACAAAGGGTGGTATTAGGGAACATTTTCATATTTTTACAAAGCTTCCATGTTTTGACCACGCTTCTTTTGTTTATGTATTCAATTGTTTATTTGAGTGAAATATTATAGCATTTTGCTGTTGTATTTTTAGAACTTCTATACATAACAATTTCATTTCGGTAGCCTTTTGTAAATTTATTTTTTGATTACTATTTTACAGGTGGGTGAAATATAACCCTGTTTGTCAAAAGTATGGCTATTTCATAAGTCCCTTGATCCGATGTAATATTACATATTTCCAAGAATTAACAGGATGTGCTAATATCATAATATTATATCATGTTATCGGCTTCCTAATCCGATGTTGTAGCTATCAAATTAATTACTTGTTATTAATAAAGTTATCAAAATTAAACCTACAACTTTCGTGGGCTCTTGAAGTATACATAGAACATTACCATGGGTTATGGTGTGGGTTTCAACCTCAGTAGTAAGACCCTGGTTCTTGCGTTGGTTGTATGACCGGAAATAACTGATGACGCTTAGAAAATCTATTAGGTAAATTTCATATCAAAATCAAGAGTTATTTATCCAAATCAGGCTGAGAAACAGCACTTTTTGAACGTCAAAAGTACACAAGACAGTCCCCCGGCACGCCCGCCCTTACCACTTCCTAGTGCTTTAGCTGGGAAGAAGAAGTGGCGCAATAAACTCCCCAGCATCACACCAAGATAGCTGTGATACTAGTTTTAAGTTCAGTTAGAAAACCTTGTACGGCCTATAGAGACATAATAATGATTTTCCTTTCAGTCTGGTACTCTTTAGGAACTTTACCAACCCAATTTCTTTTACAAATAAACAAAACACACACAATTTTCCCCCTCGTAAAGTAAGGCAAATAAAACCAGTAGGCCATACATTACCGTACGTATGTGGGAATTAATTGGTACGTGCACTAAATAAGAGTGCTGGTGTTAGCCGATAGTCCGGCTGGCAGCGGGTTCATTAGCTAAGTGCGGGCTGCGGGGAGGGCAGGCTCAGATAGCTGTGCTAGCCGCAGCCGCTAGCAGCAGCCAGAGGGTTGCATTTTACGGAGGAAAATTATATGTATTGGCAAGCTGTTACAGCGCTGATATAATGTGCGTCTAAATAAAAAAAAAAAACGTTGTGCATATTTCTCCAAATAGTAGTTTTTTTCTTTTTCTGAGGTTACCGGATTAAAACTGATAAAGGCTGCATTTGACGAAATGAAATCATTTTGTGCGTTTGAATATGAGTGAGGTGATACATATAACAAAAGTTCTTTAAACCATATCAGGTGTGCAAAATTCGTGGTAGCTGGCATGGCATGTATACAAAAATCCCTGGTGAAATATCGCATGACGTTCCACGCCCACAGAAAGTAGTTTCCCCGGTCTATGAACTCGTAGATGAAGCGCCTGTTTCACCAGCTGCCATTAAGTTCCTATTAACTAACTCGGCAGATAATTTCATACAAATTCTGTTCCATTTTTGAATTTATTCGGTGAGTAGTGGACATCGTGAAATAGGCCAAATACCCGTTTCAACTCCCTTCATCGTCGCCTTAATGCCTATGATTTCTTTAAGCCTGAGAAGACCCATAAGAATTTTCCCTCCAAAGAACACACTGCACAATGCAATTATTGAGTATTTTTCTTAAATAAAACAACCTCAGCCCCGTTAGTCTGCTGCGCTTATTGGGTTCGACCACAACTGGTGGCCGCCCCCACCGCGACAGCTTGTGAGTCGCACCAACCACTGTCGAATTAGCTAATCGATTTAATAGGAACAACTTAGGTGGCAGTTGTGGAACTTGGACTTTATAGTAAGAAAGACTAAAACGGCTTAAATACCAAAGTACTGCCTACTGGTTTCTGAATAGAGAACTTGAAGCTGAGACTGAAGGTGATTCCTCCACTATAGGTACGTATGCGTATTGTGAAGGAATCACTTCAAGTGTTAACTTCAAATTCTGAAGCTAAATAGTAAAGTAGAATTTGAAGTTCAAATTCTCAATTCGGAAACCTGATGTTAATGGAGAATATCGCTTGTAAAAGTTAACTTGAATTTCTCATTATTTGGTATGTAAAAAGCATGTTCCTAATATTAGGTATTCAAATACTTGTTTTACATTAAGTATAGAAACTGGATCTATTGTTTGCAGTTTGCCGAGCCTTTTTTATTGGTTTATTTAAATTTTATTAAGCTTGTAAAAAACTTTACTAAAATTAAATGGAGCGCCAAGGTCATACGTTCGAACTAACCTTCATTAGGTCAGTCGCCTCGTTATAATAATTATGATCATAAATAAAATACGTAATATAAGAAAATATGAATTATATCAGCAAAGATAAAAGCTCGACAAATTAATAATTAATTGTCTTAAAACTGAAACCGATTCCAATAACTAAGTAATTAATCATAGTGGTTTTAAAACAATTCTAATCTCAAATAGACAATGTCTAGCTACTAAGGGCGAATTTCACCAATGAAACTGAATGCGTTCAGCACATCCAAACCAAGTGCAAGAGCTGTCAGTGCCAATATTCTTGTATTCATTGTTCTTCGAACGCGGATTAGATGTGCTGATGGTGATCATTGGAGAAATTCGCCTTAATATACAGTACGTTTTAATTTGTTTTTTAATTGTTTATTTTCTTTTTATTTTCAGGTAATATATTTTCCACACTACACAGAAAACCTCAAGAGAAGCAGATGTAAGTTTATACACATTTAAAAGCAATCTAGAACCCTTAACATACATACATAAATAAACTCTCTCTTCTAATTAAATCGCGTACACTTCGCGCACAGTCCCTTATCGTGCGTGTGGTCACCTGGGTTATGGCTAGTGTATCTACGAGTATGACACGGATTAATATGCAGAAGTCCTACTCTGAAAACGTCATGTAAAGTAACACATATACATGTTGTGGCTTGATTAAACGAGGCAATACTGATGAATTTCTCCTACACGCTTCACGGAAACAAAACCAACTCGGTAAGGTGAGGATCACGTCACTGGTGCATCAGTCACAGTCTTTAGTCTCAGTCCCCTCTCAGACTGTCATAATTATCTCGCCGTCATCACAATAAAGTGTCATAAAAATACTCTCTCTTACACCTGTCATCATCTGTATAAAGCCATTGCTTCCAGTCTAACCGGATGCAGCTGAATACCTGTATTTTACTTGCAGCGACTGCCTATCTGACCTCCACAACCAGTTACTAGGTAATACGATACCCATTGGTAAGACTGGTTGTCAGACTTTCGGGCTTCTGACGACCCGTAACGACTGCCAAAGATCCACGAATGACAGCCGGGACCAACGGCTTAACATGCTTTCCGATCGACGAGAATCGACGACGGCTGTTATTAATTAGCCACGAGCCCCCTTACTTCTGTGCTGAATAAAAATTGAAATTGCAGTCAGTTATTAATCAGTGAGCGTCAAGTTCGCATGAGGTTGAAAAAGCTGCACCCAATTGCGTAACACAGTAAGTATCAGTCGGAATCGGTTTCATTATGACAGACAAATTTTTCGAACCTATGAAGCAATGGATTAGCAATTTGGTTCAAAATGATTCAGATTCCGATTGATAGTGTGTTACGCAGTTAGGGTGCTGGTTTAAATTGGACAATACAATACAAACCTTTGCATTATGCACCAACCCGCACTGGCCCGCGTGGTGGACTATGGCCCACTCCCTCCCGAAGAGAGGAGCCCTGGTCCCAGCAGTGGGAACAGGCTACTGATTAAAGTTTGCAGAATGAGCCTCCTGTACCTATCTGTGTGATGACAACTTGTGTACCTTTACACACAGCCCTGTTTACACATACCTCAAATGAATATCGAGTTTATACAGGGTGGGCCATAAGGGTGTTGGCGGTTTAAATATTCGATTTAAAAAAAACTACGAAACATAACACAAATATATTTGTATTGTTAAAAAGTAGAAGCATAGGAATTTTTAAGACTTAAAAATAATGTTGTCCAAATGGCTTCCCTCGGCTGCTTGGCACTCTTGGAACCGAAGTCGCAAATTTTGGAAAACTCGTTGAAAAGTTGTTCTCGGTATTTTGTTACTTTCCTGAATAATATTCCTCTTCAGCTGCTCTAAATTGGTCGGATTATTCTCGTAAACTACCGATTTGAGGTAGCCCCATAGAAAATAATCGCATGGAGAGAGATCGGGGCTACGTGGGGGCCATTCAATATCCCCCCTTTTCGAGATGAGTTTTCCGGGAAAAACATTTTTCAGCAGCTCTATGGATACCCTAGCCGTATGACATGTGGCCCCATCCTGTTGAAACCACATCCTCGAGGTATTGCCTTGAAGTTCTTGCAAAGCTGGCACCAAAAAGTCTGTTATCATGTTGCAATAATTGTTAGCTCTAACCGTCATCGCTTGCCCTCTTTCGTCCTCAAAAAAGTATGGCCCAATAATACCGGTTGACGTTATCCCAGCCCACACGACAAGCTTAGGGCTGTGAAGTGGACGTTCATGCAAGCGTCGGGGATTAGTCTCGGACCAGAACCGACAATTTTGCTTGTTCACATGGCCATTAAGGTGAAAATTAGCCTCATCACTAAAAATCACGTTGTTGAAATTGTTGAACCGCTCGAGCATCAAATTGACAAAGTTAAGTCGGTTATTGGCATCATTGGGTTTTAATTCTTGGACTATCTGAATCTTATAAGCCTTCAAATGCAGATCACGTTTCAAAATTCGTCGCAAAGTTGTTCTTTTGACGTCCAAAGACTGACTTCTCTTACGTGTTGACTGTTGCGGATTTCGCTGAACTGAAACACGAACACGCTCCACAATGTCTGCTGATCTTGCAGAAACTGGGCGACCACGAGCCGTAATTGGTACTGTTGAGCCGGTTGTTTCAAACATTCTGATCCATTTTCGTAACACATTGGCGCTTGGAACTTCACTTAAATCGCGTAAACCGTGTTCATGCCGATACAAACGTCGTGCAGTAATCACTGATTTATTGTTTTCGTAATACGCTCGGACACAAAATGCACGCTGCACTCCCGTGTACGGCTCCATGGCGACTAAATTTCCAGGAAGCGGCGCAGCGAACAACATATCCCCCCGCCACCCCGCGCCGCGCGTTACCGAGAAATTGAAGAATTAAATCGCCAACACTGATATGGCCCACCCTGTATAACGAACATAGGTAGACTGAGTATATTTGCAAGAGCTTGAGCGAGTTAAATTAAAATTCAAATGGTCATCAGATTTGATTAGAACATGTGAAAACCACCCAGACTAATTCCTTATATTAATGATGTGACTAATATTTTGTATCAATATTATTTAGAAGAGGAGGAGGAACGGGCAAGAAACTCCCTTAGGAACCTACTATGCTTTGGAATGGGCAATTACTAGCTTCATATTTCTGACTGACCGACTTCTTGACAGTTCAAATGTGCCTGTGCTTTCAGTTTGATCCATCTGACAACTGTATTACATATATCTAATCCCCAGTGAGATCATAAGTAGGTCTGTACACAACTGCTGATGCCCCTTTCCTTAACCAGATCAGTCAACTTCACAGCTTGGTAGGCAACAGAGTTATTAGTTCTACCTCTAATCAATTATGATAACACCAACCCATTGCACAGAAATGTATTACCGTATACTCACAGTTTTCAAAGACCACATTAGGAAGTCCCGTAAAAAAGGTGAGAACGCATCCCTTTCATAGTAAGTAACACCTACCATCATCTCATATGCCAACACATAATTCCCAACTTTTCCGATCTCCCTTCGATTATCAAGTCATCTCCCGTCCCGATCCCCAATACCAATATACCAATTTCCAATACATTGGCCATATACGACGCCATATATGCGGCATCCATTGCCGAGTCGCTTCGCCAATTCGCCGGAACGGCCGAACTTACGGAGCGAGCGATACAAAAGTGACGCTATAATCCGTTACCCGGGCAATAAGGGCCGTGCTCGGTGCAATACCGATCGCAGTTTACTATAAGAATGACGTCACCCGTGGAGCGAAACTGTCGCCTTTCTTTTGTCACAAGTTTGTGTTTATACTTAGGGACATTCTGTGATCCCGTCAGAATAAGTTTTTGGGTGCTTTTGTGGTCTGTTTTTATGCTGTGGTATTTTTCGTAAGATATTGGAAAGTGTTGTTCCGCAACGTAATATGTTTTAACTTTGAAATTATTTCAAAATGCCTCAATTTTACCCAGTGAAGAATAATAAAGTCGTAATGTTTAATTAAAACATACACCCGTAATTACCATAGTGAGTTATTATAAAGTCCAGACGTGTTCATCTCATCAACTCTAATGGCCGCCCTCCTCATTTTACGACAGCACTCGTACCATCTTGTTCACTAATACACCCACCATTTTGTTGCTGTTTGCGCCACATTTAAATCACCTGGCCATAATAGCCAAAAGGCCTTCACGTAATAGTAGCCATTTAATAAAGGCCCAAAAGTTCATAAAATCAGTAAATTGTTCACGTTTTCAGTTTAGTAGCGAAACCTTAAAATAATTATGTTCTTGCTATGTAAATTTCCGTCTCATGAAAGCCGTTGGTACCGTAAGTTTTGGAGACGGTTTATAAGGACTGAAGTCGTTCTTGGTAAAATGGCCTCAATTTCTCGCAATTTTCATTATGGTTGACATAATATGACATAACAGGCGTGGCCGCGATATGAGACCTTAAAGACTCAACATTGTGTTATTTGGGACTCCAAACAGTCTAAAAATAAGAACAAAGGAATATTTATATGTTATCAACATATAATATGTCTTTCTATTCTATTCTAAATCTATGTTTAGATATGGTATGCGAAATCATTTCGTAAATTGGCTCAAAACATTATTCATTTATTCAACTGATGGATTTTCCTTGTAACATGTTACGCATCCATTAGCAGTAATAGATTCACGCCCTTTCTTTTTCAAGCACCTTTCAATTATTTGGCGAATAAATAGTAGCGATAACAACCATAGATATACGATTGCAATAACCACCCCGTGTGGTTGCGCGGCCAGCATTCGTGCAATAAATCAACCAATGACGTACGTGTATTATACAGGGTGTTTGGTGCATCGTTTGCCAAATTGAATTGGCCGAAAGCAGAGGTCAATTGCTATCGCTTCAGGCTCAAGTACTCATTTTTGGCCACACCGGTTTTTTTATTACAACTTTCTAATTTTTATTTTGAAAAAATCCAAAACTCAGCATTAAAGCTTAAATTAAAAAAAAGTTTTAAGTGTAGTCGTCAAATTTCATTTTTATTTACATATGTACTGTTGTATGGCTCTATCAAATTTAAAATTACTTGCCAGTTACATCTAGTTTTTTTTTAATAAATCACAAAGTTTTTGGAAAAATAAAAAATGAACTTAAAACTCAACTTTAAATAGCTATAAAAAAAAAACTAAAAGCGATCGGGATCTTCGAATTATTTTAAAAAGTTCTCTAGTCTATCCCCTTTCCATCGGTATGCAATGTGTTAAAAAACTCTTTTAATATCTTTAATAATTAGCTAAATGTGTAGTCGAGACACATCAGGCTGATATTGGATATTACGTTTAAAACACTAGTTTTCGCATAAATTACATGCTATTAGTAGATAGATACTGTTATCTCACGTCTTACGTAGTCTCTTATCTCGTTCTTACATAGGGAACTTTCCTCGAAATTGAAAAAAAAATACATTATTACAAAAATAATCATTTATTAATAAGTAATTTAATTACATACTAATCTTACAAGTCTTGTTCAAACTGTCTACCACTATTGCGTATGCACGCGCGACATCTTCGTCTTATCTCAACTGTAGTGGTGCGTAAACGCATTTCTGCTTTGATCGTCATGAAAGCCGCCTCAATGCGTTGGACTAAATCATCTCTTGTCTCAACTTCCGTGGCGTAGACGAGTTCTTTGGCCCGTCCCCAGACGTAAAAATCCAACGGAGTTAAGTCTGGAGAACGTGGAGGCCAAGGAATAGGGCCATCCCTCCCAATCCATGAGTCCGGGAATGCATCATTCAAGTACTCCCTGACGGTTATTCTCCAATGAGCGGGACAACCGTCATGTTGGAAAACAAAAGACCTGTCTTCACTGAAAATTGGCAAATCAGCTAATAATAAGGGCAACTCTGTTTGCAGAAATTCTAATTCTTGTAAGATTAGTATGTAATTAAATTACTTATTAATAAATGATTATTTTTGTAATAATGTATTTTTTTTTCAATTTCGAGGAAAGTTCCCTATGTAAGAACGAGATAAGAGACTACGTAAGACGTGAGATAACAGTATCTATCTACTAATAGCATGTAATTTATGCGAAAACTAGTGTTTTAAACGTAATATCCAATATCAGCCTGATGTGTCTCGACTACACATTTAGCTAATTATTAAAGATATTAAAAGAGTTTTTTAACACATTACATACCGTTGGAAAGGGGATAGACTAGAGAACTTTTTAAAATAATTCGAAGATCCCGATCGCTTTTAGTTTTTTTTTTATAGCTATTTAAAGTTGAGTTTTAAGTTCATTTTTTATTTTTCCAAAAACTTTGTGATTTATTAAAAAAAAAACTAGATGTAACTGGCAAGTAATTTTAAATTTGATAGAGCCATACAACAGTACATATGTAAATAAAAATGAAATTTGACGACTACACTTAAAACTTTTTTTTAATTTAAGCTTTAATGCTGAGTTTTGGATTTTTTCAAAATAAAAATTAGAAAGTTGTAATAAAAAAACCGGTGTGGCCAAAAATGAGTACTTGAGCCTGAAGCGATAGCAAATGACCTCTTCTTTCGGCCAATTCAATTTGGCAAACGATGCACCAAACACCCTGTATATACGTGGATCGCACTACACTACACGTTTTCATTCAGTCGGTAATAATTTCGTTAGTGCGGATAGTGGTGTCGTCCACAGCTTCGGATTTATGCGTTCATAGGTTTGTATTGCGTTTCAAAGTTTGATCTTGATTTGTGGATTCAATATGTACCTACCAGGAAACGGTATCGCTGTCAAACGTTTTTTGAGTTTTGAATGATGGTAGCTCTAAAACAGACGGCGGAAAGTTGTAAATTGATTTAAATGCTATGATATTTCAATGAAACTCATGATGAATTTGGGCAAAAATAGCAAAGGATGAGTGTAAAGGAATTTGATACATATAAAAACTGAAAACACAATCTAAATCCGAACTTTAGATGACTTACCTACCCTCTCCCACACGAGATTATGTACCTAGGTTTTCTAAAGAAACATCAAAAGTCTACTTCGGAGCGAGGAGTGCAATGAAAATAAGTCGCAACTCATACCCAAGACGAGCGATAGGTAATATTTGCACAGGTTCTCAAATAGATCGTCCTAGTGATACTGGGTGGGATAGACAGCCAATATTGGAGGTTTTATTGCACTGATTTTCTTTTACAAACATTTGAAAAGGAACATGGAACGGATATCGTAAAACAAATGGATCTTAAGTTGTCCGTACAATGAAGAATAGAAACTTGACATAAGGAAATGGTACCTATATGTAAGTCATTTACCTACACTACACTAAGTTTTAGATAAATAAATTAGTTTTTTTGATAGAAATATGCAGTAATATCGTTTATTCACAACAATATTACCGTAACGTAAATACGAGTACGTTTAGAGTTAAATGAATCGTACCAAGTGATAAAATCAACAAACAATTTATACAATACCCTCATTTATTGAAATAACACCGGGTGCACCTAATTGGCTCTCGCACAGTAATTTGTTATTCTATCATTAATTATGAAAGCATTGGAAACTAATGTAATTAACAGGAACACAGGTAACTAATATCCCCCGACGTTGCCCATAATACCCTGCCATTGCCCATTACCGGGGCAATGTGGGCAATCTGGGTCAGTGGGCATAAACGTGCGGATTGTGAATACAATGAAATATTCAGCCGTGAATGATGAGCAATGCTTTTTGTGTTCCACCAATTACCTTTTTTTTTTTTCGCTTTGTCAAGATATTTGATGGGTTTATTTATATTTCGTTCGTTAAGCTGATATTGTGCGGTAATTTACATTGTTCATCAAAATATAGAAAGGTACAATGAGCACCACGAAAGATGAGACTTGACCGCGCCTCCCGCGCTGTTTCCGCCGCCCCGATGCGCCTTGTCCCTTCCCGCGCTCAGACCTCATACCGCTAAAGAGACCTAAAATCGTCTACTGCGCAAGTCAAATCACGTGGTGTGTCAAGTCTCATCTTTCGTGGTGCGTAGTATAACAGGTTTTTTTTTTGTCTTAATAACTTTTTGCTGTTGGTATTATTTGCTTGTTTACTAAAAACTCAAAACACACAAAGGCAAACTCTGCAAGAAAGCGTAGCTTTTAGGGCACGCCTACACAGTGAATATAAACTAAATCGATATTCTGAGAGTTCGCTCATAAGATATAATGGCGTCTTGATGACTCTTAGCCAAACACTTACGAAGTGCGTCGAAAACCGTTTTAGAGACCTTTCAGAGTTAGAAAATTTTAGATATATTTGTTTACCAAATAATAAATCACTTGACTAGGGTTTTTTTTTGTCCTGGTCTATGACCACGTTATATAATGATGTCACCGTATAATTATGAACTTCGTTAGTTTATAATCTAACTCGTGAGATTGTAAACTGTCGCTAAATTGTGACTGTACCATACTGCTTACAATATAACGTATTAATTTTCGATAGTTTCTTTATAATCTATCCATGTAAAACCGTCAAATTGTAAACGAATCCTGCACTTACCACTCGTAAAATTGTGAACCGCCCCTGATTGGTTTGGTCTGAGCGGTAGCTCGTTCTGTGTCCATAGAGTGAAAAAAAAACATTATACTATTGTACCTTCGCAAATAATGCATTATTTTATAACAAATTTGATTACCATTGAAGCAGTTATAGTGAGCTAGCCTTAAAAGATAGACGTATGCTATCGCAGAGTTTTTTTTAGAGCTTTTTAAGAGAAACATTTCTGTCATACATGATTGTTGCGTAACTTTAACCGTTTACGCAGCGCACGCAACAGAAGCTCTCAAAAGGAATAAATTTTCCCCGTTTTTGCAACATTTTTCATTGATGTTCCGCTCCTATTGGTCGTAGAGTGATGTTATATAGCCTATAGCCTTCCTCGATAAATGGGCTATCCAACACTAAAAGAATTTTTCAATTCAAACCAGCAGTTCCTGAGATTAGCGCGTTCAACCAAACAAACAAACAAACTCTTCAGCTTTATAATATTAGTATAGATTTATGAACACGTAATAGAGAAAACGACAAGCTACATAAAGATAAGAGCGATTAGCGAGCGAGTGCGGCACACCAGGGTGACGCCGCGCCGGTGCGCGGTGACTGGGAATCGTTTGTCATGGTATAGGCATGTGATGCGGAGGAATGAGGAAGAAAAGCTTTGTGTATGAATGTGCATGGCTTTATGAGTATGGAAGACCAACGAAACGATGGATGGACTGTGTGAAAGATGATATAGCTAGAAAGGGAGTGACTACCGAGATGACGGTCGCGACTAATAGAGAAGTATGGAAGAAGAAGTTGCTGCGCCGACCCCAAATAAATTGGGATAAGGGCAAGACAATAATGGTGAATAAATACCTACTTAGCTAACTGTTTTTCGGTAAAATCTATCTACACAGACTGACAGAGAAACCGACGATCACCTAGTAAAGATTTAATAAAATAAAGTACAGCTTAGGGTAAGCAGCACTACATCAAACCAAGTGCATAACGCTATTATCCGCTCTTCAAGAGTATTATATGTTCCTAATCTATTTGATATTCTGTGCGCGCAGTGGAAGATATGGCCGGTGCAATAACTGGGCAGAGTGGACTGTGCCTTTATATTGCTGGTACAATGAGATGAATTGGGTTCAAGTGTGGGAGAAAGATAGGAGTGAAAATGTCTGTAAAATAATTTAAGGCTTTGAAGTTAACGGGAAACACATAGTTACTGACTTTGGCTTTATACCATGTAGGGACGACAATGCGACAATAAATTAATGAATATTTTGAATCCATTAAATACCTAAATCCAAACATCTAAATAAAAAAAAAAAAACAATCAATCTAAATGGTAGTAATAAGCCGACTTAGGGTTTCGTTCAATCAGCCAACTATCTAGAGTATTCTAGAGTGACTAATTGGATATTATGTTTTTTTTTTTTTGTGGAATGAGACCGTCATCAGTTTGAGATATACACTGGTCATCAAAAAAATCGACCCACCTGCGTTTTTACCGCACATCACGTTTTTCTTAGGCAAAACCAAACAAAATGTTCTAGTACTGAAATGTTTTATTTAACTTGTTTATTTACACCAATTTAATCACAATTTAAACTTCAAAATGTTTTTTTTTTAAAGAATTTTGATTTAAAAATCAAAATCCTTAATTTTACACCATTTTTTGATTAATTTTAAAAACGCTGTAGTTTTTTTGTCATAAGTGTTATGTACACAATTGTTTCAAATTAATATTGCGTATTCCCTCCTCTTGCTCGAATGACGGCCTGCATTCGCCGTTTTAACGACCTTATCAAGATTTTGATAGTCTCTTGAGGGATTCGGGCCCATTCTTCCGTAATGGCGGTTTCCAGGTCTCCTAATGTTGTCGGGGCTGGATTACGGGCTCTAACCTTTTGTTTTAGGGTGTCCCACATATGCTCTATCGGGTTAAGATCGGGGCTTCTTGCTGGCCAGGACATAACCCGAATGCCGACCTCTTCAAGGTAATCGGTGGTGATGTGCGCTACGTGTGGTCGTGCATTATCATGCATTAATTCAAAGTTCTCACCAATATAGCCGGCATATGGCACCACATGGTCTTCTAAAATCTCTGTGATGTAGCGTGCGGCAGTTAAAGCACCTCTTCGTATGAAAACCAGCTCCGTGCGTCCAGTCAAAGATATCCCAGCCCAAAACATTACAGAGCCCCCACCATAACTGACAGTTTCTCTTATGCAACATTGAGTATAACGTTCACCTGGCCTTCGCATCACATTACGGCGTCCATCAGAACCGTATAAAGTCATTCGACTCTCATCACTAAAAAGAACTGACTCCCATTGACCTATAGTCCAGTTGATGTGATTACGGGCAAATTGAAGTCTGGCTTGTTGATGAGCTGTGGTCAATTGTGGTCCTGTTGCAGGCTTGTGTGGTCTTAAATTTTGCTCACGAAGTCTTCTTCTTACAGTACTATCACTTATAGCCACACCCCGAACTTCACGTAAGCGTCGCTGGAGATCAACACCCGACTGATGTCGATTTCGTAGAGCTGATACCACTATAAAGCGATCATCCCTTTGAGATGTCACCCTATGCCTTCCAGATCCAGATCTTCTTCGATACTGGCCAGTTTCCAGGAACCTTTGGTAAACTCGCCGCACTGCAGAACGGCTCAGTTGTAACCTCCTGGCCACGACACGTTGACTTAAGCCTTGTTGGAGCAAAGCCACCACTTGGGCCGCCTCAGCCTCAGTAGTGTCCATTATTTTTAAGTAAAGTAATCAAATCTACAGCCTCGGTAAATAAACTTAACGTTATTAACAAGAAATCCCTACAAAAGTCTGTTTCGGACTGAAAGAACGGTTCGAATTTGTTTCGACGTAAAACCACCAAATCAGCACTCGACAGTATTTCTGTATAAAAAATTGTTAAGTACCTTCAAGTGCAATAAGATTTACGACAAACAAGATGTCAAACATCATATCCGACCCTCAAAATAAAAAACAAACGTGTGAAACAGCTTATCTGTGAAACAATCGATAAATATTAAACAAAAAGTGGGTGGGTCGATTTTTTTGATGACCAGTGTAGTTTATTCTAGTATACTCTGTTTAAAAATTTTAAGTTAAAACAAAAATTAGAACGGGGATCCTAGACGTAGGCAAAAAGGCTGCCAAGCTAAAATGGGATTGTGCGGGTCATGTCAGCCGCATGCATAGCGACCGCTGGGCAACAGTCTGCACACGGTGGTGCCTGAGGATGCACGGCGCCGCCGAGGCCGGCCCAGGAAGAGGTGGCGAGACGACTTACCCGCAAGGGTTGGATCGAGGTGGCCCTGGAAAAGGATGCTTGGAAGGATTTGGGGAGGCCTTTGCTCAGCACAGTGGGACTGTAGGCTAATATAAAAAAACCTTCTAATTAAAAAAAAAAAAAACATACAGAACATACTGGCTTTTTCGGAATTTCGAAAAATCCAAGATGGCAGATGAATAATAACAATAAGCCATTGTCATACAAAAGGTGAATAATCTTCTTGCGTAGCTAACAGACGCTAGTTGCTACGCAGTCTACGGCGTAGCTCACACTGTGCTACGAACATTCGTAGTCTCGCCTTTGCTACGCTTTTAGAAGCTCTTTCTATCAAGCTGTCACCAGTAGTGTATAGTCCTAAAGGGACCCTGTCTGTATCAAAATTTTTTTGGCACTCTTTTTACCCGACTGCAGCAAAACTCCAAATGAGTATTTTATTTTTTACAAAATAAATAAAATGGCTGGCTCCTGACTCGGAAAGGTTAGTTTTTCTGTGATTTTACTACATGAATGCAAGAACTTAACAATCAACCCCGCCTGTAGCTTGAAACCTTTGTAAGCCATGTGAACGTAATTGGGAATTACGTTAATTTTCATATTTAATTCCGTGTCTCTTGTCAATAACAATTTTACCTATTTTTGCTTACAGTAAAATATGAATGGCTGATACGGCGGTGCCACGCCCCTGAGTGTCATATTATTGATTTGTTTAAATACCTCTCAATATAAGGACGAACTTTTCCTTTACGATCCAACAGGCACCGAACCTCATTTATTTCAGACTCCGATCCAATCAAAGACCCCGTCGTATGGGCAGCACAAAGCCATCCTTTTCACCCCGCCACCATTGTACGATGCTGAAAACAAAGCCTTTGCCAGTATAAGACGGGGGGCTCACAATGTGGGGGGGGGGGGGGGGGTCGTCATTTGTTGGAGACTTCTGAACGGTATTTATTTTCCAAACAATTTTTCTGTATTTTATTGTTGTTGTTTGTATTGTTTAAAGGTTCAAAGAATGTGACCAAATATTTTTCAATGAGTTTCGATATGAAACTGATTTCAAGAGACACTGTTGGGACACGTACGTCAGGCTTCCTCTCTGTGAGAGGGAGTGGACCACACTCAATCTGCCTAGCCTTTTTCCAACTATGTTGGAGTCGGCTTCCAGTCTAACCGGATGCAGCTGAATACCAATATTTTACATGGAGTGACTGCCTATCTGACCTCCACAACCCAGTAACTGGGTAATACGATACCCCTTGGTAAGACTGGTTGTCAGACTTTCGGGCTTCTGACGACCCGTAACGACTGTCAAAGATCCACGAATGACAGCCGGGACCAAAACGGCTTAACGTGCTTTCCGAGGCACGGAGGAGTCTCGGTATGTAAAGATGGTCACCCATCCACTGACCAACCCCGGCAAGCGTAGCTTAACCTTTTGAATCGACCCGTGCGGCTGTTTTTACTTAGCCACGAGCTCCTCACTTAGCCACGAGCTCCTCCACCACACTAAACAGTGTAAAACCTATTTTAAAGCAGTCACGTTCTGCTGACTATTCACCACCTATTTAAATGAGGCCGAATATTCGCTTTTCCTTAAATCAAATAACTAATATTCAGTAGTTCGGTACAACCCTAGTTATAATGACAAAAATTATATTTGTTTGTCTATTACTATTCGGATAATACGGGACTGTCCTATAATTATCAGAGTTCGCTTTCAATCCAATATATTTAGAGGCGGAGTATTTTAGTCGTGTTTCGTCAACGAAATCAATATCGGTGGTGAATATCAGTCGTTATTCCGCTCCGCCGAGTGACTATAATCTACTGTTGACACTGCTCAGCGAGTCCGTACCACAGCATAGGTAGCTACAGAAGTGCAGCTCCATACAACTAGCGAAAACTGGCGCACGTATACATAGACGTGTACGTGTGTCGGTCTTAAGGCAGCAGCGCCAAGGTAGCCGCGGAATTCTAATTTTCTTACGTTTTCTGCAATTTGAAAGTCAGTATTAGGTTGTATGTAGATCAAATTATGATTCGCGACTGTAACAAGATATATTTACAGAATTATACTCATTAAAGTCATCAATACAATTCTTTAAGACCAGGTAATCCTGTTGAATGAGTATTTCGTGAAATCTTTATATTTGAGGGCATTTCTAACTTAAGGAGTTGGTATTGCTAATTTTAATGATAATAATTTTGTAAATACATACTTGTTACGGTCATCATAATAATCATAATCAGCCTATAACATTTTGCACTGCTGGGACACAAGCCTTCTCTCTGTGAGAGGATGTGGGCTTGAATCCACCACGCGGGCCCAGTGCGGGTTGGTAGATGTCACATATCTTCGAATTTTTGGTTTTAGGGCTTGCCGGTTTCCTCACGATGTTTTCCTTCACCCTTTTGAGAGCAATAGTGATGAAATTATTTACACAAAGTAAAGCTCGTCTGATTTCGAACCTACGACCTACCTCGTAAGTCGTGACCGTTACCACTGGGCCACTTCTGCTCTCGTTACGGTCGCGAATCATTATTATTTTGATCAACATACTACCCGTTCTGACCTGCAAATTGCAAGAAACGTAAAAATGTTTGAGTTTCGCAAATGCCAGGTCATGACTTCGTGAGTGCGCTTGCAGCTTGCACTCACTGTATGTACGTAGACGCGTGTCTATGTGTGCGTGCGTTCTCGCTCGACGTAAAGCTGACCTTCTGTACATGTTTGCTTTGTGTCGGTATCCTGCGCGGCTATTCTGTACACTGTCCACTAAATAAACGGTGGTGCCTAACAATTTTGAGTGGAATATGAATATATAATGTTCTTGAATTTATGTTGGGGACGGAAACAAAGATCTAGGGTCCTACCTACTCTTTGAATAAAGTGTTGCAGTTGCTTTTCCTTTAATAAAAATATAATAGAAAAGTCGCGGTGATTCTCCCGCATCTAAGGTTTCTAAGACATGCAGGGGCGCAGACAGGCAAATATTAGTCTGTTCAAGACTTGAATATTCTTTCTACTACATCTACAACGTAGTGTACTAGTGTGTGTGTGTGTGTGTGTGTTTCTACCCACGACAGAGTACATACAAGCTGAAGGCAGCGCACTAATTGTGCAGTTCATTTCCCAAGTTTGAATTATTAAGCTTTCCTTTATTTAATTTTTATTTACTACTAAAGCAACAAATTGAACTCGGGAAAGTATTTTTTTTTTCTGTATCCTACTTAACGCAGCAACCTGTCCTTAGACATTTAGCTGCTCTTTTGTTCGAAGTTATTCTGTAATTGGTCTTTGAAGCAGTGAGGAATTGTCCATTGACCCTTTCGCCTATTCTGTTGGGAATCGGTTTATTAGAGTTGGAACACTGTTCCTCCTCAGTCTTGTGTACACAATACTTCCAGATTACATTCCAGAGACATATTCGGTTAATTTTTTCTGGTAGTTTTCACTACGGGCAGTGATTTCTTGTATCACCGTTTTGAGCTTCAGATCTAGCAGGATGTATGTATTATATATGCATTTAGGGATGTTATTTATTTTTATCACGTTATTTACAACAAATTGAACTCGGGAAACTATTAATAATAATAAACATTTATTTCCACAAAGATGCCCTGAAAACGTGAAGTTTACAACATCTGATAAATCCTTTGTGGTAGACTGGTATCTGCACTAGGAAAACCTGTCACACGGATTACCAGGCCTTCCCAAAACCAGATGACCCGACGGACGTCGCAAGTTGTCCTGTCATAATGTCAATCTATAGGAAAATTATTTTCCGTTTTTCAGAGGTATCTAAATTTTGTCGACATTTTTTCCAAATTTATATAAACTCACGCCTTCTTCTCATGGGGGTAGGTAGAAACTACAGAACGCCACCTGCTGCAATCCTACCTTTCATACCTACTCCTTTTGCCTCGTTTACATTCATACAACTGGTCATACACGAACGTAGGTTGCGAATACTCGCACCACTTCCAAATTATTTCCATAAAAACATAATTCTGACTATTACGAACGTTTCAAAGCAAAAAATCGCCAAATTGGTCTCAAGCGATGCGCTTACTAACGAACTGCATTTCATTTTTATTCATATAGATTATTTTTATTTTAACCTTTGGTAGGAGAACACAGTAAACAAAAATAAAGGAAGAAAACAATATAAAATTTAAAATGAACTATTTTGAAGCATTTTCCTGATGCAAATGAGTTTGTCTCATCACTACAAGCCTGACACTCCATTCCACATTTCCCTTTGAACAAATTATAATTACATTTTCATTGTGCCGTGAACGTGACATATGTTACGTGTTACACGTTACATTGTTCCCTCCAATATCTGCTGCCATTATTGTGGCGAATCTGTTTCCAGCAAACATGTTTAGACTAATTAGATGATTCGCTAATTACTCTGTGTTTTACACTGCGGTGGACAGATTGTCTCCTAACAAACAAGAATATGTTGACAATTTGTTGATGGGTGAATAGGCAGAGATTTATGGGAGTTTGAGTATAAATAAGGACGTTTGCATGTGGCGTTTTCGAAAGTTTGAGTATAAATAAGGACATTTCCAGTGTTTGCATGTGGTGTTTTCGAAAGTTTGAGTATAAATAAGGACATTTCCAGTGTTTGCATGTGCGTTGTCGAAAGTTTGAGTATAAATAAGGACATTTCCAGTGTTTGCATGTGGTGTTTTCGAAAGTTTGAGTATAAATAAGGACATTTCCAGTGTTTGCATGTGGCGTTTTCGAAAGTTTGAGTATAAATAAGGACATTTCCAGTGTTTGCATGTGGTGTTTTCGAAAGTTTGAGTATAAATAAGGACATTTCCAGTGTTTGCATGTGGCGTTTTCGAAAGTTTGAGTATAAATAAGGACATTTCCAGTGTTTGCATGTGCGTTGTCGAAAGTTTGGTGCAATGTCTAACTATCAAGATTTATTGCGGTTCTAGGATTTGTAAGATTATTTCCTTACTAGCTTTTGCCCGAGGCTTCGCTTGCGTTAATTTAGAATTTAACAATCAATTCGGGTTGCACTCTGCTTGTAATAATATAATTCAATGATGATTCGAAAGACACGTGGCGCCATCTATTATCATACGAACGTTATTGTTGTTTTCCTCGGGAACAGTACTTTTTTCGGTATGAAAGGTAAGTTCGTTTCTGTACAGCTGACAACGTATATCAAAATTTCAGGATGATCGGTTCAGTGGTTTAGGCGTGAAAAAGTAACAAACAAACTTACTTTCGCATTTATAATATTAGTTAGGATCATATTTTTGCTCATTATCAATAACTAGCTGCGCCCCGCGGTAGCACCCGCGTAGACTGGGATAAAAAGTAGCCTATGTGTTAATCCAGGGTATAAGTTATCTACATACCAAATTTCATCCAAATCGGTCTAGCCGTTTGAGCGTGAAGAAGTAACAAACACACACACACACTCACACTCACAAACATTCGCCTTTATAATATTAGTTTAATTATTTTATTATTTAACATTCTTTTTCTTACCTCCTTATGTATCTCCTAAAGAACTCACCAAATTTCCTTGTGTTTCATTTGCTGGTACGGAATTCGGCATTAAAAATTTCAAACTTGTAAAATATTCCCACGTGCTTACATAATTTTCATCTGTGCCTTGTCCGCTCTTCTTTTTTTTTAGTTTTCTTAATTCATTATTTAATTGCGTTCGTAAATTGTGCAATTTTCTATTTATTTCTGATGCAGTAGTATTATATTGTTCTGCCAAACTTTCTACCGTTGCTGACTTCTTTACTAGATGTTTATAATCCGGGTTTGATACTTGCCCTAGTTCTGGCAGCGCTTCATAATATGAAATCAAAGATTTTATTTCCTCTGCAGTCCACGCGCGTGACGCCATGTTGGTCTAGCTATAAATTTCGTACAGGTTCGAAATTCCGGACACTTGTGTCGGACACTGCACACGCCCTGTCTCCACGGCTGCTACACAGACACTGAGCGACACCGCACACTACATCTGCAACTAAGTGTCGCGGCAGTGGACACACATAGACAGTCGATGTATACACTTGAGTGTCGAGTGTCAGTGTCGTCGTGTATCCTGAGCTTAATTTAATTTATTGGAAGACTGAGTTATGACTAGGTCATAGTGGTTTAAGTAGAATACCTGTCTGCAACTCTAAACCTTATTATAAAACTGCTACTTTTAAACTCTATGCAAAGTAAGCCCGCTCTTTACCCATTCCACACTCTACTTGATAGTTATTATTAGATGTTACTATGATAAACGAAAGTTTAAATTTACCAAACACTCGCACAAACCCACGGCTTTCATCTCGAAATACTTACAAACAAACGTAAGACATAATGGAGTTTAGTACTAGGAATAAATACTGGGATAATTTCACAAAGAGTTGCAGGAATACGTAGTTGCATGCACTGAGGAGAACGCGTTTAATGCGAACGTGACAACTACAATCTCGTGACCCACTATTCCTAGATAAGACAATATTAGATTATGTCAGTTGGACACAAAATATACAGGCTGTAAGTGTAAACAGTGGCAACCTTTTAAGGGGTCAATGTACTCATCATAATGAACAACTTTTACTATGGGACCAAACCTAAAATAGCAAAAAAAAATCAGCTCTTCCCTACATTTTGACGAATTATGAGAACATAAATGTACCTACGGAACACTGATTTTTTTCGCGATTTCCAGTTTGTTCCGATAGTCAAAGTTGTTTATAATTATGAGTACAATGACCCCTTAAAAGGTTGCTACTGTTTACACGTACACCCTGTATTATACCTAATTTATACAGGGTGTCCAAGAACCTGGCGTCCAACTGGATTCCCACGATGCCCCAAGTTCTAACAGTACTCAGAAAAATATTTTAAAAAATCCACCCCATGTACTTACAGAATTATACTGATTTCAAAAAAAAAGGGGAAATGAGCACCCTGTGACATACTTTTGAATGCTGTGACTGCTAATGCTGATAATTTCGATATTTCTTGGAGGTTTTGTAATCTAGGGTATTGCTGTGTCTAAATAGAATGTAAAAATAAAGTACTTATTGTACCATTTTAAAATAAAATATTATTTTAACTAAAGGTGATATGGAAAACTATTGAATTTCGCAACTTTGACCGACTGTAGTGTAAAAAAAATTTACCAAAATAGTATGGCAAGTGACGTCAAATTTTGACGCGTTTATTCCTCTTTTTAAAAAGTTATAATACTTACACATTAATTTGAAAAAAAAAAATTTGATAATATTTTTACTCAACAACCCAATTTTTACGATGTCTAACAGAATTCTTAGAAAGAAAAATTTACGACGAATTGAATCTAACCTCTAAAGAATTACTATTGTATGCTCATAAAAATAACAACAGGCCTCTCAAAAAACAGGTTAGACCGTAAGGGACGGTATGTGCATGCATCTCACCATAGTGATTCGTTATTACAACAGGAGGGAGCAAGACAGAAACTATCTTTGCGATTTGCTGGTTCTTCTTTATGGTACCCCATTATTCAGGTAAGAGAGAAGAAGAAGAGCACAGCACACAGTATTCTCCAAAAAGAAGAATATCATCCGTACCACGTACAGCGAGTGCAAAGTCTTTTACCTCGAGACTATCCGAGCCGAGTCGCGTTTTGTGAAACAATCCTGCAAAAACATCGAGAAGACGAAAACTTTATCGACAAAATTTTGTGGTCAGATGAATCAACATTTAAGAAGGATGGCTACATGAACCTACACAACTTGCACGAGTGGCATGTGGAAAATCCGCACTTGATGCGAGAAGATAGATCCCAGTACCGGTTCAAAGTGAACATGTGGACCGGTATTCTCTGTGGGAATATTATTGGTCCATTTGAGATGCCCGAGAATTTGACTGGCGAATCATATTTAAATTTTCTTCAAAATGATTTGCCAAACTTACTAGAAGAGACCCCACCAGATATGTGGTTCCAACACGACGGCTGTCCAGCACATTTTCGCGTATCCGTTAGAGAGTTTTTGGACGAGCAATACCCGAACAGGTGGATTGGGCGATCAGGAACAATCCCGTGGCCAGCCCGCTCACCTGACTTAAATCCGCTGGATTTTTTTTTCTGGGGAACTATGAAGGAGCTCGTTTATGCGAAGCCCATTAATGACATCGCTGACCTTCGTGAGAAGATAACACAAGCAGTGCAGGTGATACGTCAAAAAAGTTACTCGCGAAACATAAAGCGGTCCTTTTTAAGGAGAGTGAGAGCTTGTATTGCCGCGGGTGGTCAACATTTTGAACATTTATTGTAATAAAATATCTTTAAACTAACATTCTTTGCTTTTATTCTACTGGGAACCCATCTACCTGTGTGTATTTCCTTCTTGCTCACTCTTGGAACCGAAGTAAATAATAGTAGTAACATAACAGTTTCTAAGATAAGAAAGGGTCCGACAGTTACCGTTAGTAGGTAGGCACTTCGTAAAAATTGGGTTGTTGAGTAAAAATATTATCAAATTTTTTTTTTTCAAATTAATGTGTAAGTATTATACCTTTTTAAAAAGAGGAATAAACGCGTCAAAATTTGACGTCACTTGCCATACTATTTTGGTACATTTTTTTTACACTACAGTCGGTCAAAGTTGCGAAATTCAATAGTTTTCCATATCACCTTTAGTTAAAATAATATTTTATTTTAAAATGGTACAATAAGTATTTTATTTTTACATTCTATTTAGACACAGCAATACCCTAGATTACAAAACCTCCAAGAAATATCGAAATTATCAGCATTAGCAGTCACAGCATTCAAAAGTATGTCACAGGGTGCTCATTTCCCCTTTTTTTTTGAAATCAGTATAATTCTGTAAGTACATGGGGTGGATTTTTTAAAATATTTTTCTGAGTACTGTTAGAACTTGGGGCATCGTGGGAATCCAGTTGGACGCCAGGTTCTTGGACACCCTGTATAATCATAAGGCACACTTTTTAACCCTCATATTTACAAATTCCTATGAAATAAGCAGGCGTGCACTTCCTCAGTAATAATCCTATATTATTATGTTCGGTTCTTAGGTAATATCCCAATGGGTACCTACTGTGGACTAATTATGTGATTCTGAGCTTTTTTCTAAGTAGGAAGTAAGACCAAGACTTGACATCAGCACAACAGAATATCCTCGTTAATGCCTCGCTGGTGTAGTGGACGCAAGCGCTACTGCTGAGCACGAGGTCCTGGGTTCGATTCCTAGCTCGGGCAAGGTTTATCGGGTTTTTTTATCTGGAATTTCTCAGTAGCAGCTCGGAGTCTGGATTTGTGCTGTTGATGGCAACAGGCTCGCCCCCTATTACATGGAACTTATACATAAGTGGTAAGTTGTGGGTATAGTATAGCTGCACCTCCCTCTGCCAACTCATCGGGGAATAGTGGCGTGATGTTATGTACTGAATTAGCCCGACAAGTCGAGCCCGTCGCGTACTTGTAGCTTCATACATAAAATGCAGAGTGCGCCTGGCCTGCTCCTACTACAATAATGTATTTTACTATCAAGCTCTAATAGTCTCGTGGGCTTCAGCAGGAAATGTAAGGAGATGAATACGTACAAGTTTCAAACCAATTATCTAATCTATGAAACTAAACGAAGCACGTTATTCAATAACGTCTTCACACTGAACGCTAATTGGCGCGCGTTTGATACATTTAGACGCGTCTCCATTGTCGCGCGTCGCGTCTCGTCGCGCGATGCGCTGTGTGTCGCACGCCTAATTGCTGAGACAAATTACACCGTGATTAGATGCAGTTTGTAACTACTTATATGTTTGAAACTGTGGCGTGGCTAGCGGTAAACGGACAAATTAATTAATAATATGTAATGAAACCCTCAACACTATTTAATTGGGGCAAACAATTATTTTAATTGGAGCAGCGCTTAGAATTTAATGCTTAGTTTGAAATTGAAGTGCTTTGTGGTGTTATTTAAATTGTGTTACTTGGGAATCGTAGGTTTCATTTTATTTCATTTAGGGCTAATTTTTCAACAGTCAGATAACTTTTATCTGAAGAATAAATATGACAGTATGACATATTTTCTATACAAAAGCTGTCAAACCGCCATATTTATGCCATAAATAAAAGTTATGTGACGATTGAAAAATTAGCCCTTAGAGACAGCAATGAAACGAAAAATTTTTAAAAATACTTATTGAAAAAGAAAATAAAAAATGCCAAAATGGTTTTAAATGTCATTTTGTTGATGTTTAATTATTTTCTTTATATATTGTCAACCATTTAGTGGAACAAGGCCATCGTCTGAAGAACGAGGCAAAAGCTTTCATCTAAATCCTATTTAGGTATTGAAAATAACTTGTAAAACATAGCAGACGAAACACCCACACGTTCTGTCACACGCACGCTAATAAACCAAGTTAAACTTAGAAAGTTTTTAACGGTCAAAAAAGGAGGTTCTGTATTCGACCTGTATGTACGTTTGTATGTCTGTGATTTTCTCAAAAACTAATGAACCAATTTTGATAATTCTTTCTTTCTTTCTTGAAAGTATGTACATCACGATCTACATACTTTCAGGAAGGTTTTAAGTAATTATTCTTATGTACGAAGTTATATGCATAAATGTACTGTATATCAGGATTTCTAAGGCCGTAAACACACGACGTATTTTATACGCGCCACCTACGCGCGTTCACAGAAACGCGCGTCGACGCGACGGCGTGTATACTTCCTTACTAAACTTGAGAAACCCGCACGGTTTGCGTTGCAAATGCGTTATTCGAGCGCCGAAGGACGGTGCCTGAAAAAAACGTGGTGTGTAAAAGCTAAGCAGATTTTGATGATTCTTCTTTTCGTTTGGGCTTATGTAATTGTATACTTATTTAACTAAAAATAGTAAAATAAATTTACTTTAAAAAAGTAAAAACTGACTTTAAAAACCTAAAACGAATAAAATAACTTTCATAAAAAACTTAACAGCTTCAGAAGTCGGTCTTCAATTCTTCAATGCACCTTAGCTCGGCACCGACTTCAGAAGCTGTTAAGTTTTTTTTATGAAAGTTATTTTATTAATTTTAGGTTTTTGAAGTTTGAAACTGTGGCGTGGCTAGCGGTAAACGGACAAATTAATTAATAATATGTAATGAAACCCTCAACACTATTTAATTGGGGCAAACAACCCCAACTGTTTGTTTGTGTTTGAACTGTGTTTTTGAAGTCGGTTTTTACTTCTTTTAAATGAAATGTATTCAAATAACTTCCGAAGTTATCTTGGACATTACCCACATCGGTGAAGTAAAACATCCTGAGGAAACCTGGACTTACAATTAGTATGCGTCTGATGTCGCCAACCCGTCCTGACCAATAATTGGCTGCTGTCACAAAGGCAAAAAAAAATCGCGAACAGACATAGGGTTGAGCCATTCATAAATAATGCTGCGGCGGATACCGGCTCTAATTGCAGCGTATCCGTATCCGCAACGTTATCCGCGATTGATTTGTTGTCCGACCCTGTCTGTGCCCACATCCGGCATCGTTCGGGATTTCATATCAAATGTCCGAAGCTATAAATAATTTTGCCTCCAGACTGGTATTGACGGTCGCGTTTTTGCGGATATAAATATTCGGTGAATGACCCACTGGTATTTTAATAAAAGGATAGCAGTGATATTCACCTACGGTCTTACGATACATTTGTTTGCAAAAAGTTGGGAGGGTGAAGGTAGCCGCACTTAGGGCTCTAGCGGCTCTAGCCAACGTTTGCAAAAAGTTGGGAGGGTGAAGGTAACCGCACTTAGGGCTCTAGCGGCTCTAGCCAACGTTTGCAAAAAGTTGGGAGGGTGAAGGTAGCCGCACTTAGGGCTCTAGCGCCTCTAGCCAACGTTTGCAAAAAGTTGGGAGGGTGAAGGTAGCCGCACTTAGGGCTCTAGCGGCTCTAGCCAACGTTTGCAAAAAGTTGGGAGGGTGAAGGTAGCCGCACTTAGGGCTCTAGCGCCTCTAGCCAACGTTTGCAAAAAGTTGGGAGGGTGAAGGTAGCCGCACTTAGGGCTTTAGCGCCTCTAGCCAACGTTTGCAAAAAGTTGGGAGGGTGAAGGTAACCGCACTTAGGGCTCTAGCGGCTCTAGCCAACGTTTGCAAAAAGTTGGGAGGGTGAAGGTAGCCGCACTTAGGGCTCTAGCGCCTCTAGCCAACGTTTGCAAAAAGTTGGGAGGGTGAAGGTAGCCGCACTTAGGGCTCTAGCGCCTCTAGCCAACGTTTGCAAAAAGTTGGGAGGGTGAAGGTAGCCGCACTTAGGGCTCTAGCGGCTCTAGCCAACGTTTGCAAAAAGTTGGGAGGGTGAAGGTAGCCGCACTTAGGGCTCTAGCGCCTCTAGCCAACGTTTGCAAAAAGTTGGGAGGGTGAAGGTAGCCGCACTTAGGGCTCTAGCGGCTCTAGCCAACGTTTGCAAAAAGTTGGGAGGGTGAAGGTAGCCGCACTTAGGGCTCTAGCGCCTCTAGCCAACGTTTGTCGACCTAACTTTGGCTGGGTCACTGATGTTTTTTGGCAAAATATTAGATTAAAAACTACAGAGAAGTAAGTAACTATTATAATATTATCATCACCATTTTATTCAGGTAGGTACACACAAAACAATTAGTATATAGAAAAATACATAAAGATAGAAGAAGAGCACAAAGGTACTGTTTGTTTCAACAGATTTTTTTTCCAGCAGAGCTGCGACTGGAGAGTTGGATAAGAAACGTGGACATAGTGTGTAAGAAGACAATACAGGAAAACTTAAATTAGTCCCCTCCCTCCATTGCACCCTTACAGCTGCTATTGTTAAGTATTTTATTCAGTCTCAAAATGCATAAATACTTGACACAGACTCGTTGTTTTATCACACAGAAAGTAAGAACGCCTTTTCTGTACGCCTTTGTGTCAAGAGAATAAGTCTCCTTAAGTTATTTAAAAGCAAGAAAATATGTATGTATATAAACGAAAACCGATCGTCCTGCGACCTCGCGCTGTGTCTCTAATGTATTCGTCCGCATTCTGCATCGCAGCCGGTTCAGGGCCGGTCAGGAGCCGAATATCCAAGGCTTTTAAATTATGACACAAGTCGAAGGCCGAATATTTACCCCCTGAAATTTTGCATAAGTATTCCTACCGCATTGTTTATGCCGCGGTGTTGTTAATGACGACGTAATGCGATATAACTCTGCTGTCATTAGGCCTCTGCCTCGAATTTTGCGGGCAGTGGGGCGGCGGCGGCGGCGGTGCGTCTCGCATTGTCCCGCCCCGCTTCCGCGCCGCTGTTATCGAGGTCCGGTCCATTTGTTTTTACGCATAAAATCCGGCCGCTCCCGCGCCGCCGCCGCCGCCGCCGCCGCTGCCGCCCCGCTGCCCGCAAAATTCGAGGCGGAGGCTTTAAAGAGTCATTTGAGATCTGAAGCTTTATAATGACAAGCTATCTCTCTCTATTCCAAAATTGTAATAAACTGAGATCCATTTTGCTGCAAGGCTTTGTCATTTATGTAGTATTTGACGAAATATCCTAACCGTAATAAATGACAGGCTGTTTTTAGATTTTCGGCTACAAACCTGAAGAATTCGACTTTCGCATATTAAATTAGTTAAACCACATTCCTATTAGGGACCATAATTTGTCTTTATTTATCAAAGCACATACATTCAATAAGTACATTAGTAATCGTTAGATATAATCGCATACCTTCAAGGTTACGCGCGATAGGGCTGGGCAGACGGTAGCGAGTCATAAATCAAACAGGCCCATTTATCAAATGGTTACACGAGTATAGCTACCTTAGTATTTGTGTGCGGACATTTATTATTTAATGGCGTTTAAGGCTTGTGCACACAGGAGGGGCATTATGGTGGTACTTTGGTGATTATTGTGTTAAATCGTTGTTCTTTCACAATTAAGAAAATAAAATGACACTCAAAACAATGCCCTGTTTTATGACTATTTTATCCTAAAAAGTCAGAGATGACATTTCAAGCAAGCCTATTTTTCGGTCAAACGATCATTCGGGCAAACATTCTTCGGGCAGGTGAACTTCGGGCAAACGTGACGCACTATAACATTTTTGCTGCCTGCTTTGATCCCCATACAAGAACAAATCGTATTACCCATTAGCTGGGTTGTGGAGGTCAGACAGGTCCATGTAAACTACTGGTATTCAGCTGCATCCGGTTAGACTGGAAGCCGACCCCAAGATTGTTGGGAAAAATTGTATTGCTTCAAGTATGATTTTGGACATGTGGGTGTTCTGTACTTGTGAGAAGAATATTTTTAAGGAGAGTTGTATTTTTCATGTCGAAAATAATTAAAGACATGGAAATGCTCTGTTGGGGCTTCCCGCGCACGTATTCTTTTCTCTTCATTTACCAGTTGTTTTTTTGTATTCCGAATAAAATAAACAACTTTCTCTATTTCTTTAAAGAGCCTTTTGAAGTGTTCATGTTGACTTGGCGCCTACATAACAATTCACTTGTCTTTTTAATCAAAAGGATGGGAACAACACACGTGCGACAATAAGAAATGGTTGGAAATTGCGTATTGGCCATTATTATAGCCTGAAGTGAATTATGTGATCGGTAAAGAGAAGGCGACACGTGTCGCCTAAAGTTAAGCCTTTTCTTTATTTCTTTTTGTGTCTACTATAAATACTACTTTATTCTTTGTAAGGGGTCACACACAATCTACTAATTAATCAATATTTCCTTGTTTAGTGGGTTTTCATAACCAATGGATTTTCATCTAAAGTGGCAGATGTATGAGGTCACCTAGGTACTATAAAGTACAGAGGTAAGATGCTCAAATATTTTACAAATCACAAAAGTGCAAGCAATTTACTTAATGTTTTTATTTTACCTTTACTTACTCCATCCGGTTAGATAATTAACCAAAAGGTCAACAAAAATGGTAAAGAGCCCAAAAAATAGGTACAACGAATTATAACGTTGCTAAATTAAAGACTATACGAGGGTCATTCAATAAATACTTAGCCTACAAAAAGTAAACGAAAATTTTGGAAAAGTGGCAATTTATTTTTCAACATAGTCTCCTTTTAGTTCGATACACTTAGCCCAGCGATGATCCAACTTTTTTAACCCGTCCGAAAAATAGTTTTTTCAAACTCTGCAAAATAGGCCTCCGTGGCGGCGATGACCTCCTCATTCGATCCATATCTATTCCCGGCGAGTGATTTTTTCAGATTAGGAAACAGAAAGAAGTCACAAGGGGCCAAATCTGGAGAATACGGTGGATGGGGCAGCAATTCGTAGCGTAATTCGACCAATTTGGCCATGGCAACGGCAGACGTGTGAACCGGTGCGTTGTCGTGGTGAAACAGCACTTTTTTCTTCGCCAGATGGGGTCGTTTTTTCTTTAATTCGGCGTCGAATCGGCCCAATAAATCGGCATAGTAAAGCCCTGTAATTGTTTTACCCTTCTCTTGTTTTGATTGCTCCTTGGTCTCTGGTGTGTACCAGTGGATCCAGGTTTCATCGGCGGTCACAAAACGACGCAAAAACTCCGCTGGATTCCGCTTAAACAGCGCCAAACACGTCTCCGATGTGGTCTCACGGTTGCGCTTGTTTTCTGGTGTGAGTAAACGCGGCACCCATCGCGCCGACAGCTTTCTCATGCCGAGTTCCTCGTGAAAAATATGATGCACTGTTCCTTCTGAAATGCCTACAGTCTCAGCTAGCTCCCGAACCTTCAATCGGCGATCTGCCAATACGAGATCATGGATTTTTTTAATGTTTTCCTCCGTAGCAGCTGTTTTCGGTGCACCTGGACGTGGTTCATCAAAAACCGACGTACGGCCACGTGCAAACTCGTTGAACCAATTCTTGACGGTGGCCATCGATGGAGAAGAGTCACCGTACACAGCATCCAAGCGCTCTTTGATTTCGATGCGCGTTTTCCCTTCCAAAAATAGGAATCGAATCACCGAACGATATTGCTCTTTTTCCATTTTTGTAAAACCGATCGACACGTTCGCTTCCATAAGTTGTCAAATTAAAACAAATGAAGGGATTGGAATGAAAATTTGAAAAAAGAATTAAAAAAGAATGTGCTACACTGTGGTAAAACTCTTTTGAAACTACAGCGCCCTCTGGCAATGAGGCTAGGTACTTATTGAATGCACCTCGTAACTGTGACGTAACATGACAACTGAAGTGCTATCTGCCTAGACTTTTCCCAACTATGTTGGGGTCGGCTTCCAGTCTAACCGGATGCAGCTGAATACCAGTACTTACTTTACTTGGAGCGACTGCCTCTCTGACCTCCACAACCCAGTAACTGGGTAATACGATATCCCTTGGTAAGACTGGTTGTCAGTCTTTCGCGCTTCTGACGACCCGTAACGACTGTCAAAGATCCACGAATGACATCCGGGACCAATGACGAGTTTTGGTATGTAAAGCCATCCACGGAGCAACCGCGGCAAGCGGATCGACCCGTGCGGCTGTAATTACTTAGCCACGAGCTCAACTGAAGCGACAGGTATTGTTACGTTTATTATTTGGTTGTTTTGTTTACCTTTAGTTAAGTTACACGTGCTATGTTTTAAATTTGTAAATCTTATATGTTGTAAATTATTTCATGAATTGTTAATTAGCTACACTACCGAATTGGGACGCTGTAATGGTAGCGTATGTAACCATTTTGACAATGAGCCTTATAAAGGCTTCCTGTCAATTTTCGCCTTATTACATAGGTCTTAACTATAACTAACGGCCCGCCAAATACAATAAGCCGAAGAAAGGCCACGTAAACAACATAAATCATTAGACGAAACTAACTTAACCCTAAAATGTTCCAGTTTCAATTACTAAGCGTTACGCGTGTAAAGTTGAGGAGTTGCACGCCGCGAACCAATTAGAGGGAAGGAAATTAATTCGGTGACGAAACGTGTCGACGCGTCTTGTTGACGAGAGCGACGCTGCCGAATGAACGCGCCGCGCCGCCCGCCGCGGGAGGGTTAGGGAAATGGGAACTTTTTGAATTTGGAAACTTTGTGAGCAGAACACGTATAGGGACTTTTTTATCTGTGTTGTAAGTTCGCTGTCATATTGTTTTTGGTGTGACGTAACAACCCGACCCAAAACAAATGAGACATGAAATGTCCTTTGGAATAAAAGATAAAAAAATTAAAGCAGTTGCCACTGCCCACATCAAGTCCTTCAATGTTTCGTTCTTTGGAATCCTAATCGCTTACGGCCCCTATGGGAAGTGATAATACCTCCTTACATTAAATTAGCAATGCCAGCATCTTTCTCCACCTATCCTGAAGAGATGTATCTATTCATACAGGCTTCCTCTTAATTACTGAAACCTTACCAATAGTGATATAATTTTCGAGTGAGATGTAACCTTCACATCGTTCCTGCCAATCGAGACTTCAGTCAGCTTCGATCGTTTTGCCATCACAAGTTCGGAAGGGAAGTAATTTGCATGTAGGAGACGCACTCCGTAACGAATTTGTATGACACGCCGAATTTGGCACTTTCCAATGACAAATAACTACAAAGAATTGATAACAGAAGGTCTACTCCAAATTGAAAACTACTAGTTATTGCCACAAAAGTGTTGCATTTGTTTTATTATTGTCTAAAAATCCTCTTAGTAGGAACGGCATCTGCTGGTGGTTTTTTGTCGTTATCTTCGACAGCCACTCGTTTTGGTAATGCTTTTGTTTTGTAGGGTGTAGGCCACAAGTGTCACAACCCTCCCGTATTTCACGAATTACTGCAGCCACTTTTTGTAGGAATTCAAGAACTATGGGAGGATTTCTTCACTAACTGTGACGACTGGGTGTTTTGTCTTTAGGCTCCAGAACTAATTAGTCCAGCTTGCGACACCGGACATAGGACGTCCATTAGTTACAGTATGAAGATGAGGCCATTTAATTCGATGTTCGTAATGTATGGACGTTTAATCAATGTGGCGCGTATAAGGATTTCTCAGGTGGGATGGCGCCGTGAAAAAAAAACTATTTATTCCGTCAGTTAGATTAAGTATAAAAAAAAAATATTAAGACACGTATTTTTTGTTTTATCATATTAATAAAAAAATACTATAGATAAAACGCATTAAAGTTGGGGAGTAGGGGCTAGCGACGTCACAACTATAACGAACTACGTATAAAATCTAGCAAGGAGTGACGTTATGCCACATTTTAACTCAATGTATCGCCGTAATCTTTTGATTACGTAGAAAAAGAAAAAATATGTGTCCAATATTTTTATACAGGTATGTAGGTACCTAATCTAAATGACGGACAAAATAAACTGTTTAGTCATCATCCCTTTCAAACGTATGGAAGCAGTTTACCTATTTATTTTGTTAGGATTCAAATAGTTAGTTCATAATATGTCTTTTTATATTCTTTTTAGGGTTTCGTACCTCAAAAGGATAAAACGGAACCCTTATAGGATCACTCGTGTGTCTGTCTGTCTGTCCGTCTGTCACAGCCAATTTTCTCCGAATCGAATGGACCGCTTAAGTTGAAATTTGGTACACATATGATTTTCTGTGACCCAAACACGGACAGGTAAAGTAAATAAATGAATTTTGAATATGGGGGTCACATTTGGAGGGCAAATAAGAAAATTAAAAAAAAAGTTTTGCAAACTATACCTTGTTACATATCAAATGAAAGGGCTTACTATGAGGGTCTCAAATATATTTTTTTTATAATTTTAAAATAAATTATTTTAAAGTTATTTAAGAAAATAACGAAAATTGACCATTCCCCCCCCCCTTATCTCCGAAACTACTGAGCCTAAAATTTTGAAAAAAATTCAGAAAATAGATCTTTACCTGTAGATTACAGGAAAACCTATAAGAAGTCTGTGGTCTTAAAATAACATGACAAATCTCTCAATATTGTGAGTACAAACTTACATTTACAGTTGGAATGTACGGAAGAACATGTTTTTCAACTACAATGTTAAGTTTGTTCTTGGAATAATTCATCCCAACTACGGAACCCTTCTTTGTGCATGGTCCGACACGCACTTGGCCGGTTTTTTTTTGTTGCTGGCTTGTATTTTTTTTTTATTATTCATGTAATTTATTATTTTTTAATCGTGCTTTTGTTTTTGTGCGTCTTTTCTGTGCACCAAATAAACGATTTATCTATCTAAGAAAATACTTGATTGTAGTCAAAAAGTTGGTTGATATTTACTAAATTAGAAAAAGAATTAGAATTTGTACTTATTGTAGGTACCGTTTTTTTAGGGTTCCGTACCTCAAAAGGAAAAAAAACGGAACCCTTATAGGATCACTCGTGTGTCTGTCTGTCTGTCTGTCCGTCTGTCACAGCCAATTTGCTCCGAATTTAATGGACCGATTAAGTTGAAATTTGGTACACATATGACTTTCTGTGACCCAAACACGGAAGGGTAAAGAAAATTAAAAAAAAAAGTTTTGCAATCTACACCATGTGGCATGTCAAATGAAAGGGTTTACTATGAGGGTCTCAAATATATTTTATTTATAATTTTAAAATAAATTGTTTTGAAGTTATTTAAGAAAATAGACGAAAATTGACCATCCCCCCCCCCCCCCTTATCTCCGAAACTACTGAGCCTAAAATTTTGAAAAAAATACAAAAAATAGATCTTTACCCGTAGATTACAGGAAAACCTATAAGAAGTCTGTGGTCTTAAAATAACATGGTAAATCTATCAATATTGTGAGTACAAACTTACATTTACAGTTGGAATGTATGGGAGAATATTTTTTTCAACTACAATGTTATGTTTGTTCTTAGGATAAATTCATCCCAACTACGGAACCCTTCGTTGTGCGTGGTCCGACACGCACTTGGCCTTTTCTTTCTGAACTGAATAAAGTTTTTTTTTTTTTGTTTCAACATTACTTTGCAATTGAAGGTTAGGATTATGCAAATTACTTTATTTATGGTAGTTCGGTTTGAGTTTTATTACAACGGCACCTTGACGTTCTTCATGTACGGCTTGCAGACTTTCAGCTATAACACAAAGTGAACTCTTCACTCACGGGTCTACAGTGACAACTGCTGTATTTCTGGTAGAAACATAAATTCATTATCATATCTTCATTCACAATTTATCCAAGGACAACTTCTACCGCAAAAATGACAACTTCTAAACGTTATAACACAAACCGACACTACGTCATCGCTGTCATCCTACCCTCAAAACTTAATAGTTTTGTGTTATCATACGAGTTGTAACAACAACTGTTCTGTTGTTCTACTAACCGCACGTTAGTAACACTTGAGCTGCGAAAACCTCTCTTATTGCTAAGACATAAAGGCGCTGCTGATGTCAAATTGTTACCACAGACAAGCAGTTGTTCCGTTCTTCCGAGTGCGGTAGACCAGTGCCAGATAACTTTGTGTGTGGGCTCTGTGGTTGCGGTGCGCGGTGCCCGGAAGTTGGAAAAGTGTTGTGTTTGGAGCAATGGATCTTCTTCGAAAACGGTGGAGGTATTGAATTCAGCTGTGTTCTTTTAGTCAGTATGAAAGGTGTAATTTTAATAGACCAAGACATTATGACTAAGTGGTTCTTCCATGTTAGCTGTTCGATTAATCGTGATTATTACCTAAAGGTTACATTGGATTTGGAAGACAGCAGGAAGTTTGTGCTCATCCTTATATCAAGATATAAGTCCTTAATAAAGTCTTCAACGACGACACGGACTAGAAAAAAAGAAGGACTCCGCGCCACGCTTATCGAAAGTGAAGCACCTTACCGATCTATGTGTGTGATTTGACAAAGACGCCGTCATGTCACATAATGGCGGTCGGCATACTATGATGTAAATGTGTGCGTGAGGCGCATGTTTGTACAAACGGTCCATACTGTGCTTCACCAATATGACCTATTTATTCTCGAACTGCTATGAAAAGTCGATTACTAATATGAAAATAATAATGTGGGAAAGTAGGATTATTTAACGGTGAAGATCTAAATATAATTATGCCATGTATACCTAGGAGCCTTCATTTATAAAGTTTCTGAACCAGAAAAGTATGTACTTAGCAGTTAATATCATGTGAATTCATGTGCTTGCTTATCTTAATCACCGTTAATTGCAAAAGTCACTTATAAAATCATGCTCTACAATATCAATGTAAGAAAGACATAAATGTTCAAATAACTAGCATAGATTCAGCGTGTGGAAGTCAAACGACGGGAATGAGTAATGTTAGGTTCTCCAGGCGGCATGTGACCTACCTGTGACAGTTATGAGCCTCATATGACTTACGAGCCCAAACGGATTCCTCGTAAAACTTTTACGAGTTTCGCGAAGAATAGATTTATGTATATCAAACAAAATAACGCGAAATCGTACCCTTCAGCGTAAAACTTTATCTGGAAGAAAACAGTTTTGTTTAGGATAACAGTAAATATTTGTGACTGCGATTATTTATTGTGCTTGTGATTTCTGTCTATCGCTGGCAATTCTAGTAGCTTACTAGGTATTCCTGTTCATTTAAAATGTTAAATGATATAATACGCTTGCTCTATGTTTGGATTGAACTCGCGACTTCTCGTTGAGCTATTATCATTATCATCCACTGTGTGTCCGACCTCCCCCACTGTTGGGCATAAACTTCTCTTTGATCGGGCCAGGCTCTAAGTATCACTGTTGGCTTTAGTCGCGCAAAATTCACAAGTTTATCGGTTTCATCATTCTCCTGCCCTCATCCCAATCTATTTGCGGTCGGCGCAACATGTCCCTTTTTTCCATACTTCTCTATTACTAGCCATGTCATCTTTCACACAGTCCATCCATCGTTACTTTGGTCTTCCCCTACTCTTATAACCATCGACATTCATACTCAAAACTTTCCTCACGATATTTTCCTCATTCCTCCGCATTACATGACAACCGATTTCCGCACAACTTTTCAGTCACCGGTGCCACTTTCAAACTTCCTCTTTTGTACTCATTTCTTATTCTATCCATTCGTGTAACACCACACATCCCTCTTAGCATTCCTCATCTCAGCTGCATGCAATTGCTTTTCATTCATCCCTTTTGTGGCCCAACATTCTGATCCATACAAGGTGGCAGGTCTAACCATTGTTTTCTATATCTTCCCCTTAATTTTAAGGGGAATGTGGGAGCCGCAGATTGGTCCCGTGACCTGCCGCTAATTCATCCATCTAGTGTTAATCACCATCGCTCTGCACGAGTGAACCGAGATAGCGAAAGTCTCCTCTCTGCTCCGTCTTTCTGGGAGAAGTTTATCGGTTTATCGCCAATATTTTCTTAATCAACAACGTCATTCTTAATTTAATAAATAATAATAAATTCCGGGACAAGCACTAACTTATTCAGCGAATCCCGCGGGACTATTTAAAAATGGAATTCAGGTCGCTCATTGGATATTACATTTTATTAATATTGAGCGGTCCGCGGAGCAAATTAACGGATTTCGTACGGGCCAATGGAGCAAAGGTATCGCTATAGGGCGGCTATAGGGCTGGCAGGGATACGATTATGTATTTAAATATAAGAAAGGGGTAAAACGTCGCAGGGAATTGTCGAAAAACTGCCGATTTAAAAATAGAAATACTTACTATAGAATCGTTGTGTGCTCTTCATTTAGTTTTTTCGTTTCATCTGTCTTCAGTTATTGAAGTTATATGCACTCCTATGAATAATCTTCATAGGTGCACGTTAGAAAAAAGTGCGCAAGCGCTAAAATATTCCTATTAAATGCAAAACAATGGCGTCATTGGCTGTGCAAAGTTTTAAATCTGCCTTGCAAATGCATTGTTATAACTTGTACTGATGTCATGATTGTGTTAAGAACGAGTGAATTGAGCCCTAACCGAGACCCTAACGAGTTTTATTTATTTTAAGTAAGTATATTTTTACTTTGGACGCTTTTACCTGGCGCGGTCTTTCGGCATCGTTCTAACATGATTGTGTGGGTACTGTGAGGGGAAGGACCCTCACTTCTTGGGATGGACTAAGAAATACGCATTTATGGAATAACTTGGTTGTTTATTCCTAGAATTGGTTCTACGTTTTCCTAGTACACTCCTACCAACTTATCTGTGAAATGGCGAAAATTAGAACTACGGCCGTCATGTTGAAATGTCTTCGATTGTGCCGACGCATGTCATTCGATTGTGTCGACGCATCGACGGTGGCGTCCTCTTTCAGTTCACAGACAAATTGGTAGGACTGTAGGTCGGCTATCCGCCGCCGATCTGACGTCTACACTCTACACTCTATACTCAAATCCAAGTTTGTCTCGTAATCTATTTAATTACTGTGAAGGTTGCATGCTAAAACGCTTATGTTTGAAGTCTACATTAAGTACCTATAATTTCAACGTGAGTAATGTAACCATTATTTGGATTTAAATAAAAGAGTATCCTTGTAGTTTCTTGCCCGTTCTTCTCCATGGGAACCTACTACGCTTTGAAATGCGCAACGAATCCTTGACAATTCAAAAATTGTAATTAATTGGTTTAATTGAAATAAATTCCTTGAGTTTGAGTGGCAGCCCTAACTAGTGTTGTGCGTCAAGTATCCGCTGCATCGCTGGATAGTGCAGCCCCTCTCGATCATCGTAATCGATTTCCGAAATACGCGGGGATCGGCTCGTTTGGTTAATTGAGGGATTTCGTACATATGTAACGTATTGTTGTTTCAATATTTGAGTTATGTTATGTCGGATCAGTGTGTATTCCTGATGGATTGGTTTAGTGCCTAAAGGGAAAATATAGACAGATAAATAGATTTCCAATGTGTTTGCATTGAAGGCGAAAACAAGACAAGACAGAAAAAAAAACAAAGAGTTTTTTCCGCTTATGTAACAGATTTCAGGTGGATTTACGTGATTCTGTGGCAGAGGAAGGTGGTCTCATTTTAATTTCATTCATTTAGCTTGAGCAGTTTTTGAGTTAGCATCAATAATACGTATTTAATCCACTTTGTGTATGTTGATGATATTACAACTTCCTGTTATTTACACATAGCCTATTATATTTACAAAGCAAGTAGTGGTACGAGTATATGGCACAACTAAAAAGTGAAAAACGAAAAACTTGTTAAAAAAAAAATTATGCTCGAAAATAAGCTGACAATAATAACTAGTCTGTTTGCTACCCCTACTTATTCTGAATAAAAGATGCAATTGTTACTCTCGTTACACATAAACCCAACATCTATATCATTCAATGGTGAATACGGGGCTATATCGAAGGGCCCATCCCATGGGGTAGACGATCCCTTGCCCGGCGTAATAATGAGCGATCGTATGAATGCCTGAAATAGCGTCAATGACATCGTCACACCCTTCTACCACACTGTGACGTGGGTCTACTATGGGAAATGTGACGCATTGTATGGGGACTGTACTTTTTAGCTCCTTGAAATACCTATGCCTGTTATCTTGATCCTTTCTATGACTAATGCAAGGAACTTCTATAATAAAGTGTTCTTTGCGATATTTTAGTATCTACTTCTGTACTTTTGTTTGCATAATCAACCTATAATGTTCCTACTGCTGGGGCTCAGGCCTCCCCTCAGTGAGAGGGAGTGGGCCCAGTGCGGGTTAGTAGATGTCACAAGTGTTCGAATTTTTGGTTCTGGAACATGCCGGTTTCCTCATGATGTTTTCCTTCACCGTTTTGAGAGCATTTGTGATGAAATAATTTACACAAAGTAAAGCGCCTGTCTGGGATCGAACCTACGACCTAAGTCACGGCCCTTACCGCTGGGCCACCACTTCTGTTCAGGGTGCTATAATGTTTTTAAATGCTGTTGTAACCTGATGAAGGCTTCGAAATAGGATTGGTGTAGGTAAAGAGATATTGTGAGCTCAAATCCTGTTCTTTGCATCATTGTGAACCTAGTCATATTCGTATTAGACGAGCCTTGAAAGACCATAATGAACTAAGTGTCCGTTTTAGTGAGTAACATTAAAATGTATGATGATTAGGAGCAACGCACAGCACCTCATCTTCAAAAAATCTGCTAATAATAAAATAGTCTTTTATAATTATTTTTTCTTTTGTAAACCAACAGCTATACATATATTATGTCACACAGAGTATGTGTATTACAGTATTATAAGGCTAATAATAAGTTTCTGTATAACTAGGATAAGTAAAACATACGAACGGATTATCTATCAAATATTAATTAAATTCAAAAGGTGCAATTTTAAGTACATTTACTTCTAGAAGTTAGTTAGTTTTAAGAACTTATAAAATAAAGTTTGATTACTTACTAAGAAAATAAGTTTGATAGTCCTCCAGACCGAATTTCGGCCTTGGCGGCCAATCTCAACTTCTCAACTATTAAGACCAGCCATCGACGCGGGAGACATTATAGTGCAGGCGTGTGTGCGCACACACAGGTGCACTCTCTCTTCCTTCTCTATCATAGTCCGATGACGGCACGCAGTCCGACACGACCGGGGAGAGATCAAGCGCAGCCAATGCACCGAGGCACGGGAATCACACCGCCAACACAGCCGCCAACTTCTAAACTCCGGGATGTTACTAAGAAATTCCTAATGCATAACCCAATAACATTGCTCGATCCGGGAATCCAACCCAAAACCCCACGCACAGCAGTCGCGCTTGCGACCACGAGACCAACGGGACAGTTTGAATACATTCATATTGTTGGAGCTGCTGAAGATTAAGATGAGAGAAAACTTTCTTTGCATTGTTTAAATTCAATCTCTTAGGGCTAATTTGACCAAAGTCGGATATCTTTTATACGTGGAATAAATTTGACGACTGACAGTTTTTGTATGGTGAAACTGTCAAAAATTCAAAATTTATTCGAAGGTTAAGACTTATACTGAGTATAAACGTTTGGTCGAATTCACCCTTAGTATTATATTATATAATTGCATAGCACATGTGTGAGCACTATGTAGCTACTATTAAGCTACCTTTTACTGGGTACGTCTTTCACTGACTTGAGTGTGCCCTGGCGGTTCAGAGTATGTCATGCTCACTCAAATGTCTCGCTGGTGGTGGCGTGTGTGTTGGATCATTAAGTTCCCTTCAAAATGGTTGAGCTAATTGGTGCTGATCCATGCGTCATGTTCGTGAGCGGGCGCCGTCAGTTGGGACTGGTCGTCTCTTAGCTGCCATGGCTTATTTTTAATTTTAATATTTGATTTAGTTGTTTTAGTTTTTATCTTTTTATTACGGACGCTTTTTAACGTGCACGTACACTACACACGTACTACATTGTTCTCGCATGTATATTTTCAACATGAACGATGTAACCAATATGTTGTAAAAATATTCTGATTTAAAAGAGTGTCCGTGGAGTTTCTTGCCCGTTCTTCTCCATAGGGATCTACTACGCTTTGGGATGGGCAACTAGCTTCATCTTTCTGACCCATTGACAATTCAAAAGTGCCTGTAATTGGTTTATTTGAAATAAATGCTTTAACTTTGAGTTTCAAAGTAGCTGAGCAAGCAATCACAGCCTTTTTTTCAAAACTCCAAGACAGCCACCACAATGCGTACTATCTCAACAAACAAGAAATCTTTCTCCATCAGACCCGGAAACCCTTCAGGTTAAACTGTCCAATCCGTAACTTAAATAAAGAGGTGAACGGCCGTAGGTTCGAGTCCCGGATGATTACCATATAAATTGTGTGCACAGGCCGCCGGTCGTTTTTTAGTAACTTACTTTATTTGGGAGTTAATAATGGCGCTATATTAATGCTGATGGGATGCATGTAAGAGTTGAGTACTTCAGTTTAGAAGAAAACAATGTTCTTGAACTAAGGAGTTTTTCAGACGTAAAGAACGACAATTTCAGAAGCGTGCACCTAAATTCAGACTTTACATAAAAATGCTTTTGCATTCCAAATGGTCTTTATGAAATAATAAATAAAATTAAGTCTGCCTTTGTACCTTATAGGAAAATTTAATATAAACATAACCTAAAAATAACAAAATTATATCCTAACATAACTAAAAGTATTAAAAAACTAAAATATGGCATTGAAAAATTCCTCCACATCGTTGTCGAGTGGTAAAGTACCCAAGAGACTGGCGGCATTGCCACGTTGTCTGGCAATGCTAAGCCTCTGGCCAAGATAAAAGCCAGCCCTTGGGTCATGGGAAGTGTCAACCAGCCGCATTATCCATCCTTATAGGATGCATAAAGTTGAATAAAAAAATAAATCTTTTAATTTTTTAGGGCAATTAAATGACATGTTAGTATAATGTGAATCATTCCCTCTACGTCTATTTGCAAAATATTATGTAGACACAGCCCGTTCGTCCACGACGCTACTCAAAAGTACTTTACTGTTACAACACTTGTATTGCAATGATGGCCTCTGTACCTGACGTAACCAATCACAAAGTAGTTAATAACGCGTAGTAACTAGTAAGTCGTGTCGTGGAGCACCATTGAGAGAGTGCTTTGACATTCTGGCTACTCATTGGCGATTTGAGTTTGTAATACGATACTTTTGTTGTCGTGCACAATGGGTCATACACTGTTTGTCCAGCCCACCGCACCGGGAACGGGACGTCAACGAGAAAACAGATGACGGCGCCATAGTAAATGTACTGTCGCTTCTTCGGCGCCGCTGTTTCCGTGCTGTGGCTGTGGTTTTTCCGTTGACGTTCCGTTTCTGGTGCGGTGGAGAAATGTTAGGTACAATAATGCAGGTACCTTTTATACAATATTATCAGGTGGTCCATTGTTCTGTTCAGTTCAGTAAATAGAAAACAGATCTCTAATGACTGCAGCGCGATGCTAAGCTCTGCTATCGAAGTAATATTAGATGCTTGTACTCTGAGCCACTTCCCTAATCCCTTGAGAGGGAGTATTCCGATTCCCGGAATCGAGGAACCCTATCGGTACGATATTATTTGCACAAAGTAATGTCCCTTCAAATAATTAGTATTAGGCTGCTTCATAAAGGGTGTTTCTTATACCTAACAAATTGGATGTTTTGAAGGAATAAGGTACACTGATTCTGAAACACCTTTATTGCTTGAAAAATTCTTACAACTCCTTCCAAGATTTTTTTATTTATACCTACCGTAAGGGCGGGTTACTTTGACTAGAGTCAAAGGGCATAACTTTGGCCCAAATCGAGACAACTGTATAAACTGCCCGAAGTGTCACGACCACACAACCGAAGGTCGTATGTCCTTCGGTAACTATTACATGGTGATATAGACGCGTACTTGCGGAACCTTGTGTGGATTTAATGACAGTAAACATCTGTCTCGATTTGGGCCAAAGTTATGCCCTAGAGTCAAAGTAACCCGCACTTACTATTTTTTGGCTTTTTGTTATCTACAGTCGTTGATTGGTCCACGTAGATACTATGTATCAATCCGTTAACATTAAACTGTATAACTTATGCCGTCTCACGAACTAACTTCCGTTTCTCTTAATAATAGTTCGGAACTTAAACATAACTTAAACACCGCCATCTATCGGCGACTTGGGAAACTACTCTGTAAAGAAAACAGCGGCTGTGTGGATAGGTACCTACTTACTTACTTAGGTGCTTAGGAGCAGTCTGGTGTGTTGTACCTTTCTCTACTTCAAGTTGGTAAGTAAGCAGAGCAGTTAAGATAAACGGAACCTAGTTTTCCTGACGATTGCGAGTTAAAAGGGTCGGTGTGAACGAGCTTTTAGGAATTTATCAATTTGTTAGTTATTATAAACTAAACTAGCTGCTGCCCTTGGCTTCGCCCGCGTGGATGTCAATACTTTCCTATTTTAATCGGATTTTATTCACAATTTCATGGCTTTTAATTTTTTGGCGCGGAACAAATAGAAGTAGCTTAAGTAACTCCTTATAACATCAGCTAACTGCTAGAGAAAGTCCCGTCAAAATCGGTTCAGCCGTGTCGGAGCCGGAACAGACAAGACAAAATTTAAAAAAAAAATTGTTTTGTTGTAAGTATCGTATATACTTTCATATGAATTTAGTAAAAAGCTGTTATTTTGACATTACAAGCAGACACTTCAATTTTATTTATTTATTTGTATGCATAGATTGCTTGTAGGAAAACGAAGCCACAGCCGAACACAACCTCTGGCAGGTAGATTGGGGTTGGTAGTATTGCCTATCTTCTTGACTTGGTAATTGTCATCTTTTGCACCAAGCAGCCGTTGTAACACTTGTGACCTGCACTTTGCATCATTATGTTGAAACATAAAATCGTTTGTCCTTCCAGTAGTCACTTGTATAGTACTACTAAAAGTGTACACAACACTTCCGCTTACACGGTGCAAGTTTCTGGGACGTTCAAGAGCAATCGCATGCCATAAAGCACGTTCAATTTGATTGCCATTCAAGAATCGCATGCAAGTGTTTACACGCGTGCAATTCTATAAAATGGCATACAACAATTGAATGCAAGTTTTGCTATTCAATAAAATCGCACGCGACTTACACCAAGCCAATCAAATTGCAAGGCGATTAAGTACTTTATGCATGAAAATTTTGCCTCTTCTAAATACAGAGTTGCACGTCCTTGTACAATTATTGCGTATTTGCGCTGCCAAATATTTCATTAAATTTTATTGAAACCGACCACTAAATACATAGCCGTGAACTTGAAAATGGACATGAGGATACCCCTGGCTCAACAACATCTATCATCATGCACACAAGTAAATACAAATCAGCTGCTACATGCAACCTTGACCTACCTACATACAGTATAAAAACCGCCACAAAAATGTGCGCAGCCGACATAATAAACAGTCGAGGAGCATCAACCTGCCGCACTGTGGTATCAATGTTTGAATGATAGAAAATTTTCGTGCCAGAATTGAATGCGATTTTATTGTACATGCCATTTTATTGTATGTGTTGTTTACAGCAATACCAGTTTTGAACGGCAACTAACTTGCCCGTATCGAGCAACAATATTGTACTTTGTACATGTTGCTTAGATGGTGCCAGACATTTGCCCTTCAATTTATGGTATGCCACAGGTAATAAACTTACGCCGTGTAAATGAAGCTTTAAATGGAATTATAATATTATGGTTGAAGCGGCCAGAATATTATTCTCGAAAGAAGCTTGGTCTCTATGTATGCCTAGGTATATTTCGGTATTTCCCGTTAATCGATTACATTAATATCCCTTTTCTCCTTCCTATCAACACGCGGGTTATATTCAACTTTCAAGTTAAAAGCAAAAAAAAACATCGCTGAGACAACGTAACGTGTCGTAAAAATGAAATTACTTTGTGCACATAACAGGCTAGCGATAAAGTGCTTTGAAGCGATACGCGTGGCGATAAAGCGCTGGAAGCGATCTCAGCTGTATCCCGTCAATGATGGCAGCGCTTTAAGTTAATGGCTTGTCTTGATTGTTTCTTCAGTGCAAATGAAGCTTTTTACTGTAATGTTCGTTTTAAACGACAGTTTGGCGTAGGGCTTTGGGAGAAGCGGTAGCGAAGAAGCGAAGCGAATTGAAGTGAAAGGACGTTGCTCTGGTGCCATACATTGTTATCAAAACATAACATCACGCTCACGTTAGGCAGAGGTGTAGGTACCTATAGCATTCAGCAGTATGTTTAAGTCCCATGTAGTCAAGGGGGAGCCGAGCCTATTGCCAACAACCGGGCACAAATACACACTCCAGACTGCTGCTGAGAAATTCCTAATGAAAAAACCCAATAAAGTTTTGTCCGACCTGGGAATCGAACCCAGGTCCTCATGGTCAGCAGTAGCGCTTGCGAGCACTACACCAACGACAAGGAGTTATCGTATAGATTTCGTACCTACGTGTTGATTAGAACAATTTTCTTTCTTCAAAGGTCTTGTAAAAGTCTCTATTAAGTAGGTATGTGCCTGCATGATTTAATTATCCATGCATGCATTGGGAATAGCTCTCGTGATTTGATTCTGTCCAATTTGGTAAACGATCGCTCACCAAATTGGACCAAGGTGAATCTTGTTTGATAGTTGCTGAGCGAATCGCATCCTGTGTTTTAAATTTATTGTTGACAAAATCCCCTTACGAGAAATTGTTGAAAATGTGTGTACCATAGTATATCTGACGGAACTGCGCTGCGGCAGTCCACAGTTTTGTTATCAACAAAACCGCGCCCTAATAGCAGTTTGGTTCTTTAGGGCTTTAGCACACCTCCGCCGCGAAACCGCATGATGTTCCGTTACTCGAATCGCGATTCGATTACCGGAATATCGTGCGAGTCAGTTGAATTGAACTAGGTAGTTACTGCGGTTTCGCTGTTATGGTTTCGCGACGGTGCTAAAAAGAACCTGATTGCTATTAGGGCTGACAGTATTTGATTGTGGAGACTGCTGGGATGACAAAAAGAGTTAAAAACTCATATCCATGAGTCGTTTGAACTTTTAACTAGTACCAATCTTACCAAGGGGTATCGTGTTACCCAGTAACTGGGTTGTGGAGGTCAGATAGGCAAACGATCCACGTAATACACTGGTACAGTACAACACAACTTAGATGTAGCATCGGCAAAATTCGTAACACCGATCACGATCCGAATTGAATGCGCCTTCAAAATCATCAATCTTTAGGTATTACTGCTTTAGGCGAAAATGATCTTTACGCAAACGCAATAGAAATGAATGAATGCAAATTTTAAAATCTAAGCTACATCTATGTTGTGTCGTACTGTATTCAGCTGCATCTGGATAGACTGGAAGGCGATCCCAACATAGCAGGGAAAGGCAGGCGATTGTTTTATTAAAGCACAGTTGTTTTAGAAGCCATGTTATTTTTGGCAGCTGTTCACAGTAGGTAGCTGACGTTCTGCGGTCTGTCAACGTCACACGAGTGGGAATGTTTGGGAATGCTCGACTATTTAGTACTTATGTTCGTTTTCACTAACACTAAGCGATACCTAAATAAATGCCTGAATATAATACATACCTAATCCAACAGCGCGCCTTTATTTAGGAATTAATTTAAATGATAAATGATTTTATTTCTGTAAGTAGGTTTGTACAAATAATTTTACACGTCAATCATATTTTTAAAAACTAGATGAGATCGGCGTTCCCTATCTGACTACTCTGAGAAGAAAGGCCGAAACAAACTCAGAGGCCACAGGCTCTTTTAAAGTCCAGACATAATCTTGGTCATATCATGTGAAGACCATGTAGATTGGTGTCTGAAATGGTCTTTTAAGGAAAGGACCACACAGATTGACAGGACCTGTTCAGTCAGTGCAAGCATTTGTCAGTAATCGTGCAGCTCAACTCGGAACTTAAGGAGCTCAACGATTCGACGAACAATACCAAAGAAAAGACATTTGGGTAGGCCGCATAAATTACTCAAACTGTCAGACCATGATTAAAACTATCCGAGAAAAGAAAAAAACAACCCAATGACCCTCGTAGTCTTCACATTCACAATAATTAAAATAATATAATACTTTACGAAATAAATATTCATGTCGTTGTATAATAATGAAAAATGGTATTTAAAAAGACGTCTTCTTGTGTTAGTGAAAACGGGCATAGACTCAATAAAAGCTCATCTTCAAGAACTCTTCACGTAACTGAACGTTAAGATGATGATAATCCCTTGTTAGGGCCAACCACGAACATGCTTTTTCAATTTTCATTACGAAGTTAATTTAGTAAATTCTTCTGAACTTATATTATTTTCAAGTGTGCAAAGCCGCACGCTTCTTAATGAACAAATAACTTACAAAGCCAGACCGCACTCCTAAACAAACACATACTTTTTTAATTAACCCTAGAGCACACTGCAGTACGCAATATTTAATTTACCTTCATTTGTTCCAGGTAAACAAACACACGGAAGAAAACTTCAAAGAAAAGTACGTTAAGAGGAAGTGGACGAAGTAAATCTAATATCCCCAGGTCACATGTTTACCGGAAGTGCTGTAGAAGCCTCTAGCAGCCGGTACTTCCGGTCATCTAATGAAGCCTCCGATGGGCTTTCGGGATCTTAATGTCGTTTGAGAATATTTCTTGAACGGAAAATGGTGTCTCGTGATAATTTCTGTCGGTGGCAGAATAGGACTAGGTACTCGTACTAATAAATTAGAATGGTGATTAAAATATTAATGTGCGTGTTTCTAAAGGTAATTAGTGTTATTGCTGTTACATCATTAATTACAATCTCGCGCACAATTCACTCTAATGTGGCGCAATAGGGATGATGCTTGCTTTTTGATCCGTCAGTCAGGTATAACAAAATATTGGACACGTATTTTTTGCTTTATCCTATTAATAAAAAAATACTTAGATAAAAAGCATTAAAATTGTGGAGTGGGGGCTCACTACGTCATAACTATAACAAACTACGAGTGACACACACAAGGAGTGACGTCATGTCACATTTTAACTCAATGTATCGTCGTAATCTTTTGATTCCGCAAAAAAAAAAAAAATATGAGTAATATTTTTAATAAGTATTCTACAAGACGGACAAAAAATTTTTTAGACATAATCCCTATTGAAATGTTGCAAAATAGACACTTCAGCAAAATGTCAGTGCGTTCTTTAATATTTCATAGATGTCGAAGCGAGCAAATGAAAAGAAAAAGTCCATTAGCTGACTACTTATTGAAGAAACCTTATTCTTGTTATTGAAAATTCGATTTTAGTTCGCTTCAACATTAAAATCAATTTTAGCAAGCGAGGTTTTCAGTAAAATGGAAAATACAGTGTACCCGCATGAAACAGGTGGTGTATAACATTGAGATAGCAACTGTACTTACTGTATGTACACTGCACGCTCGTTGAAAAGCATGCACACATCAGAAATACATTTAGATAAATGTCGACTGTGAAATACTCACTTTTATTGGAGTATTTTAGAAAAGAAGGCAATTTTAGGTGCTTTTTACTTGCTTAATGTCACACAGGTATGATTGGAAGCAGCTTTTAACGTTAGAAAATTCTAGAACCATTACTCGTTTTGTGGGTAGTTAAAGCATATAGATATCTTCATTTGACAATATTGACGTTCAGAGCAAAATTGTAAGCCATCTCTAGCAATCAAAACGGATTTGTCGGCTACAATATTACTTGAATAGAGGATAGATTTATATCTAATAAACTATACAATTCAAATCAACGACTGGGAACTCTTCAATAGCAAAATAAATTGGATTATATTCAAGTATTATCTTCATGATATCTTTATTGCCCACGTTATTACAGTTAAAGTTAAGGCGGGTTTTTAAAAGATTCGCATAATTTTATTAGTACCTAGTAACAAATGGCTCCTTAAGCATTAGCCCCTCTAAGCAGTTGATTTACGAGCTTAAACACGTTCGATATAATTCGATACTGCGAAATCCCGTAAAACAACGCTAAACCTATAATTTAGTGATTGTAATACAATCTATTAAACTTGATTAAACTCGGAAGCTTCTCGAACTTTCCTGTTGGCGCCCAGCGCGGGACTCTTCCTAAAATTGATATTTGGCTGTAATCTCATCTAGATCTTAATAATAGTCATATTTTATGAGTGGGATTATATATTTTATTGCTTGCTGAGTTTTATTCAAGGAACGGATTTTATTAATTTTGTATTCGGTTCTTATTTTTCCTCAAACTTCGCTTGCGTAGTTCGGATAACAAACGTACCCAATTATTTGCGGCTGCCATCCGTATTTAATCCTCTTATATTCTAAATTGAATTACAGAACTATTCCTGGTTACCGTCAGTTTTCATATAAAAGTGTTCGCTAAAAACAAAGTTTGCTCGTTTTTAACGCGTTATCAGACAACAAATGAAAAAATTAAACTTTTCTCATTTATATTAGTAATTCCTTGAAACTTGAACGCTGCATAATGAGAACATTCTTGACTTCGTTTTAATCTTACCAGCTTATTATCTCTGCTATGGGTATATTATTTACTTTGGTAATGTCTTTGTTTACACGCGTCGCTGGCAATGCTACTGTAAAGCTGTAACGAGCATGTTTTAGAGCTGGTTTTAAACTTGTTTCGGGTTTGTGAACAGCTAATGAGCTGTGGCAAACACAATGTTTCAATCTGATTAAAATTATTTTGATCGCATCCCGGTGCTTCGCCGAGTTGGTTGGCGGGTATTTGCATGTCATATAAAATTTGGCCTGAAAATAGGATTTCTTCGATTGTAACTGGCATTAGAGATTTAAAAATTTTTATCATTACGTCTTTTGCTTTATACAGTAGAGATGAGTATGTACCATCCTCATCCATTCATCACCTACTGCTACATCATGGGAATAGGCTTAGCAACTTATAAAATCTAGGGTAATAATGGTCTCACGGATATAGGATTAGCAGTTGCTTTAGGTACTATGAAATATAAGATAATATTTCCCACATTTTCTTCCCTCCAATATTTTCCACAACATCAGTGCACTAATCCCCGCAGCGACGAACATAGCGTTCATAGCGTTCGTAACTGTGATCCAGCAGAAACTCATCAACGTACACTCGCGAGACAGCGATCCATCACTGCGTCGCGTTGTACGAGTAATTAGCTCATTAAGCTCAATGCGCTCCGTGCTGAGCCGGCAATGGATAGCGGCAAACGAATTTATTCTTTAGATGTCTTTTGTTAGAGATGGGAGTCGTGTATTGGTATTTGGTGACAGTATCTGCGTGTGGCATTATCTGAAACTAAGTTATGTTATTTTGAAAATTAAACCTAGATAATCGGAGAATAAAGAAGCTATTTTCAACGTAGAATGAGTAAATAAACATAAGGACATACATAAGTAAGGCTGCGGAAATAATGGAGATGATTTATTTAATCTAATTCGCTTTTAAGCCGTCAAGCCTAGTTTACTAAATCAGGATCAATCAATACGTCATTAACTTAACCGTAACGACTACCATTTTACCCTTCGAAGTCAAGGGTTCAACCAAATATACGTTGTTTTAACCTTTAAGCATTAGTGCTCTGGGCAACATCAACACACGGCTTAGAGTATTAACATAATGGCTCTAAAGATTATGGTAATGTTCAAATAATGACAGTGCTCTTATCGCTGCCGGCCACTATTAAGTAATTTTCTCTTCAATTTTACATCTGTTCCATGTTGCTAGCTTATATTATATTTTATATTTTTATTTTATTTGGATCTCCAACAAAGAATACACCTTACATGCAATATAATAAAAGACACGAACAGAAGTCTATGTGCTCCCTCAATTAAAGGAGACCACATCATTCAATAGAAACAAACACAAAATTATAAATTATTATTAAAAGCTACACTAATATATTATATTAATTAATGGTGACCATTTGAATCTAAATTAAATAAAAATAAAGAGTAAAAAGCAAAGAAAACATAGATAAATAAATATAGCAAACAATACATTATTAGACAGGCAGTTCAACACTCACATATCATTTAATTGTGCACGGATTAATGACTTATATTTACCAAGAGTATTAGAAAAGATGTCTAAGTCTTCTGATGTACATATTAAGGCATTGTACTGCTGGGTCATCCTGGAAACCGGTGAATGTTTACCCAGATTTGTTCGGCATCGTGGGGCTTTGAGTAACGGGCGAGGATAACGCGGAATTCTGACAGGGACACTAAAATTTATTCTGCTAAGAAGATCTGGACAGTCAATACTATTATTAAGTAATTTGAACAAGAATGTCAAATCAGAGACTGTACGGCGAGACTTGAGAGGAATTATTTTAAAATGATTCAGCTTGTCTGCGTACGATATCAAATTCCTAACTCTAAACCGAAAAGCTAGATGACGAACAAGTCTCTTCTGGACTCTTTCTATTCGACTTGTGTGAACCTGGTATGTTGGATTCCAGACCGTGCTGCAGTATTCTAATTGACTTCTTACATAGCTATTGTATAACAGAAGTGTCGTGGAAGGCTTTTTGAATTCTTTGGAGGATCGCAGTATAAATCCAAGAGCCCGATAAGCTGAGTTGAGCATTTTGTCAATGTGTTCTATAAACCTCAGACTACTATCCAAATACACTCCCAAATCCCGGATAACTGTTACTTCGTTTAATGTGTTTCCCTGAATATTGTAGCTCGATTGAATTTTATTCCGCTTTCTGGTAAATTTGATGTGGTGACATTTGGTACAGTTTAGATACATTTTATTCTTCGTACACCACTGAGATAAGCTATCTAAGTCCGTTTGTAGCAACTGAATATCGGATTCAGTCCGAATTATGCGTGTCAACTTCAGATCATCCGCAAATAGGTACGGCGTAGAATATTTAAATACGTTTGAAATATCATTCACAAATATAATGAAAAACAATGGCCCCACATTGGATCCCTGTGGTACACCTGAAGTTGCAAAATAAGGGTCTGACTCATCACCCTCTATAACAACTAAAGATGGCCTATTATTAAGGTATGACTTACACCAATCCAATGTGGCACCGGTGATACCTAGCGACTGAAGCTTAATCAACAATAGTTCATGATTTACCTTGTCGAACGCCTTCGAAAAATCTGTGTATATTGCGTCTACTTGCAGACCCTCATCAACTGCGGATGTTAACTCAGTGATATAAGAGACAAGATAAGTAAGTACTTAAGTTTTACATATTGTTTTAGATGCAAATGCGTTAACAGTTAACTATCAATCCTCAAGTCAAGCGAAAGCTGCATGGCACTAACTTTCTACATGCTTAACACTGATCATTATAGCAAGTAAATCAAATTGATCTGCTAGAGGCAGACTATATCCTATTAAACCCTTTGAACCTCAACCGTTTAATAACATCAACAGACGTCCAGCTCGTTAGGCTGCTGAAAGCCGACTGACAAACACATTCCCCCCACCCCTGGCCGGTGAGTGATGGCGGCGCTCGGACAAACAGGCCGACGGAGACGGATGGCCGGACCGACACTTAATATTTGCCGCCATTAGTTTCATGTACTGCACGAAGATTGAATTGCGATGTAGTGTTTGTGTTGCGTTGGCCACTTAGATATGATATCGTTCTGTTGGTTGAAGCTTGAAGGGTAGATTACGGTTTTATCTTTTGTGGTTTTCTGTATTGTCGGTGTTGGGATTTATTTTTTGGACTTGTGTGGCTACACAGATGGATAAACACGTGTGAATAGAGACATCTGATCATGTGCTAACTTGTACTATTACTTATTCTGTGGTGCTAGTAAGAAAATAATGGCAAAGACCAATGATAAAACTGATTTAGCCATAGACGTTATCAAAAAGCTAACCTCACCAGCGAGCAAAGAAGTTTATGGTTTTTTCAACGTAAATTGACATCAGTCACTCAGGTTACTGCCGTCTTTTGTGGACAAGGTGTGAAACTTTTACGTTTTTAATGTAATTTCTTTTAACAACGACCTTCAGTCTTCGCAAAAAGAATCCCCTACAATTTAAGAGACGTATCAAATAGTTGCGGTCGTTCCGCCGGAAGCACCGGCGGCCATGACGGCCCGCCATTAGCGGCGGATGACGCGCGCCACCCGACTTCCGCTCATAGAGAATACCTACACCACTAACGGGTATTTTCTTAAAAAAAATTGCTGAGATAGTCTTTATAATATGTGTTGGCAAGAGAAAAGATTGTTCTTTAAATGTCATTTATTTTATAAGCGACATAAAAATATGAGTTAGTTGTACCACACAAAAAGATATGAAAAACTTGTATAGAGACTAATAAAAACGCACTTTGATTTTCCTCCGCCTCCGGGAAATCTAGGAGTCTTAGGTACCTACGAGTACCTTTACGACGCCATCTTGAAGTAATAACGTCGTAAAACGTCAGCTGCAAGTTTAAAACCAACGAGTTTTTAAATATTTGTTGTCTGTTCATCATCGTGTTTTATGATTGAAGTGTGTATTAAAAACTGGTTCGGAGTGAGCGGGACCTTTAAACAAGTATAAAACGCACGAAGTTTTCTATTTAGGGCTGATTGTTCAATAGTCAGATAATTTTTATCAGAGGAATAAATATGGCGGTTTGACAGCTTTTGTATGGAAAATATGTCAAACTGTCACATTTATTCTTCAGGTAAAAGTTATCAACCTATTGAACAATCAGCCCTTAATCTGATATTTTTGTTCAGCGCATTTCAGTGAAAAATCCCTGGAATTTTTCCTCAAAAATTGTATTTTGATGTTTTATGTTTAAATTGGTTTTAAGGACTAAGATGTGCGTTCTTCGAATTTCCATAAAACACTATTGTTTTCACTCAAATACTCATTGAGGAGCTCGTGGCTAAGGAGGAGCTCGTTGCTAAGTAATAACAGCCGCACGGGTCGATCCATCAGGTTAAGCTACGCTTGACCATCAGGTTAAGCTACGCTTGACCATATTTACATACTGAGACTCCTCCATGCCTCGGAAAGCACGTCAAGCCGTTGGTCCCGGCTGTCATTCGTGGATCTTTGACAGTCGTTATGGGTCGTCAGTAGCCCGAAAGTCTGACAACCAGTCTTACCAAGGGGTATCGTATTACTCAGTTAATGGGTTGTGGAGGTCAGATAGGCAGTCGCTCCATGTAAAATACTGATATTCAGCTGCATCCAGTTAGACCGGAAGCCGACCCCAACATAGTTGGGAAAAGGCTAGGCAGATTGACTCATTGTTTTCTGATATAACGCAGCATTTGCTTTTTCCATTCCATAAACTACTTAAAAGGAATTCTTGGTTAACGTATTATTTATTAAATAATAAGCTTCCAAGAGTACCTACTTACTGTTCTCTTAAAATCCTTTTCGTAGTCTAATGTTTAATTAAATAAGTATTTGCTTGAACACTAAGCTCTCTACAAAGGTACTAGTAACTACAGAAAACTTCCTACTCCAGAAAATTATGATTACGATGCACTTGCATAATGATTCTGTTAGGTTCTGGGAAATTAACTCAAGAACTTGGGTTCCGTAGCATTACTAGTTTCTAGCTGGAGATTTTTAAATAATTCGTTCATTCTTGCTGCTATATTGAGAATTCCCAATTAGCATCACAAAAATTTTTTTTTACCTGGCATTACGAATCCAGTTTAGCCCAATGGCGGCTACTTATTAAATTGCTGACAGGATATTTTGTCACACCGCCCTGTAGGCGCTCCTCGTCCATTGTGCCTCTTTTTAGCCGACTTCATAAAAGGAGGTTTTCAATTCGACTTACGTTACGTTTACGTTCGGCTTCCGTTTAGTTAAACTTAGGGAACAGTGCAAGTTTCATCAAAATCGGTTCAGATTGATACGAGCTACGGGCGTGGTGTCAAAGGGAAACCTTGGTCAAATATTAGTGCAATATTTACAACAAAATTATTAACTACTTATTACTAACAAATATTCTAGTTTTTTTTTTAACAAAAAATTGTGAAATAAAAAAGTAATTTAAAATAGTTAAATCGACTTCAAAACGAAATTAGCTTAAAATTATGAAATAATTTAGTTTCGGAAGTCAGTGGCAAAAAACTAAAGTACAGATCCCAAGAGAGCGACTTCCGAAATTAAAGTTATTTCATAATTTTAACTTAATTTCGTTTTTAAGTCGATTTAATTTTTCTATTTAAGGATCAAGAATATTTTGGCGCTCAAATGACGTTGACAATTGTTGGTAAACATTCGTTCAATTGTTTTGTGAAATGTCACTGGAATTGTAGGTATTTAAAAACAAGATGGCGGTGTTAGTCCCAATTTGGTCACGTGCCACAATAACTAACTAAATACATCTAACATCAAAGGCAGGGCTTGTGGCTACGTAATAACTGCCGCACGGGTCGATCATTCAGGTAAGCTACGCTTGCCGCGGTTGGTTCGAGAATGGGTGACCATCTTTACATTCCAAGTCTCGGAAAGTACGTTAAGCCGTTAGTCCCGGCTGACATTTGTGGACCTTGACAGTCGTTACGGGTCGTCAGTGTTAGGTAGCACAACACTACCACATTATCGTAAGGTAGCAACACTACTGTCACTTCCTGTGTGGCTAGGTTAAGAGAACCATGTAATCCCGTATCTAATAATTAAAGTATAATATTACTTATTGGTGAGTATTAATCATTTCATACAAGATTCCCCGAAGACGTCCATAGTCGCTCCCTAGAATTACATCACAACGTAACAGTCAGAAGCCCGAAAGTCTGGCAACCAGTCTTACCAAGGAGTATAGTATTACCCAGTAACAGGGTTGTGGAGGTCAGATAGGCAGCTGCTCCATGTAATATACTGGTATTCAGCTGTATCCTGGTAGACTGGAAGCCGACCCATCATAGTTGGGAAAAGGCTAGGCAGATGATGATGATCAAAGAATGTCAGTTTAAGACTCAAAACTACCAGTACATCTGCTTACCCCACACATTCTCTTCAAACACATGATAACATATCGCAACTCCCAAAGGCCAAGATTAGTATTCCACCGTCATCCGCGAAGATCAAAAGTTTAACTTATACGCGTCCCTTAAATAAATAAGGTGTTCCTTGACGGCCCCATAAAAACGAGGAGGAACACTTTGGTGAAATATTAATGTACCGACTGCTAAGAATAGTAGGCTTCGCAGGAGATTTTCACTTTATTAACACGAATCCAAGGAATATGTTGCGTGGTATTCTCGGTAGAATTGACCCCATGAAGTCTTGAGCGAGCGTTTATTTATGATTATATTTCTTACTGTAAAATCGGTTTTAAAATACTTTAGGTTTGCTTGAAATTCAGATGAAAAACTTCAATAAAATATAATAGAAAGCGAGTCTTTTAGTTAAAAAAAACTCATTTGAAAGCCTAATAAGGTCATCGAAAATGAACAGCAGTGAAATCAAAGCTAGATTAAATAAGTAATCCCATCATTGAATTTAATTTCAGATAAAACTTTAGGATTACAATAGACTGGCTAGACTCTTCAGGCTTTCAAATAATCTGAATAATAAAATTGAGCAACCGCTCTATTTATATACACACATAAAACGTACATAAACTCACGCCTTCTCCCCATGCGGGTAGGCAGAAACTACAGAACGCCACCTGCTACGATCCTTGCATACTCCTGTTGCCTCGTTACGTTCATACATCTGGTGATACACGCACGCCGGTTGCGAGTACTACGCACCTGCAGTGCTATTCTGTACAAATATCACCGTGAAAACTTAGGTGAAGTGAGCGTGGAGTGAGCTGTCAATAGTGTCAATCCCTAGCATCAAGTAGAATGACAACTCACTTCACCTAGGTTTTCACGGTGTGAGATTTGTACAGAATAGCACTGCAGATATTTCTGAAGAACATCACCAATAAGGTCCTTTATGTCTTCCTTTTTTGTGATCCTTCCTTTCCTTAAATCTTTGACAGTCATTACGGGTCGTCAGAAGCCCGAAAGTCTGACAACAAGCGGTATCGTATTACCCAGTACCTGGGTTGTGGAGATCAGAAGGCCAATTCTCGTAACTAAAAACGTTCAAATTTAAGTCGCAATCTCATGCCAGCGACAATCAAATGTCAAAAATGTAGGTAAACTCTATACAATTTTTGACAGATTGAGACTGAGATGAGATTGCAAACGTTGTTAAAAATACGGGAATTGCCCCTAGGCAATAGGCAGTCGGTCCATATAAAATTCTGGTATTCAGCTGCATCCGGTTAGACTGGAAGCCGATCCCAACATAGTTGGGAAAAGGCTAGGCAGATGATGATATCTTCCTACGGCGTCTCCCAACGTTTCCACTCACATCTGCCTTGTAAATACCTTTTGTTAGTCTCCTTTCATTCATACTATTTATTTATATTCTGTTCTTCTTGTAAGCATTTTCAAACTCCGAAATCCCAAGCGGCCATACGGAATAAGACCCACTCAATATATCCTCAGAACAAAACACGTCAAAACTGTCACAATAAAATATGACACCCTGTACTCGTATTATGTTTTATATTTCTGTGTCACTTGTCACCGTGATGTCACACGAGTAGGACGGGTAATTTGCTGTCATTACACTTATTTTATAACTATTTCCCTCGGCTTTTCCTTTATGTGAAAGATTCAGTTGTAGTTATAGAATATTTATATGTATGGGTACTTATTTGGGTATTATGGGTATTATAAATTAAAACCTCTTTTCGTTACTGCCTGTGTGGCGTTATTCTTCCTATGAAACGGATTTATTCCGATAGGTTCTATAAATAATACATTAATACTAATCTTTCATAATAATAAGAAAATGTTTTGTCAAGTCGTAAAAACCGTGCGAAGCAGGGGCGGGTCGCTATAGTTATTAATAAGACCTAGTTTCACAAGTTACCTAAATATATCAGAATAGTTTTGATGTGCCAATCAATCAATGCCAATATTCTTTCATATTATTCAGCAGGAGCAATAAGCAAAGGGGCGGAACCCAAAGCTGAGGATTTGCAAAAGCTTGGGGTAATTCTGACAACGGAACGTTTTTTGTTACTAAACAACCAATGTTACATTTGCATGGTAACTAACAGATGGAAGAAAATATTGGTTGAGTACAAAGAGATTTTAGGTAAATAATTATAGAGAGGCTATCAGAAGAAATGTCATAGAAAAATTGTGATCGCATGTCTCAGTGACCCCATCTACCAAAAATCAATCTGCCTAGCCTTTTCCCAATTATGTTGGCGCCGGCTTCCAGTCTAACCGGATGCAGCGGAATACCAGTATTTTACATGGAGCCACTGCCTATCTGACCTCCACAACCCAGTAACCGGGTAATACGATACCCTTTGGTAAGACTGGTTGTCAGACTTTCGGGCTTCTGACGACCCGTAACGACTGTCAAAGATCCACGAATGACAGCCGGGACCAACGGCTTAACGTGCATTCCGAGGCACGGAGGAGTCTTGGTATGTGAAGATAGTCACCCATCCACGGACAACCCCGGCAAGCGTAGCTTAACCTGATGGATCGACCCGTGCGGCTGTTATTACTTAGCCACAAACTCCTCAAGCAAAATATAGCCATACTTGTATAATAGGCAAGTTTGGCACGACACTTACTTGTGCCAATACCAACCTTCGATTACCAACGGTCAGACAGTTTTACACAATATATCTAAGGATGTTGCGGCGGCCTAAAGCCTTGGGGTGAAAATCGAAATTTTCTTAGTGGACTGTATGAGGGGCGGTTCGGTGACACAAGTAGGTGTTTTGGTGGTGTGGGAAAATGATGATGGTACCTGCCTGGTGAGCTATGGCGACACGACGAGAAGGGTTTCCTTAGCCACGTGGCTGGCGCGTCCAGGATATCACGTACGGACGAGAATCTGCACTTTCCACAACACACATACACGCACTTGCACTGTTCAATAGCAATCTTCGTTCTTCGCGGTGAAAATATGAGTCCTTTTTCGACTTGGGATTAATTTTACCCACAGGCGTCGATGTTGGTTGAGAACTGGCGGATCTTCTTGGCGGCAGCGTATGCGCGCCATTGCGGATCTTCCTTCTCGCTCTCACTTAGGCATTATAAGGGTTGTGGAAGGGAGAAGGAAAGCGGAAGGAACTTTATGTTACACAGATACTAATTAATTAGAGTTGCCAGTAATTAGGCATGAAATATAAAACTAAAGAAAGTAATGGCGTTAACATTCCTCGCGGCCTTAAAGGGTCACCTTTAAAGAGAATGATATAATAATATATACAGTGAAATTACACTTAAATCTAACTAAAGAGGGAATGGACTGAATAAGATATTACTGAGTAGGAATGGGGCATAAGCGGACCACAGGTCGCACAAGAATCCCATTAGAAGTGCGTACTGAAACGACTCGCGTGCTACCGTCTATAGACGTATGCAACTTCTCAATAACACCTAGAGGCCAGGATAGAGGAGGCGCATTATCATTAACTATCACTACTACAGTGCCTTCCTTAATCATGTCTCCATCAGGTTTATTCCATTTTAAGCGTGATTGTAAACTATGAAGATACTCGCTTCGCCATCTTTTCCAGTACGACTGGACTAATTTATCCATAAGAGAGTGTCTTTGAAGCAGGTGATCAGACAGTAAACCTACTTCCGCGGCGGGTAATGAGTTAAGCGGTACAGTATGTAAAAAATGCGAAGGGGTAAGAGCTTTAGGCTCTTCCGGATCAGCGCTAAGAACAGTAAGAGGTCTGGAGTTCAACAGGCACTCTATTTGAGAGAGAATTGTAACTAATTCTTCATAAGATAGAAGTTGTTGACCTATTGTCTTGAAAAGGTGAGTCTTCACGGCCTTCACCATGGACTCCCAACATCCACCAAAGTGCGGTGACGCGGGCGGAATAAAGTGCCAATTAATGCGATGCTCAGCGAGCTCCTCTTCAAAGCGCGGGCGGTATTCTTTATTTATGAAAGTATACAAGTCGCGTAAAAACGAATTAGCTCCTCGAAAATTGGTCGCGTTGTCCGAATACAAGCATTGTACCGGTCCACGGCGGGATAAAAACCGTTTCAACGCGGCTATGAACGACGCAGTCGTAAGATCTGTAGCTAATTCAATATGAACAGCGCGAGTAGTCATACAGGTAAATATACATAAATAACCCTTGCGACTCTTCGCACCTCGAGTGCGTACGGGCACATACTGTATAGGGCCAGCGTAATCACACCCTGTATGAGAAAAAGCTTTGGTTGCAACATTTACTCTAGATTTAGGGAGATCGCCCATAATCGGCGGACCATGAGGTCGCGGTCTCCACCTGTGACATGCGTTACACTTGTGGATTCTATGACGAATAATGCGTCTAGCGGACAAAATCCAATACTTATGGCGCAATAACGACATAGTGAGTTCTGGACCTGCATGTAAATATTTTATATGATAATAGTCTACGAGGATTTCAACTATGCGATCATGACGGGGTAACACTACCGGGTGTTTAGTACTATAGGCCTCAGCCGAATGAGTTAATCGACCCCCAACGCGGATTAAATCATCACCATCTACAAATGGCTTGAGTTTAATAAGAGCGGGTGAACAAATTTTATTATTTTTTAACTCGGAATAATCATCCATGAAGTGTTTTCTTTGAACATGACGCCACAAAATGGTTTCAGCGAACTCGAGGTCGCTAGCGGTAACGGTGTCAGTCCGACGCGGGAGTTTTTTCATGAAGCGGTATATGAAAACAACAATACGCAGCAGTTTAGTCCACGACGACGTACGTTCTGCGAGTGCGAGTAGAAGCGAATTTTCCGAACTTGAATCCGCGACTATGGGATGCGCGTGGACCTTTTCTTCCGGAATGGGTTCCGAATTCAAGTCTGTAACCTTATGTATGGGCCATTCGGAAGGGTCGCGCTTAGCCCAAGCGGGTCCGTGCAACCATAATGGGTGCTCAATGAATTTGTCAGGTGTTAAACCACGTGACAAACAGTCCGCTGGGTTTTCAGTACCAGGTACGTGGTAGAAATGTTCCGCGGGGACGTTGTCTACGATGCGAACGACACGATTGGCCACAAACGTGTGCCAACGATGCGGAGAAGAATTTATCCAGCAAAGAGTCACCTTAGAATCGGTGAATGCGTAAATAGCGGTAACATTATAACGCGGATTATAAGTGTCATGAACACGGCGAAGAAGTTTAGCGAGGAGCTCGGCACCACAGAGCTCCAGTCGAGCGATAGTCAATGGTTTAACCGGCGATACCTTCGACTTGGCACAAACCAGCTGAACGACTACGTCATCGTTGCGAGTGACGTGCGCATAGATGACAGCGCCGTAGGCGCTTTCACTGGTGTCGGAAAATCCAATGAGGCGAAGAATACAATTTTCAAAAATACCTAAATGGCGCGGGATTTTAAAATCATTTAAAAGCGGCAGGGCAGAGCGAAAAGTTTGCCAAATATTTATGATGTGACGCGGGGGAGTGTCATCCCAATCGAGCTTCAGTAACCACAATTCTTTGATAAGTAGTTTAGCATAGAGAACTACAGGCGCGACAAGCCCCATGATGTCCCACAGTCTAGCTACGGCCGACAGAATAGCACGTTTAGTACACGTGTCTGGCGGTGCGGAAATAAGAAATTCAAAACAATCATTTGACCTACACCAGCGCAAGCCGAGAACCTTTTGTTCTACCGACTTGTCGAATTCTAGTTGTTCGGTCAACCTATGCGACGCGGGAATACTGTTTAGTACAGTTTGAGAGTTACTGGTCCACTTGACCAACTCGAACTGACCTCCTCTAAAGAGTTTAATCAGTTCGTGCGAAACCTGGACTGCACGTGATTCGGAGCTTACGCTGTAGACTACGTCATCCATATACAGCGAATCCGCGATGATAGCGCTGGCGCGCGGGAAGTGATGACCATCGTCTTGAACCAACTGTTGTACTGTGCGGATCGCATGGTAGGGACTTGACTTGAGACCAAAACAGACACGGTTAAACTGATATAGAACCAGAGGATCGTTTGGACTAAAACGATATAAGATGCGTTGAAAGCGACGATCGCTTTCTCTTACTTCAATCTGTAAGAACATTTGTCGGCAATCAGCCGAGAGCGCGAATGCGAACAATCGAAAATTCAGAATTATAGTAAACAAGTCACCCTGTAAATTTGGGCCACTGTGTAAAATATCGTTGAGAGATAATCCAGTACTCGTTTTAGCACTAGCGTCTAACACGGAGCGTAGTTTTGTTGTTGTCTTATCTAAACGTACAACTGCGTGATGCGGAATTACATAGTCAGGACAACTACTGTCTGAACTATCGAGCGGAGCAGGAGATAAATATCCATTATCAATATATTCGCGAATGACGTCATCATACGCAGTACGTAACTCGGGTGCGGATTCTAATTTCTTTTCTAGGCAGAAAAAACGTTTTTTCGCGATATCGAGTGAGTTCCCCAATGAGAACACATCGCTGCGAAACGGTAGGGCTACAGAGTATCTACCTGTGTCCCCATCGCGTTCCGTGGTCGAATTATAAAAGTACTCGCACTCAAGTTCGTCGAGCGATTTGCTCGTCGAAAGAGTGACGGGCGCTTCATCGACCTGCCAGAATTTTTTCAACGCCGATTCTAACGAGTCTTTGTCGGATGGTTGCGAAATATGTGAGTAACAAGACTGTGGAGGCTTATTACGACGTACAGGCAGCGCGGGCACAGTGCCCATGATGACGTAACCGAGTACCGTCTGCATGGCGGGCGGCGCGGAGGTGTTGCTGCTAACTACGTGGGGCAGCATAAGATGCGGGAAAAGCGAAGCCCCGATCAACACATCGATGCGACCGGGTTTGCCAAACGATTCGTCGGCGAGCGGTAAACCTTTTAAGTAAGGCAAGGCGGAAGTATCTACGGGAGCGGTAGGTAAATTATCGGTGATTGCATCGACAACTAGCGAATTAACGTTAAAAGTAACGTTCGGATTAAAACGGGAAAAGAAAGCGAATTGTACGGAACCCTTAACGGATTTTTCCGTACCACCGATACCCTTAACGGAAGGCGTATCAGATGAATGTCTAGTCAAACCTAATCGTTTGCAACATTCTGCGGTAATAAAATTAATTTGTGAGCCACTGTCTAATAGACAGCGAATAAAATGCTCCTTACCAAATGAATCTCGAACTATTATAGTAGCGGTTGACAACAAAATAGTAGTATTCGTATTACATTGCGGCTTTGATACGCGGGAGTTCGAGTCGTAAAAGATCGACGCAGCAATGGATGCATTACATTGCGGGGCGCTCTGAGCGGTGGCGGCGAGCGGCGCGGCGGCGGCGTGAGCATCTTGCTCGCTCGAAGCCGTGGAGTTTGAACCCGATTGTGTACGTGCGATATCATCAACACCGTTCGATAATACAGTCGCGTGCGATTCGCGATTAAAGTGTAAAAGCGTATGATGTTTATTTTTACAAGATTTACATCTAGATTCAGACTGACAGACTCTGGCCTTATGTTTAATACTTAAACAGTTAGTACATGCATCGTTTTGCTTCACCGATTTGAAACGATCACTTGGTGTCATTTTAGAAAAGGCAGGACATTTAAATAAATGTTCATGAACAAAGCTATCACACAAACATTTAGCGGATTTATCAATTACAGTGTAAGATTGCGGTTGCGGAGTTTTGGACGTTTTTTTATTTACAGGATTGTTGTTAGACTGAGTGAAACTCAAGCTGTTTAAAGCTTTAGTATTTTGTAAAATGCGAGATTGATTTTTAATGAACTGTACTAAATTGTCGAATTTAGGAATTTCGTCTTTTGAGTTCATTTCAAAAAGTCGAGCGGTTTCAGAATCAACCTTTTTTATAGCGACATGGAAAAAAATCAAATCTGATAAATCATTTATTTTAAGGTTTTTTAATGCGTTTGCAGCGGAAACAAAATTATCAGAAAAGGATTCGAAATTTTGAATAGATGCGGTATTAAAAGATTTATGTTCAAACATCCGATTAAGGTAACTAGAAGCCAACATACGTTTGTCTTCGTACTTTTTTATGAGTGAATTAAAAATTAATTGGTAGTTATCGCCATTAGGGCAAACTCCTGAGAACGCGGTTTGAGCCTTATCTTTCAATTTCCCCATCAAATAATATAATTTCTCCGAATCAGTCAATGTATTATTTTCGTGTACCGTGCTTTTAAAATTAGCATAGAACAGGGGCCAGTTACGAATATCGCCATCGAATGACATAATTTCAATGGGAGGCAAGCGAACTGTTTGCTTATTGACACCACTACCACTAGAAGTAGGAGCCGTTGTGGCTGATGATTTTGAGTAATTTGAATAATTATATTTAACGCAGCAATATAATTCCTCAAAACTAATCCACGACTGATCATCAATATTATTTTCCGGGTCTTGTCTTAGAAGAAGCGAGTTATATTTATTAAATGCCTCGAGGAACTCGGTGCGCAACGCATCAACATTGACACACGCACACAAGAACTTCTCTAGCGGTTCCATACCGGACTTCATTTTTTCCATTAAATCGTAAATGATTTGCATGCGGGCAAAAATCATATTACGACATGACAGTGCTATTTGAATCGCGGATTCTATCTGATCATCCGAATCCATGGTCACTTTCTTAGGCATTTTCGATATTTTTGTAGGTTTTTATAATAGCTAAAATAAATCGCAAACTTCAACGAGTTGCGCGCGGTGCGGGATTGGTAGGTGGTACCTACGAATATAGTACCGAACGATAGCGAAGCGAGCGAGCGGTAGATTTTGCTTCTACCTACGTATATTAAAATATTAAGTTGAGCGGGATGCGAAATACCTGTGAATGTACGCAATGACAAGTAGGTACTGTAATAAATGAATAAATGAAAGCGGTTTAGTATAAGAGTATAAGGAACGAAGATTGAAATGAAATATAGTTGCGGGATGATAATATACGGATATAATATTGATATCCGTTATCAAGAGGATAAAGAAAAATAGGTATCCGTGATCATGGGACCAAAACTGTTGGATATCTGTGATCGTAGGACCAAAAATGTCGGATATCCGGCTCGAAGGACCAAAAAATGTTGCGGCGGCCTAAAGCCTTGGGGTGAAAATCGAAATTTTCTTAGTGGACTGTATGAGGGGCGGTTCGGTGACACAAGTAGGTGTTTTGGTGGTGTGGGAAAATGATGATGGTACCTGCCTGGTGAGCTATGGCGACACGACGAGAAGGGTTTCCTTAGCCACGTGGCTGGCGCGTCCAGGATATCACGTACGGACGAGAATCTGCACTTTCCACAACACACATACACGCACTTGCACTGTTCAATAGCAATCTTCGTTCTTCGCGGTGAAAATATGAGTCCTTTTTCGACTTGGGATTAATTTTACCCACAGGCGTCGATGTTGGTTGAGAACTGGCGGATCTTCTTGGCGGCAGCGTATGCGCGCCATTGCGGATCTTCCTTCTCGCTCTCACTTAGGCATTATAAGGGTTGTGGAAGGGAGAAGGAAAGCGGAAGGAACTTTATGTTACACAGATACTAATTAATTAGAGTTGCCAGTAATTAGGCATGAAATATAAAACTAAAGAAAGTAATGGCGTTAACAAAGGAGTTATTTAATTTATCTAAATACTCGGTTAATTATGAAATACTATCGAAAATAGACCGTAGTTAATTTCAGTCATTTTATCACTACGAGATTTGCAATACCACAATGTACGTATGCGTATGTATGTACGTGTGCGTATGTGGGGGTGCGTGTATGTATGTATGTTGTGTATGTGTATGTATAAATAAATAAATAAATAAATATGTTTGGACATATCACACAACGCCATCTAGCCCCAAGCTAAGCAACCTAATGCTTGTGTTATGGTAACGAGATGGCTGATAAACTACTTATATACATTTTTTTTTTTGTAAATACATACATATTATAGATAGAAAAACACCCAGACTCGGAACAAATACTTGTAGGTCGTACAAATATTTGTTCTGTGCGGGAATCGAACCCGCGACATGCTGCGCAGCAGTCAATCGCTCAACCACTGCGCCAACCGTGTCGTCAAATGTATGTATGTGTGTGTGTGTGTGTTTGTATGTATTCGGATGTTTTCTACGAAAATAATTTTCGTATGCGCACAACGCGGCCTGTCCATAGAACTAAACTGAGCGAGGTAGGCCCTGCAGGTGACACTTAGTAGATTTTGATGTTTTTCGCTTTGTCCCGTCTATCGTAAGTATATTTAATTAAATGTTGATGTGTTCATTAATGTTTTACGAGTTATAGGTTCGAACCCAGGCAGGCGCTTTACTTTGTGTAAATTAGTTCATCACCTCTGCTCTCAATACGGTGAAGGAAAACATCGGGAGGAAACCGGCAAGTCCTAGAACCAAAAATTTGAAGATATGTGACATCTACCAACCCGCACTGCCGGTCTATTCTGTAAAAATCTCACCGTGAAAACATAGGTGAAGTGATCTAAAAGTGAACTATCAATAGTGTCAACCCCTAGCATCAGGTGGAATGACGGCTCACTTCACGCTCACTTCACCTAAATTATCACGGTGAGATGTTTACAGAATAACACTACTGGGCCCGCGTGGTGGATTACGGCCCGCTCCCTCTCAGCGAGAGGAGGCCTGTGTCCCAGCAGTGGGAACGTTATAGGCTGATTATGTAATTAATTTTTTACTTTACTTTATTTTTTTGTTTCCTGTTTTTGTTCTACGATGTGGTGTAGTACCTACTTCAGATTTGTTTTATTATTGTGAAAGTGTTATTGTAACGTTAGTGTTTAGATAATTGCGTACTATGTGTACCTACATGTGTAGCAATATCTTTAGGACTATTTATGTTATCTCTATAAGTGAATTTGTAGGTAGTTCTTTTGAGAAATAAATATCTTCACGTAACCGTAACCATTGAACCAGACGAGCGAGTCGTAACTGAGACCGATAACTGTCGGTAGGAAGCGCAGTAAGTTTACTGGTAAGTGTCATACATAAGCCTGATTTGAAACCCGTATAAGGTGTCATAATGCATCTCCTCTCGCCGTTACTTAGCGTTAACAGTTCAGACGCGTCGATGCTTTTGATTCACGACTCGCCAACAGCAGGTCGGGCAGAGGGTTAAGCGGGATCGATTTTATCGCAACCTTGGCTGTTATAGTGGCAGTGCAGCCAGTGCATGGCTGGCATCTTGAACCGTTTTGTATTGTAGAGCTGTTAGAGAGGAGTTATCTCTATACAGTCTTTTTGTTGGTCTTGCAGTGTTTCCAGATTGTGTTTGGTAAAACATAAAATGTCACTTCTAGTTTTTCTATTTTTAGGGTTCTGTACCTCAAAAGGGAAAAAACGGAACCCTTATAGGATCACTTCGTTGTCCGTCTTTCTGTCAGTCTGTCAGACCCTTTTTGAACGCGTGGAGGTATCAAGTTGAAATTAATATCAAATACGTATGACGATATGGTCCGGTCCCTTGGAGCTCTGAAAAAATCAAGCTTCTAAGTCAACGCAATAAAAACATACGGCCATTTATGCGACATATTAATTAGAATCATGTTTGGCAAGAAGCAAGGTCTCACAGCACAAGTAAAGGAAAAAGTCCGAAAATTGTTAATTTGTAATTTTATCACATAAAAATGTAATAATAATAATCTAATCAAATAATTTCATCTTGTTGCAAAGTAATAATAATATTATTTATTACAGAAATCTTATAACTAGTTAGTAAAGCTTAATAATATTAAGCTTTACTAACATAGTCATAAGATTTCTGTGTACTAACCCACTATGGATGTTACTTGTCCGAAATAAATGTTATTTTTATTATCTTCTTATTAAAAAAAAATTTTTTTTTGGGATTACAATGTTAAGTTTGTTTTTGGGATAAATTCTTTTCAGCTACGGAACCCTTCAATGTGCGTGATCCGACACGAACTTTTTTTTTACTGGTACCTATCCTTCGTTCCGACAAAATTCAGTAGAGTATTTACAGAGCTCGTTCTAATAACAATTAGGCACTTAAAGTGGTTTGACCAACGTCGTCATTTTCAATGTCAGCACATCGGGATGCTGCACATCATAATATTATGTTTTTATACTGTGATGCTTCTCTTTAATCCCTCGTTATTGTCCTCCAATATACAATGCAGGATATGACGAAATTTTGTGTTTATTGAATGGACACTGCTGTTCCGGAAAATAGAATCTTCCTATTAAAGTACCAGCATAATAGTTTTTAGGTCATTATCCAAAATACTAGTTACTTGAATATGGCGGTGGTCAGTGACTCGGAAACTGAACTAGCTTCACTGACGATTGTCAAAGGAGCTCGTGTAACGTGTTGGGTTCATCGTCAGCCCAGTGGACCGGAGAGCAGTATTCCATGTAGTTTAGTTATTAGTTAGAATTAATACATTGGTGCTATGTTAATGATGAGATTGTGGTTTATTTCCGGGTTGTCATTGGTGCCGATTCTGTTGTGCACAAATTAAACTTAATTTAGGCTATTGCTAACCTTTTCTCTCTAATAAGACAAGAAAGGGACGGAAGTAAATTAGAGCTGTCAAATTAGTTAGAACTAATTTTTCCATAGACATTTAGACGACAGGTAAAAACATGTCGACTAAAAAACACGGTGAAGCGCAAGGCGTGAACTAGTTTGACATCTCCAACTTAGTTCATAGCTATAGCCGTCCTTTTCTCGCGCTGCCTGTTAATAAAAGATAGCGATTCTCTAATTTTAGTTTAGTGCGTTCACAAGAGAATCGGCACCATTATCCAATACTTAAATTGATTTTGGTATATTTTAAGTGGATAAACTCTCTCCAAACTTTTGTCATTATCGGCTCTATACTATTCAAATTGTATCAAAGAAATAGATTGTTTATACGATAAAATATCGTATACTTAGTTTCAATACAAGTATGAACACACGTGGGTTACAAAAGTCGGTTCACTCGTTCGCAACGGGCCGCCTTGAGCGGTTCTTTGTTTATCAACTTGCCAAAACTTAACAACGTGTAAAGATATCACACTCGCTTTCATATCTAACTATGTAATACCTTTATTTGTATTATCTGCATGACTATTCTGAAACAAAGTCTACAAAATATACGAATCGAGATAGAAGTACGAACGAAAACACATAAATCAGCAAGCCTAAATTATTTTAGGGCCACGTTCTGCATTTAAAGTCCGAATTTAATAAGCTAAAGTTGTTTATTTCGGGCGAAGTTCGTTATTTATCGCGCGGAAGCCGCACGGGGCGGACGCGTCGCGTGCCCCGCGCTGATAAGCCGCCGGATAAATCCTGGATTATAGGAGACGAGAGGCAACTTCTGATTTATTTGTATCGCTCACTGATTCGGGGGCCTAGGCTTTGTTGAATGTTGACTACCTACTCTTTTAGAGCTAGCTCTGAGATAGGGTTATTTATGTACGTTTCACGCACGTCTCTCTCTGTGTTAACAGATATATGTTAATGGACTCTATTCATAGCTTTAATTTAGATTTATATTTTAAGAAATTGGATTCAACGCTTTTCATAAATTTCAAGACAATTACATTGAAACATTTTATGTTGTGCCCTACGATTCTCAAAACTTTCCAATTTATTTTTGCTTGATTCAGCATCTTTTTATTTTTAATATTTGAAAGAAAATACGCAGCTCTTAGACCTTCTTTCAAAAGATCTGTGCGTGGAATGTTTCACTGCTATATTTTTGTTTCTTTAAAAGGGTCGAAGGTTTCTAAATTGAATGAACACAGAATTACTATAATTTCCATAGGGTTGAGTTGATACAGCCTTAAGGCTTTCACGTGGTGGATGGATGAGGTACACGTTGCTTTTAACCCGAAAAAGGAGCCGGTGTAAAACTGGCCGGATATAGGGTCGGTTAAGTAAGGGAACCTTGAGTGAAATGTTTCCTTCCCTTGATGCAAGATAAAGGGATAATGTTAATCACTTGTTGGGTTTTTAGGGATTTATTTTTCGTCTGCACATCAAGTATGAAACGTATTTTTACCACGACGGACGGTGATAATTATGTTCAATAAACTATTTTTTAAATGGTTCTTTCTACTCCAAAATTATTATCAAAATTATTCATAACCATTTTAGAAGAAAAAATGATGAACTTTCTGTACCTAATCATTCCAAAATACATGAGTTATAAAGTGAACATTAAAGTTTGTCTTTTTCGAAAATGAGTACTTATGTAAATGAACTTTGCCCACGGATTTAAGATGTGCCGTTTGTAACAGTGGGTGGAACAGTTTTATTCCCTTCTCATAAAAAGGAACTTATCACAACATTATTTCAAATGTGCACTTGCAACGCCCTGAACAGCCCTACCGTCCCCATTTGTCCAGATTAAGGATGAAAGCCGTCACGAAGGACAAAACGTATGGAATAAAGAAAAATAAACCCCATTGTTCGCGTTTTACGGACGCAACTTAAGGGGATACATCGATAAATTTTGTGTTTTTAAAATTCCTATTGCATTGCTGTACTAAAAAAACCTAATGAAATACGAGGTGCATTCAATAAGTACCTAGCCTCATCGCCAGAGAGCGCTGTAGTTTCAAAAGAGTTTTACCACAGTGTAGCACATTATTTTTTAATTCTTTTTTCAAATTTTCATTCCAATCCCTTCATTTGTTTTAATTTGACAACTTATGGAAGCGAACGTGTCGATCGGTTTTACAAAAATGGAAAAAGAGCAATATCGTTCGGTGATTCGATTCCTATTTTTGGAAGGGAAAACGCGCATCGAAATCAAAGAGCGCTTGGATGCTGTGTACGGTGACTCTTCTCCATCGATGGCCACCGTCAAGAATTGGTTCAACGAGTTTGCACGTGGCCGTACGTCGGTTTTTGATGAACCACGTCCAGGTGCACCGGAAACAGCTGCTACGGAGGAAAACAATAAAAAAATCTATGATCTCGTATTGGCAGATCGCCGATTGAAGGTTCGGGAGCTAGCTGAGACTGTAGGCATTTCAGAAGGAACAGTGCATCATATTCTTCACGAGGAACTCGGCATGAGAAAGCTGTCGGCGCGATGGGTGCCGCGTTTACTCACACCAGAAAACAAGCGCAACCGTGAGACCACATCGGAGACGTGTTTGGCGCTGTTTAAGCGGAATCCAGCGGAGTTTTTGCGTCGTTTTGTGACCGTCGATGAAACCTGGATCCACTGGTACACACCAGAGACCAAGGAGCAATCAAAACAATGGATCCAGACCGGGGAACGTGCTCCAAAGAAGGCGAAAACTGTAAAATCGGCCGGAAAAGTTATGGCCACCGTTTTCTGGGATTCACAAGGTGTGATCTACATCGATTACCTCGAGAAGGGTAAAACAATTACAGGGCTTTACTATGCCGATTTATTGGGCCGATTCGACGCCGAATTAAAGAAAAAACGACCCCATCTGGTGAAGAAAAAAGTGCTGTTTCACCACGACAACGCACCGGTTCACACGTCTGCCGTTGCCATGGCCAAATTGGTCGAATTACGCTACGAATTGCTGCCCCATCCACCGTATTCTCCAGATTTGGCCCCTTGTGACTTCTTTCCGTTTCCTAATCTGAAAAAATCACTCGCCGGGAATAGATATGGATCGAATGAGGAGGTTATCGCCGCCACGGAGGCCTATTTTGCAGAGTTTGACAAAAACTATTTTTCGGACGGGTTAAAAAAGTTGGAGCATCGCTGGGCTAAGTGTATCGAACTAAAAGGAGACTATGTTGAAAAATAAATTGCCACTTTTCCAAAATTTTCGTTTACTTTTTGTAGGCTAAGTATTTATTGAATGACCCTCGTATGATTTTTTTTTTTTTTTTTTTTTTTTTTTTTTTTTTTTTTTTTAATAAATAAATCTTTATTTTATTTCTCTCATCACAAAGGTACACTTAGTTTTATTTTATAAATAGAGACAAGAATAATAACTTTGTTACAAAACCTAAAATATGATCCTTTGTGAGAGACTGGCGTCCATACTAGGATACCCTGTGTGACAGATCACCAGGCTCTCACCCCGAATTTAATCTAATAACAATAGTAAATAATTAAAAAAAAATGTATAGTGTGCGTGTGTGTAGTGTGTTGCGTGTGTAATTTGTAAGGAGAGGTAGAATGATGGTGTGAGTGTGTGTATGTGAATGGTGTTGGTTACAGTCAAGAACCCGAAAAACATGAAACATTACGAAGGAACAATAAGTAGCTGCTCCGCGGCGTCATAGTCCAATTTTTGTAACCAGATAGAGAGGGTTTTTTTGCAACGCTGCTAGGGTAGGGCATAAATTGACAAAATTCCGTTAATTTTGTTATATAAATAGTTTCCAAGAAAACCAAAATGTCGACGGGAGAAAGCAGTATGGAATAATACCAAGGATACTGCCCTGTGGGACGCCGAGCACGACGGGAAGATCACCACTAGTCCACTCACCTACCTTAACTCTCTGGAATCGGTTAGTAAGGTAATCGGAGAAAAGCTTTAGTTGTGCATCTCTTACACCAATGGCCTCCAACTTCTTCACCAACAGAGGGACGGAGACCGTGTCAAAGGCCTTGGCAAGGTCCATAAAGATTACTATAACCTTTTTGTTTATTACTTTAATTTTTTTTCGATAGAAGAAAATTTCACAGTAGCACCGTCTATTTTCTATTTTATACGATTATACGTAAACAGTTCCTTATTGTGCAGTAAAATTTGCTTTAAATCGAGGTATTTAAATATGTTAAGAACTTATTCGGCTAAAATGTATAAAAGTATATCATTTTGTCATAAATCTACATTTAAACGAAGCGCGTTTAGTTCCTGTGCGCGTGCGAGTCTTCTATCTCGCGCGTCAAACTAAACAGTCATAACGCCATTTCACTTACACACCGAGCTAAACCACGCTTCGATGTATCCTCTTAAAATACGATATATTGGCAACTTTTGTTCCCCGCACATTGCTTTGTTTGCGATACACGGATCGGTGACCGTCATAAAAATCGGATAAGACGAATTCCGATGGTCGGATTCAGTTATGAAGTAGTCCCACGCTGGGCGCCAATATATTATTATGTTCATGATTCATTCATGACAGCTGTCACCTGGGACTGCCTCAGGGTTAGATAGTTATGTATTGTGGTACAATATCGCCTATACGGTTTCGAACTGACGTTAAAAGTAAAATATAATAATAATAATATGTTAAAAGATTTATTTCTCTTTTTTTATCAGCCTCTAGACATATTATAATGAAATGGTTTTTAGGGCCTTTTGAATAAAATAAGACTCAATGTCAGCTCATGTAATAACAAATATAAAACCAGCACTTGCTTATTGAGGGCAAGCTATGTATAAAATAATTGTTGTAAGCACAATATAATAAGAAAACGATCGCGAAAGTTACTCTGTCATATTTCTGATAAGGGCTCAGCTTTCCCCACTAAAGCCAAACGAATTGACCTGACAATCAAACCGCCTTCTTTCAGACCGGTAAACGAGTCTGTACATAAATAATTCTAAGAAAATTGGATCTTATTCATTTTGTGTAGCAAAAAGACTTATTGGAAGATGGCTTCATAAACATAATCCGATACAAACATTATACCTACTTCGTTTCATATAGGAAATTATACGTTATTGTAGTTTTTCTAGAACTGCTTAGCTTTATGATATTTATTCTCAAGTTACTTTTATGCGTGGAACAACAAGCAGTACTTTACCCCATAATTCAACAAAAGAATGACTTAATCGCATAATATTTAATTAAACAATCGGACTGCTATTGCCCGACTGAGGCTGAGGCTTATGCCTCAGCCTCAGCCAAATTAACTTCTTAGGTAACTGTCTCACTCAAATACCGGAACGCGTCAACATTTTAAATCCTACGCGCAAAAACTGGAAGCCGTCCAGATTCGGTAGGTCGCGTGTTCTACGAACGGGTTAACGGTGAGCAGTCCACTCAAACTCGGCCGGATTATCCGTGTAAGCGGCCGGATTAAGGCTGACAGTCACGCCAGAAGACTGATCCTCAAACTCTTATCTCGCTATTTCAATTAATTCTGTGTTCAATCCCTCGCTGCCCTTCCGACAGTGCAACTGGATCTCAGCTTAAACCCTCTTCTTCAAACTTCCAACTTGTGCGAACATGTAGGAACTTCACCGAGATATGAGGGTATTTAGAATTCTTCGTGTATTTGGTTGGAGGAAAGTAATTAAAACCGGGAGTGTGCACATCTTCAAGTTTGATTAAGTACTTGAAGTTGGTTTCGGCAAATATATGTTTAAATATGATTATTGTCTGTAATTACTTTCGCTGCGGTGGCATAATGGGAACGTTTATAACATATTAAACCACTACTAGTTAAGAAACTAATGTAGTTAAACAAACACAAGTGAAATAAACTTAGTTAATTTGAAGTCGTCACACAGTTTACATAATACACTCAGTTTTATTTTATTAATAAAACAATCTGTTATAGAGTTAAAACAGCATCAGTTCCAAATATTGTTCTTCTCTCGTCCGTTATAATTGAAATGAGTCCCATGTGGGCGCCAACTAAGCGGGAACCAACAAAAAATATTTTATTGTTTTCAACGAGTTAAAATGTTATTGTACAGCAGAGGTATATTGTACCTGTATAAGTTTATTTTGTAGCATGTGTATGTGTGTAGCTATCAAATTTTATGGCGCCAATAATTTCACGTGAAATAGTCTATTCTTGAGGAGACGGTGTTCCTATTCAAACTTAACATAGGTCTAGTAACTTGAGTAACTGTCGTGTGTTTGTGTTTTTATTGTGTTTGCTCAACGTTCTACCACTCCAGGCAATTTGAAAGGATAATTAAATTGACAGAGACATGACAAAAAATAATGATGGCTACGAGTTGTAGTATGTTGTTAGATGTTGAATAATATTCAACCTCGGTCTTTTATCGTAGTGCCTTTGAATATCAAGGGGATATAAAAATGCCGCAGCACCAACTACTGGGTCAAGAATATCGTCAAATATTCGTATTTCAAAGAAATATCATTTCTTATTCCATTCCTACAGTTTTATAAGAATTGTTCACTGTATTATCAACTAATATTTCATGATACAATGAAGATAGCTTCGGGTAAACTGTTGTCATAATAAGATCTCGAATGTTTGGAACCAAAAGTAACTTACTGCCTATTTTAATGTAAGTATAAGAATAGTTCTACATTTTCTTGAATATGCCCAATAAACAATATCGTCGAACAATAAGATTGGACGATTGGACAATGAAATATCTTAATGGATTCTGTATTTTACTTTACGTAAATTGGTGTGTATTTATTTTTGGGTCTTTGTTTCAGACTTTACTTTAATCAGATTGCTCGCTAGATTACACATACCTTAAAATTACTGGAAAATGGCTCTGTATCAATTGAAAAGCTACGACATAATCCCATTTTTCAATGAACTTAGGTAAGATAAATATTGCAAGATTGGAAAAAAAAAAATAATCTGGAGAAAGCGTATGATAGGGTACCTCGGGATGTGTTGTGGTGGGCCTTGAAAGAGTAAGGTTTGCCCGGGAAGTATGTAGAGTTAATTCGTGCTATGTACAGTCAATCTCGTACCTACGTCCGGTCGGCTGCTGGGAGTACCGACGAGTTCAATGTGGCTGTTGGCTTGCACCAAGGGTCGGCTTTAAGTCCTTACCTCTTCCTGTTGATTATGGATGCTCTATCGTCGAATCTACAGAAAGAGGCACCCTGGTGGATGCTGTTTGCCGATGACATTGTTCTTGTTGGTGAAGATGTACCTGAGATTCGGAGCAGATTGGAGAAACGGCAACAGAAACTGGAGAATGTTGATTTGAAAATCAGCAGAACCAAAACTGAATATGTGTTCTGCTATTTCGGCGGTATCTCTAGTTCTGGAGCCATAGCCCTTGATGACGCGCTTCTCCCAGTCTGCTCCGACTTTCGGTATCTCGGTTTACTCGTACAAAGCGATGGCGAAGTAGATCAGACGGTTAAGCATAGGATTAACACTGGATGGATGAAATGGCGGCAGGTCACGGGAACAATCTGCGACTCCCGCATTCCCCTTAAACTTAAGGGGAATCTGCGACTCCCGCATTCCCCTTAAACTTAAGGGGAAGATATATAAACCAATGGTTAGACCTGCTGTCTTGTATGGATCAGAATGTTGGGCCACAAAAGGGATGAATGAAAAGCAATTGCATGCAGCTGAGATGAGAATTTTAAGAGGGATGTGTGGTGTTACACGAATGGATAGAAAAAGAAATGAGAACATAAGAGGAAGTCTGAAAGTGGCACCGGTGACTGAAAAGTTGTGCGGAAATCGGCTGTCATGGTATGGGCATGTGATGCGGAGGAGTGAGGAAAATGTCGTGAGGAAAGTTTTGAGTATGAATTTCGATAGCTATAAGAGTAGGGGAAGGAAAAGATGGTGACTACCGAGATGACGAATAATAGAGAAGTATGGAAAAAAAGGACATGTTGCGCCGACCCCAAATAGATTGGGTTAAGGGCAGGAGAATAAAATGATGGAAAAAAATAAGAGCTGGTAGCAATTCCATTAAGAAAGAAAGAAAAATTGTTTATTCGCACAAATAAGACGCACATTATAAAATGAATCATGAAATATACACACTATTACTCGTACGAAGTAGCCAAAAGCCAATATTAAGGTGATATGTAGAAAGCGAACTGGGCGGGAATAAGAAAATGACAGTCAATTACTTCCACATGCGAAAAGAAGAGAGCGCAACAATGCACTGGAACCAAAATAAAAGCGCCAAATCAAATAAAAATTGTTTAAAAATAAATTAAGCTATCAGCTATCAAAAATATTTTCAGCTGGTTTTCATTTACATAATACGCACAATTGTGAATGCAATTTTGCAATGAAATTACTAAGGATTTTAGAATTACGAAAAAAAAACTTAAAAGTAGAGGTCTTTTCGGAATTAAATTCTATCGAGGCTTAACACAATTGTGTTTTCCTTCAGTCAAAGTATTACTCAAATAGTCAATAAACATATATCCAAAAATGTAATCCATACATGCTGCAATAGTGAAATAAATGATTACGAAAAATCTCCCAATCTATTTTGGTATCCCATTTGGTAACATTCTCAAAAACAAAATAATAAAAATCTCATCCGCCATCTTGTACACTTGACACACGTCACACATACGATCGGTTATTTGTCGGCCATGTTTTGTCTCCCACTTTGTGGCGTCTAGCTGTGTTCAACTATCGTTTTCGTGACAGCCACGTATTGTATCATCCTCTGTCACCTGCAAGGATTTCCGGGTTCTGTCTTTTTGTTTACGTAAGAAAATCATGTTAAATTGAATTGAATGTATAGGTACAACATTTATAGAAACAGTCGTAGAAAATATGTTATACAGGTCTTTGCCCAGCAGTTGACAGCACACAATAAAGGATGGTTAGTACGAGTAGATAGACATTTGCCCTGCGGTAGAAAGTGATGCAGTGACAAAATTCAATCTTTCCACTACGCACAGATACCAGCGATTGATTACCCGCCCATTGTAAACCTAGGATAACTTTCCCGTACTCATGTTTCAAGGTTTGTCCAACGAGAAAAAGATGACGGCGGTGAAGTAGCGACAGTACTTTTACTATGGCCGAATAATGTCGTTTCTCGTTGGACGTTTCTTTCCCGGTACAGTGGACAAACAGTCTTACACAGACAAAAACCGGCCAGTGCGTGTCGGAACACGCACAATGAAGGGTTCCGTAGTTGAAAAGAATTTATCCCAAAAACAAACTTAACATTGCATTCCCAAAAAAAAAAATTACGTGATAAAATGTCAAATTAACAATTTAAAAGTTTTTCCTTGTGCTGTGGGACCATGCTTCTTGCCAAATTTCATTATTCTAGGTCAACGGGAAGTACCCTGTAGTAGGAACCATAGACCTACGTATTTGATATTAATTTCAACTTGATACCTCCACGCGTTCCTGAGAAAAACGGTCTTGATCATAGAAATAGAAGGTCTTGATAGACTGACAGATGAAAAGACAGACAGACAGACGGGCAACGAAGTGGGGTCCAGTGGGAAGAAGGTATAAGGGTTCCGTTTTTTCCTTTTGAGGTACGGAACCCTAAAAACACCAAGACTTTGTTTTCTTCTCCCTCCAACATATTTCCTTTTATTTTCATTCCTTTTCCGTTACATGGAAAGTAAAATACAGTCACGATAAGTGCTGAGTCCAGCGCACTGCGCAGGCGCCACAAACGTCTGAATGTCGGCCGTGACTACAAGACAACTTAACGAGCTGCTATTTGTATGGCAACATTATCACGATTCGAAGCAAGACGTGGCCAGTATTTATTGTTTCAGATTATGGTATTCTGAATAATATTGGGAATTGGTTTCGTGTTGTGTCGGGAAAGGAATCGGATGTTGCTTTGTTCGCAATCAGTGGCACCTAAATGTAGAGCTTTGTTTAGCTTATATTGCCAATTATCATTTTGTTTTATACAACAATACCTGAATTATCTGAAGTAGTGATTGCGTTTTGTCCAAACTTTAGCTATCGATTTAGAAAGATGATTCAAAATCTCCCAAATATCTGGAATCTTTATTATATTATACGAAATTGTGCCCACAATCCTAACCACATCCCAGTTTCCCGCTTTTAATTCCCGCCTGTAAAATCCCAATTTGCCAAACTTCAAATGAGTGTGTTGAAAAAGACTACGCGCCCGTATTATCGCCGAACTTTCCCGAAGTTAACCGAACTTTGCCGAAGTTGTTCCGTCAACACTGCGCCTGCCACGGTTGCCACGACCACAAACCCAATTACCTGACTCGCTATACAAACAATGGGTCAAAGTGACCCGTGACAAATTATTATTCTGGTTTTCGTTCGGCGCAAGTGACGGACTTGGCAAGTTCCAGCCATTGCCGTAATTGACTTGGCCAATCCTTGTAAGAGTTAATAACGTTAAATAAGCCGACAAGTTTTGATTGGACTTTATTGAATACACACGAAGCCTCAAACTTGATGCTGCGAACTTTACAAATAGCCTTGATAGGGGGCACTTTGCTTATTACTTTCAAGAAGTAGGTAATTAGTTCTTATTGAAAAAGACTTTTTAAAGGCGCACCGGGCTTTTGCCTTTGTCTCTGTCTTTTTCTTTACGTGTAAAGAGTAAAGAAAATAACTACACTTTTGCACTTTATCAATGTTTTTCGTTGTTATTTTCATGATATTGCTCTTAAATAAAAAAAACCGGCCAAGTGCGTGTCGGACCACGCACAACGAAGGGTTCCGTAGTTGGGATGAATTTATCTTAAGAACAAACTTAATATTGTAGTTGAAAAACATGTTCTCCCATAGGTACATTCCAACTGTAAATGTAAGTTTGTACTCACAATATTGATAATGTTATTTTAAGACCACAGACTTCTTATAGGTTTTCCTGTAATCTACGGGTAAAGATCTATTTTATGATTTTTTTTTTCTTATTTGCCCCCCAAAAGTGACCTCTTTAATCAAAATTTATTTATTTACTTTACCCGTCCGTGTTTGGGTCACAGAAATTCATATGTGTACCAAATTTCAACTTAATCGGTCTATTAGATTCGGAGCAAATTGGCTGTGACAGACGGACAGACAGACAGACAGACAGACAGACATACGAGTGATCCTATAAGGGTTCCGTTTTTTCCTTTTGAGGTACGGAACCCTAAAAACTGTTGTGTATAAACGCTCCAGTCATCTATGAAGTTTATTTTAGTACTTAACTGAATCATAATATCAAATTACTTATTTATATAAAAAACCGGCCAAGTGCGTGTCGGACTTCGCACATTTAGGGTTCCGTACCAAATCTGATTAATCCAAATATTGGTATTTGTTAGTAATATATACGTAATAATAAACATTATCACCAAATTTCGAGTTCATAAATCACTCGGAAGTTAAAAAATTCTTCGGAACAAAATTTTATAAAATAAACTGATTTTGGTGGCTTCTCATTCCTTTGTTTTATCCCAATATATTTTAAAACAAAAATTCTGTATTTATCTACTCAACGAGCAACCAATCAACCAACGGGTAGGTTTTTCGCGCCCTCTTTAGAGCCGCTCTTAAAAACATTTAAAAATATTTTTTGACAATTTGCATGCATGGCTTTGGGTCAGCAAGATACCTACTGAGAAAATTTGAAGACTGTAGCTCCAACCGTTTGTTGGCTGTAAAACCCGTGTGACAGACGGACATCAGACGGACACGTGAGTGACAGCAATAGGGCTCCGTTTGGAACCTTTGGGTACGGAACCCTAAAAGGTAGGGAAATTTTTGCGAATTTATTCTATCGAGCCAACTTTATCAAATCATGTTTCTATCGTGTGTACTGTCTAGTATATATCCCCAATAATAGTAATACCAATATATTCCCCTACATTTTAATTTAGTTGTTTACTACTACTTCAAACAACGCAACGGTTACCTAACCATGTTTGTGCGTATAAAAAGCTCGGTGCGCGTAATTCACAGTGCTGCCTGGTAATAATTGAACAGGTGGCCTAGAATCATTTTAATTCCAGTCTGTTAGTCTACCTAAACCAATGTTGGATTTTTTGAATGGCCAAAGGCAGCCGCAGACCACACCAACCTAACGAGTAATTCCAGGATGCAGCCTGATGCAGCTTGGTGAAACAAGATGAGGCAATGCGTCGCGGGGTTGATGCCGTGTAACTTTTAGGGTTATACCTCTGGCCAGCCTACGAAAACTATGGTGGCAAACGTGATGTCGAACAGAATGTTTGTTCCAAATCATTATTATGACTCGTTCAAATGGTATCATAAAACTATTCTCGCTAATGAAACCAACCGTTTGTTATACACTTCTGGACACATCTATTGGCCCACCTTGGAGTTTAGGTTTCGATGGCCCCTACCGAAATATGATTGCTAGATTGAACAAAAACTGTTGATGCAGTTTTAAACCTGATACATTTTACCATCTTTTTCGATCGTATTGTTTTAAATTTGAATTCAGAATACCATACGACATGGAGCTACGCCTAACAAGTCGGATATGCGCCTTGTTAAAGGCAATTGATTTTTGAATAAAAAACATGTTTTATCAAATAAAGGTTTAATTTAATAACGCGTGTTGCCTCCATGGGCATCTACCACAGCTCTCATACGATTAGGCATAGAGTTTATCAACCGCTCTATGAAATTTTGAGGGATCATCTCCCATTCCTCTTCTATGGCAGTTTTCAACTCCTGCATCGTCTGGGCAACTGGCTGACGAGCCCTAACACGTCTTTTTAGCTCGTCCCACATGTGCTCAATGGGGTTCATGTCTGGGCTTCTGGCTGGCCAGTCCATAACTGTGATGTTCACATCCCGAAGATATTCCCTGACGATGCCGGCCGCATGGGCTCTTGCATTATCATGCATAAAAAGGATATTTGGGCCCACATAGTCCGCGTATGGTATCACGTGAGGTTCTAAGCACTCACGAATGTACCTTTCAGCATTTAATGTTGGCAGCCGTGGTCCTGTAACAACCTCAAGTTGAGTTTTGCCGCTCGCGGATATACCGCCCCAGACAGTCCATGAGCCACCGCCATAAGCAACCCTCTCTTCAAAGCAGCATTGTGCGAAACGCTCTCCCTTACGTCGGTAGACCTTCTTCCTTCCATCATTACCATGTAACACAATTTTAGACTCATCAGAAAAGAGTACACGGCTCCAATCTTGCTGTGTCCAATTTAAATGACTGCGTGCGAAATGAAGGCGCGCTGTTCGGTGGGCTCGCGTTAGTTTGGGTCCATTAGCTGGCTTGTGTGGTACCATATCGCGTTCTTTTAACCTTCTCCGAACAGTTCGAGCACTCACAGATACTCCGTGGAAGTCGCGAAGTTGGTTTTGTATCTCAATGGAGGTAAGGTGACGATTTCTCAAGCTGGTCGTCACGATGAATCGATCCTGCCTTTCAGTTGTGACCCGAGATCGTGGCCTTCCTTGGCGACGAACAAAGCCGCCAGTCTCTAGGTACCTCCGATAAGCATTTCGGACCGCAGATCGACTTAAATTAAGTTGAGCACTCACGTTTCTTTGGCTGTGTCCGGCCTGAATAAGTGCCACAGCTTGGGCGGCGACTTCAGGTGAAGTATCCATAGATTATTGATAGAACCTCACCTTAATGTTAAGAATAAGTAATGTTTGTTGCAAAACCAAAGATATCAATCACTTTTTCAAGAATTAAATCCAAATAAACCAATAAAACCAAGTTTTCTTAGTATTCGATTGTTTGATATCAACAAACAGGCTCCAAATTGTCTTTTGTTTCTTTAAATTCTGTGTTCGAAATTCAAAAAAAGACTATTGAATGAAATTGTGAATGTGCCAGGTTCAAAACTGCATAAAAACTTTTTGCTCGACCTAATATAAAATTTTGGCTAGGACCAAACGAAACTGAAAATACAAGGTGGGCCAAAAGATGTGTCCAGAAGTGTACATTTTATTTGTCAATTTCAACCCTTTTATATCATGTTCATGACCGTCGCGTCGTAACAACAGAACTAAACTTTGGAGTTTATACAAAGCGAGGTAAATAATGTTAGGTTTAATTTAGCTGAAACATTATTGTATTCACCTAGAATAATTTATTCAAATCAATTCAAATTGTCTGTGTTACTAAGCTTATTCATATGGAAAGATATTAGTCCTAAAAGTCTAACCCCGTGTCCAAACCCGGGGCACTTTTTTATCACTATCAAAATTTTCACTGGGTGTTCACACTTTCACTATAGGACTAACTCCGAAATCACGAAAAAAAAATGTTATCTAGTAATAAAAAAAATTGCCTTGTATGTTACGTGATCTTCGCGTGATTCATACGGCGAATACTTGCCCTTCTCTAGATACTTTGAGATTTTATTGTTTTGTGTCAAAATCCTACCTACTTGAAGAAATCGTCTTCAGACAGAAGCCAAATGATCTTCTTCAAATTAATTGCCAAAGGTACATTAACGACTAAAGTACCGTTCTGTCTACCTGCGTGGCAATTGCTAACACACTATTAATCGGAATCGATTTAATTTTGACAGTTCAACATTGATAGCGTTATTTACGTTGTCGAGCAGACACATTTTTCGAACTTATGAAGCAATGGATTATCAATTTGCTTCAAAATGATTTAGATTCCGATTGATAGTGTGTTACGCAATTAGGGTGCCGCTCTTAGATCATAAGCATCGAGCATAATCTATTTCCAAGTAAGAGCCAATAGAGATTTGATATAATATATCAGACAGCTGACCTTTGCACGTTATTGCTGTATTACCCACACGTATCATAGGAATAGGATACGGTACAACTGGTTGATTTGAGGCACGAAGTGAGAAAGAATGGAGCATACATGCGGCTAGCAACTATGGGCTGATTTTTATTAAATAATGAGCCATTAATTTATCTACCAAGTAAAAAAGGAGGGGAATAGTCTAATCAAAGATCGTAGGGATAGACTTGTATGATTAGGGTTTATGTCTTGTTTTCTTAACATTGCTCAAATGGAGAAATGAATGAATGAATGGAGAATTTCCTTTTTCTCCATTTGAGTAAAATTTTCGATTTAAAAGTTTCGTTTTTATTGCGCGTCTAGAAACACAAAATATAATATTTTTGTCAAAATGTTATCACTGAATCTTCCCTTTCGTCTTACTCCATAACACAAAAACATATTTCGTTTTATACCACTGACACCACTTCAAGATTCAAATCGGAATATAAAGAAAAGTAATAACTTAAGGCGCAGTCGTAAGCATTTCACATCAAAGGTGTTTAAGGTACCTTTGCCAGAGGAGTCGGTCTGACAGTAAACGTGGCAATATCGCCGGGACCGTTTGATGTGTGTTTCATTACAACCTGGCGGTATTACCCTCTCGTATGATTATTAAATATGGTATATTGGCGCGATAGGGTCTCGACTGTCGAATGAAATTGTGCTTGGTTGAACTTTGATATATGTGAAGTGGTGTAGTTTATTGTCATATTTTATTGTGTTGGTGTGGGTTATGTATGAGGTGTCCAGCTTTTAGAGAAACGAGCACAGTAAGGTTACATAATAGGGCCTTTGGTACTAGAATCATTCATGTTTGATGTCTTTCGTCATCGTTTACGGCTGACTTGCTTTGTTATACGAGTAGCTCTTACTGTTCCTAAAACCTCTACTTAACTTTCAAATATTGCTATTATGAAATATAACACTAACAATCCTTATCATTTGTTCCAGGTACACAAAGGTTTCCTGCTACTCCAAACAGTAATATCTGAAGTACGTTTTAATAAAATAATATGAATGTAGCATACGATATAGTCCTCGTGGGAAAACGGTACATCTTCCGTTTCTAACGGTACTGTAGATGGATAATGTGGATAAAGGTTGGGTAATATGGCGTATTTACCCATCCTCCTACTCACTGGGTGGCTAGACACATGTCCGCCTCTGCTAGATATGGAAAACAGCTGGGGAATAACGGTCATTCATCGTGTAGTATGATTAGATAGCGATAATTTGCTGGTGTATTATGCCAATTAAGATATGGAACGTACAAAAGCAAGGTTCAGGTAAAAGCAAAACGTACCTTTTCTGTCAAAGACATATTACCACAATGAAATTGGCCAAACCCCGGAAGGTAAGAGCGGAAAATATAAGGAAAACCTGAATACTGCTGTGTTTTATGACTTCCTTAGAAGGTTGAACATACCGACACGTGTGACCTAATTTCATTACAATTTCCATGAACACAATAGATCATTAGAACCGAAATCCCATAGCCCATTTACATATTTAACTTTATAGTTTCGACCTTCGAGAAACCTTAGTCCTTCCACCCAAAAAGGTTGTTCACGATACATGTCCGTCACACGTGGACATTAGCTCAGTACACACTAATGAGAACAACTTTCAACGACTACCCGCAAAAAGTTGGGAGTACAGCCAGACTACCGTTTTCGACAACTATCTGTAATTAGGGACTGAAGCTGGCCGGTTTTTGGCAGTTTGGTCTGGGATGGGAAATTCTAATTTGGGCTTTGTTTATTTAAATTAGAGACTAGCTTTCGCTAGAGTCTCTCGAGAACTTTCAGTTTCCTAGAATCAGAACTTGCACTAAGCAGGTAAAACTAATGATCAATCAATCCAACCCTTCGCCACTGCTGGATATAAGCTTTCCTGGTATTCTGCCTTTTGTATCCAGTCTGCCCTAATGTGGTTAATCATCTAGCCCAAAACGGCGTCTTATGCCCTGAAAATTAAATTGCACTGAAAATTGGTAAAGTATCAAGCCATAGATAATTTTCGTATTCATTTCAGATTGCATTGCTCAGCAATTGTGTAGAAACCAGCTTTGAAACTTGGAGTAGTCAGAATAATCCCATGTTTAACTTAATATTTACGTAGTGTTTGAAATAGGTACACAACTCATGCTATTGTTCTCTGCGAGGGATACCAAACTAGTAACAAAGTGAAACTAAGGCAATAGTTACGATGTCGGGTGCTCCACCTTGCGTGTTGAGGAGTGACTTATTGCCAGCAGGTAGGCCTTCACGTTTAGTAGACCTTCATTATTTTGATGTGGAGTTTGGGGTTGTGAATATTTTCGGCGGACATATAGCTATACGAACAAAAAACTAAATCAAAACATGCGGTTGGTCCTTGATCGCAGGAATGGAAATATTTCTTATATTTACCCTATTTGTAAATGACGTGCCAGCTGGAGACGCGAAACTAGAAACTCAAGCCAAAATTGAAATGCACACACCCCAACAAGTAACCAGGAAGACCGAACTAAAATCAAATCTAAGCCGTCGCAAATTATGACGTCATCCACCACCACTCCAAATTCAAAACTTACGTCTAGTGACGTCACTTAGTACCTCATTACTATCAGCGCGAGCTCTCCGCATATTAATTATGTGAAAGTTCAGTATAGTTGATAGTTAGTAGTTCGTAGTCAGAGCGGCGATGTAGTCATTACGGGCGAGGTGGCTTTCAGGCGAATAATGTTAGCGAGTTAATGTTTCATTGGCTAGTTCAGTTTACAGAAGTTTGGTTTGGCAGGAGAAGTAATAAAATATACTCGTAAAATTGTAATAACATACTGCGAATCAAATCTGTGCTCTTATCGAGACCTACTTTTAGTACTTACTAGAAAAAAAAAAAACGTGTTTTACCAACATTTTTGAGTCCTCAACTATTCAACAAGATCATCCTCAGCCTCAAATCATAACCCAATTTTCTGGCAGAAACGATAATAAATAGGCCGAAAACAAATGTACACATTACACATATTCCACCATAAAAGCCATAGATTTTCGCCTCTTATTTCAAATATGTTCCTACCACCCGCACTCAATCTTCTCGCGACACATTGCTATTCCGAATCAATTCCTCGCGACATATAACAGTTTTTGCTTAATTTTCCCTTTCTACCCTCCTCTGGATTCTCAGTTGCCATGTGAAACACTTTGTACCACGTTTGCTCCAAATTAACGAGCCGGGGCTCTCAGTCTCACTCTCCCTTAGTATTCCATGCGAGCCTTTCATGAAAATTGTTATGAATAAGAGTTTTTATTCGAGGAAAAGTATTTTCTTTTGCCGCAATCTGGGCTACTAGGGTATACAAGTTTTTGTTGAAAGCTGTAGGGTGCAATAAAAGCTAGATGACAACATGTTTTACTTAGTGACTTGAATACTAAAGTAGGCCACGAAACCTCAGATGGTAAATACTCGTATTATTTTGTTACGAGACCTTTGTCATGAATGTTCCAATTTCACTTAAATAAGAGTCCGGAGTCGCTCGTTGGTCAAGATTTATACAGATCAAAAGAAATATGGAACACTTCGATCTTGGCGCCCAACGTGGGACTGATTTAGACACAAGCAATTCATGTTATTTTACGTTTTGCCCTGAGAAACTTAAGTCAACCATTACGAGTCAAAGTGGAGAAGGCAACCGTGCGTGCTATTAGACTAAATCGAGTAAAATGTAATTCGGCATCAAAATGGCGAGGCTGGGGCCATAATGGTAGCTTAATGGCACATGTAATAGTGTTGTAAATAATTTCTGATGTGGGCCCTTTAGCGCAGCCCGAGGAGAAAATATTATACCGATTTTGTGCGGCGGTATTACGTCCTGGGGATTTTAATCCAGAGAGCCGAGGTAATTAGTTGAATCATCTTGCGGAGTGCAAAAGCTGCGCGGACGCGGGAGTTAATACATGCTCATAAGCGGCGTTATTGCTTGGTAAAGTACCGCTTAGCATGTGTTATTAATGATGATCACATGTTAGCAAAAACAGTCGAGCGTGTCAAGTCCGACCATCTCCGTCCTGATTGTTATGTAGGTAACACCAATGAATACAATTCCCAATAAATGCTCCTTCGGAAGAACACCCTTTGTAAGTGACAGTTCGTAAATAAAGCGATTTGCGAACAAGGGATTGCTCTTAACCGCCACCTCCCTACATTTGGCCCGTCGGTCATCAGCCGAACCTCGATCCTACCCACATAACGCACCCCCACTGGCGACGCTGGCAACCCGGTTACCCGGTAATAACCGTAAAAAACTTCCCTACACTACTTAGTGGGAAATTCACGGAATTCGGGAAAATAACTTGCGACGTCAAAACCGCACTGGGGAAATTTTTTACTGAAGTTAAAGTATGTAACGCGGTATTGGATGAATATTTATTCGTGGAAAAATCCAGGTATATACCCTGGGTTTCCCCTTTTACAAATAAAGTCTTCATAAAAGTTTGTTATGAATAACGACAGTGTAACCAAATTTTTTTTAGCTTGTCATATACAGCATTTTTATGTGACCCTTACTTATTTTCATATACTTAGGATCACAGAACAGATTCTGTTCTGTGCTTAGGATATACATCGATGACCATAATAAGTCAGATTGCGGTCAAACGCAAGTCCGATACATACAATATTTAATTTTATTAAAAAAAATGCCTTTAAACACCTTTTCTTCACCTGGACCTCCGCGTCCATCCTCACTAGAAACCGCAACGCCACTGAGGTTTACCGTGACTAGAATATTAATTTAGAGCGCTGGAGATCCGACGTATGTTTTACAACTACCCTCTTTCTTTTAAAAATAAATCGCTTTACGCTCATACGGCGACACGGTAGGATGACGTTCGATAAATATGTCTGGCGGGTGCTAAAGTCCTTTTGAGGGCATTTTGTTGGATATATAGGGGCTTGTTTTGTTAATTTTGAGGCTAAATAAATGTGATGTAGTTAACAAAGGCGAAAGGGACACATTTTTATATATAAAGAAGTATCTATCACACATATACAACATGGTAACATAGGATTTCTTAATGGATTAAAAATAATTGTACAATCGATCGATGTGAACTTAAAATAAATTTTGTTGACTCTATACCTTTAGCGACTGAAATCTATTCCATTATCAAAATAATTCTATGTCTTCTGAGTAAATACATCGTACTAATGTTATAAGCTGAAAGGTTGTATGTTTGGATGTTTTTTAATCAATCACGTAAAAACGGCGGTATGGATTTGGATGTTTGGCACACAGATAGTTTATTTCCTGGATTAACACATAGCAGTGGCGGGCAGAAGCTAGTAAATTATAATTATAAGTAGTATTTTCCTTAATTGGTATCACCCCTACAATAATTTAGCGAAGAACATCGCTCAGCGGAGTGTTTGTATTTAGTTTTAGTGTTAGCTATAAAGCGTAGGATGGTGTGAAGTGGTCGTTTATTTATTTTTATTGCTACTACTATGCACTGAGTACCCACATTTTTATGTACTGTAGGTAGTGCAGGTCAATCAACTCCCTACTTTGTTTTCTAAAGCTCCCTTGTATATTCCCTCGAGCTGTTTGTTATAATATCACGTCCGTGTTCGTGGAAGAGCTACTTGAGTACGTAATTCTTCACGCCAGTTCCCTTAAGGAGCAAGCAGAGAGATAGCAGTTGGTAATGGCGGCCCTAATTGAAAGTGATAAGGGTAATCTACTCTAAATGGACGAGGTATAGGCCCGAATCAATGTTGTGACCTACATAATAAAAAGTATATAAGGTAGCACAGGTAAAGGTAAATATTATGCCATAATTATAGTTTCATCGATTTTGTTTGATTTTGTCGCCATGTTGGCTTTTGACATTTTGATCGACACGCCGCCGTTTATCATACATACCCTGAATCCTGAAAGAACTCTCAGTACCGAAATTCTCCATTTTTAAATCGAGCAATGTTTCGTAAATACGAAATTATTGTAATCAAACTATTAGCAGATGTCGATCAAATGGTTTAATTAATTAAATATGTTGATAGTTTCGCATTACAGATTCATTCATTATTTACGTAGAATAAATTCACAAATCACATTAATTTGTTTTCATAAAGTGGTATATTGTACGTCATTATTTGAATTGTTACTAATTAAGTGAAAAGGTCTTTAATGGCTTTTGATGTAGTTGCAGTTTTTGGTTATTATATTCTCATTTGATGTTAAGTGATAGTCTATCTCTAAGACTATCACTGACACGCAGACGACATCGCCTTAAATGAGATAAAAAAGATGCTGTGAGTTTTATACAACTGTCGGCAATCATTTTTATACTTTAAAAACATACGCACTATCACTATGCGCGCGCTATTAAATTACCCAATTTTCATTTCTTTTCCTTTTTGTTTAATATATACTCCTCCTTTAAATTGGAGGATTTGTCTACTTATTTAAAAATTCATTATCATAATTCAATAACTTGTATACGACACTGTACTGCAGTTGAAGGGCGGAATGTCCTAGCACAAGCATTTATTTTGCTTAAAGGGTCATTCCTAAGGTATAAATGTAACTACTGTAAGTTATTGAAATAAACATTTTTTTTTTTTTTTTTTTTTTTATAACAATGGTGTAAGAATTACATTGCAATGGCTGGTTTTAAAAAATATCGTGAATGTGCTCCTTAAGATTTCCCAAGTAGGCCGCTACTAGCAGAATCTAGCGAAATGGAGGATTATTGAGCCAACTGTCACAATGCGAATGCGGTGCTCCTGATTGAACGAAGACCCAATTAAGTTGGAGTGTCCAAAAGTGCCCATACACCTGCACTTCTGAGGACCTAAAAAACACCACTGATGCTGAGATCAGTGTGGCCACCTACCGGAAGAAGAAGATTTCGTTTGCTGCCATCATGATTGCGTTTAGCCACAAATTTCATTAGTAGGTATGCATATAAAGTATAAACACCCAGATCCGGAATAAGTCATCTATGCGGGGATCATTCTTAAGACCCGCCATTCATCATTTCACAGAAAACCATTGCATCATGCAATCTACCAACAAGTTACCTCAAACATTTTAATCCATTTAAATATCCCCAAAACTAAATATACCACCACCGTCTACATAGTTAAACCATGCAGTTCCGAGACATTTTTAAGAAAATATGTAAAATAACTTTCCCAAAAATGTAGTCGAGTCGCGAATCTTGTACCGAGGCGACATGTCAGGCGCAGGGGGATGCCAAGTTTCGAACTAGTGTGCACCGAAACTTGGCAACTTGACGTAGTTTGGCAAGTTTTTCCTGTTGCAGGCACTCGCGTCATAACTTTATGACGCCAATGGCCAAGTTAGGCTAACTTTAAATTTGTTGCCAGTTAGGATTTCACTGAAATGTGTTGTGTACGAGGTTTAGGGTATTCAATATGCATGTTTCTTATCGGGAACTTGTGTACGAGGTTCTAGGTTTATTTATTTTAGCCTAATTGCTCTGTAGGATCACGTACAATCAGCGTCAAAAATATCGGGACGAACAGACTTTTCAAAATTATCTCAACAACTAAGAAAATTAAACTTTATCTCAATTGGATAAAGTTCTTGTCAGAATGACAGTTGTCGTGTACTATCTTCATTCTGAAAGATTCCTTGTGTCATTGAGTTAATATTTAATTTTCATAGTTGTCTAGATCATTTTGAACAGTCTGTTCGTCCCGATATTATTGACGCTGACTGTAGTATGTATATTTCTATTTGAAGTAATAATACAAGATAGATACTCACCGATAGCAATTGAATATTCATTAAAATTGTGTAAGAAATCCCCATAGACCATGCCGCCTCATTACAAACCGACTCCCTCCTAACTTTATTTCAAGCCCAAACCTGAGCTCTCTCCGACAAACGTACGCACAGTTCTTAATTCATTCAAGATTAACAACTTCAAGATAAACAATAACGACCTATTTCTTTAGTTTTTGACCTGTAAGGTACAATTAGTTAAAACGAAATTACCTGGCTCACCATCTTATTGAAATCACAAATTGATCTTTACAAAAACTTGTATGAATCCTACCTGAAGAAGTTAACTCAAAGCTTCCTTTGATTTTCAAAATATTTTAAAATGTTAGTTTATTTTAGTACAACATTTATGTATTGTTCTAACTATTAGTCTGCCAGGTCTTAGCCCGGGCACAGAAGTGATCCATTTTTGTAGCTAACTGTAACGACCCCCGCGGGGATACTTCCTCACTGAGACCTGTTCTATCGTTTGATACTGTTATATTTTAGCTTTAAATAAAACTAAGTAGGTACCTAATATCATTTTGAAAAGTCGTGGAACATCGGTAAAATTTTTGTCCTTATGGTATTCGTAATTTGCCCTCTAAAGCCACTCTAGTGGAACAATTTCTGTGAAAACTTGATGGAAATTGTTCTACCGGAAATCAAAACACCAATATTTTTGTCAGTTATAAGTACCAACGTCAAAAGTAGAGGCAGGCAGATAGGTGGAATACTCTTGCTATGTAGGTATACCATACGTCATATACTCGTAAATGTAGGGCGACACAATACGCGGACTTATCGCTACAATCGATCGATAAGTCTTCTTTACAGTCCTACCAACTTATCTGTGAACTGAAAGAGGACGCCACCGTCGATGCGTCGACACAATCGAATGACATTTCAACATGACGGCCGTAGTTTTAATTTTCGCCATTTCACAGATAAGTTGGTAGGAGTGTACCATCATTACTTTTATATTTATTGTTAGACATCAAAAGCGGTTAATATTAAAAAAAAACAAAGCACTATCAACCTAAGAGGTTTTATTCCTTACAAATGATTTTACTTAACAAAAATATCAAATAACAAGAATACACAGAGCTGAAAGTACTGAAACTATAAATATTTAACAATTACTAAGCACTACTAAAACGCCCGTCACGTCTGAGAGCCAAACACAGAATGAATTAAAAAGTAACCGTCCGTTTTATTTATACCCTCTCCCTCGGTCCGGTTTGCTGGGTAATAGGAGGATTATTTAAGACTATGTTATTATTCTATCGAAGAACTTATCAATCTCAATCTATACTTACTAATAATAAAGTTGAAGTTTGTTTTTTTGTTTGTTTGGACGCGCTAATCTCTGGAACCACCAGTCGGATTTCATAAATTCTTTTTGTATTTGATAGCCCAGTTCTTGGCCAATTTAACATCACGCTATGACCTTTAGGAGCCGAGCAAAAAGCAAAACAGTCAGAAAGTACTCTAAGCGAAAACGAATTAATAGCGTGGGCAGGTGATGCGATGCGATGGGGTGCGTAACAAGAAATTTTACGCGGACGAAGTCGCGTGCAGAAACTAGTAACTTATATAAGTCTATTTGATGAAATTCTGAAGACTAGGCAAACTTCTATAGTTCCAGAGCCAACGAGGCGCTTGTGGACAGAATCTGAAGGACAATTTTATTGTTGTTAGGGACTCTATATTACCTATTTATATAAATTTAAAAAAAAAAAAAAAAAAAAAAAAAAAAAACACAACAGAAGGTCAAAGTGTAGGTACCTATAAACATCGTCTGAATGTCATAAAAAACGTTTCGTTAAATTATAATCCTTTTTAAACAAATATAGGAAAGCACGTTAAGCCGTTGCTCCCGGCTGTCATTCGTGGATCTTTTACAGTCGTTACGGGTCGTCAGGAGCCCGAAACTCTGACAACCAGTGTTACCAAGGGGTATCGTATTACCTAGTAGCTAGTTTGTGGAGGTGAAATAGGCAGTCACTTCAAGAAAATACTGGTATTCAGCTGCATCCGGTTAGACTGGAAGCCGACCCAACATAGTTTGGAAAAGGCATGTGGTGATCCGGTTACAACCGATAAACATGTACCTAATAAGAGGAACACAAAAATAGAGCCATGTTCGTAAATTGATATGTACCAACCAACAAATGGAACCTTTGGAAACCCTCCCACATAAATTATGAAAATGAAAACCCAGTCCACTATCTGGACCTCGCACAAAGCGCGTCCATTACGCCTAAACACAGAACTGGACTCCACCAAAAACGGACCTGCGGCGCACGCAATACATTCGTGATTTCCCTGTATTCTAGCCCGGCTCGTCCTGCATCCATTTCACTAGATATAAGTGCTCATCAGAGCCACAGAATATATTAGTGCAGATGCACCACTCGATACAATATAGGATTGACACATACAAAGAATTCTGTTTGCGTTAATCGCTGGATTCTCATGTCAAACATACCGGTTTCTTGTTGCGATGACTATTCCATATCTTGTTTACCTACCCTTCAAAAGCCTTGGATGCTTCAAACTGCAAGTGTACGGTTTTCACCGTACGCCTTTTACTGATTGATAGGGTACCTAATGAAAGCATGGTATTTCACTTGATACGTGTATTGAGTCCACGACCTCTAATGATAGAATGAGGTGTTGCTATGACGCGGTCCGAATGTGAACTGAAGTAATTATTAAATGTGTGGCGTAAACTGATGAATTTGCTGAATGTGCGCTTGCACCGTACAGCAAGTTTTTGCATTCTATTCTGAAAGTGATTCATAGCTGCGTTTCTAAAAGCAACGTAATATCGACCAATAGGTGGTTAGTAACTGCTTCATTTTCATGATAGGCCTTCTGTGTCACAGTAAATATATACAGTAAAACATCTTCATACAAACGTGCCGCTCTCGGTTTGAATGTGTGCGTGCGCGCCGCGCGCCATGTCGGCACGCGATTTCACGCACACGCTAGCATAATATATGGGGGAATAAGGTGGCGGCAGTGCGGGCTGTGCAGCGCGACTGTGAGCACGCGCGTACGCTACATGACCGCTTGCGTTCGTCAACTCTCGCCGGCGCGGGCGGCGGACACTTGTCGTAAATTACGAGTATCATGACTTCAAAAAGGGGAAAAAAATATTGTAGTGTTTTCGGGTGCCTCAATAATGATTTCGCAAACCCGGACTTATCATTCTTCATACTTCCTACTCAACCAGAAATGTAAGTACCTACTTATACTTAAATATTATTAGAAAATATGGTATTGTATTGTTTATTTCACAGTTTATTTGCTTTATTAAGAGCGTAGCCGAGTCGCATTTTTCTGAATACTATGTTTAGAGCTAAAGTTTATTTTAAGAAGTCTAGTTTTACTATAAAATAGAGGATTGAGTACGAAACATCGTTTAGGTAAACATATTTTTCGCGTAGGTATAGTTGTAATAAGGGCAATTTCACAATAATTAATATTGCAAATTAATTACTTTTGAAATTATTATTTTTTCTATTGTCTGATGTGTTGTTCAATCCAAATATGGTTCCGGTAGTCTGACGATCGACTTATATACTTGTGTGTACATCGCATTTTTTTGGCCAGCGTTCGGGTCGGCCACTTGACACTTGTTTTTGTTTCGCTTATCGTATGAAAAAAATGTGTTAAGAGGTCTGTTCTTTTTGTTTATTATTGTAAGGTGATGTGTATTATACTAAATGCAACAGTTATTTTTGTTAGATATGGTTTCGAAAAGGACCACGTCAACATTAAAATTGGCCGGTCAATTTACGATCAACTGAATGATTTAAGATCTGTCCATGCTTTCCCAAAAGCTTTTTACAAAAACTTTACATAAGAATGAGAATTTACTTTACATTAACAAATAATAATAAAGCGTTCCGGACGTGCAGAAACAGGAGAAAAATTTTCTCGGTATCAAATTTGTAACTTAGTATAATAAATGTTATGTGAATAAAAGCTTTTTATTTTTACTAAATTTATAAATTGGTAAAATATTCAATCATAATATGCTTTTTATTTTATAAATTTAGATCAAGTGCTGCTTGTTCGAAAATATTAACTAAAAGTAAAAGTGACAACCCTGGGTATCAACGCAAGAGTAGGCTAATAACTCGGCGGGCGGCCTTAGATAACCTACTGTATATTTACTGTGTCTGTGTTCCCCACTCTGTGGTGCTGCGTCCATTTCGCTAAATATTAGTGCTTATCTGAGCTGCCGGAGGTCGCCCGCGCGGATGCAAATGTGCTCAAATTGTGAGCACTGCACAAAGAAAAATAGTGGCTCATTCTGTGGTGTTTTTAAATGGAAATATGATAGCGTTTGTGGCAAAAGGTTGAATTTAATTAAGTGGAAATTAGGGGAAATATTTAGTAATTTGCTTCGAAAATATTATTGCGAGAGCCATTTTTTACGTGACCCCGGAAAAATGCTAGTAGTTTCTAGCACCTTGCACGATCCATAGATTCCTGCATCATATCAATATTGCTTTACTAACAAACCTATAATATGACTAATTCAAACAGATTATAATTACTTAACGGTAGACAATCTGCTAGATGGTGGGAGACAATAGTGGCAGCGCGTTACCTACGATGTCTGAAGACATAGATTAAGTCACAAGGAGTAGTAACGACATGGAGGACGCAGACAACATAATTAGACAAATTGGTCATCCAAGCGATAGTGAAAGGTGTTAAAAATCCACAACGACGCGGGCCGTGTAAAGGCACTGTCGCATTTTACATAGTAATTAGCAAAGTTTTTCTTAAACACTTCTCGTGTCGTGTCTTTTCCGACTTCACAAAAGAAGGAGGTTATGCGTTTGGGGAGTTTTTTTTTCCTACTGTAGACTACCTTGGCATACATCAATCAACAGAACAACTCGGCCTATCGCAGTCCACGGCTGGGCATGGCCTCATTCTTAGTTTGGCCTAAAAATATTAAGCGCCCTTTGTCAGCTTGTTGTTAATCCATTCCGCACATACTCCGTGACACACAACGTACGGCGGGTAATCATTACCTCGCCAATTAAATACACTAATTTGTCAAACGTGGTATTGAACTGAACTGAACACAATGCTTAGTCCCGCGTGCCTTTGTTTGTGGGTAGGCAGGCAGGCAGGCAGGCAGTACTTACTAGGCACGGAATTAATATAGATTTAATTAAAGATGGCGTTGTGCGTCGTGGGTTGTGGTCTTTGGAAACTAGCAAGACTTGGTTGCATAAGGTATAGAAGATCTAAGGTATAAAAAAAAAAAAAAAGTTTATTGCATATTAAAAAACGTACACGGAAATGAACTCTTGACTTCCAAACTAAGTAGGACTTAATAAAAAAAAATACGCACACACACGTACGCATGTTAATAAATAAACTAACGTTCGTTTAATTAGGTGGTTCCTTAGTAAACGAACGTTAATTTATTTATTAACATACATATTGAATTTCTATTTCCTCCGTGCCTCGGGAAGCACGTTAAGCCGTTGGTCCCGGCTGTCATTCATGTATCTTTGACAGTCGTACGGGTCGTCAGAAGCCCGAAAGTCTGACAACCAGCCAAGGGGTATCGTATTACCCAGTTAATGGGTTGTGGAGGTCAGATAGGCTGTCGCTCCATGTAAAATACTGGTATTCAGCTGCATCTGGTTAGACTGGAAGCCGACCCCAACATAAGATGTCAATGTAAACCATCTACACTTGTGTTCTTTTGTAATAAAGGGCAGTATTGTATCAACATTCGTTGTGTCATTTACTCATAATATCCCTCATCCGTACAATCATTTGATTACGTAAAAAAAAATCGACTTCAAAACGAAATTAAGTCTTTGCCACCGTCTTCCGAAATTAATTTTAGGTACAGTCAGCAACAAAAGTCGATTAACAATTGCAGTTTTTAATTTTAATTATTAAGCGAAATATTTAATTCAAATCGGAACAGAAGTACTTTAAATTTTAAGAACATTATCTCTTAGCAGTTAAACGAGAAAAAAAAGGAGTTTATCGAATTATTTTGTGTTAATTTAGATGATGTCAAAAAGTAGCAGTGTTAACCGACTTCTGTTGCTGACCGAACTTATTTCAAAATTTCGTCTTAAGTAATTTCTGTTTCAAGGCGATTTAATTTTTTTTAAATTATTTTTTATTTTGTAATTTTTCTATAAAACGGACAGTAGGTTTTCTGTAAAAGTAGCAATTCAGCTTCGAGAAATGAGACTTTTCTAAAGAAACGTCCTAATTAGGTGCCCTCTCCCGAACCCGAACATCTCATCCAAGAAGAAACTGCTCCTAGTTTCCTACAATTAGGGGAAAACTGCGGCAAAAACAACGGAATAAAACTATACTGCTTAGTCTGCAGGAAGTTTTTCTAACGACAGGGCTTGCGCTAATGCATTCTCTTTCTAAGCGATATCACAATGGAAAACCGGGAGCTGTTTATACAGACCGTTTCCTAGATTAGTTTCTAGTGCTTCCAACGTGCTCAAAACAATATCAATTTACTTTTTCTTATTACTCGAAAGTTCAAAATGACACGTGATAGTCGTAATCATGTACCTACTTGTAGGAATATGGTACATTATAAAGTGTCTTAAGCTTAGTCAAAGTCAATCACATTCTGCCACGTGTGGCGCGCAAATATTAGGTAAGTAAGTACATTATACAGGATGATTGGAAGATGGGTGCAAAGCTTTAAGGCGAAGATAGTATAGACAATTTAGAACCATTTAAGCCGTGGTTGTCTCAGACGTAGTCTTACCAATTTTTTTTTTACCTAAGTTTTAAGTTTTTTTTATCGGAAATTCCCAAAATTTTATGTAAACTGCATAATTATGGCCAAATTCAATGATAAATGAATTCATTTTTTATTTATTTAATTAAAGTAATGTGTAAGCAATCAAGTAAACCATGTTTTAGACTTCTGTGTCATTAGATATTTTTTTTACAGACATTTACAGTTCAAAAAAAAAAAATTGTATCAATACGTTTTTAAACCTTAATTTAAAAATAAACGGAGGGTGCTTTTTTTGTTCAAACCCTTTTGAAGACATGCTTGATAATCGCTCTTTCTTTTGAGGTATCATTTATGCGGATATCTTACATATTATTGAAATTAGGACCTACAAACCAATTTGAGGGAGAAATTTTAAATTTTTGGCAGTCTAGCAAAAACAAAGTTTTTGCTTAAAAGAATACTTAATGTGTTCGAAGTGATAACTTAGTTCAATTCTAAGAATTTTTTGCACATGCAGGAACCAATTGAGGGGATTCTCTAAACAATGGCCACCGCGCGCGGTGCGACGGCATTTCTAAGTAGAACGCCGAATGAATAGCAAAAAGCGAGTTGGTTTTTAAGGCAAAATGGTCTTAGTTACTGAGGCGACAAAGTCGTGTTTCTTTAGTCAGGGTCAGTCGGTGTGTGTTGAAGCCGTTACATCTTTTACTTATTAGTCAAACTACTACCCTTGTGAGTGGACGTTGTCGTGTTGATTCACAATTTACCGTGTTCAGTTAACTTTAGGTTGCATAATTACCAATTAAAATCACAATCGGAGGCATGCCAGTTAAAAATAATATCATAAAGATTACAATTTATTTGGGATGCCATGTCAAAGTATCATTTAATGTCAAAGTATCAAAAAATAAGATCGCAAAGTATAAAAGATTATAATGCATCCAAGTGACTCAACCCTAACAGGCACCCTGGGAGCATACACTTGAGGCGCATGAAATTGTAGCACCCTCAAAAGTCGCGCAAACAAGTGATCGAAGATCAGACGTGCAGACAAGCACCGTTTTATCAGAAGCAATAGGTTTTCGGCGCTGTGTACACATTTCACGTGGCCAGATACCCGATATCTTTAATGTTTGATCGGCTAACGTACACTGATCGGAGCCTCGAGAACGTGCCGCCGCCGCGCCGTGCCGCGCCGCCGCCGCTCTCACTGTGTGCCAACCTTGGATATTTATGTAGCCGCGGGCGAATTCTGTTAATTTTATGAAGTTTGCATTTGAGATGGGTTTTCTGTGAAATATTCATTTATTTTGAGCGTGTATAAATTGTTTTGCTGGCTCAGTGTTGTATGCTAATTGTTCTTTTATTGTAAACTAGCCGCCCGCCCCGGCTTTGCACGGGTGTACCTACTAATGAAGAAAATGAGACCAAATCTTCCCGACCATGTAATGAAATAAAATGACAATTATATAATTTCACAATGATAACACTGCGTTCTATAAACTACTACTATTGCTGGTGTTTTTAAAAAATCTTTTTTTTTTTTTACAAAACACGCGAAACAACCATTTTTTTTTCGGATGTAACTGATAAAACATTGTAAGAATAAAGGTCAATTCTGTCAATATTTTTGAAGATCTGCCTATTGTCTTTTATCTTACTCACTCACTCTCTCACTTTTATATATGGAGATTTTTTAACCAAAATTTTTCACTTTTCCGTAAAATTTTTCAAACGTTTTCTTTCATACTAACTTGTCCTGACAATTACAAACACAACAAAAAAAGAATTGGCTAAATAGGTGCAAACGTTCTGAGCTGGCGCTTACATACAGTGCAATTGATTTTTATTTATATAGATTAACTGTTTCCTGGTGTTATAAAAACGTTTCCTAAGTAATCTCAATTCTGAATACCAAATAAAAGTTCTGTTCTTTTTCTCGTAGAATAAAAGAAACACAACATTAATTTTTTGATCAATTAGCAAAAACGAGACAAAGAAATGAACGGGATAAGTGTGTTTAATTTAAATATGACGTGAGAGTCTCAGTTGCTAGTCGTGTAGGTACACATCCGTTCATTAATATTAAATGATATTAGCTTCTCGCAAATTGTCTCAATATTCTGTCCGCCAGTGTACACAGTCACGACAGATGAAATTGTTAATGTTAGGGCTGGCATAATTAATAACTGTTTAAGGATAATATTGAAATACAAATACCTTTTAATGGAATTTGTCGCTTGACTTGAGAAACTAATTGGCTATACAGGGTGTAAGTGTAAACAGTGGCAATCTTTTAAGGGGTCATTGTACTCATCATTATGAACAACTTTTACTTTGGGACCAAACCTGAAATCGCCAAAAAAATTCAGCTGTTCAGTACATTTATGTTAGCATAATTCGTCAAAATGTAGGGAACAGCTGATTTTTTTCGCGATTTCAGGTTTAGTCCCACAGTAAAAGTTGTTCAAAATGACCTCTTAAAAGATTGCCACTGTTCACACTTATACCCTGTATTTAAATGGTGTCAATTTTTTTATCTTCCCTTTAATTTCCAAGGTGCTAAACGTTATGCGATGTGGCGTTTTCAGAATATGACAATTTGAGAATATGACATTTTGCGAAATACCAATATGTAATTTTGCGAATGTGGCATTGTGCGCCGAATTAAACGATATACAAAGGACGAGAGTAAAAAGATACCGCGTCGAGGTACTTTCGCGGAGACCGCATTATACCGTCTACAAGACATGACCAGAAATACATACATACATTAAGTTATGCCTTTTTCACTTAATAAGAAACAACGCAGAGCTAAATATTTTTACTTAAACTCGAAGTAAAACAAATATCCATTTCATTGTTTTTAATCCTAAAGAGCGATGTGAACAAGGCTGAAATATAGCCATCCTAGTGTGTACAAGGTCATTAAGTAAAAGCTCCCACACACAGTGCTTCAATTTTAATTGAAATGTTAACGTCTGCTCTGAATACGCCTTCATTTTATCTGAAGGAGATGTAGGATCTCAAGTGATGTCAAATAAAGCTTTGTAGGTATATGAAGCCGTACTTACTGTTGAAAAATTGAGAATCGGATAATGAATTTTGATTGCTTGTTGGTGATGGCCCAAAATAAGCTAATGATATGTTTGGAGAGGATGTAAACGTTACTGTATAACCATCGTACGACATTCATAGGAAGATGGCTTTGCAGACAAGTCGTGGATAATGACAACTCACACTTAGCCTCAGCTGAAAATAAAACTATATATTTTAGCACTGGATATGGACTGTAAAATATTGCTAAATACAAGCATATTATTTTAGCTGAGGAGCTCGTGGCTAAGTAATAACAGCCGCACGGAACGATCCATCAGGTTAAGCTACGCTTGCCGGGGTTGGTCTGTAGATGGGTGACCATCTTTACATACCGAGACTGCTCGTGCCTCGGAAAGCACGTTAAGCCGTTGGTCCCGGCTGTCATTCGTGGATCTTCGTCAGTCGCTACGGGTCGTCAGAAACCCGAAAGTCTGACAGCCAGTCTTACCAAGGGGTACCGTGTTACCCAGTTACTGGGTTGTGGATAGGCAGTCGCTCCATGTAAAATACTGGTATTCAGCTGCATCCGGTTACACTGGAAGCCGACCCCAACAAAGTTGGGAAAAGGCTAGGCAGATTGACAAGCATATTATTTTCCTTTAGGTATGCTGGTGGACTAATAAATAAGTGCTTTCAATGACATTAAAGGACTAGATGAATCATATTTTCCGCGTTTTCTTCAGTTCGAGCTGAAACCGGAGCAACTATTACCTTTCTAAACTCATCATTTGCCTTCTGCCTGCTTTTTCCCAAATATGTTGGGGTCGGCTTCCGGTCTAACCGGATGCAGCTGAATACCAGTATTTTACATGGAGCGACTGGCTATCTGACTTCCACAACCCAGTTACTGGGTAATACGATATCACTTGGTAAGACTGATTGTCAGACTTTACGGGCTTCTGACGACCCGTAACGACTGTGATGATCCACGAATGACAGCCGGGACCAACGGCTTAACGTGTTTCCCGAGGCAAGGAATGTAAAGATTCGGTGTGTAAAGATGGTCACCCATTCACGGACCAACCGCAGCAAGCTTAGCTTAACCTGATTGATGGGTGCGGCTGTTATTATTTAGCTACGACCCCCTTTCTAAACTCATTCAACTTTTGATGTCAGATTGAACTCTGAGCTGAACTTACAGATATAGTTCAACCAGCCCCGTGGCTAGCGGTTACTGACGGAATCACTTCAACGTTAACTCGTAACTAGTAACAAGATAGGAACTTGACAGTTGCATCCAGGCTTGTTACCTGAACTGAATCGATTGGTACAACTGCGATGCACTAACACTTGCGGATTGATAAGGCAGCCTCAATAGGCATATATCAATCATCAACCTGATCTTGTAGATCAGGTTGATGATTGATATATGAGTTTGAATTCGATATCCGTGGTTTGAATACTACTGTTGGAAATGGTGTTGTATTAAACGCTTTATTATATTTCATTGCTTCTCGCTTTCTTTGATATTATATTGTTTATGTCTACTTAGTCACATAACTAGAAAAGAACTTCCTATGTAGCTCTTGCCTTTTCTATTTTTGCTTTTGTACTATTTTTTTTTTCTCTAAAAATCTCCATGAGTTTGTTCTTTCTCTTTTTCCCAAAGTTCTGTTGTCTGTTCCATTTTACCATCACTAAGTATCTATCTTCTTACTTCAAGGAGGCTGTACCGATTACATCACAGCAATGCCTGCCTATAGCTGTTTGCGTGGTCCACGCACGTGATACGCCTACATAACGACCTACCACAGGTTATCTCTGACAATAAGTTACTACGGAACTACAATTTGTATCGTACGGTAGTATCAGTTATAGGAAGTTGCACAGTTGTTCCAACTGATACCTCAGCTTTGATATAACTGATTAGAAACGTGCCTTGATTGTGCTGTTCTATAGTTAATATGGTACTGATTTGATCTTAATTATCGCGGATCTTCTCCCCTTAAGTGACCGCCTGTATACTTAAGAACTCCATAGGTTCATGTCAATGTGTGCTCGAATGTCAACCGAATCCCAAAGGTCCACAATTACTGTAAGCCCGCGCGAGCCATTGGTTACTGATATTTTACGTTTATATATATGATATACATATATACATATTATTTAAAGGTTTTATCTTATGCACAAAAATGGTGTACAATCGACACGTGAGAGGTTAAACAATGGCAAGATAAGGCATGTCCTGCGTCTTGCTCCAGGTACAGCTACATTATTAGCACTATCCTATCCTCCAGTTCATTGTATAGCACAGTAGTGACATGCAGCGATTTTAGAGCTCGTTGTCTGTTCTGATCACTGCTGTGCTTACTAACTTTGTCCATGTCCCGTTGCCATGTCCTGCTTTATCTTCATTTATCTTACTTCTTACTAAGATTAACAGATTTTAGATCTTGTAATCTCTTGTCTATGCGAATGATTGCAAATAAGCCTTTATAGGATTCATTATTGAGCGAAAGCTTGAACAGTTACATTTCCCCAATTAGTGAAGGTTCCAGATTTCACGGTTTTCCAGATAATAGAGTATTTAAGAGAAAGGTGAAGAGGGGTTTGTTTACAATTTTAAAAGGTCAGTTTCTGGAAATTACCATTTCTGAAAACAAATCATGTTTACTGGTTTACTGAGGTGTGGTACTTGGTGTTTTGGCATTGCAGTTCATTTAGTTGTTTTGATATTTACTCTATTTAGTAAACAAACATTATTCAACACGAAATTCTCAGGTTTTATTAAACGTGTTTATGGGAAAACCGAAATTACATTACACTGTACAAGGAAAATCACTAGCACGCTCCTAAAAGTATATTCGTACTCATACGCACGTGTAATAGGAGTAACATTTCTCCCAAACACATTACGAGTGTCTACAGAATTTGTACAAAACTTGGAATATGAATTATTGCTGAAAGTAATCCGAAGCGTCTCGGCATCGAGATGTAGGCGTTATGTGGGTAGGCCCAACTCCGGCCATTTGCCAAATGAGTCTCTCTTAACGTAACGCTGTGCTCACACGACGACGCATCGCAATATTTGTTGAGGGTAGTGGCCAAATCTTACTGGATCTGTGATCGTTACTGTTAGGTATCTCATTCGGTAAACGTTTGAGTGATCGCCATGGTATTGGCAAACACTCGTGTCTATGTACATTATACTCGTATGCCCGGTTTCTGAAGAACGGAGTTTAAACTCTCAATAGCTATTGATTCGACAAAATTATCTATTTAAACGAATTCCTCCCTTATGCTTGGTTTTTGAGGTCCTCAGATAATCCCTTGAAAGTAATTCACTCGACTTTTAAGCTAAGAATTTAGCTTTCCTTAGTGTTTAATTCAGAAACACGACATCAAACCATTATTCACTATCGAATGGATAAACTTCGAAATCGGGCATTAGTGGGGCATAAACTTAGTTTGGATGGATGGATGTTCGTTACTTAATCACGCCAGAACGGCTGAACGGATCTGGATGAAATTTGGCACAGAGACAGATTATGGTCTGGAATAGCCGGTAGTACGTTCCCGTGGGATAATTTTCGACAAGCATGCGGGCGAAGCCGCTAGCAAAAGGTAGTTATCCATATATTCGTAAGATCCGTAAAACTCATTACAACATTGAGGTCCTAAAAGGAAGTGCAGCAAATGTCGCACTCGCAACTCTAAAGTAGAAAATAACTGTAAACTAGACAGCCGACCTTACACTGCACTACTCTACTAAACCAAGCCAGTACTAGCTGTACCAGTAATCTACTGGCTGCAACCACTAGTCACGTCTGAACCCGCCTCCTCGTCAAGCGGAGCACGTCTCCCCCGTTATCCCACTGCATTATCGCGGCGATAAAATCACACTGTCCGTCGGCGACACCTTTACGACTTCTACGGGAACCTTTTTAACAGGGACGTGACGGCTTTTCTAGGTAAATGGGCCTTGAAGCCCTTGATGTACTACTTACTCTAGTAGTAATGCCCAAAGACTTGAATCGTTAGATGTGCCTTCACCATACAAGAAGTGTCAATACTGAGTTGATTGAGAAAGCAGTGCGTGACATCATCATCTGCCTAGCCTTTTCCCAACTATGTTGGGGTCGGCTTCCAGTCTAACCGGATGCAGCTGAATACCAATATTTTACATGGAGCGACTGCCTATCTGACCTCCACAACCCAGTTACTGGGTAATACGATACCCCTTGGTAAGACTGGTTGTCAGACTTTCGGGCTTCTGACGACCCGTAACGACTGTCAAAGATCCACGAATGACAGCCGGGACCAACGGCTTAACGTGCTTTCCGAGGCACGGAGGAGTCTCGGTATGTAAAGAATGGTCACCCATCCACTGACCAACCCCGGCAAGCGTAGCTTAACCTGATGGATCGACCCGTGCGGCTGTTATTACTTAGCCACGAGCTCCTCCGTGCGTGACACATGCTAAAAAAAACTTCATTGTTTTTGGTAATTATAACACAAACAGTTGTTAAAATGCCCTCTTCTGGCTTCCATCAAGTGAACAACTTAAGAAATTCTAACAAAGCTAATGGTGTGACTTTTCATGTGTTCACATTTATTAAGTTGAAAATCCCAACAATATTATAATAAACTATTATGACGTTTATGACAATAAATTCTTATTTCAAATAAAATTCCATGACAGTCAAGTCACTTGTAAGTTGTGTGCCAAAACGAACAGAAACCGAACCATCCTTTGATGCGGCGAATTTCACCTATTAAACACTTGACCGTTATTCGAAGCATAATTAAACTATTGAGAGATAGGCTGAACCATGTTTCCTGTGCCTTTTTTCCTTACGTTTCTAGCGCTATAGCTCTGTCTCGCTCTCATGACGTCACCAGGTCAGAGAGGAGAGCGCATTTTTGAGCGCGCGCGCTCGGTCTTGTTCATTGGCGTTCTTTTCCTTGCCGGAGACGGTTGCTGCTTAGCAGGTGAGTTATCTATATTTCTTTTTCACAACCGTCTATATTTTTCCTTTCGACGAAAGTTGGCATACTTACCAATTTACAATTTTTATTAAAACTGTTTTTAGTGAATGATATTTAATGATAATACAGTGAATCAACGTTGATATTTTCAGAATTTAACGGTTTTCCGTTCGCGTGTTGTTTATTCTTTTTCTTTCCAGTGTGTGTAATTCAATTGTTTTCAGTATAATACCGAATACGTAATGGATAAAGAAATAACGTTGATTTTGCAAGATGAACCGGTCGCAGGTCCTTCGAATACCGCTAATAATAGAGAATCTAGTGCCAAACGGATGCGTTTACATCCGAGCAGCAGCAGTAGTAGTAGCTCTGATAGTAGCGATTCTAGTTCCAGTTCATCTAGTTCTTCTGACCATAAGTCTAAACATGCGCGTCGCCGTCACCGTAAGGGGGGGCAAGCACAAGCATCGCCGCTCGGAGCGTAAAGTGAAACATAATATAAATAATAGTATACCGCTGCCCGACGACGCCCTTTCCCTTTTCACGGAGGATGATTTAGAACTGGAGGGTAGTAGTCTTATAAATAATTTAGATGTTGAAACTAAGCTTAAGGAACCGGCTGTTCCAAAGACAGACGAGCGTTACTTGAACATTTTAAGAGAAATTCAGTTTTAAATCGTATAACCATAGCCCGGGTTTCGTCGAACTCGAGGCAAACGAGGAGATCAGACCCATAGGGTCTGACACACTAAAACACTTAAGTTACTCGGAGAGGGCCTATGCTTCGTTTACTTACGGTATTTTAAAAGGACAAGGAACTTTGTGCATTTTTGACATGGGTTCGAGACCAGAGAGAATTAACTTCGAGGCTATAAAAAAGCTGAATGACATCTTCACTTCTGGTGAGTTCAGCAAGGTTTCGGCAGACCTATGGCAAATGATTTGCGGCCATAGGGCTGAATCTATACAGATGCGCAGAGACAGCATAACTAATGCAGTTCGCGATCCCTTAATAAAAGCGGCAATAAAGAAAATACCTCCATCTGAGGTTAGCTTATTCAATTCTGAGCAGTTAGTTGTTGCATTAGAAAAAGCTGGCGGTATCAAAAAAGCCTTCTGGCCTGCTTCTAGATCGGCTGGTACATCTACAAAATCGGCTTATGGTAATACCTCAACTTCGCAAGTTGGAAAATGGCTCATACGTCCCTCGCACGGGCAATATACTGAATATTGCCACCCTCGCAGGGTAAGAACTATAACTCAAGCATACCTTCACAAGGCTGTAAGAACTGTAACGTCCCCTCGCAGGGTGGCTTTTTGCAGCATAATATACAGTGTCGTTCGCAAGGACCAGCACATGCGTATATACGTCTCTCGCAGGGGCAATATTCAGTTCCACCCTCGCAGGGTAAGAACTATAACTCAAGCATGCCTTCACAAGGCTGTCAGAACTGTAACGTCCCCTCGCAGGGTGGCTTTTTGCAGCATAATATACAGTGTCCTTCGCAAGGACCAGCACATGCGTATATACATCCCTCGCAGGGGCAATATTTAGTTCCACCCTCGCAGGGTAAGAACTACTCAAGCATGCCTTCACAAGGCTGTCAGAACTGTAACGTCCCCTCGCAGGGTGGCTTTTTGCAGCATATTATACAGTGTCCTTCGCAAGGACCAGCACATGCGTATATACGTCCCTTGCAGGGGCAATATTCAGTTCCACCCTCGCAGGGTAAGAACTATAACTCAAGCATGCCTTCACAAGGCTGTCAGAACTGTAACGTCCCCTTGCAGGGTGGCTTTTTGCAGCATAATATACAGTGTCCTTCGCAAGGACCAGCACATGCGTATTGCAACTATCCTCAACAGGGTAGTGGCGTAATGGATAGAGGTTCCTTTATTTTCCTTCGGCTCGAGGCAAAACAAACCCAAAGATACCACGCTCATAAAAGTGGCGGAAATAAGCGAAGGTCATCACCTTCAGGCTTGAATGCCAAGAGAAGTAAATATTGTCATGAAAATATTTCAAGCCGGTCAGTTATCGAATTTCGTCGATCATTGGAAGGAAATGCAAGCACCAGATTTTCACCAAAAACTTTTGCCAGTTTGACAAAATGGATTGCCCAAATTATGAGAAGCCAAGGTGTGAGAATATTAGTATTTCTCGACGATTTTGTTTTGGCTTGCCAAGACCTAGTAGTTCTCGCAGGCCATGTAAGTCTTCTCGTAAAAACATTAAAATATCTGGGTTGGCAAATAAATTTCGAAAAATCTATCCTAACACCAAAGAAATCCCTGGTTTACCTAGGAGTACTGTGGGATCCTTGGCTAAACCTCAAACGTCTGCCAAAGGAAAAAGTACCCTCATTACTAGCGAAGATTCGCGAAATCGTAGATTTGCGGAAGACAAACCTAAAGAAGTTGCAAAGCGTAATAGGAGCACTAAACTTTGCGAGTTTTGTTGACCAAAGAGGGAGATTGCACTATCGAGCTCTATTGAAATTCCTAAACACACTACAATTGGACAATTCTGTCAAGTTATACACTGTACCTGCAGATGCAATAGGCGACCTACAATGGTGGAGCCACAATTTGCAACATCCATCAATCCTACACCACGCACCAGCGACTAAAACGGACGCCTCCGACTTAGGCTGGGGGGCCCAGATGGACAACCAGTCTCTATGGGGAACGTGGTCCCAGAACGAGAAGAATTGTCACTGCAACGTAAAAGAAATGTTGGCAATATTTAAGGTTTTTCAAAGTCATCCCGTGTATCTGAGTCAATCTACGGTCACCATACAATGCGACAATCGCACGGTAGTAGCGTATCTCCGTCACGCAGGGGTAACCAAATCCTCGCGAATGATGGACATAACATACGACCTGTTTTGTTTGATAGATCAGTACCAAATTCATATCAATGTGTACTACATTCCGGGGAGGTACAACAACCATGCCGATCACCTATCGCGGTTTCGCCAGGTCCCCAAATGGCATCTGATACCCGAGATTACCAAGATAATATTCTTAAAATGGGGAATTCCCCAAGTGGACCTGTTTGCCTCCAGCAACGCTCACGTAGTCCCTCATTACGTGTCGAAAGATTAGAACGACAAACAAGCTGTGGCCCACGATGCATTCTCAATTGCTTGGAAATTCGATCTGGCATGGGTGTTCGCACCCATCCTGATTCCCAGGGTTTTTGAGCTTCCTCAATCGGGCATCGGGAATTTACTTGATAGTAGCACCGCGATGGGAGAGTCTTTTGGCGCGGAGGTCTCACAGCCCGGGCTCTGGCCCCAACGTTCACAATACAGAACCTGAACAAAGTATTGATCGATGTGACATCGGGACTGCCACCTCCTCGCGTCCAGGATCTAGTGTTGGAAGTTTGGAAATGTGGGTGTGGACACATCATTTAGGTAAGTGGAATAATTCTCAGATAGATCTTTTGAAAAGTTCTTGGCGCGATTCTACCCTAAGAACTTGCAAACCTGCATGGAACCGCTGGGTTTCGTGGTGTAGAGTCATATTAGCCCTAGAATCCCTCAGGATCTGACCTAGCTCGTTTTCTGGCTGATCTGCATATAAAACATAAACTGTCTTATAATACAATATTGTTACACAAGTCTGTGGTCTCCACCCTTTGTAATAATGTAAATGATTCAGGTGTTCTAAGTAATCATGTTTTGGTGTAACATATTTTGAAATCGATTTCAATCAAAAACCAATTGTTTCTAAGTTACCCGTGTGGAATATGTTTTCTTGGCGTTAGAACATTAAATCATGACTACATTTTTGATGTTTCGAGTCAAGCCGCTGCCCTCTTAGTACTCTGTTCTGGTAGGCGTATTCATGATTTGACACTCCTTATGACCGATAACGATAATTTGCACCCCGTATACCGGGTTGAACAAACTGTATCACTGCTTTCCACTAGATTTCAGGAAGCTAAAGTCCTAACTTGTTTGTCACTACGAGAAGTACAGCTCGTGCGGCCTCACGAACTGTTATTGCAGGCTGGATTAGAGCTCTGATGCGTCAGGCAGGTATTGTTGCTACTCCTGAAAGTGTCCCTTCCGCTGTTGCTTCCAAGAATTGGTTGGACAACTTCCGCATGGAAGATATTATGGCTCGGGGAAATTGGAGGTCCTCAAACACGTTTAATCGATTTTATAAAGGACAGGTTTCGGGCTCTTCTAGGAGTGACAGCATTACTGCTCTTTTTAAACCTGTCTCATAGTGAATTATGTTGATTTATTGATATTTTGTTGAATATTTTCAAACACATCTTTTCTTTTTTCTTATCTTTCCCTACACATTGGCGTTCGTCATGAGCGTCACCAGGCGATAACAAACAATATCTCAATAGTTTAATTATGCTTCGAATAACGGTCAAGTGTTTAATATCGGCGTTTTACCTGAAATAAAACGCTTATTAAACTACTTACCTTATTCGAAGCATAATATTAATTTCTGCCAGGTGACATAGTCAATCATCCAATGAACAAGACCGAGCGCGCGCGCTCAAAAATGCGCTCTCCTCTCTGACCTGGTGACGTCATGAGAGCGAGACAGAGCTATAGCGCTAGAAACGTAAGGAAAAAAGGCACAGGAAACATGGTTCAGCCTATCTCTCAATAGTTTAATTATGCTTCGAATAAGGTAAGTAGTTTAATAAGCGTTTTATTTCAGGTAAAACGCCGATATTGGCACACTATATAGACACGTGTAAGCAAGGACTGTATAATATCCTAGCTTTTAGTGTGAGCTCCGACAGAATTACTAGCATCATTAAGTTAATCGTTTGTAATTAGATTTCCTACACCTAGCTCCTTAGGACCAGATGAGTTTACGACGTCGTCTATAGGAGTTAGGCTATATGTAGTAGTTTTAGTACTGTGTGAGCTAACCTTTAAGTAGAAAGTAATATAAGTTTGTTGAGGTATGAGCTAATCTGCGGCTCTGTGAAGATACATGTTCTACAAGTCTCGTCTAAGCAGTCTTTTAATGAGTTTTTCTTAAGTTTTCTACGACCTACTTATCTTCATTAGATTATATTCCTAAGTTCCGCGAAAATGGTTTAGGAGCTTAAATAACCTTAAATCTTTCGGAAGTATGCTAATAATTTTTGCTGATATACAAGCCAATACCTAGTACTATATGCATTTCTGTTTAACATTTTTTCTTCTTTTTTCTGCTGCCACGAATTTTCCAATCCTGCTAGTAAGAAGCTCTATTTATTATTATAGGTGCTTCAGGTTTAACAAGCCCCACGGTTTCACGATATCGTACACATACAGTCCACACAATAAACTATAAGACGTATACGAGCGTGTTATAACCAACACAACAATTCGAGATCTTGCGCTAAAAATCTCTTAATACACTCCAATTGAAACGGAGCTCTACGTCAAAGCGGTTAGAGTGGAAAATTCTTTGTGAACTGCAATTGAGCCTCCGGCTATGCTATTTCAAATGCCGTGTGAGCTGAGTCGTTTTAAAAATTCACTGCGAAGAGAACTGAAGGTGAAGTGAATTGGTCCTTAGTACCGTTAGTACGTCCGACGTTATTGAGTTCTGTGCTGGGAGTTGCGCTGCTCTGTTACCTCGGGGAGCTAAGGAGCAATCACTATCTAGCTCAGAATGGCTGCCACTACACATTGTGGACTATAGCGTTGTCCTGCTACTTCTAAGCGTCTTAGAATTGTATTTTCCAGTAATCCTATTTCGTGAATTGGCTATTTCGAGTTGTGAAGGATACTGGGGTGCTTGAGCTCTAGTTAGAAACACCTAAGATTCAGTTACTTTTATTTTAAATTTAATATTATAAATTAATGTGAAAGTATCTTTGGCCGTCTGTTGTCTTTTCACGCCGCGAAATTCAAATTTTCTTGCGTTTTTTGCAATTTGCTGGTCAGTGTCAGGTTGTATCTTGATCTGACACTGACCTGCAAATTGAAAAAACGCAAGAGAATTTGAATTTCGCGGAATACACCACTGCGGATCCGATTTCGATGACATTTGGCACACAGGTTGACCATAACCTGGTAGTACGTTCCCGTAGGATAATGTCCGAACTCCACGCGGGCAAAGCTCACCTAACATGATGTACGAGTATCATGTATCTGAAACAAATGTCACCTCTCAAGGACAAAGATATCAGACGTTTGATATTGAAATGACGTTAAGTGACATACTCTCATCTCAAGAACATTGAGTATTCATTGAGTAATATTATCTCAATCGTCTTCAATTAATTAAGATTAATATCACACACAACTCAATGACTTAAAGGCAGCTAACGTATCTAGATAGATATACAAATCTTTCCGTAACGTAGATACGTTACGGAAAGATTTGTTCTATTCTAAAATAACATAAATATCAGTTTTGAGGGATTTGGTCAATTGCGTTAATTGGGTAGGTGTAGGTACTGTATTTCTGAGTTAGGTTTTCTTTTGCTGTGTTATTGGTATTTTATGAAATAAGTAGTAAGTACCTACTATGTTCTTCATGACAGTGTCACATTTCCTAAACTTACTTAACTTCCGTAAACTTTAGGGATCACAACAATAAGTTATGTATTTGTCTACTTCTACACACTAAACAGTGCAGTTGACTCACTTTGGAAGCTTACTTCCGGATGCGTAAGATTTATGAAGTAATATCGCCCATAAATCTTCGACAGAATCTCGGAGGAATCTTCACCAACTCTAGCAATTGATTCACTGGAAATAAAGTTTTAGGAGACAGTTTTCCAAATAACTTACTATCTTATTTAATACAGAAAATTAGCCAAATCAGTCTTTTCTTCTTGGTAATCGTAAACAAAGATAATGCAGCGTTCAGATTTCACCAAAACGGGTTAAGTAGTTGTCTAATCACTCGATTAACTTCAAAGTGACGCTAAATACTTGAACTCCCAATGACAGTGCTGTTACATAGTAATTCCGCCGTAACCAGCCTTTCCTTCTGCCGTTTCATGAAACCTTCGCAAATCCTCTTTGCCTCAATCCTGTGACCTGTCTTCGTCACTCTTTCTAAAAATTAAGGCGTTAGAGTGAGACAAGTGGAGGTTTAGTGGTGCTTGCTCTAGGACTGGAATCAATACTACATGGCGTAGAGCGAAGAACACGCAGCTTACATTCATGCATAATGTATGTCACGAGCATTACGGGTGTAGTGTAGAAGTTGTCGGATTTTGATTTAAACTGTTACAGCATTGGGGACTGAGTTTACGTGTGAAGTTTTTCGTTTGGGTAAATGGTTTTGTGTGGTTAAATGAGTTGTATTTTGCTGTAAGCAGATATTAGTGGTAACCTTAGTTATCTTTGACTCTTAACTACACTTTGTGTACACAACTGTGACATATAAAGTTCTGAATTATACTCTAAGCTCGGTCCAAGGCCAGATTCAGTATATTAAAAGAATCTTATCTGTGGACTGGTATCTTTTTAGAAGTAAACAGGTCTCATACCCTAAATTGTGGTTGTTTAATGTATGTAGGTATTACTTCTTTCTCTTTGACAATCTCACACTCTTCAAACTAAATCGGTATTGTAGCGTGGGCTTAAACTGTTTAAGTACATAAATAAATATTAATTTGTTAAACCCAATCTACGTATCTCTAACCTTTGCTAAGGTGAATCGGAATAGTTAATTAGTTATATTGCTTATTTACTTTCAATTTAGCGATACAGAATTTATACTTTTTTGTAAGTTTGTCTTTTACAACCGTCAAGATGGACAACGGTCAGGGAATAGAACCGAATAACTTATCCCAGAACTAATTCAGATGTCTTAACCCTCCTGCTTTCCCCTCACAAAATATCTAAGTACAAATTATAATTTTTCCACAAATTGTCATCTAACAAAGCCCATCAATGGCCCCCACAGCAGGGATCAGCAGGGATCATAGTTTATAATCCCTCAAATCCCACAGCTCACAACTTTAGGGTCTCTGTAACAAACTTAAGTGAAAATGATGAGTCCGCCATGTCGAGAGTCGAGACACCATAAAATACGCAACTTATGTAGGTAGCTCCGGCGCAGTTTTGCCAAATGACCGGTTAGTGTCGTAAACCCATTGTGTCGAAGGGTTCACCATGTTTGCCTTATCTTTGGGGGTTAGGTAGTAAAAAGTTCAATGGTGACCTTCGCTTTGTGGATTTGTTATGATTAGTATAGAAAGGTTATGGTGTACAGTGCTAGTGGTTTTGGAAAAAGAAGCTTTAACCTTGCTAAATCTACAATAAAGAAAAAAATAACCCAAGAATCTTATAAGAGAATACATGAATACTTACGTGTTTAATGTTCCATCTCTGGCACAAAAGTCTATATTTAACAGCGAGGCGTAACAATAAAAAGCGTTAACACTTCACCGCAAATTTCCAAACCGACAAGACCGCTGAGCACCCACACGAGCACCATACTACCCACTTTTCAGCCTTTTAAATAATTTAGCGCCGATTTTATCGCCCTTTGCGGCGTATCTGCATTTATGACCAATTCTCGTAGGATCGGATCCTTGGAGGCTTGGAGTTCTTACGGGGAACGCTTCGAGGCTCTACAACGTTGTTATTCAAATCCAGTAGCCGTAATTGTCACATTATGTACGCTTTCTGACTGACACATGGCGCTAAGATTAATGGCTGCGGGTTTCCGATCGCAGGCTACGCCAAAAAGGGTTTTTTATGCTCCCTTCACGTGAATGAGTAATTGAAATAAATGATCGGCTTACTCGTCTGTTAGGATGTTGTTGGAAGTCAACGTTTGTGATAAATTGTTCGTGTGATTTGGATTTCTTTTCAATAACCTTTTTATGTATTTACTTTGGAAATTGTATTCCACATTCAGGATTTTTTGCTGTCATTCTGTATTGAGGACTGAAGTTTATGTATAAAACCAATGTTTTTCTTATTCTAACAGAAAGCCAGTTCTTGTATTTAAAAAACGATATAATTCATGTCACAATATCATCTCTGCGTAGTAAATGTAAGTAGGTAAATTGATTGCATTTTTGACAGATTGAGACTGATATTAGAATAAAAATACGGGAATTCTCTTCAGAGCACTGTACAAAGTGAGTCTACATTCACAAGCTACAATTGACGCCGACCGTGAGACAAACATATTGAAACGTTTTCCACCACACACAATACGACACGTCATCGTTGAGAGGCCGTTTGTTTTCACGCGTCGCTTACCATCCGTGCATGCTTGTTACTCCCAAAAAGCGACGTGTATTTAGAGAGTCCATTTAGTGCGAAACTTTGACGTGATGAAGATCGAACGGTGTTTAAATTGCTCCAACAACCGCAAGAGTAAAACTGCATAAATTGTACATTAGCTTAACTTTGTACTAATGACGCCCCAACATGGGACCAACAAATAGTACTTAATGTTTGTATTGCCCGAACTATCATGCTTCTCGTCATCACTACAGAAGCTATACTTAACCTTACCTTTTCACCTAGATACTGTTTATTTATGTCACTCCAAAGTGAGCCGTATTCAACACGTCCATTTAGCGCGTAAATTCGAAGCGTTAAAAATAAAATGTTAACTACGCCAACACATCTACAGAAAGTGTTAACATTTTCACAATACCAGCACTGTTCACTATTGGCGCCCAACGTGGGACCAACAAATCTAAACTTTTTGTCGGTAGCAGCTCGCTACATGTCATCGGTACAAAGGCCGTCCGTTTTCACGTGCCGACTACCCTCGCAGAATGTATGTCACTTCAGGTATTTAGTGAGTCCATTTGACGCGAAAACTACACGTACCATTTCTTTTTACGACAGGTCCTATTGTGAGCAGTATTTTTACAGTATGTCAAATGTAAGTTATTGTTATATGTAATGCTTATTGTTATTGTAATTTGTGTTTGTTGGTCGTAAATGTTAATGTTAGCATCGGAAATGTTTTTTGTTTCTTTTTCTGGAATCAACAAAGCAGTTAATAATGTTAAATGTATAATTCAGTAGGTATTTACCCAAACAAAGCGAAATTTCCACTGGCAGTGAAGTTTGTACAACTAAGTAAGTATTTCGTTGTGAAAGGTCGGAATAGTTTATACTTGTAACTGTGTTCCTAACCTGGTTTTCTTAAGATATGGCCGAGGTCAGGTGACTGCTGGAAAATGTCACGATAAAACGCCTAGAACAGTTTTTAATGAATAAAGAACTTAACTTATCAAAAACCAGACGAGAGAGTTCTTTTCGAGTAGAATAACAAACGTAAGGATCGTCCGAGGCCCTTGATAATAAAAATTACTTAAATTAGGCTTATTTGGGCAAAAGTTTTGATGCAGAGTTAACAAATAAACAAAATATTATCCCAAACCAGGATATTTATTATGATTTACATTCAAAAAGTTGAAACAAATACCTTAACTTGATCGTAATAATTCATCTACTGTGTGTGAGTAAGGCCACGTTCACACGAAGCCGAGACCGCAGCGACACCGCTTGTGAATACTAAATAAGGTCCGTAGTATGACGGACTACCCTCAATGGCGAAATATTTTTTGTAACCCTTTTTTGCGAGCGAAATTACCTCTCGTTTCGCGTTATGACCTCTTTTTAATTAATGTAGTAGAAAATTTTAAGCTTTTTGTTTTCAATGTGCGCAGTTTACATGCTAAGTACCCACTGTCGATTTCGAATGAGTTTCTGTATTCTAGGAACGGATTGTGAAATAAAACTTTTTTCTCTTTGCGTTTTTCCAACAAGTGTTGATTCCGGTAGTAATTTAAACGAGGTGTGTGAGGAGAAATACAGCATTATGTTAGTAGTAGTACGAGCAAAGTTTCATGCTAATCCCAGTTCAAGGAAAAATCTAGAGTGAAAATTGCTATCTTCCTGCGCAGTTGTGAGTTAGCCTGAGTGGGTGCTGTGTACAGTATTTATGTTTTGCAGCAACACTACACTGTGCGTTGCAGGAATTCTTAGCACCTAACATTTACCTATTAAATAGTTTCTGGACGTTCTTTGTGTTTGTAAAATATAGTAGATCATTCATCTTGTCAAAATGAATTGTCGTCAAAAATAAATTGCTTTTGACATAAAATTACTTGACATGAGAAAATACGAACATATTATTATAGACATTCTCAAAAACACAAAATTCACGCTTCACATCAGAAGATAAACCGTTAAAGAAGCTATTTTTTGCACCCAGGAGGACCTCGTTAATGAATTCTAATACTGTAATTAAGTACCTAGCCCTTAAAAGTTTTAGGCTATTTAACATCACGCTACGACCCTTAGGAGCTGAGCAAAAGGAAAAAAGTCTGAAGAACGCTAAGCGCAAAGGAAGTAATAGCGCAGGCGGGCGATGCAACGCGGCGGGTCGGGAGACGAGGGTTTTATTAAAATGTGACGATTTCCAAGCGAACGAAGTCGCGGGGCACAGCTAGTATTTTAATATTGTTGCTGGGTCAAGCAGGTCAATCCTCTTTTGGCAAAAGCTGTGTGGGATTCAGATACAACGTCTTGCTGTCCGATGCCTATTTTGTTGATGTAAACAGATTTTATGCCAAAAGATTTTGCGATACAACATAAACCCGAGTGTTTGTTTGTACTAGTTCTGTATAATACATAGATTTGTGTGTTTCACAGAAGCAGATTTTTACGTTTCTTTGTTTACTCGACTTTCGTTCGGATTACAAACAGAGCTGCCCTAAATACCTGATCTTTCGAAAGTCACAAAAGAATCACGACCGTTGGACCCGCATTTTTGCTTACCGAGCACATATTTGGACAGAAACCCGAATTTGAGTCACATTTCTGTAACACAAACAATTGCCACCGTTCCAACCCTTCGCCCGTAAAACCGAGAAAAATTTCCATTATTCAAACAGAACGCAAGAATAACAGGAAAAGTCGAGGCTTTCGCGTTTGATCGTTGGCTTACGCTACCAGCGCGGCACAAATTGCGTACGGCGGACGAATCTAACGCGCCCTTAGCGAGCGGCAGAGAGGCTATGTTTGTCCTACAACCCGGCTGATCCAGGCCGATCCTGTGCGATCCAGGCGGGATTAAATGCAAGCTGGTGCGTGGGCACCCAGTCGTAAACGCAGCGTAGACTGGACTCCAAAGTCCGGGTCCGCGTTTTACGAGTATATTTTTTATGTGTACTGTACCATGGTACTGTACGCACTGTGAACAACAACGCATTGTGAAATGATCTCAACAACTAAGAAAATTAAATTTTATCTCAATTGGATTAAGTTCTTGTCAGAATGACATTTGTCGTGTACTGTCTTCATTCTGAAACACGACTTGTGTCATTGAGTTAATATTTCATTTTCATTTCGAACAGTCTGTTCGTCCCGATATGATTGACGCTGACTGTACCAGTACTGTACACCTATACGCATCTGATCGGACGTTTTATCTGTGCTGTTATTTGTTTCATGATTTGTTGTATTGATGATGTACATCATAAGATATAGAAAGGCTGTGAAATTAAACCGTATCGGGATTTCCATCCCTTTTTTTCTAAAACGAAGGCAATGTATTGAAGCAAGATTGAGTTCGAAGATAATATTTCAAGCGAAACCGAAGAAAGAAAAAGAAAGCGAAACAGAAAATGAAATGTTTCTAACAAATCTAATTTAAATCCCAACCTTACATTTATCATCAAAATAAATTCAGCACAAAAGAATTCCCATAACGCTTTTGATTCGCCCCATGGATTCGAACATCCCCCCATCCTTATCACAAGCGGACATTACACAGGATCGTCCCAAAAATGGGCCTTCAGTGTCCCCAGAATGGGTCCTTACACTGCATCGGATTGTAAGGCAAAGGCTATTTCATTAAAATCTGCGGATAGCCCTCTCCGGCGGAGAGGCTAATAGCCTCTTTAACGGTTATGGCCTGTTCCGGAGCTTGAGACCCTGGTCCTTCGAGCAAATTATTAAATTTTATTACTGAATATTTAATGGCGGCGCCCTCTTGATTATAATGAAATGAGTTTCGCTACAAAGTTTTTGCATGTCACAGCTTGTATTAAAATTGTAAAGTGAGGTTGAACAAACAATTATTAATCATGCTGGTGCTTAAAAATATAGTCTTGAAGTTATTATATTTCGGCTATTACATTGCTTGAAAAATTCTCTTTAAGATGACATTCTGAAAATCCAGACATTGAATATGGTTGCTCATAATAAACCCTTCTGCAGTCTTATATTTCTTGAAAAAATAATCCTAATAAAAACAGGTTCCCGAATGTTACACCTTTGGGGTGACATCCAAAGCAGAAGTCTCGATCAGTCTGACCACTGGAACTCGTCTATTTTCAGCCTAAACATACCTTCTTTTATTAAAGTATCCCTTTTCTTCTTTTCAGACATTCCATACCTGGAGCTGGCAGAGCCGGAAGAGGGCTACCACGGGCTGATAAAGGAGAACGAGACGCTGGTGGAAGTCACACCCGCAATCCGCGCGAGAGGACCGCTCTGTTCCTTCCTCATCCTCAACAACAAACACCATGGGGAGGCTCCCTTCGAGGTTAGTGTTAGACAAACTAGCACACAGTCAAACTCTGGTGTAGAGAAATATTTAGACTGAATTTCAGGTCTTCCTTTAGGGTTTCGAAAGCCTGAATAGGCTTTATTTGTTGTCAAATTTAATTTCAAGTTAGGAGACCGTAAGAGCAGACTTAGACAAATCTGTCTCCAAGTCACTCTGCAGTACAGTCTTCAACAAAACAGTGCTATTATTAAAATGTAAATACTGAAAATACTTAAAAAAAAAAAATACAACCGACTTCCAAAAACAACACTACAATGTGAAAAATAACTTTAATTTCGCAAGTCGGTGTCTGGTTAAATGTATTTTCGTTTTTGCCACCGACTTCCGAAATTAAAGTTATTTTTCACTTTATAGTGTTGTTTTTGAAAGCCGGTTGTATTTTTTTTTTGTAAAAAAGTTTTTATTTTTCACTTTTTAGTTGTTGTACCTACTCCATGCAAATTCTAATACCACTACCTGCAAAAGAAACTAGAACATCAAAACTACCCAAGCAAAATTAATACATTTTATATGGGACCAACTTTGAGGTATATACTCTCTCGAATAAAACAAAAAATTTTAAAACCGGACGACTCTGTTATGCGAGGCCATACATAAAAAAATAAAAAAAATACATGTCGAATTGAGAACCTCCTCCTTTTTTCGTCGGTTAATAATTGAAACAAAAATGTGTTGACTAGGTATGACGTAATATGACACTTACAACCTATCATATTTAGCTGTCGCAACAGCACACCGATTCCTTCTTGAATAGAGGTTTTCAGGCTGACGTAAATCAGGGTTACTTGTCAGGAAAGTAATCAGTTTTAAAACTGTTGCCAAGAAAATCGTCGCCTTCCTTATATCCACAACAACAAACATACATTATTCGGACATGGTCCGCCGTACATGTTCACCGCTGCAATCTTGTTAATATTACCTGAACTAGGCATGGTCGCCAGGGAACCTGTATAAGCTGCAAGCGTGTATAATAGTTAGGTAAGATAGGAATAAGATACCTTCGTTCCGCTATTCCTCTAGATTACTCGATTTTAATGCGTGTAGCCAAATGTCATCATCTGCCCAGCCTTTTCCCAACTATGTTGGGGTCGGCTTCCAGTCTAACCGGATGCAGCTGAATACCAGTATTTTACATGGAGCGACTGCCTATCTGACCTCCACAACCCAGTAACTGGGTAAAACGATACCTCTTTGTAAGACTGGTTGTCAGACTTTCGGGTTTCTGACGACCCGTAACGACTGTTAAAGATCCACGAATGACAGCCGGGACCAACGGCTTAACGTGCTTTCCGAGGCACGGAGGAGTCTCGGTATGTAAAGATGGTCACCCATCCACGGACCAACCCCGGCAAGCGTAGCTTAACCTGGTCGATCGACCCATGCGGCTGTTATTACTTAGCCACGAGCTCCTCCTGAGTGTTTAATCAGTTTGGACAAACGACTGAAATGCCAAGTTTTAACGGTACTAGATTAGATTCGTTTCACGAGTTTCACGACCACGCCGATGAATATGAGAATTTTATGTTAATCCCAAAACTGTAGCCTTATAATGTAGTCTAAGTACCTCACTTAATTATCTGTCTGCATTTTCATAATGGATGTTTCAAATAAATACATTTTGTCAATGACGCAAATAGTTACCAGTACGTTCCCTAAAGCCAACTCGACCCAGCATAATAGCATGACAAAGGCACCAAGTTACAAACCGACCACGCGCATTAACCTTCGTACCACGATACGCCGTAAACTCATTAACGCATCCCAATGAAGGATAATCCTGAACTATGCGCCGAGTCGCCCTCTACCCGCTACTAAATCAACGGAAACATTGCGCGATCTGCTCGTAAACAAGCCCCATTTGCAACGAACCCGTGCAGCAATGTAACTCACACAACGCGATATAAACTCTCCGTAGTAATAAACGTCGCACGTTGTATGCTGTGCCGTAGTTTTATTGTTCTGTGCAGACGATAACTAGAAATGGAAAAAGTTGCGATTGCAAGCGATAAAGTGCACATCAATGCAGGTAGTTTGAAATCGCAAACTGTTCAAAAGGCTGGCCTTTTGTAGAGGTGCGATGGCAACGATTTGGCGAAGTGTACTTTTTTGATACGTACAACTTTTTCGAGTGGTTTTTGAATGTTTGTGTTTTGGTGAAAGTGAAATGTTGACTTAGTTTCTGTTGGAAACTGACTAGATTTTATTTAGTAATATCGCACAATGTCTAAGAGCCTATTTTAGCAGCAGACACTTTCATCATCTGGCCTGTTCCCAGCCATCTTGGGGGTATAATAATAATAACGTCTCATATTTTTTTACCTCTAACTACAAAAATGCTAAAACAAATATTAACACAAAAAACACGCGATTTTAAAAATCTCCTTTTTACTAGTTAACATCGGCTGGCTGGTGTCAGATAATCAGACAGTCAGACCCGCAGCTCATAACAACGCAATTTCCACCAATCTTATTTCTTGTTCTAGTCTCTCTACTAGAAAACTAGTTAAATATTTTTATAAAATTATACTTTTCATCCGACTTGTGTAAATAAAGTATTGTATGTTTCGTGGAACGCTCGGATGTGGGCAGTTGTTGTGAAGTTTGTTACGAGCTGTATCTTTATACTTAGTGCATAATATTTATTACGTCTAGATTTTGTTCATTATTTTTCTCTATCTAGCAATTTGGCAGCGCACGGCCGTGATATAGTTTCAGACAATAACTAAATTGCCAGACTGAAAGCATTAACCAAAGCTTCGTCATTTATTTTTACCTGACTGACCCAGAACCAGAAGGAGTGTAATGTTTTCATATTTCTTGTTTTTGGTGAGCGTTAACGGTTTTCCTGATTTGCCCTGGTGGGTTTTATATCAAATAACCACAATAAATAATCAACAGGCAACATAGGAAGAAACTGCCACAAGTCTTCTTGTATTTAAACAAGACCTCGTAATCGCTTCACAAAAACTCCCAGTACTTAATCATTAAGGTTGAAACTATCTAACTGTCACACCGATCTGAACAACGCCTCTCGCCGCGCGCCGCGGTAAATGTGGCCCCGACGACTGGGCCCAAACAATATAACAAACATACAAGTACCGTTGAAACGAAAACACGAACACTGTCACATTGGTATTGATAGCAAAAACAGACCGTTTCATTACATGCAAGAGTGCATGCAACCATACGATGGGAAAGTTTATGGTGGTCTATACATGAAAATAAATAAATTAGCTAGAACATGTAAAAACCATCTCACATTATTCCGACGTATACGCTACTGAAAGTAGCAACTTTCTTCAGATTGCACCACAGAGCACCGGCTGCAAAGTTTCACGATGCTGCGATTGCCGGGGGTGGGCAGCGAGGCAGGTGGCAACTTTGAAGAGCCAATAACTGTAGCTTCACATTGTTGGCTTTATTTCTTTGCTTCAAGGCTGAGCTGTAAAATGCTTACAAAGTCTGTGTTGTGTTGGCGTTTTTTTAGTAAATTTGCTAGTAATGCCTTATACCTATTATACATAGCAGACAGAACGTAGGTAGCGGTTAATTGTGGAACTTGCAGGTTTCTAGAACAAAAACTAAATAATATTCTTTCTGTATGTATTGGGAATGAATGCTGTGATCAATAACTGAATTAACTGCGGGGCAAAGGTCTCCCATAAAATAATAAACAGTCTGTCATTTTTCCTAGTCGAATCCAACACATACATAATTATTTATTCTGGGCCTTCTAGTCTGAACTTACTCATTCTTCCTTATCTTCCTTAACATTGATAGCGCTTGCACATGTCATGGTTTGAAAATTTTGTAAGTGTTTGGTCCAAATAAATGATTTATTTATTAATTTTTATATCTTAATCAGACAATAACTAAATTGCTGGACTAAAAGCATTAGCGAAGCGAAGCTTCATTACAATAATTCCCTAACAATCAGTCTTACCAAGAGGTATCGTGTTACCCAGTAACTGGATTGTGGAGGTCAGATAGGCAGTCGCTCTATGTAAAATACTGGTATTCAGCTGCATCCGGTTAGACTGGAAGCCGACCCCAATATAGTTGTGAAAAAGCCAGGCAGATGAAACCCCTTCAAATCTCATCACATCATGTAACTCGAATAAAGTTTATTCGAATTTGATTCATGTCCCAACCTATGAGCTCTCACAAAATGTGCCGCAGCCTACAAACAGTGTCCCAGTGTGCATTGTCAACACGACGCAAGATCCGCACACAGTGATATGTCAACGTCGCATCGTCGTGTACCTACGCCAGCAATATTACCTTATTGTGTTGAACTGTATTTGAGCAGGCTGTGGGATTGAGTTTACGATTCGAAACTGGAATTATGTGTTTTGTGTTTAGTGTAATGGGTACACTTACTATAGCGTTTAGAATATTAATTAGGTCAGGCAATAAAGTTATTTAGCGCGTGCTTTTTCCGAGTGAAAGTAACAGTTTTTTAAGGTTCCAAGCTCTTCAAGCACGTTCCAGGTTCTTTGCTCTTTTAGTCAAAAAACGTCTCATGATTTGACAAAATGCCTTATAATTGCTTTTAAGAATCTAGAAGGCCATTTCTTGTACGTATAAATCATTCAAATTCAAGTCTCAGTCTCAGCCACAATTAGTGTCAAAGATTTAAGTAATTTGAGAGTTTTTTTTACAAATAGAGACTGACATTAGAATGCGAACTTTCTTGAAAGTATGGGATTTGTCCCTTATGAGACCCTTAGTATTGATTTCGTCTCAAAACACTCAATAAATCTAGTCAGCTTATTTGACCAATAACTCGGAATAAAACACATAAATCTGTGCATTACCGAACCTATTTTAAAGCCGAACTTCGCAACTTGTTCCAACTTCAGTGATTTACTGGTAGTTGTCAAGTTGGACCGGCCACAAGCCACGTATAGCCAGCATAGAATCTGACAGGTAATCGATGGCGGACACCGGATTAGAACTTATCTCGCTCCTGCATCCATGTTGCAAGATAAAGATGGATTGTTCAGTTCATTTGTTATATGTGAAAATCATGTGAAAATACGTTTTTTAACATAAACACATTATCTGAGGTAAGTGATATAATAAAACAATAGGATTCGGACCGAAGATTAAGTTTTGTAAAAATACTATCCAAATATGTGCACAGCCCAGTTGTCGGATGACAGACAGCTAAAAATGTGAACAATAAGGCTGCGCGTCATCTGTTTTTAGGGAAGCTTCTAGAACATTCTAGAAGCTTCGACTCGCCCTTATTGGCCGAATAGAATAGAATAGAATAGAAAGATGTTTATTTCCCTGGTTCATATGTTACATTATGTCCATAGGTCGGTGGTGTATACCGCCTGTGGGTGTGTCAGCTACTTACAGTATTATTATTGGCCGAGCGGGAACAAGAGGCGTTCCCCGCCAGAAGCGTTCGGATTGTGGCGGAAGCGGTTAGAAATGCATTCGCGTTATAGTCTGGGAATGTTATTCTCGTACTAAGGTACTACTGTTATTTAAGAGCTCATAGGAGAATCAATTTGAGAATCAATTTGATGTCCTATCTATTTATTGTAGAAGGACTTAGCTGTTCCCCATTCCATTAGGCTTTAGTCCTTTTTCAATCTACTTAGTGGTCGGCTTTCAGTCTAAAGACTAAATAAATACAACTCAGCATCCATCCACATTGATGGAATGATTACTTACTTAGTTCTAGTTTGTCCTATTTATTTATCCTTGACCTTTAATACAGTTCTAGAAATATTCAGCGCAGAATTATTGTCTTCCTCTCCCATACATCTCTATCAGCCGTCATCTTAGTATTGAACTTCTTTCTAGCCATGTCTTCTGTCACACAATCCATTCATCGTTTCTTTGGTCTTACCCTCCTCCTACCTACAGTCATGTCCCTTATTCTTACTTCCCAAAATATCGTTATAAACAACCTCAAGTACCTCTTTATTTAGTTACTGTAACCATTTTCTGACACCTTACCCCATCACACTGAACCCACAAACAAAACATAATTTATGTCCTACATTAATCACAAACCCCTGGCCCCGTTGCCATGGCAACCAAACAATACCATTGTTACATCACTGACCGGAATCATTTTCATTAAAGGACCTACAAATATTTTATGGGAATTATGGTCGTCCGGATAAGTTTTCTATTTTCTTCGCTCGACTGGAGTTGATAGGTCGGGCCCAATAGACCGGATGGGATGGGAATATGGGATAGATTCGAGATTTGATACTGGACCTGTTATTGCGTTGTAGGATTTTATTTGGGCCAGCTTCATTTGTTTAGTGTATAATCGGGCGTAAATGAATTTGGTTGAACACGGAAAGTATGCGGATGTCTGAGGCACGTTGTTTTTTTTGTTGTTTTTTATTCAAAAAGTGCTTTAATAACTTTAATACAAAATAAAGATGGACGATGACATTAAAAAGACAAAATATGACGATTGTCTTTTTATTGTCATCGTATCGCTTAATCAATTTGTGTGCATTTAACCCAATTTCCCATTACCGAAGGAAGATTTAACTTTCTTGAAACATTTGGCACATTTGAATCCTTGCTTATTGTTTCAGATAATGGTGATAGACGAGAACGAGGCACGGCTGCGCGTGCGCTACCCACTCAACTGCGAGAAGCGACGCAACTACAAGTTTGACATCGCCGCCGTTGGGTGTGACGGTTCTTATTCAAACACGTAAGTTTAGCGCTTTTCTTCATTACTTTGATAATATTTATGCTAGGTTTACGAGTATGTAACTGATTTTTGTAGTCGTTGAAGCTGTCAGTGATCACTAACATCACTAAGCGGTTGTACTCGTTTATCTGTTCTGTGGTTGTACTGGATTGTACCGCAACTGATATCTGATCAAGCATGGCATCAGGATAAGTAGCTTGTGCTGACTTTCTGCGCATTTTACTTGCCTCGGATGTTTGCAATAGCTATCTATATTTTGCTGTAGTAATAGTAAAAAAAAAAAAAAAACATTTATTATGGACCGAACACTTGGTAGTAGATCCCTAACTTTCTAACTCTTGCTACACATATGGACTATTTTGGCCTGGCCTAATATCAACTTTCTGCTCCAAAGAATGTTAGCTTTGAGCTAAAATTCAAAATTTTAACGTCCAGAACAACTCACAGCCTTAGTAACAGTTATCTTTTTGAAATCATCTTTTCTAAATGTTGCCTTTGTCAGTTTATTACCCAACATGAGCTAACAAAGTCCACCTCCCTAGGGTGCCAGTCCACATAACAGTGACAGACGTGAACGAGTTCGCGCCGGTGTTCAGCCAGGCCGCGTACGTGAAGGCCGTGGACGAGGGGCGCGTGTACGACGAGATCGTGCGCGTCGAGGCCACGGACCGGGACTGCACGCCGCGCTACGGCGACGTGTGCAAATACGAGATACTCACCGACAGGAGCCAGCCGTTCACTGTCGATAATGAAGGTGGGTTTATGAAAATCGTAATCTGCTGCTTCTTCAGTTTTTTCAAGTATACTGTATGGCTGAAGTATGAAACAGTGTCTTGCCGTTTTTTATTCGAAAATGTCGCTGGAAAAATATGTAGGAATAACATTTTGTTTATGTGAATCAGATACGATACCATTATTCAATCAGGCGAGATTGTGGTCAAGAGCAGGCTCATAAAAAAGTGTCAAAAAAAAACTTGCCTACATTTCCAATACCGCGATGCTACTTCAAGATGTGACGTCTACTTGACTAAAAACTGTTAAAACTAAATGATTTCTCAAATGTTTGCCCGTACGAACACGGTAGCACTATCCCACTACATCATTCAGTGGTCGCGCAGCATCATGCTGACTGGAAGCCTCTTGTCACAGCCACGACGTGCAGCTGTCGACTATTTCTGTTCTGTGCTCGTAATTATAGATTTGTAAGTTTTAGGTACTAAGTATCATTTATTCGCGCAAGCCTTATTGGAAACCAGAAACCCTGCTAATATCACCATAAACTTATCCTAACCTGTCCTCGTCTCCCGCAGGTGTTATCCGCAACACGGAAGCCCTGGACTACGAGAAGTCGCACAACCACATCCTGTCGGTGGTGGCGTACGACTGCGGTATGATGCAGTCCGCGCCCGTCATGGTCACCATCAAGGTCAACAAGCCCTGCAGGGCGGGCTGGAAAGGTTCGTGATACGAAATTCTTCTCCAGTTGCTGCTATCTGCCGGAACTAAGTGTCAAGCGTCACTACAAAATGGCGAGATTTAATAAAGAATAAATTATAGTTAAAAAAAAACTATAAAACACTCTTTAATACCATTAAACTGAACTAAAAAGTAAAAAAAAAAGACGAACGCCCACTGCCGACGTATTGACCGCCGACGCTGTACGTTGCGTTCAGACGTCGATCGGAACGCTGACGCTGAAGTCAGAAGTCGCATATAGCGTAACATAGGAGACCAAAGCTATGAGCTAGTCAGTAAGGTGTTAGGGCTCCGGCATTTAGGTATCGTTGCTGGTGTAAGGTATTGCTTCAGAAACGCCGGATTAAATAATTGGAAACTTAACGACCTTTACAAAACAAGGTTAATCTTTAGAGCCAGGTTTAAACCACTAAGACATTTTTTTCATTTTGAACTTTATTCCGACATTCTTTTTACAAAAACTGACTAGTTTGTTAATTTTGAATTAATTAAGAACTGTACGTACATTTGTCGGAAAAAGCTCAAAGGTTCAAGCTTGAAATAAAGTTAGGAGGGAGTCGGTTTGTAATGAGGCGGCATGGTCTATGGGGATTTCTTACACAATTTTAATGAATATTCAATTGCTATCGGTGAGTATCTGTCTTGTACCATTACTTCGAATAAAAATATACTTAGTTTTGCAGTCAGCGTCAATAATATCAAGACGAACAGACTGTTCAAAATGATCTAGACAACTATGAAAATGAAATATTAACTCAATGATACAAGGAATCTTTCAGAATGAAGACAGTAGACGACAACTGTTATTCTGACAAGAACTTTATCCAATTGAGATAAAGTTTAATTTCGTAGTTGTTAAGATTATTTTGAACAGTCTGTTCGTCCTGATATTTTTGAAGCTGACTGTACCCGCACTCTTGTCCAACCTCCGAGCCCAGTCTATCAAGGCCGAAACACTTTTGCGTGTTATGAATATTTCTTTCGATGTTATTACGTGTTAATCATTTCGAAGAAAACTACATTTCGTAGGGGACATTATGTTATTCATGGACCAAAACCAACCTACCAACCAACCTATTGTTACCAAAACTGGGCTACACTATTCAATAAACACAACAGACCGACAAACTATAACAAGTAAACGTTAAATAATTGACCGGGTTCGCCCGGTCCCGGGTCTCGGACTCCGGACTCCCGGCTTAGTGCGGGATTAATATAACCAACTCTATTCGGACGGAGCCGCAGAAATGGCGATATTAATTAATTACCTACTCATACTTCAAGTGGTCGTGTTTGCTTTGTACATTAGTTTCAAAAGAAAATAATATAAAAGGAATATAAATTTCTTTTGTTAGGTTTTGATTGGAAGAAAAGAGTGAATAATATAATCAAATAGCTACTGTCTTTTAAGACAATTTAATTCGCTATTATGAGAGACGTCGATTTTGTACAAAAAAATATTGTGGTTATATTCTGTAGCGGCCAAGTTTCCAACAAACCAGTTGGAGAGATGACTCGAAGAACCAATCAAATTTCGTAATTTTTACATTACTCCGTTTAAGCTGAAAACAATTAATCTGCCTAGCCTTTTCCCAACTATGTTGGGGTCGGCATCCAGTCTAACCGGGTGCAGCTGAATACCAGTATTTTACATGGAGTGACTGCCTATCTGACCTCCACAACCCAGTAACTGGGTAATACGATATCCCTTGGTAAGACTGGAGAGTTTCGGGCTTCTGACGACCCGTAACGACTGTCAAAGAACCACGAATGACAGCCGGGCCCAACGGCTTAACGTGCTTTCCGAGGCACGGAGGAGTCTCGGTATGTTGGTAAGCTCAAAACAATACTATAACCTATGTGTGGAATCAGTGTCTTACGTTTGGTGTTAACCACAAGACACCACAAATGTCACTATCAATTTAATTTGAAGCCTATACCACTTACATCAGCACATATTCGTCCACCCCCAGGAGTGGCCGAGCGCGTCGACTACGCGCCAGGCACAGGCCCGCTGGCGCTGTTCCCCGCCGCGCGCCTGGAGACGTGCTCGTCGGACGAGCGCTGCCCGGGCGTGACGCGCATCCAGGCAGGCGTTACGCTGCAGGCGTCGCGCGCCGGCAGCGGCTGCGACAGAGACACCTACTCGCTGCACTCGCAGAGGACTATTTGCGGTAGCTATTACTGAAATACTAGCCTATTTGACAATTTCATCTATGAACATTTTACCCATACCAATTTTACCTGTTTCAACCAACCAGAACGACATAAAGCCAATTACACTGATGAGATACCTACACAATAATGACACATTAACTGACATAACATACAGTGCTACAAGGATCTCATGGCACCTGTTTGACATTGACAGGGGGGCGTTTGTTGCAAACATTTGTGAAATGGGGAAGAAAATGCCAAATTAGTTCCGCGTAAATGGCGCTAAGTGGTTCAGTTACTTTTATTCATTTGTCAATGGCTTTCATTCAGTTACCTTGTTAAAAACTGTGCCGCGAGATGGCGCTAAGTGTTTTTTTTTGTTGCTGATTGGTTGCTTTGTCTTGAACATGACTTTGACAAGTGACAAACACACAGCGCTCTCTTGCGGCGAAGCTTCCAAAGAGATTGTATTATTGGAAAACAAGATGGCGGCTTTAGTTCCGGTTTAAGGGGGATTTGCTAAGGTAGCCCGCGAAATTCAAATTTTCTTACGTTTTTTTCAATTTGCAGGTCAGTGTCAGGTTGTATGTTGATTAAAATATGATTCGCAGCCGTAACTAACATGGCTTTACAGAATTATAATCATTAGAATCAGCAATACAACTCCATATGTTAGAATTGACCTCAAATCTAGCGATTACATGAAATCGTAAGGTTTGAGGTCAATTCTAACTTATGGAGTTGTATTGCTGATTCTAATGATTATAATTCTGTAAAGCCATGTTAGTTACGGCTGCGAATCATATTTTGATCAAGATACAACCTGTAACGGTCCTGAAAATTGCATAAAACACAGAAAATTTGAATTTCGCGGGCTACCACAGCGCATCTTCCTTAATCATGCGCCGAAATAATCTTGTAGCGTTGTATGCATTGTAAATAGTGACAAACACAATATTAGTACCACCTATGATAAATTTACCTATACCTACCTATCAAGTAATACCAATTTTGCCTCCTTCTCTTGTTTTTTCCTTTTTTTTGGAGTGAAAAATAAAACATGTTTTCCATGTATTTGCAGGATTGGACCCGAAAACGATCGACCTTCTTCCAAGCCCCGGAGTCGGAAATGAATGGGCGAAGTCACTGAAACCAGATTCAGGTTAGTTTTAGCTTAAATATTCTGGATCTGTCTTAGACATGAGCGCCGATGGGTGGCATGGCGGCGGCGGCGTCACTTTTAAAGCATTTTTTTAACGTAATGATGTGACAGGAAATAATAAAAAAGAAGAGCGATGATGGTAAGATCGCACCCTTCAAACTTGACCTGTAGAGAGAGATCTTGAGGTTCTATGGACAGTTATCAACAAGTAACCCCGTTACGAATCTGGCAAACGACCCAGAGCTAGATTGACCCGACACTATGCCGAAGACATCCCGGACGTCAGCTTGTACGAGATTACGATGGCTCTGAAGCAGTTCAATAACAAAAAGACGGTGGGTGGTGACGGAATTACGGCCGAACTCCTAAAGGCCGGCGGAAAACCCATTCTTAAGGCCCTCCAGAAGCTATTTGATTCCCTCATACTGGAGGAAAAGCGCCATAGGCATGGAACAGAGGTTAAGAAGGGCGACAATGCCCGTCTGAAGAATTATAGGCCCGTCTCATTTTTGAGCCATGTCTACAAGCAATTTTCAAGAGTCATCTCGAACAATCTCGCGCGCAGTTTTGACGTTTTAAAGCCTTCCAGCCGAACAAGCCGGATTCCGTAAACGCTTTAGCACTGTATACCACATACATACGCTGCGGCAGGTTATACAGAAGACCGAAGAGTGTAACCTGCCTCTCTGCTTAGCGTTTGTGGACTACGAGAAAGCCTTCGATTCGAAAGACTGGGCTGTACTGCAGTCTCTTCAACGGTTCCAGATCGACTATCGGTACATCGAGCGCGCATCGAGGTGAGGTGGTGGTAGTGGCGTTGTCTGTACAAAAACTCCACTATGTCAGTCCCGACTCCAGGACCAGACTTCGAAATCTATTCTTTAGCAGCGAGGTGTGAGACAGGGAGACGTTATTTCTCCGAAACTGTTCACCGCTGTACTGGAGGATGTCTTCCGAGGTTCTGGACTGGAATAAGTAAAAAGTTTATTTGTCACATATGAGAGCATTCACAAGAATTTGGTACATACATACATTATTCATTTATTTTTGCTTTAGGTACTGAAACTGATACCCAAACTAAGCCAGGGCTTGTATTTTGGAAATCAGTCTTCAAACAAGAGCGTTACAGGGAGATTGTGCCAACGTGAATGTCGTGACATAAATGTTTGATATTAGGTACAGCATATTAGTTTGTTACTGGTGAGTACGGGTGCGAGTGTGCGTTTACGTGTGTTTATATCAATGGCGAGTACATCACTCACCTTCCGATTGCCGACGGTATTGTATAGTACCTAGTTATGACTGATACTATGGAGGTGGGTCTTAAAATGAACATGAATATGACAAAGGTCATGTCAAATGCCCACAATGTAACACCCACTCTCATGAAGATCGGAGAGGCGACACTCGAAGTTGTGGACGAGTATGTTTACCTAGGCTAAACAAACTGTTCAGTTAGGTAGGTCCAACTTCGAGAAAGGAGTCAATCTTTGAATCCGACTCGGCTGGGCAGCGTTCGGGAAGATAAGACCGAAAAAGAAGTTCTCCTGTCTTTATAAACGTCCACATTGTGTTCTGACTGTGATGACGACGACGCCGCCATTTTGTTTGCGTAGATGAATTCTAATGAACGCGTCACGCGTCCCACAACAAGAACTCGCTCGTTCGTACTGACTTATTTCGCTCGGCGCGCCGTTGCCTTTTCACGTCGGCGGGTACGCCGGCGCACAGCTAAGCTAATCTGTCTACACACTTATTTTTTACAAATACCTAAATGATTTTTATTTAGCTGTAAGTTAGTTGCTATAATGAATTAACACGATTCATGATATTTTTGCTTATTGAACTCTTTCTTATACCACGATTTGAAATAGAAATTAATATTCAAGAGTAGTAGTGAAGGTATTCAAAGTTTTGGTTAAAAGTAACTGTCAATAGATTTAGTTGTAGACTGGCTTAAAAAGCAAATTTAGAGATCATTCCTAGAATAACATCTTTCAACAATAAAACACCACTCACATCACAAATCTTCCAAAATGTTCTCCAGGTCGCGACGGCGAGCAGATGTTCGAGTTCGACGGCGAAACAACAGCCGCAGTAGTACCAGAGTCCATCCTACCACATGATCTTGTAGGCAGCTTCAGCATCAGCACCTGGATGCGACACGCACCAGCGCCGGACGCAGACAAGCACCGCAAGGAACACGTGCTGTGTCTCGCTGACGACCACAGTGAGTAGTGAAAGGATATCTTCATGTACAGCCACTATCATGTAAAGTCACTATCATGCCAATTATTCCTGTTTGATCTTCGTAACCTTTTCTACCTCGTTCCAGAAATGAACCGGCACCACTACGCGCTGTTCGTGCGCAACTGCCGGCTCATCCTGCTGCTGCGGCGCGACTTCGGCGAGGGCGACCTCAACATCTTCAGACCCGCCGAGTGGAGGTGGAAGCTGCCTGAAGTATGTACTGCTTATATATCACTAGCTGACTCGACAGACGTTGTCCTGTCCAAATTTCAATAATTCATACAAAATTTCCATAGAAAATGTACTTTTCAGTTTTCCGTAATTTTCCAATTTTCCCGGAAACTGTCAATTTTCTATTCTAAAGAACCTTCCTCTTGAATCACTCTATCTATTGCTGAATGGCATTCCAATCCGTTGAGAAGTTTAAAAGATCTAACCGAACAGACAGCGGAAGCATTACAGTACATTTTATACTATGTAAATATTATAAGAGAGACGAGCATCTTTATTTACAAAAAAAAAACTACGAGCCTATCACTTTATTTAAACCGTCACTCCCCAGGTATGCGACAACGAATGGCATCACTACGCGGTAAACGTTCGCTTCCCGAACGTGGAACTGTTCGTGGACGGAGAGCCTTACCGCGCGGTGGACGGCAAGGGCCCCGAGGTCATAGACGACTGGCCCCTACACCCGGCACATGGAGTCAACACGACATTAGTTATTGGAGCCTGCTGGCAGGGTAAAGTGTACCTTATTTTCTTAGCAATAATGTGCAATAATAATATCACTTATTTGGCGCTCTTGCTAATTTCTTGAAACGGAATACATTTTATTGGCAGAATATGTGAAACCTTTTACTCTATGCTAAATAAATGTATTTTCTTTCTTTCACTATTGAAATTGAGATGAAATAAAAATAGGTCTTAAATCATCAACCCCACACAACGTAAACTACACTCTGTCTCTTTAACTATAAGGTCGAATGTCCCCAGGTACAGAGAACGACATGAAGCACCATCTACGCGGCTGGCTGGCGGGTCTGGGCGTGGCGCGAGGGACGGTACAGCCTCCCAGGGCTCTGTCATGTTTGGCGCACTGTCGGGAGGGCTTAAGTTTGGCGCCTGATCTATGTGAGTATAGCTTCTTCTTAGCATATTATTAGGCTCAGGTTCACAAATAAACGGTTGTGGAGAATATTGACATGACTAGCTTGACGATTAGATCGGTGATCGCAGTGTGTGGATGCTATTGGCAGTTTCTCAAGGTCTCTTAGACCAACTGACTGAATGCATAGTCTGCCCCACTCTACCGAATCTCTTGTGTAAACAGGACTAGAGCATTCATTCGTTGGTTCCCACACTAACATGTCAAGAATAGAATGCTGTTGCTCTTGTACTGATTCTATGTTCGTTTGTTCCAAACACACCATTAGATGCGTTAGCAAAATTGTTAATATTTTAGCTCATGTTCATAAAGGTGCTGAAAAGTTACTGGTAATTTTCAGAGCTAATATTAGGTTGGGGAAAAAGTCTTTTCGCATTATAGTATGTATGAACTTAAAATAAAATATCTTTGGCTATACTATTTGTATCTGGCTGGTTTTGGTATCATTGAAAGTTTAAATTTTAAAGAACATAATTCCAAATTCAAATTAGGAAAATGTGTGATTTTCATTTGTTTTTCGTACTGTCAAGATGAGTGAATCTAATGAAGAAATTCGATACATTTTCAAATTTTACTACAAAAAAGGTAAAAATGCAACGCAAGCCGCGAAAAAAATTTGCGATGTTTATGGACCCAGTGCAGTGTCTATGAAAGTAGCACAAATTTGATTTAAGCATTTTCAATCCGGAAATTTTGATGTCAAAGATGCACGTCGCTCTGGTCGCCCTATTACGGATAAAATGGATGCCATTTTTGAAAAAGTGGAGCAAGATTGGCATATCAGTAGTTACAACGTAGCTGAAAAACTGAGAATTGACCACAAAACAGTTTTGGCGCATTTGAGAAAACTGGGTACACAAAAAAGCTCGATATTTGGGTACCTCACGAGCTCACTGAAAGAAACCTAATGAACCGTGTACTCATTTGTGATTCTTTATTACGACGTAATGAAACCGAACCATTTTTGAAGAAGCTTATAACTGGTGATGAAAAGTGGATCACGTACGACAAGAACGTGCGAAAAAGGTCGTGGTCAAAGGCCGGTCAGGCTTCACAGACTGTGGCGAAACCCGGGTTAACTCACAACAAGGTGATGCTGTGTGTGTGGTGGGATTGGAAGGGCATTATTCATTATGAGCTGTTACCACCAGGCAGGACCATCGATTCTGAACTCTACTGCGAACAACTGATGAGATTAAAGCAAGAAGCTGAGAGAAAGCGGCCGGAATTATTCAACAAAAGGGGTGTGGTTTTTCATCATGATAACGCTAGACCTCACACATCTTTAGCCACTCAGCAAAAATTAATAATGTTTGGCTGGGAGGTGTTAATGCATCAGCCGTATAGTCCTGACCTTGCACCTTCAGATTTCCACCAGTTTCGGTCTTTTCAGAATTCTTTAGACAGTGTCAGGTTAACATCACGAGAGGACTACCAAAACCACTTGTCGTGGTATTTTGATCAGAAGTCCCAAAATTTCTATAGCAATGGGATCATGTCCCTACCTACAAGATGGCAAAAAGTTATCGAACAAAATGGTACCTACATACTTTAGATAAATGTAAATAATGTATATTAAAAAATGTTTTGAATTTTCTTAAAAAATGCGAAGAAACTTTTTCCCCAACCTATTATGATTGATTATAACAGAAAAAACGTTGTAGCTTTATTTATTATGAAATAAAATAAACAATGAATATTTATAAAGGAATATGGATTCAAGTTACGTCCAGCAATGGCCTGTAAATGAAACAAGATCACTTGAAAGTCCGTAATGTCCGACTCATATTACGATGTGTTCTTTTCTTGTAGATCTGAAGTCAGTGTCAGTGGAAGGCGACGGCGTGGCGGACGTGGAGACGTTGCTGCGGCGCGTGGCGTACGGCGACGCGCGCGCCTTCCCCACGCCGGGCAGGCGGAACGTGCACGTCGCTACTACCATCACGTATGTATACACTTTCTTTAGATACCTAAAACTCCTTGCTTGAATAGCCGAACATCTTGCGGTCAATCTAATTTCCAATAAATATTACCTTTAACCCTTTGAGTCGCGATATCGGGCGAGACACAATAGATAATCAATTATGTCTCATTACTCGGGATTCAATAGGTTAGGTCCTCCATTTCTGACCGAAGGCGACTCATCATCTGCCTCGCCTCTTCCCAACTATGTTGGGGTCGGCTTGCAGTCTAACCGGATGCTGCTGAATACCAGTATTTTACATGGAGTGACTGCCTATCTGACCTCCACAACCCAGCTACTAGGTAATACGATACCCCTTGGTAAGACTGGTTGTCAGACTTTCGGGCTTGTGACGACCCGTAACGACTGTCAAAGATCCACGAATGACAGCCGGGACCAACGGCTTAACGAGCTTTCCGAGGCACAGAGGAGTCTCGGTATGTAAAGATGGTCACCCATCCACGGACCAACCGCGGTAACCGTAGCTTAACCTGACGATCGACTCGTGCAGCTGTTATTACTTAGCCACGAGCTGGAACTGGACAGATGAAACACGACTTGATTGACCGCGCGAGTACGTCGTATTCGTCTTATCAATTCTCCAGTTCATTCAATCTACTGTCAAATCCCATGTTCACTTGCTGTGAGCGGGTGACCGATTTACTACAAAACTAATACAGTCAGGGGATTGCCAATCATCTCGTAAGACTAATCGGTTTAAAACCGAGCTAGCTATTAATTAGGGTTCCGTGGTTGACAATTTTACTATTAATTCAGATAATCAATAATGCGGTCGAAATGGTGCACATTTCCCTATTCACACATGAGTCGAGCTTCAGTTTATAACGAACTCATATGCCCCTCCGCAGCTGCGACAACGGGCGCATCATCAAGGCGCGGCCAGCCGAGTCGTACATCATGGTGCTGGCGCCGCAGACGCCCAGCATCCTGCTCAACGGCTCGGAGGACCTCGCGCGGGACTACGCGCACTTCCGGGCCGGACTCACCGTGTTCCCAGACCTGTCTGTCAGGGTGCTGGCGGGAGGGAACGGACATCCTATGGCTGGTGAGAAGATCGACAATTTATTATAGTCATTATTTGACAATCCTTAGTATGAAATAAAATTCTGATCAGCCGTAAAATATAAAGCGAATCAATTATGTAAATTCCAGTTTGAGTTTTTAAAATCGAGCCCAAAAATCAAGTAATCAAAAGTATTAGGTTGGGAAAAAAGTTTCTTCGCATTTTTTAAGAAAATTCAAAACATTTTTTAATATACATTATTTACATTTATCTAAAGTATGTAGGTACCATTTTGTGCGATAGCTTTTTGCCATCTTGTAGGTAGGGACATGATCCCATTGCTATAGAAATTTTGGGACTTCTGATCAAAATACCGCGACAAGTGGTTTTGGCAGTCCTCTCGTGATGTTAACCTGACACTGCCTAAAGAATTCTGAAGAGACCGAAACAGGTGGAAATCTGAAGGTGCAAGGTCAGGACTATACGGCGGATGCATTAACACCTCCCAGCCAAACTCTCTTAATTTTTGCCGAGTGGCTAAAGATGTGTGAGGTCTAGCGTTATCACGATGAAAAACCACACCCCTTCTGTTGATTAATTCCGGCCGCTTTCTCTCAACTTCTTGCTTTAATCTCATCAGTTGTTCGCAGTAGAGTTCAGAATCGATAGTCCTGCCTGGTGGTAACAGCTCATAATGAATAATGCCCTTCCAATCCCACCACACACACAGCATCACCTTGTTGCGAGTTAACCCGGGTTTCGCCACAGTCTGTGAAGCCTGACCGGCCTTTGACCACGACCTTTTTCGGACGTTCATGTCGTACGTGATCCACTTTTCATCACCAGTTAGTAGCTTCTTCAAAAATGGTTCGGATTCATTACGTCGTAATAAAGAATCACAAATGAGTACACGGTCCATTAGGTTTCTTTCAGTGAGCTCGTTAGGTACCCAAATATCGAGCTTTTTTGTGTACCCAGTTTTTTTCAAATGCGCCAAAACTGTTTTGTGGTCAATTCCCAGCTCTTCAGCTACGTCGTAATTACTGATATGCCGATCTTGCTCCACTTTTTCAAAAATGGCATCCATTTTATCCGTAATAGAACGACCAGAGCAACGTGCCAAACGTGCAAAATCTTTGACATCAAAATTTCCGGATTGAAAACGCTTAAATCAAATTTGTGCTACTCGCACAGACACTGCACTGGGTCCATAAACATCGCAAATTTTTTTCGCGGCTTGCGTTGCATTTTTACCTTTTTTGTAGTAAAATTTTAAAATGTATCGAATTTCTTCATTAGATTCACTCATCTTGACAGTACGAAAAACAAATGATAATCACACATTTTCCTAATTTGAATTTGGAATTATGTTCTTTAAAATTTAAACTTTCAATGATACCAAAACCAGCCAGATACAAATAGTATAGCCAAAGAGATTTTATTTTAAGTTCATACATACTATAATGCGAAAAGACTTTTTCCCCAACCTAATAAGTATCCGGGTTTGCCACATAGTACTGTTGTTACGCCAAAACAACTATTGTTTGATGGACATAAAAACTACCTATAATTTCAATGTTGTTAACCAAAACTTCTAGGCAGTACTTACAGTCATAAATGATACTAGTACTTATACAAAAAATAAAAACTTTTTTACAAAAAAATACAACCGACTTCCAAAGGGCAAAATAATTTTAATTTCGGAAGTCGGTGTCTGGTTAAATGTATTTTCGTTTTTTGCCACCGACTTCCGAAATTAAAGTTATTTTCCCTTTGCAGTGTTGTTTTTGGAAGTCGGTTGTATTTTTTTGTAAAAAAGTTTTTATTTTTCACTTTATAGTTGTGGTACCTACCCCACACAAATTCTAATACACTACCTGCAAAAGAAACTAGAACATCATCCATATAAAAGTGGGAAAAAATACGTATTATTGAAGCTAACTCAAAAACTACTCAAGCAAAGTTAATCAATTGTATATGGGACCAACTTTGAGGTATACCCTCTCGATTAAAATAAAAACTTTTCAAATCGGACGACTCTGTAAAAAGTTATGCGTGGTCATACATAAAAAAAAAGAAATACATACGTGTCGAATTGAGAATCTCCTCCTTTTTTTTTCGTCGGTTAATAATGGAGTGACAATATTTATAATATATCCCAAATAACGGCCACTCGTAATGGTAACTCAACTCAAACTCAAAGCATTTATTTCAATTAAACCAATTAAAGGCACTTTTAAATTGTCAAAGAGTCGGTCAGTTAGTCAGAAAGTTGAAGCTAGATCCAACTATATAGTAAGGTAAGCTCGCACCACCAATCACTAAACACGTTTAAGGTGGATCAGCAGAGGCAGCCCGCGAAATCCAAGTTTTCTTGCGTTTTTTGCAATTTGCAGCTAAGTGTCAGGTTGTATCTTGATCTAAATATGATTCGCGACTATAACAACAAATATGTATTTACATAATTACAATCATAAGAATCATCAGTACATCTCTCTTAAGTTAGATTTGTTCTCTTTTGATCTGATTTCCGAAATCAGATCAAATTTTTATGTTTACATTTTACTTAATCTTCTTCTCATCCCCAGAAGAAAGTCAGAAGCTGGACTCGTGCGTGGTGTCCGTGTACCCGGCGTTGAACCCGGACCACGAGGCGCTGTCCCTGCGCGACGTGGCCGACTTACCGCTGCGCTACGACATCCGTGCGGCCGTGACGCGGGACGGCGTCATACTGACAGGAGCTGATACTGTCCACAACTATCAGAAGGTACGGAGAATAGAAAAAGGTGTTTTGGGCCGAAGACCAGAAAAATATGATTGGCGAAATGATAATGATAATTTATTTAATCAAAAAATAACAGTGTTAACATTAAAATGTACAAATAAAAAAAAAAAAAAAAAAAAATAAAAAAAATAAAAAAAAAAAATAAAAAAAAAAAATGTAAAAAAAAATGTAATGTAAAAAAGTAAAATGTGTAAATGTGTAATTAATAGGTACACTTGACTTTTGCTAGTTAACAACATAGATAGGTGTTGCAACCAGCACCCTTACTAAGTTATAAACTAACTTGTATTAAGGGCAGTGGTACAAGCCCATACTTATTTCAGTTTTACGAATAAATTGCAGGCAGAACAAGTGTTTTAAACTAAAGATAACATAGACTATAATTACAGGTTTTGGAAAATTACTATTTATTTATTTGATACGTGGGTGTAATTAACACCTCTCCTGTTGAACCTCTCCGGGGTACACAGAGGGCGGCGTTCTTGCAGAATGCTCCGAATACTTGACATTTTACTATCATTCAATTATTCGCAGGTGCTCCGCGAGATCGAGTACAGCAACAAGAAGCCGGCGTACTACCTGAACCGCGTGTTCAAGCTCACGTGCTCCGAGCTCAACGGCCGCTTCACCAGCAACGAATACGTGCAGACGGTACGCCCACACACACACATACACACACACACACACAGACAACACACGTGATATTCAATTCCCGTATTTTTAAGAACAGTCGCATTCTAATCTCAGTAATAATCTGTCAAAAGACCTCTAATTTCCTTACCTACATTTTTTTTTTGGCATTGATTGTCGCTGAGATGAGAATGCGACTAAATGAGTTAAGTACCGGAATTGGCCTTCTGGTCTGACACCCGTGACACACTTACCTGACGCTCGTGACACACGTTACACTCTCGTCTGACACAGGTTTCCTTACTGACCACAATATACTGTTCATGTCTAGCTGACTGTGGTGCACCCGCACATGTCGGGCGCCAGCGAGACGGTCCTGTCGCACGAGCTGCACCCCAGCGGCATGGCCGACAAGATGGACGCCGTCGCAAGAGACAAGCAGGTAAGCACATCCAGCTGCTTTATAGGACAAGTGTTTGTAAACTCAATCATCTGAAGAGTGCTTCAAGGATATTTTGGCGCCTGAATGACATTGACAAGGATGCGTGGGTGGTAAACATTTGTGAAATTGTGTCACAGATATTTGTATTGTCAGAATACATAAACACAATAAAATAAAACATGTATTCTGTTGGAACCATCCCCCGTCAGGAACCAAGTAAATTATCTCAGGCGCCATCTCGGCTTTCCATTTTGACCAAATTCACGCTCTCTCTTATTTGATTTGCCATCGACCCGCTAAGAAGAGGAATACTTTAACATGTAATCCACAGGCCGAGCATGCGCACCACCGCAGCGAGGGCCACTCGCTGACGCCACGTGTTTACGCGGCGCACGCGCAGCGAGACGCGCACGCCGCAGACATGCCCGCGCCGCGCCTCATCGATCTACATACCGAGCAGATGCCTACCAGTCAGTACCATTCAATTATCGCTCTATTTTGTATACACATGCAACAGCCGATCTATTCTGTAAAAATATCTCCGTCACAACATCAGTGAGCTGTCAACTGCGTCCATCCCCCCAGCATCAGGCGTAATATCAGTAAAGTAAACTGTGTCAACAGTGTTCGTCCCCAGCATCAGGCGTAATGTCGGCTCACTTCACTGACTGCTGATATTTTTACAGAATAGATCGGCTGAATTCAAAGGTAATCTTCGACCTAAAATGCAACACTCAGAAATAGCCAGTCAAGAAATCGTAAGCGGAGCGACAATGAAGGTTTGCTGTTATTAGTTTTGTTCGTCTGATGATTAGGAACCTCGCTGGAATATTTAAAGTTGTATCGTTACAAGTCGATCAGAGAGTTAATAGCAAGATGAAAGATGAGGCTGAAAATTTTAATGAAAATTAAAAAAAAAATACTTTCAATTATAATATTTGCTTGTTAAAACATGCATTTTGATATCTATCAACTTCTATCAAAGCCAATTCATCATATTTACGACAGTTTCCAAAAGCGAGATATGACTGATATTTGCTAGAAACTCGACAGCAAACTACACACGCATATTTTATGTTTATAAAAGTATTTTCTGCTCCTACCGATATCTTCTAATTTCTAAATGTTTGCAGACCACGTAGCCCTCCTGATTGGCGTAGTGTCGTGCGGCGTGCTGGTGGTCGTAGGCGGCGTGGCGTTGGCCCGCGCGCGCGCCTCACGCAGCCCGCGTACGCGTGCGCCAGCCGCGCTGCACGCGCTGCACACGATGCGCGCGCGCACCGACGCGGAGATGGCCTGGGACGACTCCGCGCTCACCATCACTGTTAATCCTATGGAGGAGGTAATTACAACAACATGATTTATCTATCTATCTATCTATCTATATAAATAAAAAGAGAAGTCCTGACTGACTGACTGATTGACTGACTAGTCAACGCCCAGCCCAAACCCTTGGACCTGGAAAGCTGAAATTTTGCTCAGAGGTTCCCTTTATAATGTAGACAAGGAATAAGGAAGGAATTCCCGGTAGTACGTTCCCGTGGGATATTTTCCGACGTCCACGCGGGCGAAGCCGCTGGCAAATACAGATTATAAGATATTGAGAGATTTCTATGGATTCTGTTGAGTCTGAAATAAAAAGTTTTTTATTTTATTTATTATATTCATGGTTTTTTTTGCAAAGATTTGCCGAATCTTCGGCCACAGTACGTCACACTCTCTTGTCTTTGTCTCGGTCAAATCGTGTGAGTAGCGCAGATTAGTGTGTGAAATGGTCATTTGATAGATAGATAAATAAATACTTCGACTGCTTCGTTGCTTACAACATCTACTTAATGGACTCGATCCCCAGTTGTAGCGACTGTTATTAGGATGGGTTACATTCCATCGGGCGGATCTTATATGTAACGCGTACCTTACTTGGTGTCCAGCAAGCGGCGCCGGCGTGCGGCACGCACGCGGGCGCGGACAGCTCGGACGGCGAGTCGTGCTCCGACACGGACTCCGACCAGCACGACTCATCCGACGACGACGACGAAGGTAAGCAATACATAGCATCACAAGCTTCAAGAAATATCAAGAACAGGAAGAAGTTTATCGCCCAAAAATTTAATATGATTATTTTTAAGGTATTACTTGCTGTCTTCCTCCGAATGTGGAATATCTTCATCGAACGGATTGTAAACGTCTACAGCTTGTCGTGATCCTTTTATAGGAAGCAAAAATAAATGCAGAATGACTTTGGGGAAAAAGCTTTGCCAGAAGGTCAACTCTCGTACTTAAACAGCGTTCTAATGCGAGTCGCAACTCGTCGCGACAAAGTAGCTAAAATGAATGTATTTTTAACAGATTTAGACTGAGAATAGAATGAGGTATTTAAAAAAAAATCTGCTGTTTCGCACAAAAGCGAAAAACCAACACGGTCAAATGTATGGAACAGCAAATTTGTTTTGTATTAACCAGCTAAAAATTTCAACGCAGGGAGGTCCAGAATCATGTACTGAATCCATGGTAACAGGTTGCGCGTCGCCCGCCGCCCTGTATACAGGGTGATCTCTGATCCGGAACTGGTCTAAACATCATGTCACTAACGCCCATTGTATTTTCAGTGATGCCAGGCAAGGAGCACAAGTACAGGAACATCAGCCAACTGGAGTGGGACAACAGCACGATGTAATGCGCACGCGCACACGTGCCCCCCCTACACTCCTGTCTACCCCCCGCGGCTATATGACACGTGCGATGTTTCTATACACGGCTTCTAGAATGTTCTAACTTGAATTAAGTAATAGTCTTTTTTCAACACTTAAAAAACTTATCTTCTGAACTGCGATTTGAACTCACATAATACACTAGAGTCAATATAAAAAATAACATACTGTATACGTGTTGCAATTTAATCGACTAACAACCTTAAGTACATAGTTGGTTTTACAATGACATAAATACGTTGTAATCGATTTATTGACATTTGCACTGAATACTGATCTTTGTGTAAAAGAATTAAGGTTAAATATAATCTGAAACTATTTAGAAGTACAATTTCTAGATTGTCTTTAGTTTTCTCTAGCTTTTGTGTATGTGTGAGTTTATCGTTAGTCAAGAAGTACAACTGTCATATTTTGTCTGTATTGTATCTATCATTAGATAGTTTATTTTCAAATACATTGCGATTTTTCAAGCGTCACTGTAATACTGATGTTTTGAAAAAAGCGCAATGGATTGCGATGTTCTATTTAATATCTCGCTAGTGTTATTTAAATTTCTGTGAAGAGTCGAAAGATTATTGGCAAAAACAATGTTACTGAAGAACGGGGAGTAAAGATCAAATTAATATAATAATATTTAGATGATATCGATGTTAATAATAAGAAACAAAATTCCATAAAAAACGAACAACCTGTACCTTCTTCAATAAAATTGTTTTTGTACTAAAGCTTTAACTGAGCAAAGGCGTCTTGTCAGCTAAAAGGGGTTTTAAAAATAAGACGAAAATAATGGCAACTGAATTTATCGATTAAATTTTCAATAAATTTCAAAATGAGCCTGTTATCAAGGCAGCCCACAACGTGCGCCGGACGTACTTCAAGCACTTTTAATCGTGGAGGCTGTTATTCTTTCCTATATACTAGAAACGTGTGTGCAAACATCGCATGTTATCGAAACAAAGCGAGACATTTCAGTACATTTCGGAAACGGAATTGATTTCATAAGCCGCGTCAGTCGGTTGTTGTACCTATGTAGTTTGTATGGAAGCTTTCGGCACAAACACACGCGTGGCACAAGACTTTGGTGTGCTACGTCGCGATCAATGTACGCACATACTAAATGTTTGCTGGAACATCTCACTTTTAATCACCAAGAAACATCTTAGGTCGAGATCTATAAACGTTACTTAGCACTTGCTTCGGCTTAGACATGTTCCCGTCTCCTACTTGGTCTTGTAGTTTGACATTTGTGCGACGGTGACGGGAACAACGCTTGGCCAAACTACGTGCTAAGTACCATTTATAGATCTCGAACTCAGTGTGTGTCACGGTTTTGACAGTCGGTTTCCAACTGTGCGATTTGAGATTATATTTACATTTATGAGATTATTGGAACACGAAAATCTGGCTAAACGATTTGTATTTTCAATTTGGCAACTTCAGGTTTTCACCAGCTGTCAATCAACTGTCAAAAACTTTAATAAAATTAATGAAAAGTGAGATTGAACGCCCGTGTGAGTCACTTGCGTACATTGGTCGCGACTGCATACATTTTATTTGTAGTCTATTCTAAGGTCTTTAAAAAATGATCATATCAAATTTATACGTAAAACGAAATATAATTTGACTCCTCGCTTGCTTTCGTAGAAGGAAATATGTCGTTGTTCTAAAATATAGAGCTCTTACACTTTTTCTATTCGTTTCTACACTTAAGACAAATGAAAAAAAAACTGTATGTATTAAATCGTAGTCGTTGTAATTTCGTATGGATCGGTCATAAGAAGATAATTAGTTTGTAAGCGGTCAGATACTATGATTGTATATTATTGGATACATAAGATAATGTACGCTTCACTGGTTCTACATCTCTCATTTGCAATAACGGGGAAATCCAAAATGGCGTATATTTTTTGACGTTTCTTTTATTATTTTGAGGTTAAGACCGCGTCATCTTGGATCCCCGCCAGTTTCCCGCATTTAGTTTAGAACAAGAGAAAAATACGCATTTATTTACGGTACAAAACGCTTCGTGATTCCCCCATGTTTGTAGTTTTTAAAAATATTTGTCTCTCGACAAAAAATGTCCAACACTTAACCCTTTACGAGCTTCTCGACAAAATCGGCTTAAATGTATATTAGGCACAGAGTTATTTGAAAAAAAAAAATAGTTGTACGATATTATACACATTATACAGATGGTATCGGTTTAGGATCAGCTACTATATAATGAACTATATTAATTATATATATATTTTGAATGCGTTAAGGGATTTTTACTAACAATTAGGTACTAAGTGGCTATGTGTTAGTGACGCTGACGGGAAATGGCAAACGAAGACGCGTCGTCGTTTAGGCGTAAGTATAGGTAGGTTTCTGTTCTGTCCAGTGTTTTGCTTGGGCGCTGTCTCGCTCCGTCGCGCGGCGCTCACTTCGCTCTGTCTCTCTCGGACGTTGCATATCAAGGACCGTTTGCCATATTAGCATAGATATGACTGTACTGGTAAGCAATGTTGTGGACATAATCATCGGTGTGATCTTCTAGTTACGTCACGTGTTGTTTTCTGTCTGTTTCACTGTTCTGACTGCGTTGTGTTGTACGTTAAGTTTTGGTGTGAGGCGGTCTCTGGTACAGCTCGTATAACCAAATGTTCCTTGAAAGGACGTGTAATGTTCATGTAATTTTGATAACATGTCGAGAAATAAGTTTAAAACAACATATTAAGAGCAGCTAAAACTATCGATTTTTTCACAAAATACTAGATTTTCGAATATGCTAGGAGACCACGTCACACGAGTAGCAGCGAGCAATATGCTAGGAGACCACGTCACACTTGTAGCAGCGAGCAATATGTTTGGGTAAACTGTTAACTTTTCTAAATTATTTTGTTAGTAGATGAACAATGTTAGTGCCATTTTATATTTCGTACAACGATTTGTTTTCCACCAAACATTTGTTCGTTGTTCCAGTGACTGTTTGTTGCTGTCCACCCGACAACCGTCCAGTGCCCATTTCCCCCATTTTCCTTACTTCTTAAGATCTGAAACAATTAGTTGAGTCCGCTCTTGCCCCGCACAAGCAGGCGTCCCGGAACATTCAGTCTGTCCTAAAGTATTACTTGAGGTAGCTACTTATATTCTTTTTAATTTTTGTCTTAACTACTTTATTGTAATACATTTTTATTTTTTTCTTTTCGTATTATCTCGGTATTATTACTGTATAATTAGGAACTTCTTTGATGTATGAATTATTATATTTTAGCTAAAAATAAAGTTGGTTTAAAATATTTACTGGTGTTTTATTTATGTACATGCATACATAAACTCACACCTTCCCATAGGGGTAGGCAGAAACTACAGAACGCCACCTGCTACGATCCTGCACTTTATTTGTTCTATTATTATTCATTTGTTACACACAAATCAATTTGATGTTGTTATTTTTCAGTGAGCATCACTCAATCAGTAACAGTATATTGACAAAAGATTTAAAATTAAAACTTAAGGTCTGTCTTGTATGGATCACAATGTTGGGCCACAAAAGGAATAAATGGAAGGCCATTGCACGCAGCTGAGATGAGAATGTTATGTTAAATGAAGTATGTTACCTATATGAAAGGAATGTATGTATTCTATCCATTCGCGTAACACCACATACATTCAAGATGTATGTGGTGTTACGCGAATGGATAGAATAAGAAATGAGTATGTCGCAGCCAACTGGATTAATTAGCCGTTTGGTCAATCGCCTAGCCATTTCACTAAACGCCGCTATTCAATCAACGGCCTGAATGATATTCAACCGATAAGTCTAATACAACATTTAATGAACTGGCTGGCTGATGCTTAGGCCATTTATAGGGTCATGCAATATGGTATTTCGAGATATATTATTTAATTCCAATTTAAAATTGCAGTCAGGCACTTCTTGATAAAAACAAATTATTATAACACCTCAAAACACTTTTAAAGTTGTTTCTGCAACGTCTCTCGCGCTGCGGGAAGTGCAATCCCTTGCTCTTACGTAACAAAGGATAGGCAGCCATGATCAGCTTCGCCTTCGCAGTTGGCTGCGACAAGTATATTAGAGGTATGGTACTTATGGGGCATGTGATGCAGAAGAATCAGGAAAATGTCGTCAGGAAAATTTTGAGTATGAATGTGGATGACCAAAGAAACGATGGATGGACTGTGTGAAAGATGATATGGCTAGAAAGGGGAGTGACTACCGAGATGACGACTAATAGAGAAGTATGGAAGAAAAAGACTTGTTGCGCCGACCCCAAATAAATTGGGATAAGGGCAGGAGAATGATGAAGGTAATGATTACTTGATGAAGGGGTCAAAAAAAGCTCAACGCTCAAGTATTCCAAACTTGTGTAAGTACTTAGCCACATTCTAGGCTACATACAACACAAAGTCCCTTTAAGTATAGGTGGTATTATTATTTTCCGATGCAGTGGAAAATAATAAAATATTCGTTTATGTAGGGTTTTATGCAGTGACATCTACTGAGGTTCTGTTGAAACTGGTGGGGATTACCGGAAGCTACGTCACAGGCGTTAGCTTGTAGACGCACGGTAGTTATCCATTGACACTATAGAGGGCACTAAAATAATACTTAATAAATATTAAAGCCTTTATTTACTTTACTAAGGGCTGATTGTTCAATAATCAGATAATTTTTATCAGAGGAATAAATATGGCGGTTTGACAGCTTTTGTATGGAAAATATGTCAAACTGTCACATTTATTCTTCAGGTAAAAGTTATCAACCTATTGAACAATCAGCCCTAACTAAAACTAATTACAATATAAAATTAAATAATTGAAAGCACAACTATTGCACTTCGATGTCTTCGTCAATCTTCGCGTCCTTAGCCGCATAGCCTCCCCCAGACTTCTCCATCTGTCACAGTCTCATGTGTAGCCCACAGGGTACCAACTGTATCAACTATGTCATCGTCTCAGCGTTTACGTTCTGCGTTCCATGGCTCTTTGGCGAAAAGTATTTTGTTAAGGGTTTTTTGAGTTAATGCCCTTGTTTGACAGCCGAAAGTGAGGCATGGAAGAATGCATGTAGGTATTAAAAGTTTTCTTTTGGAGGATACGGGACATTGGGAGTTTTTCACTACTTCTGAGTGACCAGTAGGTACCTGTTCCATGTGCTGGCTACTATACGTCTTTTAATTTCTTGTTCCATCTCTCTTGGTCTGGCTCTTCACCCTAGCCCCGTTTCGGCAAAGTTAACTCTACCGGCACAGACCTAGAGCGCGCAAGCCCCACCACGACGTCAACGTAGAAATATGGCAGTGGGGTCAATGATATTATATGTAGAAAGAGGTAGATAGGTTACACACGCTCCGCAAGTGGCACGTCAAAATCTGGTTAATTAACCACATTTTCGTCGTCTTGTCTCTTTTTCGCTCCCGATAATTAAGACATGTCGTCCTACTTCCACATGTCATCTAATCGTACGAAATTATGCCGTTTTTGAACATCGAATGTTGGGTCGGTAACCTATCTACGTCTTTTTACATATAATATCATTGAGTGGGGTTATTATTATTATTCATGCCAGTTTGAACACCTTGATACAAGTTAGTGACACAATCGGCGCGAACGGATTTCGCCCCGCATCTCTCATAACTTTATGAGATTCGCTTCAATTTGGCCAGAGCTTTATCAAATTCAGTAAGTACTTAGATTACAGAGAATCAAGTATGACAAACGGATAAGCAAGCTGAAATAAAGATGGGCCGTTAAGCCAGACTGTTCTTGAGTGGAGAAAATGAATCGGCAAAGGAATTGTAGGCTCAGCTAAGGCCATGCAGGAGCGATGGCCGTATGGTGGATAGTACATACCTACCTAAATATCTAAGATAAGAACAGGCAAAGCTAGTGAGGGTTGCCCAGGCGATCTTTGTAAGGTGACAGGAAATAGGTGAATGAGGAAAATGCAATAGAAGAAGCTTATAACCAACAGTAGATTTGCAGTAGGATGATGACAATCTAGGTACCTACCTACTTATATTTTTAATAGCCTATAGAGAAGTTATCCAAATTCTGGAAAAAGTAGTAGTCTGTAGGCGCAAGGTCTGGTGAGTAGGGCGGATGACGGAGAGCTTCCAACCCCAGTTCTTGCAACTTGGAGACCGTCTGCTGTGCAGTATGAGGTCGCGCGTTGTCGTGCAGGAGCAGCGGAGACGAGCGATTGACCAATGCTGGTTGGAGATGTGCCAACTTCTCCATCATTGTGTTCAGTTCTTCACAGTACCTACACATCTGAAGTAATGCTCACCCCGTTTGGTAAGAAGCTGTGATGAATCACACCGGCGCTAGACCACCAAACAGTGGCCATCACTTTTCTAGGGGTAAGTTTTCGTTTAGGGCATTGTTTAGGTGCTGAACCAGGATCCAACCAACATGCTGAGCGCTTGCGGTTATCAAACAGAATCCATATTTCATCGCAGGTAACAATGCTGTTCAAAATTCCTTCATTTGTGTGTCTGTTGAGCATTGCAAGGCATGTCTCGACACGTACTTCGCGCTGGCGATCATTGAGTTCGTGGGGCACCCATTTGTCAAGCTTTTTTACCTTGCCAATTTGACGCAAATGGACCAATATTGTTTTGACGCTAACGTCGAAAGCTGCCGCTAATTCAGCCGTAGATTGTGTATCATCAGCTTCCACAATCGCCTTTAATTCGTCATTGTCGACCAAAGTCTTCGGACGACCGCGAGGTTAATTTTTCAGGTCAAAATTTCCAGAACGGAAACGAGCAAACCAATAACAAGTGGTGCGTTGGTTTGTAGTGTTAGCTCCGTAAACGTCGTTGATGTTGCGTGCCGCTTGTGGCGCGTTGCTGCCACGACGGTACTCATATTCCATAATTACTCGAATTTTTAACGTATCCATGATGACGAAAAACATTGAAATGCGATGAAAATGTAACACTAATCAATAAACAAATGACTACTTTTGGGGAAAAACATCCATGTTTTTAAAATAAAATTAATTTGAAATTAGAATTCTTAGCCAAACAAAAAATATTTTGATTTGAAGTGGCCAGTACTGCAGAACGGCAATTTCATAGGTAAAGACCATAGAAATAGGATAGGTGACTCTGTCGATAGGGTTGCCATAATAGTTCGGCCGGCACTGATACGGGACAAAATTGTTAAAATTAAGGACACTGTTACAAATGGGTAGTCAAATCATTACTTTTTTACACAAAAGTATGTTTATTAAATAAAATGCTTTACATTCTTAAAATGTTTTTTGGCCAAATTGTTGATAGATGTGCATGGTAGGTACGATTCTGAACTATAAATATAATTTTAGATAGGTACCTACAGTTTCTCAATAATTGTACCGTTGTGAACATTTTTACTTTGGTACATTTATTGAGAAAATTTACTTATTTAAAATTATATTTTTAATTCAGAATCGTACCATGCACATCTATCAACAATTTGGCAACAATTTCTATCAAAAAAAGTCGTCCGGTATACAGGGTGGCCGGTGAAACGTAGTTCAAAGCAAAATTTTAGAAGCGTCTCTCGAAGGGCTTCTCAAAACACTCCCATGTAAGTATATTCAGCGATTATTTATAGTTTAGGAGCTAGACGGTTTTTAAAATTTTTAGGAAAATTCTCACTTGACTTCCGACTTTTTTGTTTTTCTCTCTGTGTCGCATTTTTTGTAAATATTTTTTTTTTACATTATAAATCCTTAAATTGTGGTTTACGATCAATAAAAATAATATACTTAATATATTTTTTTTTTTACAAAAATGCGACAAGAAAGAGAAAAATAAAAAGTCGGAAGTAAGTATTCACATAATAAATAGTTAGAATCCTAACAATCTTAGAGTCTAATATGTACTTATTCTATATCTTAAACATTATACCTACACTCCAATAGCCGACGAGGCTATCTGCCTTACCTTGTAATTTTAAGTAGATAATTCTGAAGTCTCTAGTTCCTCCCCTACTCTGTGCATCGCTGCGCAAACCTTATAAAACGTTCGCCAAACACTGCATAATACACGACACAAAACCCGCCTAATGAGTGCGAGTGAGACATGAATATGAAGGAGTTATATGGCGAAGAGAGAAGGAGTATAAAATGTAGTAAATGCGCAACAGCTAGAGAGAGACAGCGCGATATGGGGCGCGGCGAGTTGAGAAGGAGGCGCGCGACGTGTTGCCGTTGGTCGTTGTCGTGAATTATTGAAGCGGGCGACCGCCCTTTGGGCAGCGAGTGGCGGCACGCGGGAGGGGGACACGCGCGGGTGTTTGCCGCGGCCACTTGCCGCGCGCCTTTCCGACGTCACACCAATTTTGAATTTGCAACCGCCATCTTTGGCCAGTTTTTTGGTTTTCGTTCAGTGCAATGACCGGTGTCGCGATGCTCACTTTGTGATGGACTGTCCGTTACCAGTTGCTTAGTATTTGTTGTTCAGTTCTACATCTATGGCTGCTATGGATAGCGCTTGCTGCTGAATTTGGAGTACCAGCTGTGATTGCAGGTTTGTCAGTTTTTCTTTAATTTTCTTAATTTCCGTGAATGTCTTCAATTTTTTGGATATGTTGCATACCTACTAGGATGTACCTAAGTATAAAGAAAAGGAATTTATTATAACTATAGACCAAGACTAGGCCTTACTCAGGTCAGGCCTCGTAGACAAACACAAAACTCCAACAAATTGTGCCTCAAGTCCACAGAGTCTTTACTGAAAATACCTATACTTGTTGGGTAGCAAGAGTAGGTAGGTACTTAATTAGAACAAGAAAGTTATTGGATATTATTTAATTTTACCTAAACTTTACGAGATTTTATTTATTTAGGTTAGGATAAGGCTAGGCAGATGATGATGATTTATATAATGGGTATATAAGGTAATAGTCCTCAAATAATAATATGTAAACAGGTAGGTACCTATTTAGGTATATACCACGGATCGGATCTACTTACTGACCAGGGAGGAAGCGAAAGAGATCAAGAGAAGGACTCCAACGGCCAAAACAGCGAATGAGTAAGCTGACACGCATTTGGCAGAACAGAAAGGTCTCCATTGTCCCCAGGATGAGACTAGTCCGGACACTGGTTTTCTCTATTTTCCTTTACGGCTCAGAACTGTGGACGATTCGGGCAACAGAACGGAAAAAGATAGACGCTTTTAATATGAGGTGTTGGCCAAGAATGCTCCGCCAAGAGAATTAACCAATTTCGAATTCTTGAACATCTCACAAGAGATAGACTATCCACGATCAAGGATTACCAAAGGATTCTCAGTTACTTTGGTCACATTGCCCGTCGGGAGCCAGATAACCTTGAAAAGTTGGTGGTGATGGGCAAGGTAGATGGGAAAAGACCTCGCGGTCGGTCAGCTAACCGCTGGTCAGACCAAGTAACCGCCCTCACTTGACTATCTATCACGACCGTCCTGAGAGAAGAGGAGAACCGCACGAAGTGGAACAACATCATACACATAAAGCCACGAAGGCCTTTCAGGTACACGACCTTCAGTAAGAAGTACGCGACCAAGAAGACCTGTATACATGTATATAAAAAAGGGAGCGGAAAGAATCATAGGGCATCAAAATTACCTAAGTACAAAAAATATGAATGATGACGTAGTCAATATCTCCTATACCTACTAAAACAGCAGCGCGCCATGCCATGCGCAGCGGAAAGCCGGTTTCAGAGCGGCAAACTTACGTGACGCGAACTACACCTACTGTAGAATTATCCATCATACGATAATCGTTATAAAATTTTTCGCATCAAAACTCATTTTTGGAGAAGTTTATAGATAAAGATACGGTAGTTTATTTGTCAAACATGCGTACACATACACATCAAATCAAGCATGCAAGATCTTAAATAAATGTAGGTAAAAAGTCCGTACATGTTTTGCCTGACAAGGCGTACAATTTTTTTATGTAACAAACAAAACAAATAATTAATTTCACAAACCTAAAGACTAGTTCACTAACATTTACTATTAAATTTTATTAGAATAAAAAAGAATAATAATACTATAGCAATTACAATACAAAAATTCAAGCATGTCAAAAGGTATCTGTCAAAAAGTCATTTATATTGTAATAGCACTTGTCTGTTAATAAATTTCGAAACTTATTTTTAAATTGAATTGTTGTCATAGATTTATATGACTGTGGTATTTTGTTGTATATTTTCGGGGCCATACAGAAAAAGCTATTCCCCATGAGAGCAGTTTTTGCCGAGTGCAAGCAAAGTTGGCTATTGTCACGTCTATTGCGCAGAAAAGTGTCAGATAGTCGTGGAAAGAGCTGGGGGTTAGACTGTACAAACGATGCAACTTCAAAAATGTATAGAGACGGTAAAGTTAATCATTTGTATTTTTTAAACAATGGTCTGCAGCTTTCTGTCGATTGTAACTTAAACATAGCCCGAATACACCTTTTTTGGACTATAAACGCTATGTCTTTGTCCGTCGAGTTACCCCAGAATATGATGCCATATCGTAGAAGTGATACCACCAATCCATGATAGGCCGTCACCAAAGCATCTGGGTTAAGTTCTGAGGACAATTTGTACAAGACATACGCGGACGAGCTCAGTTTTTTGCTAATGTATTAAATGTGCGCTTTCCAGTTTAATTTTGTGTCTATCAATATATTTACCAAGGAATTTTGTGTCCTCGACTTCATTTAATATCGTGCCATTGTAGAGTGCTTTAATGTCAATATTAGCTTGTACCCATTGCCTAAAATGCATTATCGTCGTCTTATGTAAATTAATTTTAAGATTATTTTTATCTAACCATGATATGATTGATGTCAAAGTTTCATTAATGTAAGATTCATAAACGTCCTTATTATTGCTGTTATCGTCACAGTGCTATCATCTGCAAATAGGATCATGGGGTAGTTTATAGCATCAGGCATGTCATTTACATATAGAATAAATAATAGTGATCCAAGAACGCTACCTTGCGGAACACCGTAAATAGGCTTTCGTTCGCCAGATATGTAAATTTCCTCTCTTTTTGTCTTAATATTTATTTTTGTTATTTCTGTGTAGGGTAAACTCATCCAATTTCGTGATAAAACAAAATATGTAATAAAACTTCGATACTTTAGTAAAATCTTCTTTTTTATTTCAATTAGGAAAATAGAGCAGTCTTTCTTTTACAATAAGTAATTAGGATAGTAAACTTACTTAGGACTACTATTTTAAGACATATAGCTAATAATCGAAACCTTTGTTATAACTTATTAACGAAACGGACTATCACGAAATTAGGACTATCACTTATTTGCGTGAGTTTACTATACTGTTTTCTGATAATTAGGTAAGACTCTATAAGGTTAAGAATATTTCCCCTTATGCCATATGCCTCTAGTTTCTGAAGTAGAACGTTATGGTTTACATAGTCAAACGCTTGCGTCATATCACAGTAAATACCGCATACTGGGATTCTAACGTCCATATTTATCATTACCTTATGCAGTAAGTCTTAAATAGCCGTATTGGTTGTCCTGTTTTTCCTAAACCCCTTTTGCTCATCGATTAAAATCTGTTTCTTTTCAAAGTATGAGTACAACTCCTTATAAATATACTTTTCAAAAATTTTTGATATGATCAGAATGAGTGCAATTGGCCTATAGTTCCTTAATGTTTTTTTTTTTAAATAACGGCTTCACTATAGACACTTTTAAGGCATCTGGATATACACCTGAACAGATACACAGATTCATGAGATAGCTCAAGTGGTTACAAATAAAGTCAGATACTTACATACTTGATTAGGTACCTTCGTAGAAATTCCATCATATCCTGTAGGTACTGTGTGGATTTTAAAGCTTTTATAATATTTTTAATGTCAGTAGGTAGGTATACTGGGGGCAACATAAATGGAACCTCGCCGTTTTGTAATATTGACTGAATTATTTCCTGAACATGGTATACAAAATTATAATTATGTTGGCTGTTTCTGTCACAATTTTTTCTCTTGATTTTAAAATTCGGATGACAGATCATTCCGTTTGTTTTGTCAGATATTTTGCAATGTCACATCCGAATTTCTCAGACCAGGAAGCCAGGAAGACTGATAATTATAAATAAATAAATAAATTATATTTTCCCATATTTTTTCACATAAACTAAACTAATTAACTTTTTGGCATAACAATGTTGTGAAGATGCCTTTTTAGGGTTCCGTACCCAAAGGGTAAAACGGGACCCTATTACTAAGACTCCGCTGTCCGTCCGTCTGTCACCAGGCTGTATCTTATGAATCGTGATAGTTAGACGTGGAAATTTTCACAGATGATGTATTTCTGTTGCCGCTATAACAACAAATACTAAAAAACAGAATAAAATAAATATTTAAGGGGGCTCCCATACAACAAACGTGATTTTTTTACTCGTTTTTATAGACAACTAGCTGCGCCCCGCGGTTTCACCCGCGTAGACCGAGTTAAAAGTAGCCTACGTGTTAATCGAGGGTATAAGCTATCTACATATCAAATTTCATGGATGAAATTTGATATGTAGATAGCTTATACCCTGGCTCTCCTGGCTGGACCGATTTGGAAATCGGTCCAGCCGTTTGAGCGTGAAGAAGTAACAAACATACACACACACACTCACAAACGGAACCCTTCGTGCGCGAGTGCGACTCGCACTATATGCAATAACATATAAATAATAAAATATAATTCTATTAAGAAGATCCTTTTCACCTACGCCGAGATTGTCACAGTCGTTATTGTTGCTGATAACTAAAGCGGCTGGTTCCATCTTTGAAGAGGAACATATCAAGCCAGATTGTTGGCCTCGCCTTAACAGAGACATGACAGAAGCGACCAATGGAAAGACGTCAACTTACTTTCCACACATCAAGAACTTACTCTACGCCAGGATCACCAGACAACTCATTTTTTACTTTTAACCGCTAAATTCTAGAATATTTTTTCCTATTTTATATTCTCACACATGTACCTAGGTAAGTACTACCTATCTAGGTAATCGCACTGACATAGGTAGGTATGTGAGGACCCCAGATCAGATTTTACCAATCCAAAAATCATGAGAAAAATACCTAATAAAAAAATGTCTATCTTGGTTGCTCAAAAAAATTAAGATTATGAAACAGCTGCCAGTAGGGATTTTATTATAATATGCTGATGTTCGCAACAACCCTGGTACATACTAATAATCGCTGATGTTCGCAACAACCCTGGTACATACTAATAATCGCTGATGTTCGCAACAACCCTGGTACATACTAATAATCGCTGATGTTCGCAACAATCCTGGTACATACTAATAATCGCTGATGTTCGCAACAACTCTGGTAGGTACATACTAATAATCGCTGATGTTCGCAACAACCCTGGTACATACCAATAATCGCTGATGTTCGCAACAACCCTGGTACATACTAATAATCGCTGATGTTCGCGACAACTCTGGTAGGTACATACTAATAATCGCTGATGTTCGCAACAACCCTGGTACATACTAATAATCGCTGATGTTCGCAACAACCCTGGTACATACTAATAATCGCTGATGTTCGCAACAACCCTGGTACATACTAATAATCGCTGATGTTCGCAACAACCCTGGTACATACTAATAATCGCTGATGTTCGCGACAACTCTGGTAGGTACATACTAATAATCGCTGATGTTCGCAACAACCCTGGTACATACTAATAATCGCTGATGTTCGCAACAACCCTGGTACATACTAATAATCGCTGATGTTCGCAACAACCCTGGTACATACTAATAATCGCTGATGTTCGCAACAATCCTGGTACATACTAATAATCGCTGATGTTCGCAACAACTCTGGTAGGTACATACTAATAATCGCTGATGTTCGCAACAACCCTGGTACATACCAATAATCGCTGATGTTCGCAACAACCCTGGTACATACTAATAATCGCTGATGTTCGCGACAACTCTGGTAGGTACATACTAATAATCGCTGATGTTCGCAATAACCCTGGTACATACTAATAACATGCGCAAGCCTCAACTTAACATTACTAACCCTCATCTATATGCCCATCAATGTGGAAACCGTACAGTCAACATGTGTAATTGTCCTTTTATCCTCAAAACGAGCAACGTAAAATACCTCGGAGTAATAATGGACGACACGTTTTCTTTTAAAAAACATACCTATTGAAAGCCTAGTTAAAAGAGTGCGTAAAATAATTTATATTTTTTAAAAATTGCGAAACAAAAAAACATGCTAAAATTGCGCGTCACACAAGTTTCTTTGGCCCTATGTCAATCTATAATTCAATACTGTATCACTTCTTGGGGTGGCGCACCATAAACCAATTTGCTTCCTCTTGAAAGAGCTCAGAGAGCAATTTTAAAGGTAGCAAACTTCCACCCGTTCTTCTTTCCCACAGATCTGCTATATAAATCCTGCAACGAACGACGGTTCGCCAGCTTTTCATTATGCACTTAGTATTAAAACAGCACACCATGCTTACCTACAATGCTGACAATACTAACAAGAGACGGAAGTATGCATATCGAATGCAACCTCACAACATGCCTTTGTTGAAAGATTTTTTACATTCTTAGGGCCATATCTAGACAATAGATTAAATAGAAACCGAAGTATCTATAACTTAAATTACTTTAGCTGTAAAAAAGTTATACTTGAATATTTACTAACCATAGATTATGCACAGACAGAAGATCTACTTGTTGTCTGCAAATAGAAACGCTAACATGCTATTTTACTTTTATTTACCTATGTTTTAATTTAGTTTTTACTTTATACTCATTGTTAATTTATTACATAAAGTATTTATGCACTTTTTTTTTATTATATGCCTAAATGGAGACTCCTCGACAGGCATTGTAAGCCAGATAATTATGCTATATGAAATAAATTTATTATTTTTTTTATTTTAGGCAAATAATTTTTTTATTGTAGGCAAATAAGCAACTGTGTTCTATTTTAATTGTTAAGGTATTTATTGTAAATATGCCCGTTATATATACATATAAATAATTTTTATTATTATTTATTATTTATAATAATCGCTGATGTTCGCAACAACCCTGGTGCATACTAATAATCGCTGATGTTCGCAACAACCCTGGTACATACTAATAATCGCTGAAAATACATGGGGGCTGAGATGATTTAATGGGAGTACCATATATCTAAAAACCATAGGCGATGGCTTCTAAAAACATTGTTTTGGATCACTGTAAGCAAGCGCACCACTCATGAATACCAGCCAAGCATCTAACTTGAGCGTGAGTGAGGTTATAATGTACAGTCAACAAAAGAGATATCTAGGCAGGGTATACTATAGTACATTTTGATACAAGTGGAGAATTTTTGTTAATGCATTCGAGGCGGAATTAACACCCGAGCCGTAGGCGAGGTTGTTTTGAGCCGAGAACTGCAATAACAAATGTCCACGTGTAACAAACGACGTTTTTCAATACTCTTCTGAAGAAATAAAATAAAAAATAACGAAAAATTAAATATTAGGAAACTATGATTTAAATTTTCTTTTTTTTCCGCGCTTTGCTTTCGCCAGGTTGAAGGAGAAGCAAATGTATAAAGCCGATAAACAGCCTAATATGAAAAATAGAAAATTCTAATATTTTTTAGTTTAGAACACAAATAAATGTTAATTTGTTCATAAAGGGTTTTTTTATTGTAATAAACATGGTTTTTGATGATATTCTATCTAGAAACATTATTTAAATATTCAAAAAATATTAACGCCGTAAAGACGCATTCCTATCTCTTTGCCGAGATTTAAAAAATACATTCACCTCCGAATAGAGACGGTGTGAATAGAGGCTTTGAACCAATTTGGACTAAGTATAGGTATAAGTTGTCTGTGGAAATTTTTATTCCCGCACACGTGTGAAATATATTGTATTGTGAACCTAATCGTAGTGCGATATGAACCATTTTTCGAGAAAGTGTATTGAAAACATATTTGTATGTGAATTGCTTCATGTTTGATTTCGTGAAAATACACAATTTTGTGTTGGTGCGTTACAATGTAGGAGTATTGCAAAAACAAAGTAATATATATAAAATTGAACATGAAGCAATTCACATACAAACCCTAGTATACCCTGCCTAGATATCTCTTTTGTTGACTGTACCTTTTACCTACTTAACATTGCTGCCTACCCTACACCTGAAGGGGCGCAACATTCATACTAGCATGAATACACATTCGTTCTATCTATTCTCAAAATTCCAGCTTCGCTAAAATGACGTACTGGTATATATTTAACAAATCGCTTTTTTTTCAGTAAAATATGTTTCATTCTTTGCCACGACGACTTGAGTTGTATAGGTATATGTGTAGGTTAAGTGCCTGCGGTAGGTACCTCAAAAATAAAAAAAAAAACAATCAATCAATTGGTTCAATAAAGTGCAATCTATAAACATATTAAAACATTCGAAACGCGAACTCTACACCTACTTACCTCAGTAAAAATATCTTATCTATGATTCTGTACGAGTTGGGCATAACAATCCCAACACGCAAGCTATCTCCCAGATCCTCCCCATGAAGCTCACAGAAGCAAAAACTTTTAATTTTAAAGCCGTGTGAAAAACCAATGCGGACGCGTAAAAGCATGAATAAAATATTTTTAAACAATTTCTTTTCACCCCTACGCGCTACGAGGCGATTAACGCCCCCTACGAGGCTACGACAAATTGTCACAATCACTGAACACTTTTACCTCCGGTCGCCTGTGAGTTATAATCTAATAACTGCCCTCTTCCCTCCGAGAGGGTTACCTGATCAGGTGACAGGGGGTGACACCCACTGAGGGTGACAAATTAGCCATTGTCGTAATGAGTGGCTATGGGTGAACTCATCTGGTGAAGATCATGACACCCCTTTCAATGGTTTAATGAAGGATTATACTGAGCGAGGGAGATGTTAGGTTAGGCTGGTTCGGTATTGCTACCAAAATATTGTAAATTAATGTACCTAATTAGGTAATTAGTACACACCACAAGTACCTACACACCCACTACTTGTTCACGTGCTAAGATGTCTTTTGGGATGTTGTGTGAGGTCCAGGAATTTTAATTCACCTGAATGTAATTTTAGTGAAATAAATATATTCTATTCTATTCTATGTTTTATTTTATAATTGATACATTACGATGATTGACTTGCACACGTAGGTAGGTACGATAAGCAAAGAAAGATGATTAACACTTTTAAAATTTAAAGAATTTAATACCTATAAAATACGTCGGCTTCCATTAAAAAAAAAAATGCTTTTATTCATGTCACGTAATAAAAGCTTAGAGAGCTAAGGGGTTAAAGTATGAAATTGCCGATTTGTACTGAAAAATTTAAATTAATTTTTTTTAATTTAACATATTTATTTAATCAAAATAATTACCATTATTAACATTGCTGCCATCTAATAAGAAGGTCATATAAGCCATTGCGATGGAACTCTCGTGATCTAGATTCGACAAACTGTGTGAAAGCATTTTGTACTGCCTTCTGAGAAGAAAACTTTTTATCACGTAGAAAATTGTCCAAATCATGAAAAAAATGGTAGTCCGTTGGAGCAAGGTCTGGCGAATACGGCGGGTGGCGAATGGTTTCTAATTGCAGTTCCTGTAGAGTTAAAACGGTTTCTCGTGCTGTATGAGGTCTCGCGTTATCATGGAGCAATAATGGTGAAGATCGATTCATGAGTCGGGGCTATTTCACTGCTAGTTTTGCTATCATTGTTCGGAGTTCAGCACAGTAGACATCTGCCGTTATTGCTTGACCAGATCGGAGAAAGCTATAGTGAATAATACCATGCTGAGACCACCAAACAGTTACTATTACCTTTTTATTGGTAAGCTTTGCTTTAGGACACTGTTGCGGCGTTTGACCTGGGGTCAGCCATTGCATTTTTCGCTTACGGTCATCTTAAAGAATCCACTTTTCATCACATGTCACAATTCGATCCAATATTCCTTCAGTCAAATCATGAGGCACCCATTTCTCATATTTTTTATTTTATTGATTTGACGCAAATGAGTCAATATTGTTGGTAAGGTAACGTTAAACCATGCCGCTAATTCCTGGGTAGTTTGGCTCGGATCGGCTTCCACCATCTCTTTCAATTCATTGTTAATCACCTGTGTGGGCGGTCTTCCACGTGGTTCGTTCTTCAAATCAAAGTTTCCATCACGAAAGCATTTAAATCAAAATCGCACGGTGCGTTCATTAGCAGTCCCCTCTCCAAACGCAACATTGATATTGCGAGCTGTTTCTGACTTTGACTTTGAAGACGTACGATAAGGACAGAGAACAGGGTCAGGCAAGGTTTAAGTAGCACTTCATTCAGCCGAAATCCTGCCTTATCCTTTCTGTTTGCGTATCAGAAATGTCTACTCTGTAGGTGACTTTTGACTCATTGAATACTTCTCTTGATTTTGTAAATAATTGAAATGGCACTGATTCAAACAGATTTGAGCGATTAAATATAGTCCTGTCCCTCAGCTCAGGACCCAAACGCCACCAGACACATAATCTATTCTTTAGCAAACACAAATGGATGTGTGGCTCAAATATTTGCGGGTAGTAATTGGCGCGGCCCGGGTTCGACTCCCGGATGCTGTTGACACATAGGGTGTCGACAACACGCGTCCCGAAACATATCATTACTGCGGTTAATTGAAATGTGGCTTCTAGATGACGTTGTAATTTGAATGTTTAAATAGAGGTCGCTAAATCTTGGCAATCAGTAAATAATTTTGGACGAAAACTCTAGTGAAATTCAACATCTGTTTTTGTTCACCGGGCCTTCGAGCACACCGCGTCACTCGAGCCCAGTCTCCTGACCCTCGCGCTCTCTCCGCGCTCAACGCTCTCTTGGACGCTAAGCCTGACGGTGAAGGTGTTCGCAGACGAATGGAAGACGACCAGTCAGTACTTATGTCTGGACTTCTGTGAGATGAGCGCTTGTATGAATTAAGTATATCTAATTTTAATTGGCGGACAGCCGAGTAAAATCTGCTGCTACTAATAAAACTGAAGAGTTTGTATGTTTTGACGCGCTAATCTCTGGAACTAGCAGTAGAATTTGAAAAATTATTTTTGCATTTTATAGCCCAATTCTTGAGGAAAGTTAACTGCTGCTGCACTGCTGCGGCTGTTTAGCATCACGCTAGGACCCTTAGGAGCCGAGCAAAAAGAAAAAAAGTCAGAAATATCACTAAGCAAAAATGAAGCACTAAATAGCGCGGGCAGGCGATGCGATGCGACGGGGTGGGTCGGGGGAGCGAGAAATTTCACGCAGATGACGTCGCGAGCAGAGACTTGTAAATAAATAGCTATGCCTAGTTATAGTCTTTTCTTAACGATGTTTGGTGGGGTCGGCTTCCAGTCTAACCGAATGCAGCTGAATACCAGTACTTTACATGGAACGACTGCCTATTGACCTCCACAACCCAGTTACTGGCTAACACGATATTCCTGGGTAAGCCTGGAAGCTTTCAATATAATATCAATATTCAAAATATTCGGACGCTTTGTTAACCGAATTCCGGCATTTTATTCAACCAAAGCTATTCCTTTCTATTAGTCCTTCGAGAGGAGCGAGAGGATGTCAACGTATCACTTAAGGTGTAGTAAACACTCTACAATAGCTCATAGGAACGGGTTCACTTCCGTCGGAACCTCGGACACGGTCGGCCACCGACAAAGATGAGGATTACATAGGATTAGCAGCTATTTGTTGATGTTGTGGCGGAATCTACATCGCCACATACGAACTATGCGTCACACTGACGTCACGCAACCCTGCATCGCGCAATCAGAGTTAACCGCGCGACTAGCATATATACAACGTCCCGACATCAACCGTCGGGCAGTTGCCCACCAGACACGGCATCCGTCTGGTCGGAGGATCCTCCTATTTCTATGGAGGATGAGTGAACTTTACACCCTATTCCTCATGCCTCTATAATGTAATCTTGTATCTGTTGCAGCTGCCGCAAATATTTAATTGCTCACTGGACCACTAAAAACATAATTTGCAAAATTACTGAATTAGGTCATCGGTGACACTTCTCGGAGTGTCGTGACATGTCTTACTTACTCATTTGGTAAACCAACACGGCACTAAATTCACGTTAGGTTTCATAAACGTATTGATTGATCTAGATTTATAAAGGTAAGTACCTACAGCAACACGTACGTGTTTATATAATATAATATCAATTACAAGTTAACCAGCGTTCTCATAATATTATGATAACACATAAAATAATAAAACGTAGCGGCTCTAGAATGTATGACTTTTGTAATTATGACAAAATACTTCTTAAAATAAAGATAAGCAACTGAATCTCTTACATTGAAAGCTTCGAATTAACATTTCCATCCAAGCCCCTATAACGCGTACCTTGCGTGTACTTAATGACGTAGCAGATAGCATAGATCTCTTTACCTGTTCTCTGAGTGAGTTCACAAAAACCACAATGTACCTACATCATCATCATCATGTCGTCCACACCGTATCCGGCGATGGCGACTCCTATATGTTTTTTTAATCTGGGTCTTTATTCCGGTGAGCTCTGATGTTGCTAGCAAAACCGAACTTCGTCTTAAAGACTCGGTTGCAAGAAGCACAGTACAGTACCTACAGAATATGTTATGGTAAATACCAATAATAAAACTGTAATTATGGCCACACTATTGAATTAGGAACATCCTGTAATGATAGTGATGATGAGATAGTAAATAAATAAATTAAGTTTCCTGCAAACTGCTAATGCTTACCTGGAGTCTATTCCACTCCTAGCACTATCTCTGCGTCGTAAATTTTATGTGTATTAATTTTGTGTTGTGTACCTATCTGTTGTCTTTTAATGTATGTTATATTAGTGCTATAGTTTATAACTTATACACTTCTGGACACATCTATTGGCCCACCTTAGAGTTTAGGTTTCGATGGCCCCTACCGAAATATGATTGCTAGATTGAACAAAAACTGTTGATGCAGTTTTAAACCTGATATATTTTACCATCTTTTTCGATCGTATTGTTTTAAATTTGAATTCAGAATACCATACGACATGGAGCTACGCCTAACAAGTCGGATATGCGCCTTGTTAAAGGCAATTGATTTTTGAATAAAAAACATGTTTTATCAAATAAAGGTTTAATTTAATAACGCGTGTTGCCTCCATGGGCATCTACCACAGCTCTCATACAATTAGGCATAGAGTTTATCAACCGCTCTATGAAATTTTGAGGGATCATCTCCCATTCCTCTTCTATGGCAGTTTTCAACTCCTGCATCGTCTGGGCAACTGGCTGACGAGCCCTAACACGTCTTTTTAGCTCGTCCCACATGTGCTCAATGGGGTTCATGTCTGGGCTTCTGGCTGGCCAGTCCATAACTGTGATGTTCACATCCCGAAGATATTCCCTGACGATGCCGGCCGCATGGGCTCTTGCATTATCATGCATAAAAAGGAAATTTGGGCCCACATAGTCCGCGTATGGTATCACGTGAGGTTCTACAATTAGTGGTACAAATTATTGGTACAATTAGTGTTCGCGGAGTTAAGCTAGCAATAGGTACTGCCTACCGCCCGCCCTGGCAAGATGTTGATCTTTTCCTAGACGCTGTATCTGGTTCATTGAACTCTCTGTCGCAATGTGAGTACACGATATTGATGGGTGATTTTAACATTAACATGCTTAGTGAAACGGACTCAAAGGTGGACAAGTTGGTCTCATTTTTGAACTGCTTAGGTCTGAAACAATTGGTGCAGTCACCCACGCACTTTACAGTGAATGGCAACTCACTGATAGACGTCATCTGTACAAATGTCAAATCACGCTCTGTATCAGTTGATGTAATACCGGATCTAGGTGCGCACGCGTTGATTTCCGGCGAATTTAGTTTTAAACGCCTGAAAATTCCATCGCGAACCATTACGTACCGACCAATAAAGAACATTATTAGGGAATGTTTTGATCGGGATCTTCAGTTACTTAACTGGCAAGCGTTAATTGAGCTGCAGGATGTTAATACAATGGTCAGTGAATTTAACGCGAACTTACTTACACTATTTGATATACATGCACCTCTAAAAACTAGTGTTATTAAGGAGTTTTGTTACCCTTGGATTACTGATAACGTTAAATTTATGATGCATTTGAGGAATAAAGCACATGCAGAGTATTTAAAAAACAAAAAATCTGATTCTAAAAAGATTTATTACAAAGAATTGAAGTCACTTGTTTCTGGGTCTCTATTTTGCGAAAAGTCAGCGTACTTTAAACACAAAATCAACAGTCAAGTACATGACTCAAGAGCGCTTTGGAAAAATCTAAAGTCTACCCTGCTCCCACCTAAACATAAAGAATTACCTCTGCACTTTAACGATCCCGACAAAATTTGTGACCATTTTCTGAATGTGCCAGGTGGGGATACGGTAAGTGGTTCGTTGCTTGCATATTTTGAATCCGCGCGAAGTAATAGTTCCACGTTTAGTTTGGTACCTGCAACACGCAAGGAAATCGAGAACATACTGACTACTATTAAGTCGAATGCTGAAGGTTGTGATGGCTTTACCATAAATATGATATTATTGACACTGCCTGTGACTTTGGACGCCGTGACTGCTATAATAAATGCATCTGTCACATCCTCATCTTTCCCCGAGGTATGGAAAATTGCCAAAGTGCACCCATTGCCCAAGACTCCTAATGCTTTGGACATGAAGGATCTTAGACCTATAAGTATACTGCCGGTACTTTCTAAAGTTTTAGAGAAAGTAGTATGTACGCAACTGGTTGAATTTTTAGAGACAAACAAAATCCTCCCAGATGTTCAATCGGGGTTTAGGAAGGGCCGTAGTACAGCCACGGCTTTGTTGGATGTGACAGACAATATCTTGTCGGCTCAAGATAATGGGATGTGCACTCTTTTGGTGTTGCTAGATTTTTCGCGCGCGTTTGACTGTATTAACGTTTCTCTGTTATTGTCAAAGATGGCTTTTTATGGATTTGACGAGGATACAATAAAATGGTTTGATAGCTATCTTGGCGATCGTACACAATTCGTTGAAATACGTCGGGCGGACGGCTCAACAGTTGTCTCTATGCGTCGTTCAGTAGGAAGGGGGGTCCCACAAGGCTCGATTCTTGGTCCAGTATTGTTTATTTTGTATTGTGCTGATATAATAAAACATATAAATAAATGTAAATACCATATTTATGCCGACGATACACAAGTGTATATATCATTTAAGCCGGAAGACTATGAACAAGCATTAATCGATCTTAATACAGATCTTGAAAACATAGTACAATGGTCCAATGCCAATACGCTTGTCTTGAATCCTACAAAAACCAAATATATGCTTTTTGGAACCGAAAACCAGCTAGGTAAAATTAAACCAAGTGCAGGCTTTGTGACTGTTATGGGACAGCCTATCGAACGGGTCTACGAAGCACGTAATCTAGGTCTTATCATGGACACGGAACTTCGTTTTCACAAACACGTATCTGAGTCAATCCGTAATTGCTATTATAGACTTAAGATTTTATACAAAGCCCGTCCCTATCTTAGTGAAGAATTGCGAGTCTTGCTTGTGGAGTCTTTGGTTTTATCTAAGTTAAATTATTCGGACACCGTGTATGGTCAACGACTACTGTCCAAAACAGAAAGAATGATCCAAAGACTTCAAAACGCCTGTGCACGCTTCTGTTTTAAAGTTCCCTTTAGGGGACATGTTACACCTTCCTTAAATGAGCACAACATTTTAAAAATGAAAGCTAGACGTAAACTCCACTTGGCAAGCCTACTCTTTGGTGTTATTAAGTCTCATTCCCCTTGTTACTTATATGACAAACTATCGTGGACAAGAAGACACAGAATCGGTGAGGGAAGAAAATGTTCTCAACAGCTTTCTATCCCACGGCACAAGTCGGCAGCTTTTAGAGGCAGTTTTCACTACGCAGCTACTAAATGCTGGAACAACATCCCTCCTCCCATAAAGTACAGTAAAAGTTACGCGACATTCAAATTGAAACTCAAAGAATTTTTATTAAACCAGCAAAAAGATTTTGATAATGTTCGAGCCGACATATCCGCCATATAATGCAATTTATTATTTTATCATTTTTATAATACCAATTTTATCAGTTTTATTTTTATTATATTGAATTATTATTGTCTTGTGTTCATAATTTTAATAAAACCACATCAAAATACTTTTGGTAGTTTATAAAGTGTAATGCAGTCTCATGATTTTGCTATGTAGGTGATATTTATTAGATATAGTTTTATTATTATTTTATTATTTTAATGTGGTAATATTGATATTGGGTATTTATTTTTAGTGTTTTAATTAATCACAATACAACACACACACGCATGCATGTCATATCATTTCATTTTAATTAATTCTCTTAAATCTATTCTCTCCTTGTGTTAATTATTTAGATTATTCTAACCTTAGATTCTAGCGTATGGCACTCGTGGGTTGCAGCTGAAAATCAGCGTCAGGTGGTACACCTTGTGTTGTCATCTGACAATATGCTGAGCTGAGGCCCTTTTGGCATTACAATCTTTGTTTTATGTTTTTTTTTTATAATTTTAAGGTGTATTTATGTTTTTTATAATTTTAAGGTGTATTTATTTATTTTTTTGCTGTAATGCCAATTAAACGCATTTTTCTTTCTTTCTTTCTTTCTAAGCACTCACGAATGTACCTTTCAGCATTTAATGTTGGCAGCCGTGGTCCTGTTACAACCTCAAGTTGAGTTTTGCCGCTCGCGGATATACCGCCCCAGACAGTCCATGAGCCACCGCCATAAGCAACCCTCTCTTCAAAGCAGCATTGTGCGAAACGCTCTCCCTTACGTCGGTAGACCTTCTTCCTTCCATCATTGCCATGTAACACAATTTTAGACTCATCAGAAAAGAGTACACGGCTCCAATCTTGCTGTGTCCAATTTAAATGACTGCGTGCGAAATGAAGGCGCGCTGTTCGGTGGGCTCGCGTTAGTTTGGGGCCATTAGCTGGCTTGTGTGGTACCATATCGCGTTCTTTTAACCTTCTCCGAACAGTTCGAGCGCTCACAGATACTCCGTGGAAGTCGCGAAGTTGGTTTTGTATCTCAATGGAGGTAAGGTGACGATTTCTCAAGCTGGTCGTCACGATGAATCGATCCTGCCTTTCAGTTGTGACCCGAGATCGTGGCCTTCCTTGGCGACGAACAAAGCCGCCAGTCTCTAGGTACCTCCGATAAACATTTCGGACCGCAGATCGACTTAAATTAAGTTGAGCACTCACGTTTCTTTGGCTGTGTCCGGCCTGAATAAGTGCCACAGCTTGGGCGGCGACTTCAGGTGAAGTATCCATAGATTATTGATAGAACCTCACCTTAATGTTAAGAATAAGTAATGTTTGTTGCAAAACCAAAGATATCAATCACTTTTTCAAGAATTAAATCCAAGTAAACCAATAAAACCAAGTTTTCTTAGTATTCGATTGTTTGATATCAACAAACAGGCTCCAAATTGTCTTTTGTTTCTTTAAATTCTGTGTTCGAAATTCAAAAAAAGACTATTGAATGAAATTGTGAATGTGCCAGGTTCAAAACTGCATAAAAACTTTTTGCTCGACCTAATATAAAATTTTAGCTAGGACCAAACGAAACTGAAAATACAAGGTGGGCCAAAAGATGTGTCCAGAAGTGTATATATACTATAACTTATATGTGTAGTATATTACTGTTAGTATAAGTTGGTCAATTAAATAAATAAAAAAATACTTTTGAAATCGGAGCACGCTGTATTTGCTATTGTATGACGAACACAGAAAGCCGGTAGGTAAGAGCGATCAATATTGAACTACAGTTTAATTCATAACGACATACTGCAATAGAAGATCACACAGATACAAGATTACATCTACAAATAGCTTCTAATCCTCTGTAATCCTCATCTTTGTCACACATAACGAGTAGCGTCATGGCCAGGGCCGCAGAGCGCACGTCGCGGGCTGCGCGACTGAGCCCGATGTCCCTACGGAAGTGTTGTCTGTGGGCTATTGTAGTGGTGTTTACACCTTAAGTGATACGTTTTGCACTTTCTTTGGAAGGATTATTCTCAATTCATTATAAATGCGGAACTGAGTCACTCCGTTTGATGTATTTTCGACGATGTAACAATCATACGGGGTAAACAAAACACGGTCACTGAGGAAAAGTATCACAGTTTAATAAATATGCAGATGAGTTTGATGATAGCAAACCGACGTTTTACGCAATAGAATGATCTCCTATATTCAATAATTTTTGAAAACTGGCTTGTCTTGTGTCGTCCGAGAGTCATCAGCAGGAATCAACAAAAATAATGTACCCAGGATGTATGTACCCAGGAATCACCTCAGAAGAGGTAGGTAATAATAACCTGCTTTCGCCTGCCGTGACCGGTCGCCAATAGTGCAAGCCTCCACATACATTCATACGATCGCGTTTAACTTTCTAAACATGTAGTTAATACCTTTCACCCAAAGTTTGGAAAGTTACAACAAAAAAATAAATGGTAAACGAAAGAATCACTAAGTATCTTTTTTTATCAAATTCCTGCATAAAATATCTTCCGTACGACTCCTTAGTGAAAGTGACACAAACACTTCACACAAAAGCTCGAATCAACACTACGGCGATACTTCCGTCGGAAGGCGAGCGACACAGCACGAAGGATTACCGAAGATTAGCAGACGCTTAGCGTAATAGTTTCATTGTGGGCGGCGCGGGTTTGAACGTATATTATTGTACCAGCTTCTGCTCGCGACTTCATCCGCGTGGAATTTCTTGTTCCCCCGACTCACCCCGTCCGCGTCGCATCGAATCGCCTGTCCGAGCTGTTACTTCGTTTTCTGTTGGGGATTCCTGCCGGTTCAATCGCAACGCAGTATCCTCGATTGTAGACCGTGGTAAAGTACCTGTGTTGACAGTAACACCAAAACCACCGATATTCGTTAAAAAGGTATTTAATTGAAGGTATATTTACTTTTCACAATCACGCATGACGTGCGATGCGCTGTGTTGTTAAGTTACGACTAAATTAAGTTATTAAAACTTATGTATTGCTGTACGAGCGATTGGCTCATTTAACATGTAACATTTTCGCTTAATGTTCTTTCTGACTTTTTCTCGGCTCCTAATGATCCTAGCGTGATGTTAAATAGTCTTCTAGTATAGCTTTCCTCAAGAACTGGGCTATCAAATGCAAACATAATTTTTTAAATCCGACTGGATGTTCCAGAGATTAGCGCATTGAAACATACAAACAAACAAACATACTCTTCAGCTTTATTATTAGTATAGATTTGATTACCATTAAAAAAGGTTATAGTGAGCCAACCTCAAAAGATACACTTAAGGGTAACAATTCCGTCATACATGATTGTTGCGTAACTTTAACCGTGTACGCAGCTTACGCAACGGAAGCTCTCAAAAGGAATAAAGTTTTCCCCGTTTTTGCAACATTTTTTAACACAACAGTCGTAGCGTGATGTTATATAGCCTATAGTCTTCCTCGATAAATGGGCTAACTAACACTAAATTATTTTTTTAATTCGAATCCGCAGTTCCTGAGATTAGCGCGTTCAACCAAACAAACAAACAAACTCTTCAGCTTTATAATATATTAATATTAATATAATTACAAGTAATAAGTATAGATTTGTAAGCAGAATGAAGGTATTTAGTTGCGTTGCTTATAAAATACTAGCTGAATAAATTAGAGAAATTAATTTGACTGTTGGTGGTGAAACGTTTTTAAATTATTTAAAGTTCTAATATAGACTGAACGGGCATACGTACTTAAATAATATTTACAGGATAAAACGTAACAGTGTATGAAATAATTACTGCATAAGTGCAGAGTGTAATTTTAATCCTTTGCTCGCTGTATACCTATAACGCAGTGTGCTTATGTCGCGTTACGCCTAAACGTCATTTCAAAAAACGTTTGGTCTATATCTCACATTGCCCATTTCGCGATACGACTAAGACGCTATTGGACTATATCTCACATTGCCCATTTCGCGATACGACTAAGACGCTATTGGACTATATCTCACATTGCCCATTTCGCGATACGACTAAGACGCTATTGGACTATATCTCACATTGCCCATTTCGCGATACGACTAAGACGCTATTGGACTATATCTCACATTGCCCATTTCGCGATACGACTAAGACGCTATTGGACTATATCTCACATTGCCCATTTCGCGATACGACTAAGACGCTATTGGACTATATCTCACATTGCCCATTTCGCGATACGACTAAGACGCTATTGGACTGTATCTCGCATTGCCCATTTCGCGATACGACTAAGACGCTATTGGACTATATCTCACATTGCCCATTTCGCGATACGACTAAGTCGCTATTGGACTATATCTCACATTGCTCATTTCGCGATACGACTATGTTACTATTGGACTGTAAATATATAATAGGTCTTTACCTAATGAAATTACCGTTTTGTATGAAAAATTTAAACGAATTTTTGTCATGCATTTTTTATTTGTATAATATTAATCGAAGTAATCACCCATGCAATCAATGCATCTTTGCCAACGCAGTGGCAGTTTATTGATGCCCTTCTTAAAGAAATCAGCTGGACGGGAGGAAACAAATTCATCAAAGGCATTTTGTACTGCCTCTCGGGTATTGAATTTTTTTTCCCGCCAAGAAGTTATCCAAATTCTGGAAAAAGTAGTAGTCTGTAGGCGCAAGGTCTGGTGAGTAGGGCGGATGACGGAGAGCTTCCAACCCCAGTTCTTGCAACTTGGAGACCGTCTGCTGTGCAGTATGAGGTCACGCGTTGTCGTGCAGGAGCAGCGGAGACGAGCGATTGACCAATGCTGGTTGGAGATGTGCCAGCTTCTCCATCATTGTGTTCAGTTCTTCACAGTACACATCTGAAGTAATGCTCACCCCGTTTGGTAAGAAGCTGTGATGAATCACACCGGCGCTAGACCACCAAACAGTGACCATCACTTTTCTGGGGGTAAGTTTTCGTTTAGGGCATTGTTTAGGTGCTGAACCAGGATCCAACCAACTTGCTGAGCGTTTGCGGTTATCAAACAGAATCCATTTTCCATCGCAGGTAACAATGCGGTTCAAAATTCCTTCATTTGTGTGTCTGTTGAGCAGTGCAAGGCACGTCTCGACGCGTACTTCGCGCTGGCGATCATTGAGTTCGTGGGGCACCCATTTGTCAAGCTTTTTTACCTTGCCAATTTGACGCAAATAGACCAATATTGTTTTGACGCTAACGTCAAAAGCTGCTGCTAATTCAGCCGTAGATTGTGTATCATCAGCTTCCACAATCGCCTTTAATTCGTCATTGTCGACCAAAGTCTTCGGACGACCGCGAGGTTCATTTTTCAGGTCGAAATTTCCAGAACGGAAGCGAGCAAACCAATAACAAGTGGTGCGTTGGTTTGTAGTGTTAGCTCCGTAAACGTCGTTGATGTTGCGTGCCGCTTGTGCCGCGTTGCTGCCACGACGGTACTCATATTCCATAATTACTCGAATTTTTAACGTATCCATGATGACGAAAAAGATTGAAATGCGATGAAAATGTAACACTAATCAATAAACAAATGACTACTTTTGGAAAAAAAATCCATGTTTTTAAAATAAAATTAATTTGAAATTAGAATTCTTAGCCAAACAAAAATTATTTTGATTTGAAATGGCCAGTAGGTACTGCAGAACGGCAATTTCATAGGTAAAGACCTAATAGTTTATTACCCAACTAGACTCATGAAATTATTAGCTGTGCCAATGAAATCCGTCGAACAAATAATAGTTTAGAGGGATGGCGTCGGCGCTTAAATAATCGAATGAAGGGCAAGCCAACGTTAGCCAATAATATTCTATAAACTGAAAAAGGAATCACAATGGCAAAGCTTAAAACTTAAGCAAAATTTTGAAGGTAATGCAAGAAGAAAAATTGATCTTACTTTTATCTCTAGGCACAAAAAAGAGCTGAAAAAGTTGCAAGATAGAGAGATATTTCGGCTTTTTATTTTTTGAAAAAAATTATCAAATAAAAAAGAAGTCACTTGTCTTTATAATAACTAGTTTTTTTTTTAATGCTATAAATATAGCATAACGAAGCATAAGGATTATAATTTTGTTTTAAATTGTTTATATTTTGAAGTATAACTTGAATCTTTTTTACAATAGTTTTATTTAATTAGCACCCTTAGTATAATTACAATAAATAAGAAATGAAGTCCATCTTGCTCTTGAACTAAAATTCAATGTCACTAAGCCTATCTCGCTATTGAACATAAACTCAATGAACCTTAGTCTCACTAAGCCTATCTCGCTATTGAACTTAAACTCAATGAACCTTAGTCTCACTAAGCCTATCTCGCTATTGAACTAAAACGGAATTGACCTAAGTCACAATACGCCCACCTCTTCGTTTGGTCTAGGCATAACGCGACTTCGGCACACTGCGTTATAGGTATACAGCGAGCAAAGGATTTTAATCACCGTACTCATAATTATGAACAACTTTTACTATGGGACTAAAGATGAGGAGGAGCTCGTGGCTAAGTGAGGAGCTGGTGGCTAAGTGAGGAGCTCGTGGCTAAGTAATAACAGCCGCACGGGTCGAACCATCAGGTTAAGCTACGCTTGCCGTTGTCGGTCTGTGGATGGGTGACCATCTTTACATACCGAGACTCTTCCGTGCCTCGGAAAGCACTTTAAGCCGTTGGTATCGGCTGTCATTCGTAGATCTTTGACAGTCGTTACGGGTCGTCAGAAGCCCGAAAGTCTGACAACCAGTCTTACCAAGGGGTATCGTATTACCCAGTTAATGGGTTGTGGAGGTCAGATAGGCCCCATGTAAAATACTGGTATTCAGCTGCTTCCGGTTAGACTGGAAGCCGACCCCAACATAGTTGGGAAAAGGCTAGGCAGATTGATTTTACTATGGGACCAAACCTGAAATCGAGAAAAAAAATCAGCTGTTCCCACATTTATGTTCGCATAACTCGTCAAAACGTAGAGAACAGCCGATTTTTTTTGCGATTCCAGGTTTTATCCCATAGTAAAAGTTGTTCATAATGTACAATGACTCCTTAAGCGGATAGCGGTGATTAAAATTACACCTAGTATATAAAAAAAATCTGCTGTTTCATTAAAAACTGCAATACCTAACTGAACAACAATTTTTTGTGATAACATTTTGCGCGTCGATGTCAATTACACCGTGTATAGCAACAGTAGTGCTATGGCCACGGCTCGTAGCGCTTTGTACTACGGCTCGTAGCGGCTGGTGCTACGAGCCGCTGCTACAAGACTGCGACCCGCCCTATGCAGGTTCGAGGTTACACTAATACGCCGCCGCCGGGGCGCGGGTAGTTCGAAAGAGATACCGTGGCCCTGGCACGGGCAACTGAAGGAACACGGGTGGGTTTTAGTCAGTAAAAGTCTGACACGCCCTCCCGCTCTGCGCAGAGCGGGAGAAGTCATTTGATGATTTTCCATCCACAAAAAAAAAAAAAAAAGGTTACACTAAGGCCTCGGCCTCGAATTTCGCGGGCAGCGGGGCGACAGCGGCGGCGGCATAAAAACAAATGGACCGGACCTCGAAAACAGCGGCGCGGAAGCGGGGCGGGACAATGCGAGACGCGCCGCCGTCGCCACCGCCGCCGCCGCCCCGCTGCCCGCGAAATTCTAGGCAGAGGCCTAATATGAATGATCGTATGTAGCATTCGTACTTCGTACTACTGTCTGTACTATTCAGAGCTAGAATTAAAGATTTACAGACAGATTTATTCAAGTTTTCGTTATATTACCTAGACCCAATAACATTGTATGATGATGATGAGTGACGTTTGTAGGGAGGGAGTAACGACTTGTGAACACAATAGTGGCAGAATGATTCCGGTATATTATAATATTTGCTCAATGTTACCTTTGGACATTGAATCAGCACTCGCGCGGCCCAGTTACAAATAACGATTGGTTGCATCTTACACGCACAAAACACAATTTTGTATAATACTGTGTTATGAAAAAGTAGTATATAAGCGGTAACATAATGTAAATAAATCAGATTTGAATTTTATATTCTTGTCTCATCTACCCCTCACCCTCACTGTGGCCAAGACACATTTAGCCATCTCGGATCAGTCTCGTGAGTCTGCGGGACTGGCAGTGAGTGTGCCCTTCCCGAACCTGGAATCCTGTCCACGATCCGTCTGTAACCTTAGGTCGCATGGTGCAGACATCCTGAACTTATTTTTATATTTATTTATCACACATTAGGTACATCAGGCTAGGTTAGGTAGGTCAGGGCTGTAGGGCTTATAGGGCTTAGGGTCGTAGGGACTGTTAGGCTTGTAACTCTTAGTAGGTTCCTGTAACTTGTCATATATTTTCATGTACTGTCACACTTTTAACATTGTTGCGGCCTTTTTTTCTTTTTTGTGGATGGGATATCATCAAATGACTTCTCCCGCTCCGGGCAGAGCGGGAGGGCGTGTCAGACTTTTACTGACTAAAACCCACCCGTGTTCCTTCAGTTGCCCGTGCCAGGGCCACGGTATCTCTTTCGAACTACCCGCGCCCCGGCGGCACAGTGTTGCAGCCTTACGTGACGATTGTTAAGGGTGGATGTACCTACAATATTTTTTCACTAAATAATTAGATACTTAGGTACTTATTATAGTCATGACAAAAACATTAATCTTTAGAGACTCTTATAACAAGATCCCAAAATTACAACGAAGCGGGAAAGAAATATCAAATTATGTCTCAATTCCACTAACGTTTTTCTACAAAAAAAAAACTGTATTTGTCATCCACTCACCCACACATTATAGCCACATTTATAATTTCGGTAAAGACATCTTGAGCCGTCTTTATAATAATTCCGTCATAACAATAGTATCTTCAATAAAATATAATAAAGCCGCGGAACCCCTCGCCACTCGACGTCGCGACGATTTCGTCAATCTCGTCAGATGACGTGAATTCTCGTCACTTTGAATCACGAGAACCGGTCAAGTGTGAATGGGTCGCAATTTTGACAGACGTAAGCAATGACAGTAATTGTGATATTATAAGATATTTAGGAAGGTTTTACTGAGTCATTTCATATTTTTTAAGGGTAGACTTGGTTGTGCAGCCTTGTACGTTTGTGGAGCCTCTTGCAAGCTATTATTACATTGAAGATATTTTTTAAACCCATTTAAATGACAGCTAAATCTGCAAAATTTAGGTTCTGAGATAAGTGTCGTCTCTGATGTCCGGTTTCTGAGGTATTTAAATGGAGTTTGTCCATTCGATAGTGATTATTGGTTCGATATCTATCATGTTTCTGAAATATACGCTAAGGAAAAATTTAGCTTAAAAGTCGAGTGAATTACTAACGAGGGTATATGGATCTCAAAAACCGAGGATAAGGAAGGAATTCGCTTAAATAGATAATTTTGTCGAATCAATAGCGATTGAGAGTTTAAACTCCGTTTAAGAATTCTTCAGAAAGCGGGCTGAGCACTGCGGTTTGTTGATTGCTTGAAGGCACTGAGCATAATTATTATTCAATTAAGTATATCCTGCCTAACAGAAACCTTCATAACTATTTAATTTCATTTTAGTATTTACTCTTCTCATAAGACTTGTTAATTGTTCCGTATAATGTAACATTTGTAGGTACTTAATCGCCCTTACCGAAAAATAAACACGTTATTAACACGAAAATAAGCAATTTCCGCACAATCATAGCATTTCAATTATCAACCGCATCACGCCATCCAATCCACACAAACACCCCCAGTGCCATAAACAGACCAACATAAGCAGACCTCTGACACACCCCTCACCTATCACAAATTGTGTGACGACAACCAATCACGAGAGCTCTAAATAAACAGGTTGGTCCTAATGACTTCTGTCGAATAGAAATATCATAGAATTGAGAGCGAGACAGACGTATTATTCGACATATGTTAGAAAGGGATGGAAGTAGCGATTAAACGCATTTAGGGATTAGAGGTGACGCATGTCGGGAACAGTAATGCTTTGATTCGGGTTCGATTCCGGCAAATGGGACGGTAATGAGTTGTTTATTTGACAGATGTCAGAGAGAGTGACGTTGAGTTGAAGCTGGAGGTTTAGATTAAGTGGAGGTTGTGGACGAGAGTCTGTTATGGAGATGTCGGGGTTAGTTGGTTCAACATTATGACGCAGATATAAGCCAACGGCCATGAGCGGTTAGCTTGCGTGTTCTGTGCTGAGCTCACGCAACGCGTCGTACGTCCACCGTCCGTAATAGGCAGCAGGACTCGCCCATCAAGAAGCGCTGTCCCAAATTAGACGCATTATTAATTTATTATACATGAAACAAATATAACGTATGCTAAAAGATACTAATTGCTTAAATTATCATTAAAATGGTGAAGGTTTCATAAAAATACGCTTGATTATGATAGTTTTTGCGTGATTCTCAGTTTTTTATCCGCGTTAGACATAACTTTACAAATGAATTACACTATTTAATATAAATATAATCTAAAATATTCACATAATATTAAGTTATTACGAAAATACTCTCATTTAACATAGATAAGTATATTTTTTCCAAATCATTAAGAGCTCGTTTAGACGTGATCTTTAGTTTAAAACCATTAAAAGTCGGCTATCGTCGCCTTAAGCTATGGAGGCAAAGCTATAGAGAGATTTCAGTTTCCTAAGCTCGTAATTAACTAGAGCTGGTCTAGGCTGAAGTGGCGCGCCCCACCACCGCATTCACCGCAGTGTACGTACACTCGTTTAAGTAGTGGGGCGCGGCATATCAGCTCAGACGAGCTCTACCACCTGCTGCTACTACCTACCTATTTTAATTTAACGTGGTAAATTTAATGTAATAGGTCTTTACCTATGAAATTGCCGTTTTGTATGAAAAAATTTAAACGAATTTTTTTCATGCATTTTTTATTTGTATTAATCGAAGTAATCACCCATGCAATCAATGCATCTTTGCCAACGCAGTGGCAGTTTATTGATGCCCTTCTTAAAGAAATCAGCTGGACGGGAGGCAACAAATTCTTCAAAGGCATTTTGTACTGCCTCTCGGGTATTTAATTTTTTTCCCGCCAAGAAGTTATCCAAATTCTGGAAAAAGTAGTAGTCTGTAGGCGCAAGGTCTGGTGAGTAGGGCGGATGACGGAGAGCTTCCAACCCCAGTTCTTGCAACTTGGAGACCGTCTGCTGTGCAGTATGAGGTCGCGCGTTGTCGTGAAGGAGCAGCGGAGACGAGCGATTGACCAATGCTGGTTGGAGATGTGCCAGCTTCTCCATCATTGTGTTCAGTTCTTCACAGTACACATCTGAAGTAATGCGCACCCCGTTTGGTAAGAAGCTGTGATGAATCACACCGGCGCTAGACCACCAAACAGTGACCATCACTTTTCTAGGGGTAAGTTTTCGTTTAGGGCATTGTTTAGGTGCTGAACCAGGATCCAACCAACTTGCTGAGCGCTTGCGGTTATCAAACAGAATCCAATTTTCATCGCAGGTAACAATGCGGTTCAAAATTCCTTCATTTGTGTGTCTGTTGAGCAGTGCAAGGCACGTCTCGACGCGTACTTCGCGCTGGCGATCATTGAGTTCGTGGGGCACCCATTTGTCAAGCTTTTTTACCTTGCTAATTTGACGCAAATGGACCAATATTGTTTTGACGCTAACGTCGAAAGCTGCTGCTAATTCAGCCGTAGATTGTGTATCATCAGCTTCCACAATCGCCTTTAATTCGTCATTGTCGACCAAAGTCTTCGGACGACCGCGAGGTTCATTTTTCAGGTCGAAATTTCCAGAACGGAAGCGAGCAAACCAATAACAAGTGGTGCGTTGGTTTGTAGTGTTAGCTCCGTAAACGTCGTTGATGTTGCGTGCCGCTTGTGCCGCGTTGCTGCCACGACGGTACTCATATTCCATAATTACTCGAATTTTTAACGTATCCATGATGACGAAAAAGATTGAAATGCGATGAAAATGTAACACTAATCAATAAACAAATGACTACTTTTGGAAAAAAAAATCCATGTTTTTAAAATAAAATTAATTTGAAATTAGAATTCTTAGCCAAACAAAAATTATTTTGATTTGAAATGGCCAGTACTGCAGAACGGCAATTTCATAGGTAAAGACCTAATATAATGCCGTCAAAGTGACATTTTGACGCCCGAAACACTAGCACAGTAGTAGCACTTTATGTTCACTTTCAAATACCGGAACATAGTAATTCTGCTTGGCGTTAGAAATACTTATCCCCGAACGAGCTCTTCGACAATGAGGAGCGACTTTTCAAAAGAGCTTAAAATCTGTACATATAGGAACAGTTTTTAGTATCAAAAAAATATGAATAGGTACCCAACGTGCATTAAAATTTTATTAAAAACTTTTAAACCTATATTCTAGAGAGAAAAGTAATTATTTTTGAAATGAAAACCTCATTATTAGAAGTCATTTACATTAGTTTGGAAGAAGCAATTAATGCCTTTGGGAATGAATAAATAAATAAGCCACTTTGATGCAAACTCTAGGAAGTAGGGCATTTTGTTTCAGCACTCTTCGAAATAATATGATTTACATAATAACTTTTTGTGCTGACATGAGACTCTAAACTTTAAACCCAAAGGATCGTCATCAGTGCCTGCAATAATAATAAATTTTGTGGTTGAGTTGAGGGCAATAGTTTTTATTTGATTGAACATAACCTAAAAATAACAAAAATATATTCTAACATAAAACTAAAACTATTCACAAACTAAAACAAGGCGTTGAAAACCACTGTATATGACATTACCGGTGACTTATATGTATAATAAACATTTTTTTTCTTTTTCTAACCGACTTCAAAAAAGGAGGTTTCTCAATTCGACCGTATATATATATATATATATATTTTATGTGTGTTCGCGGATAACTTCGTCGTTTATGAACCGATTTTTATGTTTTTTTTTTTTAATTGACCACAGGCAAATATGCAATATGTGAAAGTATTGGAAAATTATTATTATTATATTATATTATTTATTGCCTTATCGGCCTACCTAAATTCTGGTAAAGGTGAGGTCATCCTGAAAGTTGACATAAAGAATGCCTTCAATTATGTTAATAGGGACACCTTGCTGGCAGAAACTAGAAAAGAAATAGGTACCCCAAATTTATAGTTTCCTTTGGCAATGTTACAGACACCCTTCTTCTACTGTATCGGGACAACCTTCTAGAATCTGCTGTTGGCTGTCAACAAGGTGACCCCCTCGGGCCAGTGATTTTTAGTTTAGCCATTGACCCAATTATTCGACAACTAAATTCCAAATTTAATGTTTGCTATCTTGATAATGGTACCTTAGGAGGCGATGTAGAAACTGTTTTAAATGACCTTCAATTCTTAAAAAATGAACTTCATTCCATTGGCCTTGATCTCAACCTTTCGAAATGTGAACTATTCTTAGCGGACGATACTGACAGACATCTAACACTTCCCAAATTTAACGCAATAGCCCCAGAAATTCAAAATTATTGAAAGAACTCTCTTCGCCTCCTTGGGTCTCCAATATATGAAAATTCATTTCCTGTTTTCATTGAAGAAAAAATTCTAAATTTCAATGACGTTTCGGAAAGATTGCTCCAAATTAACATGCATTCGGCCATAACATTAATCCGTTACTGCTGTTTCGGCCCTAAATTAACATATTTCTTTCGCGCTTCCCATTTATGGAAGCACACTCACCTTTTAGACAAAATGGACAAAATTATCCGGCATACTTTATCTTCGATCTTAAATGTGGCCATGGATGACCGCGCTTGGGCACAAGCTACTCTTCCCATTCGTATGGGAGGCCTCGGCGTCCGCAAAATTTCTAGTATTAGTTTACCGGCATTCATATCCTCGGTCCACGGCACAGAGCAATTAATCAGGAAAATCCTAGCCTCCACACTGGTTAATTTTGATGTGCCTTGTTTCACCGTGGCTATGGATGCCTGGAGACTCGCTTGCCCGAATTCAGATCCACCCGACAACCCATCTTCCCAGAGACGGTGGGATGATCCGCTCTGCAGAGTAGTACAGAAACAATTTACTTGACACGTCTGCTACTACTGCGGAGCGTGCGCGCCTGCTGGCTGTGGGTAAGTGGGAGTCGGGTCTGTGGCTTCATGCACTACCGTCGTCGAACATAGGCACTTTGTTCGACGACACTACTTTCCGCCTCGCTGCTTCCCTGCGACTAGGAGCTCCTTCTTGTTCTCCTCATCGCTGTCACACTGCGGTGAAGTTGTCAACAGCCTCGGACACCACGGCCTGTCTTGCAGCCGAAGTGCGGGTCGCTTTGCGCGGCACGCAATCATCAATGACATCATCCGACGAGCCCTTGTCACCGTCGGCGTTCCAGCTTTATTAGAACCCAATGACTTGGCACGCGACGATGGCAAGAGACCGGACGGCATGTCTTTATTTCCATGGAAGGTGGGTAGGCCTTTAGTGTGGGACGCATCGTGCGTCGATACTCTTGCGCCATCCCATCTTCCTGGCTCGGCGTACTGTGCTGGCACTGCTGCTGCGGCTGCGGAAAACCTCAAGTAAAGTATAATAACCTTATCGGTAATTATATTTTCGAGCCGTTTGGGGTTGAAACCCTTGGGCCGTGGGGTCCGAGTGCTCATGGTTTATTCAACGAAATCTCCAAGCGGCTGGTTGACATTTCCCATGACCCAAGGGCTGGCTTTTACCTTGGCCAGAGGCTAAGCATTGCCATACAACGTGGTAATGCCGCCAGTCTCTTGGGTACATTACCTGTCGACAGCGATGCGGATGAATTTTTCGACGCCATGTTTTAGTTTGAGAATAGTTTTAGTTAGGATATCATTTTGTTATTTTTAGGTCATCTATATATTACATTTAATTTTTATTTTTTTTGGGATTACAATGTTAAGTTTGTTTTTGGGATAAATTCTTTTCAAATACGGAATTTTACCTTGGCCAAAGGCTTAGCATTGCCATACAACGTGGCAATGCCGTCAGTCTCTTGGGTACTTTACCACTCGACAACGATGTGGAGGAATTTTTCGATGCCATATTTTAGTTCTTTAATAGTTTTAGTTATGTTAGGATATAATTTTGTTAATTTTAGGTTATGTTTATATTACATTGGAAAATAAGTTCGGATACTAACACATTAAAAAAAAAATAAAGCAATCTATTCACCCTCCAACATTATAAGCATAGAAATAAAACCTTTTTGTCATGTATTAATAAGTATCCTTAGATATATTCCAGAAATAAGTAGTTTTGAAAAATACTTACCTCTTGTAAGTAAAATGTTGACCGGGCGAGAACTAACGTGAAATAAGCTACTTTGTTGCGGAAAGCATTTTTTGTAACAATTTTTACCAAAGAAAAGTGTTTAGTTGCGGCCACATAATAAAATACGATGTGGAATTGAGCAAAGACCAGATTGGCATAAAAAAAAAAAAACAGAAAGCCGAAATAAGTAGCTTTGAAAAGTCACTCCTCAGTAACTTTAATGCTTGGTACCAAAGTACCTACTTACTTATTTCTTTTCGAAATACTCACTTTACATATTAAAGTTTCTCCTACATCGTCAAATCAATTACTTAGTTAAGCTTTACCTCAACAAAACGACGATCACCATAAACTTCCATTCAATTTTAAACCCTACTCCCTAACACTAAAACCCAACTTCCTTTACCATCTCTCTCAAGTGATCTGTGCCTAATCAGTTTATTATCTAAAGAGCTACCGACTGTACCTACCCACCTACCCATTATATCTGATGCGATCCCGGCAAATGATAAGAAGCCAACACATCCACAAGTGTCATTATGATATTGACACTGATATCACACAAAGCGATGTGATATCTGATGAGATGGTGATACCTTTGTGTTATGGCAGATTAAGGGTTGAGGAGTGACGATTAGGGGTGATTACTGATTAGCTCTTTTTGTACTGTCAGCAGGGGTTGGAGAGATAACGGTTATCATAGTAGGTATTAGTACCGGATTAGAGTACCCAGGCCGGAAGCTAGTACCATCTACCTACTTTGTTAAAAATATATTACTTGTTTTGTTAGCAAATGGAGTAAAATGTTTAGTACGTACAGTAGGTAGACATGGAGCAATTTATTTGTAATGACTACTTAAGACTTTTTATAAATTCAATGCACTATATTTTCAAACAATCATGACTGTAGCAACAATATTGAACTCAACCCATAAACAACTAAGTAGGTATTGTAATTTCCAAATTCAAACATATTTCTTAACATCAAGTACTTATTTAACACAACTCACAACCCCAGTCAAACTTAAAACAACAATAACTTTAATTCATTACTTTGAGCGATACCTACGCACTTACACTCAACAGCCGACAATGTACCGGCAGTACGCAATACGACAATCAACACAAGTTCTTACTTCAAGTGCTGAACTTAACAATAGTCGGAGTTAGGGCGCACTAAAACAATACGCGAGTTTAGTGCGCACTAAACAATATGCTGCGCGACTCATTGTTGGGGAAACATCTCGTTAGAGATGGTAAAAACAATTGTAAAAATATGTGGTTGATTTAGTTAGTATGTCCGCCCTGTATTTATGTTGCATAAAGTTAAATAAGTAAATCAAAGTTCTTAGACTATTTGAGACGGGCTATTTGACCTTGTCCGTGTTACGGGCATGACTCCTCATGGTTACTATATTAGCCCTTGGGCAATTTTAAAATACAAGTCGCGAATAAAAATTGTTAGTAGGTAAATAATGCCTTTGAATTAGAACATAAAACTAGATGTGGTTAATTCAGCAGATAGATCTAAATTAGATGAACAATACGTATATCAAATCATTCATAAACCGTTGCAATTATTATTTATTGATTTAATAGGTGCCTTGCGCCATCCCATCTTCCTAGCACGGTGGGCTGTGCTGGGGCGGCTGCTGCGGGTGCGGAAAACCTCAAACGGCGCAAATACTCTAATCTTATTGGGACTTATATGTTTGAGCCGTTTGGGGTTGAAACACTAGGGCCATGGGGTCCGAGTGCCCTTTTAGTTTTTCGGGACATCGCCAAGCGGTTGGTCGACTCTACACGTGACCAAAGGGCTGGCCTATTTTTTGGCCAAAGAATTAGCATTGCCATACAACGTGGCAATGCTGCCAGCCTTTTGGGCACTTTTCCTGTCGACAGCGATGCGGACGAACTTTTTGATGCCCTATGATTATTTCCCCTCCTTTTTTATATACTTGTACATATTTTTTGTTTTTAAGATTGTTAGACTTTAAATTATGTAACTATATGTATAGGTTGGGGAAAAAGTTTCTTCGCATTTTTTATGAAAATTCAAAACATTTTTTAATATACATTATTTACATTTATCTAAAGTATGTAGGTACCATTTTGATCGATAGCTTTTTGCCATCTTGTAGGTAGGGACATGATCCCATTGCTATAGAAATTTTGGGACTTCTGATCAAAATACCGCGACAAGTGGTTTTGGCAGTCCTCTCGTGATGTTAAGCTGACACTGCCTAAAGAATTCTGAAGAGACCGAAACAGGTGGAAATCTGAAGGTGCAAGGTCAGGACTATACGGCGGATGCATTAATACCTCCCAGCCAAACTCTCTTAATTTTTGCTGAGTGGCTAAAGATGTGTGAGGTCTAGCGTTATCATGATGAAAAACCACACTCCTTCTGTTGATTAATTCCGGCCGCTTTCTCTCAACTTCTTGCTTTAATCTCATCAGTTGTTCGCAGTAGAGTTCAGAATCGATGGTCCTGCCTGGTGGTAACAGCTCATAATGAATAATACCCTTCCAATCCCACCACACACACAGCATCACCTTGTTGCGAGTTAACCCGGGTTTCGCCACAGTCTGTGAAGCCTGACCGGCCTTTGACCACGACCTTTTTCGCACGTTCTTGTCGTACGTGATCCACTTTTCATCACCAGTTATCAGCTTCTTCAAAAATGGTTCGGTTTCATTACGTCGTAATAAGGAATCACAAATGAGTACACGGTTCATTAGGTTTCTTTCAGTGAGCTCGTGAGGTACCCAAATATCGAGCTTTTTTGTGTAAGTACCCAGTTTTTTTTAAATGCGCCAAAACCGTTTTGTGGTCAATTCCCAGTTCTTCAGCTACGTCGTAACTACTGATATGCCGATCTTGCTCCACTTCTTCAAAAATGGCATCCATTTTATCCGTAATAGGGCGACCAGAGTGACGTGCATTTTTGACATAAAAAATTTCCGGATTGAAAACGCTTAAACCAAATTTGTGCTACTCTCACAGACACTGCACTGGGTCCATAAACATCGCAAATTTTTTTCGCGGCATGCGTTGCATTTTTACCTTTTTTGTAGTAAAATTTTAAAATGTAGGTATCGAATTTCTTCATTAGATTCACTCATTACTGTCAAAGTACGAAAAACAGATGATAATCACACATTTTCCTAATTTGAATTTGGAATTATGTTCTTTAAAATTTAAACTTTCAATGATACCAAAACCAGCCAGATACAAATAGTTTAAGAGATTTTATTTTAAGTTCATACATACTATAATGCGAAAATACTTTTTCCCCAACCTAATATTTAAAAATTTTCGCACACAATAAGGTACATACATACTAACACGGGCCTAATGCCTTAGGGAATTCTTTACCAGTCAGCCAAGGTTGGTGAAGAGATAAGATGGCAGGTGCTCAGTTTGAGAGGAACAATGATAAAAGCACAGCACATAACTATTGCCTTTCTCCTTGCGCCAGACGTACCTACTTACTTGTTTCCCGTTTGCTTAAGCTGTAGCTAAGGTCTCTGCCTGTCTGCTAACTCTAAGGACGAAGGAGCGGACTAATGGAAGGAGGCACATCTCCGTAATCTGACTTTGGACTAAAAGTATTGTTCATGCCTCGGAAAACAAAACACGTCGTGCTCAGTATCGTTTGATTACAATTCTTTGATCCACATAAAAATCTGCATTAAAAAATTCAATTCCTTCGTTCTAACCCACCTCCACCAGCAATTAATTCTTTAAACAAACACCCCGCGGCGGGGCGCGGATGTCCCTGCGACCGTCAATTACTGGGGGTATTGCGACCACACGAGCATATTCCGCGGGTTACTCGTGCGAGCGAACTATTGTCCTACTAATTGCCGCGATATAAGTGACATACCCTCCCGCGCTACTTTATTTAGGGGTAGGAAAGACCCCTTGTTTTTTATTTGTTTGATGGTTTGGTTTTAAGATTTGTTTAGAGAATTTTTTCAGTGTTTGATTATTCCGTTCATAAGTTGTTGAAATATTTCTTCACTTAACATTCAGTTAGGAATAAAATTAGAAAAAGAAACTGTTCTCTAACATTCATCAACTCACAGGTTTTAACCGTCTCTGAAAGATGACCTCCACTGGAGTAAAATTGAGTGCAAAAACGTTAATTTCATCATAAACATAAACATAAACATCATAATAAAAACTGAAGCACATTCAACAATTCCTTCAAACAGCAAAATAAAATTTATAATGAAAAAAAAAACCGTTGTCACAATCTCCGAAGCACCTTTCCAATTTTGCGATTCAAAAGCACTCATAATTTATATCGTCGTCTGTTTGCGGCTGATTCCTTGACAATGGTAGAGGTTTGTGGGGAAATAAGGGCGCCATCAGACGCAGCGACTGTAAGCCGCGCCGCGCCGCCGCCCCAACGCAGTGCTTTACAATTTACTTAAAACAAGCACAATAATAGTAGATCGCGCTTTGTTATGTCCGCGACACGACACCACAAGGCGCGGACGCGGGCGGGTTCACACACCCGCGCTTAGATGTTTGAAAGCGACAATCAGGATCAATTTGTAGAATTGGTGGCTAGGTGCCATACTTTCATTTCTAATTTGTTTTTTTTTTTTTGACTGCTAAATAAAACTACTGTCAGCAGTTAACGATCTTTTAGATCTTGCAAATGACATATCCAAACTTCTTATTATTTTAATCGATGTTTTTATTCCACGATCTTTTAAAACCCAACTGCTAAAAGGGTTAAATCAGTATTGCAATAATACTAATAACGCCAATTCTCTTGTTACAGATTTAACACAACTTCAATCGAAATACGAAGATGCAGCCTTTCCAATCAACAGCTCGGCCCGAGGGTCCCCGGGAGTCTTCCCCCGAGCGGGCCAAGTCCCCCGACACCCCCACAGCACCAGTCCTCAACTTCTCCATAGCACGACTCATGGAACCTGACAGGAAGAAGTCAGTGTCTCCTGAACTACCACCACCGCCAGGGTTCCTGTCTTACGGGGCACAGCTTCTAGATTCAGCGTTTAAGCAGTACATCCCAGCGGCGAGAAGACAGCTCGTGTCACACTATCCTCTGCTATACTATGGTCCTGATCTCGTGTCGCTGACGTACGCTCATCAGCTGCACTTACCCCGGCCTCCGCCACCGACATCTCCCGTTCAGCGTCCGCCAAGTCCTCGACCGCCAGCGGCAGACCATGCCGTCTCATCCACCACAGGACCAACTCCTTCTCCAGCGAAAAACAAGAGCTTCGCTTGTGGCGACTGCGGCAAGGTGTTCAACGCCCACTACAACCTCACCAGACACATGCCGGTGCACACGGGCGCCAGGCCCTTCGTCTGCAAGATATGCGGCAAAGGGTTCCGACAGGCATCCACGTTGTGTCGACACAAGATTATACACACTTCAGAAAAGCCACACAAATGTTTGACTTGCGGGAAAGCCTTCAACAGATCGTCAACGCTAAACACGCATGCCAGGATCCACGCTGGTTACAAGCCCTTTGTCTGCGAGTTTTGTGGTAAAGGGTTCCACCAGAAAGGCAACTATAAGAACCACAGACTGACGCACAGCGGGGAGAAGGCTTACAAGTGCAGCATCTGCAACAAAGCCTTCCACCAGATCTACAACCTGACCTTCCACATGCACACACACAACGAGCGGAAACCTTTCACCTGCAGTATCTGTGCTAAAGGTTTCTGCAGGAATTTTGATCTCAAGAAACATACCAGGAAACTGCACCTTGGTGCTGGGAGCTCCAACAATGGAGACTCTTCTCTAGACACGCAGGATGAATCCACACAAGAAGCGACCACCAGCCCTGTAGAAGACGCAAGTAGGGTGGCGTTCAGACCATTCTTGGGCTCCTCATACCCTCGCATCCTGGACCCCTCGCGGATGACTGCGCCCAACACTTTCTTCTCAAAGTTATTGTGACCCGGGGCTGGATATTTCAATGGTTACGGAGACAACAAGGAGTGAATTGATGAAGGATTTGATGATAGAAGAACTGTAATTTTGTGATTATTTGCTTAGAAATAGAGTTAAGTGTTCTCAAAGTAAAATCGATCAGTTTTCTGGTAATGATTAATGTTAAGCCGTCCTTTGATTTGTGTGTCGCTGTTTTGACACTCATAGAGTTCTTTAGACTTTGAATATCAATGTAATATTTGAGAAATTGTCATCAATGTCTTTCGAAATACCTACTCAGAGAAACTTAATAAAATTAGAAATTAATGTAGAAAATCTGGAATGTATGTATGTAACAATAATACAATAATAGAGAATTGCGCTGTACATAATTATATTGTAAATAATTTATTAGTTCTAAGTACCTAGTGTATGTAAGTAAAGAATTATGTCTGCCATTAGATATCGTTTGTAACTAATTACATTTTTTGTGATTTAGAAATGTCGCTCGTGTGTCATAATTTTTCAAGGTTCTTTTAAAAATCTACAAAGCAAAATAAAGTAACCGCCGAGAATTAGCTACTAACATATTAAACATTTAGTGTTTCGCCCTACACGACCACTGCACTTTGGACCACTTAACAGCCAACTCCAGACAGATTTGGTAATTAAATCTCCATTATATGATTTTTTTTTAATCTTGTTAATATACCTTCGACTGTGTACTTACTGACTCACATTATCGTGTTTGAATATTTAGAATTAAATTTAAATTATTTTAGGTAAATTAATTCTTTGCCACAAATGGAGATTTGCCTGTACATAATAGTGTTAATTTAGGAAAATAATAATAATTACCAAATGCAATATTGAGTGTAATTAATAAATATATGCGCTGTGAAATGTATTAATCGTTTAATTGCGCCCTCACTCTACACTGCGGTACAGTAGTGCTATTCTGTAAACATCTCACCGTGATAATTTAGGTGGAGTGAGCGTGAAGTGAGCTGTCATTCCACCTGATGCTAGGGGTTGACACTATTGACAGTTCACTTTTAGATCACTTCACCTATGTTTTCACGGTGAGATTTTTACAGAATAGACCGGCAGGTCAGTGAGTTTGTGGTGTACTTATATAAAAAGTCACTTAGCAACATAACATAACATCACGCCCGAGTTCTCTGAAGGGTTAGGCACAGGTGTATCTATTACACCCACATTTCGCCAGATAATAATGCCCGGTTTCTGAGCTTTTTAAACGGAGTTTGTCCATTTGATAGTCATTATAGGTTCGATATCGTGTTTCTGAACACTTCTATTTGGAAGAATTTAGCTTAAAAGTCGAGTAAATTACTGTCAAGGGTTTATCTGAGAACCTCAAAAACCGAGCATAAGATAGATAATTTTGTCGAATCAATAGATATTGAGTGTTTAAACAGAAACCGGGCATACGTAATCACCTCTTTGACAGTTCATATCGTGAGATAGTCCATCGATTTCTACATCTACATCTTCACCTTTATCTTTTTTTTTTCTTTTTTTTTCTTTATCTTTTTCTTTCTTTCTTTTACTTATGTTATAAAAATGTAGAATTATGCTACGCTATCATTCTGTTAGCTACAGAGCTGTACCAATTATAGTAAAACTTGAACAGGTCTCCGAAAATGAAAGTGGTTTATTACTGGTCTAAAAACTACCAAAATAATTTACCTACTGTAATTTATTTAGCAAACAGAAATTCTTCACCTTCGCAATGCGCAGCTGCCGCTTGCAGTCGTGGGGTAGGCAGACCTATAACAATGGAGTTCAATCATAATGATCGCAAGTGAACAGTTAAGGCGGGTCAGTGTGCGCGCGCTTGGTTCGCGCAAATTATAACCTTGAACTTCGAACTGTGGTGCTCAAACTTTTGTCTAGGTTTTTCGAATCATTGAGTCTACAAATGAACTAGTAGCTAGCTCTATTCGAAAGTCTCGGCTTCAAAAGATTTACGTGTTTTTTACAACTTTTCGATGGCTTACGTGCACATTTTAAAGAGCCTTTTCTTACAAACAAAGTTAATCTTTTCTGAATCCATTAGATTCAGACAAAACTTTTCAATTCAATTTATATTAAGCCTTATACTTACCTAAAAAATTTAACTGCAAATATTTTGGCTGGCACTATCAGTAGCGTCTATTAGTGCACCCAGGGAGCAATTGCTCTCTGGGTGCACTAATTGACGCTACTGATAAAGCAGTAATTGTTAGGTCCGGAGCGTTATTTAAAAGGGAACGCATATACCTAGACTTCGAAAGATGTCACCCTATTTAAAATGTCAACATAATATGTAACTGTAATCCACATGGTATACATAATAAAGAATATTCTATTCTATTCTTAGACTTATAATTCAAACATTATTAGGTGGAGCTGAGAAAGGCATCCAGCACCCTAATTGCGTACCTAACACAGTTTCAAAATAGCAATCCGAGAGTTTTGGAGCATGTTTTTCATCCATTACTTCATAGGCTTAATTAAATTCGTCTGCTCAACAACGTAACGCAACGAATGTGGCTGAACTTCAAAATGAAAGAAAATGCTATCAGTTGTCATGTATGTGAGTTACGCATTACCCTACCTGCAGCAGGCGGCAGGCTGAAACCTTACCAGTATTGCTACATTCTGGGCTGACTGACACCATTTCAATTGATATGAACTAGCTACGAAAGCGAAGGGGTAGAACGAAGACAGGTAAGTATCCTCAAAAGAGGACAGATAGACATTTTGGTGTTTCTACGATACTAGCATAGCATAATCAGCCTATAATATTCCCACTGCTGGGACACAGGCCTCCTCGCGGTAAAAGGGAGTGGGCCGTTACCCACCACGCGGGCCCAGTGCGGGTTGGTAGATCTCACATGTCTTCGAATTTTTGATTCTAGAACATGGCGGGTTCCTCACGATGTTTTCCTTCACTGTTTTGAGAGTAGCGCTGATGAAATAATTGACACAAAGTAAAGCGCCTGCCTGGGTTCGAACCTACGAGCTACAACTCGTAAGTCACGGCCGTTACCACTGGGCCATCACTGCTCCCTGTTTAAAAGTTTAAAAACAACTTTGAGAACCGCTACGTAACGGTAATCAGCACAAAGTCAACGTCACGTAACCCGAGCCTCTTACAACTCATAATCGTGTGTTATTTAGTACTAAATAATAGTTGAAATAATATCGCGCTGCGCTTTTGTGCGCCTGCGCATTGTCGCGGCCGGAAATGACGTGGCGGGTGCGCGGGCAAGGGCTCCGCGCCATATTGTTTCCGCCACAATGGCAGCCAGCAGATTTTAATTAAAACGGTTGGTATTTAGTATTGTTTTGTTTTGAGTAAGTATATGATGATTGCGGTACAGATTGATATGGGTTCTCTTATTATTGCTATGCGCGAGATGCTGTGCGCAAATGCAGCTTATGTGATTTGTCGACGATTCAGCGTCAGATTCGCCAGGTGACGTTTGTCTTTACAGTGATAGGGTAAGTTAAGTACATTGTCTAGTACCTGCCTAGTGGGTTTTCAGGTACAGTCGCTGCAGGTTGATCTACGGAAAGAAACGGCTTATTAGTCGATTCGCCCGAATTTTCTCGCCCGAATCGGGCGAATATATTTATATTTTTTCGGTGTCGACTTGCCCGAAGTTAATTTACCTATTTGTGGGCGAATCGACAATTGCAGAAATACGTAAGTGCAACTCGCACGTTTTGAATTATAAGCTAGAAAGTTAAGAAAAACGTACAGTCAATAAAAGAGATATCTAGGTAGGGTATTGTAACATATTTGTATGTGAATTGCTTCATGTTCAATTTTGTAACAATATACAATTTTGTGTTGGTGTGTTACAATGTAGGAATATTGCAAAAACAAAGTAATATACGAGTACATATATAAAATTGAACATGAAGCAATTCACATACAAATATGTTACTCTACCCTGCCTAGATATCTCTTTTGTTGACTGTACATCTTTATTGAAATATCATTGCGCAATGGTAGCCCGCGAAATTCAAATTTTCTTACGTTTTTAGCAATTTGCAGGTGAGAGAGAGGTTTCGAGGTTGTATGTTGATCTGAATATGATTCGCGACCTTAACAAATCTGTGTTTATCCTTTACTATTAATACTCAATACTATATATTATTTCATTTATTGCATTCACAATGTATATTCTTAGGTGGTAAGTAGACATTTGTTGTAACAATCGTGGACCCTGTCGGACACAGCAAAAGAAAAGTTTCAAGGAAGAGGACTTATTATACATGCAACACTAACTTATTCTGAGTAAAAGCTAACCAGCTACCTAATATTAGGTCTTTACCTATGAAATTGCCGTTTTGCAGTACTGGCCATTTCAAATCAAAATAATTTTTGTTTGGCTAAGAATTCTAATTTCAAATTAATTTTATTTTAAAAACATGGATTTTTTTTTCCAAAAGTAGTCATTTGTTTATTGATTAGTGTTACATTTTCATCGCATTTCAATCTTTTTCGTCATCATGGATACGTTAAAAATTCGAGTAATTATGGAATATGAGTACCGTCGTGGCAGCAACGCGGCACAAGCGGCACGCAACATCAACGACGTTTACGGAGCTAACACTACAAACCAACGCACCACTTGTTATTGGTTTGCTCGCTTCCGTTCTGGAAATTTCGACCTGAAAAATGAACCTCGCGGTCGTCCGAAGACTTTGGTCGACAATGACGAATTAAAGGCGATTGTGGAAGCTGATGATACACAATCTACGGCTGAATTAGCAGCAGCTTTCGAGGTTAGCGTCAAAACAATATTGGTTCATTTGCGTCAAATTGGCAAGGTAAAAAAGCTTGACAAATGGGTGCCCCACGAACTCAATGATCGCCAGCGCGAAGTACGCGTCGAGACGTGCCTTGCACTGCTCAACAGACACGCAAATGAAGGAATTTTGAACCGCATTGTTACCTGCGATGAAAAATGGATTCTGTTTGATAACCGCAAGCGCTCAGCAAGTTGGTTGGATCCTGGTTCAGCACCTAAACAATGCCCTAAACGAAAACTTACCCCTAGAAAAGTGATGGTCACTGTTTGGTGGTCTAGCGCCGGTGTGATTCATCACAGCTTCTTACCAAACGGGGTGAGCATTACTTCAGATGTATACTGTGAAGAACTGAACACAATGATGGAGAAGCTGGCACATCTCCAACCAGCATTGGTCAATCGCTCGTCTCCGCTGCTCCTGCACGACAACGCGCGACCTCATACTGCACAGCAGACGGTCTCCAAGTTGCAAGAACTGGGGTTGGAAGCTCTCCGTCATCCGCCCTACTCACCAGACCTTGCGTCTACAGACTACTACTTTTTCCAGAATTTGGATAACTTCTTGGCGGGAAAAAAATTCAATACCCGAGAGGCAGTACAAAATGCCTTTGAAGAATTTGTTGCCTCCCGTCCAGCTGATTTCTTTAAGAAGGGCATCAATAAACTGCTACTGCGTTGGCAAAGATGCATTGATTGCATGGGTGATTACTTCGATTAATACAAATAAAAAATGCATGAAAAAAATTCGTTTAAATTTTTTCATACAAAACGGCAATTTCATAGGTAAAGACCTATTATTTAGCTAATATTTTGCTAGCTAGCTAGCTACCTAATATTTTATTAATTATTAATTGAATCTTAAAATTTTGTTATTCATTTCATATTATGATGTCAGTTCTATGGATTTGTCAATTAAATATTCATTTATACTATAATAACATTATAATAGTTTTTTTTTTATTAATTTGTTAAAATTGACATTTTTTTTTCTCATTTCTGAGTACCTCGGGTAGTTTGTTGTTCATTTTTATCGACATAACACTCCATGAGACATGAACACTAGAAGAGTGCATTTTTAGATTAAATGAGCAATATATTTACATACATAAATATTTGTAATTACGTTTTCGAAACTTCAATAGGTATCCTAGGGGTTTACGGGGGCGAAAAATCGATCTAGCTAGGTCTCACTTCTGGGAAAATTCGTTTTCTCTATTGTTTTACCAAGTTCTTTATGTGTGTGCGCATGTTAGTACGGGGCTAATTTATTTACCCAGACCGATCGGTACCGAATTGTCTTTACCGGGGTCCCGCTTCTGTATGCCAGCAGAAACACCCTGTTCGATAAAGAAGATGGAGGACCTGAGGGCCTAGACAAAGTGACATTTTATCAGCAATAACGATAATGGAAATGTCAAACTGTATTGGATTGACAATTGCACTTCCCAAAAGCTTCAATGTAATCATGTTGCAGCCACTTGCTTAGGCCTTCTCCACGTTTCTTATCGAGAAAGCTACCAACAGACCTGACCTACCAGTTTCTATAAGTAGAACAAGACGTAGACTTGATTGGCGCAGTCTACCTACTGGTGACTGAGAGAGCTACTATCGAGTGGTTTCGATTCTCTACTTGAAACTGTTAGCTAAGTAGTGGGGATACGTCAGAAGCTATCCAAGAAACACATTCCATATCTATGATTTATATGGTGTACATAATAAAGTGTATTCTATTTATCTATCCATCTATGAAATTGAAAATGAGTAAGTATTTTTAAGTAAACACATTTTGTCCACAACAGACAAGATCTCAATGTTGACGACAGCTAATATCCCGACCATTCGGAATCTTTCGAACTTCCTGAATACCGTGATGTCACGGTGCGTGACAGACGCTATTGACAGCGTGCCTTGTTAGCGGGACTGTGGCACGGCGCACGGCGGGGTAGCACCAGCACACACATTAAGTATACCGATACCGAAGGACCACTCCTAGCAATGCGTTATTTTTCCTCTTCAAATTTCAATTTAGCCAGTGCCATTAGGTTTTACTGCAGACCTAGCTGCCAAGACTCGTTCTGAAGTAGCATCCTAACAGCCCGCGGTTTCAAATTCACCTTCAGGTGGCTACTGACGGAATATGTTTTAGAATAGATAGCCTGTACAGTAAGGTAAGTATGAAACCTTGCAACGTTCTGCTGCTTCCTGATGCATCTGTGCCGCAATACATGGCACCGCTGTAGGTCATAAGGGTCCTTCATGTGTGTATTAGTTCCGCATTGCGTAGGAAAGTGGGCTTTTTGATCTTTTCTCTCATGTGCCAGCAGAGCACTATGCGAGGCGGAACGGCGGAGCCTAGCGTGACTTGTGACACGCAGCCAATTTGAAAAGGTTTCGGTAATAATCGTGTCATCAGCAGATTTCGTAGTTCGAGGATGCAGCTCCACTATCGACACTGAAGATTTATATGTAGTACCTAGATATTATAGTAAAAGTTAATCCCAAGTATGAATCTAGGGTCGTAGGGGACATCGTCGCGCGTTATCTCTACCGGTAATTATAAGGAGTCATTTTGGGTAATTTTGAGGCACTTCTGTTGGAGGATCTTCAGTCTACTGTACTTAGACGAGTTTAAATCTTTACCCTGGGTAACATTAACATAAACGCAATGAGTGTTGTTTGTCTTATCACTGAACATTCGCACGTATACCTTATCAATGAACATTCGCACGTGTACCAAATATAAAATTAGGTTGCTGGAGCAAGGCTCTCCAGTAGGTACTTACTCAGAAAAACCGGCCAAGTGCGTGTCGGACCACGCACAATGAAGGGTTCCGTAGTTGAAAAGAATTTATCCCAAAAACAAACTTAACATTGTAATCCCAAAATAAAAAAAATAAATATAATATAAAGATGACCTAAAAATAACAAAATTATATCCTAACTAAAACTTTTCTCAAACTAAAACATGGCGTCGAAAAATTCATCCGCATCGCTGTCGACAGGTAATGTACCCAAGAGACTGGCGGCATTGCCACGTTGTATGGCAATGCTTAGCCTCTGGCCAAGGCAAAAGCCAGCCATTGGATCACGGAAAGTGTCAATCAGCCGTTTCGAGATATTCTTAAAGAGACCATGAGCACTCGGACCCCACGGCCCGAGGGTTGCAACCCCAAACGGCTCGAAAATATAGTTACCAATAAGGTTACTATATTTTCGCCGCTTGAGGTTTTCCGCAGCCGCAGCAGCGGAGCCAGCAAGGCACGCCGAGCCAGGAATATGGGATGGCGCAAGAGTATCGACACAAGTTGCATCCCACACTAAAGGCCTACCCACCTTCCATGGAAATAAAGACTTGCCGTCCGGTCTCTTGCCATCGTCGCGTGCCAAGCCATTGGGTTCTAATACAGCTGGAACGCCGACGGTGACAAGGGCTCGTCGGATGATGTCATTGATATTCGCGTGCCGCGCTAAGCGACCCGCACTTCGGCTGCAAGACAGGCCGTGGTGTCCGAGGCTGTTGACAACTTCGCCACAGTGACAGCGATGAGGACAACAACATGAGCATGATTCATCAACATGACATGATGAGACATGGAGCTTCAAGTCGCAGGGAGGCAGCGAGGCGGAAAGTAGTGTCGTCGAACAAAGTGCCTCTGTTCGACGACGGTAGTGCATGAAGCCATAGACCCCGACTCCCACAGCCAGCAGGCGCGCACGCTCTGCTAGTAGCAGACGTGTTAAGTAAATTGTTCTGTACTACTCTGCAGATCGGCTCATCCCACCGTCTCTGGGAGGTTGGGTTATCGGGTAAATCTGAGTTTGGGCAAGCAAGTCTCCAGGCATCCATAGCCTCGGTGAAGCACGGCACATCAAAATTAATCAGTGTGGAGCCTAGGATTTTCCTGATTAATTTCTCAGTACCGTGGACCGAGGATATGAAAGCCGGTAAACTAATACTAGAAATTTTGTGGATGCCGAGGCCTCCCATACGAATGGGAAGAGTAGCATGTGCCCAAGCGCGGTCGTCCATGGCCACATTTAAGATCGAAGTTAAAGTTTGTCGGATAATTTTGTCCATTTTATCTAAAAGGTGAGTGTGCTTCCATAAATGGGAAGCGCGAAGGAAATTTGTTAATTTAGGGCCGAAACAGCAGTAACGAATTAAGGTGATGGCCGAATGTATATTAATTTGGAACAATCTCTCTGAAATGCCGTTGAAAGTTTATATTTTTTCCTCAATATAAGAGGGAAAGGAATTCTCGAAGATTGGAGACCCAAGGAGACGAAGAGTAACTTTTCAATAATTTTGATTTCTGGAACTATTGCGTTAAATTTGGGAAGTGTCAGATGTCTGTCAGTACTGTTCGCTAAGTATAGTTCACGGGTGATCTGTGACTCAGGGCCCTCCTACTTCAGACACCTTTCTCTATTTAAGATTGTGCATTTATACTATCTAGTGCCTGTAATACTGATGTTGAGATAAATAAAGACTTATGATTATGATTATGATTATTTCGAAAGGTTGAGGTCAAGGCCAATGGAATGAAGTTAATTTTTTAAGAATTGCAGGTCATTTAAAATAGTTTCTACATCGCCTCCCAAGGTTCCATCATCAAGATACCAAACGTTAAATTTGGAATTTAGCTGTTGAATAATTGGGTGAATGGAATGAAAAAAAAAATTGTGTGTCATAAAATTACAAATTAACAATTTTCGGACTTTTTCCTTTACTTGTGCTGTGAGACCTTGCTTCTTGCCAAATTTCATTATTCTAGGTCAACGGGAAGTACCCTGTAGGTTTTGATTTACTTCAATCAATCTGCCTAGCCTTTTCCCAACTATGTTGGGGTCGGCTTCCTGTCTAACCGGATGCAGCTGAATACCATTATTTTACATGGAGCGACTTCTTATCTGACCTCCACAACCCATTAACTGGGTAATACGATACCCCTTGATAAGACTGATTGTCGGACTTTCGGGCTTCTGATAACCCGTAACGACTGTCAAAGATCCACGAATGACAGCCGGGACCAACGGCTTAACGTGCTTTCCGAGGCACGGAGGAGTCTCGGTTTGTAAAGATGGTCACCCATCCACGGACCAACCCCGGCAAGCGTAGCTTAACCTGATGGATCGACCCGTGCGGCTGTTATTACTTAGCCACGAGCTCTTCCGAGATTTACTTGCGAGTATCAAAATATGTCGCTTATATGGCCGTATTTTTTTATTGCGTTGACTTAGGAGCTTAATTTTTTTGAACTCCAAGAAACCAAGACTTACGTATTTGATATTAATTTCAACTTGATACCTACACGCGTTCCTGAGAAAAAGGATCTAGACAAGTATGTCAAGATCCTTTTTCTGTCAGTCGACAGACAGACAGACGGACAACGAAATAAGTGATCCTTTAGTGGTTCCGTTATTCCTTTTGAGGTACGGAACCCTAAAAATTGGTCCTTGTGCTACACTTTCCCATTAACTCAACAGGCCTATACACCTGAAAAAGATAGCTGATCGGCTATGAAAGTAGGTAGTCGCATTGTCACGCTCCGCTGGTATACGTAGGTAAAGTATAACATTGTGAAATAGTGCTACAACAAATTCTTGCAACCCCAAAACATATAAAAACTCTACAAACACAATTTAAAATAACAAACTTCATAATAAGACATAACCCTGTATCTGCTACACCAACCCTTCACAAAAGATCATGAATTCATGAGACATCCACAGATTGTCTAAACAACATCCCACCAATCAAACTACGATCCTGATTCGAGCTGACAATGAGCACGGCGCTGTGAGGGACAAGCTACGAGGCTACGGAGCTGTATTGCGCGTCGGGGCTGCGGGGCTCTTATGAGGAGCATATTGCGCGAGTTTTTTGTTGCCCCGCGCGGGGACGAACAATGAAAACGAATCTGCGAACTCTTGACGTTGCCGCGGGCGCGGCATAGACTATGATGCAGAATGGAACAGCCTGATGGTACCAGTGATTTAAAGTTTGAAAGGAAAATGATTTTAATCAATTAAAAAGCGGAACAATGATTAAGTAGGTATCTAGTACCTATACCTATGACCTAGTCAAAACTAGATGATAAAAAGACTGTAACTTACTTACCTAATGCAGAACATCGTCATGATAACGTATTTGTTCTGCTCGTAATTAAGTAAGTATTATAGAATCCAAGTTTCCAAACGATATTTTCAGCTATCGTAAATTAAAGTATTGGCGATACATAGCGCGCTATAATCTAATATACAATATTGTTATATTAATAAATCTAGAGACAAAAACTAGACAAAAAGTAAGGTTTTGTATTAGTTTGTACTTACAAGCTAATGATTAAATATAGTTTATTACATAAGTACGCACGACTACAGATCTCGCATTGTAGGATTTCCTTACAATGAGAGGTCAGTGTAAACTGGAAATGTATAGCTTGATGTGTAGCTGTGTGTACCTACTTAAATCTATCCAGACAAATAACAACACCGCACTCGAGCCGCGAGCGTCGCATCTGCAGTATCTACTTACTCATGCAGCAGGAACTTTGTCCATGGTTACGATTTCCCCGAGCACTCGTGAATATTGTTTATGATTAGCTCACTGAAGTGCAGCTAACATAAAGCTTATTGGTGCTGTCGGTTCATTAACTAATGTTTATTGTTTATTAACTGTTACTGTTAGGGTCAAAGTTAATACAAACGAGTTAGAACCGGGGCATTTCAATTGTAAGGGCCGTCAGAGTTATTAAAAAATATTGTAAGAACCTCATTATGAGATTAAAAAGAGTTGATTAGGAGAGTTATATCAGTATTTGTTACATTTCAAAATGCAATATTGTGTAGTCTGTTGTAAGTCTGTAATTATTGTTTTTTTTAGTGGCGGAGAACTTTTTACATTGATTTAAAACACAGAAAAACGTTTATGAATATCCATGAAATTAGCTTTATTCTAACGCAACTTGTAAAAATAAGCTACATAAATAAGAAACAGCGTGGAATAGGGAATAAGTTCTTGATTAAAAACTAGGGTTAATCATGATTTCAACACAAACCACAGCTCAATTGAGCTTTGCGAAATAATCCCTACCTACGCAACAGCAGCAGCCCACCACATTCGTGAACTCACATCAATTGTTCACTTACACATTCACTGCTGTCACTCCCTCTCATTCACATCTCTATTTACGTCCAATAAACACGTCTAAAGACATTACGGACTCATCCACCCACATGCAAACATCCAAACATCCACGCGATCCCGTTATCATCTATCGCGACACATCCACGTAATAGGCTTAGCGACCTCCGGTGTATTGTGCGCTGTGCAGAACGCGGGGATTACAGACATTGTGACATTTTACTCAGAAAACGCGTATTTTGTACAATTTTGAGGAGATTAGTGCACGTATTCTGTAATAATAGGGAATTATTGAAGTTTAATTTTACATGAGAGTTTATTTCCGAGGATTATGAATGTAGTTTTGTACAATTCATAAAAAAGGCAAGTGATGGCTCGGTACAAGGAACATATTATGTATCAACGGTCCGTGTAGTGTAGTCATTTTATTCCAGGAACATCGTCTACACATATAATTAATGAATACAAAATATTGTAAAAAAATAAATAAAAGAGTGACTACGAAGTTTCTTGTCCATTCTTCTCCATACGAAACTATACCTTTTTGAAAGGGCATCTAGAATCAATTCTATTTTTAACCGACTTCAAAAAAAAGGAGGAGGTTCTCAATTCGGTTGTATGTTTTTTTTTTGCAAGTATATTTTCTTGTAGGTACCTATATTTTGACGGTCAAAAGTGCCCTTCAATGGCCTACTGGATATGATTTGAGTTTGACCAATAGCGATCGGTTGTAACTTTTTCTAAACAATTACTGATGTAAGTACTTAGGTAGCTACCTATACCTACATTCATTAGGCATTTTATGATAACAGTAAAGTTCACGTTGTGTGTGAGATGAGATCAGAGGCAGAGGGAATTAGATGTCTATATTTACCTATTGTAAGTTGTAACTAAGTACTTAAATATTTAGATAGTTAAAATTATAGTTATTTTCCCAGTAATCACAGAACATACGACCTACCGCAATTTGCCAATAAACAATTCCAGAATAAGGTCGTTCTCTACGAACCAAGAGTCTTATAGGAGTACAAACCGACATGTGCACAACTTCGCACGAGATCACCAACTAATAGAAAATTATTTTCATTTTACATCTGTTACTGTTACTGAACCAATTGATAAGGAACTTTACTGTAGCAAGCTAATATAAATAAAATAGGTATGTATTACTTTATGGATAAAACTGATCTATTCTTTCTGTACAAACTACAAGAGGATTCAGTTGTAATTATTGTGTTGCATACAGCTGTTTATTGTGGAAAGGAGTTTTTTCTTTAGGTAATTTTTTTTTTTGTTTTCCACCTTATATCACGATATACGTAATCCAGCTACTTACTTGTAGAGCTAGGCTGTTGAGGCTGCAAGCTGCTGGGACTTCAAAGTCTTAAAACCTATGCAAGCTTAGAGTATGGACTCCTACTAATATTATAAACGCGAGAAGGAAGGATGGATGGATATTTGTTACTCTTTCACGCAAAATTGATTTTGATGAAACTTGGCACGGACATAGTTTAAATAGCCTGGTTTGTGTGTGTTTGTATGTTTGTTACTTCTTCACGCTCAAATTACTGGACCGATTTGGATGAAATTTAGTATGTATATAGATACTTATACCCTGGATTAACACATAAACTACTTTTTGTTCCGGTCTACGCGGGTGAAACCGCGGGGCGCAGCTGGTGTATTATAAATGCGAAAGTTTGGATGGATGGATGTTTTTATACTCAATCACGCCAGAACGGCTGAACGGATCTGGATGAAATTTGGCACAGAGATAGATTATAGTCTGGAATAGCACATAAGCTACCTTTTATCCCGGAAAAATGTACGGATCCCGAGGGATGATTTCCGACATCCACGCGGGCGAAGCCGCTGGCAAAAGCTAGTTATGAAATAATTATTGTCATGCTCCAGGGAACAGAACCTCTATACCTACAATCAAACACGCCTTTCAAAAACTAATTGGACCAGTCGTGGCACAAAATCTTCTCAGCGACTTCTAGGTACCTACCTGCCTACTAGATGATAATACGTCAATTAACTCCATTATAGCACACTCCAATTGCAAGTAAGTAAATGTTTATTGCACAAATTATTATGTCGCACAATATTACCCGCGGCCTGACAATAGCTCGGAGCAACTTGCTCGACAATAGCCCGTGCTTACGGAAGCATCTATCCTATTCCTACAGACGGAACTTTAATTCCGGATCAGTGAGGATTAGGATCCGTTTGCGGTCAAGCGTGGCTTATTAATACCTGCATTATGGCGTGTTCCGGCACGTCGGAAGCACAGTGTGCCTAATACCGGACAATGTTTGTGGGTGTCAGCACAAATCTGACGATGAATCGGTAGAGGTGTTCAAGGAGTTAAGACGTTTTTTTTCTCGTGTTAAGGCGAATAATGACAGAGATTAATGTTTATAGTTTAAGTCACTCAACGTTCCTCTTATTCCCTAGCTGAGTCTAATATCCAACTTAGTTAACATAACATAAGCATAATCAGCCTATAATGTTCCCACAGCTGAGACACAGACCTCCTCTCTTCGAGAGGGACTGGGATGATCAGCTCGTAAGTCGGAGCCGTTGCCACTGGCCCACCACTGCTTTGACTCCGACTCAGTTGCCTACAGTGCTACAGAAAATCATGAGGTAAAATATATAAATAACTAATTTACTCTTCATGAAACACTGAAGAAAATTAAAGCTAGGTATCCGCGTGTTTAATGATGAAGTGGACCGTTTTGTGTCATAAAATTATCATAAATTACCCAACTACATTAGAAATCTTGTTGAAACCAAACCAGCTTAAGTGAACTTAACAAAATTAGAAACAATAATTTGCTACGTACTCATAGATACTGCAGCCCCTTAACCGTAGAATAGATATTCAACACTAAACCACCGACAAAGCTCGTACACACCGGAACGTTGTATTGTACAACACACAACATCACGTGGAGACGTCTCTTTCAGATGATGAGGATGTCTCAGTGCACTGCTTCACAAAATAGTTCCGATCTGTTTTGTGTATCTTTACAATAGTTGTACGGGCAGTAACTCCTTACACTGAGATGTGGTATGTAGGTGGACGAATCACACGGGATGTGTACCTACAGGAAATAAAATGTCTGTTTTGTGACCGTTAATGATTGACAGTTTATTAGTAATAACATTAAATTATATAATACATAAAGTAGGTTACTAGTGGTGGGTGCGATAGCCTAGTCAGCGAATGTACACAAATAATCGGCAAAAGAGCTAATGCTTAATCACGTAAAAATTCAAACAAGACATATCATGTGGTTATGCTCGTACGTTTGAATAGAATGTTTTAGGAAAAGAGATGTTGCCACGAGAGCAACTGGTGTCGTGAATTATTATTATTACCTAAATATTTTACTAGCAAAGGAACTTCGTCATACGCTCCATGTTTATTAAGGCATTATTATTATTTTTTCCATATTCATCTCATTGAGTTATAGGTAGATGTTGTAGTTACCTACGCATCTTCTTTTATTCAGGGAAAATTAATTATTCAGGGAATTTATTAAGACACTTGACAAAAACACCTTCGGATCGGAACCTTACATTAGGCAACAAACGTAACTCAACAAATACTTGCTTGCTTCTATTGCTTGCTTGCTAGAATATGAAGAATCAAATGAATGTAATAAAGGGCAAACCAGATGCTTCGTGTCTGGTCCTTTGATCCGCGGTGTTAATCTCAGGAACTACATCTATAAAGACCGAGCAGACAATGTTATTTGAAGTAGCAAAGTCATTAAGAATTTCCTCCTTGTTTTGTTAAGCTACTGGTGTTTGCTGCGTACTTATTTACTTAAAAGATTGTGTAGGCCCAGAAAGAGATAGGTAGCGGGATGAGCTGGACTCCTTCTTAAAGGATTGGCTCGCAACCGAGGTAGACCGGGGAAAGTAAAAGAAAGAGGGAAGGGAGGCCTGTTGTGGGACAACACTAGCTTATAAAAAAACCGGCCAAGTGCGTGTCGGACCACGCACAATGAAGGGTTCCGTAGTTGACTGTAATCCCAAAATTTTTTTTTTACGTGATATTTTTTTATGTAGTGTGTGTTTTGTGTTTTTTTTTTGTGTGATTTTTTTTTGTGTGTGATTTTTTTTTTATTTGACCTACAAATTATCAATTTTCGGACTTTTCCTTTACTTGTGCTGTAAAACCTTGCTTCTTGCAAAATTTCATTATTCTAGGTCAACGGGAAGTACCTTATAGGTTTTGATTTACTAGCGAGAATCAAAATATGTTGCATAAATGGCCGTATTTTTTTATTGTGTTGACTTAGAAGCTTGAGTTTTTAGGACTTCAAGGGAACAAAGATCTACGTATTTGTTATTAATTTCAACTTGATACCTCCACTCGTTCCTGAGAAAAAGGGTCTTGACATACTGACAGACAGACAACGAAATGATCCTATAAGGGTTCCGTTTTTTCCTTTTGTGGTACGGAACCCTAAAAAACAAAGATTGTGCACGCACAACATACGATACCTACATACTTACTCCTTTATTAGAAAAGACTAAAATGGCTTCTAAATATGCTTTCTTTCTCTTGATAGATAATCGAATTCTGTGTGAAATAATGAATGCCTACGCTACGTACTACGCGACGTGCTACGCGACGTGCTACTCGACGTGCTACGCTATGTGCTACGCGACGTGCTACGCTATGTGCTACGCTACTTGGCGCTGCGAGCGCCCTAAGTGCGCTTTCTTTAAACTACTAGTAGGTATTTCCGGTCGATATGGGGCGACGCTTGGGGAGGAGTGTGTCCAGCTGCGGGACGTCGTGCCGCTGTAATGATGATGATGCGGAGGCATACCTACTCGTATGAAGTTACTTCGTTCATCACAAAACCAAACGCCACTCACACACGATTAACTCTATTCCCAACTAATCGATGCCGTGCCCCTGCGCAATCATAATAATGTATCAGATCATAGCTAACTACTAGTAAATATTAGCTAAACGATTGCTGCGCAGCCGCCGGCACCGCCACATATGTCCTACTAACGCTCCTTATTATTTTGTTTGCACTTCTTATTAACTGTGGATTTAATTGTGGATAAGTATTTCTAAACTATTGCTGATCGATGTGGGAACTATTATAATTTAGGTGTTAAGTAAGATAATCTTTTAAAAAGTGGAACTTTTATCTTTATAAAAACCTTAAAATTATCTCAATAAACAAACTCTTGTTATTTACTGTTATAAATATTTAGGTACATCATAAGTGCTAAAGTCTCCCCTGTAAGTTTATGTCCTCCAATGTTGTGTGAATGTTTGTGTGTGTTTATGTACGGTTATGTACCTACACACAAATACTACGACAAGAGTTTTCGTCGCGTTTAGAAATAGTTTGCATTTTTCTGGAATGAGGATGAAACAAAAACCAGGGGAATAAAAACTTCAAAACTTTGTCAGAATTCAAACAAAATAAAACAAAGCCATGCAAAGTGGAAATCATACTTGGGAACTTATGTACGTGTACATATAGGTCATAACTTCATAAGTCATAACAGTAACCAATTAGTTTATGAAAATTACCAAAACTCTCACGACCGACAAGTGAAAGTAATTTACCGCCACACTCCGCTCGTGATACTCAACCAATCGGAAAATTTATTATTATTGTAACCGGGAGCAGGATACCCCGAAGTAAGGGCTGTGTCTGTTAACGGCCCTTATTTCGTGTTATTATTATTTTATTATTTCCAAATTCCTTACTTTTAAGGAATTTACCTTTTCATTACCTACGGACATAAAATATTGATGTGTGTGTGTGTGCATTAAAACTTTAGTCCTTTGAAACAACAATCACAAAAAATCAATGCGCTTAGTTCGGCCGTAGCCACAATGTAAACAATACAAACAGTTGGAAAATAGAAGATTTGAGTTCGAATCAAACTGCTATATGTGCCTTCTACGAAATAAACCGACCTAGACGACAGCTTGCATAGTTGCAGTCCGCATCATCTAATGAAACACATGTAAACAGGATGCAGCTAGTTCAACAGAAGCACCTTCAGCCGAGGAGCAGCACTTGTTCACGTCAATTGTCTCCATTAGACGCAGCCGCCCGCATCGTGCACGCAGGCGTGTAACGTGCAGTGAGGGACAAAGTAATTGTGGAAGTTGTGTGCGCGGCAATAAGGAAGCTCTAGAGACATGCTTTCACAAAAATAAACACAGATAGCATTTGCCACACATATTTAGCCTAACTTGTTTCTTTTTCGCTTTTCCAAACTTTTAATCCTACAATGAGAATGATTAAGACCGAAATCACAATTACTTATGTATATAAAAATCAATTGCTGTCCGTTAGTCTTGCTAAAGCTCAAAAACGGCTTATCCGACTTTTTTTTTCTTTTTTGGTTTGTTTGCTTCTAATACAGGGGTGGTTTAAAAAAAAAAAAAAAATTGACAGGACAAGGTCTGGCCAGCCAGTAAGTACTAAAATAAACAAGTTCTGTACGATTCTGTAAAATTCAAACAACAACTCGCATCTCACATCGCTATTCACTCGTCATCTCATCATCAATATACAGGGTTACTTGTAATTCGACGTATTCCTTACAGGACGTCATAGTAGGGTTAAAATGCAACAAATTAAGCTACCAAAATGTTCTACGAAATTCAATAGTTTTTGAGTTAGTCCAATTTTTAGTTTTTTTATGAAAAATACAATTCAAAAATGATTTACGGCGCGACATTACTGGAATTTAAGTTATTATCATAGCTAATGCCGTAGCAGATCTTTGTTAAAAATCAAAAGTTGAAAAATGCCTAAAACTTTGGCAAAGACAAGTAATTAAACATTTTATTTTTCGTAATTTATATTTTTCTTAGACAAAAATTACAAAAAAAATACTGAATTTCGGTAGAACATTTGGTGGCTTAATTTATTGCATTTAAACCCTACTACGACGTCCTGCAAGGAATACGACGAATTACAAGTAACCCTGTATATCTCTCAAAATCTTACAGTCAATTTAGTTAAACTAACTAACTAAATTCTAGCTAGTGTAAATTCGAATTAACAACCGAGTTTTTAGAATGCCAATCAAGAAACTCACAGCGGATTCAGATTCGAAGTTTAGAATGAGGTCTTACAGAATCACACGGCTGGCTTGGATAACAGATCATATACTTAATCTACAAATGCAAGCGCACTTCGTTTGACATAAAGATATCTATTATATCCTACATACCCCGATTTCGACCATACAATAGGGAGCGAGCCTATTGCCATCAACATATAATAGGGAACGAGCTTATTGCCATCAACGTATAATAGGGAGCGAGCCTATTTCCATCAACATAGTATAAGTAATAGGGAGCGAGCCTATTGCCATCAACATATAATAGGGATCGAGCTTATTGCCATCAACGTATAATAGGGAGCGAGCCTATTGCCATCAACATATAATAGGGAACGAGCTTATTGCCATCAACGTATAATATGGAGCGAGCCTATTGCCATCAACATATAATAGGGAGCGACCCTATTGCCATCAACATATAATAGGGAACGAGCTTATTGCCATCAACGTATAATAGGGAGCGAGCCTATTGCCATCAACATAGTATAAGTAATAGGGAGCGAGCCTATTGCCACCAACATATAATAGGGAGCGAGCCTATTGCCACCAACATAGCGGTACTGTAGCGCGTGGAGCATGTTCGCTGAAGCGAGAGTGGACTTTTATGTTATTATTCGATTGCGCATAGCATCGTTTTCCAGCAGCTTAAGAAAATTTACCAATCAACTGTTGAGGGTCGTTAGTGAGGATTGGAGCAGTCTGATCCACAGGTATTGGCTTGGAGTCCATCGGAGTGCCAACCGTGCGTCGGTAGATGATTGTTGTGGTGTTTTGTTTTATTGTTACTGAATCAGTAGCAATGGGGCAGAGTATCGCAATAGTTATCTATCGATTATTGATTACTGATGCTGATGTTACTTGATACTGATGATTTATTGTGATTTGATTTTATTGTATAGTCTGTTTTAGTGTTTTTTATTTTGTGACTGTATTGAATTTTATTGTATTTTATTTTGATGTTATATGGATTTTTATGTATTTTATTTTAATGATGAATTAATTTTATGTGTTTGTGATGTGTATTATGGGACTTGGTGCCTTATTAAATAAATAGTATAATAGGTAGCGAGCCTATTGCCATCAACATAGTTTAATAAATTATTCAAAGTTATTAAAACATTCTCTCCTCCAGTGGTGTGTGTGCGTTCCAAGAACAATGCGCGGGCGCAGCCTGCGAACTGAATCAATTGATTGTTTACTCAACGAGCTCCTCTATTCCACTTGAGAGCTGTAATTGCAAGCAGTTTATTGGTTGATTGAATTAGATACTGTTAGGGTTCTGGATGTTGTGATAAATCAAAGACCGGGTAAAAAACGAATGAACGTTGTATTTTTGACTGACTTCCAGGAGGTTCTCAATTTGTCTGAACTTACTTTTATTTTCAGTTTATTTTTCATGAACGTTTAAGACAATAGTTTTTCTAATTACAACAAGATAAAAAATGAGAAGAATATCAATCAAGAATAAGTTTCATGACAGACGTGGATTAACTTGACGTGGCAGTAATAAAATGCTTTCCCTACAGCCACGCCACTTCTACACAATGCTCCGATGAGCTACGCGATGCTACGACGACCTACGATGAGCTACGCGATGCTACGATGAGCAGGCTGTTCTACGCGAAGCAACACTGTTCTGCGCGACACTACGCGAAGCCACGTCGTGCTACGCTGTTCTACGCAGAGCCACGCAATGTTACGCTGTTTTACACGACGCTACGCTGTTCTAAGCTACGCTACGCAGAGCTAGAGATGCTACGCTGTTCTACGCAACGCTACGCAGAAATACGCAGAGATATGCGATGCTACGCAATTCTTTGGGACGCTACGCAATGCTTTGGAACTATACGCAGAGCTACGCGATGCGAAACGAAAAATCCGCTCGACCATTTCGCAGCACATTAAGTCAATCTCAACGAAACTGAACCCAATATCAACTCTATCCAGGTACACACTTCTTTTAACAACTTTATGAATCTATTTGACACAAACAAACTAAAGCGAAGTCAATAAAGATAAATATCTACCTCTCACCGAGCTCCCGCGCATCCGGGCCGTGTCCGGCACGTGTCCGCCACGTGTCCGGCGCGGCGACGACACGTATCAACTAATTACAGCCGAAACTAATTTAATACGAACATTATAGACCGGATGGAGTGACGTGTTGTGATCAGAACGAGGATATTATTGTACTACTCAAGTACCTGTTGTGATTATGAACATTGAACAGTGATCGAGGGTGAACTTAAAACAGTTATTGTTGGGATTTAGTCAAACTATGTGTCTGACGTTGTTAGCTCTGACATGCTTGGTTGGTGAATATTCGATAGAAATTAGGATTATATGTACTTATAACAAAGAATGATTGGCCTACTAGCCTTTCATTCTCTATTTATACGAAATAATTACATAGACTATATATATCGAACGTCTCATCTTGACCTCACCTCCAGCGCTTTTATAAGAGCACCAGTTGCGCCCCGCGGTTTCACCCGCGTAGACCGGGATAAAAAGTAGTTTAAGTGTTAATCCAGGGTATAAGTTATCTACCTACCAAATTTCATCCAAATCCGTCCAGCCACTTGAGCGTGAAGAAGTAACAAACAAACATACAAACACACATACTCAGAAACTTTCTCCTTTATAATATTAGTGTGATGACATTACATTAAAATTAGTGACTTTCGACTTTGACTCGAAACTACTCCCACCACGGAGCCATACAGCGATATACTAATTACAATCAAGTATGTCCTCGCTAGATTGTAAGTACTATATATTGTAAGTACATATTTATTTATTTATTTATTCAATTGGTCTTACGAGCTAACAGACATAACATCCAAAACGCTCATAAGATTAACCAACAATTCAATTGTGGCTACATACACTCGTCTCCTTATACAATAAATTTACTTAAAATAGCAATAATGCCCATGTCTATAAATAATAATAAAAATTAGATTACAACGAAGAATTAATATAGCAGCAGAATATAATGTCAGTTTAGTGTCAATTAATAGTGATTATAATATGTCATTTAAAATAATACGAAATTTATTATAGGTACAAATGTCCTAATCCATCGGCAAATAAGTCCAGTATATATATATCTATTGTAAAACAATTACGAGTTATTTTACCACATATGACAAAAACTCTCAGTAAATTGATAATTAACTACTAAGGTTGAAACGATGTCAGTACCTAACTGTCACTTTGGTGAAGCTTGAGGTCCACTCACCTACCTCACATATACCTGTAGCACAAGCCTATCAGGTTGTAATGAACTAAGTAACTACTTCTTCTATCGCTTAAACTTTTTGCCCTCAATTAAAACTCATATAATTACAGAGTATCAATCCCGACATAACGCTCGGGGGTAGGCAGAACCCCAGCCTCGTGTCAACAGCCGCGAAGTCAATATTTACTTGCAGTAATCGGTTTGGGAGTTCGGGAATCGAACCCGGGACAGCGTCTCTGGGGTATACAGTGTCCCCTGTTCATAGTGGGGTTGAAATCCAAGAGAGTAGAGAAATTAGTTGAGTTTAAAATAAGTATGTACAGTATCTACTTATTTTTCGCATCATAATCAGTTCAGCCGGAAGACGTCTACTGCTGGACATTGGGCTTGCCCAACTCCCCTTCCTATTCATGTATAAATTAGTGTAAGCTAATTAGTGTAAACCCTAAAACACATACTTACCTACTAAGTACCTACATACCCCATTTCTTCACACCTATAAATGGTTTTATTTTAAACGAATGAATGTTTTGTAGGTAAATGCTTTAACCACTAAGGGTGAATTCGACCAAACTTTTATCCCCAGCTGTCTTAATGTTCGAATGCATTTTGAATGTTTGACAGTTTCTCCATACGCAAAGTGTCAGTCGGCAATTTTATTCCACGAATAAAATATATCCAACATTGGTCAAATAATTAGCCTTCCGCGGAGCAAAGTTACAACCAGCATAACCTTCAGATGAACCTTCAGTTTTCGAGGGTTAAGTTAGTTTGGCATAACTTTACTCCGCATTTATTAATAAGGAGGCGAAAGCATTTACAATACATTTTTATTCCTTTCAAATAAAACGCACAGGTGTCACGTCACGGGCTTGAAGAAATCGATGAAAGGGTCAATTAAAAGGTTAAAGCTTAAAATTTTAAAAGCATAAAATAGCTATCTAGACTCCATGGTTGCACCGATTACTCAAGTTAGATACAACTCAAAAGTACCAGCTCCTGAATGCTATTTCGAGGAATGAAGCTTTCAGCAAATCATATCTACTTCTTTGTATAAACATGAAGTTGTAATCTTAGGCAGTCGACTTGTCGAATCTCGAAGAAGATCCCTTACTTACATTCTCAAACGAATAAATAAATTACACAGAAATAACTCTACTTCTTATAAGAAGGTAGCAACGACGAACAAACTAAAATACAATTTCCTACAGTACTTACTGAAAACTCCTGTCAACATCATTCATATTTGCTGTATGCGTATGTACCTACAATACACACCAACAGCTATGTATGTACCGTTATATACTCGCACATAACGGCTACATAAAGAGCAAACTTGTTTCAAAATCGATGTGTACGAAGGCTTTAGTGCGACGCGAAAGGGCGGTCGCGACTAAATTATTCACTAACCAAGCAACACTGAGCACCTATACCCTTCTCCTTCCAACCCAGGACAGTTATATATCACTGTCTCGCCTTCACTTTGTATAGTAGGTATTGCGCTTTCGGCCGCCACCTACAGTGGTCTCTGTCTGTCTCGCGGGTGATTGGTATGCGTGTCTCGTTCGCTCTCATTAGGTTAGTCTCGCGGACGTGTTTGCTCGACGCTTGGCAGTCGCGCTTTGTATGGCACTGCGCAGAGTAGGCGATAAGAACAGAGATGGTCCACAGTAACTGAACCACCAACGCGATGACCAAACAGAGTGACTCCGTTACGTCTACGTAGTCGTTTTAGATGATTGTGTTTTCTTTGTTTGTAAAAGATTCTTGATCAAGTATGTATGAAAAGTTATATCGATTTTTGCTATCCCACTCCTGGGTAATGGCCTCCCTCCCTGTCCCACTCCTGGGTAAAGGCCTCCCTCCCTGTCCCACTCCTGGGTAAAGGCCTCCCTCCCTGTCCCACTCCTGGGCAAATGCCTCCCTCCACTCCACCGTTTGCGAGCCCGCATGTCCTCCTTCCAGTTTTGGCTGAATCTGTCCAGTTCATCCCGCCATCTCCTACGTGTCCTGATTTTTGTTTTTTAATGAAAAAATAAAAAGTAAACCTGCACCCTAATTGCGTAACACAGTACAAATCGGAGTTGGTTTCATTTTGAAACAAATTGCTAATCCATTGCTTCATATGTTCGAAACATTGGTCTCCTCGACAACGTAAATAACGCAATGAATGTTGTTGAACTGTCAAAATGAAACCAACTCCGATTGATAATGTGTTACGCAATTAGGGTGCTGATTGTAATAAGATTTTCAAAACTAAACAGAAAAATTGACAGAAACCAAAAAAAATGTCGAAAATACTTTTGAGTCAATAAGAAGTTGTTTTTAAGCCACAAAATTAATCGTTGGTGTAGTGGTCGCAAGCGCTGCTGCTGAGCATGAGCTCTGGGGTTTGATTCCCGGGTTGGGGAAAGTGTTATTGCGTTTTTACATCAGGAATCTTTCAGTATATTTCAGGAGTTGTGCCCGATAGATGGCAATAGGCTCGCCCCATATTACATGGAACTTAAACATAGCTGACGAAATGTGGGCGTTGTACCTACATACGTACAACCTAACTCTTCGGGGATTACAGCCGTGCTGTTATGTTATGTAAATAAATTATACGGGTTTTTGGTAAACAGGATATACAGCTGTCAGTCATCCATGATATTGAAAAGCTTGAAAAGCGTAGCGATTGGTAACAAACTCGCCGCTCGAGGTCAAGTGCTCGAGTGGCTGCTACGTGCTACGTGCTACGTGCTACGAGCGTAGCGCTACGTTTGCGACGAAACCGCTACATCACTTTAATATTGGCTACGAATCTATTTGTCTAACAGGGGTAGTTGTTACTCTATAGTAGACTATAGATTTTATAATAATAATTATTATTATAGTATAGATACTATAATAATTATTATTATTATAAAAAGGTAAAATTTGTTTTTCTGTAAGTTTTTATACAGTATGAGGTAATCTCCGGAACTAATGATTAAATTTAAAAAAAATTGTTACTTGTAAGAAAGCTACATTATTTCTGAATGCTATAGGCTATAAGTTATATTTATGTCATGCATATTAGCCGAGCTCTCACAATTCTTGTAAAAATTACGCGCGGACGCAGTATCCTGCAAAAGCTATTTGTGTAATATTTTCGATCTTTTTAACCGACAAAGAAAACTGTGTATTATCAAGGAAACAGCCCACGATAATAAGTTCATCTTATGGTTCAAGTAATCTTACTTTCCTTCCTCCAAAATCTTTCTCAAAAAATTCAAATTCCGCTTCAAACCGTTTGTCTTCTTACCACCATTATTTTCTTAAACATCAATCAGAATAATTACACAAATATGTTCACCCCAGCCTCTCACCGAGGGGGACAGGCAGAGCTTTGATTTCATAGTATTTCTAGGTATGCTGGGTACCTACTTCAGTGCCCAATATAAAAATAGTACGATGTCAAAGCGAGTGGCTGGTAACGAGGGCCTTCGAGTGTGCTTACTCCCCTCGGGACTCGAGTCGTGAACATATGAATAAACAGCGTTTTTGTGCGTATAGCGCTTCATACAAAGGTATGATTAAATTTAATTACTGCGCGACATTTAAATAAAAGAATTTACGATAATATTTCCATCTGCTAGGCAACTATGTTGGGGTCAGCTTCCAGTCTAACCGGATGCAGCTGAATACCAGTATTTTACGTGGAGCGACTGCCTATCTGCCCTCCACAACCCAGTAACTGGGTAATACGATACGACTGGTTGTCAGACTTTCGTGCTTCTGACGACCCGGAACGACTGTCAAAGATCCACGAATGGCAGCCGGGACCAACGGCTTAACGTGCTTTCCGAGGCACGGAGGAGTCTCGGTATGTAAAGATGGTCACCCATCCACGGACCAACCCCGGCAAGCGTAGCTTAACCTGATGGATCGACCCGTGCGGCTGTTATTACTTAGCCACGAGCTCTTCCGAGATTTACTTGCGAGTATCAAAATATGTCGCTTATATGGCCGTATTTTTTTATTGCGTTGACTTAGGAGCTTAATTTTTTTGAACTCCAAGAAACCAAGACTTACGTATTTGATATTAATTTCAACTTGATACCTACACGCGTTCCTGAGAAAAAGGATCTAGACAAGGATGTCAAGATCCTTTTTCTGTCAGTCGACAGACAGACAGACGGACAACGAAATAAGTGATCATTTAGTGGTTCCGTTATTCCTTTTGAGGTACGGAACCCTAAAAATTGGTCCTTGTGCTACACTTTCCCATTAACTCAACAGGCCTATACACCTGAAAAAGATAGCTGATCGGCTACGATACGACTGGTTGTCAGACTTTCGTGCTTCTGACGACCCGGAACGACTGTCAAAGATCCACGAATGGCAGCCGGGACCAACGGCTTAACGTGCTTTCCGAGGCACGGAGGAGTCTCGGTATGTAAAGATGGTCACCCATCCCTGGACTAACCCCGGCAAGCGTAGCATAACCGATGGATCGACCCGTGCGGCTGTTATTACTGAGCCACGAGTCCCTCTAATATTTAACAAAGAATATTAGACAAAACTGATGGTACGTAATTTAAAAAGATTTAAGATCAACCAAATTCCCGATCGGATACTTTTTTAATAAATCGCAGTAAATTATATCCCCAATGTCGTTTAGTGTCGTATTCTATCTTTTACCTAAGGGTATAAATTCTAAGCTCTCCTGCGGACCTGGTAGACCTAGTCAGCCATGTTTAAACAAGATAGGTAGTCAGTTGTTTTTCTTAAGAAATGATACGATAATAGCTTGTACCTATGCAAATAATCGAAGTGGCGGTGCTTGGGGGAGGCCTATGCCCAGCAGTGGACGTCTTTCGACTGCAATGATGATGATGCCAATAATGACCTTCTGCTTACATCTGCAGGTGTAAACTAAGTCCTCCTAACTATTAATGCTACCTCGATCAATTAAGTACAGACAATATTTATGAAGCGAGCTCTCAATCCTTTGAGCTCGCAGTATCGAAGCAGTACTTAGGAATGTATGTATCCGCGAGTCGAGAGCAATCGACACATGTGTCGATTGCTCTCGACACGGGTACATGCAAACACGTAGGCGAACGATACAGTTACAGGAATAGAGAGAGACGCAAGTGTTGGAGATAGGTAGTAATAGATTTGCGATACGAGACACGGTGCCGGTTTGGAATGCACTTTATGAATTCTGTTGCTGCTGGTATCGGACCGAGGTAGGTGCTTGCCAAAAAGGTACCTACATAAGTAACTGTTCACCTGTGCGATACCTACTTAGGTACTGTTTCATCCTTTTTACACACATTCGAAGACTATACTGACTATACTAAGAAATCTATTCATTGTTTAAAGTTTAGATGCGTAGGTACCTATTGCTTACAACAGCTAAAAGGAATTTGAAATTGGATTCCAGAGTCAGAAAAACCACAGGTAAAAGTAAAATGCTTGGTTTTAGCGTCTATGAATATAAGTACTTAAGTGCCTACCTAGCGTAGCTAGACAATATACTTAATGCGAAGCCAGCACGAGCGCGTTTCAATGAAACCGTGTTTATACTAAGACTCGTTTATATTATAATAATCACAATCAGGCGCCCGTCCGCGTCGTTTGCATGTCAAAGCGAGCTTCAGCCGCGCGCGCTTCCGCTCACTGTTCATGTCTGTTATTATAATGTAATGCATTATGTATGCAGCTGGGAGTTATGGAGTTTGTGGGGTAAACGGAACTAGTTAGGAAGGTGAGGATTATGATGGTAGTTTGGCTTGGAGTATTTAAGTTTTATGAGAGTGTAGGATAGAGGTGTGGTGGTGTTTCGCCGAGCTTCGAAGGCTTAGTTCTTCTCTTCTGATTTAAAAGTGTCCGTGGAGTTTCTTGTCCATTCTTCTCCATAGGTACCTACTGCGCTTTGGAATGGGCTAGCTAGCCTAGCTTCATCTTTCTGACTGACCGACCCCTTGAGTCCTTGACAATTCAAAAGTGCCTGTAATTGGTTTATTTGAAATAAATGCTATGAGTTTTGAGTTTCATGCACAGAGAATTTGAAATGTGTGACGCTTGGAGTCCGCGGAGGTAGCACTGCTCCGTTTCCCTCACTCGTCAGTTTATTTAATTCGTCTGTTTCGCAGCGAAACTGGCGAATTAAATAAAGTGACCAGTGAGGCAACCTGACCAGTAATTAGCGAACTGGTGTCGCGTCTTATTTCTCCCATTCCGTCACTTTGCACACCATAAGAAAATTCATTCATTCAAATACATTCAAATGAAAGCCATAAAGCTTAAAGCCAGATAGATCGTGTAAATAAGATTTCAACTCTTCTCTATTCAGTCCAATCTCAAATTATTCTCAAAAATCCATTCAAACATCAAACCAGCCCTCCTAAAACCTATCTTAGGTGAGTAATTAAAAGCAAACCCTACACATAGGTACTCACAAACAATTCCTAAGAATAGAAGAAGGGTGACAACACCGTTTGACGGCGGTTCTCTTTCAATTTGTGCGACACTCGTCGCGGCAATAAAATAAAAATAATGGCTTCCTGTCCACAGAGGACGATTCAATTAAGTAAATCCTTTAATAAGCAAATAAGCAGAAGTCGATGGCGGAGATCAAAGCCCTCTCGATGCCACTCGCGCCGACCCTCGCAGTGCAAGTGGGCTGCCTCGGATCGGGCGCGTGATGTTGAACATGGCTTTCTATTCAGAGGTTATTCAGAGATTTCTTATTCGGACAGCTAGACTAACGTGGTGCGTGGACCGTGCTCACCATTCGCACAGCTAGACTAACGTGCCGCGTGGACCGTGCTCACCACAGAATAGATGAAGAGGTACTCACCATTTGCACAGCTAGACTAACGTGCCGCGTGGACCGTGCTTACTACTGAACAGATGAAGAGGTGCTCACCATTCGGACAGCTAGACTAACGTGCCGCGTGGACCGTGATCACCATTGATGAATGGTGAATCAATTTCTTTGCCATCCGTAGTGCAAGAATATTTTTACCTTGAATGAGAATGTTGTCACTGTTGTGTTGTGTGGTGTATAAACTTACGAGTCTACTCACCAATAGGTATGTTTCGCCCGTATGTAGTAATCGTTCCTTAAGTAAGCAGCCTCTATCACAATATAGGTAGGGTGGGTGAGTGGGTGGGTAGCCTCTCGTAGGTCTGTACCATAAATCCAGCCAAACTAAATCACAGATCGCGAGTGCCCATTTCGCAGCTGTCATGTTACAACGGTATGATCGAGAGCGCGCTATCTCCATCAGATGTCTTGCTGACAGCCTGCCCCTCCTCCCCTCCCTCCCTCGTATACACATCGCATCGCTACCTCACACCCCTCGTTTCAAGTAATCGCGATCTGATCGCGCCTTCAAAGCAATTCACCGTCAGATAGACGATGTACTTGCAAGGTGGGTCGATTATCCACGTGATATTCAAGAGGTTAGGTCCTGTGAGGTCCTGTGTGGCATTGTTATTTGTGTCAAGTCAATGAAGATGTAATGATTTAATCATTGAGAGTACCTATATTATGCCTAATTTGTATAATTTGCCCTTCAAGCCGAAAAAGATATTGTTTGTTGGACTGATGAGCCCAACAAACAATATCATGTTGTCCATGTACCATACATTCCAACTGTAAATGTAATTTCACAGACTTCTTGTAGGTTTTCCTGTAATCTAAAGGTAAAGAACTATATTCTAAATTTTTTTGGAAAATTTTAAGGTCAGTAGTTTCGGAGATAAGGCGGGGAATGGTCAATTTTCATCTATTTTCTTAAATAACTCTAAAACAGTTTATTTTAAAAATATACAAAAAAATATATTTGAGTCCCTCATAGTAAGCCCTAATTTGATATTTCACTCGGTATAGTTTGCAAAACTTTTATTTTTTATTTTCTTATTTGCCCCCCATTTATTTATTTAACTTTAATTAACACGGTTAAAAACTAATTACAATAATTAAAGACCGAGATACACACACAAAAAAGAAAACGTGAACATATAAAACAATAAAACTTAGCAATAGGTACGTACTTTAATGAATCCCTCTCACAGTACTTCTGACATGCCAATATTATCTTCGTCTATTCATCCGCAAACAGATCGTTTGTTGGAATAGAATCCAAAAGATCATTAAGTGCGGCCATAGTGCGAGGTACTGTCGCACGCGCAACGGTGCGACATGGGGGTACAGCAAACAGCCTGTGCTTTCTGCCACGGCAATAATTGTCTGAGACGAAGAAGCAAGCCTGCACAACATGCAGATCAGTGCCACGGAGCGTCTTGTAGGCTACGTCGCGCTGATTTCGTGCTCGCCTTACCGCTAATGAGTTATATCCGAGGCAACCCAATAGAAATCTTGTCGGATAGAGGTAAGGATAATAACCGTGTTTCCGCTAATATAAAAACCTAAGGAACGCTTTTTGTACCTTTTCCAGTAAAAGCGCGTAGGTACGTTCGTGTGGATTCCACACGCAGGAGCTGGATTCTAATTTGCTACGTACAAGTGCATTAAAAACAATTTGAACGGCATGTATGGTGCGAAAATCGCGGCAATTATACCATACCCCTGTATGTAGGTAATGTTAGGTTCAAAACCACCTTTGGAGCGTAGGCTGGAAATATGTAACCAGAATTTACGGGGCGTAACTTTGATTTTATTCTCTAGATGTCTCATATACGAGGAATATGCTACAGATGCATATATTCAAAATTCATTTACATACTTACTTTACCCATTCGTGTTTGGGTCACAGAAATTCATATGTGTGTGTTTAATTTCAACTTAATCGGTCCATTAGATTCGGAGCAAATTGGCTGTGACAGACGGACAGACAGACACACGAGTGATCCTATAAGGGTTCCGTTTTTTCATTTTGAAGTACGGAACCCTAAAAACGATCAACATGTCGACCATTGAAGTCGTTCTGATGCAGTAGATGAAATCTGAGATAGAACTAGCACTGCCACCAACTGCATCAGGCGACTTAAAAAGTGATCTTGTTTGAAATATTTAGTTGCAGTCGAGTTTTTGGAACAAAGTTCCTTATCGGACGGTATGAACTTGGCGGTCATGTTTTTTGAGGTCGCTGAAAACGATAACGAGGTCAAAATGAAAATCCAAGATGGCGGCTGGAATAATTTTCTAATTTTCCGTCATAGGTGTCATTTTCATGGTTTTTAAGGTCGCTGATAACGAGGTCAAAATGAAAATCCAAGATGACGGCTGCGAAAATTTTCAAATTTTTCGTCATGGGTGTCATTTTCATTGTTTTTCAGGTTGCTGAAAGCGATAATGAGGTAAAAATTAAAATACAAGATGGCGACTGAGAATTTTTTTAAATTTTCCGTCATGGGTGTCGATTTAGTGGTTTTCGAGGGCGCTGAAAATGATAATGAGGTCAAAATGAAAATCCAAGATGGCGGCTTCGAAAATTTCCAAATTTTCCGTCATGGGTGTCATTCCATGGCAGCAAATATGACATATGCATATATAGCATATTTGCTGGAAATCGAAATTGTGAGCTCCCTAGGAAACCATGGAAACGACACCATATTATTATTTTTCCTCATATTATTAATAGGAACTTCGTTCCAACCGAGTGTTCCACGACACTCACGCATTTTTTTTCTTATTTAAGGTTGAAACACAGGTTTTCATAAACCTAGATCAGGCATCTGCCTGACCTACATCTGTAGATCTCTACATTACAGTTAGAATTAAATTTTCCTCGATTGTAATTATTTTAAATCTTATTTTTACTTTATACTTCACTAAATTTTATTTTATTTCTTTATTTTATTTTATTGTCGACATGTTGATAGAAATGATGAAAATGATGTAATAGGGCGATCTTACTTGATTGTCCAAGTTTTGTTGCTCACCGAATGCAAACGCGGAAACTGCCGAATGCTGCTGCTGCCGCTTTATTCTCTAGACCTCACTAGTGAATCGCTTCACAGAAGGTACCTACCACTTCAGGGAAGACGGCGTTCAGTGGTCACGTGCTGCCCCTTGCATATTTTTGCATATAATTATGCAAAAATGTGCAAGGGGCAGGGGGGGGAACCTAATGGTTTCGGGGAGACCCCTTTACAGTCTCCCCAAAGATGTGCCCTAACAGGCGTTGCACAGAGGGGGTTCCGGATCGGTCTTTTGAGAGGGAAGGTACCCCTTTCATGTGCAGATGGTGACCACCGGGGTGGTTTTCGTGAGGTAAAAATCCCACACTCCCCGGTCTTTTCCCCAAAGCCCGGGCGCCTTTTGAAGGTTTCCCTCCAAAAACAAACCTACCACTCATACTCTCTTACCTACACAATAAGTAGAAACATTTTTTTTAGGTCATGAGTATGACTTTATATCCGCTAGTGAGCGCCATATCCTCTATTAATAAATGAGCAATATTTGTATAAATATACCTATATAGGTAGGTACTTAATATATATTTGTTATCACGTTCTCGAAAACGGTTCTAACAATTTCGATGAAAGTTGCCTAATTTACCTATGTCTAATTTATGGCAAAATTCGTTTTCTCTATTTTCACCCGAGCAGAGCTCGGTCGCCCAGGTGGGTACTTACTTCAATTTAATGTGACTTCACATAGCCTACCTATAACCAGCGGACAATAGGCTAGTTGCCAGTTTTTAGGAAAACGATTAAAAATATTCCTTGTGGTCTATAGTTTCTTAAAACATGAACATTTCATCAAAATACTAACAATAACAATACAATTTTTTCATTTATAAAACTCAATTTAATTTTCGTAGTCAAAACGGGGCACACAGTAATGGCGGCTCGAAGGATGCCATCATCCTTATAGGCTTATATGTTCCACCAACACTCAAACCAGCGCCGCCGGTTAGGTTTTTGTCAAACTTCCTAAGGAAAGAACTGATTAACTAAACAGCCGCTTTCAGTGAACTGATTAACTAAACAGCCGCTTTCAGTGAACTGATTAACTAAACAGCCGCTTTCAGTGAACTGATTAACTAAACAGCCGCTTTCAGTGAACTGATTAACTAAACAGCCGCTTTCAGTGAACTGATTAACTAAACAGCCGCTTTCAGTGAACTGATTAACTAAACAGCCGCTTTCAGTGAACTTCGCCCTTAGTCGTCAAATCTATGACAGAAGGGCTCTAACAAATAATCAGTTTTACCACCCTCTAATTTTGGATTTCCCCTTTAAATTCAATTCAATTTATTTATTCAAATAGGTAATCATGACTCATTTGTTAAAAAAAACTTATCCTATATTAGTAATTAAGATATCATTATCTTAATTACTACTAAAGGATAAGTTTTGAAATAATCGATTAAGTATTTGAATCGATATCGAACATCATAGATCATACTCATCATCATTGATGAGTATGATCTATGATATGATTATTTATTTAAAAGTTTTTTTTTTTACTAATTAACGAATCAAAAAAACTGTCGAATTTCAAAATAAAGAAGTGATGACAGTGATCTAAATATCTAAAACACGGAACGGACACACAATTAGCTCGTTTTTCAAAACGTGACATTTTTCAAAACGTGACATTTAATTTTTCGTTTTGATATTTCTTAAAATCATATATTTCAATCATATTTTTTTCTGAATTTATAAACATGCGAATGCTACTTACTTTTTCTAAACAAATTAGGGGAAAATATCTTGAGGTGGGAACCCTGAAACAATGTTATTTTGTTAAAGTGACACGACTGAAAGTGAGACGTGTCGCGCTCTGATTGGCGTTCAATGTTACACAAATAATAATAATAATAACCCCACCGCCGTATCTCTACGTTGACGTCGTGGTGGGGCTTGCGCGCTCCGAACTCTGGGTCTGTGCCGATGGAGTTTACTTTGCCGAAACAGGTCTAGGGTGACGAGCCAGACCAAGAGAGATACGTGAACCCGCAGGGCAGCATGGGGCGAGCTGTTGGGCAGTAGCGACCCCACGGACCCTATTTCCCGGGAGAAGTCTTGTTCTTCACCTCTGGCTTGCCTTTATTGGCCGGCTGGAGTGAACACTGACGGGAACAGAGCTCCCACCTCATTCTTGTCTTTATTGGCTGGCTTGAGTGGAGACTCGCAAGAGCAAACGTGCTCGGAGGAAGGAAGTATTCCAGTAAGTGCTTGTAGGGATCTTGACCATCTTCCGGGCTCTGGGATTGTTCTGAGAGCCGTGGAATACCTCTCCACTCCTCAAGCACCTCAGGACATGTTGCCCCTTGTCGCTACGTCACTATGTGCTAGCAAATTCATAGGCCCATTGTGTTTTGTTTCCATGTTCTGCAATAGTCCTGCACCAACCGGGGGTTGTCCGTGGGTGCACTTGCATAGTGTATACAGGGATAATCATCGGCTGGTGCCTCCTCGTCATTTAAAATCGTCTAAGGGGCCTCTGCGAGTTGGCTTCGGCCCCTCGTACGCCTTCCAAAGGTCCGGGACCCCAGGGTCCCGAGATAAGCCAAAAATAATAATAATAAGCGACCGGACCAAGGTGTGGCTGACACGCACCCACCGGATGATGACGCCATGTGTTCATTCTGGCGAAGCATTTGGTCGGTGCCTGTCAATCACACCGAAGGTGATTGGACTAGGGAGGTCGAGCGAACGTGCGATCAAATACCACAAATGGGGGCACTTACCATCAGCCCCCAAGATGTAGCTCGTGCAGTCCGTCCGTTACCTAACTGGAAATCTCCAGGGCCGGACGGGCTGCACAACTTTTGGATAAAATGGTTCCAAAGGTCGCATGCCCGCTTGGCATCCCAGTTCCAGTCAGCCTTACAGTCAGGGTCGCTGCCCCAGTTCCTAACGACACGAATAACCTACCTGCTCCATAAGACAGGCAGTACTGCGGAACCCAGAAATTATAGTCCGATCACTTGTCTACCGACGGTCTAAGTTCTTACATCCATTTTGAGAGCTAAAATTAACAAACACAGACACCAACTCCATCATGTCTGCCTCTCGAAATGGATGTAGGAATGGGTCCCGCGGTCCTAAAGAGCTACTCCTCATTGATATGGCCATAAGCCAACAGGTTCGTCGTTCCCGAAAGGATCTATCGACATGTTGGGTAGATTATAAGAAGGCCTATGGCTCGGTGCCACATACATGGCTCATGAGAGTGCTGGAGTTGTATAAAGTAGATGCAACTCTGCGCACCTTCCTGATGTCGTGTATGGGGCAGTGGAGGACGGTCCTTCGCTATCCAGGATGTCGACATATCCAGAGGAATAGCGAACCGATAAGGATCAAGCGAGGTACCTATATTTCAGGGCGACAGTTTGAGTCCACTTTGGTTCTGCTTAGCCTTGAATCCTCTAAGCACACTGCTGGAGGATTCAGGTCTAGGCTATCGATTGAGGAGAGGTGGTCATGTTATATCTCACCTCCTTTACATGGATGACTTGAAACTCTTTGCCCCCAACAACTTGCATCTGATGGAGCTACTGAAGGTAACCGAAACTTTCAGTAGCGGCTTCAGGATGGAATTTGGTGTGGACAAATGTGCGGTCATGCATGTAAAGCGAGGGGAGATTGTGGAATCCGTGAGAACCCAACTCTCAGATTCCATACACCTAAGATCCCTGTCCTCACTTGAAGCTTACAAGTATTTGGGTATGTCGGAAGCGTTAGGCATCAATGCTGCTGACATGAAACATTTGTTGAGGGAGCGCTTCTTTGGCCGCCTGAATAAAGTATTAAATAGTCTTTTATCAGGCGGAAACAAGGTGCGTGCCTTCAACGGTTGGGTCATGCCAGTTTTGATGTACTCTTTCGGCATACTTTAATGGACTCAAACGGAACTTGACGCCCTGGATAGGAGGGTCCGTACACTGCTGACTGCAAACCGGATGCATCACCCACGTTCATCGGTGATGAGACTGTATATCCCACGGAAGTGCGGAGGTCGAGGCTTCTTAAATGCTAAGACCCTGCACAACCGTGAGGTATGCAGTCTAAGGGAATACTTCCTAGCAGCCGACGTGGGGATGCACCGGGATGTGGTTTCAGTAGACAAGGGCCTCACCTCGCTCTCCTTAGCTAACGAGAACTGGCGCAAACCTATGGTATTACCTAGATACTAATGACCGCAGGGAGATATGGCAGAGCAAAGAGCTTCACGGGCGTTTTTACCGGGTCCTGCATGGGCCCGATGTAGACCTCTTAGCGTCCGTATCCTGGTTGCGATTCGGTGATCTCTTTGGGGAAACCGAAGGTTTTGTCTTTGCGATTATGGATGAAGTTATGATGACGAACAACTACCGGAAATATATTGTGAAGGACGGCACGGTTGACATCTGTCGGGCATGCCACCGTCCGGGGGAATCAATCCGTCACATTATTTCTGGCTGTTCTCGTCTGGCTAACGGAGACTACTTGCATAGGCACAACCTTGTAGCCAGGATTATCCACCAGCAACTTGCTCTGAAATACAGTCTTGTGGAATCGGAAGTACCGTACTATAGGTATGTGCCCAACCCAGTTCTCGAAAATGGCAATATCACGTTGTATTGGGATCGATCTATCATCACTGACAGGACTATTGTTGCCAATAAGCCAGATATAGTGGTGATAGATCGATTAGAGCGTCGCACAATGATTATTGATATAGCGGTCCCGCATGACGAGAACCTCGTGAAAGCTGAAAAAGAAAAGCAGATCAAGTATCTTGACCTGGCTCACGAGGTTGTCGACATGTGGGATGTGGATACAGCAATCGTTGTGCCGATAGTCGTGACGCCCAATGGCATAATAGCCAAGAGCCTCGATCAATACCTGAGGAGGCTCTCGTTAGGCAGCTGGATCAAAGGCTTGATTCAGAAAGCGGTACTTCTGGACACGGCGCGTATCGTTAGGAGGTTCCTCTCTCAGCAGCCCTGACCACCGGTAGCTTGGACCCTGTTCCCGATACCGGTGGGCTACTATTTTTTATATTTTTAAATGTTTTTATATTATAATATTTAAACATATAATTTATATGTATATAATACTGAAATAAAGGAAATAATAATAATAAAAACGTTTATTTTCTCCACCACATAATGAAAACTTACTACAAAATACATAATTTGTGTATACAAAAATACATTGATGTTGTGGAGACTGGAGCCTGTACTAGGAAAAATATAAACAAAAATTAAAAAAATATGAAATTCATGTTCTCACTTTGCACAGGGCAACGTCTGTCGGGTCAGCTGGTATAATATTTAATTGATTCGTACAATTTAGAGCAGAACATACTTGCAAGCGCCCTCTATGCAATTTTAACATGAGCGCGAATTCTCACTAGAGGGCGCTATTCTTGGTCCTCGTTTGTAGCTATTCTAGCGCCATCTTTTTTTTAAATCTTTTGTTCAAAGGAGCAGTACTTACAAATTGGAAACTAATGGTTGCATATTAGAAAATCAAAACTTTCCTGAGCAAATTTCAAAAGAACAACGTACAAATCAACAAAGTTTAAAATAACGATGGTCATTTGATCAAAAGTTTAGCTGGCCAATTTCTGGAATATCAATGTTTAAATTATTTATTACACTATTGACCAAATCGTTTAAAGGTCAAAATGGATTACTGGATAAGTGTTTAAATTGAAACCTTAACCCTGGACGGTCGACGTCAGGGGCAGCTCGAGGTTCGGTCCCTTTAAACCCTGCAGACAGAAATAGGAGCCCCGCGCAGCGGGGCTCCGTCGAACTGCTGACGGAAACGTGTGTTCCTCTGTGGCCGGACCACAGTTTAGTACTCAGATGCTATAGTTCGAAATAATACCTACCTAAAGTCTACCTTCATCGGAATATATATATATTTTTAGTACCTCAAGAGATATCTTTTTAATTAACAATTTATGTGGTCCGGCCTCCAGGCAGTGCTCTCTGGCCGCGCCACATCAAATTAAATAGAGTATAATGAACTATTAATAAATCAATATCCCGAAAAAAACTACCTAAAGAGTACCTTGCATACGACAAATATGGTCCAATAAACCCCTTTAGTTAAGGAGTTATTGGTCGTAGAGTGTGGTCCGGCTGGAAGGTATACTCTGCAGCAAGTCAATTTTGCAATACTTAATATTAACTATCCATAAATCAGTTTCAATAATAGTACCCTTTCTCTACTATTCGTTGATATTTTTTTCTCTCAAGAAACTATTCATTTTGATTAATTAACCTTTAAAATATGTGGCGCGGCTAGAGAGGATTACTTTCAGCAAAAATAACGAAATATGCTTTATTTATTTATGCCATCGAAAACTGCATAATAAGTACTTTATCAAAAGACCTGGACTTTGTCTCTAAACTTTTATTTGTATTACCCACAATGATTTTGAAAAAGGTGCACTTTTTGGTTTTTGTTTACCTATCTACCTTAGAATAGTTAGTAAATTTGACGAAGTAAATGAAAATTTTGGTTTAAAATAAACAATAAAAAATTTGTGGAGCTTTGTGTATATTTGAACGCCCTCCAATATTTTGTTAGCAATTTGTATTACAAGTTAATAGGATATGCGTTACAATGTTAGCAGAATGTGCAGGCGTTATTACAATAGTTTACGTACGGGGGTAGTTTGTTATTATTTTATCATCATAGCTTGAATATATTTTTACTTTAGTAGTTTGTTTCTATTCCTTTGTATCGGCCATTATAACCGCTAAAATGAGTGAAAACAAGAAAAAACGCGGAAAAGTGCTATCAGTTTCCCTTGATGAACAAAAATCAGAGTTCGTGAGATATGAAGACCAACTAAAAGATAAAGATTTGCTGCCACCACCATCAAGTAAGATTTTTCTTGATATTCGCAAAAACTTGTCATGTCGAATGAGCGTGAAAGCTATTTATCTTTCTTTAAAAAAGAATTTTGATTATTTCTTCAATAATACAGTGAAACAGAGGTCTTCTCCAGAATATGACGATAATTTGTCATCTGAAGAGTTTGATTCACCAAAATCTTCAGTACAAGATAAATATGCCGTTGAGAATTTTGAAATATCATTATCCGATTGGCAAAATATAAAACCAGTCACTAGCTATTGTTCGCGAACAGATAAAGATAGACCATCAGTAACACGGCACAAGAAGACAGTTTTACCTCAACATAAGTGGACAAACGTTATGAGTGAGATTTTATGGAAGGAAACAAAGCGAGAATGTACTTGGATATTTAAACGCAGTTCAGCTGTTGATTACAATATTCGATTCAGTGGTTATTGTAAGCAATGTGGAGCTAAAATTAGAGCGGAGTCAACAGAAGCGTCAGAAACTCATGCTAAAATCAAATGTATTATTGAGGTAGGTGATTTAAATATTGTGCATGATCCAAAGATAAAAAATAAATTGACTAAAAAGAAAAAAGAAGAGCTGTCTGAAAAACTGATTAATGAACATGCAATCGTAATTCGGAACAAAATAGTGAACAAAGTCATGAACGAAGATGACACCTATGAGCCACCATTTGTACCATCATTAAAGGCATTGCAGAATATAAGGCACCGATCTAAACACGAAGCTTATTTGGACAAGAATGTTGTACTTTCATTATGGATTATGGGTAGTACTTTATACAAGAATGTGATTCGATTATTTTGTGTTTTGCCTTTCATTTTATATTATTGGACGGATCTACAAGAAAAATATTATTGTCACCTTGTCAATTGTAATAAAAGAATAAAGCTCAGTATTGACGCTACAGGGTCCATATTTAAAAAAATAAATCCTCCTAGAGATCCTGCACAAATATATGTGGCTAAGCACATTTTTCTTTACGTGGCTGTATTACAAACAGGAAATTCTTGTGTGCCGGTAACTCAAATGATAACTGATTTGCATACGTTAGAAAATATTTACAAATGGCTCAAACAATGGATAGGCACCAAGAAAACTCCTGATGAAGTAGTTTGCGATGATTCGGCAGCATTAGTTGGAGCAATCATTAAAGCTTTTACTGACTTTGAATCTACCAAGGATTATATTGCATATTGTTTTGATGTCCTAATGAAAAAAGAAAAAATAAAAACAAATCATTGCCTTATTCGCTTGGACACGTCGCATTTTGTGAAAACACTTTATAATTACCAATGTTTTAAATACGTTGACGAAAGGGTTATGAAATTTTATATAAAATATATTTGCAAAATCAAAGATTCTTCATCGTTCGGCGAAATCAAATTGATAATGGAAAATCTTATTGTTATTGCACTTAATAGATACACAGGAAAAGATTCTAACGGCCATCCTACATTATGTAACCAAAGCTTACAGAAGTTGCTACAGACAGACACAGATAATACAAATAGAGAAAACGAAGATGATGATGAGGTCAGGGTGAATGAGGAAGTAAATACAATTATTAACGACCTACTCAACTCAGAAGAAATTGAAAATGTTACCTCAGACTTTATGAAAGAATTCACCATGAAAGTTGACAAAGTTTCACTTGAATTGCAATTATCTGAGATAAAAACGATATATGAAAACTTATATTACTTACCTGATTTTATTAATACCTTCAAGAGGCTAATGTCTAGATTGCCAATTTGGGCAAATGTGATGTTGTCATTTGTTTATACAGAAAATGTGACATCAACCAGTTCAGACGTGGAAAGTTATTTCAAAAATATTAAAACACTTTTGAAAAATCCCAACGACAGACTACGGGTGGACGAATTCCTAATGAAGCACCATGAATATATATCTGGGGATTTAAAGAACAAATTTAGTGATGATATTAGTGAACAGAAAACAAAGGCTACTGAAAAAGCTAAAGTTGAGTCAAGTGACTTTTCGCAAGAATCTGTCATGTCTGATGAACCCATCCTTCTAGAGAACTGGCGAGGCCTGGCTATAGGAAAACAGGAAAAACAAAAGCGAGAGATGAGGTCCAAAAATAAGTCGGTCGATGTTTTGGTAAATGGAAGTAGTAGTTCAACTGGTATTAAAGGCGTAGTTGTAGAAAATACTTGTGCCTTCGATTGTCTGGTGCAATCTTTAGCAGTTGCATATATAGATAGAATGAACATCCGCAAACTAATAGAAACAAAAACATCCGGTTTTATGACACTTATTAAGTCTCTTGCTAATAAAGATCCCACAAATTTATACAGCATACGAGCCAATATTATAAACAAATATTATTTTGACAAAACAATCACAAATGTCTTGACGATCATAAATTGTATGTCGAATATTACTTTTGTTTTAGACAAAATTTTATTAAAAGATATTCCTATAGTTAGATCGGAAAAACGATGCACAAATACACAATGCAGTCAGAACAACTCCACATCTCAACGAGTATGTTCGTACATGCCACTGAATGAACTAATTTTGTCTGATAAAGGCATTTCAGCCCTTGAAGAATCGGCTCAAACAATGTTAGAGATTGATTCAGGTGTGCTATGTGATAAAAGTAATGACGACGGTGTAAAATGTACCGGTAAACAAATTATTAACTACACATTGAATGATTTATTAATATTTGAAATTGATTTAGGCGTTGATTTTAATGACATTCCAGACACTATGACATTACAAGGAAAATTATTTACACTGTTGTCAGTGATTGAATATTTACCAAATATTCGCCATTACGTCGCTCACTGCAAGCGTCTGGATGATACTTGGGAAACATATGATGATTTAAGTACTAAAGCTACAAGGACTAAAAACCAGCAAATGAATGTTCATTGTATTTTATACGCAAAATTGTAAATTTTAACTTATTTTTATCAAAATGATTATTTTCAATTTAGGTCTTGCATATTAAAGTTGGAAAATAACTTCAAAGCTCCTTTATTTGTAATATTGATATTCTATATTTTGAATACGCGGTTTTAGTACACTCTTTTTTTCATTGTTATTTCTTGTTTAAAGGGTTAAATGCTTAAATTTAATCTATTGACTTTAGTTTGTTATATAAAACACTTTTCCGTCATTTACAACACCTTGTATTAACAATTGTTATTATTTGATTATGAAAATATATATTTGTTTTTTGTATACTTATTGTTTATTTCAAACCAAAATTTTCATTTACTTCGTCAAATTTACTAACTATTAAGGTAGTAGTTTGTTATATAAAACACTTTTCCGTCATTTACAACACCTTGTATTAACAATTGTTATTATTTGATTATGAAAATATATATTTGTTTTTTTTATACTTATTGTTTATTTCAAACCAAAATTTTCATTTACTTCGTCAAATTTACTAACTATTCTAAGGTAGATAGGAATACAAAAACCAAAAAGTACACCTTTTTCAAAATCATTGTGGGTAATTAAAATAAAAGTTTATAGACAAAGTCCAGGCCTTTTGATGAAGTACTTATTATGCAGTTTTCGATGGCATATAGAAATAAAGCATATTTCGTTATTTTTGCTGAAAGTAATCCTCCCTAGCCGCGCCACATATTTTAAAGGTTAATTAATCAAAATGAATAGTTTCTTGAGAGAAAAAAATATCAACGAAGAGTAGAGAAAGGGTACTATTATAGAAACTGATTTATGGATAGATAATATTAAGTATTGCAAAATTGACTTGCTGCAGAGTATACCTTCTAGCCGGACCACACTCTACGACCAATAACTCCTTAACTAAAGGGGTTTATTGGACCATATTTGTCGTATGCAAGGTACTCTTTAGGTAGTTTTTTTCGGGATATTGATTTATTAATAGTTCATTATACTCTATTTAATTTGATGTGGCGCGGCCAGAGAGCACTGCCTGGAGGCCGGACCACATAAATTGTTAATTAAAAAGATATCTCTTGAGGTACTAAATATATATATATATTCCGACGAAAGTAGACTTTAGGTAGGTATTATTTCGAACTATAGCATCTGAGTACTAAACTGTGGTCCGGCCACAGAGGAACACACGACGGAAACCCTAACCCTAGACGGTCAACATCACGAGGAGTTAGGTTCGAAATGTATTGATATTTTAAAATGACATATAGCAACTTTTGATCAGTCGTTCATTTCACACACATACATTGGGATTTTAAAATTTTTCTAAATAAAACTTGTTCATTTAAATTTTGTTATTTCGTTTATTGTTCTTTTGAAGTTTGCTCAAGAAATTTTTGATTTTCTAATATGCAACCAAACGAATCGCCTGCTCTGCAGGGTCAGCGCAGGCTCCACCTAGGGCCGCTGCTATGGCCATAAAGGACGTTACAGGTTTTCATTTCAATTAAACTCTTTGATGCATATCACATTACGTGTTTTACAGTGTGCAGACATTTCTATGCAAATATTTTCAGTGTGTCATTTAAAGCCTCTTAAGTCGCAGACGCAGACATTACAATCCTCGTAGTCCCGAATTTTCGGTTATTCTTTTGGGGTTTTCCTTAGCGCTAGCCTAGCCAGTTTGTTCCATAACAGGTTTTGGCAATCGTCATAGCTTAAATTCGTCAGTAGCAGAGTGCGCCACAGGCAGTAAGCATACATACACACGAAAGTAGCACAGTAATCAAACTACACACAGTTTCTTGATGGGTTACCAAATAATAAACGTTATTTTTTGTAATTTCTTTATTTTTTCACCATTTATCGTAAAACTTTCCTACGGCACACCGCGCGTCGCAGTCGTGCACCAATATTCCGCCTTGTGTATGTCGAGCGATCCTCCGCGCGACAGCGGCGCGGCGCCGCACGACGCGGCACGGGGCCGCACGACGCGGCCGGCGCCGCGCCGCCGCGCGACACGCCACTCGCGTCACGACGGCTCGGTCGTACGCAACACGTCCACACAGCTACCCGCTACTTATTAGTACTCGGTGGCGGCCGATAGATGGCGCCCATTTACATTATTATAAACATGAACGTGTTGCGCTTACAAGAACTAAGACATGGACAGTTTGACCAAATTAATTTTGATTAAAAATATAACAATTTCACGTGCACTTATACAAAATAAATAGGCATTTAATTTCAGTTGTAAAATAGAAATAAAGTGATATCCATCGTAAGTACACACAAGCACCATCTAGCTGCAGTTTAACTGCCATCCTCACACATACGATTATCAACTCTCCACGCTACGACACAGAGTCGAACATTGCTTGGCAAGTTTGTTATTACAAAACTTTAATTTACAGTCGTAGCGCGGAGTTCCATTTCTTTCCCTTCAGAAAATATATATTATACATACAAAATGAATGTTAGACACTGCTATTAATCCATCGAATTTTGAATTTTATTCTAAGACACCACTAATGGCGGCTTACCGCGCCAGTTAACTGACTTACAAAACTTTACAAGCAAATTTTTATACACTAAAATTCGATCGGGAGATCTGTCAATGTTCCAAACATCACCGTCACACCGCCTAGTGTCAAACAATAGAAAACAACAAGTATGTAAAATACTAGTATCATAATAAACCTATAGGAAGTTATACATCACACTATACAATCTTTGGATACAAAATCTCACTAGCGCACAAGTGCTATTTACAATTGCTACTCGATACTGTCACTCTGTCAGTTGTTTCCTAGATCTACACTCGTCTCGGAGGCTGATCGCTCAATTACAGTTCTGCACTCGATGTTTACTCAATTCAATCATTTCAATAGCAATTGTAAATGACATGACGTGCGCTGGAGTCGCCGGCCGCGCGTCTTCTGTCCGCCTCACCGCCTAGAGCGACACGTGACGTCACGTCAGTCGGGGCATCCGGCGCCAGACGGCGCCCGCCCGGCGACCTTCACACCGAACCAGTCTCATACTAGCGAGCCGTGTCATACACGAATTGAGAAATTTTGAAAATTTTGACAAAAAATTATTTAAAAAAAATTATCCTCATCACATGAGCCATGTCAGTCCCAGAGTTCCGAATATTACGATATCGACATTACCAACTAATCCGTTGCATATTGGGTGCCTTTATTTAGAAATCCGAGATTTTAATCCACTTTAAGTTGGATACTTTTTTAAATTTTAGAAATTAATAGAAACGTACAAATAATTAAAACTTCGACCGTCCTAGACGCATCATATCAAAACCCTCCTCCTTCGATACCAGCTAGTCACGTTCCCTCTCCATACACAACACCCAATATGCTGTCACCATTATACCTAACAACCACATTTATATTGCAATCTATTTTTTTTTACATCTTAGCTTCATTCGCGAACGCAGTCCACGTTTAATAAGGTGCCGAGCGCGGGCCCCGCGCATGCGCGCTGGCGCCCGCGCGCGAGCACCATGCAATCCTATCTAGACAACGCCCTGTCGATCGGTACTCTACAGAACACAGTTTGTATCCATCGTCCTCACCCTAATGAAAACATTTCATGGTGGCCGACAGTGTCCAAACACCCACGTGAGTGTGGCGTGTCAAACTATCACCAGAACTATTGCAGCAGAGATGAAGACGTGCGCACGAGCACGTGGAGGCACGAACACCTGAACCACGACAAGCAGCGGCCGACGACCGGAGTACACGAGTGAATATTTGAACAACACCGAGCCACCAAAAGTATCGATACTATACATAAATATTTAGGACACAATATCTCGAAATTGTTATTTTTTTTAAGTCTACAAATCATTTACCATTATTAAGTATAAACTACAATCGATTGGCAGTATCATTTATTTAACTCCCCCTGACTCTCATGATATTATCGTGACGTGGCTCGCGGCACGAGGTCCGCGCCACCGCGCGTTCGCTCGCCACGAGCACGCGCGTGCGCGTGGCACCGGCCACGACGCGACCACGGCGAACAGTGCGAGCGAGTCCTTCACCAATACCGTCGAACGAAACTTTAGCACTTATCATACCATCCGACGGCGGTGCCGAGCCGGCCGGCTGCGGCAGCAGGCGCCGGCCCGCGACCGCGCTCGGGTCACACTTACGTACAAGAACAGAAAATTAAACAAACTTAGTCATCGATCTATGTTGACAATGACATGAAACTGAGGCCGTCTCCCTCCTCCACATGGACGTAAATACAAGAAACTGAAGCTGTCTGTCTCCTTCCTCCACATGGACGTAAATACAAAGGGTACCCTAATACATACATGTGATGAAGCCGCGCGCGCCCAGCGTGGCGGCAGCGCGCGGCACCTGATGACGCAAACGTGTTATGGCACGTCCTAAGCATACATTAACAAACCTGCTCGGTGTGTGTAGACCGCTCCCTTCAACCGGTTGCCGAGAGCAGCTCCACGCTGCCCCTGCGCACGACCCTGAGGTGTCGCTTCAGCCGCGAGACGAGAACGCTCCACACACGCCTCCAGGCCGAGATACTCCCTACGCATATAAACAACTCCTATCACCTCGCATGTGATCCCTTCAACCGTTTACACTAACCGGGGGCTGGTCATGGACCGCAGTGGCGGCCTCGGCCCCACACAGTGGCCGTGTCCCCTGTAGCTGTACTGCCTCCTCCGACTCCACAAATGAACGTGACAATATCATAACCTAGCTACTGGCCAGCACTGTCAGCAGTCTGTGTGGCGCTCTGCAGACGGAGCGCTGAACATCGACCGCACCTAAATAAAACACACACCAAACTAAATCCACGTTATGGAGTTGCACACCTAGCCCGTTTTGTTACTGTTCTTCGAGAACCGCCGAGTACTTGTCTGTATTGTGCCCAACCGCTATGTTCATACTGTTACATTTTTAATAATTTTCTATAGTTCAATCTCAGGTACTGTGGTATTGCTTACATGTAATTATAAAATGATTTTTCACAAGTTTATATTTTGTACATTGGCGGTTACTTGGTGTAGTTGAGGCTGACCAGAAAACAGAAAACTAAAACCGGACTACTGAACTACTTGTACTTACAATATCGAGATACCATTTTATGTTTCCTGGTGAGCGCTCGCATCATGCGATGCTATGCAGTGTATACGGGAACAGTAAAACAATGAATGGTGTCACAGTGTAGTAGTCGCAGTAAAACAATTCAGTTGAGGCGAGCCACTCGCACGCGACATCAGACGTAACGTACAGATAAATTATCTTTTAGCAAAACATCAATTAATATCAGAAATATAATTAAAACTAACGTACTATTATAACTCTGTTTTTTTTTTAGTTTTTAGTTTAGTTTAGCAGCTGATTCGATTCGTAACTATAGTGACCTATTTAACACTTAGGAAGCGGGGGGCGGGGGGCGTGGGGCTGCATCGCCACTGCCACTTGCTCTCATCTTACACTTCTATCGCGCTAAACATAGGACATATTTTCCTTTGTAACTTCATCGTATGTAGTTGAAAGATCGTATCCTCGACTATGTTAGTCGCCGACTTATAATTTCGGTTGTGGTTGTGGCAGCGGCGGTGCGTCGCGAATAATGAATATTATAATAATTGACTATCACCTCCAGGCATCAGACTGCACTCGAACTAACACAGCGCTGCTCAACGACATGCGTTCGTTCATCGGAAACTACAAGTTACGACGAGTATTACTGACAGCCCCGTAATGTAACATTACAGAAACAACTTCAATCGCACGTGGTCTGCTCATCAGCCTTATCGAGGTAACCTGGCTCATGTCGAGCATACAACCGACTTTATACATAGGACAGCTGTTGGCTAATCAAATATTATTAAATACCGAAGTCTTGAATGGATTTGGTCAGCCAACACACACCCGACATGAGCAAGGTCACCCTTACTAGACGACTAGAGCACGTCGCACTCTCGCCGCGCATTCTGAACGGACAGGAAAGCTCACACGCTGCTGCCGCGAAACTTTCCAGAGGGTAGTTCGAGCTGGTCGCAGGCAGATCGAAACTGGCGACAATCACGACCGTATGCCACAGTTGCCATCGTAAACCTAACTTAACGAGAGTACATGGCAAGCAGGGGTGAAGGGCGGGGGCGGGGCGCGGGCGGCGGGGAGGGGCCGCGCGAGTATCACAGGGGGCAGCACTCTCTCACAGCGAGCGAGACAAGCGCAGACACCACAGAATATATAGCTGCACAAGACGGGCTCCATACAACAAGCTAAAACAGGCGCGCGCACACACACATACACACCTGAGTACAGCGATCTCGAACACTCGTGAGTGCACTCCCTGTACGTAGCCGCGGGTCTGTGTGCACGTTGTCTGGAGCCGCCTTCTGTACCTATGTATTTAGTGGCGCACGTCACACGACGAGCCGGCGACTGGCACAAGTAACAGACTACACAGATTCGCCTCTTCTTACATTCGTCCTCCGCCGCACTAACATATACGCAATTCACAGAATTAAACTGTATTCGTGAAACACTTCGGAATTGGTGACATTGAAAGTTGCCTATGTGTGCGTGCGTCGAACAGAGTATGTCAGTTGTTGACAGATCTGTTTAGCATGTGACGAGTTCGCAGCAGAATTGGACGGCGTCGCCGGCCGCGCAGACAAGCGGGGTCAGTGACCCCGCGGTCGCGAGGTCACTGACCCCGCGCGCGCAGCTCCCGCGGTTCGCGCACGACTGCCTATCTCCGGCGGAATGAACCCACGCGATAGCTAGCTCCGACATATAGACTATTATATCGTACGTTATTATACATCTCATTATACATATAGCATTAATTTATTTATATTTTATTGACAGAGTGCCAGCCTGCCAGGCGCCAGGCCGGGGCGCCGGCCAATGACAGAGTGCCAGGCGCCAGGCCGGGGCACCGGCCGACGACAGAGTGCCAGGCGCCAGGCTGAGGCGCCGGCCGATAACCGAGCAAATATAACCTCTTTTATTTCAAGTCTAAATATAAACTCTGTAGATCTTAAACGTCTATGGAACTAAAATTACATTTTGTACCATAAAATTGTTTTGTTTTAAAATTAAACCACTAGACGCGGGGCGGACCGAGCCCGCCCCGCGGCCTGCGCGCGCATCAGCCCGCGCGCTCACTTGCGGTACGGGTCACGGTAAGGTCGCGCGGCCCCGGGCCCGCCGCGCCGCACTACACAAACTATCCTAACTTACGTTACGCGACTACCACGCGACGCCCCCGCTACGTATAATATTTCTATATTTTATTCGTATAGAGAAATGATTGTTATATATTTAGGTATTTTTATCTTTTTTTTACTCTATGTAACTCTTTATCGGACGTCACCAACTTATGTCAACTATATAGATAGCTATATAGATAGAATGGTCTCCAGAGGAAAATGTACTGTAAAGTAACCTACGTAGGACGCGCCGGCCGGCTGGCGCAGCGCGGGACTATACACTGTTGTGGAGTGCGGCGCGCTCCGACGGGACGCGCTCTGCCGCGCGCACTCTGCACAAATCCACATACTGCGTCACCTCACAAGTCCATAGAACAACTTAACGTAAAGTAAGTCGCTCACTCACAGTTGCGTACAGAGCGCTACATATACGCAACGTAACCTCGCGTACAGTCGGCACGATGCGGCGAAGCTGTGCCTGGTGCTACATCAGTATCGCTGCGGTGCAACATAACGTCAACCACACACATTACACAATGAAAATATATACAATATTCTCCAAGTAATCGCATATCGAAATATACAATATTCATTTTACAATAGATCTCGCAGTCCATTTTATAATAATTTTGCAGTCAATTAATTTTATAATTTATTCCAGAAAAACTTTAAAATGTATACTTATATTCGTTTCACACGACATCTCAGAAACACGACAACTGAGAGAGAGTTGAGGACACACTGGGGTACAATATAATACAAAGATTTAATCAAATAATGTCGCGGCTGGCAGTTCGCAGCGCACGCGCACTAAACAAGTGTGAAACAAACCTAAGTACGATGTAGTTGCACTTTTGACTCAGATACCAGCAGCTTGCGGTTGGACACACATTGACTGGAAACCAACCGGAATAAATCGTACAATATATGATGTAATCATTCATTGCGCAACATACCTTAATGCCAATCATCCCGGCTCGGCTTGCGTGCCAACATATGTCCAACACCCAACCAGATACACTAGCCGAAGACTCGCGCCATCCCCGACAGGCGAGGTGTTCACATCTTGACACAGTACCACAATATGTTCCGGATTCCGATACAAGTTCGTCGCGCCCAGTATCAACCACTGAACACTCAAAAAATACATTACACACACATACAAAGTTTTCAAAACAACTTCATATAATAACGTGTTCAACTGTTCACATACAAATGGTATCAGGCCGTAGGTACACAACGATCATTTTATTGCATTATTCACATTAGGAGATACATTGAAACGACAACATACGATTGTTACTCATTTAAGTCCATAATTAATTAATAACAAAAAAATCCAGTATTTGATACTGAATACGTAGAATACAGTGTTTAAATATAAAGCTACAGCGGATGATGCCCTTGATGACCGCCTTGCGATACGCCTAAAGCTACCAATAGAGGGTGAAACTTCCGGAGTGATGTACTCATAATACAAATGATAATAATGAAAACAAACAAAATGCATAAATACATTAGTAAAGTAAGTTAGAAGGCACCGCCGACGCCTGGTGTAGTGCTGATGCTGACCTATACTACTGCGCCCGCGCACTCACACACTTATATACACACTCACGCACACATGACGCGCCCCGACCCACACCACTCACTGTGACCTTCATCACAGAGTACTAAGTAAATGGAGTGCTCATACACGTGTTGTACGAAGGAAGCGAAGCTTCTGCCATTGGACAAAAGAATGTCGCGGCGATGCAAGTCTCTCTATTTACTTATTACTCCATGTTTTATAAGAGCCATTATTGTGTGCGCCTTGAGCGGGTCGGGTGTGTCGCACTCGCAACACAGGGTGCTTACACAACCAAGCTTAACCTACCCATGTACGCGGCCGCGGCACATAGGCGGATACGTACACACGGCATACGTCTTTTGTTAATGGCAGTGCTAACGTTAATCATTTTGAGCGAGTTTTGCCGAAACACAATTTTAGAATACTTTTGAAGTTCCAATCGAATTGTATACAATGTTTACAATTTATGTTTCAACAGTTTGTTCTGTTTCGCACTCGCTGATAACTTTGTTGGCATAGCTCAACTTTCTAGTGTCATTGTTCCCGTCAGCAGGTGTCAGAATGTCCCGCAGACTGCTGTATGCTGCGATTGAATCATTTGTTAAATATTATCGAACACACCTATGTGACGAAACCGACCTAAAATTTATAATTCGCTAATTTAATAATTTTGACAGCAAATTTTTGAACGAAGCCAATGTTTTTTTTTTTCGTTTATATTCTAATATAATTGTACCAAATAACGAGGACATGTCCGCGGCCGCGTCCATCTCATACGTAATAACATTTTAAATCCGTCGGATCGTACGCCTATGAATATCACAGCAGTGCGTCATTAATCTAATGATTCGAGTACACCGGCGACATAACGAGCCCTGTAAACACCCGGTGCCTTATTGTTGCCTCGTGCGGCGGGAGCCGGGAGCGCGCCGCCCTCCACCGACTCTGAGTTAGCACAGGGCGGCGCACGAGCCAGTCCCCCGCGCGCACAGCACTCACCCGTGCCTGTCGTATCTCAGTGTAAACAGACAAAAAAACGCTATCATTAAATAATCCATATTAAAAAAAACACATACACCTACAAACTAGCTAAGTGGGCAATGTAATGTTTGTATCGAAATGTTATTATGTTGTTACAATATGACCAAGCCAGGGATGTACTCCTTTTATTTCATTTTTCCCTATTCACCGAATGATACCAAACATATCGGCATATGATATCACCTGGCCGTTTAATATCATATAACTTAACAAAAATAATATGACTTATATCTGGATCTCGTTATATTATAGTGTATCAACATTCGTTCCACTTCGTATTTTCGATACCATGTGCCGAAAACTATTTACATAAATTAGACAAAAAAGAGAAAAAAATTAAGCGATAATTTAAAAATAAAGCTCAAAGCCGTCTAAAGTTAATTTTTTTTTTCAGAGAAATGAATGTAACGCCCTCTCAGAGTAGCGGTACAAGTAATAATTTAGATTTAAAAGGCCACGAACGAGTGTATTACGTAAAGAGCGAGGCGTGGCTGCACGGCCTCGTCCGCACAACGTAACCTATCACAATAATAATGATCAACAACAAATAAAATTGTCAAAGTGCAAACATTATTAGTACCATGTGAGAGCGGAGCGGAGCGCTCGCGCCACGGCCGGGCGGGCCCGGGTGGGTCGTCGTAGCGCCAAATATATAACATACTACATCATAATCATATAAAATACTATATACACATAATAATAAAGCATCAGTTTTCGTGGGATGAGGTACGTGCGGACAGCCCGGGGGCCGGCGTGAGCCGCGAGCTGGCCGCGCGTGCCGAGCGGAGCGGAGCGAGCCGAGCGAGCTCAGTACCGGGCGCCAGCGCGCGACCATCAAATCCGGTTCGGCGCGCTGCCCGTGAATGTGTCCTGAAACACACGACGAGTCAATTACTCAACAATACCAGTGTTAACGTGTAACGCAAGATGAAACGTACTCACAATGCGCTCCCTGCAACGTGCAATAAACAATGTATACTCTCATATCGTACAATTCCAATTATAAACTTCAAAACGAGTTTATATTGACATACTTTATAAACACAATACCGAAATTTAAAAATAGAATCATATTATAACACTTTATCTCTAACAAAATAATGATAGAAAACAATTTTTTTTCCCATTAGGATACAGGGCAAATCCAAACAGTTAATATGACCAAGGAGTTTCCATCTATTTTATTTTTTTAATGAAACTAATATGCGGGGCGCGCCATTTCTATAGCATTACAAAAAAGTTTTAATTCCTATTTTTTACTTAAATTGTTTGTGGAGCGCCCGCTTTAACGCATGTACGTGATATGCTAAGTTTTGGCGCCATTCATATGTTTTGTTGTACTTGCTGAATTTAGTGGGGATGAAATGATTTAGGTTCAATCCCAATGTGTGAGAGTAGATAAAGTAGTGTATGAAACTGTAGGTACATAACTAGGTACATACTGTTAAGAGCCGAGCCTTAATACCCCTCATTATGCAACAGTTTCATCAACTACTATTTAACTATACTCCATTTGAAATAAGATTAGAATTTAAAAACCTTTTTTTACAGTCCGTTCAACCGATTTTGACTTCTATTACGTTGTTGGTATGACAAATGGCAGCTGCAACAAACAGTTGGTTTTGTAAATACGTTTTTGCTTTTAATGCCATCCTTATGCATGTTGGAATAGAAGTCAAAATCGGTTGAACGGACTGTAAATCAGGTTTATTTAAATTTCTAATCTTATTTCAAACGGAGTATAGTAGTAGGAGTAGTACTATTTCAGTAGTAATATAATAAATATAAATAAATAAATAAAACTAATAACAATTAACTAATAACTGTAAGTTAGTGTGAATTAGTTTATTTTCGACAATGTCGTCGAGTGTATTCTCTGCGCTCTTTTGTGATATTTATCCGCAAAGCTAATATTATACCCTTACTGTGGATACGTTTGACAGCGATGACTTTCAGCATAGAGTATGGAAATGCGAGTGATGACAATGTTCACTTTTGAAGATGGCAGAGATAGAACATATTTAGTCATTTGTGGTGCAAGTGGGCCTTCAAATTGAAATCGAATCACTTCCCTTCATTGCTTTGAAGCATTTGGCTTTAGCAGCTTTGGCAATTCAGAATAAAAATCAGACTATCATCATCTGCTTAGCCTTTTCCCAACTATGTTGGGGTCGGCTTCCAGTCTAACCGGATGCAACTGAATACCAGTATTTTACATGGAGCGACTGCCTATCTGACCTCCACAACCCAGTTACTGGGTAATACGATACCCCTTGGTAAGACTGGTTGTCAGACTTTCGGGCTTCTGACGACCTGTAACGACTGTCAAAGATCCACGAATGACAGCCGGGACCAACGGCTTAACGTGCTTTCCGAGGCACGGAGAGTCTCGGTATGTAAAGATGGTCACCCATCCACGGACCAACCCCGGCAAGCGTAGCTTAACCTGATGGAACGACCCGTGTGGCTGTTATTTCTTAGCCACGAGCTCCTCCTCAATAAAAATCGGACTATGTTGTATTTATTTTAAGTTATTAAAATAAATACTACATACAGTCTGATTTTACAAGTTTAAAAGTTCAGTGGTTTTTCAAGTTCAAGTTGGTGTTACAAGTTCTATCCTTACAGTTTCGAGTCAGGGCTGTCCGAGCTCAGTGTTCGTGTAGCTGAGTTAAGTTATAACAAAATGTTTGCGAACAATTTTTTCCGATCCTGAACACGATATGGTATGGATACACTCTTATATGTTAGTACTCCATTTGTAAACTACTCCGTGTCACTAAGCGTATGATGGTCTGTATGTTGTAGGTATAGTCTGACAGCGTTCAAAGGTTCTATCGATTAACTTCGGAAGAAGGCGAATAAATGTGACTGATCCATTATTTAAGGGACTGACGGAATTAGTACTTACGTCAACCTACTAATTAACTTTAGGTAAGAATATAAAACCGATATTGATTGGTCAATAGTCACGTTTCATTGGCCATATTTTCTTTGAACACAATCAAAGTATATGTGTGTACGTACTATGTTGGAGGCTCTCGGCGCGGGCTGGTCCCTGTTCTCGCCCCCCGCGCCCGCGCCCGCCCCCGCCCCCGCTGCGCCTGCGCCGGCCGCGTAGCCCGCCAAGCCCGCGCCGCTAGCCCCTCCCTGTGCCACCACAACACTTATACATCTGTCCCGTGATCCCGAAACATGTTAACCTAGTAGCTATTTACATTGAGACAGAATATTGCGTCGACAATTCATTACAACGCAAAATAATGTGCGGCTATCATTGTATAAATTAAAGATATCTCTCAAAAGGGTTTGTTTTTATGTGAATTGTGATTTATATAATACCCGGGAATCCAGAAACACCATTACAACAAAATTGTGAAGGGGTACAAAGGTATAAATGTATAATAGCAACTTGGATGTGAATCAGGTCCTCTGGCTATGTTTTAACGAAGCACCAAGATAGCACAAGACAATGTGCCTTGCGTTGAACTAATCCAATGTTCCGTCTGAGCTAACAATGTACCAGGATCACATAAAACACAAACAGGTGCGCGCTCGAAATAAGAACAGGCTGGCTCACTGGCGCACATCGTTGTCGCGTCTGTCGGCAGGATGTCGTCCAATGCTTAGGCCCCCTTGCGCTACAAATCGCTAAACACATTTACGTATAATGCTAAACGAATTTAAAACATCATTGTGTCACTGTCATCTTCAAACGATTGAAAGAGCCAGAATGACGTTTTAAATTCGTCGTTAAACGTATTTAATTTTATAATGATTTGTGGTGCAAGCGGGTATATGGTAGGAGTGTGGTACAATACCAAGTACCAGGGTGTCATGAGTGCTGAGTAGCGAGCACATACCTGATGCGAGTCGGAGGGCTGGTGCGCGCGGCACATCTTGTCGCAGTAGCGAGCACATACCTGATGCGAGTCGGAGGGCTGGTGCGCGCGGCACATCTTGTCGCAGTAGCGAGCACATACCTGATGCGAGTCGGAGGGCTGGTGCACGCGGCACATCTTGTCGCAGTAGCGAGCACATACCTGATGCGAGTCGGAGGGCTGGTGCGCGCGGCACATTTTGTCGCAGTAGCGAGCACATACCTGATGCGAGTCGGAGGGCTGGTGCACGCGGCACATCTTGTCGCAGTAGCGAGCACATACCTGATGCGAGTCGGAGAGCTGGTGCGCGCGGCACATCTTGTCGCAGTAGCGAGCACATACCTGATGCGAGTCGGAGGGCTGGTGCACGCGGCACATCTTGTCGCAGTAGCGAGCACATACCTGATGCGAGTCAGAGGGCTGGTGCACGCGGCACATCTTGTCGCAGTAGCGAGCACATACCTGATGCGAGTCGGAGAGCTGGTGCGCGCGGCACATCTTGTCGCAGTAGCGAGCACATACCTGATGCCAGTCGGAGAGCTGGTGCGCGCGGCACATCTTGTCGCAGTAGCGAGCACATACCTGATGCCAGTCTGAGAGCTGGTGCGCGCGGCACATCTTGTCGCAGTAGCGAGCACATACCTGATGCCAGTCGGAGAGCTGGTGCGCGCGGCACATCTTGTCGCAGTAGCGAGCACATACCTGATGCCAGTCGGAGGGCTGGTGCGCGCGGCACATCTTGTCGCAGTAGCGAGCACATACCTGATGCCAATCGGAGGGCTGGTGCGCGCGGCACATCTTGTCGCAGTAGTGAGCACATACCTGATGCGAGTCGGACAGCTGGTGCACGCGGCACTTCTTGTCGCAGTAGTGAGCACATACCTGATGCGAGTCGGAGGGCTGGTGCGCGCGGCACATCTTGTCGCAGTAGTGAGCACATACCTGATGCGAGTCGGACAGCTGGTGCACGCGGCTCTTCTTGTCGCAGTAGTGAGCACATACCTGATGCGAGTCGGAGGGCTGGTGCGCGCGGCACATCTTGTCGCAGTAGTGAGCACATACCTGATGCGAGTCGGACAGCTGGTGCACGCGGCTCTTCTTGTCGCAGTAGTGAGCACATACCTGATGCGAGTCGGAGGGCTGGTGCGCGCGGCACATCTTGTCGCAGTAGTGAGCACATACCTGATGCGAGTCGGACAGCTGGTGCACGCGGCTCTTCTTGTCGCAGTAGTGAGCACATACCTGATGCGAGTCGGAGGGCTGGTGCGCGCGGCACATCTTGTCGCAGTAGTGAGCACATACCTGATGCGAGTCGGACAGCTGGTGCACGCGGCTCTTCTTGTCGCAGTAGTGAGCACATACCTGATGCGAGTCGGAGGGCTGGTGCGCGCGGCACATCTTGTCGCAGTAGTGAGCACATACCTGATGCGAGTCGGACAGCTGGTGCACGCGGCTCTTCTTGTCGCAGTAGTGAGCACATACCTGATGCGAGTCGGAGGGCTGGTGCGCGCGGCACATCTTGTCGCAGTAGTGAGCACATACCTGATGCGAGTCGGACAGCTGGTGCACGCGGCTCTTCTTGTCGCAGTAGTGAGCACATACCTGATGCGAGTCGGAGGGCTGGTGCGCGCGGCACATCTTGTCGCAGTAGTGAGCACATACCTGATGCGAGTCGGACAGCTGGTGCACGCGGCTCTTCTTGTCGCAGTAGTGAGCACATACCTGATGCGAATCGGAGGGCTGGTGCGCGCGGCACATCTTGTCGCAGTAGTGAGCACATACCTGATGCGAGTCGGACAGCTGGTGCACGCGGCACTTCTTGTCGCAGTAGTGAGCACATACCTGATGCGAGTCGGAGGGCTGGTGCGCGCGGCACATCTTGTCGCAGTAGTCAGCCAGGATGTCTCGGAAGCGCGTCCAGCACTTCTCAGGAACAGTGATGGCCGTGCGGAAGTTACTTTTCACCTGCAAACGAGTTAATTTACCATCTTATTGACCTACAATATTAGATGTTTATCAACGGCACTTGTTAATTTAGTACTAACTTCATTCCGGCCTCCTGCTTGCTTTGGGGGAAAATCAAAACTGGTTTTATTTGTTAGGGCTGGCGCCGGCGCACAGCTGGCGAAGCGCAGCAGCGCAGGTTTCATTGACAAAAAAATATCAACTTGACTTTTGTCCGTGACCATCACAGCGGACAATGAATAAGACGCATTTACATTCTCGACTTTATGTCAACTTACGTTAAGTTGATTTTCTCTTTGACAGTGATTCGCCAGGTCTGCGCCGGCCCTTTTTTATAATTTCATTACGTTATGGGTGCAAATAATTAAATTTTTCGATGTCTGGAACTTGTAGAATCAATTAAACCTAAGCTAGAATATACCTCGGTTTAAAATGATAAATAACCATTTTTTAAATCAGGTTTAGATGAAATTACATTAAATGGTAAGAATAATAATATGATTAAATAAACTTTCTAAAAGAAACTAAACTGACAGAAAACAACAACAAAGTTTAATATGGCACCAGAAACATAGCTCAGACTATCTTGATTCCAATGTCTCTGTCGGAAGTGATGCTGATAAATATCAACTGATAGCTACAAATTGTTATTTACATTATTTATTTTGTTTCCACTCTGAGACTACTTACTGACAGTTTACACAGTTTTCAACGGCCATTAGGCTTGGGTTTTGTAACAAAGCAGTGCCGTCATATAACGCCGCATACCGAAGACCGTACATAATGATAGAATTTTTTTTTGACACCGTAATGTCAAATGCCCGCCATCATTTTCATCACTCCCACCATATGACGGTTAGCTTAAGAAACCCAAGCTTAACTCATTGAAACACACTACATGCCCACAACAACAATGGCATATATATATATATACACAATATATGTAATGGGCTGTGGACAGACAGGATGCGCATGCTGTAACCAGACAACGTTAGTGTTCACCTCGCTGACTTTCATGTAGATGCCGCGGTTGTTCTGCCCGATGTCGAAGTAGAAGTTCTTGTTGTCCACGCGCAGGTGGCGCCCCTCGGGCAGCTCGCCTTTAAACCTGCAACACGCGTGACGTCACTCACGGCCTGCGCGCGCGCACACACTCACACATCCACATGCACGCTAGGAAACTATCGTCGCGGTACCTACATCTCAATCAAATACTTTAAGCATCAAACGTGTGTATTACAGTCGGTACAACAACAATATTACGGCACCATTCCCCAATAATGAAAATCATACCGTTCCGGTTCAAAGTAAGCCTCAGCCGGGTGCTCGCTACGGCGGCAGTGGCAACAATCAGAAACAGAAAAGGCCCCGTTAAAATATAAAGCTGATATATTATACAACAAAACAAATTATAGCAAATATACACGCTGTAAGTGACTCTGACGCGCTATCAGGTACCATGCATTCAGTACATCATTTTAGAGCCACTGGAATTTAAATTTTTAGTCGGGTATTTAAAAAAAGTCAACTGTTCCATACATTTTGACCGTGAATCAGCTGTTTCATACAAAAGTGCAATATCTACACGGTCAAAATATATGAAACAGTTTTTTTTTTAATAACCGACGAAATTTTTCTACGCTGGGGGGTCTAGAATCACGTGCTGAATTCATAATAACAGTTTGTGCGTCCGTCCCGTACAGCGTGTGTTGTACGAAGAGTTCAGTAACCAGTGAACTAGTGAAAATAGTCCGCGTAACAAAAAGTAATCATTGAATAACCGCCGTGTTGGACTGAAGCTGGGCTCGATGCAAGGTCCCGGAACATTCTTACAATATATTTTTAGTCGTAGCCTTACGGGCTTCTGCAGCTAATTTTCTACTAGGGATTTTTCCACTTGTGGAATTATTTTTAGAGCTGAACCAGACCTGTCCACCCGCCCCTATTCACATTTTCCTCTTTGCAATCAACCTTTCTCGGCCTAGTGAAGTATATGTTTCTGAGCGACATATAAGGAAAGAGTTACGGGAACATTAGAATCCGGACGGTTAGTGCCGGCACGACTTGACATTTAGCAAAGGCAGCAAATAAAGACAAGTAAACACAGACAAACAAACAACCGATAACAATCAATAAGCAAGGGAGCAGCTCCATTAATGATTTGTGTAATCAGCGCGATAACGGGGGAGTAGGTCGCCGCGTACGCGCTCTAATCAATCGTGCGATAACGTGCGTAAACCTTATCACCTTAATGTGCGAAAATGTTTGCATTTTTTGTATTCGTGGGTTTTTACTAAACTTTGTTTTTTAACTAGGAAAAGTTTCAAGAACGAACATTTATTTTATAATAAAACTTGAGAACATATATAATGATTACCAAACTTAACGCGGATTTGGGTCACAGGGTCGTCTTCACTAATGACTTTCAGCGTGACATAGGTAAATATTTCCAAAAGGAAAATCAGACAAATACAGGGTTACTGGTAATTCAAAAAATTCCTTGCATGACGTCATAGCAGGGTTAAAATGCAACGAGGTGGTCCCATTGTCGCCAAGTCAAGGATCTGATGAGGAGATTCCATGGAAATTGAGGGAAACCCTCAAATTTTATAGGCGATTCTGGTATTTTGTATAACTCCTGCATTTGCTCTCGGAAAGCACCATTTGGTGAAGTGGAACTGATGATGAAGACCACAGATGGGCATCGAAACTACTCAGTTACACCTAAGAATTTCACGGGTTGCGATTCGATTACTTTAATATGGTTGCTAAGCAATTTATGCTCGTCACAATTCATATGGTGAAGTGGAACTGATAGTGACTTCACCATCAACTCCAGTTCTCCTGGTTCTTACTAGGAGAACTCGTACACAAAAATTGACAGCCCCGTCGGGCAAAGCAATATTTTGTAAAAGGTGATGAGCAGTTAACATTAGGCTATTGTAACTTAGATAAATTACAAACTGACCCACTAAAAAGTGAAAAATAAAAACTTTTTACAAAATAAAAAATCAACCGACTTCCAAAAAAAAACACTACAAAAGTGAAAAATAACTAATTTCGGAAGTCGGTGGCAAAAACCTAAAATACAGATCCAAAGACACCTACTTCCGAAATAACAGTTATTCTTCACTTTTGTAGTGTTTTTTTATGTATATCTATTGCCGTAGGATATGTTGCATGGTATAGTGGACCTGACTTCCACGTGGGCAGAAGCTAGTCACTAACATAGATGCTACAACGATAACATCTCAATGCCACAGATTAATACAGATGGGACACTCCGCAGCTTAGGTATGAAGCTACAAGTACGCGGCGGGCTCATCTCACTAGGTCAATTCCGTGTGGGCTGCCGCGCGCCGGCCGGCTCGTATGTTAGTTCGATACTCACTCACGCGCCGCGTCGTAAAAGAAGACAACCCTAACGAGTCAGAAGGTATAAGAGTTACGCGATAGAAAGAGAGGCAACTTATAGGTGAATATAACTGTAGGATAGTAAAGCGTTGTGCGACCTGAATTACACTTTATTGTGTCGTAGCAAGAGTGCTTTTAATTTAAATGATTTCGTGGAGTGTCCCATCTGTATTAATCTGTGTCAATGCTAACATTGAACTGTCCAACCTGTCCATTTCATAACGCTCTACCCTGTCAACTTAGGTAATTCAGTGCAATACCGCATTTCACTTCGACCTGCCCGTATTTAGTTCGGGACAAACAAATGGCTTAATAACGGCATACATAGATAATAAGTGCATCGCCAGTACACGACGAGCACAGATCGATCGATACGCGGGCTGCTCGTTCACAGGATAATTTAATTATGTATACCTTATACTTCAAGAACAACTTAGAGCTGCAACCTTCGGTGAACGATACTGTTTTGTTTTCATTTAGTATTTACATGCACTTTGATTTGTTTTTGTTTCTATAAAGATTGAGGTTTGTAACCTCCTTTGTTCTTTGAGGTTAGTATGCCATGAACAGTTTTGTTTTATTTTTTGCATACTATAAAATTTATTGGGGAGGTCCAGCAGTGGACGTCATTAGGCTGAAAAGATGATGTTGATAAAATTAATATTTTTTAATTCTGGAAGGGTGCCAGAGATCGGAATATGTAAAGTATATATAACTAAACTTCGAGGGAGTAAGTAACATACAGTGGATAATACCTCCTCTAAAATCCCGGAATAATGATAATGACGATTTAAACCCGGGATTTAAAAATCACGAATTATTTATTGGACTTTATATATAAGTTCCAAATTATTGATTTGAAAAATTGCATTTTTTATTACTTACATTTTTTAGGGTTCCGTACTATATGTAAGCAGATGCGATTCCTTTAAAAACAAGCTGGGGTCAAAACTACCCACACCACTGGTTCCACAATACTGATTTATACAAGTTCGCAGTCAACAGAATATTATTCAGGAATGCGCTAACGCACAATTTACAATAGAAAACGATAGTTGCTATCTCTTTCACACAGCTTTTGCATTGAGTGAAAGAGATATCATATAGCAACTCCTACATCGTGTGAAAGAGGTAGTAAATCATATCACATTTTTTTGTGTAACAAAACATATTTTGAAACAATAGGAACCACAACCTCTACCTGGGTAAGAATAACCAAATATCTGTACAACAAAATGTATGCAAGTTTTAATTTACCTAATATCCAGTTATCCACTTAAACAAATAAGCACATAAACCAGCTAACTTAATTTTATTTTACCTTCTTAAAACAAAACATTTGAATTTGACACAATTTTAGTACGGAACCCTAAAAAATGTAATATGATTCTTCAAATCAATCATTTGAAACTGTATATAAAGTCCAATAAATAATTCGTGATTTTGAAATCCCGGGATTAAAACGTCATTATCATTATTCCGGGATTTTAGAAGAGGTATTATCCACTCTATGTTAGTTTTCCTAAACTTCGAGGGAGTAACTATTTAAGTTACTCCCTCGAAGTTTAGGAAAATTACTCTACCTATTCCGATCTCTGGTTATTGCCTAACAAAATAAGTAATTATCTACTTTTGTAAATATAATCAATTATTTGTTTTTGAAGTTTTTGAAGATGTATCAGATCAAGACAAAGTTATTTAAAAACCCCACTCGTTACTATCACAAATTCGTAAAACAAAGAAAACAAAAACTTAAACAAAAATCTCTGTATATTGTTATTAAGAGCAACTGGCTGGCGACATAAGCAGCGCGCGGGTAACATTACCGGCGACATAAGCAGCGCGCGGGTAACATTACCGGCGACATAAGCAGCGCGCGGGTAACATTACCGACGACCTATGTGTTTTATCGTCGCTTCGTTAACGGCCGGTTTATTTAATTTCGCGATTAAACAAACAAGTAGTTACTTGTTACGTGAGAACGCATGCGTTTACTGTTGAGGGGCGTGTGTCTTACAGAGATACTCAGTAATTATATAATCACGTGGATGCACATAATTGTTGGATAAATGAAGACCAGCAATAACTTTCTTGTTTGAGTATTTAAGAACTATCCCCCGTCATTCATTTATTAAACAATGACTAAAGGCTCCTACACACTGCAGGCGGCCATGCCGCCGATGAAGAAGCCTTTAGACATAAATATTCTAAAGGACTGGCTCCGCGTAGACCAAAGAAGACAGAGTATTTTCTGATGACATTGAATAATAGCCTTTGTTAATAGTGACATAAAGTGACAAGTTGTACGTAAATCCAAGCAAATAAACTGTTTTCACATCATCACATGGATCTCGAGGTCATTTGCACTTTAAAACCCGCTTGCATCACGAATCTCTGAACGCGTTTAGCGTATTTAAAATATAGTTATGTTTCAGTCAATCGTTTAAAGATGACGGAGACAGAATGATGTTTTAAATATGTTCAGCGCTAAACGCATTTAGTGGTATGTGGTGCAAGCGAGCTTCAGACACTGACTATAGGCGCTGAGCAGATGCTGGACACTTTGTCCGCGACGATAGAACGTACTATGCAGTAGACGATCTATGTAATAACGCACTCGGAGGTCAACACGAGCGCGCAGCCGATGCTCGCGGGTGGTGTGTGTCGCGGTCACTCGCGGACGAGATGACCGCCGCCTGCGGAGCGCCTAACGCTTTGGGTTCCTAGGAAAGCGGTTCGGCCGTTATAATAAAACTCTGACATTTTCAACAGTATTTCACAAAAAAAACGCTCTTAATTTGGACAGCCGTTATTGTGTAACCGTTCACCGCTTTCATAAGACACCAAAGCTTAAGGTTCATTATTCAACGCACTCCTCTTTGGTCTCCAAGCCTTCGGGTGGCAACAGAATCCTCGTCATCACATACATACCCTCCATCATCCGTGCCGAAGTCATCCAGCAGGTCGGTGAGCGCGTCGCGGAACTCGATCATGCCCTGCGCCGGCAGCGCCACCTGCGAGCGCGGCCCGCCGCGCGTGATGGTCTGCGACACGCGCAGGAAGCGCCCGCGCGAGTTCTCCTTCAGGTCCAGGTAGTAGCGTCGGTTGTCCTACAGTAGGGCATCGTTAATCATACATTCGAATAGCTATGTATGCTTTTCGTGTTGGGGGAGTACCTACAGCTTGCCAAAGATAAGAATGCTCTTCGGGAATCATCGCATCGTTTACCTTCGGAAATATGAACGCGCGATCATAAGATCTAATATAGAGCTGTTACAACCAGGGTTGGGAAAAAAAAACTTATTTTTTAAATTTTATAAAAACAAACAGTTCAAAATGTTTTAAACAAGTTTTTTTTTTCTTTTGGGTAATTTATCAAATTTATTAACATCAAAAATCGATAAGGTATGTATAATTCATTTCTAGACTATTTTAAAATTAACCTGAGGGAACATTTACAAAAATCGATCAGAATAACATACTAGTTATAGTTAGTTAGTACTAACTATTATACTAGGTATCTAATCTGTGAACATACTTACAGTCTGATTTTTAATTAGACGAAATTATGACAGCTGTTATTTTTTGACACTTCAGATATCCTAAACCTTTTCTGTCTTGTCCTTTTTAAAAGTTATATAAATGACTAGAATTTTTTGGATATAGAATAACAGAAAATATGAAAGAGAATGAGATCAAGTAAACTATGTAAATAGGTTGGGGAAAAAGTTTCTTCGCATTTTATAAGAAAATTCAAAACATTTTTTAATATACATTATTTACATTTATCTAAAGTATGTAGGTACCATTTTGTTCGGTAACTTTTTGCCATCTTGTAGGTAGGGACATGATCCCATTGCTATAGAAATTTTGGGACTTCTGATCAAAATAGCGCGACAAGTGGTTTTGGCAGTCCTCTCGTGATGCTAACCTGACACTGCCTAAAGAATACTGAAGAGACCGAAATAGGTGGAAATCTGAAGGTGCAAGGTCAGGACTATACGGCGGATGCATTAACACCTCCCAGCCAAACTCTCTTAATTTTTGCTGAGTGGCTAAAGATGTGTGAGGTCTAGCGTTATCATGATGAAAAACCACACCCCTTCTGTTGATTAATTCCGGCCACTTTCTCTCAACTTTTTGCTTTAATCTCATCAGTTGTTCGCAGTAGAGTTCAAAATCGATGGTCCTGCCTGGTGGTAACAGCTCATAATGAATAATGCCCTTCCAATCCCACCACACACACAGCATCACCTTCTTGCGAGTTAAACCGGGTTTCGCCACAGTCTGTGAAGCCTGACCGGCATTTGACCACGACCTTTTTCGCACATTCTTGTTGTACGTGATCCACTTTTCATCACCAGTTATCAGCTTCTTCAAAAATGGTTCGGTTTCATTACTTCGTAATAAAGAATCACAAATGAGTACACGGTTCATTAGGTTTCTTTCAGTGAGCTCGTGAGGTACCCAAATATTGAGCTTTTTTGTGTACCCAGTTTTTTTCAAATACGCCAAAACTGTTTTGCGGTCAATTCCCAGTTCTTCAGCTACGTCGTAACTACTGATATGCCGATTATGTTCCAGTTTTTCAAAAATGGCATCCATTTTATCCGTAATAGGGCGACCAGAGCGACGTGCATCTTTGACATCAAAATTTCCGGATCGAAAACGCTTAAACCAAATTTGTGCTACTCTCACAGACACTGCACTGTGTCCATAAACATCGCAAATTTTTTTTGCGGCTTGCGTTGCATTTTTACTTTTTTTGTAGTAAAATTTTAAAATGTATCGAATTTCTTCATTAGATTCACTCATCTTGACACTACGAAAAACAAATGAAAATCACACATTTTCCTAATTTGAATTTGGAATTATGTTCTTTAAAATTTAAACTTTCAATGATACCAAAACCAGCCAGATACAAATAGTATTGCCAAAGAGATTATAATTTAAGTTCATACATACTATAATGCGAAAAGACTTTTTCCCCAACCTAATATAAGACAATGTAAATAGTGTTTGTTCTGTGCAAACAATGCACACTAACTAAAATATTAGGTCTTTACCTATGAAATTGCCGTTCTGCTGTACTGGCCATTTCAAATCAAAATAATTTTTGTTTGGCTAAGAATTCTAATTTCAAATTAATTTTATTTTAAAAACATGGATTTTTTTTTTCCAAAAGTAGTCATTTGTTTATTGATTAGTGTTAAATTTCATCGCATTTCAATCTTTTTCGTCATCATGGATACGTTAAAAATTCGAGTAATTATGGAATATGAGTACCGTCGTGGCAGCAACGCGGCACAAGCGGCACGCAACATCAACGACGTTTACGGAGCTAACACTACAAACCAACGCACCACTTGTTATTGGTTTGCTCGCTTCCGTTCTGGAAATTTCGACCTGAAAAATGAACCTCGCGGTGGTCCGAAGACTTTGGTTGACAATGACATATTAAAGGCGATTGTGGAAGCTGATGATACACAATCTACGGCTGAATTAGCGGCAGCTTTCGACGTTAGCGTCGAAACAATATTGGTCCATTTACGTCAAATTGGCAAGGTAAAAAAGCTTGACAAATGGGTGCCCCACGAACTCAATGATCGCCAGCGCGAAGTACGCGTCGAGACGTGCCTTGCACTGCTCAACAGACACACAAATGAAGGAATTTTGAACCGCATTGTTACCTGCGATGAAAAATGGATTCTGTTTGATAACCGCAAGCGCTCAGCAAGTTGGTTGGATCCTGGTTCAGCACCTAAACAATGCCCTAAACGAAAACTTACCCCTAGAAAAGTGATAGTCACTGTTTGGTGGTCTAGCGCCGGTGTGATTCATCACAGCTTCTTACCAAACGGGGTGAGCATTACTTCAGATGTGTACTGTGAAGAACTGAACACAATGATGGAGAAGCTGGCACATCTCCAACCAGCATTGGTCAATCGCTCGTCTCCGCTGCTCCTGCACGACAACGCGCGACCTCATACTGCACAGCAGACGGTCTCCAAGTTGCAAGAACTGGGGTTGGAAGCTCTCCGTCATCCGCCCTACTCACCAGACCTTGCGCCTACAGACTACTACTTTTTCCAGAATTTGGATAACTTCTTGACGGGAAAAAAATTCAATACCCGAGAGGCAGTACAAAATGCCTTTGAAGAATTTGTTGCCTCCCGTCCAGCTGATTTCTTTAAGAAGGGCATCAATAAACTGCCACTGCGTTGGCAAAGATGCATTGATTGCATGGGTGATTACTTCGATTAATACAAATAAAAAATGCATGAAAAAAATTCGTTTAAATTTTTTCATACAAAACGGCAAATTCATAGGTAAAGACCTATTATTAGGTAATTTTATATGGCTAAATGGAAAAATAGAATAAAAGAACATATTTTTTAAAATTAAATATTTTTTAGGTATCATTACGAGTATCACTAATATCATCATCGTGATCTGTCTGTAGTAATAAGAAGCGAAGATTTTACAAACAAAAGATATTCCTAAAAAAAGGTAACCTATGGATTAGTGGACAGGGATTCCTGTGAAAGAAAAATAATTACTTACCTTACTGATTATTGTAACTTCAATAATTTGATAATAAAAAATCTGATTACCATTTTAAAAATTATCAGTCCATTTTTAAGTTTCAGTTTTTCTAATTGAAACCTTAAATTCAAGAAAGGCTGTTTTTAATTTCGCTTAAATGCGTTAATTTTTAGTAGGACCGTTTTGTTATTGGCAATACTTCTGAAATGTCAGAATTCAGAAATTCAGAATACAGAGCCGTATAACAATAAATACAGGAATTTCAGCTTAAAAATTGTTATCAGCATGATTAAAGAAACCACTGGGAGTACGAAGACCAAGAAAATCATGCATGTAGTCGTAACTAATTGAAACATACATTCAAGGCGTAGTTATAGAAATCTCGTCAAAAATATATTTACGCGTACTTACTAAAATATTAGACTTAATAGAAATGCATTGGTAGAAAACTAATAAACTAATGGTCTTGGACTCGCAGCTGCCGACACCTCACAACACAGAGCTCCACTCAGTCACGCCACACGCGCTGAAGGTAGCCTATCCGTCCGCCCCACAGGCCACACCAGGTCACAACCAATGTTGTCGCCTAACTTAAGCAGATCGTGTTTCTTTCAACAGTTTCAACATGCTTGCTACTGCGACCGATACCGGCCATACGCATGCGCCTCACCTACCATACGCTTATAAAATTAATGGTAGTTTTAGAAAAATTGTTTAGAAATTCAAATAATAATTATTCACAAAAAGCAAATTCGCCGCGACTCTTGACTGCCGTACAAGCCATTGCTTTACCATTGATTTAAAATGGAGACTAGACACAATTGGTGTTGTTGTCATTTTGAGCCTTTCTGACTGATATTACGCATCACATCTTACTGTACCAAGTCTAAACATGGCAGAGATAAACCATTCTAAAAATGAACGCCCCTCCACAGCGGTTACGCTCACATGCAAAGAAGTGTATAGACGCAATCACATAATTGGTCTTTGTCATTGGTTACTCAGCCACCGGCGAGTACGGTCAACAACTAAACTAAATAAATACCTTACAAACTAACATACATAAAAACATACACAAAATACTTCATTTTTTTACGCAAACGGTACCTACCCGGCCTGTCGGCCAACTAGTGCATAAATGGCACGAACGCGCGACAGAGCGAACGTGTCGTTCAATACAAAGTGCATGTTCCCCGCCGAACAATGCTAGTACCTGGACCGATCGCACGATTAGTTGAGCTCTAAGTGCGGCAACGAGTCCATGTTGACAGTAAAGTCGCCGCACGCAAAAAGCGCGTAAAGTGTTGCAATAAGTATTTCCTCTCACACATTGAAATAATCACGTTTTGTGGAGAGGCGTTCATTTTTAGAATGGTTCATCTGTTCAACGGAACCGTTACCGTTCTTTGGAAGCTTCATTGGAAGTCCTTGTTACTCATCGTAAGGTCCCGTAATACTGATGGCGCACTGGATAGGCCTTCACGCGAGGGCAAGCGCCTAACAACTATTACCTACTTTTTACTTTTACTAACACTAGGCTAAGAACATTGTTACTAACTTTATGGACAAAGGTCTGAAATAAATTATAAATTAAATTAAATGAAATATATCAAGTATTGCTGTGTATTGGCACCCTTGCGCCATCCCATCTTCCTAGCACGGTGGGCTGTGCTGGGGCGGCTGCTGCGGGTGCGGAAAACCTCAAACGGCGCAAATATTATAATCTTATTGGAATTTATATGTTTGAGCCGTTTGGGGTTGAAACACTAGGGCCATGGGGTCCGAGTGCCCTTTTAGTTTTTCGGGACATCGCCAAGCGGTTGGTCGACTCTATACGTGACCAAAGGGCTGGCTTATTTTTTGGCCAAAGAATTAGCATCGCCATACAACGTGGCAATGCTGCCAGCCTTTTGGGCACTTTTCCTGTCGACAGCGATGCGGACGAATTTTTTGATGCCCTATGTTATTTCCCCACCTTTTTTATATACTTGTACATATTTTTTGTTTTTATGATTGTTAGATTTTAAATTGTAAATATTCATGGATAATAAAAAAAGTATTGCTGTGCTTCTCCTCAAAAACAACACACTAGCGGCACCTGCCTCACCTTGAGCATCATCTCGGACTTGAGCTTGCCGTCGTCGGGCACGTTGTCGGGGTTGGGCGGGCCCAGCGACGAGTAGAAGTCGCTGAAGCTGGACAGGTGGTCGCGGAACTCCGCCGCCGTCGACATCGCCAGGAAGATCTGGCTGCGGCGCCCGTCTGCGCCGATCTGTAGGCACAAGTTTAGCTTTACAATTACATAAACTCATAACATCACGCTTGTTCTTTCCCGAAAGGTGAGGCAGAGGTCATTATTGGTACAGAAACTTTATAAAGTGTTAAAAAATTAACTCTAAAAACTTTAAGGAATGCTTTAGAGTCTAAGGCATTCCTTAAAGCTTTTAGACATGTTTGCATGTGGTTACCACAACTAAAGGCGCCTACAAACAGTTAGTTGTGGTAACCAAGTGTGCAAACACGCTGTAAAGGGACAGAACAGCAGATTTTTTTCGCGATTTCAAGTTTGGTCCCATACTAAAAGTTATTCAGTTCAATAGTCTAAAGCACTCCTTAAAGTTCTTAGAGTTCATTTTTTAACGAGAAACGGTAAAGAGGACTTTATTTAGGGCATATTGCCAGTCCTTTTATACGTGTAGTCTGTGGACTAGCTACACGCAGCGAACCGTCGGTGCCTTGCGGGTCCAATATAACAATGCATACAGGTTGCTGATGGGATTGCCTCGCTGCTGCAGTGCATCAGCGATGTTTGCTGAGGCTCAAGTGGACGGCTTTCACGCCATTATACGTAAGAGAGCAGCATCGCTGATGCGAAGGGTTAGGGGCAGTCCCAACAGCTACCTGAGGGTAATTGCAGACTACATCCATAGTCCTATGTGGAGGCATTGGATTGGTCTGCACATTTTGTAGGCTGACTGGCGTTTTTTCTATTTGTTGTATGTGTGAATTACTAACATAGCTTTAAGTCATTTTGATGTACTACTAACACTCTATGGACCAAAAGTCTGAATTAAATGTTTTGAATTTGAATTTAACACCTTAATATATTTGAAAATTCATACGTAATAGAAAACACCCTAATAACATTATATAGGTAGCTACGAAGACTGATAACTTATGTTTCAAAGCTTCCTCTCTCCTACTATTTTATTTATTTATTTACTTAAATCTTACCTACATTTACCATTACAGATCTGCGATCCAATGCGATAGAGTGGCCGACATGCTAAATCCTTAATCTACATCCTATAAAATTACATACTACTTACATCCTAAATCTTAACCTACATCTAAATAACAAATAACATATAATGCAGCTTTTGCGAATTCACTCAAACTGCACCACAATACATCAACCCTCTCGTGAACTTCGTTCACCACACGCAGGGCTCTAGTGAGAGGAGTCCTCGCCAGCAAGTAGGTTCTGGCTGCAGGCACAGCAAGCAGGGGCGGGCGTCGCCGCCTCCACACGTACCGGTCCGGCACGCAAAGTTCCAGGTGCCGCAGCACTCCCGGGTTATGCGCCACGCCACACAGTAGCGCGCACTACATACGCTGCGAGTGCAAAGTCCCGTCGCACCTTCGACGCGTTGTACCCTACCATACCCAGTACAAATAGTGTAAATACTATTTTCCTGTGTCTGATAGGGTCACAATGACCTCATTAAATTCTAATTTACCACCTAAGTATAGCTTGTCCACTCTGAAATGACTCATTTCAGAGTGGACAAGCTATACACATTGTGGAACGCAATTAATGATTGAGTATTGACACAGAATAATAATGTTACAGTAGTTTATCTTCATAGAAAACGGCCGAAACGACGCGCTTCGTAATCTCAGTACCAGTACGCAACACATCGAGTGCGCGGCAGCTACGCACGGACGGACGCGTTTATCTACCGAGCGGCCGTAGGTAATGAATTCAATGTCACTGCCCAGATAAACTACCGTAGTTTATTATTCTGCGGTATTGAGGTGAATTATAAAATAACTGGCATTTCGCCAGTTCTGTTTAAGTCTCATGTAATAATAGGTCTTTACCTATGAAATTGCCGTTTTGTATGAAAAAATTTAAACGAATTTTTTTCATGCATTTTTTATTTGTATTAATCGAAGTAATCACCCATGCAATCAATGCATCTTTGCCAACGCAGTGGCAGTTTATTGATGCCCTTCTTAAAGAAATCATCTGGACGGGAGGCAACAAATTCTTCAAACGCATTTTGTACTGCCTCTCGGGTATTGAATTTTTTTCCCGCCAAGAAGTTATCCAAATTCTGAAAAAAGTAGTAGTCTGTAGGCGCAAGGTCTGGTGAGTAGGGCGGATGACGGAGAGCTTCCAACCCCAGTTCTTGCAACTTGGAGACCGTCTGCTGTGCAGTATGAGGTCGCGTGTTGTCGTGCAGGAGCAGCGGAGACGAGCGATTGACCAATGCTGGTTGGAGATGTGCCAGCTTCTCCATCATTGTGTTCAGTTCTTCACAGTACACATCTGAAGTAATGCTCACCCCGTTTGGTAAGAAGCTGTGATGAATCACACCGGCGCTAGACCACCAAACAGTGACCATCACTTTTCTAGGGGTAAGTTTTCGTTTAGGGCATTGTTTAGGTGCTGAACCAGGATCCAACCAACTTGCTGAGCGCTTGCGGTTATCAAACAGAATCCATTTTTCATCGCAGGTAACAATGCGGTTCAAAATTCCTTCATTTGTGTGTCTGTTGAGCAGTGCAAGGCACGTCTCGACGCGTACTTCGCGCTGGCGATCATTGAGTTCGTGGGGCACCCATTTGTCAAGCTTTTTTTACCTTGCCAATTTGACGCAAATGGACCAATATTGTTTTGACGCTAACGTCGAAAGCTGCTGCTAATTCAGCCGTAGATTGTGTATCATCAGCTTCCACAATCGCCTTTAATTCGTCATTGTCGACCAAAGTCTTCGGACGACCGCGAGGTTCATTTTTCAGGTCGAAATTTCCAGAACGGAAGCGAGCAAACCAATAACAAGTGGTGCGTTGGTTTGTAGTGTTAGCTCCGTAAACGTCGTTGATGTTGCGTGCCGCTTGTGCCGCGTTGCTGCCACGACGGTACTCATATTCCATAATTACTCGAATTTTTAACGTATCCATGATGACGAAAAAGATTGAAATGCGATGAAAATGTAACACTAATCAATAAACAAATGACTACTTTTGGAAAAAAAAATCCATGTTTTTAAAATAAAATTAATTTGAAATTAGAATTCTTAGCCAAACAAAAATTATTTTGATTTGAAATGGCCAGTACTGCAGAACGGCAATTTCATAGGTAAAGACCTAATATGTGACGAGCCACCAACCGCCACCCATCCAGACTCCGGTCTGCTACTGAGGAATCCCTCATGGAAAACCCGAACCCGGTTACGTTGGCTCTATTCTCCGATATGGTGTAATATTTTGGGGCAACAGTACGGAAAAAGAGCGCGCTTTCATTGCTCAAAAACGCTGCATCAGGGCTATATTCAACTTATGTGAAAGTGACTCCTGTAAGCCATTTTTTAAAAACAATAAATTATTAACACTAGGCAGCAGTATTTGTTAAAAACAATATCCACATGTTTAATTACTACACGCGTATACGGCGTAAGGATAAACTACGCACACCAGCCAGTAAAACGCACCTAATGCATGAGAGCATCTTTTGTTCAGCTTCTCGCATCTTTAATAATATACCGGGGCCTATCAGAACAATTATGAAAAATGTGAATTTTAAAAGGACTCTCCATGATCTGCTAGTAAACAAGAGTTATTACTCTGTAAAAGAATTTCTGTCCGACAAATCTTTATTAAAATATAGTCCCACCCAGTCGTGATGTGTTCAATGACCATAATGTATTATGCACTATAATCTATTTTTATTTTATATTATGATTTTGTAATTTCTTATTTTGGTTTGTTGTGATTAATTTTATTTTTTTGAATTTTATGTGTATAATTTGACATCCTACCTATTTTAATTTGTTATCCTTTTTATTATTATTTTTTTTTTTTTTAACCTTATACATATATGCAATTAATTTTATTTTCTATATAATAATTTGAATTTGACATCTCCTTTGTTTAAATGTAATTATTATTATTGTATGCCCTACGGGCGGGACATAGCTGATCAAAATTTTCAAATATTTAAGAACTGTACTATACATACCTATGATCCACAATAAACTTTTGATTGATTGATTGATTGATTGATACATTTTGCCAGACTGGGAATTGAATCCAGGACCTCATGCTCAGTAGCGCCTGCGTCTGTGGAAGTGATTGCTCATCTTTCTTAGGTTATAAACCTGTACGCCAAATTGCCTAACTCATTTACAGCAATCCCCCTTTATTTTGACGCTAGCTTTTGTCCGCGGCTTTGCGCGCGTGAAGTTCGGGAACTATCCCACGGGAACGTACTACCGGGATAAATAGTCCAGGTTATTAACTCTATCTGTGTGCCAAACATCCTAATCCATTCAGCCGTTTTTGTGTGATTGAGTAACAAACATCCACACGTACAAACTTTCACATTTATATTATTACTAGCTTTTGCCAGCGGCTTCGCCCGGCGGAGTTCGGAAATGAACCCACGGAAACGTACTACCGGGATAAAACATAGCCTATGTGCTATTCCAGACTATAATCTGTTACGTAGGTTCGTAGTGACAAGTGGGACTACTGACAGCTAGAAGCACACTGCTTACTGTAAGGTAGATGGGCTGGCACGCAGCCCACGCACACGTACACACTGGAGTAACACATATATATATAATGTTGGTGACGGAAGGCGAGGCGACATCTTAAGGAAGTCGGGTGAACAACTGTCAACTGCTGGGAGGTTATAAAAAGAGGCGCACAGTGCGGCAGGCCCCTTTTCTCTGCTTGGACGGCGCTTGGAACGGACGTGCTACCTGACCATTATCGTGTGCTTGGTTATTTTTTCGGTTATTTTGTTCTATTCATTTATTAATTGTTCCTTTTGGCTTGTGTAATTTCTATTTGATTAATATTTAATGTTTATTTTGATATTTTTATAATTTTGTAAAAGTGTGGTTTAAAAATATTAAAGACTGTTTATTTTTTTAATTATTTCACTTCTGATTCCTAACAATAACATAATCTATCATTGTGCCAAATTTCATCTAGATCCTTTCAGCCGTTCTGGCGTGATTCGAGTAACAAACATCCATCCATCCAAACTTTCACATTTATAATAGTAGTAATATAACAAAATAAGCCGTTTTGTTTTTATTTTCTTCCATTTGTGGCGGAAGTGAAAACTACCAGAACAGGATATCCGTTTCCACCTTCACCGACCTCAGCAACATAATTTAAGAATTAAATTAAATTTTCTTTTAAATAAAAAAATTGAAAATATTTCTACTTTAAATACTCAAAAGCATGAGTACGTACACCAAATAATTGATAGCTAATATTCATAGCTTTCTCTGAAAGTCTGCCGCCTGTTGTCGACTGTTGTTGGTCGGCTTCTACTCTACCCGGATGCAGCTGAATACCAGTATCTTACATGGAGCGACTGCCTACTTGACCTCCACAACCCAGCTACTGGGTAATATGACACCCCTTGGTAAGACTGGTTGTTACACTTTTGGGCTCCTGCCGACCCGTAACGACTGTCTAAATAAAAAACCGGCCAAGTGCGTGTCGGACCACGCACAATGAAGGGTTCCGTAGTTGGGATGAATTTATCCCAAGAAAAGCACGTTAAGCCGTTGGTAAAATCCCGTGAAGGGCGGGCGTTGTGTGGGGACCATTGACCATGGGCTATATGGTCGTTGGTGGGGACTGTCTATGTAATCTTGACGTACAGAAAGTGCTGACTCTCAGCCTAATTTGAATAAATGACTTTTGATTTTGGTACCGGCTGTCATTCGTGGATCTTTGACAGTCGTTACAGGTCGTCAGAAGCCCGAAAGTCTGACAACCCGTCTTACCAAGGGGTATCGCAATACCCAGTCACTGGGTTGTGGAGGTCAGATAGACAGTCACTCTCATGTATAATACTGGTTTTCAGCTGCATCCGGTTAGACTAGAGGCCGACCTCTTCATAGTTGGGAAAAGGCGGCAGATGAATATGGGAAATATAGCTTCCACAGACTAGAATATAGCCTAGCTCATTTTTAGATGATCACATAAATAACATTTAGGTGACATGTTTTCCGGACAACAAAAAAGTTAAAGTGGAATTTTAAATTCATCTTTTCTGAAAAGAAAAAAAAAATAATTTTTGCTGTAGATTTCTTGAAAAGGAAATCTACATCACAAATCAGCGGCTCACTCATTCTTCACAAATTCGCAATTTACTCGTTTGGAAAGGATAAGCTGTTGAAAAATGTCTTATCCTTTCCATTTATAAAATCTGCAAATTATAAAAGCACGGTATGTAACATTGTACATGTTACGATGCAACCGTTCAACACTTTAGTATTATCTCCAAATATCTGGTTATTGAACTTCTAATTGTTCATAATCAATGTGTTGAAAAATTATAGAAAGGATATTTTTAGGGTTCTGTACAATTGGTCTATCCTTTATAGCAGAACTTTTTATGTCATAATATTATTTTGCATAACAGCTGATAGCATAAACTTCATTTCGCAGAAAATCGTTTGGCATAAGTACACTCATTTATCATACATTCAAAACTCATAATTTTGTAAGTCAGAATCATCTTTTGGCATAAATTTCATATCCATAATAATTAAAAAGTAGAACCATCATATCGCAGAAAGTTCACACTCATAATCGTCTTTTGGCATACATTTCATATCGATAGTCATTAAAAGGCAGAACTATCATATCTCAGTACACTTAGAATCATCTTTTGGCATATATTTCATATCTAATATTTGAAAGACTCATCTATCACATTACAGAAAATTCATAGTTAATTAGAACACTGATTTGTTTTCGCCACGCACATTCAGCAAACACGCAGCATGCAAACAAAAATACACCATGCATGCCAGCATGCAAACAAGCATACACCATGCATGTAGTATGCAAGCAAGCATGCAAACAAGCATACACCATGCATGCAGCATGCAAGCGAGCATGCAACATGCAGCAACATGCAGCAGGCATGCTTTCTGTCACGGCTCCGATAACTTGTTTACCAACTAGTACTTTTACCAATTTTTATGTAGCCAAATATTTCAGTTGGAATAACACATTTTACGCAAAATAAAATAAGCCAAATATTTTTTTTCCCATATTTTTTTCTATATAATCTAGTCGTTTCTGACACTCGCCGGTCGCTGCCGCGGAACCGCTCGCTACGCTCGCTCGGCTCGTGCGTAGGAGGTCACAGTTTTAACCTAACCTAACCTAACCATTTTTTTTTATAATTAACCTCGTCTAACTAGTTCGGTTCTTGATAGCCTGTTAAAAATAATCTTTTTTTTCTGTAAAATCTAGTCGATTCTGGCACTCGCCGGCCGCTACCGCGGACCGCTCGCTTCGCTCGCTCGGCTTGTGCGTAGAAGGTCACAGTTTTAACCTAACCTAACCTATATATTTTTTGTCATAGCAAATCATTTGACTAAAAGACCAAACGTTTATTGTCTAAAGATTGTTTGCTGTAATAAATCATTTGATTAAAGACCAAATGCCTTAGTGACATAATCCTTGGTAATATTCTGCCAAGTAAAAATTTCACCAAATGAAAATTTGCGTACTAAAATCATTCCAAATATTGCATTGTTAAAAAAAAAATGTTGCTAAAATTTGTTTGGGTAGTGAAATTTTGTCAAAATCTTTTCGGCAAAACGGCAGGATCACATTTTATAGAAATGGCAATATGCCTTATAAAATTATTCCAAATTAAATTCTGCCATCTTCATAGTATTCCATATGAAATTGTACCAAATAATCATCGCTCTAAATAAACGTTATGCTAAAAGAAATTATGCGGAATTTTAACTTTGCCAAAGGTAATTATGCCAAATAAAATTCTGCCATCTTAAAAGTATGCCAATGTAAATTCGGACATATAAACATTCGGCCAAACAATAATTATATTAAATAATTTTTATGCCTTAAAAACATTCGTTTAAAGAAGATTATGCCAAGTGTGTTACGCCAAATAAATTTCGGAGCATGAACATTCTGCCAGATAGAGGGAACCTCTGTACAATACTTACATCAAAAGGAAAAAAACGGAACGTTCGTTGTCCAACTGTCTGTCAGTCTGTCAAGACCCTTTTTCTTAGGAACGCGTGAAAAGTCCGACAATCGTTAGTTAGTAATTTTATCTCAAAAAAACTATTGTTTTGCGATTACAAACTTAAATATGCAGTTGGAGAATTGACCGTGACGTATATCAATGTGTGGGAGAACATGTTATTCAACTATTAGGTCTTTACCTATGAAATTGCCGTTCTGCAGTACTGGCCATTTCAAATCAAAATAATTTTTGTTTGGCTAAGAATTCTAATTTCAAATTAATTTTATTTTAAAAACATGGATTTTTTTTTTCCAAAAGTAGTCATTTGTTTATTGATTAGTGTTACATTTTCATCGCATTTCAATCTTTTTCGTCATCATGGATACGTTAAAAATTCGAGTAATTATGGAATATGAGTACCGTCGTGGCAGCAACGCGGCACAAGCGGCACGCAACATCAACGACGTTTACGGAGCTAACACTACAAACCAACGCACCACTTGTTATTGGTTTGCTCGCTTCCGTTCTGGAAATTTCGACCTGAAAAATGAACCTCGCGGTCGTCCGAAGACTTTGGTCGACAATGACGAATTAAAGGCGATTGTGGAAGCTGATGATACACAATCTACGGCTGAATTAGCAGCAGCTTTCGACGTTAGCGTCAAAACAATATTGGTCCATTTGCGTCAAATTGGCAAGGTAAAAAAGCTTGACAAATGGGTCCCCCACGAACTCAATGATCGCCAGCGCGAAGTACGCGTCGAGACGTGCCTTGCACTGCTCAACAGACACACAAATGAAGGAATTTTGAACCGCATTGTTACCTGCGATGACAAATGGATTCTGTTTGATAACTGCAAGCGCTCAGCAAGTTGGTTGGATCCTGGTTCAGCACCTAAACAATGCCATAAACGAAAACTTACCCCTAGAAAAGTGATGGTCACTGTTTGGTGGTCTAGCGCCGGTGTGATTCATCACAGCTTCTTACCAAACGGGGTGAGCATTACTTCAGATGTGTACTGTGAAGAACTAAACACAATGATGGAGAAGCTGGCACATCTCCAACCAGCATTGGTCAATCGCTCGTCTCCGCTGCTTCTGCACGACAACGCGCGACCTCATACTGCACAGCAGACGGACTCCAAGTTGCAAGAACTGGGGTTGGAAGCTCTCCGTCATCCGCCCTACTCACCAGACCTTGCGCCTACAGACTACTACTTTTTCCAGAATTTGGATAACTTCTTGGCGGGAAAAAAATTCAATACCCGAGAGGCAAAACAAAATGCCTTTGAAGAATTTGTTGCCTCCCGTCCAGCTGATTTCTTTAAGAAGGGCGTCAATAAACTGCCACTGCGTTGGCAAAGATGCATTGATTGCATGGGTGATTACTTCGATTAATACAAATAAAAAAATGCATGAAAAAAATTCGTTTAAATTTTTTCATACAAAACGGCAATTTCATAGGTAAAGACCTATTGTAACATCATCAACATACACTAAGTGGAAAAAATACCTATAATTGAAGCTAACTAAAAAACTACCCAAGCAAAGATAATAGTGCCGATTCTCGTCACAAATGCCTCTAAACTAGACTAATAATCACTAAAATTTAGTTTATTCCTGTCAAACGACGATTTCCCATTCTGAAATTGACTAAAGTGGCACAACTCAACTATATTTTAGTTTGACAGAACTAAGATTGTACGGAGTTATTAGTTTAGTTGAAAATGGCAATTTTGCTATTCTGAATTTGACTGTTTTCACCTAAAATTTTAATTGTTAAACTAAATCAGACTATTTTTAATCGCGATTAAAAAAGTGTGGAACAAAATTTGTTGACATGAACTAAAATTCACACCGAGACCTTGACTTCGGATGCAAAAACAGTAGTGTATTTTTTTTCTTTTCTTTTACATATTTTATATCTCGAAAACGGTGAGTTCTATCGCAAAAATAATTAAAATTTGGCCTCCCTTTATAAGACCTATAAACCCCTATGACTCAACATGTAGGTACCAAAAAAAAAAGTTAGGTACTACATTCCATATAAAACACGTTGAAGCTGCCCCCTCCCTGCGCCCCTCCAGGTCTAAAAGATATTTGACCCGGTAAAGACAGCGATGTCGGTGAACAAAATATGACAAGCCTTGTCACTTCATAGTGATTTCGGTAGTTCCAATTAAAGCCACCGGGTCAAATACACTACAGGTACTATAACACGCGGAGTCACGATTGTCAAACTCGATTTTAGTTGTGTCAAAATTGTTATTAAATTTAGAGGTTTTTTTTTGCAGAATAGCTCTAAGATTCTCATAGCAAAAAGTAAGGAATTTTAGTGATCATTTAGTTAGTTTAGTTCGGTGTACAACAGAATCGGCACCAATATCAAATTTATATGGGTAATGGGACCACAGCGCAAGTTTCTCTACCAAATAAAAAAACAATTTCATAATCGATCCACAATGACGAAAATATCGATGAACATAATTGTTACATAAACAAAAGGAGGAGGTTCTCAATTCGTCTGTATTATACAGACGAATTGAGAACCTCCTCCTTTTTTAAGAAGTCGGTTAAAAATATGTGCGTATATAGTATAAAACACGTGCATATATAAATAAAAGTAGATAGAGTCAGCGGCAATATGTTACCGCCTGGGATGAGCTTAGGCCCGTCAGAATCCTGCTAGCAACATAATCTTTGGGTGGGGCCTTTATCAAGCAGAAGATTGATAAGTCGTAATTAATAATGTTAGCAGTGTACTATAATTGAGCATTTTGGAACAAAGTCCTTATCAGCGTATCATCAGCTGTTGCTATCTATTATGTAAATGTTATCGTGTACATAAGCCGCGCTTACGCAACACGTAAATAAATAGCTCTTTCTGTGTAAACATTCATCACCGACCATTTTATTAAATTCTGAGGCCACTTGGGCTAGGTTGGTATCACAAGCCGGCGGGATCACACATTGTGGCCGGAGCGGCTCGAATCGCTGTCGAGTCAACCATGAAGTACCTAAAATTGGTGCTCGACAGCCGATGGGACTTCGGCCCTCATTTTCAGCGGCTGGTGCCCAAGCTGATGGGCGCGACGGAAGCGCTGTCAACGCTGCTTCCACTGTCGGGAGGATACAGCGCGGCATATACTGGCAGAGTGTGCCGCATGGGAGGAGTCGCGCCGTGCCCTCATATCAGAAGTCGAAGCCGACCTGTCACTACCGGCCGTCGCTCGTTCGATGGTCGGGAGCACCGAGTCGTGGGACGCGGTGGTATCCTTCTGCGAAATTGTCATCCCGCGGAAGGAAGCTGCAGAAAGGGAAAGGGAGATCAAGAGTGCTCTCCCGTCTACACCGTTCTGAGCTCACCGCAGCAGGCGCACTGGGCGTCGGCGGAGGGTGGATAATGCCCTCTTCCAATCCCCTAAATGGGTGCAGGGGCGACGGACTCGAGGATATCCATCGCCCCCCACTCCACAGGACCCGAGATGGTGGCGCGTAGTGTTCCATGGGCGCCTCTCCAAGACGTAACGGGGGATTTCAACACCTCACTCCCCCCCGCTATGGGACGTGGCCCGCGGGGGGACGCGGGCCATCACCAGTCCGGGGCAGCGGAAGTCACATTAGCACCCGCAGCCCCCGACGCAGGTGTACGAGGGTCACCGGGGTGGTTTTAGTCAGTGAGTCTGACAGACCCAGAGGGGTCTGAGGGGTCTGTATATGAGGACTTCCACCCCGACAAAAGGTTGGTATCACAAATCTTTCAAGCAAGTTGAAGTAAGCGGTATAAAAAATAAAAATATAGTCGGTTATTTAGATGAGAATGACTAGTGGTGAACGCGCTGTGCTTACAACGGCTCATGTGCTTACAGCGGCCGGGCGGCCAAATCTTGTGCTACAGCGTCCATATCTTGTGCTTTCAGCGGCCGGGCAGCGATATCTTGTACTTACAGCGGCCGGGCCGGCCATAACTTGGTTGGGCTCTGGTACTCTTCGTGTCTTGAAGAGCAAGTTATATTAAGTTCGATGTTTTGTACTGTAACAACTAGCCAGATTCAAAAGACAATCTCTCTATCAAAATTACTTGCAGCTGATTGCATTGAAAACCAAACTAGTAAGAAAAAGGGCGACCGATGATAATGTAAAACTGCCTAGCCTTGACCCAACTATGTTGGGGTCAGCTTCCAGTTTAACCGGATGCAGCTGAATACCAGTATTTTACATGGCGCGACTGCCATCTGACCTCCACAACCCATTAACTGGGTAATACGATACCCCTTGGTAAGACTAGTTGTCAGACTTTTGGGTTTCTGGCGACCCGTAACGACTGTCAAAGATCTTGGAGTCTCGGTATGTAAAGATGGTCACCCATCCACAGACCATGATAATGTAAAACTGGCAGATTAGTTACGCCTACAGCTAGAGCCTCTTTTTAATCGACTTCAAAAAAGGAGGAAGTTATCAATTCGTCGCGATATATTATATTTTTAAGTATATATTTATTTTTATTGGACACCGACTGCTCCGTCAATTGTGGACCGATTTTGAAATTATTTTTTATTTGAAAGGGTATGCTATCTAGGTGGTACCATTGTCACAAAGTCAGAATCTGATGAGGGTATCCCATAGAAATCGAGGGAAACCCTCAAATTTTATAGGCACATCTATAGAGATTTGGGTATTTTTATAGTAACTCGTGCATTTGCTCTCTCTCGGAAAGCACCATTTGATGAAGTGGAACTGATTATGAAGACCACATATTATTATGGCCATCGGAACTACTCAATAACTACTACTAATAATACTACTCAATATTTCACTGGTTACGATTCGATTACCAATTTATGCTCGTCACAATGCACATGGTGCAGTTCTCCTGGTTCTTACTAGGAGAACTCCTCAACAATTAACGTCCCTGCATCGGGAAAAGCAATATTTTGTAAAAATTTGATGAGCATTTGACATTAGGCTATTGTAACTTAGATAAATTACAAATTGACCTACTAAAAAGTGATAAATAAAATACATTTTTACAAAAAAAAAAACAACCGACTTCCAATAAAAAAACTATTCATAAAATGAAAAATAACTTTAATTTCGGAAGTCAGTGGCAAAAACTAAAATACGGATCCAAAGACACCGACTTCCGAAATTAAAGTTATTTTTCACGTTATAAGTAGTCTTTTTTTTTTGGAAGTCGGTTGTTTTTTTTTTTTTTATAAAAATGTTTTTTACTCTATCTAAAAACCGTTTCGTTTTAGAACAACCTTAACGATAAGCATTCAACAAATCTGCTACAAAAGGTTAAGTTCAACTAATCAGTGATAAAACCTGACACACCCACTACTCGTAAGCTTTGTGAAAACTGCAAAAAACAACTAAAAACTGCCAAAATAACTGCATCCGTCCATATCCATGCGTATCAACCCGCACTGGGCCCGCGTGGTGGTTACGGCCCACTTTCTCTCCAAGAGGAGACCTGTATCCCAGCAGTGGGAACATTATAGGCTGATTATACTTAGGCTCAGCGTAATACTTCGTATACCTCGCTGCAGTCACGTTGGTTCTTACCAGGTTTCAAAGGTTATTAAATATTTGGGCCTTCACTATATTCAAAATCACAATATCGCATAGCACGACCACGCGTCGTAAACGTTACCTACGTACGTAAATTCGAACGATGTATGAATCCCAATATCTTTAAGTTTATGCAAGCACAATTAGTGTCATTATGAATGAAATCTTAAAATGTAAATATTTTGATCGAAACGTGTTTTCAATTTTACAATCGTTCGAATTTGCGTTACGTTAAGTACGTATACTCCGCGCTATCGTGCTGCCGTGCTGCTCCTCAGATCCATATCAACCTACTATCGTAAATCTATATCCACTATAATTAAATATAAATAATGTCATGCAGTGCCGCTACTCGCGCGGCGAGCTTGTCGTGATACGTATGCGGCACTCTAGAGGACTGCATGACAATAGAGGTGGCAGTGAAGCTGATGATCCAGCTACGGCCACCTTCGTTACGCTTATCTTTAAGTCTAAAATATTTAGACTCCATAATATCTACGAGTGATGACGTACGCTCACCTCTGCGACTTTGATGAACCGCCCGCGCCGGTTCTGCTTCACGTCCAAGTAGAACCGCTTGGACTGGATCTGCAGCATTTTCGTCGCCAACTCCTGCTCCTGTGGCTGCTGACCTGCTGACGAGAGGACCAAGGTTTAGAGGCAATTCAGATAAAGGAAATATTGAATACTAGCGGCCTTCCCCGCTTCGCACGGTTGTTACGACTTGACAAAACATTTAGATTTATAAAGTATAGTTTATGTATTTGTTTTTAGTTTGATTTTTTATTTATTTCATATGTATGTTTAATAATGCAATAAACACATAAACCTTATGGTATAAATTCTCTAAATGATAGAACAACCGCATCAAAATCCTTGCATGTTTAGCACAACAACGCGGTGACACAGGAGACACTGACTAATGTTAATAATAATGATTGCCTCGAAGATGTAATGGTCGCAAGCGCGACTGCCGAGCATGAGGTCCTAGGTTCTACTTCCAGGTAGGGCTTTTGATTAAGGATTTATTTCTCAGTAGCAGCCCGGAGTTTGGATTTGTGACCGGTTCATAGCAACACATAAATTTAAATATATGTGGCCTAAAGTGGATGTACAGTCATGGTCAAAAATATCGGGACGAACAGACTGTTCAAAACGATCTCAACAACTAAGAAAATTAAACTTTACTGCAAATTGGATAAAGTTCTTGTCAGAATGACAGTTGTCGTGTACTGTCTTCATTCTGAAACATTCCTTGTGTCATTGAGTTAACATTTTATTTTCATAGTTGTTTAGATCATTTTGAACAGTCTGTTCGTCCCGATATTGTTGACGCTGACTGTACTACTTACACACACACCTCCGCTTCGGAGGATAAAGTGTCAGGAGATAGTACTGGAGGTCTGTTTACAATACATCTGCTTCTATTATATCCAACTACCGCGAAAGGGATATAAGTTCGCAAAGCAGTTTATCTCCCCACACATACTATAGGCATGTGGAGTTGTGGAGAGAGAAACTAGTATGCGAGGTTTATTCACCATACGTTAGTTCACCCTTTCCTAAACTAAATCAATTGACTAGGTACCTACTTCATCTGAAAGCAGCACAAGTGCAGCAGTGTGTGACGTCACGAGCCGTCTCTCTAGATCTGCCAGACATACTTCGTCGACAGATAAGATCATAATATAAAACGTTTACTGGTTAAAACCGGAAAACTTACTAACAATAAACTTTTATGATAAACAAGGATTAAATTGAAAATATACCGGTGTTGTAGCTCACGAATTCTTTGAAAAGCTTCTTAGGGATTAAAAATGAACGTTGAATTGCTGTGTCAACTTAATGATATCGCTTAACCGTTTAATAAGTGTTAAAAGTAACCGTAAAAAAAACCGGCCAAGTGCGTGTCGGACCACACACAATGAAGGGTTCCGTAGTTGGGATGAATTTATCCCAAGAACAAACTTAACACTGTAGTTGAAAAACGTTCTCCCATACATTCCAACTGTAAATGTAAGTTTGTTGACTATTACTCGAAAACTTGAAAAGCCTACATAGCTGAGATAGTTTTCCTTTTAACTTCATTATATATTCGACTATCGTGAATTTTTTCACCCATCCAAACTAACCGTTTAGCTGGGGGAGGGGGACACACACACTTGACTCTAACAAAAATTAGCATCCCTAAAAAAATCAAGACAAAAACCGATCAATCGTAAATATCGCGCGTCCTTTGTCAATGACGGTTTTCTGAAATGACGTTCACTAGGTGGCAGCACTGAGACGTCAGGTCTGGGCACCTGTCAAATGTGTCAAAGCGTTTTTATTTTCTTTAGCAGTGACTGAATGATAAAGGAATGAATGAAACGAATGGTGAACACCATCATAATTTTATATTCGTTGTCGAAATGAAAGACCTCTTGTCAAAATAGCGCCATCTAGTGGCGTGAATTTTCATTAAAAGCCTCATTAATACAATATCGAGAAACAAAGCATACTGACAAAGAAAGTGTTTCACAACGCAGAGCGCATGACCGTCCTATCTGCAAGGGCTCCACCTTGGAGCCCTTGCAGATACGATTCGCATACGATTTTATCATAAACGTGTACAGACCAGCACCCTAATTGCGTAACACACTATCAATAGCACTTGGTTTCATTTTTAAAAGCTTTTATTTAACTTGCAATGTATGTGCGATGTTTGTTCGGGTGGAATCTTGTTACTCAATTTTGAAGCTGATATCTTCAACCGATTGAGCTAAAATTTTGTATACATGTTTAGTTTGGATGCCAATACACGATAAGCTGTGTGACGTCATTCTAAATCCAATATGGCGGACCATCCAAGAAGCCGAAATAGTTATTTTTAATGCATTTCTGCAATATGGGTATCAAATGAAAGGGCTTGTTGAGAGTAACTCGAAAAATAATGTGACGTCATTCTAAATCAAATATGGCGGAACATCCAAGATGGCGGAATAGTTATTTTTTATGCACTTCTACAATATGGGTATCAAATGAAAGGGCTTGTTGAGAGTAACTCGAAAATAATGTGACGTCATTCTAAATCCAATATGGCGGAATAGTTATTTTTTATGCACTTCTGCAATATATGGGTATCAAATGAAAGGACTTGCCAAGAATAATTATAAAAATACTCTGACATCACTCTTAATCCAATATGGCGGACTTTTGAAGTTTTTTATGCTTTCTTAAAGTAACCGGCAAACGACCTTGCAACAATGATGCGTTCAATGAGATGAACAGACTCAGAAACCTAGCCAGTGATAACTAAAAAGAAAAAAAATCAATTTAAAGCAAAAAAACCTTTTGTAAAAAAAAGCTTTTATTTAATTGCTCTAAAAAGAAGAAAATAAAATTTTATTTTAAAATTTTAACTATCAACTTATAACCTCACCAGCTGCGCCCCGCGGTGTTACCCGCGGTTTATGAGATACACTAAAACGTGCATTATTTAATCGGTGAGAAAAGTATTCACAAAAAAATTGCTCATCCCACGGGAACACTACATTTTTTCAGGATGCAAAGTAGCCTATGACATAGGCTACTGTATACACATAGCACACATTGTGTGCTATGTGTATACAGGATGTCTGCTACTTTCACACCAAATTTTATCAAAATCGGTCGAGCCGTTTGAGTTTGAAGGAGTAACAAATATATTTGAATTCCTTGCTCATCCCACGGGAGCACTACATTTTTCCAGGATAAAAAAGTAGCCAGTGTGTTAATCCAGGGTATAAGCTGTCTACATACCGAATTTCATCCAAATCGGTCCAGCCGTTTGAGCGTGAAGAAGTAACAAACATACACACACACACACACAAACTTTCGCCTTTATAATATTAGTGTGATAGTGTGATTATTTATTTTTCTTGTTTTGTTTTCAAACTTTTATTATTGTGTTTTTGTTTAGTTGGTGATCTTCCTGTGCTAGACCCAATAAATACTTTTTCATTCTTTCTCTATTTTTTCGGAATAAAAAGTAGCCTATGTGTTTATCCAGAGTGTCAGCTACTTCCACACCAAATTTCATCAAAATCGGTCGAGGCGTTTGAGTTTGAAAGAGTAGCAAATTATTTGAATTTCTTGCTCATCCCACGGAAGCACTACATTTTTCCGGGATAAAAAGTAGCCTATGTGTTAATCCAGGTTATAAGCTGTGTACATACCGAATTTCATCCAAATCGGTCCAGCCGTTTGAGCGTGAAGAAGTAACAAACATACACACACATACACACACTCACAAACTTTCGCCTTTATAATATTAGTGTGATTACACAAATTATATGATCATAAAAGCTTGTCGCGAGGTTTGCGTAAGTACCTATAAGTATTTAATTAAACTGAAATTTAAAAAAAAAAACTTAGTAAGTTACTCAATTAAATAAATACTAGTTTATTTACACAAGTAAATCGCGCGACAAGCTTTTATGATCATATAAATTGTGTATAATGAGGTTATAAGTTGATAGGTAAAATTTAAAAAGAAAATTTTATTTTCTACTTTTTAGAACATTTAAATAAAAGCATTTTTAAAAAAGGTTTTTTTGGTTTTAATTTATTGACAATTCAACAACAATCAATGCGTTATTTACGTTGTAGAGCAGACAAATTGTTCGAACACATGAAGCAATGGATTAGCAATTTGTTTCAAAATGATTCAAATTCCGATCGATAGTGTGTTACGCAATTAGGGTGCAGTTACAACAAAGAGACGTAACACTGAACACCGGCAGGGCTCAACAAAGGCAGTGAGTCCGTTAGAAATCGACGTGTGATCGATTCCGATGCACGCAACTCGTTCCGGGCGGGTGCACTGGGTTTCGACAACGCCCCTAATTTCGGCCGCTAAATACTAAGTACTGAAGTCTAGCTAGGCAGACGGTAATAGGATCGCTGGCTGAAGGGCGTGGCGCGACGTTCAGTGACGTTCGTTACGATCACTAGTTTCATATTTAGTCGTGCTTGATTTCTTAGGTTTAATTTATTAATCCGTGTTTAGTCTATGGCGAGTACCGCGGAAGCATGTTTTTGCCTAATTCTAAAATTAGAAAATAAACTAGGTTAACTGGATGCGCAAGAGGTCAGGGTACCATGGCGCGACTGCGAGGAGGGCTTTGTCCTCCTGCAGTGTGCAGTGGACTGTGGACTGAAGCTGAGTTGATTGTTTCAAAATTCCCGTTTCTATTGACATTCGTTTCAGCGAAACAGAATATTACGGGTGCTAGGAACAGACTGGTCCTTCTCCATATGTGAGGACCAAGGAACCCTGATTTCGGTTCGTCTGTAATTCAGACAAACTTATGTTACGAGTATGTCTATTATAAACGTTATAGCTATTTACACACTTACAAGAGAATTAGTGTAGTTCTAAGTTAATATTATTTAATTCATACAATAGGCTACCTCTCCGTCTCCCTTCGAGGACTGCCGGCATTATGTTGTCATGTTTTTTTTTCAAAATAAAACTTCAAGACAATAGCCGTCTTTACTAAAAATAAGCAACAGATTGGGAATGCTATCTAATATTAGAATGTTGGCTTCATTCTATTTTGTTGTTCGGTACTTGAATCAAGTTGGATCAGCGCTGTCTAAATTATTTTGAAAATAATTAACTTCTAATGTTAATCATAGGGAATTAGAGGTATAATTTATGAGCCGAACGAAGTAGGCTTTCGGCGAAAAAGGCAGGTTTTACTTAGAAGGTTTCTCAAAAACCTAGCCACAGTTGACACTGCACTATATCTAGGTGCCCAAAGATAATAAACAGCAGATTAATTAATCAAGAACATTGTGTAAAGCACGCGCCCGTGGGCGTCCGTCTGCCCTTCGGCAACCTTCGCAAAAAAACCGTCGGGTTACATGGCAACCGCGTGATTAATGGCCTTCCAGGACAGGACTAGGAATAGCATTGAGTAGCAGATGCTTTAGAACTGTCTCGACAACCTGTGGCCATTTATATTGGTCCTAACTAGATGTACGGTTTGTAACAAAAACTATTTCTTTCATAACGGGCGAAATGTGGGTGTACTAAAGGTGCACCTCTGCCTAACCCTTCGGAGCATACAGGCGTGATGCTACGTGCGTGTAGTATTGCTTGTGCGCAGCAGTTAGGAGGTTTGTCGCGAATTGTAACGTGTAGTATTGCTTGTGCGCAGCAGTTAGGAGGTTTGTCGCGAATTGTAACGTGTAGTATTGCTTGTGCGCAACAGTTAGGAGATTTGTCGCGGTATTTAACGAGGAAGTAAAATAAACTGTCTTTTATGATCTAGTGTTGACGCTAAAGATTTCCCGACGGCGCAGCGCGGCGTCCTAAATAAATATGAATCAATCAAAACCAATGTATCTAATACAATTATTCAAATTTCTGAATGTAATCAAATGAAATAGAAAGTAACGCGGCCATTTCAAAACGATAATAATTCCCATTCTGCTGAATGTATTTAGCATCTAATTTGGTAAAAATATCATTAAGACAATTTCCGGCGGAAACGTCCCTTTTCCTCAAGGCCGAGTTGTTGTAGACCCTCCCCCACTCCCTACGACCTCTATACCCCCACTGTTCAGCCCCCGCCCCGCAACGTCTACAACCTTCCCTCGTAAAAGGTGCCCATTAATTCTCACCAATGTTATGTCTGACATTACATTTTAACTCGGCTACAGATTTCCACTGAGGATTAATAAGAAAGACAGTTCTAAATTAAATAATTCCATAAATACCATTAGACACAAAGTCTAATTTTACTGTAGCTAATCAAACAAACAGAAAGCCGTTTCGCATTAAAATGGATCCTTTAATTAGTCAACACAACACAACATCTGTAAGAGCGACGTTCATTGTTAAATCGGCCTGAAATTGTCAGGCTGTTATCATGAAAGATATTACAAGTTATTGCACAGCTAGTATACAGAAGGCTCAGTCCGTACAAGGAGCACAAACAAAAATAAATCTTCAGGAGACGTAACTGTTTCATTTCTATTTTGTGAAAAAGAAGCCGTTATCGACGATCGTTCGCATTCCAACTTCAACTCTAGGTACATGACCCGTATAGAAGGTGAAGTTCCGTCTCGGGAACAAAATATTACAAATTCCAGGATAGATTTTTTTGTTCAGGGAATTGTTTCAATGTTTAAAATATCTTGTCTCTGAAGTGATCCTTCTGTATGTTTTTTTATTATGTGGTAAAAAGGGCATTGAACTTACCGGAGTCAAAATTATTCCCGCCAGCGTCCATACTTTGCCCATGATATTCTGTAACACATTGACAAACATACTTACATTAATAAAGATAATATAAAATGAAACATAGTAATGTTTATTTTTTTTTAAGTTCTATTTATAACTAAATGGAGACTTGATCGGGGTAGGAGGCTCCAATAAGGCGGACTCCGCCCAGGGCAGAAAGATTGGACACCAATCATGGGATGCTACCAAGGTTCAACATCCATTCAAGTTTCTTGCAGAGCAGTTTGCATAAGCTGAAATCTTTGTTAAGCCACGTTAGCAGCCTTAGAATTGGTTATCCTTCATGGTAGATCCAAGACGTGTGTACCTCTACCAGTACGTCCAGCAGTGACGTCCGATTGGCGGTCGGCGCTCGTGCGTCGCTTCCTAACGCAAGACAATTGCCAAATGTGGTGTCCGTTGCCTTGGCCGCCGCTGCCCGATGACCTCCCCATACGATTACCATAGGGTCGAATAAATTAAACGCGAATATGTTTCCAACCTCTTTATTAGCGAATTTTACAACATTTTGCACAACATCATCATGGTTACTGTGAATCGTGTAGGACAAGGTGTGCTGGGTGGAATGATAAGCGATTTATTGCTAAACTAACGCCAAATTTGCATGTATCTGGACTGAAGACTGGCAGGCAAGCCCCTTATAAGGAATGTAAGTACTAACCAAACAAGCTAGAAATGTTATTAAGCAACTAGGACAAAACCATATTATGTACATTTTTTGGAAGTGAGACATTGCTACACTTTAATGTTGTTTCGTTATAAACAATAACATCACGAAAAAAAATTGACGAACTTTGATTATCGAAGGACAGAACAAGTCTTTCTAGAAGATTTTTAGTCTTAACCAAAACCATGGAATTATGGTTTTATACTTCATAGTTTTCGGCCTAAACCAAAACATATTCAAACTCTTAACAACGAATCAGCAAAGCGACGAACGATTTGTGCTGAACTAAGGAACAAATCAAATTTCAGTTACCTATAGCCCGTTTCAGCAAATTCTGAATTCCAGGACGGGTCAGGAAACTAGGACGAGGTATCCTCACCTAATTCCAGGACGAGTCAGGAAATTAGGACGAGGTATGCTCACCTAATTCCAGTACGAGTCAGGAAACCTTGGACGAGGTATGCTCACCTAATTCCAGGACGAGTCAGGAAACTAGGACGAGGTATGCTCACCTAATTCCAGGACGGGTCAGGAAACTAGGACGAGGTATGCTCATCTAATTCCAGGACGGGTCAGCAAACTAGGACGAGGTATGCTCACCTAATAAATTCGTGAGGCAATTACTGCTGTTGCAGCTACCCGGAGCCGAGCACGCAACACACGCTGCATTTAATTACGACCGCTCCATTAGCTGATATAGTAATTGCAGGTGCTGTCCGAAACACCATTCGGTATGCATCGGCTTTGCATAGTAATGTGATGTGTTAACAAGTCTACGTAATTCGGTACTCGGTTGGGTAAGATTTTTTGGATGAGCTATTTGTAGAAAGCATGAAGCATCGAACATGCTGTATTGACTGAAAAGCATGTGGCGTTAGCTACAGGAGATTCTCTATAAACAATATTATAATAATCGAAGTAATAACAAAAAAACCTTCGAATATGGAACGACGGTCTTCGACCAATTGAAATGATACAAAAGTAGAACCAAACGCACATCTCTAAAGTTATTTATTTGTTGTTTTCGTGTGGCTGGTGGCTGTACTGTGCTGGAACCGATTGTTAGGCATGTAGCAATCTGTCAAACTGACGGGATGATTCGAGAAAACTACAAATTCTGTAAAGCACGCGAGCATAAGAACATGATGGATTACTTATAGTCGCGCAGAGATATGGCAAAAATTCGCAAAATACACTAGTTGAACACAAAGAGGGCCAGTCTGTCTTGATTTACTGAAGCCCAGGTAAGCTCGATTAGAAGTGGGAGGAAAAGTAGGTATTACAGAAATATTCCGATTATTCCCGATGTCTACCACTCGTTTGGCCACCTCTGGGGGACAGACCTCACCTCAAAACACTTTAAAGTTGCTTCTGCATCGTCTCCGGCGCTGCGGGAAGTGCAACCCCTTCGCCCTTACGTAACAAAGGATAGGCACCCATGTACCTCCGCAGCTTCGGCTTGTTGGTCGCCGGGCCTCAGTCGCTACGGCTCGCACGGGTGCCTATGCTTTGTTACAGCAGGCGGGGGTTGCTCTCCCTTCGCGCCTCCTGTTTTTATATACATTCTAAGGGTAGCAGCCAAATGACTTCGTAAAGTCGGTTTGGAACAGATTCGACCTATTTTAAGTTTAACCATGAAGTTGTGGACAGCGGGATTAAAAGTTGTTTCGCTGGCCCCCAGTGGTGGCCAGACAAGTGGTGGACATCGGGAATATACCAAATATTCAACTAAAGATCTGAAAGTACCAACCAAATGAAACCCTGTCTATGCGTAGGATAGAGCATAGAAATAGCGTGCTTTGAAGCTCAGATAAGAAATGATGTACGAAAAAGCTTAAATCGACTTTAATTTAATATAGGTACCTAGCAAGGCATAAAGGCATCGATCGTAGACTATAGACTTGCCACAGGAAATTAACAAAAGAGGTCTTACACACAGACAAAAGCGTGTTGATTAATTCCCAAGTGGATGTCATGTGCGAAAGATTGCTTTCACGAGATTGGGATGAGAATGGACATGCGTCACACATTTATTGTACTACCCTCATGAAAATAATGGAGATTGGTTCTGCAAAAAATATGTGAACGAATTGTACCGTGTTGTTTGAAATAAATGAATGATGGCATTCATTTATTATAACAAAAAATATATCCTGGCTCTGTCGAACAGTAACGTGGTCGCATATGAATACAAACGGTACATGTAGGTATGCCTCAATCGCGCATAAATTGTCTTCATTTATTTCGCCCTAAGCGAGTATGCAAATCGATCCGCCACATTAATTTCTCAATACATGAGTGAATTCCCATAATGTAGGTGTATAAACCTTGATCATATACGACTCCCTGAAGCCTTGTGTGATTATACGTCCTTATGTTATTAAAATTATGTCATAGAAACGAAATTTTCGATGCATAATTATCCGTGTATGAAGGATCGAGTGGGTATTCTGCATACATGATTACTAAGAACAATCAACCCAACCTGCGGTACCTGCATAACCAGTACTTACATTTTGACAACCTCCGAACGTCCCGCTCATTCCTGCTATCACAATATCGAGATCACACCATCCGACACGACAGCCGACGTAACGAGGTGTTTCTCCCACTTCTAGACTGACAAATGATCACCCGGACATCTACGAACCGTCCGGGAAGCGAAATAGACGTAAGATCCGTAACGCGCTTAGAAATCTGCTACGAAAGCCGTCCGGAGCACGATTGTTTTCGTATCGGCAAATTTTGGCGATACTCATCGCTCAGCGGTTGCCCAAATATCATGTAGATATGTGACAGGCCATAGTTCTGTTGTACAATGGAAGATAGGCTGTAGAACTATGAGATCATCCAGATAATCAAACTAGGACATACGCGACCACTCTCCATAATTTTGCAACAACTAGTTGTCATTTTTGGCTTGTACGGGCATAGGTCGCTAGCAATAGACAAATGTTCAGCAGGTACCGAGAAAGAACGCATAGTTACGATAAACACAAAGATCTTCTTATAAACCTTTGTTGATCGCTTGCAAACATACACAAAGGCTTTAGAACCTTGTCGACGCCCGAAGAATTACGAACAGAGCGCAGCCAATGTGTGCCTATGGAAAGCCAAGTATCTGTGGTATCGGCGAGTCACAGCCGACTGGTCAGAGGTCGGTCGTATAGTGTTACCAATACACACACCGCGACCAAGTTTTCCCAGCCGCAGTCGACCGGCAAGTGCTAAATGTGCACTGATTAGCAACCGAAGTATTCATGTGCGAACTGCGAAACACTACTTGGAATACGAAGGTGTTGTTCAAAGGGATACAAGTGCAACATGGAACCGAAACTGAGTAGAACGTTGAACGTGTGACCTTGGGCGATGCAATGGAAACGATCGATGAAGACTGCGACTGCGTGCTGTACACCAACGTGATGTGCTGATGTAGGCGCTGCAGCCGACTGACAAACTGACGACGAATCTAATTTGGACTTCATTATCACTCAAATCAGATACAACAATACAGAAAATTAAGATGTCTGTTGGGGTGTCCACCCCAGACGCTTCTGAGGTCAGAAAAATGGGACGGATTTTTATCCATTAGTGGCCTACAGTGGAGTAATCAAATATCAAAATAAATAAACAATTTTTTTTAAACGAGCTTTTATTAGTTTTTAATTAAAAGAACTAAAAAGTTAAAAATAATTTTATTCCGGTCTATGTACCTACTAAAAGGTCAAAAATAATTTAACTACTTTTTTTAAACAAGTTTTTGTTAGGTTAATAAAAAAAAACTATAAAGTTAAAAATAATTGTATTCCGATTGGAAACTACAAACGAATAGTTTTCAAAAAAAAACGTGTCACAACCTCTTTTTTTATCTTGCTGATAAAATGTAACACGCTTTTATTTGAAAATTATTCGTCTATTATTTCCAATCGGAATACAATTATTTTAACTTTTTAGTTATTTTTAATAAAAACTAGGAAGCTTGTTTAAAAAAAAATTGTTTAATTATTTTTTACCTTTTAGTACCTACATAGACCCTGGATATCATCTAGGACTAGAGTACTTGTCAAGACAAATTAAACGAGTCCAAACTCGATGGAGTTGCGTTGTTTTATTACAGAGTTCATCAACATCATTTAGAGATCATCTAAGACCAGAGTCTTTGTCAAAACGAATCAAACGAGCCCAAACTCAAGTGTAAACTTCTCGAAAGTTCGAGGACATAATTCGAGAACATTCTAGTACTTACAGGAATAATCTAGAATGCTGCAAAACGACACTTAACCCTCTAAAAAATTCTGGAAGGGTTTAGAATGTTCTAGAAAATCTATCATGAATCGACGTATCGTGTAGTTCTGCTACTCGATAAGATGGCGTTAGCGTCTCCGTAACAATACCTATTGCCTTGTGAACTAATTTATATCATTAACAGTTGACAACAATGCAAAGGGTATTCAAATTTACAAAATTCAGCTCAATCGGAAACCGGGAAGTAGGTCAAATTTAACTTGCAAGATCTCATTACAGACAAAGACTGGGACAGATAAAAGTAAATAAAAGCTTGTAAAAAAGATAAAATAATTAGATGCCAGTAAATATCTCGTAAAAGGACATAACGACTAGAAACCGGCACATTCCATTCAAGACAATCTTAAGAGAGATTGGTAGACATTAATGGCTTTAAATCTATTTCTCTTTTGAGCAATTAAACATGATGATTACTTATAACACCATATAAACGACCAAACGCCTTTCTATGCACTGGCGCTTGGCGCTCATTATTTTTACGAAGCGTTTGGTAATTTTTATGCCAAATTCCGAAGTTATTTGCACCAGACAAAAATTTCACAGTAATACGCGGCTAAATAGGCTGGAGCAGGGCACCAGGGCACCAGAGTGACATGGGTCCTGTATCCATGAAACCAAACAAAACCAATTCAGTCTGTCAGTCACTGCTGCTATTATTCACAGGAATATTTCAGGGGACAGAAAGCCTCTCATCATATCGCGTGTGCTGTCGGCACTTGGATAGCTACAAACCACTACACTATAGCCATGTAACGACAACGACCGTTCTCACAGTACTTATAGTGGATTAAACCGTTAACGACCACTTCGTATCGTAAAATTTGGCAAATTATAAATCTGTAGGTATGTAAAAATCATAGTGGCAGCACATTCATCAACTTGCAACGTTCTTCTTACCAATCCGGTAAGCTTTGGTTTCCAACTCAGAAAATATACTTAATGCGAAAACCGTGAGCCTGCCATAGTTAAAGAAATCTTTGAGTCTGGAGCAGACGCTTCATCATATTATATTAGGCTCGTTTGAGTGCACTAGTTAACTCAATCCCTCTACGACGCCTTAATCCTCTTTGAGCGTGGAGTATCACAAGCCTTGTGATCCCCAATTCGAAAGCCATAATTCAGTGCTTTATGTTCAACTAAAATACGTATTAGCTGTGAAAGAGATCTCTTGTGAAGCTTGTGACGTCGCCGCGTCGTGCGAACACGAAATCCTGTCCGGTTAGCACAAGGAAGCGACTTTATCATTACAAACGCTCTTGCTCGCCCCACATTCTGGCGTGATATGACGGCTAAACTTAGGTATGTTCGAAAGAATTGAGAATCCGAAATCTAGGCCATCACCGTCGTAAAACTGAGAGTGAACCGCCGCCGCCGCGATAGTGTTCATGCTAATACAGTTTTTTATCTTTTTATATTCTTATCCTTTGTTGCTAATATACGAGTGGCAGTAATTCGCGTCTCATTCAGGTGCCGCATATTAATAACCTCCTTACGTAGTAGCACCGCCATGTTCACACCAGGCGTCATTTCTTCACACATTTTTTGCCAATCTACTTGTAAGCGTTGCGCATGACCTGAATAATGGCAAACAGCGCCGTAGTGTTCCGACACGTCGGCAACGTATGCGCACTATAAAAAAACCTATCAAATCACCAGACAATTAATTGCGAAGTCGTAAATGCTGTAATAAAAAGATAACTTCCATTTTAAAAGTCGGTTAAACAATTCGAGCGGCGCAGCGGGGCCCGATCTAGGGTGTCTATCACAAAGTTAAACAACCAATAAGGTGTAAGAGTGTGCGCCAAGAGACACTTAAAGTAGTTATGTAAGTAGTTCAAGGCGGGTCATTGGCAGCGGACGATATTGTTGCAGACATAAGCCAGACGGACAAAAAAGTGAAACCTCAGTTTTTCATTAAAAAAAAAACCACAGCACGGTTGGTAATGAATGAAGAAACGAAACGACACTCACGTTATGAGCCACAACTATGAAACGTTCACTTGAAATTCATCTAATTGATGTACGGTCATTTACTTCATTAATTAATTTCGCGCTCATTTCGCATTGATTCTTTTTCGAGCGATTGCAACACTGATAGATTTGGAGATTAGGAAAAAATACGAGTCTATCTGAGCCAAAGCTTCTCTTGTCCAAATTAATAAGTTGATTGGAAAGTAGCTGACGTAATCGCTTGTCGCGTATGTTGGCAGCCGCTGTCGAGACCCTGGACCTGGGGGTCCACCTGCAGCACACACCATCAAATACCAATATAAAACGGCTATTTTGAAATGATACATTCTAAATTGAATGTAAGGCGCCTGTCTCGACAGCTAGGTCGTTACATAAAAACTTAGTTCGGCCTAATAGATTTCACCTTAGCGACGCCGCTCGCGGTTTAAAACCGAGGCTCAACTGAATATAATACGCCTTTGACATATCAACTTGTTCTATCAAACTACACTTTGGAGAATCCTTTGCAAATGTTACTCGCTACGAGTGGAGTCTGTGTACGGCACATCTACAATGCTGAACTTAAAAACCGGTTCTAATGAAATACCTAGGACGTCTGGGAGGGACAGTTGGAACCCGTAATCAATATTAACTTGACAATGAGGAAAACTACTTCCTAAATACGTAATTTCCAAAAAAAAAATAATCAGTTAGTCAAACAAAGGCAGACTACGGCGAAGCAAAAAGGAGGGTTATTTGTTCAGCTAATGTGAATAGCTAATTCTAATGTATTTATGTAAGTTGATCAGATATACGAAACTAGTTATCGGTTGTTGTCAAACAAGATAATTAATATTTTTATTATGTCTAATTCAAATCATCAACAAACTTCCGTGCTTATGAAACCGCAGTCTGAATCGTGTCGTGGGCGATGCCACGACCTGTGTTCAAGTCATTGAGGCAACATTGTCGCCTTCTCCTAAAAGCCTGGATCCGCTAAAAACGCCCGTCAATGTTGACATAATCACCATGCTCTGCAAAAAGACGTAAGACAAAGGAAATGAGAGGCGATTGAAGATGGCGACAAAGTATTAAAATTATATGAGGGATTAAAAACGGATGAATGAATTCTCTGCAATGACGCTACTTAGGAGGGATTAAGTCCAGCAATGGAATAGACTGTGATGAAGCAGCATAATTATACTATAGAGAAGCTTTGAACCAAATAACAATCACGATACATCATCATCTACCTAGACTTGTCCCAACGACATTGGGGGCGGCTTCCATTATAACCAGATGTGGCTCAATACAACTATTTTACATGGAGCGACTGACCTCCACTAGACAGTTACTAGGTAATACAATACCCCTTGGTAAGACTGGTTGTCAGACTTTCGGGCTTCTGACGACGCGTAACGACTGTCAAAGATCCACGAATGACAGCCGGGACCAACGGCTTAACGTGCTTTCCGAGGCATGGAGGAGTCTCGGTACGTAAAGATCCACGCAGCACACACCCACAGACCAACTGCGGAAAGCATAGCTTAACCTGCTCGATTGACCCGTGCAGCTGTTATTACTTAGCTACAAGCCCCTCCAAGCTCAAGATAAAAGTCACAACACAAAAACTGTAAATAACTTGTTTGGATTTAAAAGCCAACACCTTACGCTATTTATGAGCCTGCAACAATGAGGAGGGGACTGTTGTAAAATTATTCAGCCACAGCCAATGTTAGCACTTTGTAAATCCAAGGAATACTGAAACAAATGCATGTCCAAAGAAATTGAAAGCTGCCAATTTCCAATGTAAACTTACAGAGCCATTTTTAAATGGATTCCCAACATGCCTTACTCTTTCTGAAGCTATTTAATTAATTGATTTAGTAAGGTTCTATCAACTGCTGAAAAAAGCTAATGTTTGGTAGATCAGACCGCTCTGACACAACTCATGGAAAGGAAAATGGCTAAATAACACCTTAGCAGCAATGAAACAATGTAAAACAGAATATAAAGAGCATTTGCTAGGTCACCCGCCTTAATGAAATGCGACAAATTGTCAAAGAAATCACACCGTGTTGTGCAAACAATATTACAATCAACTTCAGTGCTGAATGTAAATGGGACCACAATATCACACCGTTGATAAGCTGCAATGGCTAACATTCACATTTTCCAGTTAGGATAACTTCAAATATTGATATTGAACATAAACATTTGTTTTATTACCAGAATACATTCAGTAAATAATTCAACACAAAATGGTTATAACTGAACTATACCGAAGGTTGCATTAAGTGTATTCACGCAGTTTATTACTGCTTGAATGCACTCATGTATGAATCCGTAATGTTTCCTCTGCATGCACCCATTGCCTGGCAATTTTCACTGCAAACTGATAAAAAAGTGCAACATGCAATCATTGTAACTTTAGTATGGAATATGAAAATATTAGATTGATGTAAAAAATGGTGATTCCGGTGATAATAGAAGATTAAAATGTGTCAAAACAACAATACCCACAATTGACTGATAGACTGTTCTTATCAGAATCTGGTACTCATTAAACAGCTGATTATATTGGAATGTGACAACAGGCCTACGTAGTGGCATGTTACACAACAGTCAATTTAGTTTACATTTATACACTAACTTACTGTTCTCTATAATTGAATAAGTGTGCTTGAAAATAGGTTATTCTACTGGCATATGCATTGTTCCAACAGAAAAAGGGAATTACTACAGTTTGCGACAACATACTGAATGGGTGGCATTCACAAATTGATGTAATTTGATTCATATTGACAGTAAATTAGCATGTTGCACAATAGATGGAAGGAACAAGATTTAACAAAAGTAATATACTAAGAACATGTTCTATGGAGAATGGAGAGAGGTGCAGGGTTAGGTTGTGGGAGCTAGAGTAAGGCTGTAACAAGCTATTAGTAGGTCTCTTTTCAATATAGCAAAATATCATGCAATAGTACTAAGTAATGATATTATAATGAGGTACAAATAGAATCAGTAGTTCCAATGCTTCAGTGATGAAGGCTCATGATTTAGATGATGAGGATAATCCATGGGTGATGATTGTGCTCAGTACGGGACAGCCAGACAGCACTCACTTAAAACACACAGAGACCTCACTGCTACTTTTGCCAACACTTCACCAACGCTCTGGTCTGCTGCATGTTACCATGATGACATATTCTTCATATCACACACTTAATCAAAGCCATAATCCATATGCCATAAATGATCAACACAACAGTTGTCTTTGTTTGAAGCTTAGTCCAAGAGGATGTAAACTAATCTCTTTGTTCTTGTATGTAGGAGTCTGCAGACATTCACAGGGCACAGGTAGCACTTTCACTATTGCACAACAGCACAACTAACACTGGCGCCGGCGACCGGAGCACTCATCACCACCGACCACGAGAACAAAGAACTCGCCAACAAGAGGCTCGTCTAGCGCCGCATCTGCGGCTCAATCACACCCGGTCTAATACGATTAGCGAGGTCAGTGGGTAAGCATGGAGAAGCGAGGGCCAGGGGAGGCGCGGCCACTGACCTGCCATGGTGGCGCACCGCTCAGCTGACGACAGGCGAGAGACAAAGCGCGGCACGACGCGGTGCGGAGCGGCGCGGCGACGTGCGGCTCCCGACACCAGCCCGCCTCCGCCGAGCCCGGAGCGTCTCGGCCACCTCGGCCGCCGACACCGGCCCGCCCGACGACGAGAGGTCGCAGACAAAAAAATCGATAGGTCGTCAACCTCCGCCGGCGGTCGGCCGGAGCCGGTCCCGGGCGGGCCGTCGCGCCGCCACCCGCTTGCCGAGGGACCGTCCCGCGCGAAGATCCCTCCAAAGCTTCAGCGTCCGAGATATAACAGACCCAAATTCGCCATTTTGAAACGGGAACAATGAGATATTTACTTTTGAACGTTAGGACGATCGGGGACGACGTCAGTGACGGTTAACGGACGCGGCGCGAAACGCAAGATATCCCAGACGCTACACCGCTGTAAATAAATACGTACTCTGACTAGAAATCCCTTCGTCACCGCTGCCAATATCCGACATCGCAATCCACACCGAAATCTACAAGCGATCCACCGATCTTTTCGGAGACTCTCGGACAGCACAAAATAGTCTATGGTTTCGAAGCCATCAAAATGAAGCTTTTTATTATGTCGACTCCAGCAACACAAAATAATGTTATATTTTTAGTTTTATAATACTATATTTTGTACTTTTAAAAACCGAAATAAACTGTAATTTATGAAAGAAGTGTGATTTTATTTGATATTGTCTTGAATCTCGTTTTACTAAACTAGTTTTGGTAAACTTGCAGTCAAGACATTCAAACAGCCCTTTCCAGTTTTTGACGCAATCTCTTGCTCTCTAGATTTTTAGGCTATGGTACTGACATTCTTTGTCAAACGTGGGGTACTAAGGTAAACTCGCAATATTCACGTGTTTGAACACACTTTGAATAATTATGTTTTGTGAAATTGAAATCTCAACACAGTAAATTAAGATAGAAAGAATAACTTTTTTGGCAAAACTTCATGTAACTCTATAATTAACACTATAAATTATAATCAATATGCTTATTTGTTTGGGTAACAGTATTTTTTCTTAACCAAAGCCATTCTCATGTGTGTCTGCGATGCTTTTTACTGAATAGTCTAGTAAATGAATAGTCGTTAACCAGTATGGTAAATCTTAGAGCATGTAAATGCTCCAAGGGTCAAATTGAAAGAACGCACTGTAGGAAGAATAAAGGTTGCGGGATTTCTTGGAGTTGGAGCATCACTAAGGATCCTCCAACATGGCAACACAGAGAAATCCATATAAATGGCGTGGAGCCTAGGCTCAACTCAAAGTCCCTCATAATAATAATTAACCGATCCTACAAGTCCCCACTAGCTCAGTAGTCAGTAGCTGAGTATGTTGAAAAAAGTAAGCAAAAGATGTGGAACTATTTTATATTTAAGACCTTTTATTACCATATTTTACGCAAATAAAGATATTCTATTCTAAATTCTAACGCCCTAAGCCTAGGTTCAAGTCTCACTATGGGACGCCTTTAGCTGTGCTATTTAAATATTTTTTGGCCCCGCCAATGGCACTAAAGGCTCCCGGAGCCAATACGGTATTTTACTCTAGATGAGAAAAAATCTAAAAATATATTATTTATATAGCTTAGTTAAAAAGCATTCGGAAAATGTTAGTTTTGGTTCATAAACTAACAATATACATTTTAAAATTCAATTCAAAGTTTTCAGTTTATTTAATCTGTTTTCTAACACCATGACAGTAGCCGCCATGTTATTACGTCATACATCATCATCATTCTCCTGCCCTTATCCCAATCTATTTGGGGTCGGCGCAACATGTCCTTTTTTTCCATACTTCTCTATTATTCGTCATCTCGGTAGTGACCCCCTTTCTAGCCATGTCATCTTTCACACAATCCATCCATCGTTTCTTTGGTCTTCCCCTACCCTTATAGCCATCGACATTCATACCCAAAACTTTCCTTACGACATTTTCCTCACTCCTCCGCATCACATGCCCATACCATGACAGCCGATTTCCGCACAGCTTTTCAGTCACCGGTGCCACTTTTAGACTTCCTCTTATGTACTCATTTCTTATTCTATCCATTCGTGTAACACCACACATCCCTCTTAGCATTCTCATCTCAGCTGCATGCAACTGCTTTTCATTTATCCCTTTTGTGGCCCAACATTCTGATCCATACAAGACAGCAGGTCTAACCATTGTTTTATATATCTTCCCCTTAAGTTTAAGGGGAATGCGGGAGTCGCAGATTGTCCCCGTGACCTGCCGCCATTTCATCCATCCAGTGTTAATCCTATGCTTAACCTCTAATCTTATGCTTATTACGTCATACAGCTGTTTAAATTAAAAAGTGTCAATGACAACTGTCAACTGATCAGCTTAAATCTACGTTAAATACAATAAAGTGTTTGTTTACTCAGCGAACTCACGTCATGACCACAGAGCAATATGGCGTTCACTGCGTCCAGCGTCGCGCGAAATTTGAAAATGTAAAATTTTATTGCAATTTTATGACACTAGTGGCTTATTAGCACTAAACAATTATTTGAGGCACTCAAAAATGGATGTATTACCCTATTGAGAAAAGGTTCGAACCAAAAAAAAAAAAAATGAAAAAGCGTTTATTTGTAGTGACATCATAAAGAAGACAAAGTACACTCCTACCAACTTATCTGTGAAATGGCGAAAATTGGAACTACGGCCGTCATGTTATTTTACTATTTTTATTTAGGTATCATTCTTTTTAATTTGTAAAAACTCTATTTCTTATTCAACGATTATGTCTAATGTGAAATTTCCTTCTTGAAAACTTACTCAATTTTGGGCACCTTATATTAATTAGCAACACTGAATCGACGGTGCCGTCCTCTTTCAGTTCACAGATAAGTTGGTAGGACTGTAGCCTATGTCCTTCCCATGGACCTGCGAGCGAGGGCAGCACTGAAAATTTCGGGAATCAAGGAAGTGACACAACATTACTATTTAAAAATGTATTTATTGCTTTTCGAAGTATTCTCCGCGAAATTTGACACATTTTTCCATACGATGGAACCAATCATTGTAGCAACCATTCCATTCGGAAGTTGGGGTCTCCAAAATGGCCGTTTTGTAGGCGTCCACAGCTTCTTCAGGTGATGAAAATCTCTGACCACGCAATTTATTCTTTATTTTAGGGAAAGTATAGAAATCATTAGGGCTTAGGTCGGGGCTGTACGGCGGATGGTCTAATAATTCTATGTTTTCTTGCTCTAAAACTCTTTTGTTCTGTGCGCGGTGTGAGAACTCGCATTGTCGTGATGGAGGATGATGCAGCGGTTGCTGTTCTCTTTACGGAGTTCAGAAACGACCTGTGGCAAACAAATGCTAGCATACCATTCTGCATTAACCGTTCTTTGTCCCTCAAGAGGAAGGAAAAGTCACAACATGGCCGGTTTTGGAGACAAACGTGGCCACCATTTTTTTTGCAACACTCCGTGAACGAACAATTTTTGTTGGCTTTAACTCATTTTCGAACACCCAAACTCGTGACTGGTTTCGGGTTCGTATGCGTATATCCAGGATTCGTCACCTGATACGATGTTGTATACAGCATTTGAGGATCCTGCGTGGAATCTTTCGAGAGTTCTGACGCACCAATAACGCGAGCCGCTTTTTGCTCTTCACAGAGCGAATGCGGTATCCATCGGGAAAACAACTTTTTTACACCTAATTGTTCATGCAAGATTATTTGTATTTGCCAATGTCTAAAGTTGCCTGAATTTCGTGGTATGTCACATGTCGATCTTCCTCAATCAGCTTACGCACAGCATCAACGTTTTCTTGGGTGACTGCAGTTTTTGGACGACCTTGACGGGGATCATCACTGAGCTTGACACGTCCACGTTGAAATTCAGCAAACCAGCGATAAATTGTGGTTTTGGATGGGGCTTCATCACCAAATGCAGAAATCATCCGGTCAACACACTGTTTTTGTGTTAAACCACTTCGAAAGTCATAATAAATCATCGCTCTTGAATTTTCTCGAGTCAATTCCATTTTCTCAACGACTAAACAAGTTTGACAAAACCTTGTGACAAGACCGAGAATCTTTTTTTAAATAAATAAATGGTATTCGATTTTTAAAACCAAGGAGTTTTCAATTAAAAACATTTTAATGTGACAGGAACAATGGAAATATTCCATTCCCGATACTTTTAGTGCAGCCTATGTAATAATACAAATGGTCCTTCCACAGAATGTCATATATCTCCATGCCAAATTTTATCGAAATCCGTTCGTGGTTTAGCTTAGTTTTTCAGGTAATAAGTAGTCTATGATCGCCGATTGTGAAGAGCAGGCATCAGAGTATTTATCTACTTGCGTATCCCGATCCGACGACTGTGGTTGCTGCGCTGATTTTATAAAAACAACGTTAAAAAAAATACTACTTATTATGATTGAATAATGAATTAACCTCAGAATTCTGAAATAAACTGAAAATAAACAAAACTTTTTGACAGCGGATGCGCAGTGGCTAATGAAATGATAAATGGATTAATGACGCTGTTCTCAAAATGAAGAGCGATTTCCTAAAACGTACTAAGTCAATTATTGTTGAAATTTCACATTTTATTGCATTCCAATCTATGACGTAGTAGTAATGTATTTGTCGCAGGCAATTTCTATGATTCCACGTTTTACAAACGGCGTCGTCCGTTTAAAAACGCTCGCTGTTTTAAAATATGCCGAAGGCAAAATGTAAATTGCCTTGTCAATTTATAATAAATGCCACAATATTTGATAGACAATTCAATCGCCGTTTACAAAATGCCGCGACAAATTAAGGTATTTAGTTCTTTTTCTTTTTGGTGTCTGATTAAATGTATTTTCGTTTTTGCCACCGAATTCCGAAATTAAAGTTATTTATTACACACTTTGTACACTTTGTAGTGTTGTTTTTGGAAGTCGGTTGCATTTTTTTGTAAAAAAGTTTTTATTTTTCACTTTTTAGTGGTTCACATGTGCTTACCCCTTCACAGCGTACTGGCGTGATGTTATGTTATGAACTGGTGTAAACAACAAACAGACATGAGATTTCAGCAATCCCAGTCCATTTGCTATCATTTATTGAGGAGTTCCGTTGCCTATCTCAGAAGTTCTTCATCAGATCTTCACCAAATTGAAATGGGACCACTCCAAGAAAGTACTCTTCCAAAAACTATCCAAATCGCTTCAAGTGTGCCTATAAAATTGGAAGAGTTCTCTCTATTTCTCCAGGATTCCATCATCAGATCCTGATTTGATGATCATGGGACCACCTGGTAAGTATACCCTTTCAAACAAAAAAAAAAAAAATAATCCAAATCGGTCCAGCCATCCGACTCAAACTCAAACTCAAAGCATTTATTTCAATTAAACCAATTACAGGTACTTTTGAATTGTCAAGGGGTCGGTCAGTCAAAAAGATGAAGCTAGGCGCCCATTCCAAAGCATAGTAGGTACGTATGGAGAAGAGCGGGCAAGAAACTCCGAACGAATTGAGAACCTCCTCCTTTTTGAACTCGGTTAAAAAAGAACTGTAGTGCTATTCTGTAAACATCTCACCGTGATAACTCAGGTGAAGTGAGCGTGAAGTGAGCCGTCATTCCACCTAACGCTAGGGGTTGACATTATTGACAGCTCACTTTAAGATCACTTCACTTATGTTTTCACGGTGAGATATTTACAGAATAGCACTACTGTATGTTAGTGTCATTTGTATTAAGTAGTTCATTCCGTTTCTTCCCGAAATGCGTGAATGTATTTTCTGAGCTTCGTAGTGTTTTTATTGTGGTTTTATTCGAGAATAAGCCAAAGTCGTCGAATAAAACCTCTAGACTTTTTTTTTTATGAAATTGTGTTCAGAAGGAAGTTAGTGTAGGTACCTACTTTATGGTTAAAATAGGTCAAATCTGTCCCAAAACCGAATCGGGGCACCCCGACTCCACGTAGTCTTTTGGCTGCCACCCTAGAGTGTATTTAGAAATCCGGAGGCGCGGAGGGAGAGAAGCCCCCGCCCGCTGTAATAAAGTTCAGGCACCCGTGCGAGCCGTAGCGGCTGAGGCTGGGCCAGCCGAAGCTGCGGAGGTGAGCATGGGTGCCTATCATTTCTTACGTAAGGGGCTGCACTTCCCGCAGCGCCGGAGACGTGCAGAAGCGACTTTGTTTTGTCAAACAAGTGTTTTGAGGTTAGGTTACAATAATTTGTTTTTCTCTGGAATGGTGCGTTCTCTTTTCATGGGAGTGGTACCAGGGGGGAGGGGGAAACCCCCTCCCCCTCCTCATTTTCGTGCGACGGGATACTAAAGTTTAATCAAGTTTTCAAGGTTATCCGGCACGTAAAAAACGCTAAGGTGTCCATGGAATCTGGTGCTCGGAGGACTCCTGCGGAATATTACTGGTATAAAAAGTATGATGTGATGAGTATTGGCGATGTGGACTATCTGAAAAAAAAACAGCCCTGAGAGTCCAACGGGCCGTGTAATACCTTTAGAAGAATATTATGGTATAGGGACTGTGGACATGGTGGTTGAGACAAAATTCAGTGCCAAATTAAAGATCGATTTATTATTGTGAGAAAAGCAATCGACTTATTCGTATCATTATGAATCCAAACGTAACATACCAATGAAAGTTATTGTAAGCAAACCAATTATATCTCGAGATTTTAATGAGCGAGGTCAAGTTGATCTGATTGATCTACAGTCAGCACCAGATGGTGAGTTTAAATGGCTTCTCAACTACCAGGACCACAGCACTAAGTTCATTAGTCTCCCAGCACTATGTTCAAAAAAAGCAAGTGAGGTTGCCACTGAGCTGCCTAAAATATTTATAGAATTTGGAGCACCGTATTACTACCTACAGAGTGATAAAGGCAAATAATTCATCGCCAACATCATTAAAGAAATGGTGAAAATGTGGCCTGAATGCAAAATAATAGGTACATGGCACTCCGCGACACCCACAGACCCAGGGCAGTATTGAGCGTAGTAACCAAGACGTAGAAAAATGCTTCGTGTCAGATGCATATGTTTTAAAAAGTTCCTTGTGGGTCCAAATGTCACTTGAATTTGACATGTGCAAATAAATAATTTATTTGCACTTTTTATTACATTTTCATTTGTTTCGAATATGTTGTATCTTCTGGGTTTTAAGACAGCAAGAAATTTCATATTCCCTACCTATTTACATATACCTAATCTGTGTTGTAACCAAAAACATCATAACGTTTTTAAATGTTTGATACTGTGAATATTTTTTTAATATGGTGCCAAATGTCACTCAATTATGACAAGTAGTACATGACACTTTTACTTTTTTACCTATATTGAATATTTTTCTTTATTAAAGCCGATAATGACATTGAAATGTAAATCCAAGATGGCGGCTGCGAACATCATCATTCTCCTGCCCTTATCCCAATCTATTTGGGGTCGGCGCAACATGGCCTTTTTTCCCATACTTCTCTATTATTCGTCATCTCGGTAGTCACCCCCTTTCTAGCCATGTCATCTTTCACACAATCCATCCATCGTTTTGGTCTTCCCCTACTCTTATAGCCATCGACATTCATACTCAAAACTTTCCTCACGACATTTTCCTCACTCCTCCGCATCACATGCCCATACCATGACAGCCGATTTCCGCACAACTTTTCAGTCACCGGTGCCACTTTTAGACTTCCTCTTATGTACTCATTTCTTATTCTATCCATTCGTGTAACACCACACATCCCTCTTAGCATTCTCATCTCAGCTGCATGCAACTGCTTTTCATTCATCCCTTTTGTGGCCCAACATTCTGATCCATACAAGACAGCAGGTCTAACCATTGTTTTATATATCTTCCCCTTAAGTTTAAGGGGAATGCGGGAGTCGCAGATTGTCCCCGTGACCTGCCGCCATTTCATCCATCCAGTGTTAATCCTATGCTTAACCGTCCGATCTACTTCGCCATCGCTTTGCACGAGTGAACCGATATACCGGAACAATTTCAAATTTTTCATCATGGGTGTCGTTTTCATGGTTTTCGAGGGTGTTAAAACCGCTAGTGACATTGAAATGTAAATCCAAGATGGCGACTGCGAAAATTGTTAAATTTTTCGTCTTGGGTATCGTTTTCATGGTTTTGGAAAGTGCTAAAACCGATAGTGCAGTCAAAATACGTGACGCTCGGCTGGCTAGGTTATTTGGTGTTGTTTTCTAGGTATAATTAAAAGTAAGACTTAATTAAAGAACTGATTATCGTAAGCTTATTTTATGTAGGTACCTAGTCTACCTATCCGTTTGTCTTTAATTGAAAGTGCCTTATTATTCATAAAAGTTGCATTTATTGTTACGTACGTCATCAATTTAAATTAGATTAGTGTTGTTTTTGTTACTTAATTAATTTAATTACTTTAGGAGCTCCCAACCATGTATTTAAAATAAGTCCATTTGAATAGGTACCCGATTTCTGAAATAAAGTCCGAGTTGTCCAACCTGTGATTTATGATGGTCACCCTACTATAACTTTAACAATTGAACGATTCGCCAATTTGCCTTCGGCATAATAATATTTTAAAACAGCGAGCGTTTGTAACGATGGACGATGCCGTTTGTAAAACGCGGAATCATACAAATTGCCTGCAAGCCTGCGACATATTCACCATAAACATTTATCACAAATCATACTGTTACGACCATAGATATATGAAAGAAGTATATTTCTATGGTTACGACTGGTTACGACGGTTTTTCACTTCAAAGACACGGATGTATAATCTTATCGTACTAAGTCAAGCAGAAATTAATTTCAAAATGTACCCAGTTAATTTACAGGTTATAAAATCTTACATTTTAACATGCAAGCACAGACTAGACAGAAATTCTAGTTTAAGTCCGTGCATGCAAGTAGGGAAAAATAATGATACCAAATTGTAAGAGTATTATGATACTAACAGTTCCGTTTCATAATGCCGTTTTAATTTAGACGTATTATAAATAAAATCATGTATTTGTAGTAGGCGTATTTCGTAGGTATGTTCTCTCCACAGGTTTCTTTCTATACTCTCCAAGGGATGGCCCATCTCAAGTTATTGTTCCGAGTGGCCGATATGGCTCTTACCTACAACTGTCACTACGTCACGACAAAATATTCTCTAAGCACAACTAAAAAAATATATGGGCTCTGTTAATAAATACGATTATTTTATTAGAAAGAATGAGACGAAACGATATTTCACATAAAAAATCGGCCAAGTGCGAGTCGGACTCGCGCACGAAGGGTTCCGTACCATTATCTATAACAACGGCAAAACAATCACGTTTGTTGTATGGGACTCCCATACAACAAAAGTGATTTTTTTGCCCTTAAATATTTATTTTATTATATTTTTTAGTATTTGTTGTTATAACGGCAACAGAAATACATCATCTGTGAAAATTTCAACTGTCTAATTATCACGGTTCATGAGATACAGCCTGGTGACAGACGGACAGCGGAGTCTTAGTAATAGGGTTCCGTTTTACCCTTTGGGTACGGAACCCTAAAAAGGCATCTCTACAATAAGAAATAATATACACAAAATTATTAAACAAAACAAATAAGACTGACAATAAAAATAACAATCAAAAAGAGCACATTTTTTATTTTAATAATATCTAAACACTGGATATAAACTATTAACTACTAAATAAATAGAGAATATAAATAGTTTAGAATAGAATTTAATTGATTTCTTTTATTTTGCTTTTTTGTTTCGTGTTAATTTCAAATCTGTTCCGATTGTGTCCAATAATTATGATATTTCGTTGGTTTTGATTGTGTTGCTTTGTAGTCGGACTGTCGGGTTGCACAAGAACTTATCCTGTTACCGACAACGGCCATCGCTTCTTCGGCAGGCCAACAAATTGTTGTCTCGTTCCGAGTTGCTTGTGTGAGGGAGAGGGAAGCAAGGCTCACAAAGGAATGAATGAAACAGCACAGTAATATTACAAATGACTATAATTTTTGTCACAATTTTTCCATACAATGTTAATAATAACTTTTTACCTTATATCTATTTATAATACATTACTTATTTATTATTAATGTTGTATTTCAATATTTAAAATTCTTCCTGTTTAATGTTTAATGTCTAATTACATTCCACGGAGTCAGTTTCAGATGAGAGACATTTATAATTTAATTTAAACCAAATACTCCGAAGGATCGTACAAACTTTAACGAAATTTTGAAAAATCGACCTCGAATAGTTTATTATGATACACTATGATGTAATTCGATTAGATCTTATTATACTAAAAATATTTCTTGCTTAGTCACTACGAGAAGTAGTTTTATTGTTAAAAACTGTACAAACATATCCACTTTAGTGTTACTGCTAGCGTAAATATTATAAACGGACACACGAACCAATCACGATCAGATGTGAACATGCGACATCGCTCAACATCACGATACTGTCATTCGTTCATTAATACAATACAGGTTAAGGTAAATTGTACTTTATATGCGAACCGCGGGGGCGCGGCGCGGCGCCACTGCCACTGCGGCCCGAGTGCCGAGTGGCAGCAGCGGGACCAGTGATGTGACACAAGCGCCGCGCCGTGCCGCCCGCACTGTGATAACAAGCACCGTAATCAAATGCGAGTTGTTTGAGTAATGCAGTAATGCAGGCGTCTGGAATAAACCCTTGGCTGACTTCGCACTGGGATTACGAGACCACTATGATATGCGATAAACTTTACTTCTATGTACTTAAAACGTTCAACGGTTTAGTTAAATGGAGCCACGAGCAGCCAGGGTTCAACATAACTATATTTCAACGATGAATAACATGCAAGTATAATATAATAATTAATAAAATTGAGCTAGGATAAGAACTCCGCCTTCTGATTGGCGCGCGACTGCGCAACCCCTGCACCACACACCGTGTGTCGCACTATGGACTGTTAAGTACATAATATGTAAATAAAACTGGCGCCTGTAATAGCCACAGACGCCATGATCGTGTATCTCCTTATGTAAAACATTTCAGTATAATAAAGTAAGTCTAAATAAATAAAAGTTCATTCAAACTCAAAGGATGAGTGGTGCGGGGGTTGTCACCAACGATAAATGCTATGTGTAGGAAACTACTGACAGTGACGTGACAAAGTATTTCGATAAAATAATTTAATTAGAGAGGCGAAGTACCGAGTGTACTGCAGCGTTCACTCGCCGAGACATTATTGCTTTCATTCGAGACTATATAGTTACGATATTGCTTTGTTACTCCTGCATTTACGTATGTTTTGGCACGACAATACTGAGTGAAGCAATACGGATGAACGCGACGTCACGGCAGACGGAGTGGGGGCCATAAGCGATACTAATTCACAACCAAGCGGCGCCCGCGCCCGGGCGCGACATCAAACAGATACAGCTCTAGCGGAGCTGAGGCCGCCGTCTGCGCGTCTGCGCGACACTCCAGACACACTGCAGCTCCATCACTGAATGAGCTACTGAACGTATTTGTAGAAATGCAGGACACTGAACGTGCTCATATTTCTCGACATCTAATCATCTAATTCAAATGCATCGAGTTATTACATAAATAAAGTTCAGGTAAAATGATTCGTTTCATAATGAAGCCAGCTTCATCACAAATGTTCATAGGTTTCAGAACTGTCGTGCAGACGTGTTCAGACGGGGCTAGAAGTGGACAGCAGTGCGAGCTCGTGAGTCGTGCAACTATAGTTGCCAATATCGCACAATACAGAACTTGAGTTCAAGATCGGCTACATTCAAATGCTTCGGGTTTCCGTATTAAATGATTACTAGTTCCCGACCGCCGACCGACACTCAAGTCGTGTCTGTAATAAGCGTCGACTTGGATGGTATGCTCACGTTGATTCCACCATACTATAATAATGGGCGAACGAAAACTGAACAAATGATTTTATAACAATTGTACTAAGTTTTAATATTATAGATAATATTTCAAAATTTCATAATATTGCCTCGAGTTAGAGTGAATTTTACAAAAATATACATATTGTACAAATAGTTGAGCGACTCAATGCATACACTGGTCAACCCTACACCGCGGGCTGCGCGTGCGCTGCCTCAGCACCCCGTACGCACCGCGGCAGCGCGCGCGCCGCTCGTGGGATCTACTGCTGCGAGAGCGGCGCGAGGGGGTTCCGTGACGGCTTGTGGGTGAAGCTGGAGGACAGATTCGCAATGTGTCGTGAGCTCGTCCCCAAGCGCTCCCTCCCAGCCGGCGCAGCGCCTCGCTGGCGCCGCCTCGGGTGTGTGTGTACAAGACTAACACTAACTCGTTGATAGAGACTTACATTAAACTACAGTTTAGTCCAGCACGACCGACTTCACCACTCGCCTCTATTCTATCATACAAATCTAATCTTTATGCACCTGATAGGAAAGTCGAAAGTCACTCGTGTTAGCCGAACGGTTAAGTGCAAGCGGCCCTTAACGACTAACTACAATTTAATAATAAAAATATAATAATAACAATAGAGATAATAATTACGAGACAGAACACTAATCTCCCGACTGCACTCCATTGCAGGAAGGAATATTGGCCGATAAGTCTTATTCGAGAGACGAAATACTTAGAAATAAAGCTAGCGTTCAGGGCAGACGGTCCAAGTGAACCGAGCGATACTTTGCTCCAGCAGATTCAAAACAAACATCACGATGTTGCGCGTTCAGAAGTATCTCTGACTTTTTTATTACATTTTCTGTAAAGTTACTGTGTGCGTTTACATCGACCGTCTGCGCTGAACACTCAAGATCACGAGCGGTGCGAGCGCGGCGCGACTTTGGCGCGGGGCGAGTGTCGCTCCACGTTGCGCCACAGTCGCGCCGCGCGGCACCGAGCTAAAGCAGTGGCAGCGTGTGTGTAGGCCTTTATTTCGTTCACAGCGGACGCACCACGACTATCAAAACTCTTTGCTAAAAACGTCATGTTTAAAAAGTGTAAATTATTGATTAAAAGCGCGACGTAGATTGATAAAAACTGATTTAAATACAATAATATCGCTTGAATAGATCACAGCTCTCGTGGTATTCAAAAGAACACGAGAACAGAAACATTCGCGTACAGTTTGCGGGCGGCAAGCTGTGCGCCAACGTACTGTTCACTTGTTGAGACTGGGACCTGTTCAGAGGTGACGTCGTGGCAGCGCCGACATTATCACAACACATCCCGACCGAGCAGCATCGTGACAGCAATGCAAAGACATACAAACATACCGCGGCATTAGTGTCAAGAGTACTTACAAACAGGACGCGAACAAAACGTTTCAATCACATACTGAACACACGACCGCAACAATGTACAAAATAAAAGCAAAAATATAGAAATAGTGTTATTGTAATATTTATTTTTAAATAAAAATATAATATCAAAAAAGCGTAATAAAGCACTCATTATGTACAAGGCGTTGTTATTGTGAACGGTTGTCGCTCCACGTGCCTCCCGCGGTCGACGCCACGCGCTCACCAACCAGACACACAAACATTTATTGTGAACAGTTGTCGCTCCACGTGCCTCCCGCGGTAGACGCCACGCGCTCACCAACCAGACACACAAACATTTATTGTGAACAGTTGTCGCTCCACGTGCCTCCCGCGGTCGACGCCACGCGCTCACCAACCAGACACACAAACATTTATTGTGAACAGTTGTCGCTCCACGTGCCTCCCGCGGTAGACGCCACGCGCTCACCAACCAGACACACAAACATTTATTGTGAACAGTTGTCGCTCCACGTGCCTCCCGCGGTAGACGCCACGCGCTCACCAACCAGACACACAAACATTTATTGTGAACAGTTGTCGCTCCACGTGCCTCCCGCGGTCGACGCCACGCGCTCACCAACCAGACACACAAACATTTATTGTGAACGGTTGTCGCTCCACGTGCCTCCCGCGGTAGACGCCACGCGCTCACCATCCAGACACACAAATATTTATTCATATTTTTCACTTGGGTTTAGATTGGGCAAGTTATATTCGAGTAGGTAGAACGCGCAAACTACTAATGAATAACGAATTGACATTATTGTTAGTTTTATGGTTTGTGAGCGGTGTTTAAGCACGTCTGCCGGTGTCATGTGTGCCGGTTGATCGCGCGCCGCAGCGACAGCAAAACTAAATCAACAAACATCAGTAACACGTGCGCACGATGGCGCCGCAAGCACGCTGACATAATAACTCACAATAAATATAAAATAATATATCTTAAGCAATCTTAAATACCCTGTTGATTTCTTTTTTTTTTTAAATTATCGTGTTTCCCCTTTTGAATTACGAAAAAAATAATAAAAAAGACGCATAGCAATAGTGCTGCGGTACGAACTCGTACGATAAACCTAATCCTAGCCAGACCAGAACGATATTGGAGATCATGTTACATATAGTGACGTCACTCTCGCGGGGCTGCTACAGCTTGTTAAAGTGTACCTAGGGTACCGTGAACACTATACACACGCACAGCAGCTCGGCTCCATCGACAAGCTAAACGTGCTCTCGCGGCTGCCATTCCTTCTAGATCGCCGTACGCACGCACACGTTCCTTGTACGGAGCGGATCTGCTGTACCTATCTATTCAGTGCAGTGTGCGGCGAGAGCCGCTGTTAAGTTGCAGTTAGGTCGCTGTGGGGGTGGGTGTGTGTGTGGGAGCCGTAGCCGCGGCACTATGCGCGCACGCAACACATTGAGCACGATCTGACGATCACGAGACCTCTCCGGCGACTATCCCTCCACTAACTATCATATAAATTCTTCCGAGTAAACCTATCATTAACGTATATGTCTTTATTACGTATGTTATTTCGTTTTTAGCTTATATTTAAGACTTTTATCATTTTGTGCAAAGAAAAGACTTTTACTAATAATTTAAGATTTTTGTACAAGATTGTTTTCATCCCCGATGTATCCTCGTTGTGTTCGCCCGCCTGCGCACGCTTGTATAACGCGTGCGGAAGGCTCACGCGTCGCCCACTACAATAGGACCCCATGGTGTAAGATCTATGAACTCTTCACACGACCCGATACCTAATACACCGTCTAAATGAAATAAACTTCAACAACACAGTGAAGAGTCGCGCACAAGTGCGCCGAGGTGCGCACTGCGCCTTGTATTATATAAGGAAACTATCGAACCCATCAGCACCCTATGTAAACATTATGCATGGTGTTAACGTTAAATTAAACCTAGAGAGGGTATAACCAGTCATACGGTACAACAAGATGGCGCGAGGCTACACCACGTGCGCCGGCGCAGCGTCTGCGTCGACGTCACTCACAGCAATATACATTAGATCCGGTAACCATGTCAGTGCCCATATACAAATAAACAGAACGTCGAAGGAAGACGGCACTCGTCGTGTAGTCTCGCGCGGTAGTCTTACAATAAAATGGCGCGTGTATAATAAAATATAGGTTACAATATTATGTAAAATTATGCTATTCACTAGCGATCCGAAACTAATGTAACTGTTCGGGTAACGTTGTGACGTCACGCGCCCGCCGCCTGTACCGAGCACCGCGAGCGCGGACAGTACCTCCACGTGGCGGTATTTGTGCAGTGGTAAAGGTCAACGACCGCTTACAATGAAATGGCCGCCTCCTGCGACTGTAAAAATATAGTTATCAAATGCTAAAATAGAATTATAAATAGCGTCGCTCGGGCGACAGTAAGTAAATTAACACTAACTAAAAGCATACATGATCATATATCTCATAGGCCGTTGTTGTGACTTAGATAACAAACGAGCGGAGCAGCAGCCGGGGGCGGGGCGGCGAGGGGTACACTTCACAATTTGACTAGCCGACACGAATTAGTAAGTGACTAGAACGCGAAACACATCATTGGCAAGACTTCGTATTACGAGCGCACTCGGCCGCTAATTCCGAACACTAGTTATTTTTCAGTATGGCAATAAAAAATGGCCATCGTTATTAGTTAGACATCACTGAAGATCACAGACATTCCGAATACATTAAGTACATGTCGCGCGCCCCGCCACCCGCTCACAACACAGACGTGCCGTGTGTGACGTCACCAGCGAGTAGCGACCGGTTAAATAAAACGTGTGATGGACCGAAACAAAAATAATACATACAATATTTACAAATAAATCCTACAAATTAAGCTCCTCAGTTTGAAAAAGATTAAATTACATCACTAACGATTGCTTTACAAAACATTCCCTCGCGTCGATACTTCAGTCCAATTTGCTACTTACACTAGGAAAGTACTTGCCGCGCCCGATCTCTTCCCGCGCACTGTCGCCGACCGCGCTAACTTAACGATACCTCCTACTCGCGCCCGCACGAGCCGCTCGCGCTGCGCGCAGCCGCACCACACCTCACTTCCAACAGTTCAACGTTGACAGCTTACTACTTATTCACTATCACAGCTGAGCTACTAAAATTGCAACATCTCTAGTGTCCACTTCAGCAAGTCTCACAAGGCCAGTCCCAGACATATACATTGATTCAAGGCAGTGGAATGTTAGTAACTGAGCTGTGATCGAGGCTGCAGCAGTGCTGTGCGCAGCTCGCGCCGGCCCGGCCGCGCGCCATAGTCCTGCCAGTACACTGGCCACAGTGGGCACGCTCACTAACAGAAGCCGCCGAAGCCGACGGTGGGCACGGAGGGCACGGCGGGCACGGCGGGCACGCCGGCCGAGTGCTCGCCGTTCTTGTGCAGGTCGATCAGCGGCGGCGCCGATAGGTAGTGCGCCTGGAACACCACACATGCATGTTATTGTCTTATTTAACTTTGCTAGGCAGAGCACTTAGGAAAGGAAACAAAATGACTCTGCGTCGCAGTCACCTAACACGGCGGAGATGACTGTACACAGGTTTGTTACACACCAGAGCATCTCGCCTGCGCTGATCAGGCAGAGCTGCAGCACAGTAAAGTGTACACCCACGGTTGTGTGTGTATCTAGCCTGTATTGTCCCACCGCAGGCGCAGGCGGGACTCGGTAGCAGTCAAGCTGCTGAAGAGCCAAGTCAGTATCACGAGGTTCGAGTTACGAACCATTTGAGGAATATTCCTGTTTTCCCAGCTACGTTTCAGATACTTTCTTGTTTTTGTTTTCGATAACGTCAGATTTCATCTGAAATCTCTCAAGCACGAATTAATGAAAAAGACCTGAATTTGGGGCTTTTTCGTAAAGTACGAACATGCGATGTGCCGTGCTACTGACAAATAAATTACTTTTGACTTTTTATGATTTTAACAGTAAAGTTTGCACATTTGTTTTCTTTTGAGCGTGATATGAGAAAAGATAATATCCAGCTTTGGAGTAGTGGTGTTGAGTGGGTGTTAGCGACTCTGCGACGTGTACCTGCTGGTGGTGCGCGGGCGGCGGGCCGGCGTACCCGTTGTAGTAGGGCGCGTTGTAGGGCGCGTAGCCCGCCGGCACGCCCCCCGGGTAGCCGTACTGCCACTCCGACAGGTAGCCGGGCGTGGGCCGCATCACGGCCGTGCCCCAGCCGCCGCCGTAGCCCACGAATGGCCCGCCGTAGCTGTAACCACACAAGGGTTTCATATACTCTGAAAATAACTAACATCACTAATAATTCAGTCGTATAAGTCAGTCTGCGTAGCCTTTTCCCAACTATGTTGGGGTCGCCTTCCAGTCTAACCGGATGCAGCTGAATACCAGTATTTTACATGGAGCGACTGCCATCTGACCTCCACAACCCATTAACTGGGTAATACGATACCCCTTGGTAAGACTGGTTTCAGACTTTCAGACTTCTGACGACCCGTAACGACTGTCAAAGATCCACAAATGACAGCCGGGACCAACGGCTTAACGTGCTTTCCGAGGCACAGAGGAGTCTCGGTATGTAAAGATGGTCACTCGTAGCTTAACCTGATGGATCGACCCGTGCGGCTGTTACTACTTAGCCACGAGCTCCTCTAATTCAGTCGTATAAGTAGTATGCTAATATTGCACCTTGCTAGAGCCAAAACAATTAGGTTGATAATAACATATGTGGTTCGAGACTGACCCGTTGTTCCCGTAGGCAGCGCCGCCGTACGCGCCGTAGGGCGGGTACAGCGCGGGCGCGTAGTCGGGCAGAGCGGCCACGGCGGCGGGCGCCTGCTCGGGCGCGGGCGCCGGGGCTGCCTGCGCGCCCGGGGCCCCCGCCGCCGCGCCACCGGGCCCCTCCGCGATGCTGGGGATCTGGTCCACCAGCGATTCCAGGCCCGACAGCGACTTGGACGCCACGTCTTGTGCTTTCGGCTTCACCGCGCCCGCGTACTCCACAGGCGACCCTGCTAGATGAGATTATTACATCAACAATAGAAAGAAAAGACGAAATAAAGAATAGTAGATTATTCATTAAGGGGATAAAGCAGTGTGTAATGCATGCGGTGTACAATCCCGATCGTAACGCGACGAGTTCGGAGTTAACACGGATTCAGTATAGCAGCCGTGATACTCTACTGTTTACACCTGCGAGGTAATAAAAAACAATTCGATTTTTTAATATATATTTTATTGTAAATGTTTTCAAGCGTAGGAAATAAAGTATCCTTATTTTGCATAAAATAAATCTTTTTTACACTGTTTCGAATAAAACGCCCGCCGTCGCATCGTGAGAACACTTACAGATTTTGATCAATAATCACATCACACTAATATTATAAAGGCGAAAGTTTGTGAGTGTGTGTATATAGTTGTTACTTCTTCATGCTCAAACGGCTGGACCGATTTGGATGAAATTTGGTATGTAGATAGCTTATCCAATCCTTAATCCAGGGTGGATTGACACATAGGCTACTTTTTATCCCGGTCTGCGCGGTTGAAACCGCGGGGCGCAGCTAGTGTCATTAATAATATGAGTGTGAGAACGACAATGTCTGCCTCATTATCTAATGATCTAACGAAACCGACCGCTGCTGCTGCTGAGCGTGAGCTCTTAGGGGCAAACGGTTCTAGTTTTTAGGTTTTTGTGCTAACCTAAAGTGGAAATGAATAATCTACATGGCCCTCACACGATCTGACCCAGATTATGTCTAGACTGTAAAGAGACGTGAGCTCCGAGTTTATTTGAGTGTTTCTTCTCCCAGTAGTCGGATAGGAAACACCGACTTCATCTCGTTTTTAAAATATTATCGATGTGTAAAGGTGTTTGTTACTCAATAAAATCATGAATTTATTATTTACAGTCTGATTTTTAATTCGACGGAATTCTGACAGCTGTAATTTCTTTCTAGTTTTTTGGATATAAAATAACAAAAAATATGAAAGAGAAAGAGATAAACTAAGACTAAAAGGTAAACTATATGACAATATAAATAGTATTTGTTCTGTGCATTCAATGCACACTAACTATAATATTAATTTTTTAAGGCTATATTTATTAAATTTAAATATTTATTTAGGTATCATTACGAGTATCACTAATATCATCATTGTTATCTGTCTGTAGTTACAAGAAGCGAAGATTTTACAAACAAAAAGATAAAAAAAAAGGTTTGTAACCTATGGATTAGTGACAGCACGGATATCGAGAGGTATGGCTTGGAGGCGTGGCACGTCGCCTGCACGCGGTCACACTGATCCTGTATATGCGCGATGGCGGTAAGCACCGTTTAGTTGTATGTTTGCACCGGAATGTGGATGAGATTTCATATTTTTTACAAAATGCCAAATTGTGCCGTCCTTATTTGCAAATATAAGACATTACAACAAACCTTAAGACAAGTGGCGTGTCCGACTACCAGTAAGTAAAAAATCACTGCATTATTATAATATTTAAAGATTTTACAAATATCTAGTTGTGAAATATTTTCTAATGACTGACGCATGTCAAGAATTCAAGATGGTACCATTAGTGCTGAGAATATGGATATCGATAATTGTTAGTATATGTTTCTTACGGAGTTATTTCATTATTACTGACATTTGCATAATGATATAAAATAATATTACTATTTTTGTAATATTTGCATAATAATAATAAAAAGCCCCACCGCCGTATCTCTACGTTGACGTCGTGGTGGGGCTTGCGCTCTCCGAACTCTGGGTCTGTTCCGGTGGAGTTTACTTTGCCGAAACAGGTCTAGGGTGAGGAGCCAGACCAAGAGAGATACGTGAACCCGCAGGGCAGCATGTGGCGAGCTGTTGGGCAGTAGCGACCCCACGGACCCTATTTCCCTGGAGAAGTCTTGTTCTTCACCTCTGGCTTGCCTTTATTGGCCGGCTGGAGTGAACACTGACGGGAACAGAGCTCCCACCTCAATCTTGCCTTTATTGGCCGGCTGGAGTGAACACTGACGGGAACAGAGCTCCCACCTCAATCTTGCCTTTATTGGCCGGCTGGAGTGAACACTGACGGGAACAGAGCTCCCACCTCAATCTTGCCTTTATTGGCCGGCTGGAGTGAACACTGGCGGGAACAGAGCTCCCACCTCAATCTTGCCTTTATTGGCCGGCTGGAGTGAACACTGACGGGAACAGAGCTCCCACCTCATTCTTGCCTTTATTGGCCGGCTTGAGTGGAGATTCGCAAGAGGAAACGTGCTCGGAGGAAGGAAGTATTCTAGTAAGTGCTTGTAGGGATCTTGACCATCTTCCGGGCTCTGGGATTGTAATGAGAGCCGTGGAATACCTCTCCACTCCTCAAGCACCTCAGGATATGTTGCCCCTTGTCGCTACGTCACTATGTGCTAGCGACCATTTCCGGGGGCCCATTATTGAGTGTGCAAGTCACCCCCTGCCAATTTATCTGTGTATATTAAATAACATTGGTCAGGCAGGGGACATAGTTCTTCCATAGTTCAAGGTACCCAATCCATGTAGCCACCCAAACCCATAGGCCCAATGTGTTTTGATTCCATGTTCTGCAATAGTCCTGCACCAACCGGGGGTTGTCCTTGGGTGCACTTGCATAGTGCATACAGGGATAATCATCGGCTGGTGCCTCCTCGTCATTTAAAATTGTCTAAGGGGCCTCTGCGAGTTGGCTTCGGCCCCTCGTACGCCTTCCAAAGGTCCGGGACCCCAGGGTCCCGAGATAAGCCAAAGACAAATAAAAAGAAATAATAGGCGAAATGAAAAGGTTTTATAGTTTTCTTTTATTTTTACTAATCCTTATTTACATTGTTTGAAAAGTATTAAAATAAGAAATTATGTTTGAGAACCAGTTTTTTAGTAGAATGAAATTTTTTTATTTCAGATTCCCGAAAGATCCAGAAATTAAAAAGGGATAGATGCAACAGGCAGGAAAAATAATTGGTTTCCCTCATACCAAAAAGTGTAATTTGTTCTTCCCACTTTCAAGAGGATTGTTTTAAGCTGCCCGCGAAAAGTTGCATGCTTTGTGATTGGGCTGTACCTTCACTGAAATTAAGACACATTTGAAAAAAAAAGTATGATTGTTGTTTTATGTTCGCCAGTATACTTGTCAATGGCGATTCGTGCACTTTTTGTTCACAAATCCCTGAGGGATATCTAACTTAGAGAGATGTATTGATAATTTTTATAGTTCAAATTATGTAAACACATATTTTTTACTGTAGCGAATCATGTTTTAATCAAGATATCATTTATTTTATAAGTCATATTTTAAAATATATATAGACACCAATCGACTTGAGTACATTGTCCTACATTAGAATTCCCTGTACTATTTTCCATTCACAAATTCTTTACAGTATACCAGAATCGGTAGTCTTTGGTTAGTATATTATTAATCAGTTTATTTCAGATAAAATAAATCCATACAATTACAAATTATCAAATTATAGAGAAATAAATAAAATAAATTAAAATACAGAGAAGTCAAACAATCAATTATTACAATTATAACCACTCACAGGTCCCGCTCCCCGCGTGACGTCATTAGGATTGTCCTTGAGAAATATGAAACTTTTTGTCGGCGCGCGACGGGGCGCCTAGCCACTTATACACGGCTTGTACACAAACAATTTGTGTCAATGGACATTCAACGAATGACTGTTTCCTAAAGTGGATAGACTAGGCTAGATTACGAATTTTGATTTAGAATAATAAATGACTTAGTTTTTTTTCAATAAAAAATAAAAAATACAGTTGTTTATATTAGGTTGGGGAAAAAGTCTTTTCGCATTATAGTATGTATGAACTTAAAATAAAATCTCTTTAGCTATACTATTTGTATCTGGCTGGTTTTGGTATCATTGAAAGTTTAAATGTTAAAGAACATAATTCCAAACTCAAGTTAGGAAAATGTGTGATTTTCATTTGTTTTTCGTACTGTCAAGATGAGTGAATCTAATGAAGAAATTCGATACATTTTAAAATTTTTTTACAAAAAAGGTAAAAATGCAACGCAAGGCGCGAAAAAAATTTGCGATGTTTATGGACCCAGTGCAGTGTCTGTGATAGTAGCACAAATTTTGTTTAAGCGTTTTCAATCCGAAAATTTTGATGTCAAAGATGCACGTCGCTCTGGCGGATAAAATGGATGCCATTTTTGAAAAAGTGGAGCAAGATCGGCATATTGGTAGTTACGGCGTAGCTGAAGAACTGGGAATTGACCACAAAACAGTTTTGGCGCATTTGAAAAAACTGGGTACACAAAAAACCTCGATATTTGGACTCACGAGCTCACTGAATGAAACCTAATGAATCGTGTACTCATTTCTGATTCTTTATTACGACGTAATGAAACCGAACCATTTTTGAAGAAGCTGATGATAACTGGTGATGAAAAGTGGATCACGTACGACAAGAACGTGTGAAAAAGGTCGTGGTCAAAGGCCGGTCAGGCTTCACAGACTGTGGCGAAACCCGGGTAAACTCGCAACAAGGTGATGCTGTGTGTGTGGTGGGATTGGAAGGGCATTATTCAGTATGAGCTGTTACCACCAGGCAGGACCATCGATTCTGAACTCTACTGCGAACAACTGATGAGATTAAAGCAAGAAGTTGAGAGAAAGCGGCCGGAATTAATCAACAGAACGTTTGTGGTTTTTCATCATGATAACGCTAGACCTCTCACACATCTTTAGCCACTCAGCAAAAATTAAAAGAGTTTGGCTGGGAGGTGTTAATGCATCCGCCGTATAGTCCTGACCTTGCACCTTCAGATTTCCACCTGTTTCGGTCTCTTCAGAATTCTTTAGGCAGTGTCAGGTTAACATCACGAGAGGACGGACTGCCAAAACCACTTTTCGCGGTATTTTGATCAGAAGTCCCAAAATTTCTATAGCAATGGGGGTCATGTCCCTACCCACAAGAAGGCAAGAAGTTATCGAACAAAATGGTACCTTCATACTTTAGATAAATGTAAATAATGTATATTAAAAAATGTTATGAATTTTCTTAAAAAATGCGAAGAAACTTTTTCCCCAACCTATTCTTACCGCCAATAAAAAACAATTAAAATATTTTTTCAAAATCTAAAGCGATAACCCTATTTTTTTTTTTGCCTAAAATATTCCCCATGTGTCAAATAATCAAATGACATCATAATATTAGTGGTTAAAGTATGAAATTGCCGATTTGTACTGAAAAATTGAAATTCGTTTTTTTTTTTTTTAATTTAACATATTTATTTAATCAATATAATTACCATTATTATCTATACATTGGTGCCATCTAATAGGAAGGTCATAAAAGCATTTGCGATAGAACTCTCCGTGATCTAGATACGACAAACTGAGTTAAAGGATTTTGTACTGCCTCCTGAGAAGAAAACTTTTTATCACGTAGAAAATTGTCCAAATCACGAAAAAAATGGTAGTCCGTTGGAGCAAGGTCTGGCGAATACGGAGGGTGACGAATGGTTTCTAATTGCAGTTCTAGTAGAGTTAAAACGGTTTCTCGTGCTGCTGTTATCATGGAGCAATAATGGTGAAGATCGATTCATGAGTCGGGGCTATTTCACTGCTAGTTTTGCTATCATTGTTCGGAGTTCGGCACAGTAGACATCTGCCGTTATTGCTTGACCAGATCGGAGAACGCTATAGTGAATAACACCATGCTGAGATCACTAAACAGTTACCATTACCTTTTTATTGGTAAGCTTTGCTTTAGGACACTGTTGCGGCGTTTGACCTGGGGTCAGCCATTGCATTTTTCGCTTACGGTTATCGTAAAGAATCCACTCTTCATCACATGTCACAATTCGATCCAATATTCCTTCATTTCTGTATTGATTCAACAAGGCAACAAGTTTCAACACGCGTTTCTTTCTGCAGATCAGTCAAATCATGAGGCACCCATTTCTCATATTTTTTATTTTATTGATTTGACGCAAATGAGTCAATATTGTTGGTAAGATAACGTTAACCCATGCCGCTAATTCCTGGGTAGTTTGGCTCGGATCGGCTGCCACCATCTCTATCAATTCATTGTTATTCACCTGTGTGGGCCTTCTTCCATGTGGTTCCTTCTTCAAATCAAAGTTTCCATCACGAAAGCGTTTAAACCAAAGTCGCACGGTGCGTTCATTAGCAGTCCCCTCTCCAAACGCAACATTGATATTGCGAGCTGTTTCTGCCGCGTTAGTTCCGCGTCGGAACTCGTATTCAAAAATAACTCGAATTTTCGAAGTATCCATCTTTATTGTCTAAGCTGAATAAAAAAAACAACTGGAAGTCGATAATCGAATGTTGCATATTTTTAAAAGAAGAACTTCATAGGTACCATGTGAAAAAGTTTCACTCAAAAATCTCAAACCATGATGGTTCTATGTCAATTCGAAGTTCCTAATACAATAAACGGCAATTTCATACTTTAACCCCTATTATTTACCTGTGTTCTTCCAAAGTTTTTTAATACGAACAATAATCCCGGTAAACAAACGCCCCCCGCGCGCGCCTCTCGTTCCGCAAACTGATTTTCAACCACAGACAACTTTGTTCGTAATGCCGAGACAACCTCACGGCTTTTGGCAAAAATATACCCTACCTAACCACCTTTCCAAAGAACCTAGAACGCAACGGGTGGGTCCGCACACAAAATTACAAAAAATAAAAAAGTAACGCGCGCGCTGACATTGTTCGTTCGGGCTCATTTTCGTGCAATGGTCATTTCAGTGGATAAGAACCTATTGTGTTAGTAAAAAATATTATTCTTATGCACTATGTTAGTCAACACCCATCATGATATGCATCCATTTATTCTGGATAGGGCAATCCGCACGAGATACAACCATCTGCAGGATACTGTTGCTACTGCCTCGCACGCGCTGCAACAAGGAGGCCACTTTCTTCCGTATAACCGCATGAAAGCCGTCCGTTCGCGCCTTCGCCAACATTCCGGACGCACTACAATAGCGAGGCCGCCGCATCAGCATCCTGAAGATGTTGTTGTATTGGACACGCAGAGCACTAGCAGCCCGGCGAGTAAAGCTCACCCACAGACTGCTCGAGTATAACAATTGGCAGTACGCCTTAAAAAGAGTAATTTTCACTGCCCTCCAGCAGCGGGAAAACCTGCGTGCAACCATATTCCCCCTGACTGCCAATGCTCTGCGCTCCCTCTCTATGACCGTGTCATCTTGCAACTCTTCTGTCACAATGTGCCCCAGATACTTGAAGCTGCTCACCACCCGCAGAGCCGCACCATTAAGCATATCAGGCGGAACATGCACTGGACCACGCTTTCCACTCTTGAAAACGAGCACTTCACTCTTCTTGGAGTTATACCTAATTAAATAAATTCCTACAAGCTTTTGTAAAAAATCCATTAGAGATTTAATTTTATACTTACTCGATTTTGTTTTCAATTTATTCGATTTATTCAGTTTATTGTTTCAATTTATTTAATTTTAATTTTCTTATCTGTATAATCATTATACTTTTATTCATACGCTAATTAATCAATTGTAATTTAATCAATTTATAATTTGTTCAGTCATTTTCCAATTCGGTATTAGTTAATCTTAAATTTTAAGTTTAATTATTATTGTATAATTTCTAGTTTCAATTAATATTATGAATAATTATGTTGTAGAAAGCCTTTTTTTGTGCATGTGGTGTTAACCTATAATTAATTGTTGCACGTGCAAATGTTACCCTAGTCATTAAGTTAGAAATGTATGTAGTGTAAACAATTGTTGGTTAACCTAAATAAATAAATACCTCAGTCCATGTTCCGCCGCGTGCGCTTCACAGATTGACACAAGCCTACGCACCGTCCCCACCGACGGTCCCAGCAGTACCATACAGTATAGCGATAAACAATACAAAATATTGTGTACGCCCCAAAACACTTCTCTTTTTTGTAATCGGGTTTCATCGATATTTTTATCGATCAAATAGTTATACCAACCCCTCGTCCCTAGTAGATGCATGTGTGCATTCAGTGCTGTATTTATACTTTCAAGTGCCCGCCCTTTTTAAGCATGTGTGCAATAAGATAGCACAAAAGTGTTACGCATATTTTCTTGTGTGCTTGCGAAAAACTCATCATGTGTGCCGTATCTATTTCTTTTGTTTTTGTGTGAGTTTCAGGAGTGGGGAAAAGGTGGCGACACTTGACCTTGAACAAATGTAGAATGAAGGCATATCTCCGGATATCTATGGTGGACAGGGATTCCAGTGAAATAAACATAATTACCTTACTAATTATTGTAACTTAAATAATTTGATTATAAAATCTGATTACCATTTTAAAGGACAATGGGTAGTCTTGTATGTCCCCGCACCAAAAAAAAAATGTTGACTGTAGCATTATGTACTATGGCTGCATTTTATGTCCTCATGGAGTAGTTTAATTAATCCTAAGACGGCATGTCTGAATTCACTTGGGGAAAAAAATATGTGAAGAAGTTAAGTTGATTAAATAAACAACCTGTCGTTGGTCCAGCTATTGCGTGGGACAATATTATAGTTGATATTAGGTCTTTACCTATGAAATTGCCGTTCTGCAGTACTGGCCATTCCAAATCAAAATAATTTTTGTTTGGCTAAGAATTCTAATTTCAAATTAATTTTATTTTAAAAACATGGATTTTTTTTTCCAAAAGTAGTCATTTGTTTATTGATTAGTGTTAAATTTTCATCGCATTTCAATTTTTTTCGTCATCATGGATACGTTAAAAATTCGAGTAATTATGGAATATGAGTACCGTCGTGGCAGCAACGCGGCACAAGCGGCACGCAACATCAACGACGTTTACGGAGCTAACACTACAAACCAACGCACCACTTGTTATTGGTTTGCTCGCTTCCGTTCTGGAAATTTCGACCTGAAAAATGAACCTCCCGGTCGTCCGAACACTTTGGTCGACAATGACGAATTAAAGGCGATTGTGGAAGCTGATGATACACAATCTACGGCTGAATTAGCAGCAGCTTTCGACGTTAGCGTCAAAACAATATTGGTCCATTTGCGTCAAATTGGCAAGGTAAAAAAGCTTGACAAATGGGTGCCCCACGAACTCAATGATCGCCAGCGCGAAGTACGCGTCGAGACGTGCCTTGCACTGCTCAACAGACACACAAATGAAGGAATTTTGAACCGCATTGTTACCTGCGATGAAAAATGGATTCTGTTTGATAACCGCAAGCGCTCAGCAAGTTGGTTGGATCCTGGTTCAGCACCTAAACAATGCCCTAAACGAAAACTTACCCCTAGAAAAGTGATGGTCACTGTTTGGTGGTCTAGCGCCGGTGTGATTCATCACAGCTTCTTACCAAACGGGGTGAGCATTACTTCAGATGTGTACTGTGAAGAACTGAACACAATGATGGAGAAGCTGGCACATCTCCAACCAGCATTGGTCAATCGCTCGTCTCCGCTGCTCCTGCACGACAACGCGCGACCTCATACTGCACAGCAGACGGTCTCCAAGTTGCAAGAACTGGGGTTGGAAGCTCTCCGTCATCCGCCCTACTCACCAGACTTTGCGCCTACAGACTACTACTTTTTCCAGAATTTGGATAACTTCTTGGCGGGAAAAAAATTCAATACCCGAGAGGCAGTACAAAATGCCTTTGAAGAATTTGTTGCCTCCCGTCCAGCTGATTTCTTTAAGAAGGGCATCAATAAACTGCCACTGCGTTGGCAAAGATGCATTGATTGCATGGGTGATTACTTCGATTAATACAAATAAAAAATGCATGAAAAAAATTAGTTTAAATTTTTTCATACAAAACGGCAATTTCATAGGTAAAGACCTATTAATTATGATAATTAAGTATTATAATTGAATGTAATTTTTAAATAATACCTAATAATTAAATTTTAATTTATATTAATTATAATAATGGTTTTGAAGTACTCTTTCGACATACTCAAATGGATTCAGACCGAACTCGACGCCCTGGATTCGAGGGTCCGTACACTGCTGACTGCGTACCGAATGCATTACGCACGGTCATCGGTAATGAGACTGTATATCCCGCGAAAGTGTATATGGCTTTTGAAACGCTAAGACCCTCCACAATTGCGAGATATGCAGTCTCAGGGAATATTTCCTAGAAGCCGAGGCCTGGTCGCGGTGGACAAGGGCCTCACCCCGCTCTCCGTGGTGAAAGAGAACTGGCGCAAACCTGCAGTATTTGATAGTAACGATCTTAAGGAGGTATGCCAAGGCGAAAAGCTTCAGTAAGCTACAATAGTTAGACGTACCGGGCTGGTGGTGATGCGCCGCGTGCTCCGCGTGCACGTCGTGCGGCGTGTGCGGCTGCGAGGGCGGACGGAAGGCCGCTGAGAACGCCTCGCCGCTGCCTGGTGGCGACCTGCTGCGATACCACACGCTATTAGCTTGGCGAAAATGTGAGCGCGATAAGGTTTTGGTGTGGCAAGATATTGCCCCTTATATCTTATTGATTGTGGGCGGTGTTAAGGTGTCTGTAGTTCTGCCTTAGGCATGTATTGCTGCCGCGGACATGTGTGTCGCGGGATTTAGAGGATCCAGCGGCGAATGACAGCTAATGACGGCTGTCAGAGTCAAAGTGCGCCAGCGCCACTCGGACGAATTTTCGTCTCACCGCGAAACCACGATTCCAATCTTAATTCATCGCACCCACTAAAACCATAAACTTTTATGTGTTATCCCGTAATTCCTTGGGCATTTTTCGTTCTATGGTTCAAAATTAAAATAACAACCCGCGTGTGATTCATTGTGCAATAATCTAGAATTTCAAGTGATCAGTGTACGGGCGAGCAAGGTGGCCACCGGCTCAGAAGAATACATCAGGACTAAACAAGAAGCCCACAGGTACCGCTTTGCATTATTTGCTGGGGTTAACTGCAGTCGCCTTCTGACCGTCGCCAATCATCTTGTAAGTTTCGGACAAAATAGGCAATTTGTATTAGCATGCAATCCAGACGTTAATTGTTCTCTCGTCCTCAACCCGCAAGGATACACGGCTATTTAGACGCCTGTCCCTCTAGGTTACAGGCACGCATAATGCGTCTACAAAACCTTATCGCGCTCGTGCCAAAGCGAGACATAACACAACTCGCTTCGACGCGAGACGATGCGACGAAAACATTTTTTGTTTCGCTGCGCATGTTAGTCTGGTAAGGAATCAAATCTGTGAGATGTAAAGTGGGACATTGCGTCGGCGAATGGAACTTACCTATTAAAATTGCTAGGATACATGGACGAGGGATGCTGATGTAACTGGTCTAATCTGGGACTATCTCCGACGCCAGCGCCTGAAAGCACAATATTCAAACTGAGTTACATATTTCTCTCAGAAGTTATACTAAAATTGCAAGTTTTCTTCATGGGTGATACCAAAAATGAAGACAAAAATAAAAGCTATAAAAAAAAACCGGCCAAGTGCGTGTTGGACCACGCACAATGAAGGGTTCCGTAGTTGCAAAGAATTTATCCCAAAAACAAACTTGATGGATCAAAAAAAAATATATTTTTGTCTTATAACTACAAATTAACAATTTTCGGACTTTTCCTTTATTTGTGCTGGGAGACCTTGCTTCTTGCCAAATTTCATTATTCTAGGTCAACGGGAAGTACCCTATAGGTTTTGATTTACTTGCGACAGTTGCGAGTATCAAAATGTGTCGCAAAATGGCCGTATTTTTTTATTGCGTTGACTTAGAAGCTTGATTTTTTTAGAACTCTCAAGGCTTAATTTCAGCTTGATATCTCCACGCGTCCCTGAGAAAAAGGGTCTTGACAGACTGACAGACAGATAGACAACGAAGTGTTCCTATAAGGGTTCCGTTTTTTCCTTTTGAGGTACGGAACCTTACAACTACTATGGATATCATTTCGTTTTGTAATATGTAAATGGCACACAGACTGCCTGTAGTATTTTCCCTCCTACTCCCCTTGATCATCTAAATGTTGTCTTTTAACATCTAGCTACACAGTACACATATTGTGTTATCGTAATAGTGTTTTTTAGAAAATGTGTGTGAATTCGATATATTCTAATAAAGTTTTAAGGTCATACATACATAGCCTAGCCATACTCACGCCTACTTCCCATAGGGGTAGGCAGAGACTACAGAACGCCACCTGCTACGATCCTTACATACTTCTTCTGCCTCGTTTACGTTCGTACGCCGTTTTAAGGTCATGTGAGTGAAAATGATCAAAATGAAAATAAATATCACATCACTGCGAGATAAGGTCAGTTTTATTTGCTTATTGGATGGTATAACTAGTTAGGTAATCTCATAACGAAGCCAGGAAGGTATAATATACACCATGATAATGTTTATAATTTGCCGATTTCTAAGTTTTTTCCGAAGGCCTACCCAAAAATCAAAGTCTTTGAAACTACGTCGACTTTACCCACGTTCCCACGGACGTAATAAAATCGCGGTGGAATAAAAAACGCCTGGAGCGATTTGTCCCACCTTCAACAGTGTACGTTAAAAACCCACTTCGAACTAATTCTTCGTACAGTGCAGACGTAGGTACGATAGGTTCCGTAAAATTATTAGCGGCAGCTATTTGTGAGGCCGGGAGACCACAACAGAACCAAATAAAAGGGATGCATCCCTTGAATTTTTATATACCCACTAACGCGCCCGGCTCCCCCGCGTGACGTCGTTAGGATTGTCCTTGAGAAATATGAGACTTTTTATCGGCGCGCGACGGGGCGCCTAGCCACTTATACACGGCTTGTACACAAGAAATTTGTATCAATGGACATTCAACGAATGACTGTTTCCTAAAGTGGATAGACTAGGCTAGATTACGAATTTTGATTTAGAACAATAGACGACTTAGGTTCTTTTTTCAATAAAAAAAAAACAGTTTGTTTATATTACCGCCAATAAAAAACAATTAAAATATTATTTCTAAATCTAAAGCGATAACCCTATTTTTTTATTGCCTAAAATATTGCCTATGTGTCAAATAATCAAATGACATCATATTATTTACCTTTGTTCTTCCAAAGTTTTGAAATACGAACAATAATCTCGGTAAACAAACGCCCCCCGCGCGCGCTTCTCGTTCCGCAAACTGATTTTCAACCACAGACAACTTTGTTCGTAATGCCGAGACAACCTCACGGCTTTTGGCAAAAATATACCGTACCTAACCACCTTTCCAAAGAACCTAGAACGCAAAGGGTGGGTCCGCACACAAAATTACAAAAAATAAAAAAAGTTACGCGCGCGCTGCCATTGTTCGTTCAGGCTCACTTTCGTGCAATGGTCGCGTGAGTGGATACTTATTTAAAAGACCGAAGACGTTGCATAGTTTTAAGATAAGTGTTAGTAACTGAAGTTAATAAAATTATTTTTATTAAAAAAAAAAAATTAAAACGCCAATTTTAGCAATTAATTATCAATTAAATAGCATAATATATAGTATAGGTACTGTATTTTCCTTAAAGCCGTTTAGTGTTTATTTACTTTCTTTATGATAAACTCCACCCATATACATACATATGTACGTAACAGTTTTAGGATTCCATATTATAGGTAGGTAGGTACCTAATATTGGAATTGGAAACATCGGAGAAAAATAATAAAACAAAAACAAAGGGCAAATATCCGATATCGAAATTAATAAAATATCGATATTTGTATAACAAAGTGAGTGCGTATACTGCGTACCTACCTACGCTACTTTAACCGTCCAATGAATTCCGATAACTAACTTCAAATAAGTTACTATCATTACGTCGCGTCGGTAAATAAAACATTGTAATAATCAGGCATATGGTTAATTTACCTACGCATTCTTCGTCTCAGCATCGCTGTGCGCCGCGGCCTTGAGCACGCAGCACGTCCGCACTCTACTAGCCGGCGCGCCGTACTATATATTCATTTACTCTGTGGCCATACTGACCAACGCGCGTGATTTTTTCGGGTCCGTGGGAACACAAGTACAGAACTTCGTATGTCACATTCCTTCAACGCTCAACGCCGAGCGTTGAAAATCGAACACCGCGCGATATAAAATCGCGGCCGTGTGAACAGATGTATTGCTTTCTGTATGTTCCATTCCCAGCGCGGCACGCGATTTTATCCCGCCGCGATTTTTTACGTCCCTGCGAACGTACACTTAGCGCGTTTAGACCCACGGCCCACGGCCGCGCGACGCTCAAGGGGTTCAAGAGAGAACCCTACAAAAACCGAGCTGATTCTCTTTACAAAAAAGAGGAAGCTGACTACATTACAACTACCGCGTTTCTTTGGAACTACCCTAAGCCTATCAACTGAAACCAAATACCTGGGCATCTTTTTGGACAAACAGCTGAATTGGGCGAAACATACCAACTACATCATCACAAAAGCCAGTATATCCCTGTGGCAGTGCAAGCGACTGCTCGGCAGGAATTGGGGGATTAGCCCCAAGGTCACCTACTGGCTATACACCACAGTAATCCGACCAATTATCACATATGGCTCACTGGTCTGGTGGCCCAGGACAGACCTGAGTACAGCCCGAAAGGATCTTGAGAAACTGCAACGGTTCGCTTGTGTAGCAATAACTGGCTGCATGAGAACTACACCCACTGCTGCTCTACAGGCAATGCTTGGACTGCCGCCACTACACCTCATCGTGCGTGAAGAGGCGGCCCTAGCCGCCTTTAGACTCAGTTTAGCGGGAACACTGAGCAAGGACTCTAGAGTTAAGCACATACGCATAAAGGAGGATGCGATCAGGCGACAACCAATGATGGCATCACCATGCGATAAAGCCCCGAAACAACACTGCTTTCAGAAGCATTATAACATAATACTCACGGAAGAACGGTGTGATTACTCAGGCACGCAAGAGTTGAGAGTATACACCGATGGATCAAAGACCGACTCCGGAACCGGGGTCGGAGTCTTCTCACACGACCTTAACATTAACATATCCAGTCCGCTTGGAGTATTCAACACTGTCTACCAGGCGGAGTGTGTGGGCATCATACAAGCCTGTTACGCCATAGAAGCCAGGAGAGTTACGGATACCTATATACGAATACTCTCAGACAGTGCCTCAGTGCTCCAATCCCTACAGAAAAAGTACTTTACCTCGAGACTAATACTAGAATGTCACGATGCACTCGAACGAGTAGCGGTAACTAACCGCAACACAGTGACACTGCAATGGATAAAAGGACATAGCGGATCACTTGGTAATGACGCAGCGGATGAACTTGCTAGGAGAGCATCCAGCATGTCTGTCTGTGGATCTGAGCCGATCGTACCCATTCCCTTCAACCAGCTACGCAGGTGGCTACAGGAGTTCACCCATACACAAGCGGAGAGTTGGTGGTCCTCGACATCAGGTTGCAGGCAGTCCAGGGAGGCCATCCCGTCCCTGGATGGCACGCTTACCAGGCGATTATTACGTCTGGACAGGAACGGGCTGCGCCTGGTGACGGGGACCATCACTGGACACTGCTCACTAAACAAACACTTCCACACAATAGGAATAACGGACAGTCCTCTGTGCAGGGCCTGCATGGAGGCTGAGGAAACCGTTGCGCATGTGCTTTTTGAATGCACAGGCGTCACCCAGATTAGAACAGAAACTCTCGGAATATCCCGATCTTTCACAGATGTTCTTAACAAACCCGGAGATTTGATTAAATTCTGGAGGGAGGTGGGCTGGTTGGAATAAACCCCCGACGGCCGCCATGGCCCACGCACAATGGTCCACATGAAGGACTAAGTGCGGAAACCAAATCCTATAACATAGAACATAGATAGGGGTTCAAGATCACCCATCCCATTATGACACTCTATGTAAAATTTCTACATCTATCTGTAATTCATGTGGTATACAAATTAAAGAGTTTTCCATCTCACTATCTATCTTTTCACGGTGACAGCGCTACGCTACATACCCTGGTCCTGCCGGTAGTAGTGGTCCTGCTTGTCGTGCGGCGCAGGGCTGTGCGTGTGCTGCAGGTGTGAGTACTGCAGCCTCTGCTCGCCCTCGTACAGGGTTCCTCCGAAGGACGCGCCGCCCACGCCTGCGGGAGACATCTCACTGCCCGCTGACGTCTGTGGGAGAATAAGATGTTACTACAAATAACAAAAAAAAAAAAAAAAAATAACATAAGACGACAGATAAGTTTTGAAATCTTCCTCCCTCCTACCACAGCTCCTGCTATGCCCGACAGGGTCCATAATTAATTTGAAATACACATTGTGGAATGCAATAGAGTATTGAACACACTTTAGCTACTTTGCAGCTAGCATACCTAGCGCTAGTTTACAAGTACAGTTCGGAGATGTCGATTTCAAAAAAGGTCAAAATGATTCAGATGGCGGCCAAGAATAGTACATAATTTTGTCATCATGGGTACCTTACGTGCTTTTTGGGGATTTAAACTTTTAAGGACGCTGTTACAAATGGGTAGTCAAATCATTACTTTTTTACACAAAAGTATGTTTATTAAATAAAATGCTTTGCATTCTTAAAATGTTTTTGGCCGAATTGTTGATAGATGTGCAAGGTACGTTTCTGAAATATAAATATAATTATATATAGGTACAGTTTCTCAATAAAGGTACCAAAGTAATTCTTCGGTACCTTTTTTGTAACATTTGTAACAGCATCCTTAAGAGTTTTTTTTTTTTTCATAGGTATTATTTTTAAGCATAATTATTAATGAATGCTTTTGTTACCAAATCATATTAATAATTTTTTATGTTATAGAAAACGCCATAGAGTTTATTGGGGTTTATTTGGGACTACTCGTACTATGATAGTGGGGTAATTCTAATTGATGATAATTTCTACCAAACGCAGCGGCATTTTACATAATATTGGCAACATAATGACTAGACGCCATTATATCAGCCGCCGTCTTTTGCTGTCGCTAAAATGCCGCTGCGTTTGGTAGAAATTATCGTCAATCGTAATTACCCCAATAAACTTACCTTTTTTTAAAGTTTTATTTTAGTTTTGGTGCAGCGGTGCTGTGTCAAATAAACGTTTTTTTACTTGTTTTTCAATTTTTTCCTATTAGAAATGAAATAGTTAATTTTCCAGATATACATCCAACTTACAAAAAAAAAAAAAAAAAAACAAACAACGATTACACATCAACAGTAGCTACAGTACAATACAATATTAGACATTCACAATCGGCGTGCGGTAGAACTGCCACCATGTGTGAGCCGGGCCCGCGCATAACTGGCCGAGCGGCTCGGCAGCGCGTGCAGCACGTTGCAAGTGTGGGCGACGAGCCACAGTGAGTATCGTCGCGCTCACCTTGTTGTAGTCGGACAGCGACGAGTTAGAGTTGGATCCGGGATGCATGTCGGTGCTGCCCATGGGGCTGTTGTCGCGCTCGTCCCGCTCGTCGCGCGCGTCGCGTGGCGGCTCAAAGTCCAGCGCGGCCATGCCGGGTGACACGGGCGCCGGCGACGAGATGGCGGCGCCGATGTCGTGCGACAGCTCGCCGCCGAAGCCGGACCCGCTGCCGCTCGTGCTGTTGCCGCCCTGGAGAGTCATGTACGTTAGTGGTTGAGCTACATGTTCACGTACGAACCGCTTGCATCACATTTATATAATTAGAATGTAATAACCGCTAAACATAATTGTAAAACACATCCTGTCTGTGTAATCTTCAAACGATTAACAAAAACAGTATGATATTTTAAACTAGCAGACCCGTCAGATATTGTCCTGTCAAAATTTCAATTTCTTTTAAACCACTCCAGTAAAGAGGAGAATAAAAAAAAAAAAAAATTCAAACCGGTCAAGCCATTCTCAAGTTACGGCGTGACCAAGGGTAAAGGGATTCTTTTTTATATACGTATATAGGATAATATTTAACGTCAAACGTATTTAGTGATCTATGGTGCAAGCGGGCCTAAAAAAGGAACGGAATAAATCACACACATAAGTGTGTGAAAATAATTTCCACTTAAACATCTGTGAATACCTAGTTCCCAAAAAGAAAATGACTTCTAACATGTTTGGTTCCTTTGGTATCCAATAAATTGTTACACAGCCTCCAATCGTTACCTGCGGCTGGAAGTGGTGCGTGTCAGTGTAGGTGGGCGTGCGCGAGGGCGCGGGCGACGAGTGCTGGCTGTAGGGCGTGTGCGCGGGCGACGGCGTGTAGCTATGTAGGGCGGCGGGCGAGGCCTGCGGGAAGGGCGTGGTAACCGGCGCCGGCGAGCGCGAGAACGGACGGCCTTGCGACTGCAAACGAACATGCGATGAAGACACGTAGCCATGCTCAACAAATGTTGAGCAACATTGTTGCAATACTTGGGGCGAACCTCGTTCGAAAGTGCCCGTTGGCTTTTCAAGTTAACATCCAAGAGGACAGTACAATTTTGGACATTTGTCATCATGTGTCATTTTTAAGGTTTTCGGGGTGTTGATGCCAAAAAATCTGCCTAGTCTTTCCCAAATATGTTGGAGTCGGCTTCCAGTCTAAACGGATGCAGCTAAATACCAGTATTTTACATGGAGCGACTGCCTATCTGACTTCCACAACCCAGTAACTGGGTAATAGGTACGATACCCCTTGGTAAGGCTGGTTGTCAGACTTACGGGCTTCTGAAGACCCGTAACGACTGTCAAAGATCCACGAATGACAGCCGGGACCAACGGCTTAACGTGCTTTCCGAGGCACGGAGGTGTCTCGGTATGTAAAGGTGGTCACGGACTAACCCCGACAAGCGTAGCTTAACCTGATGGACCGACCCGTGCGGCTGTTAGATGTCGAAAATAGGATCAAAATTAAATCTAAGATGGCGTCCATATTTTTTTTTCTGTCATAGCTATTATTTTCACGGTTTTAAGGACAAGACTGACAAAAGCCTAGTTGAGAGTAAGAAAAATACCTTTAGAATGTTGTTTTGTAGAATGGTCTGAGCTAAAAGCATCAAAACTTAATAACGTAAAAATACAGCCATTGGTCACGTGACACCGAACGCGAATCACAGTGCAGCGCGTCACTTCTTATCTTCTTATAATCAACTGTGTTTCAAATTGTAAAAAGAAACAAACTATGCGTATTACCAGTTGACGACGTACGAAAGTAATAAATAAACTGTGTGCACATAGCACGGTGAAAAAAAGCGCATTGGACGGAAACTAGTATGAATGTCTTCATACTCGAGCCGCCATGACAGTATGCCCGATTTGACAATCAATATTAAATTGAGTTATCAAAATAAAAAAAATGTTAATGTTAATATTTCGCTGAAATATTCATGTTTTAAGCAAACCACAAGGAACACTACTAGTGGTTTCTCAAAAACTGTCAACTTGCCTATTTTGTATTTAAAAGATGCATTTTCAAGGGGCCTCCCTACACTCATTACACTTATGTGTATCGTAGAGACACTAGTCCACCGGTTTTTATTAGAGGACTGTTGCGTTTTGTCCTCTCTCGCTCACATGGGACCAAGTTTTTAAGAATGTTAAATGAAAAGATGCTTTTTTGAAAAATGTAATTAATTATAGGACTAGTAAATAATATTAGGATGCGCGCACAGATGATTACTTCGCGATAATGCGTAAGAAAGTTGCGTCGCTACTATGCAGAGTCAGGGGAAGCACCAACAGTATCCTTAAGGTATTTGCGGATAGACTGGATGGGCCTGCGCTGGATAGATTTGTCAAGCTGCATGTTATACATTCAGCTCGATAGACTTACCTACCTACCATTTTCTAAATAAAATTTTAATTTGTATCTACTAACATAGGTTTTAAGTCATTTTTGTTACTAACATGCTATGGGCCTTTGTGTCTGATATTAAAACATTTTTATTTTTTTATTATTTTTCTAATAGGTAATCATTAAAGACACATGTGTATTGTGGCATTTATCTATCTCATCTCAAAAACAGATAATTAATACTTTTTGAGCGAGTTTATTGATAACACAATAGAAATGGGTTTTTAATTATTAGGTACCTATTAAATTAATATTATTTACAAGGTTGCTAATTGATTACAATTTTCAAAAAAGCATCTTTTCATTTAATAATCTTAAAAATTTGGTCCCGTGTGAGCGAGAGGTGATAAAATGCGACAGCCCTCTTAAACACGTCTGTTAAAAGAGCATAATATTGAAATGATTAGTAGATACCTGTGGCGCGGGCGAGTGCGAGTAGGGGTGCGGGTGGTGCGGGTGCGGCGACTGCGAGAAGCGCGCCTGCGGGGCCGGGCTCTGCGGGGTGCGGGGAGGACACTGTTAGCGAGGCGTTCACGTGTACACGGAGAGATCACGACATTTCTGTCATTACTGTGGCTTTGCTTTCGCACAGATGTTGTAAACGGTGACTAGTGGTCTATTAATATAGACCAGTGTTGTAGGTACCTTATCTATACTAATATTATAGAGGTAAAATTTGTTTGTATGTAGGGGGAAATCTCCGAAACTAATAATCCAATTCAAAATTTTTTTTCACTGGCAGCTACATTATTCCTGAGTGCTGGCAATAAATTATATTTATATCATGCATATTGAGCCGAGCTATCACAATTTTTGTCTGGCAAGTCTGAAAGAAATACCTCTTAAAACAGATTTATTTTATTTTCAAGCGCTACCTAAACAGTTGTTTAAAATTGACCACAATGCATGGCAACCTGGTCCGTCTTAAATAACTCTACAAAAAAGTCCGCGACACCATGTCCATGTCCATGTGTGTGTTCTATCTTTTATATTTCTTTTATTGTTTCAAAAAAATAGTTTTTTGACATACTTACGTTTGGATGATTATTTAAACAATAAAATATTAATCCTTATCAAAATAAATTATTTCCTTAGATATAAGAGTTGGCCGTTACAGTATGCCAATAATCATATAGTTTCAGAGAAAATATAAAATTACTAAAACACAAAATAACTTTCATTCATACCACTCGAGCATAGAACATGCTTAGTGCAGACGTTTAATACATTTACCCATAGATGGCGTTGTGCAAATGCGTAATTTTTCTGAATTGCGCGATTTTCCGCGGATTGATGACCCTCTCGATTTATTATTTCAATATTGTCGGTAGAATAAAACGGAAGAATTTGTTATTTTTGTTTGTTTGATTGTATAGCGCAATTCTTGAAGAAGGTTATAGGCTATTTAACATCAAGCTAGGGCCCTTAGAAGCCGAATAAAAAGAAATAAAGTCTGAAAGAACAAACAAATAGCGCGGGCAGGCGATACGAAGTAATACGATGGGGTGGGTCAGACGGGGAAAAGAAATAGCTAGTAATACATATAAAAGGCTATGCATTCTGAAAGTTATCAGTGTCTTAAATAGCTGTTTACAGATGTATCAATGTTTGAAGGCCGAAGAAGACACTGTTCCTGGTGAGAGACATTACCTGAGCCTGCTGGTGCTGGTAGGAGGCCGGACTGTGGGCGTACAGCGGGGAGCGGCCGCTGAAGGGCGCGGCGCGGGGCGCGGGAGAGCCGTAGCCGCCACCCGAGCCCGCGCGCGGCGGGGACGGCGCGGAGAACGCGGCCGGGCTAGCTGGGAACTGGTGCAGCAGGCTCTGCTCCTGGGGAGGGGACAACGTCAGTATAAACACGTAACATGACGCTTGTATCCCTGCGGGTTAGGCGCGCATACCTGCGGCTGCGGCGTGGCGGCGCGGCGCGCGGGCGAGGGCGAGTAGCCCTGCGAGCGCGGCGACGCGTACACGGCGCGCGGCGAGCCGTAGCCGCCCGGCGAGCCGTAGCCGCGCGCCATGCCGCCCAGCAGCGCCGGCGTCGACACGTCAAGCGGGGACTCCATTCCTGCCAATCAACAACCACTTATAACTACTCGTGTCATGGCCCGTTTAAACCAAGCCATTTCTTCAAATTAGGCTGATAAACTGCACAATTTCTTGAACGTCAAAATCATATAAGACGTACATACATACATAAACTCACGCCTTCTTCCCATGGGGATAGGCAGAAACTACAGAACGCCACCTGCTACGATCCTTACATACTCCGTCTGCCTCGTTTACGTTCATACGTCTGGTCATTCACCCACGCCGGCTGCGAGTACTGCGCACCTGACCTTAGCCATAAGACAGTCCCTCGGCATGACCGCTCTTCACCAGCTCCTAGTTCGTTCATCAACATCTGCAGTTTCCCAAGTAATTGAGGTCGGGTTCTAGTCTAACCAGGAAGGGCTGACAACCAGTATTTTAAATGAAGCGACTGCCGGGGTAACATGATACCCTTTGAAAAGACTGGTTTCGGAATTTCGGGATTCTGACTACCCGTAACTGTCACAGATCTACGAGTGACAGCCGACACCAACGGGATGCCATGGGCGCCTGGGCTAACGATACAAGATCATTTTGCAGGAGTTTTAAACAATCATGACTCCTCCACCAATCATGACCATGATTCTTCCATCACTTGCATTCAATCTCAAAATAGGAACTTCTTGAGACAGTAACATGCTCATCCTAATATCTAAATATTATACAACAAAGTCGCTTTTTTTGTCTCTGTGTGGCCGCGTTGTTCTTCTAACATACGCAACGGATTTTGATGAGGTTTCCACCATCATTTAGATAATTCATTCCGAAAGGTTTATATGTATAATTCATGTATATTAATAGGTCTTTACCTATGAAATTGCCGTTTTGTATGAAAAAATTTAAACGAATTTTTTTTCATGCATTTTTTATTTGTATTAATCGAAGTAATCACCCATGCAATCAATGCATCTTTGCCAACGCAGTGGCAGTTTATTGATGCCCTTCTTAAAGAAATCAGCTGGACGGGAGGCAACAAATTCTTCAAAGGCATTTTGTACTGCCTCTCGGGTATTGAATTTTTTTCCCGCCAAGAAGTTATCCAAATTCTGGAAAAAGTAGTAGTCTGTAGGCACAAGGTCTGGTGAGTAGGGCGGATGACGGAGAGCTTCCAACCCCAGTTCTTGCAACTTGGAGACCGTCTGCTGTGCAGTATGAAGTCGCGCGTTGTCGTGCAGGAGCAGCGGAGACGAGCGATTAACCAATGCTGGTTGGAGATGTGCCAGCTTCTCCATCATTGTGTTCAGTTCTTCACAGTACACATCTGAAGTAATGCTCACCCCGTTTGGTAAGAAGCTGCGATGAATCACACCGGCGCTAGACCACCAAACAGTGACCATCACTTTTCTAGGGGTAAGTTTTCGTTTAGGGCATTGTTTAGGTGCTGAACCAGGATCCAACTAACTTGCTGAGCGCTTGCGGTTATCAAACAGAATCCATTTTTCATCGCAGGTAACAATGCGGTTCAAAATTCCTTCATTTGTATGTCTGTTGAGCAGTGCAAGGCACGTCTCGACGCGTACTTCGCGCTGGCGATCATTGAGTTCGTGGGGCACCCATTTGTCAAGCTTTTTTACCTTGCCAATTTGACGCAAATGGACTAATATTGTTTTGATGCTAACGTTGAAAGCTGCTGCTAATTCAGCCGAAGATTGTGTATCATCAGCTTCCACAATCGCCTTTAATTCGTCATTGTCGACCAAAGTCTTCGGACGACCGCGAGGTTCATTTTTCAGGTCGAAATTTCCAGAACGGAAGCGAGCAAATCAATAACAAGTGGTGCGTTCGTTTGTAGTGTTAGCTCCGTAAACGTCGTTGATGTTGCGTGCCGCTTGTGCCGCGTTGCTGCCACGACGGTACTCATATTCCATAATTACTCGAATTTTTTACGTATCCATGATGACGAAAAAGATTGAAATGCGATGAAAATGTAACACTAATCAATAAACAAATGACTACTTTTGGAAAAAAAAATCCATGTTTTTAAAATAAAATTAAGTTGAAATTAGAATTCTTAGCCAAACAAAAATTATTTTGATTTGAAATGGCCAGTACTGCAGAACGGCAATTTCATAGGTAAAGACCTAATATTTATGTTTAATACACATGAATTATACATTTAGACCTTCCGGAATTACTTATCTAAATGATGGTGGAAACCACATCAAAATCCGTTGCGTAGTACTGTAATTTGCCGTTTTGTCAAGTCGTGAAAATTACGCATTTCTGAGCATTTACATGGCGCGCACTGAGTAAATGGCAAGAGCTACATAACATGAATGTTCTACAGGATTGTACATCTTAACATGTTCAATAGAAAAGTCCGCGACAGCATGTCATCTTCTACGAGTAAGGAGTATCCATCATAACCATTTTTATCTTTCAGAATTTCATAAAAAAAATTGGGCATTTCATATAAGATTACAATATGCCTTGACATCCTATCATTTAAATGCATACTTTCAAAGATATCACAGAATTAAAACTATGCGCAGCAAAATAATTATGATTCGATTCGGCGCGCTCCTCGAACCCTTCCTCGGATATTACGATCATCTACATGACATGACATACCAGTACGTCTTTGATGGCAAACTGTTCTGTGGTGCTGGTGGCTCAAGTTAAAAACATTATGTAATACTTCATTATTTGGACGTCCAAACTCCACTAATGGAGAAGGACTCATCATTTATTTTCATTTATCCAGTTCAACATAATAAGTGGTGGGCAGTGAACGAGAATATTTTTTTTTTGCGTTCACTGGTAGAGGGACCATAAACAATAGACCATTTTCGTTTTTTTAATTATTGTAAGGCCCATTTATACGGTGACGATCAAAGTTAGCTTGCACAAGTACAAGTAAAACAAAAAGACTTCTGATTATTGTTTTTCGGTCATATTAGTAGATGGAGCCCGTGCGAAGCCGGGGCACTCGCTAGTCGTAAATAAAAACATCCAAAAGGGGCGGATTTGATGCTGAAAGCTCCTTAACTAGCACTGAAAGCTGCAAACGAAGCTCCTCAGCACAATCCTCACTGCTTACGAAATAAAGACAATATTAAGGTCCAACTGTCGCCATGTTTTTGTGGCGAGAATTTCAAGTCCACATACCTGAGTTAGTTGGTTGTTGCTGGAAGTAGTTCCCGGAATCGTTGGTGAGCTGCTGATGCTGCTGGTGCGGGTACAGCAGCGACGGCGACGGCAGCTGCGGCGGGAAGGCGTCGCCCGGCGCCAGGTAGCCTTGCTCGTGAGGCAGCGGGTGCCCGTGGATGGGTTGCAGCGACGACAGTCCGCTGCTTTGTTGTACCATCGCGTTTGTTTGCTGGGGGGACAAGAAATTTTTCTTCATTTCTTACAACGGTATACTTCACAGTTTTTATTTTATTTTTACCTTTTTTAGGGTTCCGTACCTGAAAAGGAAAAACGGTACCCTAATAGGATCACTCGTGCGTCTGTCTGTCCGTCTGTCACAGCCAATTTGCTCCGAGTCTAATGGACCGAATAAGTTGAAATTTGGTACACATATCAATTTCTGTGACCCAAACACGGACGGGTAAAGTAAATAAATAAATTTTGAATATGAGGGTCACTTTTGATGGCAAATAAGAAAATTAAAAAAAAAAAGTTTTGCAAATTGTAGTGTGACATATCAAATGAAAAGGCTTCATTTATGGAAGTCAAATACATATTTTTTTATAATTTTAAAGTAAATTGCTTTAAAGTTATTTAAAAAAATTGACGATAATTGACCATTTCCCCCCTTTATCTCCAAAACTACTGAGCCTAAAATTTTGAAAAAAAAAAAATACAGAAAATAGATCTTTACCTGTAGATTACAGGAAAACCTATAAAGAAGTTTGTGGCTTTAAAATAACATGGTAAATCTCTCAATATTGTGAGTACAAAATTACATTTACAGTTTGAATGTAAAACATGTTCTCCCATAGGAGAACATGTTTTTCAACTACAATGTTATGTTTGTTCTTGGGATAAATTCATCCCAACTACGGATCCCATCCCCTTCATTGTGCGTGGTCCGACACGCACTTGGCCGGTTTTTTTTAAGAATATTCTGTTGTGAGCTTTTTTACTCAGTTCCAAACTAATTAGAGTCACTTCAACGAACACAAGATTACTGTTACCATAGGGAGTTATAAAGTTTGTACTAACGCCATCTATCGAACTATCAGACACATTTGGCCTTTGTTGTCTTTAAAAGTTAGTTCATAATGTTTGTTTGAATGAATGGTTAAGATCACTATTAAGACTTAATGTACTGACTAAACAAGATGGCGACGTTAGGTCGGCGTCGGGCGCGCGCAGGAGCACCTGCTGGCCTTGTGTGTCGGTGCTTACCTGTTGCTGCTGTTGATGCTGCTGATGCTGCAGCAGGAACTGCTGCTCCTCGGGGCGTATCTTCTTGGGGCGGCCCCTCTTCTTCTTGGGCGGCACGTCGCCGGCGTCCAGCGCGGGCGGGGCGCGTGGCTGCCGCGGCTGGCGTGGCACGGCGGGCGCCACCTCGCCGTTCTCCAGCTTCACTTTCTTCGGGCGGCCGCGCTTCTTCTTGAGAGGAACCTCCGTGCCGTCCTCCAGGATGATGGTGTCTCCCGGCTCCGGCTCCATCGTCAGTCTGCAACGTGCCTCGCTCACTCGTCTGCTCACCTCACTCACCTACTGCCCTACTCTCATACCCCCCGCTTACATACTCGCCTGAGCGAGACGGCCCTGATATGGCAGTAAAATAGTATAGGCCACTAACAGGGCTAGAATTGGAACTATAAGTGTGTAAATATATTTGTCACCAAACTTAATCCCAGAGATAGGTAGAGCTTAGACAGGGTTGAATCAAACCGACACGTCCGCGCAACCGCGCATGCGCGCAGCCCGTCTGACTACATGCTAATGTTCAGCATGCATCACGTGTGCCGTCACGAGCATAACTACATCACAGTTACGCTAAATTCAAAAGAGGTTTCCCCGTGAAACAACAATCGCAACTTTGTGAAAAAACCTATTTCATAACAGCATAAAACATGTCAATAAATCGATTTGGAATGTTGCGTGGTTATGCTCGTGGCTGTACGGCAGCTGTGGAGCACACGCGGGATGCTGCGGACTACTGGAAGCAGCACTTGCCGACGTGCAGCACCAACGGACAATAGCGGTCGTGGCGCCACGCGAGCTACATGTACTATGTCGCGGCTGACTGACAGAGGTACCACTGTGGACGACAGCGTTGTGAACAGCTACAGTCGCAGCGCGTGCAGTGGCAGCCGCGACATAGTGCGTCGCCTACAAAACATACAAAGCGTGCCGGTCCGGCTCAACCCTCGCCTCGCCAATTGCAATAATACGCACTTTCCATATTGTAGCAACGTCTGTGCTCCACACAGTGAACTATCTTCTACTCCTGATAGTAACCTACCGCCTACTCGCTAGTCACCGTGAAGGTTCAAACTAAAATAATAATTGATGTCAAATAGTCTATTTAAATGAAAATGTTTTGTAATCCAATGTATAGTGAACTAGCAACAGTTATGTTTACTGGCAGCGAGTTATATTACCTGCTGGCTTGGCTGAAACAATCGAACAATTTGAAATAAATGGGCTAAGTTCAATCAGTACAAAAACTAAAAATCTTGAACAGATGGGAAGAGGCCAGCGTGTCGGTGTCGGTACGGGACAGTGGGGACGTCTACACAGATGAACACTTTGTTATCATTTCTTTCTACTGTTAAGATGTTATTGCTTGTTATTTAATAATTTGATCTCATTTACATAAATTAATTAGTTACAAGGCTAACACAGATTTGATACTAAAACATTACAATAAAAAAATATTAATTTTATTTTGGGATTATTATTTAATAAGATCAAGACTGAAAACTATAAAGTTAAGGACAGCAGTCTGGAATCGCTCGTGAGCCAGTTTGGTGACAAATCTATCACACTAACGAGGACATAAGATTCACTTAGTTACATACAGACAGGACACAACGCAGCTACAGAGTTGCTCTAGGTTGGTCAGGCTAGGTCACTTATCCTAACGCTGTACACACCGTCGCAAACTTGCCGACTGTAAGGATAACGTCTCCTATAAACGTCACCGGCCGCAAGCAGCGTATTGCTGTAGGACGCGCGTCAACAGTTGCTGTAGCAAGTGATGTGGTCTCCTTGAGATGCTCACTGCAGCTGCGCAGCTACGAGGATCTTACATAACCTTGACAGGGGGCGCTGTTGTTAAACATGAATTGTTTTGTGAAATGTATTGAACAATCAAGATGGCAGAATAAGTTGCGATTTTGCGCACGCGCCGAAAGATCCTTACGTTTACGGTGACGGCAGAAGACACCGATAGCGTTTAATAGGAGACCCCAACATAATGGCTACCCAGTGGCCAAGCCGAGCGACTAGTGGCCACGCCGAGCGACTAGTGGCCATGGCGAGCGACTAGTGGCCACGCCACCGCTTTGTGAGCGCGTTTGGTCGGTGCTTAGACGGCCACGGCGCTAGCATATATATACTACATTGTGGATCAGAAGCGGCGATTCCAACGCCTGTACAATATTATGTTCATACAGCCTGGTCTCAACGTTAAGCCGGGGTTGCTCCAGCGGCCCCCTATTGTGCTGCAGCCTGTACTCTGCTGAGGTAGCGGAAGACTGATTGGAGACAAACAACTTGCCACTTTCTAATAATTCCTTTAATTTTATTTGAAAAAGAATGTCGATAGTAATAAGTACTATTTTGAAGTATTTTGTTCAGATACAAACTCTTCTTCATGTCTTGGCAACCTGAATATACTATCTAGTAAGTCACACAAGTACACAATTCATACAAGACTTTGTTTACACATACACATACAACCTGTAATGATCCCAAACGAGTCATACATACAAATAATCCTACAGTGACCGAGCCCGACCCCGCCCTGCACCCTAGTGTTTGTAGAACGCACTCCGAATAACAACACCCTTCATTTTGATAATACAACAAAATTCACGACAAAAATAACGCAAGTAATATTGTTGAATTCTATTGATATTTAATTTTTAACACACTTGCTCGAAAAGAGTGTTGAAGAACGTCGTTTGATACACGGGAGCATTTGTCATTGTCATTGCACACTTGCATCAACATTTTGTCGTAAAGGTACTTTCCCATACGTCCACTAATGTAACAATCAATTATAAGCGTCAGGATCCCGAAACAAGTGCATTTCAATCTCAAACACGAGCAACCCTCTTCTACAAAGTACATTTATATACAGACTGTGAAAAGAGCTATCACGAAGCCGAGATCTACACGTTCCATTTAACTAAGTAACATTGAAGAGAACCAATTGCTGGGAAACTGCGGGACTTGTATTTTTGGTATGATAAACCCTCTTCTTACTGTAGCTACCTGTAGCGCGCAAAACTTTACGTGTGAGAACAGTAGGCCTAGACAAATGACATTCGCTTCGGAGCGATTCTATCTCTACAATCGCTATCGACGCATCTCTAGGGAGTTATCGTTGGACGCTGTCGATTCGTTGACCTATGATCACGTAACATTTCGATAGCTTATTATGTCAAGCCCATGTATTTCTTGCTTTTCTACCAGCGTCACCGCTAATCGAATGTTACTTTGTATAGGCCCACAGAACGGATAACTCAGCTCAGGATATATAAAATAAAAATTAAAAAATGAAGACTGACTTCCAATATCCCCAAAACCAGTTGGTTCCCAGCAATAACAAATATTCACAATGATGGGAAGTCAACTCAACTCAAAACATTTATTTAATTATTAACACATACTTCTGAATTGTCAAGGAGTTGGTTAGTCAGAAAGATGAAATTAGTTGCCCATTCCAAAGCGTGGTAGGTTCCTATGGAGAAGAATATGTGTCTCTCGGCTTGGTGATAGGTGCTTTCCCAGACGGTGTGGCAGTGTGGGGGTGACATACCGTCGTATCTCCATCTCCTCCTGCGGGCGGCGGCTAGTGTTGTCGGGGAACACCAGCTCGCTCTCGTCCACGTGCGCCACCAGCCCGTTGAGGTAGTCGCGGAACTTCTTGAGCGCCGCGTAGAACGGCACCTTGTCGGCCGCGCGCGGCAGCTGCGCACAGCGCGCCGACGACGACGGCATCACCCACATGTACTGCAGGGGTCAGGGACAAACTTTAATAACATTCCTACTCAGTAAAATTATAATTACAACATAAAATCAACATTTTATTAAATAAGAAGTTCATCAAAGTTAAATAAATAAATTAGGACCACTCTTAATATTGTAAAATGTCAAATGATGATGTAAGATAGTAGAAACTACATCTGAATCCTTCAGTGAACTAACCCTTTGTGTAATCTCAGAGTGTAGTGTAAGTATACTTGTTTTCCCTTATATGTTAGCACACAGGCCGGTGGCAACCCACACAGAAATGGTGGTTACGATCCACCCTGAGAATTGCCTTGGTTTTTGAGGAGACTGTTTCAACTTTCGTCATGACGCTTCTATTACTAGACTAGAACACGCCTAAATACCTATGGTGGAGTACATCCTCGGATGAAATGTTTCATAAGGAGTTCTACTACCTATTCTTTGCTTTGTTCCCTCCGATTTTGCAAAATTATCACAAAACAGGACTGATTTCTAAACCCAATAACTTATTTCAAAAAGCTTTCATCTTTAAAAAATAACCATGTGTCCAATAACGTAGCATGTAGCATGTAAGGTAAAGTTGAGTAAAATTAATTTTAAGTTAATTTGTCGCATTCGATTTATCTGTAATGGCAAAGGAAACGTGTGTGGTAAATAAATAAATGATCGTGCCACTCACAGTATTAGTCCCAGCAATAGTATCGGGCTGTTTCCCGAAGCAGAAGTCCTTCTTCCCCGAGAAGACCTCGTAGATGAGCTTGCCGTTGAACACGGCCACCTTGGGCCGGAAGGTCTGCAGCTTCTCCAGCAGGATGGCCGAACCCTCCTTGATCTCGCGCCGCGTCAGGTCGGCGCTACCCTTTGTCGGCCGGGAAACCATGTTTGTGAAGCCGATGCCGAAGTTCAACAGCTAGAAGTGGAATAGGTTGGTGAGGAAATTGAATAAGATTTCTTCTATATCCTTGTCACGCAAAACGATCATTGTACTGAATGGTGCGGAGTTACTATGGCACTCCTGTGTTGTGACGTCAGATGCAAGTAGTGCTGTCTCTGTCTAGCGTAGACTTTAAAACGCATACAACTTCGCCATTTATTAAAGATCTTTAAACAATTTTTTTTTTGCTGTGCCTAATTAAAACCAGTCAAATACTCTATTGGTTGCCTTAAAATTTAACATTGTTTGTATTCCACCAGACTGGTGCCTGGTTACAAACAGCCAAACCTATGGAAGAGCGGAGTCTGCTAATGTCGTTGAAGGGTTAGCCGTAGGTGTAGCCACCACTTACCGCGATAATTTGACCGAATCTTGACCGAATTGAACTACCGCGATGTTTATGGCGTTTATGGGCATTGACGTTGACGTTAATATGGCCCGGGCATAACACAGGCGTCATCATGCGTAAAAGGAGGCTCCAATCAAAAACTAAGATTAGTTCTGAAAATGTTTCTTTCTGTACCAACTAGTATAGATATACTAGTTGGTACAGAAAGAAACATTTTGTATTTGAAGACATGTTGCACCGACCCCAAATAAATTGGGATAAAGGCAGGAGAATGATGACTGGCGCCTGATCTGTTGTTACAGGTCACCAGGAAATGTGTGTTATATGGTGGCAAATAATTAAGAATGGAGTTGGCAGTTAACAGAATAGAGACAGAATGAACAGAATGGAGTTCGGTTTCGTATGCCATAATATTAAAGAGCGGGTTCCTGTAACTAATAATGTAATTGACTCACAGTTTTCTTTTGTTCATGTTCAAGAATAATTAGTGTAATTACTTACACACTTGTTACTTTAACGTTTTTCTTTAAGTAGTTCGGACGTCAGCAACACTATCAGCACACATCCACCTAATGCTAAACTTAGAATTGTGGTTACAGTGCCGTAATGGATTGGTTCTATTAACCAACTGTTCTTATAACATATTTTCCAATTTTCATGTAAATTTTGACGTTCAAAAAAGCTTTTTAATTGATAAATTACTTGACTTTGAACAGTGACAACTACACATAAATATCCTCTCATCTGTCGATCGACCTCCTAAGATCGGTAATTGTGTCTCATAACATAAAAAAATAATATTAATATAATAATATTTATTTGTAAAAAAAAAATAAGAACGGGTCTTCTCGCGATACTCCTTTTTACGAGGTAAACAGGAATTTGTTTTATAATGTGTACAAATCGCGAAAGTTTAATATTTATTTGTTTAAGTCTACACACACACCCCCCACACACATGACACACACACACACACACACATGATAGTTGAAGGTTTATAGAAAAGGGACTAAAATAAAGCTATGTTAGGTTAGGCGATTTTGGATTAACGCAAGACAAAGTTCGTTAGATAGGCTATTGATTATGCCCTAAGTAACAGGGCAATGAGGAACTAAGACTTTCCCGGGTTTTTATTGCACGAATCGGTCAATGGGTCATTTAAGAAGAACAAACCGCGGAGTGCTATTTAATTAGAGGGAGAAAACTGGAGATTGGGGTGAATGTGCAACCTTTTTCAGTTTTTTCAATATATCTCACAAACGAAGCAAAATTTCGATATTATACTTTGTAAGAAACTTTTTGTAGAGAATTGATTACCCCACCAAACGGCTTGTTTAAAAAAATTAAAACATTTTTTATATCAAATATGTTGAAACAAAAAGGAGAAAAAAAGCCAAAATTCAGTTTTTTTGCCTTTAACTTTTTAAGGGTCAGAGATAGGTATAGACATTGTATAATAGAAAAAAGTAAGTAGACAAAATTTCCTTTAAAATGCTGGGTCGAAATTTTTTTTGTGTTAGAAATTGACCGAAATATGGCCACTCGAACATAGCTTTTTTTTCGATTATTATCCCTCATAGACAGATATTGTCTTCATTCTCATTTCGTTAAAAAAAAATATTATGCTATTCGCCGATGGCATTGTGCTGGTTACCGAGAGCGGCTTAGATGTCCAGAGCAGATTGAAGGTGTGGTGGGAAAGACTGGAGAATGTTGGTTGGTATTGGAGAAGATTAAGTCAGACCAAAACTGATTTGTTTTGTGATTTTGGCGGTCTGTCCAGTCCTGTGCCCATATCTCTCGCCGGAACGCCCTTACCAATCTGCTCCGACTTTCGGTACCTCGGGCCGCTTGCCCAAGCGGATGGTGAAGTAGACCAAGACGTAACGCACCAGATCAACTACGCAACTTTTTTTTTAGCAAAATATCTGGCGTAGGAGGTGCTGTTGTGCGAATCGCTATTAATCCATATTTAGAATTTTTGCAACCTCAGTTCAGAGAGTTTAAGTGATTTCCTTGCCACTGCTGGATTTAGAAATACGTTCTTAAGATTAAATATCGAAGTGTGGTTTAGTTCGGTGTGTAAGTGAAATGGCGTTATGGCTGTCTAGTTTGACGCGCGAGATAGAAGACTCTCACGCGAACCGGAATTTAAACGCGCTTCGATAAATATAGTTTTATGACAAAATGCTATACTTAAATCAATTTTTAGCTTAGTAAGTTCTTAACATAATCAAATACCTTCTATTTAAAGCAAATTTTACGGCACAATCATATCTGTCGCCGGAACATAGATATGAGCATAGGACTGAAAAGACCGCCAAAATCACAAACCAATACTCAGTTTTGGTCCGACTTAATCTCAGGCCAACGGTCTCTAGTCTTTCCCACCGTACCTCCAATCTGCTCTGGACCTCTAAGCCGCTCTCGGCAACCAGCACAATGCCATCGGGGAACAGAATAATATTTTTTTCAACAAAATGAGAATGAAAATAACATCTGTATATGTGATAAAAATCGAAAAAAAAAAGTTTCGATATCCAACATCATAGGGGAAATCCAAAAGCAGAGGATGGAAACACTGATTATTTGTTTTTACTGTTTTGACAGCAGACAATCTGTCACAGATTCGACGACTAAGGGCGAAGTTCACCGCCTTTTAAAACGTCTGTTAAGTTAATCAGTTCTTTCCTTAGGAAGTTTGACTACAACCAATTGTTTAAATACCTAACCGGTGGTTTGAGTGTTGGTGAAACACAGGAGGCCTATAAGGATGACGACATCACTCCGCCATTACCGAGTGCCCCGTTTTGACTACGAACATTAAATTGAGTTTTATAAATGAAAAATTAGTATCATTAATGTTAGTATTTTGATGAAATATTTATACACTTCTGGACACATCTTTTGGCCCACCTTGTATTTTCAGTTTCGTTTGGTCCTAGCTAAAATTTTATATTAGGTCGAGCAAAAAGTTTTTATGCAGTTTTGAACCTGGCACATTCACAATTTCATTCAATAGTCTTTTTTTGAATTTCGAACACAGAATTCAATGAAACAAAAGACAATTTGGAGCCTGTTTGTTGATATCAAACAATCGAATACTAAGAAAACTTGGTTTTATTGGATTACTTGGATTTAATTCTTGAAAAAGTGATTGATATCTTTGATTTTGCAACAAACATTACTTATTCTTAACATTAAGGTGAGGTTCTATCAATAATCTATGGATACTTCACCTGAAGTCGCCGCCCAAGCTGTGGCACTTATTCAGGCCGGACACAGCCAAAGAAACGTGAGTGCTCAACTTAATTTAAGTCGATCTGCGGTCCGAAATGTTTATCGGAGGTACCTAGAGACTGGCGGCTTTGTTCGTCGCCAAGGAAGGCCACGATCTCGGGTCACAACTGAAAGGCAGGATCGATTCATCGTGACGACCAGCTTGAGAAATCGTCACCTTACCTCCATTGAGATACAAAACCAACTTCGCGACTTCCACGGAGTATCTGTGAGCGCTCGAACTGTTCGGAGAAGGTTAAAAGAACGCGATATGGTACCACACAAGCCAGCTAATGGCCCCAAACTAACGCGAGCCCACCGAACAGCGCGCCTTCATTTCGCACGCAGTCATTTAAATTGGACACAGCAAGATTGGAGCCGTGTACTCTTTTCTGATGAGTCTAAAATTGTGTTACATGGCAATGATGGAAGGAAGAAGGTCTACCGACGTAAGGGAGAGCGTTTCGCACAATGCTGCTTTGAAGAGAGGGTTGCTTATGGCGGTGGCTCATGGACTGTCTGGGGCGGTATATCCGCGAGCGGCAAAACTCAACTTGAGGTTGTTACAGGACCACGGCGGCCAACATTAAATGCTGAAAGGTACATTCGTGAGTGCTTAGAACCTCACGTGATACCATACGCGGACTATGTGGGCCCAAATTTCCTTTTTATGCATGATAATGCAAGAGCCCATGCGGCCGGCATCGTCAGGGAATATCTTCGGGATGTGAACATCACAGTTATGGACTGGCCAGCCAGAAGCCCAGACATGAACCCCATTGAGCACATGTGGGACGAGCTAAAAAGACGTGTTAGGGCTCGTCAGCCAGTTGCCCAGACGATGCAGGAGTTGAAAACTGCCATAGAAGAGGAATGGGAGATGATCCCTCAAAATTTCATAGAGCGGTTGATAAACTCTATGCCTAATCGTATGAGAGCTGTGGTAGATGTCCATGGAGGCAACACGCGTTATTAAATTAAACCTTTATTTGATAAAACATGTTTTTTATTCAAAAATCAATTGCCTTTAACAAGACGCATATCCGACTTGTTAGGCGTAGCTCCATGTCGTATGGTATTCTGAATTCAAATTTAAAACAATACGATCGAAAAAGATGGTAAAATGTATCAGGTTTAAAACTGCATCAACAGTTTTTGTTCAATCTAGCAATCATATTTCGGTAGGGGCCATCGAAACCTAAACTCTAAGGTGGGCCAATAGATGTGTCCAGAAGTGTATTTTAAGGAATATTATACCACAAGGAACACTTTCAATCGGTTTCCTAAAAACTGTCAACTCGCTTATAATGTTTTGAGTCATCTAAAACCTATGATCACGCGCTTATTTGTATACGTGTGTATATGTAAATAGAACCTTATAGTAATGCGTACAACTCAACTCACTACAGATAGCCTGATATTGTTTGTAAACGAGTGCCGCACGAACCTGCTAGTGAAGATGCTTCACTACATATACAACTAATACAACCTGACACAGCCTGTTTGAATGAAGTGTAGTGCCTCCGCACCTTGATACAGCGGCATCATAGTACAATCAAGGGCAGAAATATCTATTTTTAGGGTTCCGTACCTCAAAAGGAAAAAAACGGAACCCTTATAGGATCACTCGTGTGTCTGTATGTCCGTCTGTCACAGTCAATTTGTTCCGAATCTAATTTATTTATTTATTTTTATTGGTTCACCAACAATTGTTTACACAAGTTTTATGTTAAAGGTAACTTGCAAAAATGTATGCAACAGTGCAAAAATCACTTACAGGTAAACTCCGCATGCAATAATGCCTAATGGACCGATTAAGTTGACATGTGGTACACATATGAGCTTCTGTGACCCTAACACGGACGGGTAAAGTAAATAAATGAATTTTGAATATGGGGGTTAATTTTGGGGGTAAACAAGAAAAAAAAAATGCAAACTATACTGTGTGACACGTTAAGAGGGTACCGACCGCGCAGTCAGCGCGCGCCAAATAATGAATTTTATAGGCAACATTTTGCTACTTTGGGTTACATTATTACCATTTTCTAAAGGTTCTCTAAATTTTTTGAAAATAAATTATAGCCTATGTTACTTCCTGACAAAATAAGCTTTCTACTGGTGAAAAATTTTTAAAATCGTTCCAGTAGTTTCGGAGCTTATTCGGTACAAATAAACAAAACAATCTTTCCTCTTTATAATATTATATAGTATAGAAAATAGACAAAAATTGACCATTCCCCTTATCTCCGAAACTACTGAGCCTAAAATTTTGAAAAAAAAAAAAAACATTTCCCTCCTTCGGCAGTCGGGTAAAATACAGAAAATTGTTCTTTACCTGTAGATTACAGGAAAACCTATAAGAAGTCTGTGGTCTTAAAATGCCATGGTAAATCTCTCAATATTGTGAGTATAAACATACATTTACAGTTGCAATGTATGAACATGTTTCTCAACTACAATGTTAAGTTTGTTCTTGGAGTAAATTCATCCCAACTACGGAACCCTTCATTGTGCGTGGTCCGACACGCACTTGGCCGCTTTTTTTATGCAGAAATTCTATACAAAACGAAATGAAATTGCATTTTTTTTCTCTCATTTTAACGTTTTCCTGAAACTGCAACGTAAGGTAACCAAGGACCAACCTGCATACATGTTGTTTGCATTGACTGTACTAGGCAATTGCATTGCGATCGACCGCACGTCAGAAGTAATACCTGAACTACGAAACCCGCACTTATTGCTACAAAATAAAGGCACTATCATTGTCAGATTGTCACCTGTTTTCCTGGACGTACGTCCGACAGTAACATACGAGTTTGTTAAAAAACTGCGATTCAAATGAACTACCAGAGTAACAGTCCAGGCACACTGAAAGTGCCTTCCTTCAATTCAAATTGAAATAGTAAAAAATAATGACAACAATTATTCAATGTGTTATTGAAAAAAACTTTTTTACAAAAAAATACAACCGACTTCCAAAAACAATACTACAAAGTGAAAAATAACTTTAATTTCGGAAGTCGGTGTCTAGTTAAATGTATTTTCGTTTTTTGCCACCGACTTCCGAAATTAAAGTTATTTTTCACTTTGTAGTGTTGTTTTTGGAAGTCGGTTGTATTTTTTTGTAAAAGTTTTTATTTTTCACTTTTTAGTTGTGGTACCTACCCCACACAAATTCTAATACCACTATCTGCAAAACAAACTAGAACATCATCCATATAAAAGTGGGGAAAAAATACGTATTATTGAAGCTAAGTCAAAAACTACTCGAGCAAAGTTAATCAATTTTATATGGGACCAACTGTGATGTATACCCTCTCGAATAAAAAAAAAATCCAAATCGGTCCAGCCATCTTCGAGTAATCGGGGAACATACATAAAAAATAATAATAATAAAAAAAAAGGTTCCGACGAATTGAGAACCTCCTCCTTTTTGAAGTCGGTTAATAACAAATGATTTATTATAGTCTAACTGACAAAATAAAACTTAGCCTATCTCTACTCAGTGTCGAACATAGAAAACTAGAAAGTGCAGGCAACATGCTGTGCAGTGCGAATACACTCGCGCAGACCCAAGTTTTTTGGAGATTATCTCTGCAAATAATAGACAACCGTTGTCGACTTTCTTTGCAATAACAGGAATCACATATCCATTAGTCGCGCGTGCTGATTATAGGAACATCCTATTGAGCGTACATTTGTAGCACATGATTTTAAAATCATTTAAATATCTCAAAAGTTCGCTAGCTTCTTATTTACAAACGTGTAAGAAATAACTGAAATGATGGTCTATAGCCCTCTCAATTACATGACACAGAGATAATATTTGTCTTTTGTCAAATGTTGTATCATTCCAATTGTTTTTGTACCCTCTGTAACAGGGTACAGTTTTAATGACAGGCACATAAGTCATTTCAGTTTTGTGTCCGGGTTGGTAACTAAGTTAATTACCATCCTGGTCACAAAACTGAAATGAGAGAACTGATGTTGCACATTTCGACCGTCGCGGTCGGTTTGTTTACCATAAAATGTATTTAAAAAAAAAATAACAACAAACCTTGTAGTCTTCATCAGCGCTCATCTGTTCCCGTGTGAGGCCGGACAGGTACAGGCACTTCCAAAAGTGGTTGCCGGGGCCCGCGTAGTGGTGCCCCTTGTACGCCGCGAACAGCCCGGGGTTGATGCCGATCTGTACCACAAGCACTTTTGTAGATATGTGTATAAACATGTTACAATAATTCTCACGTAGTAATGTCTTTGTAAAAAATCTCTGTGACAGATGTACAGTCACGAAATCCTTCCTACCTCTGGGTATTATTGCTATTTTACCCTGAGGTAGGTAAAATTGCTATTATGGATTGGCTGATGCTACACATCCTCACTGCTGGTTAATGGTAATAGGTTCAGCCTTTATTACGTCGGACTTAACCATAACAGGCGATTGTGAATGTTTGTGGGTGTAATACGCCTCTGCCTAACCCCTCCGGACAACACAAGCGTGATGTTGTGTTCGGACATGATACAGTGTGCGAGCTGCAGGCGCCAGCGCACGAGCTTCGTGCTGGGAAGCTCATGCAGACGGACGGGCGCACCTGTTCTGATTGCTGGGGAACTTGTCTGACTGATGCCCTTACATGTAATCGAATAGGAGCAGGAGAGAGCGAACAGCATATTTTCACTTAAAACCATGACATCAACATGCTCGGCCATTTTAAGTCACTGATCCAATTTATTTTTTTACATAAATAAACTCACGCCTTCTCCCCATGGGGGTAGGCAGAAACTACAGAACGCCACCTGCTACGATCCTTACATACTCCTTTTGCGTCTTTTACGTTCATATGTCTAGTCATACACGCACGCCGGTTGCGAGTACTATACGCACCTGACCTTTCTGAAGATCATCACCAATAAGGTCACTATATGTCTTCCTCGGGCGTAATATCTTTTTTATTTCTTCTAATACCTGTGTATGTTATTAATCTAGGTGTTATAAAGTATAAATTGCAAAAACTAGTAAGTACCTAATATAGGACAGTAACAAAAACCGTTTTACTGTAGGCAGTCGACGAATGTGATGTAATGGGGCATTACATGAATGAAATGTAATGCCCCATCAGTAAAACACGTATGTTCACACGGTTGCACACTGTATCTAGTATTGTTAACAGGTTCCTAATACGTCGCGTATGTGCAACCAACTTGTTTCCGAAACCTGCTATTGTTGTGTGTTGAAGGTTCCCATTTCTAGATGTCTAAACAAACAGCTGCACCTGCTTGACTGACCCGGTTACGAGGACAATGATTCCTCTCTAGGGTCAGTCAGTTCCTGTAAATGTTGACAAGTCTCAGATCAGCAATTCAGCGATCAAGTCATGTTGGATGTTGAGATTGATTGATGGAAGTATAACAGAACTGAATCATATCAGTTATCATTTAGTATCAGCCAATTGAGGGAGCAGGAGGTGGAGTAGTAAACAAACCGGCCAAGTGCGTGTCGGACCGCACAATGAAGGCTTCCGTAGTTAAAAAATGTATCCCAAAAAAATATTTTGTTATGAGATAAAATTACAAATTGTCATTTTTTAGACTTTTTCCATTACTTATGCAGTGAGACCTTGCTTCTTGCCAAATCTCATTATTCTAGGTCAACGGGAAATACCCTATAGGTTTTGATTTACTTGCGAGTATCGAAATATGTCGCGTAAATGGCCGTATTTTTTTATTGCGTTGACTTAGAAGCTTGATTTTTTTAGAACACCAAGGGACCATAGACATAGGGATTTGATATTAATTTAAACTTGATACCTCCACCAGTTCTTGAGAAAAAGGGTTTTAGGACCCTTTTTCAGGGTCCGGTCTTTTTCGGGGTTTTTTAAGGGTTCCGTTCTTTACTTTTGAGGTACGGAATCCTAAAAATAACTTAATGCATCTCTATATCATCTAAGGAATATGTCTTCAAACCTTCACAACCGAAGATAGAAAATCTTCAGTATCTATCGTTCAGATGAGATTGATGAGATGCTAGTGAGTTTGTTGCGCTAATTCTTCTCCTCAGCTAAAACACTAGGAACGAGTGAAGTCGGGGAAATGTCTTACGTTACTTTTGATGATCAAAACAGGCTGGTTCTCGAGCCTCATTCGACTAAATAATTTTTGGTTTTGATTTTCAGAAACCGAAGATTATTTTTGCGGAAGATTATTTTTTTTATTATTTTTGCGAGGTGGATTCTCGAAGTGGATGGGTAGTAACATAGTCGTAAGTTTAACTAACAATCTTGCCGAGTCTTGGTTACTCCAATAAAGAAAAATTCTGTTCTATTTTCGGTAAGTAAATGAACTCTTTATGTCTACTACGAGGTAATAAAAGATGTAGGTAAACGTTGATCATACTCACAATGATGATGTCGAGGTTCTCGGCCAGGTGGTCGGGCAGCGTGCGGCGCGACACCTCCTCCTCGCTCATGCCGTTGAAGCGGTCGTGCTTCTTGCGCTCCTTCACCACGCGCGGCACCAGCGTGCCGTCCAGCCCGGGTTCTGTCTTGATCTCCATGCTGCAAACATCAATTACTCACATCTTTGGCTACGTCCATGGTAACAATTTCACATTGACGTGGCCTTCGTGTCATATAAGAATGCGCGGCTTTCATAGTTCAAGTGTTATCACTTACGTGACCTTACAAAAAATTCAAAAGCGTTTTTTTTGTAAAATAACTTTGAGAAAATACCTATTTCATAATAGTACCTATGCTTATGAGAATTCTATGTGCATAACACTGCACAATTTCTATCAATACTTTACCGACAAAATACTGCTTTTGAATTTTGCGTAAGTGATTAGGTCGCAGCACTCGCAGCTGCGGCGACGCGCGGCGCGGCGATGCAGGGCCCAGGGCTATGTGATGTTGACGAATAATTATGAAGCAATTTGCTTCTTAGGTTCCTTATGACACACACTACGTGTAAATAAGGAGAAAAACTCAAGAGAATAAAAATATTATTTTATTAGTAACCCTACAATGATCGCTGGATGGCGTAAGTAGTTTTTGTTATGCAGTCGTAGAGGACTTTGGACCAGAAATGTTAACATCCACTGCTGGTCACAGCTGTCTCCGCTGACGTACGTGACTTGTAAACTTGTTATACAGAAAGTGTGTCAAAAGTGGTTGGAAGTGTTAAAACGTACCAGATCATGTAGTTCGAACTCAAACTCAAAGCATTTATTTCAATTAAACCAATTACAGGCACTTTTGAATTGTCAAGGGGTCGGTCAGTCAAAAAGATGAAGCTAGGCGCCCATTCCAAAGCATAGTAGGTACCTATGGAGAAGAACGGGCAAGAAACTCCACGGACATTCTTTTAAATCAAGATATGGTTACAAAATAATGGTTACATCATTCATGTTGAAATTTTACATGTGAGAACGATGCAGAACGTTAAAAGCGTCCTTAAGAAAAGTAAGTAAGTAAGTAAGTAAGTAAGTAATCATTTATTTGTATAGAATGTAGGTGTTTACAATTGGTGTTACATATACAGAATCCTTGTACATTCTGCCTACTTAGGCATACAAACATTTATGAGCGACATTTGCTCACGATAACCTTAAAACTAATATAACGTTAGTAACATTCATTCATTACTTACTGGGGCTGTCTCATATATAATCAATGTAACTGCTTTGAGACAAATAAACATTTACCAATTTCAATTTCAATTTTCAATTTCAATTTCAAATTTTCAATTTCAATTCAACATAAATTTAATTAATAGAAAGATCATTTAAGAATTCTTGAATCGAGTAATAACAATTATTTAACAATAAGGTGGTGAGTCTCTTTTTAAAAACTTTTAAAGTTTGATCCTTAATGCAATTAGGAATTTTATTATAAATAACAGGAGCCATTCTCATAACACTTTTTTTAAACAAAGCTGTTTTACAGTTACCTTCATACAATAAGTTTTGGTACTGTGATCTCATAGGGACTGTGTGATATCGAGCTTCTTTTAAAGATTTAAATAATTGAGGATTGGTCTTAACAAATATTGCCATTTCTAAAATATAAATACATGGGAATGTTAATAATTTATGTTCTCTAAAAACAGGAACACAACTGTCTGTAACTTTAATATTGAACATTGAACGGATGCAGCGTTTTTGAGCACGAAAGATGTCTTCCCTATAAGTACAATTGCCCCAAAAAATAATCCCAAATCTTAGTATCGAGACCACCAAGCCAACAACAAAAACAATTCAAATATTTAAATTAAATTAAAATAAGCCGTGGCCGCTAAGGTATGACCAGCCTTCACTGACAGCGCTTGTTCACGAACCTGACGCATGGATTAGCTAAATTCGCTCCACTAGGAGGGCTTGCAGTGTAGAAACGTACCACATCATGTAGTTCGCTCTACTAGGAGGACTTGCAATGTTGAAACGTACCACATCATGTATTTCGCTCTACTAGGAGGACTTGCAATGTTGAAACGTACTACATCATGTAGTTCGCTCCACTAGGAGGCCTTGCAGTGTAGAAACGTACCACATCATGTAGTTCGCTCTACTAGGAGGACTTGCAATGTTGAAACGTACCACATCATGTAGTTCGCTCCACTAGGAGGCCTTGCAGTGTAGAAACGTACCACATCATGTAGTTCGCTCTACTAGGAGGACTTGCAATGTTGAAACGTACCACATCATGTATTTCGCTTTACTAGGAGGACTTGCAATGTTGAAACGTACTACATCATGTAGTTCGCTCCACTAGGAGGACTTGCAATGTTGAAACGTACCGCATCATGTAGTTCGCTCCACTAGGAGGGCTTGCAGTGTAGAAACGTACCACATCATGTAGTTCGCTCCACTAGGAGGGCTTGCAGTGTTGAAACGTACCACATCATGTAGTTCGCTCCACTAGGAGGGCTTGCAGTGTTGAAACGTACCACATCATGTAGTTCGCTCCACTAGGAGGGCTTGCAGTGTTGAAACGTACCACATCATGTAGTTCGCTCCACTAGGAGGGCTTGCAGTGTTGAAACGTACCACATCATGTAGTTCGCTCTACTAGGAGGACTTGCAATGTTGAAACGTACCGCATCATGTAGTTCGCTCTACTAGGAGGACTTGCAATGTTGAAACGTACCACATCATGTAGTTTGCTTCACTAGGCTTAACCTTGAGTTCAGTCTTGGTTATTTATGCAATCATATTTGTGCAACAGTGTAGAGGAGCTCGTGGCTAAGTAATAACAGCCGCACGGGTCGATCCATCACGTTAAGCTACGCTTGCCGGGGTTGTCCGTGGATGGGTGACCATCTTTACATACCGAGACTCCAGCGTGCCTCGGAAAGCACGTTAAGCCGTTGGTCCCGGCTGTCATTCGTGGATCTTTGACAGTCGTTACGGGTCGTCAGAAGCCCGAAAGTCCGACAACCGGTCTTACCAAGGGGTATCGTATTACCCAGTTAATGGGTTGTGGAGGTCAGATAGGCAGTCGCTCCATGTAAAATATTGGTATTCCGCTTCATCCGGTTAGACTGTATGCCGACCCCAACATAGTTGGGAAAAGGCTAGGCAGATTGATTGATTTGTGCAACAGTGTAATGTGGTAACAAGCAAAAAGAAGACTATCCCTGTAAACTCCGGATGCAACTATTTGCCAAGAAGAAGATGGGTTAATCATAAGATGTACTACATAAGTCTGTACAAAGCATATTGCGATCACCAAACCATTTGTAGTGATTTTGTAATAGGTAGACCCTGTATGATATCGCTCTGATTTAACCTCAGTCAATTCTCAATTCTTTATTGCATTCCATAATGTAAAACAGTTGGTAAGCTTAAAATTAATGACACAATTATGGACCCTGTCGGGCACAGCATAGTAGGAGAGAGGAGGAAGAGCGCTTCTTTTATTATTTAATTTATTTAAGTAGTTTAATAATGTTTAGGCTTTATTTCTTTGCTAGTAAGATATAAATAATACCTGCTTAAGTAAGTAAGTCTTTTTAATGTTAGCTATACCTATATTGCTTAATTAATTATTCCTGTTGTTACAGTACCAATATGTTTAAACTATTGATATTTGGTTATTGTACTAAATTTATTGCACGATTATTTATTTGTTAATGACTAGAATTTATTATTAATAATACATAGGAATAATATTATTAATTGAAAATTATCATGTAAGTGGATAATGAAGTATTTAAATTAATTGTTTTATTTGTTTAATTATGTATTTAATATGTATTTATGTATGTATTTAGATATTTAAGTATAATTATATTAATTGTTTTATTTATTAATTATGTATGTAATATGTGGTATTAAATGTAAATTTTCTATTCAAGACTTGTAAATTATAATTTATCATCTAAATATTCTTTTATACTATAATAGCTTTTGTCTAATAGAAATAGTTTCAACTTATTAATAAAACTGTTATCTATATTTATACTTTTCATAGGTTCTGGTAACTTGTTATATATTTTTATAGACATGACAAAGGCACTGGAGGAGTGCATTTTTAGTCGTGAAGTTGGTATGTTTAGTCTGTTTTTATATCTAAGTGTAATTCTAGTTTGTATATTTTCTCGCTTAGTATAGAAATCCGGGTATTTGCGAACAAATTTACATATTTCAAATAAATAGATACAGGGTAAAGTTAGCATTTTTAGTTCTTTAAAGTAGGGTTTGCAGCTGACGGTTTCTTCAATATTTACTAAGATTCTAATCAATTTCTTCTGTAAAATAAATAATATGGGCGCGTCTGTACTGTTAGCCCATAGGTAGGTCAGCAGTGGGTATGTACTGGACGTGTGCGGTGTGGGTGACGCTAACATGAAAGTTACCTCTCAATGAATGAGGAGAGCTTTTCCAATTGTGTTCAGCTAATCAGGCGGCCTGGCGTATAAATCTAATAGATATCCATTATACATTATACGATAATGAAACCTGTCGAGTGTCGACTGCAACATCATTGTTGGCGAGTTTTCTTTAGAATATAAATTATTAACACACGATAAAAGTGCAGTTAACGTGGTTATAACGAGACGTTTCTTGATGTTCAGTTGTTCGTTAATTCTATCTCCGCGTGAGTTATTTATGATGTAATCGATAAACTATATTTCTACATAATGCTTGCCAGACGAACAAATAAAGCATAAACATAATCAGCCTATAATGTCCCCACTGCTGGGATACAGGCCTCCTCTCTGTGAGAGGGACTGGGCTGTAATCCACCACGCGGGCCCAGCAGGTTGGTAAGTCACATGTCTTCGTATTTTTGGTTCTAGGACATGCCGGTGCATGTTTTCCTTCACCGTTTTGAGAGCAGTGGTGATGAAATAATTTACACAAAGTAAAGCGCCTGTCTGGGTTTGAACCTAAGACATACAACTCGTAAATCGCGGCCATTACCACTGAGCCACCGCTGGTCTCGAATCTGAACGAACGCTGGACGATATAGAACGAAACAGAATGATACCTACTTTACCATTGTAAGATATAACCAGACTAGAGTAGCCGATTACGATAGTCACACGAGGATAGGTTATTCTTTGCCGGGAACCGTCCAGACTCCGTGACTGTACTTGAGTATTAAAGTCACGAGGGTGTTTTACCAGATAACGGTCGGAATTTGACAATGAATATAAAGCAGTCGCGAACGGTAATATAAATACAAGAATCGGCCAATACATAATATGCTTGCGACATGTGGTCACGGTGGCTTAGGCAGCCGGCAGCCGGCCACCGCCGGCAGACACCATTGTCAGACAACAAAGTGCATATAAAAGCGTGCAGCACATTTGCATTCGTCGCCGTGAAAGTATTGTCACACTCCGTCTGCCTCACTGACGTTTTTCTTTCGTTTTTCTATTGCATTTTACTTTCTAGAGGCTTTGTGGTGCAGCGGCGCCGGCGCAAGCGCCCGAACTATGTTTAGAATATTCGCTAAACATTATACGTTTGACCCAGTAATCGTTTCCACGGTTCCAGTGTTCAGCTGCCAGTCGGCTGGGCGACCCAAAATTGTTAATTTTGGAAAGTGTTATACGTAGCGTCCGCGGCAGTAGCGTGCTTGTTACGGATAGCGATACTGGTTATTAGTTTAGTTCATGGTACAATATTGATCAACGGCTGCGAGTGCGCACCGTGCACAATCGGTTTCCACGTCTGGCGACCCTAAACAAATAGATTGAGATAGAAAGTGAAAATCATCAGCTTTCCGTTTCAACGATTCCACCTTGATCTGATTATTTCGCTCAGATTTTTGGCTAGCGATAGTGCGGCATCGGTTCCGGTACCGAAATACCCCCGCGACGTAAACACTATGGCGATTGGCGGCGTGCGCGCAGGCGCGGGGCTCTTGCGCGCGCGCAGTACAACACATCAAACGTTCATGAGCTGGTTGTGTTGACGCCGCTATCAATCGCGAGCCCGCGCCCGCGCACGTCGCTCCACATCAATATTACATATACATGAATATCTGGGCATGCGTGCGCACGGTTCTACTGTCATTTGCATCACTAGCTCAGCTAAGAAATCTTTCATTTCGTTTGATAGCAGTTTTGGCCTCATTCATCCGCGGCACTAATGTGAGGCGGAACACACGGAGCTTGCTTACCTATGTTTCTAAAACCAGCCTGCTAATGAACCTAAAACATCCGAATGTTTCAGCAGACGCGTTGCGGGAAGCAATCTGATCGGATGCGACTGATTCGGTTTCGACAGAGCGTTTTCCATCTGACCTCCAACGCAGTTACAGAGGATCCCGAATATAACTGCGCGGAAATACTAAAGACATTATCAAGGTATTGGTGGCTATGGGTTAGTACATCGTGGTGCGTGGTGTGTGGGGGCGCGGGTTCCGTGGGGAAGTGGGTCGCGCGCGCGGATCGCTAATTCGGGCGGGGTCAGCGGCCGACGCACTAATTGTGTCACCGCTGCACCGCCATGACACGCCGCCATGCTTGTGCCGTCTACCCTCACTTACGGCCGCTGTTATGGCACAATCAGTTAATTAACGGTAATTAGTATTGATAGGCTCCTAAGACTGATTAGAGAATGATGGTGTAATTTTCTTTGAGTGTATTCGGTTTCTTGAGATTTACTTTAATGTAAGATTCAATCATCTGTGTGTATTCGATCAGGAAGTTGTCACACTTTTCAGCATCAATTAAGAACTTTGTTGCAGAAAATTGACATGTTCTGTAATGTGCCACTTTATGAACAGCCATGAGTTGAATCTCTGAAGGAGGTTAGTGTCACCATATCCCAGTCAGGAATTCGTCTGAGTTGCTACTTTTGCGACTGGCAAGTTAATTTTCCAGTCACAAATTCGTTTGGGTTGCTACTTTTGCGACTGGCAAGTTTACATTCGTGTGATTTGCTAATTGATGCTGAAGAGTGCGATCAGTTCCGCTAAGGGCCTTATCGGGTGAATGTACTGTTTCAGAAAGTGGTACTGACCCGTTCTCGTCCTTAATCTTTTTCTTGCGGCCCCTCTTCTTGGGTTGGTTGAGCATCATTTGCTGTGGATGCATCATGTGCGCGTGGTGGTCGTGGTGCTGCAGATGCGGCGGCACGGCGTGGTGCGCGGGCTGGCCCAGCATGGCGCACATGGCCTCCTCCTCCACGAACGAGTACGGGTCCTCGCACTCTCGTTTGATGCCGTTGTATAAATCATCGTCTCGCTTAACCCCCGGCCCGTAAGCATGGTGCTGACTCATGTCGTACGGCACCTCGGGCTCGCGCTTGAACGCGTACGGGTCCCCGCCGTACTTGGGGAAGGGGAAGTGCTGGTACTGCGGCTCAGGCTGCGGCGGCGGCGGCGCGGGCGGCTCGAAGTGGCGGTAGGGCTCCGGCTCAGGCTCGTAGTGGCGCAGCAGCGGCTCGTAAGGCGCGTCGGGCGGCGGGGAGGGCTCGCGCGGCGGCGCGGGCGAGCCCTCCGCGCTCGAGGGCTTGCGGCGCGCCGCCTCGCCACTGTTGGACGTCTCGTACCCGTCGTCTTGGTTCTCCGTCGGCTTCGGCTTCTCTTCGCCGTCCTCCCTGGAACACACACAGAATACAGTTAGTTTTAAGTTCTTACCGCACTCTGAAGTACCGCACACAACTAAAGACAAACGTATCGACATTGTATAGCTTAGCTGGCATAGCAACAATTTTCTGAAATGTCTGTCAAATATTACTTTAAATACTCGACACACGAGCGATCGAAATATATGAATGAGAAGGTAGTGATAATATCTCGTCAGCTGACTGGGGAGAAATGAACAAGAAAATATTTGGCGCCAACCCCAGCTATTAGAGTACAGTAAAGATCAATTGTTCAGGGTAGCTCCAGAACTGGGCTCGATTAGTCTTTCATGTGGAGTATAGAATACGGTAATTTACTAAATTCTTTTCAAACATAAGCCCACAAATCCTCGTTAGGTCATAAACTTGTGATAATGAGCAGCGTGCCGCGTTCTGAACACATCTTACCACAGATTACATGCTATAACATAAAATTAATGTTAAACAAATTACACGGCATTATGTTCATTAAACAAATACCTTATTTTACTTTTATTACCGCAACGAGCAGCGAATTAAACCATCATTTGATTCGGATCGAGTTTATTACAAGAGACGGACTAAAGTAGCTTGAGCCGAAAAAGCTCGGAGCTCTTCGTAGGTATTCGTAGCGTTTTCTAACCTACACTAGAATGTCTCCAGCGTCGTGGGTGCAGTCACAGACATGAATTCGGTACAATCTTCGCCATACAACATTTAGTTTGAAAGAGCACCAAACCGCTGTCTGGCTGATTTGTGGCGACGGATCATCGTTCCTTTGATAAATGTTCGTCGTGGACAGCCAGTGGCGGCCTAACATCTTTCGTCACGCACATTTTTCACATCATCACTCTCACGCAAATTCCTGCCGGTGCCCGCAGCCAGTGCACACTCCGAACGATCGAGAATTATATCCATCGTTAAATAAAGCTTTTTAATATTCACTCGCAATCGATTCAAGAGAAGTGTAGGTGATTGAACCAGTGAGACGTCGTAGCAAACTTGACCGTGTGGAGCCAGCGAACGACACACGCTCCGAATGGAATATTTAGATCAGCTGATCACACGAGTGCACTCGCATCGGACACTATGCCACATGTAATAAACATAAACGGCGTTGAGCGAGCTCCATTCATAAAAGTGTTCTCTTGAATTATTACCAGCTCGCTACTTATTATTGGAATTGATGTAGTAAACACATAGTAGCCGATGTTAGTATTCCGTTATGTAACTATTTATGAACTATTAACTAAAATGAATTGTTTATTTAAATGTTCAGATGTTAATGCTAATTTGTTGGATAATAATGTTATTAAAAGTGTATTTATGGCGATACGAACAGCAAGTTGTGGCGTGTACTAGTACCTACTCGCGTTCACGTAAATGTATAAAATGTGATTGTGGTTGTTGGGTGTGGGTCGCACGCGGCAGTCGGCAGTGCTGTCGGTGCTGCGTGGCGGAGGGGCGAGGGGTGGAATCTGAGAATGTGGCGGCAGGTAGGGTGCGTGTGTAATGTATTTATACATTTTAAGCGCAACACGAGCGCTTCGAATGCCGCAGCCCGATCTCGGCTAGGGTGGTGAGGGATGCGACAGGGAGCAACAGATTTGCCCTATTTGTGATGGTTGTAAACGTTTCGCAGTTATCTGTCGGTTCTTTGTTGCAATTTCTGCACTCTTAAGCCGTGTACGCACGTACGAACACGAACATAGCGAACACAAACAACAAACTTGAACATTTGGTTCGTACACGTATGGACGGCATATTCAAACACGAACGCGAACATAGTTCTAATCGCGTTCGCGCACAACAGTCGTGAACTATAGCTACCTCTATCCATGGAGGTACGGGTAGGATTAGCGGGTAGGGTTAGTTTTATACGAACAGTTTGGAACAGTGTTCGATGTTCGTTGGTGGTACGCACGTGCGAACCAAGTTGTTGCGTATCATGCAACGCAACAAATTTGTTTGTACGTGCGTACACGGCTTTACAATCTTTATGGAGAGCAAATGACTGTTATTTAGTTGCATACTGTGTCAACGCATACAGTTTGGTACACATTGTGGTTCAGTTCTGACAACACGGAGCAATGGTGGCCCCTGGCCAGATCTTTACCGCCATACAATTCCAAGTTTCGTCATATTTGGAAATATTAAAGAATACTTCTTTGAGGTTTTAAAATAGCTCATTTCAATATAGTTTGACCTCCAAGGTCAAGATACAATGCGTTGTGTAACGTGAGACTTGTTATTTCAAGTAAACCGACTTGTCAGAGCTCGCAGTCACCAGTGTACGTAGTGTGTGCGCGACGCGGCGGGTGCACACTGGTGCAGCGCAGCACTCGCCAGAAGAGCAACGACCCACTTCTGAGCAGATAACGCCGCAGATATTGACTCGATGATTACACTATACGTATACGCCGCACGTTGTGATAACTCGAAGGCGTACTGTGCTCACAGAGTGCTACAACACTACTTATAGAGCATACGACTGGTGCACAGCTACGTATACATATATCCTAGCGAGTCGTCGGCGCTTGACGAACGAGCTCTTTATCTCGACGCTCGTTGCTAGCAGCTCCACTTGGAATGGTTTCTGCGCACTACAAATAGGAAACCACGCGAAGCTGAGCCTCATTTCCAAACTCTTATTGACCCGCTTTGAAAACGTTGAATTTAGAAGTAGAAATGGTGTACAATTTAATTGCAACGCAGTTCGGTGCGGCTTGCGGAGTGCGGAGTGCGGACACGTCATCGTCAGCGAGGGAGGACACTTCCTCCTGCAGATATACAGTACGTGTGTGTGCTGTAAGCTATTGTTACATCCACACACACATTTTATATAAACTCAGTCGTTCGCATAGAATCCACAATTTAGCGATTTCCCTAAACGGTTGCTACGAAGTAAATTAACGTTATGCCTGCCTAGGTACCGTTAACCTCTTTAGTTCGGCAAGAATTCGTATGCACATGTTCGATGTTGGACTCTCGGACAAAATGATATGCCGGCAAATAAGGTAAAACGAAAATGTGTGTTTATCCGCCGTGCAAATAGGCTTGGCTTAGCTGGCCAGTGTTCATCACGTCGTTGTGGAATGCGTGTGGATGTGGCTGCGTGGATGTCATTGAGTGGTGCGGTCGATGCTATGATAAAGGTTTCGTCCTACAAGTGACAGGGAGACACTGGGAGGTGACCGGCCGCCCGTAAAAACGAACCCGGCCGAACACGCCAACCGCCACTATACACACCTAGCTATAGTACCCACAGCTGTATGTACTCGCACACTATGTGGGAGTGAGCCCGAGCGACCTATACAAACCTATGTTCCAGGATCTCATTTATGGCGCCGGTACTAAGGTTTGAGTTATGAAATCACTCAAACAGCGCCTGCTAAGCAGCATCAAAATGTCATCTCAACTTTGTGTCAAATTCATACAAGTTTATCAATCAAATGGTAATTTCATGAGTAAATATATATAAGTTTCGAAATCGATACAAACGAAGGTGTTTATAAATACAGCCATCAGACCCAGCTGCAGATAAAGAAACGATCCCACGACGGTACACCGGAGCGTGACACTTATCGGATTAAAAAACTTCAAAAGGCGGTTAGGTTAGCAGCAAAAGTAAAGAGCATACGGTACTATCTGCGAATAGTTAATTAGGCAAGTATTCGAAACGATGCTGCGTTTCGTAAATGAATTTTTGCGAACAGTAGTTATGTAAGTAGGAGCAGGCGACTGGCAAGCGAGCTCCGAGCCACAGCGAGCGGCTGGGAGAGGCAATGTGTCTTGTTTCGAAGCCGCCGTTGCTATGGTTCGGATCGATGGCGGTCGCCCGATCTGACGGCACACACTTATTAAGTACTCAGTATCTTTGTACCTTGCTGCTGAATATTGTATGTGATAAACGCTGTCCTGTCCCTCCTTACTTATAAATTACTAGTTGCCGACGAGGCTTGTAGCACGGTACGATTACGTAGCTTACGATTGAATTGTGTTATTCAACATTTTCTAGTGTGAAGGCTTCTCGGGGGTGTTGGGGACCCAATTGCGACTGTTGCTTAGAAAAAAGCTCTGCGAAGTTTTTGTTTGATTCCTTTTCGAGTATAATTTTGTTACAATGTCCTTTGTTAACGCATTTCTAAGCGAATCTGTTGCGTAACTTCTAAGTTTTTGTATGAACAATTGGAAGCCTTTAAAGTTGTTAACAAAAACTTGCTCACGTTCCCAACTTCTAGAACATCAGGTGTAGCAAGTTTCATAATTAATTGAAGACTCTACTACCTAGATCAAGTTGTTCGCACTTTGTGTGCTGGTAATTCGTTGAATAGAAAGTTTTTCCGATTCTTGAAAATTATTTTTTTATATTTTCGTAAAGTTTTTCAGCGCAGTTGCTTATGATTATACTTTTTTTTTGAGTGTAAGTAAACTTGCCGCAATTTAATTATAGAGCAGTGAACACATGTTTTCCTAAAGTAAAACAGCTGGTTTAAATGTCACTTTACTTTTGGGTGACTAAAAAAGACGCAATTCTTGCTTATTCGTCGTGAGTATCTCACATGATGTCCGGAGATAGATCCCTCCGTAGAACGTCCTGCATCCAGCCTTGGACTGCAGTTAGCTAAGAAGACAGATTGCCCGCCTCAGCTTTGCTTCAAAAACTGGTTTTGAGCTCATTAGCAAGTTATAAACACTTGCACTTGGCGTTAAACTATACGTAAACGTATGCAGTTGAGTACATCAGGTGGCCGAAGTAACAAGTCTTCAAGTTGGCGTGTACCGTGTAGGTATTATCTGTGTACCTACGAGATGAATACATTTGCGTGGCGGTACGGTTTCCGTTCACAACGGAAAAAGTTTTTATAAGTGAGTCGAGCGTGTGTTCGGCACAATCGTGCTTGATAGAGTAATGTCAAGTGTCAAGGATAGGGCTGGCATTAGTGCGCCCGAGTCTTTCCTTATTGTCTCATGACTTGGCTGTAGGCATTTAGGCATTGTGCACACTTCATCAATTAAATGAAGTCGCCAGCTTTAAAGAAATCAGCTTCAATTTTTTTTTGTTCCGGACTTATTTAGGTAATCGTTTTACAGCTCTCTCGCATTCCGAGTATTTTAATACGAATATATACCATTTGGACAAACACGCAAAATTATCTTTCCGCTCCAAAAAGGATCGAGGTCACAGGTTTTCTGCCTAGAATACTGTCTTGTGTCTGTGAAAACGACACGACTTTGCGCCTTGGTCGGTCCTAGGTTTTCTCAATCAATAACCGAGCTACCACAAAGGCCAATGGCCTAGAACAGAGCAAAAAATGTATTAAAAAAACTCGCATAACACCGTATTTGGGTATCTAAGCGACTTTTTATGTTGCATCTAATTTTCGGTATCCGAATTCCTTTTCTTCCTCTATTGTTAAGCTTCAATGTCGAGTGTCGTGGTACTCGTGGTAAACGATTTGAATTTGCATTATCGCCTAGCAACCCTACTCTCGGGTCATAGGCCAATGTCTAATACGAATTTGCGCGGAGAGCGCGCGACGGAATTTTGCGTTTTTTTTTTATCTGTAGCTACCACGTGTAAACGCTTAGGTAATTGCGTATCAAGACAGAATTCTGAGAGACGGGCAATTTCGAACAGCAAGGCGAATGGGATTCGACTGGCGGCGCACCGCGGCTTAGGGTACGAACAGACGCTGTAGAGCGCGGCGACCGGCGACCGAGAGCTCGCTCTAAGTACAGTAAGGGGGCTCTATTCAGCACTGTGGACTGCACAAGCAGTTGCAGTGAGAGGACATAATAATATGATGGACTATGGACAGATATAAACAGAATCCTTACTTACGAAGTAAGTCTTTGTACAGCATCGTCGTGAGCCAGGGCCTTTTTACCACTGCAGACAAACGTAAGTGATTCAATGAATCAACACTAGTTGAGATGTATGCTTAGGTTTGAATTTGAATAACCAACGGATGAAGCTTTGAACCAAGAATATGGAATTCGATTTCTGGAACAGTCAGACACAGTTTTCGTTCACGTAAACAACGAAATGAGAAGAGTTCCTATATTGTAGAAGAGTATTCTGTTTTATTATATTCTATACATCAACATGTTTATTAAAAGTCATGCCTTACTTAGAGTATTATTTATACGCAGTGTTTCCACACGGCAACTGTAGCTTATGGGCTAATCATAGCAAGTGGTATCAACGCGAGATTTTTTTTATACAGATTGGTCACGTAACGTGCACGCTACGTCACGACTAACGACAAACTGAATTTGACGCAACGGATCATAAAGTGTTAATGGCTTATTACCGCTAATGATGGCTCAATTTGATCAGGGACGACACGGAAGGATACAGGGATGACACACTATGGGAGAAAATACAAAACAAATGTATGAGAAAAACTAATTCGTTACAGCGAAATTGAAGGAATTATGAGCGGGTAGTAATAAGCACTCGTGTACTGCGGAAGTACGAATCACCTAGCTAGACGACGGGAATAGGACCCTGTCATAAAGAGCTGACGTTTGAGAAATGCAGGGTGGCGAGCAACTGGAAAAACATTCATTCAAAAACGCATTTACTTAAATTAGCTCATTAGGTATGGAATTTGCTTTTCTAAAATTAATTAGTATGGAAGCTACCTCGTAACACGTACAATTTATGAATACTAGGTGGCATCGTAAAACTGTACCCAAGCTGCCTGCAGGCTGCACAGCGCACACTGACTGGCAGGCACCGCGCCTCGGTACATACAATCAGCGTGTTGTGTTGTGACATTACGTACTCGCTATGGTGCATTGTTCCTTGCTCATGTCGCAATACTTTTCAAGAATCCGTGTTTTGGTGAACTTAGGTAATTCTGAATCTTCTTCTAGGTCATTGAGAAATGCAATCACACTGCCATGCGGATTTGACGGCGTCTCGTTACTTCGGGATCTCATTTCGTGTTGCTACGTCCATTTTGTGCTTAGCTGAGCAACTGTGTGAGTGGGGGGCTTGAGTATTTTTGCCTTTTGTGTAATTTTCACGTCCAAGATTTGAGTAATTTCGATTGATGTTCGTAACAGAAATGTATCGTAAGAATGGTATGGTAGACGTTTTGCAAATTCTGGCTACCCGCATAAGGGGTATAATATTATAGCGTGCAATAATATAGCGTGATGTTATGAATGACCAACATCTGAGCACTGACTGCAGCATCATAGGTCATAAAGTACAGCGTTTTCACACCAAACAAAAGATCTGTGAAAGGTGTTCTCAGATCCCATGAATTTGGATCTCGAAACACATTACCTCAAGCCGGCTGGTTGATGTTAGACTATACGTACTAGTACGTATGTGACGTTGGCGTAAAGGCTGGCCGCACAAAGCGCAGGTGCACGGAATGGGCAGTGCGTCTGCGAGACGTGTGCGGTGGAGAGCGCATCGACATCGACATGTCTGTATGAGCAACTCTACGCTTTCAAGCGCTTTGTAAGATCAACCAAACTAATTCCCAATTATTTACTAAACTTGGCTTTATAACACTTCATTACGCCTGTATTTCCCGGAGGGCTAGGCGGAAATGTAGTACACCCACATTTGGCCAGTTTTGATTAGTTCCATGTACAAGGGGGCGGCCCTATTGCCTTTCACCAGACAAAAATCCACTATCCGGGCTTAGAAAATTGAGGAGTTTGTAAAGAAAAAACCCCATAACATTTTGCCAGACTATGATTTTATATTGCAGGACAATTAGTTTAAATGATTCTGTCTGCATCAGTAGTTGGTCAATAGATGGCGTTAGTGTTTGGCCGGTGCGTCCAGCGCGGCTGCAGACGTGTGCAGCGCAATGTGACGTCACAGATGACTTTAGCTCTCCAAGTCATCCGATATGATTGCTTGGAGCCTTGACGGCGCTCCGTCCGATGTTTCCAACGCCCGCGCCATGGCACTCAAGTTTACGTTATATTATGCAGCTCAACGCTACTGTGTGCGTATGTCTAATTCCAGGTAATTATTTTGGCATAGTGGCGGACTCTCATCGCAGGCAGACACATTTGGGTAGATGAATCAACGAATATTTTTGAACGAATTTTACCGCCTCAAGAAAGGACTTTCCAAATGTTTTGGTATCAATTTAGTGTTTTGGTATCAACTTAGCTAACTCTTGCAAGAGATTTTGTTACGTTTGCGTCCTGGGTTCTGTGTCTAGGACACCAGCAGGCTAGGTATACGAACATGGCAGAAATAATTGTTAAAACTCAGTGACTTGTGTGAAGTATTATTGCATAACAATTGCATTCCACGATGATTAGCGGGGGCCGGGGGCTGACGAGTTACTAGCTCTTTGCAAATTGTGAGGGTTGGTTTTGGATCATGCTGATTTCAAAACCATGGAGAAAAATGCGTAAAGGAAACTCCAATCGACCGTGTGGTACCAATTTGAAAGCAAGCGATTTTGCATTTTTTTTTTGTCGTTTTGGGAACTTTTAACAAAAGAACAGGCTCAATAACTTCGAATAGGTACAGCTGCAGGGGACCCGTGCGCCGTGTGAAGGTGAACGTTTGCTATAGATTGTAGCTTCCAACGTGTCTTATTCGTCTACTGACACGTGTCGTGCTGCGAAGGTGCACCCTGCGAGACATTCTGGTCAAGTATGCATGTCGGTCAAGGCGAAGCAGCTCGAGGCCTTTGTTTCAACTCCCAATTAGATAAGCTAGCGTACACACAAACAAATTGTAAACATATCCGACACAAATGTCCAAACACGAGTTTTTATATATGTTTGGATTGTATTTTGTTTTTGTTATCAGATAACGCGTACATAGTGCCAACTTATCTCAGGATTTCCTCTCGTACGCTCGCCATCGACTAGCATTAGCAACTATCTTCAGCGCTATCAGATAACGCGTACCTACATAGTGCTAACTTATCCCAGGAGTTCCTCTCGTACGCTCGCCATCGACTAGCATTAGCAACTATCTTCGGCGTTATCAGATAACGCGTACATAGTGCCAACTTATCCCAGGAGTTCCTCTCGTACGCTCGCCATCGACTAGCATTAGCAACTATCTTCAGCGCTATCAGATAACGCGTACCTACATAGTGCTAACTTATCCCAGGAGTTCCTCTCGTACGCTCGCCATCGACTAGCATTAGCAACTATCTTCGGCGCTATCAGATAACGCGTACATAGTGCCAACTTATCCCAGGATTTCCGCTCGTACGCTCGCCATCGACTAGCATTAGCAACTATCTTCAGCGCTATCAGATAACGCGTACCTACATAGTGCTAACTTATCCCAGGAGTTCCTCTCGTACGCTCGCCATCGACTAGCATTAGGAACTATCTTCGGCGCTATCAGATAACGCGTACATAGTGCCAACTTATCCCAGGAGTTCCTCTCGTACGCTCGCCATCGACTAGCATTAGCAACTATCTTCGGCGCTATCAGATAACGCGTACATAGTGCCAACTTATCCCAGGATTTCCGCTCGTACGCTCGCCATCGACTAGCATTAACAACTATCTTCAGCGCTATCAAACGCGTATTATTATAATGTTGGAATATAATTAAATATAATTACTATATTATGTGTGCTGAGACTTTTTGTACATTATAATAATTTCCCAGCGGACAGTTCGACTGTGCAGAGTGCAGTGTGCTAGTTTACAAAGAGTTGCCAATTACTTTTTTACTTTTTCAGATGTCCCGCTTTGAACATATTTAAACTTACAAGCAAAAGCGAAACAATGAGTGTTGTGTTTTTATAGGACACAAATATCCTGGAGTAGGTAGAGGATCTCAATCCTGACAACTACTCCGGGATTTGTGTTCTGGCCGTGTGTAGAAATTAAATATTATGTAGTTTACTAGTCAAGTAGGTGAGAGGGGGGGATTTAAAGCAAGAAATATATTGCCCTTAACACAAATGTCCAACATACACCTTCCATATCATAAAACAGTATCCTAAAATGGTAGCTGCAAAAGAATCATCACTCTGATTTCTGTTGTTGAATTAATGGTGCAGTGTGATGATATACATAGGTATTAGGTACAGCTACTGCTGCCCGTAGTATCCTTCAGTAACGTCATGGAATAGGATTTGTTCATCTAAGTAGGTAAGTATAATTCGTTTTTAGGGTTCCGTACGTCAAAAGGAAAAAACGGAACCCTTATAGGATCACTTCGTTGTCCGACTGTCTGTCTGTCAGTCTGTTATGACCCTTTTTCTCAGGAACGCGTAGAGGTATCCAGTTGTAATTAATACCAAATACGTAGGTCCACGGCCCCTTGAAGTTCTAACAAAATCAAGCTTCGAAGTCAAATCATTAAAAAATACGGCCATTTATGCGACACATTTTGATACTCGCAAGTAAATCAAAACCTAAAGGGTACTTCCCGTTTACCTAGAATCATTAAATTTAGCAAGAAACAAGGTCTCACAACACAAGTAAAGGAAAAAATGCGACAATTGTTAATTTGTAATATTATCAATTTTTTTTTTATCAATATTAAGTTTGTTTTTGGGATAAATTCTTTTCAACTACGGAACCCTTCATTGTGCGTGGTCCGACACGCACTTGGCCGGTTTCTTTTTTCATATATTTTGTTCCCACATAATGAGACAATGAGTTATACTTACCTTCATAAACATACAAATAAATAATATATGCAAAATTAATATGAAATACATAATATACTTTATTGTTCTGTGTGTTTAAGTGTCTTCGGGTAATCCCTCTTCTCATAAATGAAATAGCACTACTAGGGGAAATTGAGAGTGGTCCATTTCCACTACCACCAGAAGGCTGCAATTGCCTGAGTAGATTGATAACATAATCCTAACTTCCTAACTAATGTTATAAATGCGAAAGTGAGTTTGTTTGTATGTTTTGCTTTCACGCTAGTGCGGCTGAACTGAACGGATTTGAATGCAATTTGGCGCATGTGAACACCATGACCTGGATTAGGACATAGGATACATTTTATCCCGAGAGTACGTTTCCGTGGGATAATCTGCAATATGCACGCGGCCGAACACGCGGACAAAAGTTAGTAATCCTACTAATATTATAAATGTGAAAGTTTGTATGTTTGTTACTCAATCACGCAAAAACGGCTGAACGGATTTGGATGAAATTTGGTATACAGATAGTTTATAACCTGGATTAAGATATAGCATACTTTTCATCCCGGTAGAAGGTTCCCGTGGGATGATTTCCGACATATACGCGGGCGAAGCCGCTGGCAAAAGCTAGTACATAATATGGCTTCTATTCTCACATAATTACTTCATCGAATTATGCAGGACCATCGAAGTATAAAATAATGAAACAAGCCACTGTGCTGACTTGTGAGTGAAACCAGGTGAGAGTTCATAACTAGTTACATAACCGACCACAGCCTTAAGCAATTTTATTTTACTTAGTTCTGTTACATAACAGCTAAGTTAAGCACTACCTGCACTTAGACCAAACACTGATTCAAGTCAGAGGTAGTTTCTGCCTCAAACTAACTTGTGAAAGAAACTGAAACACACCATTACAATGACTAAATTGTTTGATTTAATAATGTGTTCCTGCTACTGCTAGCATTATAATATGTGTACGAGTAACTGTGTGTGTACAGAATACTAATAGTGCTGCACTAGGTATAATGTAGTTGTTTACAATGAGCATCACACAGACATTACCTATTCACATTACTAATGCTGGTTTGGACAGTTGTTAAATAGTTATAATTCAAGAGAAAACTTAGTTCCTGAACATGTCAGTGAACAATCAGTGAAGGAAAACCATTCTAAATATTGTTTAAGAGGTCGACTTATCAGTGGTGAAACATTATGTCCTCACGCACAGTGACCACTGTATAGGACAATAGGTGTACGAAGCTATATTTATAGGAACATGTACTTCTACAAGTACCTTGTGTGTCATACTCATAGCATTATTGTGAAGTATTTGGTGGTGAGCTTAAGTAAAATTGATTATTAGTGCTTTGTCTGATCAATTAACGACTATTAAATTAACTTTTTATAGCCAGGCATTATTTACAGTTATATCAATATTTTATTTTATATTAACATTAAAAGGATTTGTGCTAAAAAACAAAGTATTCACAAGTTTTGCGGAGATGGGCGATTTCGCAAGTCTGTTTGAATGAGACCTGCGGTGGAAAATAATCTCTCAGATGCGACAGAACTCATTTGGAAACTAAAGTACCTATTTTTGCGCCATTTTTTTCAACATGGGGTATAAGACGTCATTGTTCGTGCCTCGTTCGTATAGAAATTAGACAAAACAGCACGCGCGTTTACATTACTTTTTTGAAGCGCGAAATTTGAAAAGTATCGTTGTACCGGCAATAACAATATCGTCGATGCCGCTATATCGGCAAAACCGAAATATCACCGATATATCGGAACCGGTATCGGCATAGGATGCACCCCTGATATATACCTAGAGCCTATAGAGAATACCTAGAGCTTAACTGCTGTGAGGAAAGGTAAAAATAGAATGTCAACACTTAACAGCTTCTGAAGTCAGTGTCAAGCTAAAGTACATTGAAGAATTGAAGACACCTGACTTCAGAAGCTGTTAAGTGTTTTATGAAAGTTATTTTATTCGTTATTGGTTTTGAAGTCGGTTTTTACTTTTTTTAAAGTAAATTTATTTTTCCATTTTTAGTTGAATATACAATTACTTATGTAGGTAAGCCCAAGTCAAACGAAAAGAAGAATCATCAAAATCCGCTTAGAAATGCCGGAGATACAGTGCATTTATGCATATATAACTTTGTACATAAGAATAAATACATAATGTATTATATACTAAAACTTTCCTGAAAGTATGTAGATCACGTTAGTGAAAGAAAAATCAAAATTGGTTCATTAGTTTTTGAGAAAATCGCGGACAAACAAACATACATACATACGGGTTGAATACAGAACCTCCTTTTTTGAAATTGGTTAAAAATAGAATGTTAACATCATCATAGAACAGTTTCTGCCTGCCTCTGGTACATAAATATGAATACTTGTTTTGTTTATTTATTTGATTTAGCATGTTCTACAGTTCAGAACTTCTTCATTGACAACATACTAAATGCACTGACAACTATATTATTATAATTAATCAGTTTGTGTTGAGTAAAGTGTGCCAATACTTTGCACATGCATTATGTAGCATTTAGCTAATCATCTGCAAATACAGAGACTTTATATTAAAATATTGTGTCAATATGAAAGATAAGCTATTGTTTAATTAAAGTATAGTAAGCTTCATGAGCTGTAAACAAATATTGGGTGTGATTATAATAATAACTTGTCAACTAACTTACCCCGCACTAGGTGCACCAAAAACAGGGGGGATAGTGTTTGAGGAGAGCCAGTCACTTCCCGTCAGACACAGCATCACAATACTGCACACGCTATATCTTCCTAAATATCAATGACTTCACATTAGCACTAGCATGTACCACATTGAATCACTGCTCCTCAACACTATTGATAGACAATCATACTACCATTATGTTTGTTTATATTGTCAGTTTATGCTTCATTTAGCCATTCAATAATCAGCTGAGTTCTACAAATTGTAAACCAAAATGAACTTCAGCTTGTGATGTTTATTACATCATTAAGTTAATTAATTCATAATAACTATAAATCAAGTGCTCCTAATACACATCAATGTTTGCAAGTGATGACTTACTTGTAGATTATTTGTTTATAAATATAAACAGTGTCAATTTTTCCTGTATTCGGAGTGACTAGTAGTAGCAGTAGACAGTGATGAAGTTAGAATTGTTCATAAATAGATAGATTGAGCTTGTGAGTGGAACACAAACATGTTCTAAATGTGTTAAATATGCAAAGTGTTGTGACACAGGAACCACTAACATTTAAAGGCAAATTCAAATAATTTAAAACCTAGCCTGGTAGATACTACTATCCAGTTCTACACTGTTCAACAAAGAATGCAGAGATAAAACTACTTTGTGTGCAACCATGAGCATGATGTAACTCAGTCACTTGAAAACCTGTACTCCTTCTAGTATCACTCCTACCAGTTTGTTAATAGTTTGCTAAGCAGGTAAATGACCTGAGGTAGGTAGGTACCAACACAATGCCAACACACTGCTCGCCAGCCACTACACATCACCTGAGCATGGGGCCGCCAGTGTCACATGGACTGCACACCCTGCTGAGCATGTCCCTGCACGCTCACTGTCACAATCACATCAAACACTGATTACAACTGTTTAATGAGCAATTAACTCGGAATTGCTGCATTTAATGCCGAGACAACATAACAAGCATCCAGCTCACAGAGCGGTACACTCTCACTGTCCACCATGACACACTGTAGCACACACACTGCACTCCAGTGCTCCGCGCGCGCCGGGCTGCGCCGCCGAGGGCCGAGCGCCTCTCCTGAACCACTCGAAGGCACAGTCACAACCTAACCTCAAAATGCACACTAAATTGAACAATTGACAATCACCCAGATGTTAGCAAAGACGACAAACACACTCATGACATCACCCCCGCCGCGGAGTCACACGAAATTTCACAAAGAACGCAAACGCTGGCCGTGCGAGGCTAGCAGTATGGATTTGTGGGCAAAATGCTTTGTTTGAGTAGTTAGGTACGTACTCGCAGCCTTCACTGCATATAGCTATAGATAGGTAGGCGCGTATGTTAGGTATGTGTAGTGTGTAGTGCACGGGTTATATGCACCTAGCCATAATTCACTCGGGCGTGTGGTGAGCGCCACGGTCGGGCCGCAGCGAGGCCGAGAGCCTCTCGCACCGCCCTTTGTCTCGGGGGCGGCGCGACAGGTTTCGTGCGCCCCGCAAAAACTGTAAACACGATTCTGATTTACGATCCCGGCTGGCCGAGTCATTCATACGGGAGGCACCGGGGTTGAGCGGGCGGAGCGGTCACGCTCGGCCGCCGCGCTCGCTGCTCGATCGCTATCAGGCTGGCCGCGGTGTCCTCGCCTCGGCTCGCGAGCACTAGCGCGAGCGGACGATGCGACCGTTTCGAAATGGCGCAACGCGGAGGCCGTGACGCCGCGACCGCACGAGCGAGAGAATGTCCGCTCGGCGCGAGCGAGAAACGAGCGCGGACGGGCCGTTTCGCAACCTCGGATGGGCTCGCGGGGACCGAAATAATCCACGACGTAAGAACGCGGGCGGAACGAGCACGGCACGCTGCAGGCGATGGGTGCGGGCGACGAGTCACGATACTCACGGCCTGGCCACTCGCAGCGGGTCAGCAGCGCCGGCGTCCATGGCGCGCCCAGGCCCTGGCCGCGGCCGGGCTCCGGGCCGTCGGCCGAGCGACGCAACACTCTCTCCGATCTCACTCGGAACGCGACGACGAACACCGTCGCATCATCTTGACGACACAGCACATCGACCACGGCACTTCTATACGCGTATAAACACTCCGCGAACGGTGTTTTGTTACATCGGTTGACTTTTCTTTGAAAAATCAATATACATTTTCCCAGAGTTTAGAGATACGGACGAGTCGATGTCCAGCGCAGGTTAGGTGCGTGAAGTTTGCAAGCTTTTTTAGCGCACCGGTGTTACCAACATTTTTTTGCCCATTTTTTGTTTTGGGTGTTGTGATTTTTTTCTAGTGATTTGCGGTGCACTTCACTCTAGTCGCGTAGCGTTGGGTCTTCCATAATGCTCGCGTATCGTGTACAGTGGCGCCACTATTTGAAATAGTCAAATAGACGTTCATAGATACAGGGCTTGAGGTTTGAGTTATGAAATTAGAACAAAGGATTAATGTTGTTAAATATTTATTTATAACCATAAAATGATTGAAAACCTGCTTATCTTATTTTGTACATATCAAAATAACAGCGTGAAATCTTAAACTTGGATCTCATTGCTGTTAGATAACATATTAAAATAAATGTCAGAGCTCTAAACATAGTAAAATTATAAGTTAATCATCCAGAAAGGGAGATCTTGCGTCGTTTGCGTAGTAGGTAGGTATAAGCGTTTCGGAATTAAGTTGGAGGAGTTGAATCTCACTTTAAGCATAAAAAGTGAAGAGATCACACCTCCACTTGATCCTTCACGCGTCGATGGTCAGGAGTCACTGGAGCCATTGCCAGGAGTTGTCTTCCCGAGTGGCCGGTGCGATGATGTCGACGTCGAGACGAGGCGGCTTCACGCGTGAGCTGGAAAGATAGATCTGGCAGCACATGGCTCAAACTGTCAAGATCCCCTGTCCAACTCAGACGTGAGGCCTAGCACGTGGCGGTGTCTGGTGAACTCTGCAAAGCAAAATGAATATTTATACTACATGAATGTTGTCTGGTGCGTGTTTGTTCAGTGTGACAATCGTAGCGCGCGCACTCGATATGGAGCCGGGCGACTCGCTATCACCGCTCGAAAAGGTGCGGCTAATGTTTTCTGATAAGAGCAACGCTTTTCCCTGTCGCGTCAGCGACCCTGCATAGCTGCGTAGCGAATGTAGCCGCAATTTAATTATCGCCACATTAAGAAGATAATATTGTACATACTCCGAACGGCAAATCACACGGAGCGAGCCCACACATGTGCCATCGGACCACCATATGTTATTACGTAATCGTTGTCGTTTTGTATTAACAGTGACACTAATTCAACCGCAAAACTGACGGCACAATGAACGAGCACGGGGTAAGCACGGACAGTGATCGAATTATGAACATCGCAGTAAATTGCTGGATCAAGTATGGCCACGTCGACAGTTTCTATCGAGCCACGAGTATAAGATAAAATAAAGGGTTTGGTATCACCAGGATCCGATCCGAGAATGGAACGACACCGTCAATTGTACACCGGTGAGGAGTCCCGGGTCCCGACGGCGAGGGTCCAGCACAAGTATAACACGCGCAGCTCGTCTGCACAGTCGATCGTAATCACAGCTCACACTCCGATAGAGACCCGATCGATTGATGGGCCCATATTTATACTTTCGTCGATATCTTCAGATATGATATCGGTGTACCGACACGAGGCACAAACGTCCACCATGATCGTGATAAGATTCGACGGAACGGGGAATCGATTGGCTCCCGTCGCCGTATCAGGCGCGCAAACACTCCACTCAGCCAATCGGCAAGGCATTGGTGATAAGCGGCGGTGACGGCGCGGGCGCTGCGCGGGCGCCCCACGCACCCGCGCGCCTGGCGACCGCGGTCTATCTGCTGGCGACACCACCACTGCCACCTCGGCTAGGTGTCTTGTTTACAGTTGAGATACACCTTTATTACATTATAATTATTATCTAGCTGCTGCTGACAGATAATTTTATTACTTTCTCATAGTTCTTAGAGAGAGATGCGAATAGTAAAAGTAACATTTCTTTCCAATGATTCATGGTGATAACACTATTTCGATACTTGCTTCCTACCAACATAAATTGATCAAAATAAACACAAAACCAAAAAAAAGAGTCAGCTTCTAGAGTCCATTATTTAGTAGATCAACCCAAAAACACGTACCTATCATTAAATGCGAATATCCAACTATGGTTGATAGGTACTAATACGAACCTACTTTACTAGGATACGTGATACGTGGAAGAATTTCGACACGATAGATAAGGTGGCAAAGGCGCATATCAAACGGTGTCATTTGATAAGACACAAGGTGTGCGCTTTCTGGAGCATATCATACACCTGTGCGAGTAGTACCTACACAACTACTATCATCTATGAATACTTTGTGAATTTACACGAAGGGTAAGTAAATCCTTCTGCAGTAAATAATATAAGAGACTCGCTCGCCTCGTTGCTAACCAACTACTTGGTTCAATAATCGCTCAAAGTTTCCTTCAAAGGTTAATAAAATACTTAAAATAAAATATTTGGGTTTTCCTGTGGGAAAAGGCGCAATTAGATATCTAGAGCCCGGGATGGAGGAAGTGCCTGATAAGCAGCGACAGGCTCGCCCTAAATGTTGAAATAATATTGCTGACTGATATATGAATTTATAGGCTTCAGATTTCTGCTTACTCAAAGAGATTTAATTTAAAAAAGACACATGGATGGATAAGGTGCATCCACCAACCGTTCTAAGAACATAAGCAGACCAAAGAAGTATGAATTGTGTTAATGATGTTACCAAACGAGTGATGAATATTAATAATGTTGATGTATGGAGAGGGAGAGGGAGAGGAAGAAAAAGGAGGGACGGCTGACAGGGGAGAATGGAAGAAACATGTTGCCGCCGACCGCAAGTGACAAGGAACAAAGGCTGAGATGATGATGATGGTGCTATGGCTAGGAAAGAAGTGAACACAGAGATGACGATTGTTACAGATTTATGGAAGGGAAGACTTAGGAGCGCCCAACACAACTGGAACAAGAACAGGGGGCTGAATGAACCACATCACCAGTACTTTGTTCAAACCTAAACTCTCTTATCCACGCCTTCAACGTACACTATCAACAGGTCCGAGGTCATCCAAAGCAAAGTGCTGGTTTATTGAAGTTATCAGCTTCTGATTACCAAGCCGGCGCCCAATACGCATGGCTTTGTGATTAGGACTGAATATTTCACAATTATTATACTTGGTGAAGGTGACTCAGCTAGTTTTACCTCTAAATTACAAATGGCTGATAGCTTTGTCAAATAAGAAAAAAAAAATATGCTGTTGGCTTAGCTGTAGGAAGGAACGGCGTCTGAAAACAGAGAAGCGAGTATTAGTTGTAGTAGTCGTGTAGTCTACGGGGCTACGCCGCGCCCGGCGCCCTACGAGCTGGTGGAAATCTGTGGTGGAAATGGAAACTTATCGCTCGGCTACATTCGAGTGATTTTTTTTAAATAGGTATACCTATCTATAACATGCTGGAAGAGCACAAACAACTATATTTAGCTTAAAACTTTTAAATAATTCTGTGATAATTGAGTTCCTCATTGTTTTTTTATTAATTTGTAATTTTTTCATGTCATCGAGTCGGTACTATAAATACGAAACTTCATTCCACTTTACAAAAAAAGTTTTTAACTAAATTATGATTAAAAAGGTTTATCGATATCTGAGTGATAAGGTCTACCTACTTATCTGAGTGCAAAGTGTGATGCTCTCTATTCTAGAACTTGTTTGGATTTCTATTGGCACTAGTTCGTAAAAATTATTATTGAAGTCCAAATTCTTGAGTACTCAGCGTTCAGCGCAGCGTGATAAAAGTTAAACAGGTAAACAACGAGTGTAAGATAAGGATTTCTCAACAAATACAAAGTCACATGTGTGGTATAATCCTGTTATAAATAAATAAACACATATGTAATCGTAACGCTGTAAACTTAATGGTTCTAACTATTTGCAACTTCCTAGCTCCACATGTTCCCAACATATTACTATAAAATATTAGGTAAGTAGGTACCTACTCAGAAACAGCGACAACTAGGCTGTCTTTGTCAACATGTTGTTTTTGGATACCCCGGAATATTTTTTTTTTCCATTTTCGGTCGAAGATAAAATTAGATGATCAGCTGAGCAGCATCATGATAGGCTCAAATAGTCAGGTCTGGTAATTGACTCAATTAGATCAAGGAATCAGACTTGAGTCAGATCCCTAGAAACAAAAGACTAATGAAGTCCAAACAAAGACAGCATGAGCTTATAAAAAAAAAAAGTTAGTTGGAAAAATTTTTGGTATTAAACATGACAATAGACACAAGACAGCTGCAAAAGTAAAATACTGTGGCGCAGCTATCTAAGCCCATAGAGCAACACAAAGTACAAGGAAAACATTTTTGTTCCATACTTTCACATCTTTAATGAACTTTTAATAAATTAAAAATGACAAAACAAAAAATCCAAAGTGCCAAGTGTTATAGATCTACAAATAAACATTCCCATTTCTACATTCAATAATCATTGCATTAATCTGTTCCAGTTGTCGCTTACAAGTCTGCTCACACCCTAGAGCGAGAGCGCGGCACACAAACGTACGACCTCATTCATCATAAAACATAAACAAAACAACTATGTTACGAGGTAAAATCAATCGATGCACTGTCCGAGTGCAGTCGATGAATCAAACCTATACAAAATAAGAAATAAAATCGCGAGCAGTATGAATATCGCGAGCCGCCCTGCCCGCGGGCGGGCGGGAGCCGGCGGCCGGTGGCAGCTCGCGAGCGCGGGAATGGGCCAGGCCCCCGCGGGGGTGGGGGCGGCCCGGCGGCGGGCGGCGGCCGTGAACTGGAACTTCGGAAACTTCTGTCGTATTGTGTTTACATTGAACTTTGTTATGTGGGTTAAAGTTAAGCCAGAGTTCACAACGTGTGTGCCGCCCGCTTTACTCGATTGCAAAGTTCACTCTCAAGTTTGTCGTATCGATTTTCATCTCGTGTTTACCAAATGTTTCAAGGTTGCAGACGTTTTCTGATAGGTTATGATCGGATATGATGTAGACATGCTGGCTTCACAAACTTTTGATTAAAAGTACCTACTTTAAAAACGAGCGGTCAAAGCTACGAATTCCACAGGGCTAGCTGTAGCGGTCGATGCTTGACTCGCTGACGAACTTAATTCCACAGGGCTAGCTGTAGCGGTCGATGCTCGACTCGCTGACGAACTTCATTCCACAGGGCTAGCTGTAGCGGTCGATGCTCGACTCGCTGACGAACTTAATTCCACAGGGCTAGCTGTAGCGGTCGATGCTCGACTCGCTGACGAACTTAATTCCACAGGGCTAGCTGTAGCGGTCGATGCTCGACTCGCTGACGAACTTCATTCCACAGGGCTAGCTGTAGCGGTCGATGCTCGACTCGCTGACGAACTTATGTCATTTTATTTTATGTAATTTTATTTATTTATTCAATTGGTCTTACGAGCTAACAGACATACCATCCAAAACGCTCATATGATTAACTAACAATTCAATTGTGGCTACACACACTCGTCTCCTTATACAATAGATTATGGCTAGATAGGCAGGTACTTTTACTTGAGATTAATTTTAAATTGCAGTTGTTATTGCAGAATAGTCTGCACTAAATGCTTGAATAACACCGATGAGCACGACTGCATGAGCAGGTAAATCAGATAAAATCTTGGAAGAAAATAACTTAAAACCTTTTGAATCTTAAACAACGAACCTGAGTATGCAAAAAAACATGTCATTATGAATTTGAGTCAGCAACAAAATAATAGCGTGAGTGGCGCGGCGCAAGCGCATTCAGGTCTCACATCCTTCGCGGCTCTGACGTCACAATGAGACGACCTCTCCTCGCACACGTGACGACGATTATATTTCCATAACTTTAGTATTTATAGAAAAACCAACATAACATATGTAAAGTAGATTTTGTTTGAAATGTACCTACAGCATGTAAATGGAATTCAAGCAAGAACAACCAGACAGCTGTGTCAAGGGAATAGCATCAGTGGCTGCAGCAGATGTAGGATTTATTGTGTACCGAACCAAAATTGTGGAGTCAATCGCAGTCAGGTGTACCATGTACAGTTTACAGTTGCTGCGCCGCACCCAACTGTAAACTATCTCCTTGACCTGCCCGCCCACGCGCCCTGCGTGTCACTTCACTGCAAATTATTATTGTAGTCACCTGATTCTATAACTGCAGATTTGGTTCAACTTGAATTTGATATCTTTACAGTTAACATAATAATAGTCATGTATAATATTATCATATAATATTAGTCATGTATTGTGATGAGAGCTGGCTTCAAAATGTGCTTGCAAAGAAACTCTACTGAAGTCGCTGAACATCTTTTGATGTCACTTGTCCCGTCCTGTAAGAGCACAGAACATTAAAAACAGTGTATGAGCATCGGTTCTCTGCGTTGTCTTTATTCTGCCCAAGTGAGCAAGCTACCAGTATAGTCAATACGCCATCGCAATTGTATGGTAGCTGGGGTGGCTCTGCCAGCTGGGTAATTTATAATAAATGCAGATGGATGAGCTGGAAATAATCCATAAACAATGTCCCTTGAAATATCTGAAAGTTATATTATAATTGATGGAGGTCTTTGACCAGCTGTGGGAAGATGGTAAGAACTACTAAACACTTAACTCAATCAATTGGTTGAGGACTTTGGCCAGCTGTGGGAAGATGGTAAGAACTACTAAACACTTAACTCAATCAATTGGTTGAGGACTTTGGCCAGCTGTGGGAAGATGGTAAGAACTACTAAACACTTAACTTAATCAATTGGTTGAGGACTTTGGCTAGCTGTGGGAAGATGGTAAGAACTACTAAACACTTAACTCAATCAATTGGTTGAGGACTTTGGCCAGCTGTGGGAAGATGGTAAGAACTACTAAACACTTAACTCAATCAATTGGTTGAGGACTTTGGCCAGCTGTGGGAAGATGGTAAGAACTACTAAACACTTAACTCAATCAATTGGTTGAGGACTTTGGCCAGCTGTGGGAAGATGGTAAGAACTACTAAACACTTAACTCACTCAATTGGTTGAGGACTTTGGCCAGCTGTGGGAAGATGATAAGAACTAGTAAACACTTAATCAATTCATGACACACGGTTCACTTCAGGCACTGGACTCCTTTAACATTGCAATACAATATTTGAGTTTGAGTAATAGTTCTCAATGACCGAAAAATGTAGGTACAATGTGATTAAATGTAGCCTAAAAGTATTTAGCATCGCATAAGGGTAGCTGAGGAGTTCATGTTCAAGCACTGCCTTCCTAGGGGAGGAGGCTTGATAGAATGTTGTTAAATGTTGAGAATGTAGCGTGCACGCACATGGACTTGGTGGTTACGTGAAAATTGATTGACAGGTCAGCCGCAGCTAAAGGTAAAGTCACAGAAGAAAATTGAACGGCGTTACAAATAATAATAGATCCTGAAAGTTTGCTACCTCATCATCATAATTTCAGCCGAAAGACGTCCAGTATGAACATAGGTCTCCCCTAGCACCGCCACTTTTACCGGTTCTGCGCTTCCCGCACCAGCGGATTCCTGCGGCTTTCGCAAGGTCCACCCTATACATGCACTGCATTCAAATACTTTCGTCTTGAGACAATGCGGTATGTGGGACGAGAAGATGTATTGCGTAGCTTCCCGAACACTGCACAGCCGAGTCGGATTCGACTTTCTCGAAGTTGAACCTACCTAACTGGACTCTTTGTCCTCGATAAAAATACTCGTCTACAACTTCGAGTGTAGCGTCTCCGATCTTCATGAGTGTGAGGGTTACATGGGCATTTGACATGACCTTTGTCTTGTCTATGTTCATGATAAGAGCCCTTAAAAGCCACTCTTTCGGAAGCTTTACCTGACAATCTACGTGTGATTGCGCACTGTGTCCCTGGCCACATATAGCACGCATTAGATTTGGGTGTGAGTGCGTGTATCGTGTGCGCATCGGCCCCGCTACGCTATCTGATAACAGCCACACCTGAACCTATTTTTCCTTATCACTACAGGTTCCAGATAAACTTTCTCTAAATTAGTTTTTTGCTGGAGTGAGCCGGCAACTTTAATAATTTACTGTAGATGAATCGATTTAGTATTTTCTAATACCTAGTTTTTAAAATAATCATCATCTTCCTGCCCTCATCCCATATTACTTGGGGTCGGCGCAACACGTTTTCTTCTTCCATTCTCCCCTGTCAACCGTCACGCTATCATTCACTCCCTTCTCTTTCATATCATTCCTCACACAATCCATCCATCTTTTCTTTGGCCTTCCTCTGCCTCTCCATCCATCAACATCTATATTCATCACTCTTTTAGTCACATGCGTTTCGTCTCTCCTCATTACATGCCCATACCAAGACAAACGATTTCCTTTCAACTTTTCTGTCACTGGCGCCACTTTCAAACTTCCTCTTATATACTCATTTCTCACTTTATCCATTCTTGTCACTCCATACATCCATCTCAACATTCTCATCTCCGCTGCATGCAATTTTTTTTCATCCGTCTTCTTCACTGTCCAGCATTCCGATCCATAAAGTACGACAGGCCTTATCACGGACTTGTAAATTTTCCCTAGTTTTTAAAATAATATCTTAATTTAATTAAGATTGGAGTAATCTTTACTATGTAATCAAATATGTGACTATCCAGCAAGTACAAAGTGTTGTATAAAGCTGGATAAGAGTTCATGAGGGTACCCGAGGATCGAGGCCATCAAGCGTGCAATTGGAGAAGGCCACGTCGAGCAGGCTTAGGCTGACAGTTTAATGCATGAAACGAAACTATTCGGTATTCAGAAAAACGAAACTAGTGAACATTATGGTGGGTTTCCATAAGTCGCACTCCATCAGCCAGCCAGCTGATTCCATGAACCAATTAGGTACATTCAAGCAATAAGTATTGTTACCTTAATATCCTTTATCAATGCTAAAAATAGGCAGGCGAAGTGTGACTCGTATTTCGTGTCGAGTATTTTGCTGCGGCTGTCAAGGTCCCCTCGGATATGTTACTGTAGCACAAGTGTCCGCTGAGGTTTTCCCGTTCATTTTAGAACTGTTGCTTAGAGCAAAATACCCAAAGATGACTACTTACATGTTTTGTCAGACATGAGAGAAGTGCATAGAATAGACCCACAAGCTTATCTGCACAAAACTTCTGTAAGTAACTCTAACATCGTAGACACTCCATCATCAGATCCTGATTACCATCTGTAAAACCAGTCGATTGAGACCATTCCAATGAGCCCAAACACGATGCCTGTGCTGTAAGTTGGTGAGGGAGTTGGGAGTTGGGTAGGGAGCGGGAGAAGTCATTTGATGATTTCCCATCCACAAAAAAAAAAAAAGGTACCTATTCTCTTTATTTTAAAAATGTCTTGACATAATCTCGGGACCCTTATTGTGGAGAAATGCTCATGCATACTGCACTACCACGAAGAGATAATGCAGTTATGTGGGTCTCTAACCCACTAAAACTCCACGGTGTCCTCCTCTGCCGCTTACGGCGGCGGGAACACGGGCACGCGTTAGCACTCATCCGTGAACCCACCGCGGCTGTCCGTCACGGGTGACGGACAGCCGCGGTGATGGGGGGTACTCCCCAGGGAGTAACCCCCATAAAAAAAAAAAAATATATATTTATTATTATTTTTAACCGACTTCAAAAATAGGATATTTTTTTTGTGTGTTCGCGGATAACTTCGTCGTTTATGAACCGATTTTGATGATTATTTTTTTGTTGGAATGGAGATATTCCAAGGGTGGTACCATGATAAGGAAACCAGGATCTGATAAGTATAAGTATAAAAGTATTTATTTCTCAATCTATGGTACCTACATTTAGATCTTACAATATACATTGTTTCACATATACTACCATTGCTGGTGTAGAAATGTTAAATATTAAGGTAGGCATGCAAATCAGAACAAATCAAAATATTAATAGTTAAATCTAAAATGTAAATTATAATGTCGAAAATATTAATCATAATGTCAAAGAGTAAATCATAATGTCAAAATACAAAGTCAAAGTACAAATTACAATGTCCAAGAATTATTATTATTTATTATTTCCTTTATTTCATTTCTAAACATATAATTTACATTTTTAAATATTTTTATAAAAAATAAATATAAAAAACATTTAAAAATATAAAAAATAGTAGCCCACCGGTATCGGGAACAGGGTCCAAGTTACCGGCAGTCAGGGCTCCAGAGAGAGGAACCGCCTAACAATACGCACCGTGTCCAGAAGTACCGGTTTCTGAATCAGGCCCTTAACCCAGCCGCCCAACGAGAGCCTCCTTAGGTATTGGTCGAGGCTCTTGGCAATTAAGCCATTGGCTGATACGACTATCGGCACAATGATTGCTGAGTCCACATTCCACATGTCGACAACCTCGCGAGCCAAGTCAAGATACTTGATATGTTTATCTTTCTCGGCTTTCACGAGGTTCCCGTCATGCGGGACTGTTATGTCAATAATCATTGCGCGCCGCTCTATTCGATCCACCACCACTATATCAGGCTTATTGGCAACAATAGTCCTGTCAGTGATGATGGATCGATCCCAGTACAATATGATATTTCCATTTTCGAGAACTGGGTCGGGCACATACCTGTAGTACGGCACTTCCGATTCCACAAGGCTGTATTTCAGCGCAAGTTGCTGATGAATTATCCTGGCTACAAGGTTGTGTCCTTGTGTCTATGCAAGTACTCTTCGTTAGCTAGACGAGAACACCCGGAGATAATGTGTCGGATTGATTCTCCCGGACGGTGGCAGGCCCGACAGATGTCAACCGTGCCGTCTTTCACAATATATTAGGGGTTAAAGTATGAAATTGCCGATTTTAACTGAAAAATTGAAATTCGTTTTTTTTTTTATTTAACATATTTATTTAATCAAAATAATTACCATTATTCTATACATTGCTGCCATCTAATAGGAAGGTCATATAAGCCTTTGCGATAGAACTCTCGTGATCTAGATTCGACAAACTGTGTGAAAGCATTTTGTTCTGCCTCCTGAGAAGAAAACTTTTTATCACGTAGAAAATTGTCCAAATCACGAAAAAATGGTAGTTCGTTGGAGCAAGTTCTAGCGAATACGGAGGGTGACGAATGGTTTCTAATTGCAGTTCCTGTAGAGTTAAAACGGTTTCTCGTGCTGTATGAGGTCTCGCGTTATCATGGAGCAATAATGGTGAAGATCGATTCATGAGTCGGGGCTGTTTCACTGCTAGTTTTGCTATCATTGTTCGGAGTTCGGCACAGTAGACATCTGCCGTTATTGCTTGACCAGATCGGAGAAAGCTATATAATAATAATAATAATAATATATTTATTTGACACAAAACATTATGTAACACTTGCTGAGATATACAGGACACATTCAAATTTTGTTAATTTTATATTGAAGGCATCTGTGTCTGAACTAGATAAAAATATCTGTATCTCAGACTCAGCGCTCTTCCTTATGATGACCATTGCATTACTAACATAATTAGACATATTACTAATGGGAGATATATCAATACACAGAAAAAAAGAGACTAAAAGTTTAAAACAAAATAAACAAAAACGGTGTGTGGAGTGTAAACCTCTCGGTGTGTAGTGTGTGAAAGTGAGGGAAAGAGTGTGAGAGGATGAGTATAAAAGAGTTATTCTATTTAACTACCTTTAATAAGTTTTCTGTCTCTTCATATGTATGTTTACTAACAAAATTAAAGATTTTACTTTTACATATTTTTTTATTTAGCGGGTATATTTCCAAAGCGTCATTTATTTTATTATATAAGTGCGGTCCCAAGAAGCAAAAATATTTGTTTACATAAGCATGCCTGAAAAAAGGTCGGTCGTTATTACTAATAATATTATTTCGTCTTCTAGCTAGATCACTCTTTGAGAATTGTAGTAAAGAGTGTTGCTTCATAACCACAAGAAATATAAACAACTGGCGAACGGTCAGAACCTCACACGACTGATAAACAAGATGGGTTGGGTACAAATAAGGGCGAAAAGTACTAACTTTTAGTACAGCCCTCTGGGCTATTTCTAAGGGCTTTAATATAGTTTTATGTGCACCTCCCCAAACGGTGATACAATATTGAAGAATGGACTGTACGAGTGCTAAGTATATTTGCTTCACTAATTTTGGGGGCGCAACATGTCTAAGGTTCTTGAAAACATAGATCAGTTTTCTTGTCCTAGAAGTAAGAAGGTGAATATGATCTCTGAAGGAGAGGTTACAGTCAAGAATAATTCCAAGATATTTAATTGACGCTGTCTTTATTAGTGTTGGACAAGAGCATACCAAGCTATTACAACAACTATGTGCTGTAATCGAGGGGATATAAGGGAGCTGCATATTTTGAGTGCGCATCGAGAATAACATGTACTGGGTTTTATCCGGATTAAGAGTCAGGGAGTTATTCTGCAGCCAGTGAGTCACAACATTGAATCCATCCTGCGCCTCCCTATATACTTTGTCCCAGGTATCAGCAGAGAACAACAGAACTGTGTCGTCTGCATATGATATAATTTTACCTCCTGAAAGGTCTAGCTTACAGAGATCATTCAAGTATACAAGGAAGAGTGTCGGTCCCAGAATGCTCCCCTGCGGAACACCGTGAGTGATTGGAATATCGCTGCTGATACTATCATTAATCCTAACGCACTGAAAACGATTAGAGAGGTAGTCCTTTAAAAGTTGCAGTTGATTTCCTCTTATTCCGAGGCGTTCTAATTTTTGAATCAGCAAAAGCGTAGAGACCGTGTCAAATGCCTTGGCTAGGTCAAGGAAAATGCCTATTGTCTTTTTACCTAAATCGATATTCTTTACCACATAGTCCTGGAGCTCGTAGACTGCATCACTAGTAGACTTGCCTGCTCTAAAACCAAACTGGTTGTTGGATAAAAGGTTATTTGATTCCAGGTAATCAATCAATCTACTATTTATTATTCGTTCTAGAAGCTTGGAGATCGAAGGCAATATGGAGATGGGTCTATAGTTAGTGACACGGTCTCTATCACCCGACTTATAAATTGGGTATACTACTGATTTCTTTAACATCGTAGGAAACTGACCCTTAGTTAAGCAGAGGTTAAAAATATACGTTAATGGATGGACTAAAATGTGTCTATATTCTTTGAGGAAATTATTTGATACAGAATCCCAACCAACGGAACACACCTCTTTCAGGTTCAATATTAAATGTTCCACTTCAGACTCATCGGTTTCCAGCAATACAAAGGATTTAGAAACCAGTTGTGAGGGCGCTCTATTAAATTTACTATGGGAAGGGTTTAAACAGGAATAAGTATTATCAGCCAGCTTTTTGCCGATTGATGCGAAAAAATCGTTCACTATCTCAACAGATTCTTTTCTTTTTGCTGGATTTAATAATTCCGTAGCACTATGTTTCAATGTAGTTGTATTTGTTATAATTTTGATCGCTTCCCATATTTTTTTGTTGTTATTTCCCGCACTTGTTAATAAGTCTGTATCATACATTCGTTTGACCTTTTTTAATAGGTTATTGCAATGGTTTCTATACCTGGAGTAAGTAATTTTAAGAATCTCACTATCAGGTGATTGACGCATTTTTTTGTGAAGCCTGTCCCTATGTCGAATACATTTCAACAGCCCAGGTGTAATCCATGGCTTCATAATTTTATGACGTCTTGGATATTTTAGTACAACTGTATTTAGCAATATAGCCCTTTGAATTGACATGGAGAAATATTCCATAGCAAAATTTGCATCAGTTGACTCATAGATAGGTGCAAAATCGATTTTTGTGAGATCTGACGTTAACCCTTCAGTCTCGATCCGATTCTTAGACACATAAGTAAAGGTTCTCTTTTGTTTAAGATGCAAGCAGAGTAGGACTGCTTGGTGGTCCGTAATTGTAGAGTTTAACACCAGTGTAAGTGCTGATTTTTGTGTTTTTAGCATGACATGGTCAAGGCATGATATATTTTGTCTAGTCGGGAGAGAGTGTGCTGGTAAAAGCCCATGAAATGCGCACAGATTCACATAGTCCAGCGACCTTGACTCATGAGACTCAGGGCAGATATTTATATTGATGTCACCAATAATCGAGATATTTCTGAAACTGCCTAACTTATTTAAAATGTTATCTAAAGATTGGAGAAAGTTGTCAATATTTCTATTTGAAAGCGATCGATAAATGGCTAAAATAACACTTTCAGTACCAATCTTTATTACAAGACAGTTAAAGTCTTCACAGTTAGGCTCTTCGCAGGTAATATCAAGATTCGTTTTACAAAATACTGCAACTCCGTCGTTTTGATTAACGCTGTATTCAGTAATGTGATGGCTGTAACCATCCAATCTCGGCACCACAGGGGCGCACGATAACCAACACTCAGTTAGGATAATAATATCGCAATCAATCTTTAATCTACTCAGCATTGTAACAAAATCATCAATATTTCGTGATATACTTCGAATATTTTGGGTTAATACTGTCAAGCAATTAGCAGGGCTTGATACTAACTTGCTGCAGTCCTCGACATCACAATACTGAGATTCCGAGATAGATATACTATCAATTTCGGAGGCAAAATCAAGCATTTTTAATATCGAAAAATAACGAAGTACTTTGTAGGAATGGACTAGAGGAGCTACTCTTCGACAATATAACTACAAAGCGACTATCTTGAATTAATATTAAAAAGTCACGGTGGTCATTTATGAACACATAAATGAATTCTATAACTTTACGTTTACTGTTAATGAATAAAAATATGTATATGATAATTTGGCATGAGATAAAACTTTGTGATTTGTCAATAAATAAAATGAACGTGTGGATTTGTGTATGTGTGGAGTACATATAAAAAGAACAAAAAATATTATCAGAGTGGTAATATAAAACTATTAGACTAATTACATGCAAATTATGAATTATTACAGAACTATGTACGCATAAAAATACTACAAGTAAGCGAAGGTTGACAAGGAAGGATAGTCATTCGGTTGTTTTTCCCTTTAACTTATAAAGATCTGCCTCCTCATCAACGCGAATATGCTGCATCCCCTCTTTCTTCCTAAGGTAAATTTTACCATATGATGTCCAACAGAAATCATAATTGTGGGTACTAGCGAAATCACGGGCCAAAAAGAAAAGTCGTCTTCCCTTTGGAGTAAGATAATCCGAGATAAATATTGGTTTCTGAGGACCTTCTAGATTAAAAATAGAGGTATTCAGTTTATCTTTCTTTTCTTGCAGGGTAAGTTTTTTAAGGTTATTTATAACACTTTCCTTTGTTAAGACTGATGTAAACTCCACCACTATTGGTTTAACAACATCCAGTTTCACGACGGGCCGATTGATGTCTCTTATATTGGAATCATGCAAAGGAATGTTCAATATTTCACCAATTTTGATGACTGCATTACAAAGATTATTTTTTGTTTCATTTTGTAGCTTAGGCACATTTCTTATTTCTAACTTGGTCATACAAGATTGTTTTTCAAAATTTTCTATTTTATCCTCCAGACTCTATATGTAAACGCACTGTTCTTTGCGTTCCAGCTTCAAACTTTCTAATTCTTTTTGAATATCATCATATTTATCAGACAGTGCAGTTAAAGATGTGTTTATGATATCATTTTGTTTCTTTATTTCGGATAACGAAGACTCCAAGTTTTGCAATTTATAATTTTGCTGTGTAACAAAGTTTTTGAACATTTCCCGTACTTCATTCATAAATTGTGACATTTCGATTTCGCGCTTTTTTTTTAGGCGACTTACGTTAATATTGGAATGAGCAACAGCGTTTAAGTTGTCTGATACGCTTCCATCCACACTCTCCGTGTCATTCTCCGATAGAGTTGAATGCTTCGGGGGAGTACGGTGTAACGACATTGTTAACAAGTACGGAGATACGGTGCAAGTACCAGGAGCGCAGCAAAGAGCGGCGATAGTCACAGCGTGAAGAGTGGAGTACGTTGTGCAAAGAGTACGACAGATCACGTACCTCCCACCTGGCGACGCACGGTGCGGTGACGTTGCTCGTGCGCAGCTAATTGGCCGGGACGCGTGCCACCCCTGTCGGTTGGTCTCGAAGCAGCAGTGGGCGTCGCTTTGCAGACGGTGGTAGCGTTGGCGGTACGATGACTCACTCACTGTGATGTTCGTTCGCAACAATGAAGCTCCTCAAAATGTATGCACTCCTATTTTTTTGAGCTGATTTAATTGTATTAATTTGTTAATATATTATTATTTTAAATTGATAATAGGTCTACTGTGTAAGCGTCTGATCTCCTCAGAGGTCCGGGGGGAGGAGGGCTATAGTGAATAACAACATGCTGAGACCATCAAACAATTACCATTACCTTTTTATTGGTAAGCTTTGCTTTAGGACACTGTTGCGGCGTTTGACCTGGGGTCAGCCATTGCATTTTTCGCTTACGGTTATCGTAAAGAATCCACTTTTCATCACATGTCACAATTCGATCCAATATTCCTTCATTTCTGTATCGACTCAACAAGGCAACACAAGTTTCAACACGCGTTTCTTTCTGCAGATCAGTGAAATCATGAGGCACCCATTACTCATATTTTTTATTTTATTGATTTGACGCAAATGAGTAAATATTGTTGGTAAGGTAAACCATGCCGCTAATTCCTGGGTAGTTTGGCTCGGATCTGCTTCCACCATCTCTTTTCAATTCATTGTTATTCACCTGTGTGGGCGGTCTTCCACGTGGTTCGTTCTTCAAATCAAAGTTTCCATCACGAAAGCGTTTAAACCAAAATCGCACGGTGCGTTTATTAGCAATCCCCTCTCCAAACGCAACATTGATATTGCGAGCTGTTTCTGCCGCGTTAGTTCTGCGTCGGAACTGGTATTCAAAAATATCATCTTTCTTGTCTTTGCTGAATAAAAAAAACAACTGAAAGTCGATAGTCAAATGTTGCACATTTTTTAAAAGAAGAACTTCATAGGTATCATGTAAAAAAGTTTCACTCAAAAATCTCAAACCATGAAGGTTCTATGTCAATTCGAAGTTCCTAAAATACAATAAACGGCAATTTCATACTTTAACCCATATTATTTCCGGTAGTTATTCGTCATCATAACTTCGTCCATAATTGCACAGACAAAACCTTCGGTTTCCCCAAAGAGGTCACCGGAACGCAGCCAGGCTACGGACGCTAACAAATCTACATCGGGTGCATGTAGGGCCCGGAAAAAGCGTCCGTGAAGCTCCTTACTTTGCCATACCTCCCTGCGATCGTTAGTGTCAAGCACTACAGGTTTGCGCCAGTTCTCTTTAGCTAAGGAGAGCGGGATGAGGCTCTTGTCCACCGCAACCACATCTCGATGCATCTCCACGTCGGCTTCTAGGAAATATTCCCTGAGACTGTATATCTCGCGGTTGTGGAGAGTCTTAGCGTTTAAGAAGCCTCGGCCTCCACACTTTCGCGGGATATACAGTCTCATTACCGGTGACCGTGGGTGATGCATTCGATATGCAGTCAATAGCGTACGGACCCTCCGATCCAGGGCGTCGAGTTCCGTCTGAGTCCATTTGAGTACGCCGAAAGAGTACATCAAAACCGGCATGACCCAACCGTTGAGTTATTTATTATAATTATTAATATTTGAGAATTATTGTCATTATTACGATCTTAATTACAATATCAAAAAGTATGATTTAAAAATTCATTGACGGAATAAAAATACATGTCTAAGAGCCAAGCAAACATTAAAATGTTTGCTTGGCTCTTAGACATGTATTTTACCAAACCCCCCCCCCCCCCCCCCCCCCGAAAAAAACAAACATAAACAAAACAAAACAAATGTAAACATTTAAATTTATTAATTGGTAACATTCTCAGGGTAGGTGGTAACTTATTATAAATTTTAATTGTCATACAACTGGCATTTCTACTGTATAATTGCAATCTCTGAGCAGGTAGGTACTAGTAATTTCCCGGCATTTTTTTGTTCAGTCTCTCGGAGACTTGTTCATTTAATAGAAATAAATGAGGGTATTTTTTTACAAATAAACAAGCTTCAAAAATATACAGACATGGGAGTGGGAGAATTTTTAATTCCTTAAATAATGGTCTGCAATGGTCAAGATATTCCGCTCCACTCATGGCTCTGATACACTTTTTTTGTACTTTGATAGCTCTTTCCACGTCCACTGAATTACCCCATATCACTAGACCGTAACGCAATACCGATGAAACATACCATAAGCATTTAGGACTGTTTTTTTACTGGACACTAGTCTTAACTTGCGAAGAGCATATACAAACTTATCAAGCTTACTGCATACTCTTTCTACATGTTCCTTCCAGTTTAATTTGTTGTCAATTACTATCCCTAAAAATAAAGCTGATGGTTCTGGTTGCAGAATTGCATTATTGTGTCTAATTGCTGTTGGCAACTGACAAGTTACATGTTTGAAATTGTACTATTTTGGTTTTTTCACATGAAGATTATTGTCAGCTAGCCATTTTATTACATTAATTATTTCATTGTTATTATCAATTTCAATGTCAGTTTTATTGGAACATTTTATCGTCAAAGTAGTATCGTCAGCAAATTGGATAGATTCATATTTTAAACATTTTTTGAGGTCATTAATGTATAATATAAATAGTGGCGGACCCAGTACACTTCCCTGCGGGACGCCAGAACCATTAATTTTTAGTTCTGAGCAAAAAGTCGTCCTAGTATCATTTTCTATCCTAGAGATAACAGTTCTCTGTTGGCGATTAGATAAGTAACTTTTAAGCCAATCATGCGCTTTACCTCTTATGCCATATTTCTCTAGCTTGTAGAGTAGTCGTTCATGTGACACAAAATCAAAGGCTTTGCTCATATCTAAGAATACTGATAAAGTAGACATTTTTTTATTAAGAGCTTCGGTAATTAGTTTTACTAATGAAAAACAGGCTAGAGTCGTTGAACTGTTTTTCCTAAAACCAAACTGACTCTCCACAATTAAATTGTATTTAGTTACAAAGCTATTTATTTTGTCATGCATTGCTTTTTCAAAAATTTTAGCAAAAATTGGGATCAGTGTAATGGGTCTATAATTGCCCATGTCAGTACAGTTACTCTTTTTGAACAGTGGTTTAATTATAGAGTCTTTTAGTCTAGATGGGAAAACACCTTCTTCAAAAGAGAGGTTTATTAGGTAGCTACGTGGGGATGGTATTATTTTCGCGCTTAATGATGATGACTTAACTGATGATGGCATTCCAGAGAAATCGAGGGGAACCTGCAATTTTTATAGGCACACCTATAGTGATTTGGGTATTTTTTATAGTAACTCGTGCATTTGCTCCCGGAAAGCACCATTTGGTGAAATGGAACTGATGAGGATGACCACAGATAGCCATCGGAACTGCTCAATAATACGAATTTCACGGGTTGCGATTCGATTATTGCTAAGCAATTTATGCTTATATAATACAATGTTGAAGTGGAGCTGATGGTGACTTCACCATCAGTTCCAGTTCTCCTGGTTCCTTACTGGGAGAACTCCTCAACAATTAACGTCCTTGTATCGGGAAAAGCAATATTTTGTAAAAGGTGATGAGCGGTTGACATTAGGCTATTGTAATTTAGATAAATTACAGACTGCCCCACTAAAAAGTGAAAAATTAAAAACTTTAAAAAAAAAAAAACAACCGACTTCCAAAAAAATACTACAAAGTGAAAAATAACTTTAATTTCGGAACTCGGTGGCAAAAAGCTAAAATACAGATCCAAAGACACCGACTTCCGAAATTAAAGTTATTTGTTTTTGTTGTTTTCACATAAATAAACCACCACCACATAATGCAAGAAAATAATTTTTAAGAGTAACATTTAATTAAACCAATTACTTTTAATATAAACATAACCTAAAAATAACAAAATTATATCCTAACATAACTAAAACTATTAAAAAACTAAAATATGGCATCGAAAAATTCGTTCGCATCGTTGTCGACTGGTAAAGTACCCAAGAGACTGGCGGCATTGCCACGTTGTATGGCAATAATTTATTATAATTTATATAGAACAATATAATTTATAGAAAATAATTTATTACCATTTGGTGCAGAGTAATTAGCAGGAAATTATTATTTTTTTCAATTTTCAAATCTTATCACCACCTCCGAACGAACGTGATAAAAATTTTCTTAGCACATTCACTGCGTTACGGCAAGTATTTGGCCGTATTTGACTCTCAGCCAGTGCGGTAGCTCGTTGTCCTTGTTTTGCGTACTGTGCGGGGGCGATTTATCTAAGTTCCCTTGCGCGTAGGAATGAGATAGTGATATTTTCAATATTGTTGCTTTTAATATAATAATATTATACACTAACAATATACGGCAAAATAGTTGCCGTAACGCACAGTAAGATAATTATTTTCATTCAGTGCGGTACGGCGAATATCTTGCCGTACCCCCCCAACCCCGCACCACACTGCATGCGTCCGCGCGGCGGTTCAGTGTGCGCTAGTGCTGGCCGTAAGCAAGACGTAACAATATTTTTTGTGAAAAATATTACGCGGTTCTGCTACAATGAGACGTTCACGTAAAAAACTGGATATGAGTAGAGGGGTTAAATATGAAGGTGCACAAGCAAGAAACAAAGTTCTGCAGTGTAGTAGTAGCTCGGGTGAGACACATAATTTTCAAAAATCGAGTCTGAATAATGAAGAATGTCAAAAGGCTATGTGTTTAAATTGCTACAATGAAAATCACGATAAATAAATTAAAAATCTGTTAATTTTTACTAGTTTTGCTATTTATGTAAGTTTTATGTCTGATATAATTCTTGATGCCAAAGATGTCAAGTGTGAAAATAATTCAGTGGAATAACTACCTATTTACTAAGTTTCATACACGTCCTTTAATAGTTTTTAGTTTTTTAAATTTATTTGTCCGTTGGCGTAGTGGTTGTGGGTTCAATTCCCACACAAATCAAACATTCTTTGTCTGGTTGTCTTGGTCTGGGTCATTTCCTAGCGGAAGTCCTTGTCCCAGTGCTATGGCAAAGAAGGAATGGGCTCGATTTTTTAGTCAGTAAGCGTCTGACACCGTCTCCCCGCTCCGCCCATGGACGGGGATTCGTCATTGGATGATTTTTTACGAGCATAAAAAAGTTGTGATCTCATGTTGATTAGTAATTATAATAATTAGGTTACATAATTACGTTGATTTATATAATAATATAACACTGTTAAATATGAATATTTTTTCTACAATAAAAAATATTTTTAAACTATCGACTATCATTTCAGAAGTAAACCCCATCTCTAGCATTTTTTCACTTCTACGCTGTACGGCATATATATTGCCGCGAATGAAAGATTTTGAAAAATCTCTGTATCTTTCAAAGTATAATAGAGAACCCAGGGCGACTGCAGCTAGGTATATACAAGGATATAGTCTATCGAATTGTTGATAAAAACAATTGATATAGGCGGTTTCCACGTCTGTATAGGCTTTGAAAGTCAGGTTCTGGTACGGCAAAATAGAAGCCGTAACGCATATCAGGAAACATAGATACGGGCAGCATTTGTCTCGTATCGCACTAGTAGAAAGTTTAGATTTAACGCTGCCGCAGTGAAAGTGTTAGTCACCGTCAAAATGTGACATTTGTGATATAATTGGTGCGCCCATATTAGCAAATAAGACATAATGAGTTCCAACTAAACGTCAAGAAGTTATGTCACAAGTCAAGAAATTATCTCACGCCGCCATGCTAGCATTTAAGACAAAACACACACATAATTACAAAAATAAAAAAAAGTTCAACAATATTGCTGCTTGAAATTGAAATACCAATTGCTGTACCTAACTACTATAAAACGCATATTAGACTAATAGACCAGGGCCAATCCAGTTTGAGGAAAAAAAAATCTTAGCAGTAGTATACGAGTGGCCGGAAAATTTAGTTGATGAATAAAAAAAAAATAACGAAGGAAAAATAGTCCAGACTCAGAAAAAGTTCTGGAAGGGGGGGTAATATATACGTTTTAGGGGTTTGTACTCGTTTTTTGCGATTTGCGGCTAAACTATGCATCCTATCAAAAAAAGTTAAATGTAAAAGTGGTAGATAATAAAAAAATGTAAAACTTTCTTTTCCTAGTATACCTAAATACGAGTATAAAAACTGTGTAGACTATGAGCAGTTTTCCTTATACCGAAAGAGATTTAAGTTGCTCTCTGCTGAATGTTTCAATCGGTATATTCATTCAATAGAAACTGGCCTACGTAAAGATTTAAAACGTTTTTGGTCGTTTATAAAAAGTCGAAAAGGTAATGCAGGCATTCCCAACACTATGTTATATAATAATGAGGTATGTAATGGGCCTGTGAATGTATGTCAATTATTCTCAAAGTGTTTTAGTTCCGTGTATGAGCCGTCAGATAACAATGTTAGCAATGTCGATTCTGTGTCTTCGTTAAGCAATGAAGTAAGTATATCCAATTTGTCTTTATCTAAGGACACCATAGCTAAATCACTTAAATGCCTTGTCATAACCAAAGGCTCTGGACCTGATTGTGTTCCTCCATTCTTTTTAAAACACATAGCTGAGTCAATGAGTGTGCCTTTATTTTATCTATTTAACCGTAGTCTGAGGGAGGGTATTGTTCCTCAATCGTGGAAAACTGCCAATATTACGCCTATGTACAAAGGTGGCGCAAAAAATGATGTTCCCAACTATCGTCCAATATCATTGTTGTCTACCATGTTAAAAGTCTTGGAGCGATTAGTCCATATTGCAATCTACCCCATCTTACATAATAATATTATCCCTGAACAGCATGGTTTTGTTCAAAATCGCTCCACAGTTAATAACCTGGTTTTGTATTCTAACTTTTTGTTTGAAAATATAGATAATCAACTGCAAGTTGACGCAATCTATACGGATTTCTGCAAGGCTTTTGACAAGGTGGACCATGCCATGCTTTTACAAAAGGTCGAATTTAATGGTATCCATGAGAGTTTGCTTCGTTGGTTTACGTCTTATGTAAAATATATAACTCAGAAGGTTGTGGTCAATGGATTTTCTTCAGATGTGATCAGCGTGACATCTGGTGTTCCACAGGGGTCGATACTGGGCCCACTACTTTTTATCCTATTCATAAATGACATAAACACATGTTTTCAAAATTGTAGTTTGTTCCTATATGATGACGATCTTAAAGTATTTCGTAAAATAAGAACCGTTGAAGACTGTTTTAATTTGCAACAGGACCTTGATCGATTTTCTGCCTATTGTCTGACCAATAAACTACATCTAAGTTTATCCAAATGCAAGTATATTTCTTTTACCAAAAAAATTAATACCGTTCAATTCGCATACTCTCTGTACTGTACAAAACACTTATGAGATCTCAACTGGAATATGCCACTTGTGTTTGAAATCCCTTCTATAATAAATATAGTGACCAATTGGAATCAGTGCAACGTAAATATCTTAGGTTTCTTAACTATAAATTATTTAAGAAGTGGTCATCATACCACACTCTGCTAGATAAATTTTCCTTGTCAACTCTTAAAGTACGGAGACTGTATCATGATCAATCGTTCCTGTACAAGATTTGTCACAATAAATTTGATTGTAATAGCCTAATAAACCAAATATACCTTCGCATACATATAGTTGTTCCCAACGTATTCGTGATACTTATACTCACAGTCTATTCCCGCCGAAGCGCTGCAGAACCAATGCAGGCGAACGAGCTCCTTTACGACGCCTAATGAAAAGTTACAACGATAATTTTGCTGATATTGACATATTTGCATTATCACTCGCACAGTTTAAAAATTGTATTTATAAAAAATCCTTTTAAATACCATAAAATAGTTTTTAGTAGTTGGATCACACATCATAGTGTAGTTTGTCATATGTTAATTTCACAAGACACAATTGTTAATTTATGTTAGACGATTATTTGCTATGTTTGCTTGGACCTTGCTCAAACTATTTTCACTGTTGAATTAATTTGTGGATAACGATGCTGGTTGCGTGATTACTTAAGTGTTCTATAAAATATCTGTACTAAATATTAAGCATTATTACGCAATTGTTTATTTTCCTGAAGAAATAAAAATAAAATAGCACAGTCACCGCTCTTTTAAAGGTTACTGATGACATCCGCAGGGCTATGGACCATAAATCTCTTACCTTACTTGTACTTCTGGACTTTAGCATTCCCTTTAAATCTGTTGATTTCGACATCCTTGTAGGGATCCTCAAATCTCTCAATTTCTCTTCTAGTACTATTAGTTGGTTCGACTCCATCTCAAAGGCCGGTCACAGCGGGTTCGTCTCGACGAGTATTCTTCTGACTGGTGCTCTCTTACTGCGGGGGTACCTCAGGGAGGCGTTCTCTCTCCTCTTCTCTTTTCCATTTTCATTAACTGTGTCACCAATGTCATCTCTTCTTTCTTCCATCTCTATGCCGACGATCTGCAGCTTTACAACCATTTCCTGAGGGAAGATGCGGAAGCTGCCGTGTGTGCCATGAACAGAGACCTGGGTTTGATTAGCGAGTGGTCGCGGTCCTTTAGACTGCAAATCAACCCTAGGAAATCCCAGGCTATAATTATTGGCGGCAGATATATGCGGAATAGGCTCGATGTTGCGTCGCTGTCTCCACTCTGTCTGAATGGAGTTCAGATTGTATACGCAAATACTGTTAAAAACCTGGGGGTGACCATGGAGTCCTACTTATCGTGGACTGCCCATGTTGCTCAAGTCAGTCGCAAACTACACGTTCCATTCCTTGAAATGCTTCCAGAGCTTCTTGCCCTTCAAAACCAAAATCTCCCTTGCTCAAACTCTCATTCAGCCCATTATTGACTACACTGATGCCTGTTATTTGGATGCCACTGAGGAGCTTTTGAATAAACTTAAGCGTTTGCAAAATATCTGTATTCGTTTTGTTTTTAACCTTAAAAAGTATGATCACGTTTCTAACGTTCGCAAGATACTCAAGTGGCTCCCTATTCGACTTCGCAGGAACTCTCGGATATTATGTCTTTTATTTAATATCCTTCACAACCCTAAAACGCCTTCCTATCTGCGGGAACGCTTTTCCTACGCCCGTCCTTTTGATGTACCTTGCAGGTCTGAGGCCGCATATTAGAAACCTCCTTAAATCTCCTTCCCACTCCACTGACCTCTACTCCTACTCCTTCACTGTCCACGCGGTTCAGTTGTGGAATTCATTTCCGCCTGACATTAGGGACTGCCAAATTATTATTTAAAAGAAGAGTGAAAGAACACTATCTTTCCACATCGTCATAGTTGTTGTTATTTTAGTGTTATTTATTTTAGTACTATGTGTGTATTTAAGTATTTATTATATGTTCTATTTAACTCTTCAGGTGATACAATATACTAATTTATAAACCCAAAACCCCCAGTGGGAGGGGGGGTTAGGTTAGGATGCTTTTTTTTCCATCGGATGATGTTTTTGACGTTTATATATATAATATATAAGCTTATATACCTATTATGTAAAGGGTTTTTCCTTATGCACACATGGGGTGCAGAAAGCCTTCAAGGAGATGATTTGATGGTTTTGGATTTTATGTTTCTTATTTTCTCTTCTACTCTTACACACGTAGTCTACATCTCTTTTTATACTCTGTCCTATCGCAGGTACCTACCTATTGTAAGACTTACTTATTTATTAGCTTTAGGTTATGTAAGGTAGTGTATGAAATGAAAGAGGGAATCAAAATCAAAAGTAATTTATTCAAACTAGGCTGAGAATTAGCACTTTTCGTACGTCAAAATTACTTAAGACAGTTCCCCAAAACGCCCACCCTTCGCCACTTCCTAGTGCTTAAGCTGGGAAAAGAAGTGGCGGAACAAACTCCCCAGCAGCACAGCTGTCAGTTTAGTTAGAATAACTTCATTCCATACAATTATCTCAAAAGCATTTATTGGAAACCAAAACATTTTATTCAACAGGATATTATTAACACCAGCAATGACATTATACATCTCAGGCTTAGAGTACCAACGTTAGACGGCTGGTTATATTAAGTAGGTAGTAATATCAACAACCAATATTACTCAGATATTCAAATATTAAACATGAAGTTAACTGACCTGATCTTACTCCAACGGCTAGTAATATATACCCAGAGTAACACATTTATATACCTTATGGTCTTTATACTTCGGCGTCGCAGCTAGGACTGAGCTGCGCACGGCCGTTTATATTTTTGCAATAATACAGTCACGTGTCACGCCTTACCGTCTCATCATCTGCAAAAACAATAAGTTTTACATCAGGCTGAACGTAATGCATAAAGTTAAGCAAGTCGTTTGTAAATAAAATAAATAGTATTGGTCCTAAAATGGAGCCTTGGGGCACACCACACCACCAGGTGTATGACTTCATGATTACTTTCATAAATACTTTTTATTTCAACAAACATTCGCCTATTTTGTAAGTAGGATCTTCAAAGTTGTAAGGACTTGCCTCTGATTCTATAATATTCAAGTTTAGTTAGTAGTAATTCATAATCAATCGTATCAAAAGCAGAGCTAAGGTCGACGAATAGCCCTGCCACTTTCATTGTATTTAATTTATTAATTATGTCATTTATCAGAGTGATTATTGCATCTGAGCAAACGACGCCTTTCCTTTTTTGCCTTTTTTGATATCCAAATTGTCTTAAATTAATGATTTTATTTACATTTAAATGTACCATCAGCCTAATTTAATGATTTTTTCGAATGCTTTTGATAAGGTTGGCAAAAGGGATATAGGTCGGTAATTTTTCGCATCAGTCTTAATACCTTTTTTGAATATTGGAACTACTATAGCCAATTTCAACTGGTCTGGAAAGACCGACTCTTCGAAACATTTATTAAAAAAATCAGAAAGAGGGAATGCCAAAGAGTCTATATTCTCCTTCAATATCGATATCGGTAAGTCATCAAAACCACAGGGGTTTTTTTGGCCTTTTTATTAATAATCTTTGTGACTTCACATTTAAGCAAAATTGTATTTACTTTTTAATTTGAATAAATATTATTTAATTAATTTTATTTATTTATTCAATTGGTGTATAGAAGGTTAAGTCACTTTCGACTCTTTTTGTACTGCCCAATAGGAAAGTCATTGCCCTTTCTTTTTCATTGCTAGCAAGTGACGATTTGAACACAAAACTGTCAAAGAATGGTTTTGCGACCTGCTGGGGGTCAGTTATCACTTTATTGTTCACTTTTAGGATTAAATTTCTACATTGCCAATCTGTTGTTTTCTTTGTACAGACGCCAGCAGCTCAAGCCACCCGAAACTGTAAAATTTTCCCAATTAACCTTGAACATAATGCTTTAGTGATAAAGATGAAAATTTATTAAAGAAATTTGACAGATTGTAGTAACTTATGTGCTGGCGTCTGTACATTCATTAACAAGTTTCCAAATCTTTTTTTTGTGGATGGGAAATCATCAATTGACTTCACCCGCTCTTGGCGGAGCAAGAGGGCGTGTCAGACTTTTACTGACTATAACCCACCCGTATTCCTTCAGTTGCCTGCGCCAGGGCCACGGTATCTTTTTCGAACAACCCGTGACCCCGACGGCGGACGTCGGCTCTATAGGACCCCATCATTGCTGACATCTCTTTGAGGCGCGCGTGAAACACGACGCGCCAATTGCGTAACAGATTATCAATCGGTGTTCGTTTCATTTTGACAGTTCAACAACATTCATTGCGTTATTTACGTTGTCAAGCAGACAAATTTTTCGAACATATGAAGCAATGGATTAGCAATTTGTTTCAAAATGAAACCAACTCCGATTAATAATTGTTACGCAATTAGGGTGCTGGTCCTTACCTTACTACCATTTTTTTATCGTGTGGACTAAAACCACACGGTGTTCTGCTGCTACCTTTAGCCGGGGTGCTGGAGTGCTTGCGCATTTCGTCACGCTCCCCCGGCTAGGTGTCGGCCCGCATGAATTCATGCGGACCCCGTCACCCTCAGCGGCCTTATACGGCCGCAAACCTTCTAGAGAGGCGCGCGCGGAACACGGCGCGCCGCCGTCTCGGGCCTTTCACTGTTCAGGCAATAAACTCCCCCAGTGTGTTGCCTGCAGTCCTCACCCTAAGGCGGCTGGAGATCATTCCGCGCCCTCTGGCACCCGGTGCGTCTGCTACGGGTTGGAACTTGGAAGGGCCAACCCACCTTTTTTTTTTTTTTTTTTTTGACGCTGAGAAATGCATTACGCATCCCCGCTCGTGGGGGACGAGACGGGGTATGTGGGACTCCTGTCGGAATGACAGTATACCCACTAAAACTCAGCGGTGTTCCCACATCGCCGTGATGGGAGGGCCATGGGAAACCGACTCAGCCTTTACTTCCACAACCCTCCCGGCGCATGCCCACCTAGCTGGCGGGCCCCGCATGCCCCCCCGGACGGGGGGGCTACGGGCATGACCGGGAACACCTGGCCATTCCCGTCCGACACTGGTGGGGGCCTGTGCAATACAGGCAAGGATGCCCCCCACACCTGTTGCCTGCTGGCCTCCACCTGGGAGGAGTCGGAGATGACTATCAAACTGACGTCTTCTTCGACCCCTCCTCCGCCTTCGGAGCGGCGCCGCGTGAGGGTCGTCCTCCCGCGCGCGCTCCGCCGCCTGCCAAATTTCGGCCGCAGAGGATAGGGAGAGCGGCCAACGTCATACCGACACTCCTCTTCCCCTGCGGCCCCACCGCGTCCGCCATCAAACGGTGGCGGCCCCGTCAAGGCCGCGGAAGGTAGGGAGAGCGGCGCACCGCAATACCGGCACTTTTCTCCCGCCGCGGCCTCCAATCCTCAGCCGCGATGCCTCCCATAAGACACCGCGGCCCGCCTCAGTTGCGGTGTCGCCCAAGCGGCCACCGCAACCTACCCGCTGGCCGCTACGTCGTCGGCTTTCCAGGAAAAGCCCTGACGAGCGGCCCCTCCTCGGGTTCCTCTTCGCTTCACCGTGGGTGACCAAGCCACGGCTACTGAGCCCCCCCGCCTCGACAATGCGGGAACCCTCGGGAGGGAGGGCCGACCTACCTGCACCAACCTGGTGATTTGCTGTATATGTTACGGTATGTGTAATTAATTGAAAATTATTAATAATTGTCTGTCATTATTAATAATTACCGAAAGTCGAGGTAAAAGTAAGAAATTAATCACATTTACCGGTGATTATTAATAATGTAATCTTAGTACCGATAAATGTAATAATTTTCAAAATTGACTTAGTATTAAACCTAGTACCTATAAGTGTTGTGGTAGGTTTTATCAATAAATACCTATTGACCAATGAAATAGAAGATTTTAATTTTAATGTTGATTTTACGGAGTCAATGATTGTACTTATAATTATAAGTTAGAGCAAAGAATAAACGGTTTTGCTGTAAGTTTGTTTTATTTACTTATGTATTTGTAAGTACTGTGGTATTATAGATACATACTGGACAAATGAATAACTTCTAGTCTTATTTTATTCCTTTTACCGACGAGAGTAAGTAGTGAATTATTAATAACAACTGCTAAAAGTGATGAATTTCAATTTTATATTCTAATTTACCAAATCATGAGGTAATTATTAATAATGATGGATAATTATTAATAATTTTCAATTACCGTAACAACGACAACGTAACAATTTACCGTAACTTATTTAATTAAACACAAAATTAAGTATTAAATAAATAAAAAAAAAACAACATAGGAACTATGCTGGGTGACACCACCTTCCGGCTCGCTATCTGTCTACGTCTGGGCGCTCCATGCGTGGCTCCGCATCGCTGCCGATGCGGCGTAGGTGTCGACTGCCTCGGACATCATGGCCTATCCTGCAGTAAGATAGCACGGCACGCCAGCATTAATGACATCATCCGTCGTGCTCTTGTCACCGCCGGGGTGCCAGCTGTTTTAGAACCCATTGGTTTGGCACGCGACGATGGGAAGAGACCAGACGGAATGACCATAATGCCTTGGAAGGCAGGTAGGCCTTTGGTGTGGGATGCAACGTGTGTTGACACCCTTACGCCATCCCATCTTCCTAGCACGGTGGGCTGTGCTGGGGCGGCTGCTGCGGGTGCGGAAAACCTCAAACGGCGCAAATACTCTAATCTTATTGGGACTTATATGTTTGAGCCGTTTGGAGTTGAAACACTAGGGCCGAATGCCCTTTTAGTTTTTCGGGACATCGCCAAGCGGTTGGTCGACTCTAGCTAGACGTGACCAAAGGGCTGGCCTACTTTTTGGCTAAAGAATTAGCATTGCCATACATCGTGGCAATGCTGCCAGCCTTTTGGGCACTTTTCCTGTCGACAGCGATGCGGACGAATTTTTTGATGCCTATGATTATTTCCCCACCGGAAATGTAACCGTACCGGTTTACCACCCTTGAAATACGGGCGTGCTGACGCCCAAATAAAAAAATAAATAAAAATGCTTACAGTATTTGAAAACCACAAAGAGTAAATACTTACACTAAATAAATCTTGTTATAATATAGAACTGATTTTATTTTCACAGTTTATGCTGTATTCGCTAAGAATACAGACATACAGCACTATAAACTGCATTTAAAAGGAGTCCTCCACGAGGGCTTTCGGCCGGCATCCCATATGCGATTTCAGTGAACACTCATCATAAATATTCGTAAATTTCGTCATTAGGTAATTATTATATTTCATCGTTCAGTTACTAAAGGTCGACCTAATTGTATTGATAAGGTACCTACTTGTAGGAGCTTCTGTTTTATTAAACATGTTGATGAAGTAGTATTGCTTATTCCTAGTAGAGTAAACTCGCGCAAAACAGTGATAGCCTAGTCTAGTCCCAATGACATCATTAGTAGTTGCTATTTGCGGGTCGCCAGTCACCATGTTCTTGTCTGTATTTCGAAGAAGTATAAGAAAGGCGTTAAAAGGGCACTTTCTACGTTGTGGACAATTTTATTGTGGATGCTGTTGCAATGGTAGGGGTAAAGGCAGAAGGAGTCTTTATTAATTCCAGCATTTTTTATTAATTTTTTTTATATGCAGTTCTAATTATAACAATCCTCGATCATCAATTCATTTGCTGAGCCCTGAGCAAGGCACTAAACCATAACCGATCATTAATGCCATTGCCAACTTCAACTTTCCTTGCATCTTGCAGACGTCTGGACTGGATCATGTAGGTACGCACGGCTACAGATCAAGCTATACATTACCAGTATAAGCTAATCTCGCATTGTATAAGATTTCCTTACAATGAGAGGTCAGTGTATACTGGAAATGTAGCTTGACGTGTAGCCGTGTGTATTGGTTTACCTGTGTAAATGTGTAGTAACACGAAGTGACGGCCTCCCATGGCCTTACCTAGCTGTTTCAGCCCAGGCAACGAATTCCTTTGCCGCAAGTTAAGAGATATTAGCCATCGAGAGAACATATAAACGTATGCACCGTCACTTCAGCCACAATGGTACCTACCTCGGCTTTATCTCGTTTTTTACACTTTATTTGCTGAAGGCGCACGATAAAGATAAAGATAAGTGGCAGTCAACGCTTTTATCGCGAGCTATCGCGCGAAAACTACTCGCTTCAGGAAGTTATGCTGTGCTCATTCTATTGTAATTACTTCACATATTATTATGTTACGAGTTACGACAGTCATACATCATTATAATTAGCTGTCCAGTCAGCCTATGGGCCATGGGCCACGCTTTGCTACGGATCCAAGTTTAGGTGTTGCGGAGTGCCGGACCTCACAGGCTACGGAGGAGCGGTCACGTGTCATACGTGTCGACGTGCATTAGTCATCATTATAACTTGTTGACAAACGTGTTACTGGGTAATAAAGATCCACTTCCACATCATCAACCATCCCACTATTTCTGGAGTAGGTATTATTAGTATCTAGTTATATTATGTTTCTTTATAAATAGTATCAAATAAATGTTATTCTATAAAGGGTCAAATTAAATTAGCTACCAAAACTCCGCAGACGTGATGGGTAACATGATAAAACAAAAAAGAAATTAATTTGATGATGTTTTTTTTGGGGTCATCAACCGCCGGTAGTGCCGTCACTTAAAATATTACTTTGAAAATCAGGTTTTTATGTGTAAACTTCACAGGCGCGATGGGTATCGCGTCTGTGAAAATCTCAATACGATAAAACGGATTTTATAAACTTCAAGAACAAAACTAGGGTACCAGCGTTAATTGACGCAAAAAAAAAAAAAATAGAATCTTTTTCATTTTTATTTTGTCGTATTTAGATATCGATACCCATCACATCTGCGGAGTTTCGCCAGCTAATTTAATTTGACCCTGTAGAGTTTGGTTTCTATATGTATTATACCTACTGTAGTTAGTCTAAAAGGAAATCTAGACTAATGTGTAGGTGTACTTAGGTACACACCACATGCATCTCGCCTGTATTCTCCGAAGGGCTAAGCAGTTGTGTATCTACTCGTACCTATACGTATAGCATATATACCTATATAATTATGTATACTACGCCCACATTTCGCCAGTTATGTTTAAGTCCTATGTAATAGTGATATAACTATTTCTATGGGGCGAGCCTGTTGCCATCAACCGGGCACAAATCTAGACTCCAGGCTGCTACTAAATATAAACTTGTCGATTCTGAGGTACCGTACTACAAGTATGTGCTTGTACTGGGATCGGTCTATCATTACTGACAGGACTATTGTCGCTAATAAGCCTGATATAGTGGTGATAGATCGGTTAGCGCGCCACGCAATGATAGTCGATGTTACCGTTCCACATGACGAGAACCTCGTGAAAGCTGAGAAAGAGAAACAAATAAAATATCTCGACTTAGCTCACGAGGTTGTTGACATGTGGAATGTGAGCTCGGCTGTCATAGTGCCGATTGTCGTAACGGCCAATGGCCTGATGGCCGAAAGCCTCGACCAACATCTCTCGAGGCTATCATTAGGCGGTTGGATCAAGGGCCTGATTCAGAAGGCAGTACTCCTTGATACGGCTCGTATTGTGAGAAGGTTCCTGTCTCTGCAGCCCTAACCACCGGTAGCTTGGACCCTGCTCCCGGCACCGGCGGACCTCTATTTTTTTATATTTTTAAATGTTTTTTTATATCGTTTTTTTTTTAAGAAATATTTAAAAATGTAAATTGATAAGAAATAAAATAAATAAACGACATAATAATAAATAAATAAATAATTTTATATTTTTAAATGTTTTATTTCGTGGCTAAGTAATAACAGCCGCAAGGGTCGATCCATCAGGTTAAGCTACGCTTGCCGGGGTCGGTACGTGGATGGGTGACCATCTTTACTCCTCCGTGCCTCGAAAAGCACGTTAAGCCGTTGGTCCCGGCTGTCATTCGTGGATCTTTGACAGTCGTTACGGGTCGTCAAAAGCCCGAAAGTTTGACAACCAGTCTTAACAAGGGGTATCGTTTTACCCAGTAACTGGGTTGTGGAGGTCAGATAGGCAGTCGCTCCATGTAAAATACTGGTATTCAGCTGCATCCGGTTAGACTGGAAGCCGACCCCCAACATAGTTGGGAAAAGGCTAGGCAGATTGATTTTGAAATGTATTATTTTTTTTAATGTTTTTATAAAAAAAAATTAAAAATGTAAATGATATGTATACCTAAAAATGAAATAAATAAATAAATAATAAGTTTATTGTACAAGGAGATACACATAGAACAGATACACTAAATATGGTAGTACAAGTGGTAGTCAAAACCAGGTTGAACAGCTGGCTCCTGAAAAAGATTCTTCTATCTCAGGAGCCATTACCAGATGGTAAAACCAATAACACTTTGCTCGACCTGGGAGTTGAACCCAGGAGCTCATGTTCAGCAGTAGCGCTTGCGAGCACTACGCCAACGAGGCAGTCTACTACTACTTAACTACCTACTACTTTGAGTAGGTACTTAACTCTAAGATACGTACCTATTATAATAATGCAGTAATTAGGTAGGTACTAGAAACAAATAAGACAGTATGGATTTTAAAAATTGTTGTAGGTAAGTACTCCACACGAAAAATAATAAAAAGGGATTTTACAAAAATAATAAATTGACGGGATTTTACCAAAATAAATAATTACCCATAAAAGGAAAAAGGTTTGAGTTGATGTGTCTATTTTGAAGGTTATAAAAAATATATTTCATTGAATAAATCTTCCCTAACATCGAGAATCCTTAATATAAAGTTAACAGCACATTATGAAAGTTCTCAATGTTGTGATTATTAGCAATTTAACTGAAGTAAGTTAACTTTACAAACATTCTGTTCATTAATCAAAAGTTTGGCGCAGCGCCTCACATCCTCCAACTCCGTCTCCGCCCACCCCTACTCTCTTGAAAACATATCTATAGAAATATATTTTATATTTTAGGTCTCGCACAACTCTCCATTCCTCCATATAATACTTGGCAACCCAGACTTTGGAAAGGTCAATATTTGACAAATGGCCGCTATCTGTCACTTTCCTGCGGAATAAACACTACGGACAGATCGTTTATTTATTTTTTAAAATAATAATGGATGAAATTTGTCGATTATGTTGTTCAACGAAGTTTGTCAATAATGATATATTTGACGAAGAAAATGCGTTGTATCTCAAATTGTCGCTATATCTGCCAATAAAGGTAATATTCGCTGATGTGTCCTTACGTTTTTCATGTGATATTTTAACCTATTTATTATACCATATTAATGGTGTTTATTGATAGGTTTTCAAGAACGACCGGCTCCCTCAGAAGGTGTGCGACAAGTGTAGTTGCAAAGTGAACGACTTCTATCAGTTTTGTAATGAAACTATTGAAGTTCAAAATAGGTGAGTGTTATGTTTGAAACATTCGATTATCATCCATTGTTAGCAGGAACCGGTGCACTTATCTTAATTTATTTAATTGATTCAGTATTAGTTCAAAGAATAGCAATGTTATAACTTAAAACCTAATGAATACAGTTGAAACTATCTATCGGTTCTTAATTAATTTTAACTGGTTAGTACAATGGCAAATTAAATTGTTCAAGTTGTTTCCACAGAAACAAAACGATCACTCATCAAGCACAACTAGGTTTATACCTAGCTGTGCTTGAAATGCTGTAAATTGTTCAAGTTGTTTCCACAGAACAAACAATCACACATCATGCACAGCTATAAGTAAATTGTTCAAGTTGTTTCCACGGAAACAAACAATCACTCATCATGCACAGCTATAAGTAAATTGTTCAAGTTGTTTCCACAGAACAAACAATCACTCATCATGCACAGCTATAAGTAAATTGTTCAAGTTGTTTCCACAGAACAAACAATCACACATCATGCACAGCTATAAGTAAATTGTTCAAGTTGTTTCCACGGAAACAAACAATCACTCATCATGCACAGCTATAAGTAAATTGTTCAAGTTGTTTCCACAGAACAAACAATCACTCATCATGCACAGCTATAAGTAAATTGTTCAAGTTGTTTCCACAGAAACAAACAATCACTCATCATGCACAGCTGTAAGTAAATTGTTCAAGTTGTTTCCACGGAAACAAACAATCACTCATCATGCACAGCTATAAGTAAATTGTTCAAGTTGTTTCCACGGAAACAAACAATCACTCATCATGCACAGCTATAAGTAAATTGTTCAAGTTGTTTCCACAGAAACAAACAATCACTCATCATGCACAGCTATAAGTTAATTGTTCAAGTTGTTTCCACGCAAACAAACAATCACTCATCATGCACAGCTATAAGTAAATTGTTCAAGTTGTTTCCACAGAAACAAACAATCACTCATCATGCACAGCTATAAGTAAATTGTTCAAGTTGTTTCCACGGAAACAAACAATCACTCATCATGCACAGCTATATGTAAATTGTTCAAGTTGTTTCCACAGAACAAACAATCACTCATCATGCACAGCTATAAGTAAATTGTTCAAGTTGTTTCCACAGAACAAACAATCACTCATCATGCACAGCTATAAGTCTCATTTACAGGCAACACAGTAGTAGCAGCACTAATAATTTGACATAATTTGTCTGTCTGGTTCCAGGTTGCGCAGTTTATTCTTGCCGTCTGGAGCCTGTGTTGATGGATCAGTAGACCTCACGCTCGTCAAAAACAGTGGCTCACCTCCACCCGTCCATGCCAAACACTGTGAGAGAAGCACACAGACAGACAGCACTGATGCAGCCTACAACTGTAATGTCTCCGTACAAGTCAAAGAGGAACCTCCAGCAGCTACACCCATCAAGAAAGAAGAAGATTGTTACTATAATATAGACACAGATCACTTTGATAATGCCTCCTCAGGCAGCGATGATATATCATTAATAAGTTTAAAAAAGAAAAAAGGTAAAAAATCTGTTAATGGGTCAGTTACTGAGAAAAAAGGCAGGAAAAAGAAGGCTAACAATATGAAAGATTGGGGGGAGTTGATAAACTGCCTGCCTGATGCGACAATCACAGTGGTGGATAGAGATGATGGTGGAGTGCCGCTGGACAGCATCAAGGAGGAGCTGCTTGATGAGAAGCCGCCACAACTCAAGGATCTAGATTTGTTCAACTGCTGCATCTGTTTCACGCAGTGCTTCAGCAGGACTGAGGCGCTGCAGCATTACAGGTAGCATCACAAATGTGCTTACTACCCTAAATAGTTTTATTTTGGTATTTTATTTCGATAGTGTGCTTGTACAAAATATAAATAGTATCTTGTTGTGTTCTCGGCTCGTAGAAATACAACTAGCCATCACTGCTACCACATTATTTATCTTTTTACTAACATACTTATACAATCATGCTTCAACAATCTCTGAGGTACATTCTGCAGCATACAGGAGAGGAACAGTTTTGACGACACGGTTGGCGCAGTGGTTGAGCGATTGACTGCTGCGCAGCATGTCGCGGGTTCGATTCCCGCACGGAACAAATATTTGTACGACCTACAAGTATTTGTTCCGAGTCTGGGTGTTTTTCTATCTATAATATGTATGTATTTACAAAAAAAAAAAAAAAATGTATATAAGTAGTTTATCAGCCATCTCGTTCCATAACACAAGCATTAGGTTGCTTAGCTTGGAGCTAGATGGCGTTGTGTGATATGTCCAAACATATTTATTTATATTTATTTATTTAGTTTCTTATTTCAAGAGAACAGCTAAGGCTGCAGTAGTACCTAATATAATGTAAACTGATCAACTAATAAGCAGATGTGAATGTGGATAAATTAGTTTAAAAAACTAAAAAACACGCATTAATACCATTAAACTCAACTAAAAAGTTAAAAAGTATTTTTTCATTATAAGAATAAAGTGATTAACGAGTAAATTAATGTCATTGTAAAAATTCATTCTTCGTGGGTGGCTTTTGAATTAGGTACGGAGTTAGTGTAAGAATGTCGTACAAAGAACCCCACTCTTTTTTTACAATGACATTAATTTACTCGTTAATCACTTTATTCTTATATTGAAAAAAATATTTTTTACTTTTTAGTTCAGTTTAATTGTATTAAAGCGTGTTTTTTTAATTTTTTAAACTATAATTTATTTTTAAATTTTTTAGAAATAAATCGTTAATCCTAATAATTCTGATCAGGATAATGGGACATTTTTTTTAAATTATTGTATTGTCATCGGGCCCTATTATGTGTGCAAAATTTCGAATTAATCTGATCATTTAAAGTGGGTAAAAATCGAGTTCAAAGATTCCGTTACATACAAACATACATACAGGTGAAGCTAATAAAAAAGCAAACGGAGGAAAAGGAACATTGTTGCCTACTTTGAGGCCAATCTCGATATTCATTTTTTACCTATCTTTTCTTTTTGGAGATGTAAATGTTATATCTGTATGTAAGGATAACTCTACTCTCTAGGAGGATCATGACACTTGACATTCTGTAGTTCCTGCCTAGTCTCATTGTGATGTCTCTCATGTCGCAGACAGCACGCGGCGGAGTCGAGCGCAGGCGAGGCGCCCGCCGCGCCGCCTGCGCCCGAGCAGGAGCCGCTGCGCTGTACGCGATGTCGGAAGGTATCTCAAACTCGAAGCATTTATTTCAAATAAACCAAATACTGACACTTGAATTGTCAAGGCATCGGTCAGTTAGAAAGATGAAGCGTCGCCCCTTCCAAAGCGTAGTAGGTACCTAATTTAATTTATAATTTAATTTATTTAGATAACCAATTGATCCATTACATTTACATTTATATTGTTAGTATAAACTTAAAAACTATGTTAGTACCAAATAACTAAGAGAGATTTAGTCCTCTGGGTGAGGCTCCACACAAGTGGGCTGTCTAACTAATTGCCTATTACATTCAGGATGCTGTTACTGCTCCCACGCAATGTTTAGCAGTGAGGCTGTCCTTTTGCGCCAGGTGGCATCAAAGCCGTCTGTGCGCGACTCAGTGAACATTATTGACGCACTGCAGAAGCGCGGCAGACGCAACAGCGCCCTGTAGGCATTGTTAAACTGGATGCGCAGAGAATTGTAAGCCCTTTGGGTATATCTGAACCACAGGCTCGCTGAGTACAGAGATGTGCAATACGCTTTGAATAAGATTACTTTCACCGCGTCTGTACACAGAGCTAACCTGCGGGCCGGCATGTTCGCCCGGACTGACAACGCCCTGCGCTCCCTCTCCATGTCTACATCATCTCCCAGATTTTCGGTAACCACATGCCCAAGATACTTGAATTGGTATACTCGATGAAGAGGGATACCATTGGGTAACACTGGTGGAGCCACAGTTGGGCACTTCGTACCCGCCTTGAACACCACGTACTCTGATATTTTAACGTTATAACTCAGACCGTGTGTGGCCGCATACTAGTCACATACGGCAAGCAACTTCCGCAACACATAAATCGAGGGAGCCAGCAGCACCATATCATCGGCATAGCTAAGGTTGTTTACACTGACACCATCCACGTAGCACCCTACAGGCATTTGACTGAGTTCCTCGGAAAAGAAGGGGCAAGAAACTCCACGGACACTTTTAAATCAAAATATGTTTACAAAATATGGGTTACATCATTCATTTTGAAATTATACATGTGAGAATGATGTAGAAAGTTAAGAGCGTCCGTAATAAAAACATTAAAAAAAAAAACGATTAAAAATAATCAGTATCATGAAACATGTTCACACAAGCTCAGTACAAAATTGAATGTTCTATGACAATACTACTGTAAGAATATGACGGTATAATTAACCCTTAACCACTGACGTACGAATGACATTCGTCGCGGAAACCGATAATCGTTCATAATTTTGTTTTGCGCGGGTATTCGTGCTCGTCGTTTCTAGTAGTTTCCTAGCCGACAGTGACGCGTGCGCAGCGGGGGTGAGCAGACGTGTGGTGCACTTCTAAACATGTTAGTTCGACCATCTGACGTACGGCATTCGTATGGTCAGTGTTGGTGTAACTTTTGTTGAGTTGATTTTTTTTCTAGACGATGGCCACTAGTCATATTCTACAGAATTTTAGATGTCGCCGCTGCCAATTCTTTCATAATATCCAATTATGATTCGTCGAAACGCATGGAATTCATGAAAGACCTTGGAAGACGTTTAGTAATGCCACACCTAGAGCGTAGATATGCAATACAACAAATTTCTCACGAGCTCAAGAGTCTTATGGGGCGTATCTTGGGGAAAGATAAGCCCATAGGATCAAACCAACAAAGCACTGAAATTGTAAAGTTTGAGACTTTGAAAAATTGTTATATGTGTTTCAAGCAGAATCGACGTAGAACCCATTACGGGTGTACGATGTGCGGTAAACCGGTCTGTGTGCAGTGTTCAGAGCCGACCTGGAATAACTGTCGTTAAAAAGTGCATAAATAATTGATTAGCTGCTAAAATGATTTTGATCTCATAAAAGCATTCTTATTTAATTATAAAAATTAAAAGAAAAAGTTCCTGTAGAAAATAGTTTTTTTTGTTTCGATTTTTTAAAATTTGTTGTTATTAGTTCAATACCACTAAGAATGTTGGTTAATAAATATTTTTTCTATAAGTATTTTTAATGTTTTATTTATTTTGCATCTTAGGTTTGAAATGTTCTATCACTTAAAAGTGAATAAAAACTCAAATTACGATTAATGGCAGCCTGAGGGGTCTTTAAACAAATTGACGAATCTCATTCGTACGTCAGTGGTAGTGTAATGAAATGACACGTCAGTGGTTAAGGGTTAATGATAATATTCTTTGAATGTTCAAAAGCGGGAATTTGTAAAGCCACACTTGCACTCTGCAGGCGGTGCCACGGCCGGAGTGGGCGACGCACTGGACGCGCCACTGGGAGCGCGACCGGCGCCCCTACCGCTGCGCGCTCTGCGAGAAGACCTTCCGCGACCCACACCAGATACTCAAACACGGTACGCAACTAAACAATAACTATTTATTTTTATGCTTTGAACATAGAACTGTAAGCTTCCGCTCGCGGCTTCGCCGCCTTAGTATGGCGATAAAAAGTAGCCTTTTTCCAAGTCATGGTCTACCCGTGTGCCAAATTTTATCCAAATCCGTTCAGCCGTTTTAGCGTGAAAGCGTTACAAACAAACACGCTCGATGGTTCCGATTCTCTTGTCACAAATGCCTAGAGGCAGAATTTTGGTGATTATTAGTCTAGCTTAGAAGCTAGACTAATAATCACCAAAATTCTGTTTATTCCTGTCAAACGACGATTTCCCATTCTGAAATTGATTACGTAACTATATTTTAGTTTGACAGCACTAAGATTGCAATGAGTTATTAATTTAGTAAAAATGGCAATTTTGCTATTCTGAATTTGACGTTTTTTCACCAAAAATTTTGATTGTCAAACTAAATCAGACTATTTTTTATCGCGATTAAAAAGGTGTGGAATAAAATTAGCCGTCATGGACTAAAATTCACACCAACACCATGACTTCAAGTGAAAAAATAGTACTGTATTTTTATTTTATTTTGCTTATTTATATCTCTAAAACGGTGTGTCCTATCACACAACATAATGAAAATTTGGCCCCCCTTTAAAAACCACACAAACCCCTAAACCTCAACATGTAGGTACCAAAAAAAATATCCATTAAAATCACGTTGAAGCTGCCCCCTCCATGCGCTCCTCCAGCTCTAAAAAATATCTGACCCGGTAATGGCGGCGATGTTGGTGAACAAAATATGACAAGCCTTCTCACTTTTCATAGTGGTTTCGTCAGTTCTAATTACAGCAACCGGGTCAGATATACTACGGGCACTATACCATGCGGAGTCACAATTGTCAAACTCGATTTTAGTGGTGTCAAAATTGTTTTGAGAGGGTTTTTTTTTTCAGAATAGCTCAAGATTCTCAAAGCCAAAAGTAAGGAATTTTAGTGATAGTTTAGTTCGGTATACGCACGGCTACCAAGCTATACATTTCCAGGATAAGCTGATCTCGCATTGTATAGGATTTCCTTACAATGAGAGGTCCGTGTAAACTGGAAATGTATAGCTTGATGTGTAGCCGTGTGTACAAGAGAATCGGCACCACTTTCGCATTTATAATATTGTTACGAGCTGGAGTTCGGGATAAATAAATTTATGCCAGTTTACACCAAAAACACACTATATTTACGCATAATAAATGAAAAATTGCGGTTACAAAATGGCTTCTTACTATGGACTATGATATGACTGAAAACTTCTTAACCTAAAAAAAAAAGGCACTGATACATATATTTATTTTTATATTTATTTACTATTCAAAAAACTAAAATATGGCATCGAAAAATTCCTCCGCATTAACTAAATTCCAAATTTAATGTTTTGTATCTTTATGATGGTGCCTTGGGAGGCGATGTAGAAACTGTTTTAAATAACCAATTCTTAAAAAATGAACTTCATTCCATTGGCCTTGATCTCAACCTTTCGAAATGTGAACTATTCTTAGCGGACGATACTGACAGACTTCTAACACTTCCCAAATTTAACGCAATAGCCCCCGAAATCAAAGTTATTGAAAAGAACTCTCTTCGCCTCCTTGGGTCTCCAATATATGAAAATTCATGTCCTGTTTTCATTGAGGAAAAAATCCAAAATTTCAATGACGTTTCGGAAAGATTGCTCCAAATTAACATGCATTCGGCCATAACATTAATCCGTTACAGCTGTTTCGGCCCTAAATTAACATATTAGGTCTTTACCTATGAAATTGCCGTTCTGCAGTACTGGCCATTTCAAATCAAAATAATTTTTGTTTGGCTAAGAATTCTAATTTCAAATTAATTTTATTTTAAAAACATGGATTTTTTTTTCCAAAAGTAGTCATTTGTATATTGATTAGTGTTACATTTTCATCGCATTTCAATCTTTTTCGTCATCATGGATACGTTAAAAATTCGAGTAATTATGGAATATGAGTACCGTCGTGGCAGCAACGCGGCACGCAACATCAACGATGTTTACGGAGCTAACACTACAAACCAACGCACCACTTGTTATTGGTTTGCTCGCTTCCGTTCTGGAAATTTCGACCTGAAAAATGAACCTCGCGGTCGTCCGAAGACTTTGGTCGACAATGACGAATTAAAGGCGATTGTGGAAGCTGATGATACACAATCTTTTTTTTTTTTTTTTTTGTGGATGGGAAATCATCAAATGACTTCTTAGACGTGTCAGACTTTTACTGACTAAAACCCACCCATGATCCTTCAGTTGCCCGTGCCAGGGCCACGGTATCTCTTTCGAACTACCCGCGACCCCGGCGGCATCGGCCCAATTGACCCCGTCACTGCTGACATCTCTTTGAGGCGCGCGTGGAACACAACGCGCCGTCGACCCGGGCCTGGTCCTTACCGGACGGCGAGCTGCCCATTACTCGTCGTCCGCAAGCCCGCGCCTACGGTGGCCGGGAATCGGCAATCGATTCCCGCCGCCCAGGGCGTCTCCTACGGCGGCTAGGGGCGCGAGGGCGCGGCTGTTGCCTCTCCCTCACGCGTTCCGCTTCCTCCTTCGCGAGCATTACTGCTTCGCAGAAGGAGGTGACGGCTTCCCATGCACTCTTGCTCCGCACCATGGCCTGGACCAGGTTTGGACGCGAGAGATCGCCACCGCCGATCGCCTCCGTGAGAACACGGCGGTGCTCCGCCCAAGCCGGGCAGACCTCCACTGTATGCTCCACCGTGTCCTCCGGGCGATCCACACAATGGTGACACCTGGGCGTTTCCTCCCGCCTTATCCGAAACAGGAACCTCCCGAAACAACCGTGTCCGGTGAGGACCTGCGTCAGGCGGAAGGTGAGGACGCCGTGGCGCCTCTCCAACCACTCCTCAAAGAGGGGACTTCACCGAGTAGGGGATAGGGGGGGGGGGGGGGGCGGTTACGATTGCGACCTCGGCGGCGAGGTCGGAATGTATTCCTGGGTGGTCTACGTTTGTAAACCGTACTGGTGGCCTTGCTACTCTCCTGAAGGAGGGTTATGGGGTCATCAGGGTCGGTGAGAATATGTCGCGGGCGGCGAGTCTTACTAATTTTAGAGGGGGCATAGCGCGCGGCCTCGACAACCAAAGGGTTGCGATGCTTCGCGGCGGCATCAAAGAAACGCTTCGAGCCGCGCTTCAAAAATTGATGGATTGTGGGGATCCTAAGGTCAAGGTGGAGGTCCGCGTTCTGAACGAACCAAGGGGCGCCCGTTATCCTTCGGAGGAAACGGTTTTGTAACGTCTGCAACCGATGCAGATAGCGGGGTTTGGCGTGTGCAAATACCGAACCCGCATATGTCATGATTGTCAGTCCCAAACAATTATTGTCGTAGCAGAAAACACCGCTTACTGGCTGTTCCAACTTGTCGTACTGTTGCACGCTCCAAGTCACCTATTCCTCGGACATTAGCCGCTGTTAACGCTCTCCTGAACTCAAACACAGATTTTGATGTGTTTGTGACTGAATGGAAGATGATTCTGTCAGAGTGCTTGAATTTTTGTGAGAAGAATGCATGACTGTGTTAAACAAACTATATATTATGTAGTGTAAGTAATTATATTTAAATAGTGTAATTGGTTTCGGCCGTTCTATTTAAAATAAATAAATAAATGATGGGAGGAATGCACGCAGTGTAAATGCGCAATTTGCACTTAAGAGATAGTTTGCTGCGTGCATTTAGAACGTAATGTAGTCTACCGAGGGCAAAAGCGGCCCGTGAACGTGCCAGCTTAATGTGCTCTGCAAAGGAGAGGCGTTGATCGAGAGTCACCCCTAGATATTTGGCTCGCTTCTCCCAAGGGATCGGCTTACCAAACATAGTGATTGGTCGGGGAATGGAACGTGACAAATACGGTTTCAAAAAGAGAACCGCTTGACTCTTGTCTGGATTGACCTCGATTCTCCAGCGACGGAACCAGCAGCCGAGGGTATCGACTGCGGTTTGGAGGTTACGAGCTATCGCCTTTTGGTCACGTCCCGAACAGTATATGGCCGTATCGTCTGCAAACAGAGCCAACTGAGCCTTTTTACTTTTCGGGATGTCGCTAGTAAATAATGTAAAAATAAGGGGAGAAATTACGGAGCCCTGTGGGACCCCCGCGCGAATCGGGTGGGGGGCAGAAAGTGCCCCTTCAATACGGTAACGAAAAGTACGGTTCGACAAAAAGTCTCGTAAGATGAGCACGAGACGGTCAGGCACTCGTTTGTACAGCTTATAAATTAAGCCGTTGTGCCAGACTTTGTCAAACGCTTTCGCTATATCGAAAAAGACCGCGCCCGTCATCAAACTGCGCTGAAAATTAGCGCTTATGTGTTCGACGATACGGTGAACCTGTTGCACACAGGAGTGCTGGGTTCGGAACCCATACTGTTCATTCGGGATGAGGCCCTTTGTCTCGGCATAGTCTCTGAGTCGCTTATAAATAAGTCTCTCATAGATCTTGCCGAGAACATTGAGCAAGCTAATGGGGCGGTAACTAGTGGGCTCGCTCTTGGGCTTGCCGGGCTTAGGTATACCGATAACGGTGGCCTGTTTCCAGGCTTGGGGGAAAATATTATTGCTCATGGCACCATTGAAGATGATGGTCATTAGCATAATTAAATTTGCTGGGAACAGTTGGAACACCCTATTGGTGAGTCCATCTGAACCAGGGGCTTTGTGGGGTTTTAGACCCTTGATTATCTCCTGCACCTCGTCCGGCGTGACGGGGGGCAGGGGACAATCAGGGTCCTCAACGGGAGGAAGGAATGATCCAATTATAGTTATTAGTTATTTATATATGGCATCTCGCAGTTGACCACTAAGGGTCGAGACTGCTCAACCGGGCGTTTCCTGTGGGTTCTTTAAGCGAACTTAAAGCCCCCGGCCAGGCTTAAAACTAGAGAAAATTATTAGTCGACTGAGCGTCGCTAATATCAATATGACAGCCAGACGGGGCAGGCTGGATCATGACGGGGGGGACAAGTGCTACAGGCTCAGCTGTGCCCCCAGCTGGCACAGCTTCACCGAGTAGGGGATAGGGGGGGGGGCGGTTACGATTGCGACCTCGGCGGCGAGGTCGGAATGTATTCCGGGGTGGTCTACGTTTATAAACCGTACTGGTGGCCTTGCTACTCTCCTGAAGGAGGGTTATGGGGTCATCAGGGTCGGTGAGAATATGACGCGGACGGCGAGTCTTACTAATTTGAGAGGGGGTATAACGCGCGGCCTCGACAACCAAAGGGTTGCGATGCTTCGCGGCGGCATCAAAGAAACGCTTCGAGCCGCGCTTCAAAAATTGATGGATCGTGGGGATCCTGAGGTCAAGGTGGAGGTCCGCGTTCCGAACGAACCAAGGGGCGCCCGTTATCCTTCGGAGGAAACGGTTCTGTAATGTCTGCATCCGATGCAGATAGCGGGGTTTGGCGTGTGCAAATACCGAACCCGCATACGTCATGATGGGACGAATGCACGCAGTGTAAATGCGCAATTTGCACTTAAGAGATAGTTTGCTGCGTGCATTTAAAACGTAATGTAATCTACCGAGGGCAAAAGCGGCCCGTGAACGTACCAGCTTAATGTGCTCCGCAAAGGAGAGGCGTTGATCGAGAGTCACCCCCAGATATTTGGCTCGCTTCTCCCAAGGGATCGGCTTACCAAACATGGTGATTGGTCGGGGAATGGAACGTGAGAAATACGGTTTCAAAAAGAGAACCGCTTGACTCTTGTCAGGATTGACCTCGATTCTCCACCGACGGAACCAGCAGCCGAGGGTATCGACTGCTGTTTGGAGATTACGAGCTAAATGATCCAATTAAGATAAAACCTGGTATTTATACTAATATTGAGTGGCTGAAGTTGCGGCCATTCCGATAATGACCTATTGTTATCCCCTCCCCTCCATTCCGCGAACTTAAAAACGCCCCCTCGTAGATGGTTCAAAGTAATTTGAAGTGACAAATCGTAAAAAACACGTACCAAGAACAAATCCCCTATGAAATCTTTAATTCACATTTGTAAACTAAAAAGCTGAATATTTACCCGAAACTAAAAAATAAAAAAAGTAATTGAAAAATTAAAAAACCCGACTGCGGTAAAAAACTTAAGTTAAAAAAACTGAAAAGCTAAAAACAAGCCCATTTTAAATTAAATAAATGTTGGAAGCAGGCGGGACCCATTTAAAAATATAATAAAAATGGTATGGGTCCCTCCTGCTTCCAACATTTATTTAATTTAAAATGGGCTTGTTAGTTTTTCAGTTTTTTTAACTTAAGTTTTTTTACCGCAGTCGGGTTTTTTAATTTTTTCAATTACTTACTTTTTTTATTCCAGTTTACACTGACCTCTCACTGTAAGGAAAGCGTATACAATGCGAGATCAGCTTATACTGGATAAGTATAGCTTGATCCGTAGCCGGCTTGTATTTGCCGACTTCTCGGAATTTCGGCGAGCGGGCAGCAGCGGCACAATGGGATGTATGTGTGCGTGTGCATCGTGTAACGTTGTTTCAGTTCGGAACTATTCGGAACGGCGTTTGTGTGCGTTTAGCGCCTAACTGCTCATCACTGATACTATCTCTGTCGGACACGATGTCAAGTGAGATAGCGTGCGTTTTGGCCACGCCCACCAGTGAGTTCGTGTCCGCGGCTAGTTGCACCTTAACAAACAAAAACCTTTCGACAAATAAACATATTATTAGTTTTCAGCACAATGTTCGGCCGCGCTCTAAAAACAAATTGTTTAGATTGTTTGATAGATACTACCAAGGCTACTATCTTAGTATGCCGGTTCACATTAGGGCAATTCTTTGACTTTTACCAACTACGTACTGCTGACAAATACAGAAACAGTTGTTGGTTTGGCTTAGCCAATTGTTTACTTATGTATTTTAACTTACGACACAATATATTATTTTAATATTAGGTTCGGGTGATCTGTCACACTTGTAAGTAAATAATTCATGCTTCCTTGTATATTGCAGGGCTGACGCACAACAACGATGTGGGGGCATCGGCCGAGCCCGCCAGCAAGCGCTTCGTGTGCGACCTGTGTCCAGAGGCCTTCGTCTACATGCGGTGAGTCTCTGCTCTGTGTCTCCTCCTGGCTGCTGGCTTACATCTACAGTGCTATAAGCTTCCGTTGGCTCGTGGTCAAAGTCGGAACTAACGCCGCCATTTCATTTTGCCCACGCCCCCCTGTCAATAGTTCTCAGGCGCCAAAAGATCCTTGCAGCACTCTTTCTATATCATTAGCATGGAATAGACTAGTCTGATTTTTAATTCGACGGAATTTTGACAAATTCGAAGTGTTGCCAATAATAAAACGGTCCTACTAAAAACGGAACGCATTTAAGCGAAATTAAAAAAAAAAACCTTTCTTGAATTTAAGGTTTCAATTAGAAAAACTAAAACATAAAAATTGACTGATAATTTTAAAATGATAATCAAATTTTTTATTATCAAATTATTGAAGTTACGAGATGAAGTAAAAGTCTGACACGCCCTCCCGCTCTGCCCAGAGCGGGAGAAGTCATTTGATGATCCACAAAAAAAAAAAAAAAGGTAGAGATTTTTAAATATTTCGGAAAATTTTGTAAAACTGTAAATCCGTAAGATTATGCTGAACATATATTGTGTTGTTTTGATAGGTATTAAATAAATAAATAAATAAATAAATCTTTATTGATCACATTCAAGTATTGCAGTACATGGGTATATAATTTGTACATAGTAAAATTACAGATTTGCTACAATTTTAGTGGGTGCGGTTCTGATCTCCTAGCTAGGTTACTGAATAACCTGTATGAAGGAGTGGCAGTTCCAATCCCCCTTGGATTACAAGGATTTGCATTTTACTGTTTACGTACATATGTACCTATTTGGCTGTTATAAATATATGGTATAACTAAATGTAAAAATAAAAACTATTTCATGTGTGTGTGGTGGATGAGCGTGAGTGTGGGTGTGTGTGTGCGTGTATGTGTGTGTGCGGGTGTGTGTGTGTGTGTGTGTGTGTGTGTATGTGCGCGCGCGTGTGAGTGTGTGATGCCGTGTTTACTTGTGCGTACAGTGTATGAATGTATGTTTGCCGAGTTACACATTATATTGTGTGTATTATGCTTCGTTATAACTTACCCTTAAAGAAGCATTTTTTCTGTTTCTTCATATGTGTAGTCTAAAAGAAATGAGTAGACCATTTTCTTACAATTATAGTGCGCTAAACCGTATACTGGACAAAGTTTATTTATTTTATTATACAAAGAAGGGCCAAGAAAATAAAAGAATCTTTTAATGAAAGCGGAACGTGGACGTGGAACGTGGAACGTGGACGTGTATTGACCCAAGCTATCACCTCCTGCAGTATGTCGTGCTATTTACTGGACACCCTGTATAAAACAAAGTCGGGTTTGCTCGAACACTTATAACTCGAGATCGGCTGGACCGATTTTCATGGTTTTTGATTTGTTGCATTTATCTCCGTGCCGAATAGCAGAATAACTATTAACAACATTGGAAAATTGACGAAAAAAAAAATAAAAAGAAAATTAATTTTCTCATACATGAAGTTTGGACAGGGCAATGTCTGTCGGGAATCTTTCATTCTATTTAGAATTCCAAATTCAAATTAATTTTATAACCAGTTGTTCATCTGTTTTTCTGCCGTTCGATTTATTGAAATTTTAGGACGTCTGGCGGGTCAGCTATGTAGTATTTTAAAATAAAAATCAATTGCCGAATGTATGTACGCGCATTACTTCAGAATGGATGCACCTATTTGGCTAATTCTTTTTTGTTGTATTTGTAATTGTCAGGACAAGGTTTGCATGAAAGAAACTTCTACACATTTTATTGTTATAGAGTCAATTTACTAACACTACTGTACAAATACGTGGAGATTTGATACAAGTAACAACCCATTATCACAATTTATTTGGGGTCAGCGCAACTTGTCCCTTTCTTCCATACTTCTCTATTAGTCGTCATCTCGGTAGTCACTCCCCTTTCTAGCCATATCATCTTTCACACCGTCCATCTGTCGTTTCTTTGGTCTTCCCCTACTCTTATAGCCATCGACATTCAAACTCAAAACAATTTTTTTTTTCAAATTAATTGGCTCCAATTAATCTTTTTCATATTTTTGTCTTTTTTACTTTAAATTTATTCCGGTATTTTACTTTTGAGTAAAAAATCGTAGTTCAATTCTTAAAATATAAATTAAGTTTTCCTACACAATTCAAAATGTTCTCAGCTTGCGCCTTCCGGAACTTCGCGCGTTTATATTAGAATATTCATAGCTACAGTCTGACTTTTAATTCGACGGAATGCTGACAGCTGTAATTTTTGACACTGCAGATATCATAAACCTTTTCTGTCTTGTCCTTTTTATAAGTTACTAGCCCGTTAGTTGCTCGCGACTTCGTCCGCGTGAAATTTTTAATTGGAAGCTCGCCATGTTGAGTAGGGTGACACTTAGCTCTCTTCCTCCTCTTATTTTCAATGGTACCGTCATACCCATTACCCCTAACGTGAAAGATCTCGGTTTGCATCTTGACTCGACACTTAGCTGGCAACGTCAGGTCTCTAGTGTTAGTCAAAGGGTCAATGGTACTCTGCGGTCACTGTATCGTCTGAGAAACTTTTTGCCCGCTAGGACGAAAACTATGCTTGTGCAGACTTTGATTTTCCCTATCATCGACTATGGTGACGTGTGCTACTTTGACTTGAATGCGGTTTTGCTCAATAAGCTCGATAGACTGCTCAATAATTGTATCCGGTTCATATTCAACCTCAGAAAATATGACCATGTGTCTCGCTATAGATCTGAGCTCAAATGGATGTCCATTCGTCAAAGAAGAAGTTTACGTGCTTTGACCACGCTTTTCGCCCTTCTCAACTCTCCCACTCCTCCTTCTTATCTTGTGGCTCACTTCCAATATCTATGTTCTTCACACGCAAGGAATCTGCGTTCTTCTAACAATCTTCTCCTACTCTGTCCTTCTCATACTTCTGACTTTGTTCATTCTTCCTTTCATATTCAGTCCATTCTTCTTTGGAATGCGCTTCCTCTTGAAATCAGGACGGCCACCAGTCGGTATGCATTTAAGCGGAAATTGCAGAGTTATTTTCTAAACAAATAGTGTAGAGTTATTTCAACACCTCTCTCTCTCTCTTGAATTTGTATATAATATGTATTGTAATATATATATATATATATATATTATAGGTATATCTTATAGTAAGTGTATGTATGTGTATTATTAGTTTATAATCTATTTATGTGCTTGTATAAAGTCTATTTATAATTAATTAAGATATATTTTTAGTGTTCTTTATATAAGTATTCCTCTCATACTGAGCACCTGCCATCTAATCTCTTCACCACCCTTGGTTGACTGGTAGAGAATGCCTAAGGCATTAAGTCCGCCTTTGTACGTTTTGTGTGCGAAAAGGTTAAATAAATAAATAAATCTTGTTCCCCCGACCCACCCCGTCGCATCGCATTGCCTGCCCGCGCTATTACTTCGTTTTCGCTTAGCGTTCTTTCTGACTTTTTTTAGCTCGCCACGTCAAGGTCCTAGAGTGATGTTAAATATGCCTATAGCCTTCCTTTGGATTTGGGCTATAAAATGCAAAAAGATTTTTTAAAGTCGGACTGGTAGTTCCAGAGATTAGCACTTTCGTTCACCGCATCCCCTTCCCGCTAACCTCTACCTCCCCCTCTCACCCACTCTCACACCTTCACCACTTCCCCTTCCCCCTTTCTCCCTCACCACCCCGTCCCCTCCCCCTCACCCTTCACCTACCCTTCCTCTCCTCACCAAACTCTGCCCCTATCCTCCTCCCCTCTCCCTCCTCACCACCCATTCCCTCCCTCTCCCCCTCACCCACCCCGTCTGACCCTCCCTCCAGGATAGTTTTGAAAAACTATTAATGACAAACTTTATTACTTACTCAGGCAAGAATCTGTGCCAAGTTTCAAGTTAATTAACCAAATTAATATGATTTATCATATGAACTGTGTTCCCTGTTTTCATGCCCATAGGAGTGGAATTTAAAAAAATCGTTTCGAATGTTTCCATAACTTGACTGAAAGATTATTTTTACCAATTTTCGAGTTAATTATGCTCCGCAGTAAAATCCGCCCCTGAAAAATTTACTACCCCTTTTCACCCCTTTATGGGTGGATTTTATAAAAACCCTGATACACGTTATTCTTCATTTTTAGTCTCAAGTATATAAATACTGAGTTTCGAGTATATGGCGGCGCGGCAGCGCGACGCGACGTCGAAAGGAAAGCGTATTGCATTTTTATACTCGTGATAACTTCGAAATTAAATGTCTGATTCGAATGAATTAAAAAGTATTTTACTACTACATAAATACCCTTCATGGTAACACTATTTATTTGAATAAGTATTAATACTACGATATTAATGTAACCAACTTTTGTTTCTACCGGCAATCTAATTAAATTTTAGAACACAAAAGCTGCTATTGTGACTTAACTATGATAGTTAGATATATTGCCTCGCGGACTTTTTTAAAAGCAATAATGAGTACTTAAATTATGTAGTACATTTTTTTTATGTATCATCAATAGTTTTCTCAGCGCACGCCAAATAATGAATTTATAGGCAAAATTTTGCTACTTTGGGTTACATTATTGCAATTTTCTTAAGGATCTCAATTTTTTTTTGAAAATAAACTATAGCCTATGCTACTTCGTGATAAATTAGCTTTCTATTGGTGAAAAAATGGTCAAAATCGGTCCAGGAGTTTCGGAGCTTATTCGGTACAAACAAACAAATAAAAAATCTCCTCTTTAAAATATTAGTACGGGTATAATAGGTTGGGGAAAAAGTTTCTTCGCATTTTTTAAGAAAATTCAAAACATTTTTTAGTATACATTATTTACATTTATCTAAAGTATGTAGGTACCATTTTGTTCGATAACTTTTTGCCATCTTGTAGGTAGGGACATGATCCCATTGCTATAGAAATTTTGAGACTTCTGATCAAAATACCGCGACAAGTGGTTTTGGCAGTCCTCTCGTGATGTTAACCTGACACTGCCTAAAGAATTCTGAAGAGACCGAAACAGGTAGAAATCTGAAGGTGCAAGGTCAGGACTACACGGCGGATGCATTAACACCTCCCAGCCAAATTCTCTTATTTTTTGCTGAGTAGCTAAAGATGTGCGAGGTCTAGCGTTATCATGATGAAAAACCACACCCCTTCTGTTGATTAATTCCGGCCGCTTTCTCTTAACTTCTTGCTTTAATCTCATCAGTTGTTCGCAGTAGAGTTCAGAATCGATGGTCCTGCCTGGTGGTAACAGCTCATAATGAATAATGCCCTTCCAATCCCACCACACACACAGCATCACCTTTTTGCGAGTTAACCCGGGTTTCGCCACAGTCTGTGAAGCCTGACTGGCCTTTCACCACGACCTTTTTCGCACGTTCTTGTCGTACGTGATCCGCTTTTCATCACCAGTTATCAGCTTTTTCAAAAATGGTTCGGTTTCATTACGTCGTAATAAAGAATCACAAATGAGTACACGGTTTATTAGGTTTCTTTCAATGAGCTCGTGAGGTACCCAAATATCGAGCTTTTTTGTATACCCCATTATTTTCAAATGCGCCAAAATTATTTTGTGGTCAATTCCCAGTTAACTACTGATATGCCGATCTTGCTCCACTTTTTCAAAAATGGCATCCATTTTATCCGTAATAGGGAGACCAGAGCGACGTGCATCTTTGACATCAAAATTTCCGGATTGAAAACGCTTAAACCAAATTTGTGCTACTCTCACAGACACTGCACTGGGTCCATAAACATCGCAAATTTTTTTCGCGGCTTGCGTTGCATTTTTACCTTTTTTGTAGTAAAATTTTAAAATGTATCGAATTTCTTCATTAGATTCACTCATCTTGACAGTACGAAAAACAAATGAAAATCACACATTTTCCTAATTTGAATTTGGAATTATGTTCTTTAAAATTTAAACGTTCAATGATACCAAAACCAGCCAGATACAAATAGTATAGCCAAAGAGATTTTACTTTAAGTTCATACATACTATAATGCGAAAAGACTTTTTCCCCATCCTAATAGATTATAAATGACAAGAATTTTTGGATATAACATAACAAAAAATATGAAAGAGAAAATGTCATGTAAACTATGACAGTAAAAATAGTGTTTGTTCTGTGAATTCAATGCACACTAACTAAAATATTAATTTTATGTGGCTAAATGGAAAAAAGAGTAAAATAACATATTTTATAAATTTAAATCTTTATTTAGTTATCATTATCATTAATATCATCATCGTTGTCTATCTGTAGTTACAAGAATTGAAGATTTTACAAACAAAAAGGTATTCCTAAAAAAGGTTTGGATTAGTGGACAGGGATTCCTGTGAAAGAAAAATAATTACCTTACTAATTATTGTAACTTCAATAATTTGATAATAAAAAATCTGATTTCCATTTGAAAATTATCAGTCAATTTTTAAGTTTTAGTTTTTCTAATTGAAACCTTAAATTCAAGAAAGATTTTTTTTTAATTTCGCTCAAATGCGTTCCGTTTTTAGTAGGACCGTTTTATTATTGGCAACACTTCTGAAATGACAGAATTCCGTCGATTAAAAATCAGACTGTAAGACAGGACAACGTTTGTCGGGTCAGCTAGTAACTCATAAAAAGGACAAGACAGAAAAGGTTTATGATATCTGAAGTGTCAAAGAATTACAGCTGTCAAAATTCTGTCGAATTAAAAATCAGACTGTAGTTGAAAGTTTTTAGGAAACCGATTAAAAATGTTCCTTGTGGTCTACGTAACTTAAAACATGAATATTTCAATAAAATAATAACATTAAGGCCCACTTGCACGTTTAGTCGGGTTAAATTAATAAATGTAGAGTTTGTAAGGAGTCAAGCAACTAACATTTTAACTCTTATTACGCGTTGCGCCACCAAAAAGTAAGACCGGGTTTGTTAACCTGACATTGGTGTTTTTTTTGTTGGGGTAGGTAGGTAACTAACAATGCAGTAACTTATTTGCATAGCTATAGTATTTCAGTACATTCGGAGTTTTTCTCAATTGACATGACATGTTATAATATAAAAGAACATCACTGCACTTTGTAGTAGTCGCATAGACAAACTAATGAGGTTGTTCTCCGAAATTTTTGCGTTGGGAACATTGCTGTTCAATCGACGAAACAAAAATAGAATTGCAATGTCTATGCCCTGATATGTAATCCGACCCAAAAATTATTGAACGGAAATTGTATACCCATCTCTTTTACTCTACATTACGTTACTAATACTTTCTTGTTTTTGAATTTTATAAGATGATTTTTTTTAACGTAGGTATTGTAATAAATTTCCATGAAAACCACATACGTATGTGGTTTCCATGAAGATTGAGTTTATTGATTGACGAAAACGTCAGATCTGTGCGTCAGATGGAAAAATATGTTTAATATTTTAATCGTATAAAAAGCATTTATATTTATTTCTAGATGAGGTCATGAATATATTGCCTGCTGATATAGGTAGTACCGAATTTTCACTTATGTCGAACAATATAAAATACAAAATCTTTTTTACAAAAAAATACAACCGACTTCCAAAAACAACACTACAAAGTGAAACATAACTTTAATTTCGGAAGTCGGTGTCTAGTTAAATGTATTTTCGTTGTTGGCACCGACTTCCGAAATTAAAGTTATTTTTCATTTTGTAGTGTTGTTTTTGGAAGTCGGTTGTATTTTTTTGTAAAAAAGTTTTTATCTTTCACTTTTTAGTTGTGGTACCTACCCCACACAAATTCTAATACAACTACCTGCAAAACAATCTAGAACATCATCCATATAAAAGTGGGGAAAAAATACGTATTATTGAAGCTAACTCAAAAACCACCGAAGCAAAGTTAATCAATTTTATATGGGACCAACTGTGATGTATACCCTCTCGAATAAAACAAAAAACATCCAAATCGGTCTAGCCATCTTCGAGTAATTGGGGAACATACATAAAAAAAAAAAAAAAAATAGGTTCCGACGAATTGAGAACCTCCTCCTTTTTGAAGTCGGTTAAAAATAAGTCATCAGGTACCCAGGTACCTCATAACGTCAATTTATTTGGACAATTCTTACACTAACCCAGGGTTTAGCGACTTAACTCTCCCATATCGGTGGGTAAAATATTTTTACCTCTAACTCTTGGTGGCGCATGATTAATTATTTGATTAACCCTGAGTTAGCTGTTAACTCCAAGTTATTTAGCTTAACCCACGAACGCGCAAGTGGCCCTTACAATAGTAACTTTTCATTTATAAAATGTATAAAACTCAATTTAATTTTCATACTCACAACGGGCATGCTTTGAAATGGCGGCTCGAGTGATATCATCATCTTTAGTCGTCAAATATGTGACATCTGAACTGTTTGTCCGCTGTCAAACAAGGAAAAAAAATATGTGACATCTGAACAGATTGTCCGCTGCCAAACAAGGAATAAAAATATGTGACATCTGAACAGATTGTCCGCTGTTAAACAAGGAATAAAAATATGTGACATCTGAACAGATTGTCCGCTGTCAAACAAGGAGTAAAAATATGTGACATCTGAACAGATTGTCTGCTATCAAACAAGGAATAAAAATATGTGACATCTGAACAGATTGTCCGCTGTCAAACAAGGAGTAAAAATAAGTGACATCTGAACAGATTGTCCGCTATCAAACAAGGAATAAAAATATGTGACATCTGAACAGATTGTCCGCTGTCAAACAAGGAGTAAAAATATGTGACATCTGAACAGATTGTCCGCTGTCAAACAAGGAATAAAAATATGTGACATCTGAACAGATTGTCGGCTGTCAAACAAGTAATAAAAATAGTAAATAAAAAAATCAAAAAACCCGTTTGAGAAAAAATGCTCAAAGGAGTCTCGGGATCGATTTTGATTGAAACTAAAATTGCATCATTAGATTTGAGAACTTTATTTTCGTTACGGTTAATTTTTAAATGAAATTCTTGAAAATATGAATCAGTTTATCAAAAAAATCAACGCTTTCCTTTTGTTTTCTGTATGTCATTAGTTCATTACTTATAACTTCCTTCCGACTTTGATTCTTATTAGCGACACTGTCGGATGGTTCGTTCAAATAGGCCCACATTAAAATTCATCCTGTACATCATATATCTCAAAATATTAGGTCTTTACCTATGAAACTGCCGTTCTGCAGTACTGGCCATTTCAAATCAAAATAATTTTTGTTTGGCTAAGAATTCTAATTTCAAATTAATTTTATTTTAAAAACATGGATTTTTTTTCCCAAAAGTAGTCATTTGTTTATTGATTAGTGTTACATTTTCATCGCATTTCAATCTTTTTGGTCATCATGGATACGTTAAAAATTCGAGTAATTATGGAATATGAGTACCGTTGTGGCAGCAACGCGGCACAAGCGGCACGCAACATCAACGACGTTTACGGAGCTAACACTACAAACCAACGCACCACTTGTTATTGGTTTGCTCGCGTCCGTTCTGGAAATTTCGACCTGAAAAATGAACCTCGCGGTCGTCCGAAGACTTTGGTCGACAATGACGAATTAAAGGCGATTGTGGAAGCTGATGATACACAATCTACGGCTGAATTAGCAGCAGCTTTTGACGTTAGCGTCAAAACAATATTGGTCTATTTGCGTCAAATTGGCAAGGTAAAAAAGCTTGACAAATGGGTGCCCCACGAACTCAATGATCGCCAGCGCGAAGTACGCGTCGAGACGTGCCTTGCACTGCTCAACAGACACACAAATGAAGGAATTTTGAACCGCATTGTTACCTGCGATGAAAAATGGATTCTGTTTGATAACCGCAAGCGCTCAGCAAGTTGGTTGGATCCTGGATCAGCACCTAAACAATGCCCTAAACGAAAACTTACCCCTAGAAAAGTGATGGTCACTGTTTGGTGGTCTAGCGCCGGTGTGATTCATCACAGCTTCTTACCAAACGGGGTGAGCATTACTTCAGATGTGTACTGTGAAGAACTGAACACAATGATGGAGAAGCTGGCACATCTCCAACCAGCATTGGTCAATCGCTCGTCTCCGCTGCTCCTGCACGACAACGCGCGACCTCATACTGCACAGCAGACGGTCTCCAAGTTCCAAGAACTGGGGTTGGAAGCTCTCCGTCATCCGCCCTACTCACCAGACCTTGCGCCTACAGACTACTACTTTTTCCAGAATTTGGATAACTTCTTGGCGGGAAAAAAATTCAATACCCGAGAGGCAGTACAAAATGCCTTTGAAGAATTTGTTGCCTCCCGTCCAGCTGATTTCTTTAAGAAGGGCATCAATAAACTGCCACTGCGTTGGCAAAGATGCATTGATTGCATGGGTGATTACTTCGATTAATACAAATAAAAAATGCATGAAAAAAATTCGTTTAAATTTTTTCATACAAAACGGCAATTTCATAGGTAAAGACCTATTATGTCACGATATCATCTAGGGACTGCGGTTTGGTTGCACCCTAAGGCCGATAATGCAATAAGGCCCATTTACTGCGTCATCATAGACCTTAGGGTGCAACCAAACCGCAGTCTCTCGGAAAGAGATCGCGCTGCTTTTGGTGATGTTCTTAACAATGATAGTGTACTGTATCTCCCAGATACCTGCTGTCGCACCGCACGCGCGCACACCCGGAGGCGGCCGGGCGCGCACTAGCCCTGCGCTGTGGCGTGTGCGCGCGCCACTTCGCGCACATCAACTCGCTGCGCCGCCACCTGCGCGCGCACTCGGGCGAGCGCAACTTCCTGTGCAACGTGTGCGGCAAGGCGCTGTCCTCGCGCGAGCACCTGAAGTTCCACATCCGCATCCACACGGGCTACAAGCCCAACGTGTGCAAGTGAGTACGTGTGAGGCGTGCGCATAATATAATATTTATGGAAGAGCGGAGTCTCCTAACACAGGTGTTATTATGCTTAAAAGGAGGCTCCAATCATAAACTAATCGAAACTAGTTGGTACAGAAATAAACATTTTGTATTTGTATTTGTAATTCTTCACCCGACATTGGGATAGAACATTGCTCAGCAGTTACGCGTTGTTATGTATGTTTACATGCGTGTATGGTTGGACCAAGAATGCTGCCCTGGGGAACCCTGTATCAGTTTTTCTACTACTTAATTGTAGTGGTATGTGGTGAAGATCACTCATTTCTTTTCATACTTGCAGATTCATTTTTGTTCAGTTTTCCACATGTTATACCTTGCATTTTCTTTCAATTAGCATTGGAATAGTGTCGAAAGCTTTAATTAAGTCTAAAACTATTTCAGGCATGCTAAAATTTTCTGAATGTCGTGTAACGTTTTTTAAGCAATTTTGATTAACTAAAGTATTTTTGATTTCAGAACGTGTGGCAAAGGTTTCGTGAAGAAATGTAACCTAACGCTTCATGAACGTGTTCACTCCGGAGAGAAGCCGCACGTGTGCTCACACTGCGGTAAAGCGTTCAGTCAGAGATCCACACTGGTCATACACGAGCGGTAAGAGACACGACGCTAGTGCATTCATTCATTCATTCTCTCATTCGCTTTAATCGCGGTAACCAAGCGTACAAACACACTGTGAATGCGTGTGTGAAGGCGAGTAACGTCACACACGCTTCCGCTTTCGCCCGTGTCTCGGCCGGGACCGAGAGCTCCTGCGCTTACACACACGTTCGCAGCGTGTTTGTACACTTGGTAAAACCACAAGCAGCGCGCGTCGCTTCGTGAGATAAAATGACTGTAAAGTTAAACCGAAAAAGGAATGAGCTTCGGTAATCTTCGTATTTCCGAATTGGCACGAACATCGCGCCACAGAGGCTAATGCGGCAATGCTTCTAAGTGTTGTACTGCCGCATTTCTCACGCATCATTGCCCGTTAAGAAGTTTTGTCTCCGGAATACCTAATTCGGTCGCATCTCGTCATCTCTACATAAGTTCTTCAATTGTTTTGAATTGTATAGAGTTGTTAATCTATAGTTTTGTAAACATGATAACACAAACTGGGCAAGTACTTCCATAGTAGTAACAGCTCTATATTACATCTCATCGCGCGTTCGTATTTCTGAAGACGGACGATGATTGCGCATACTTTTTACATTTTTACATTCTTTGTAAAGAATTCTCATTAGACCCACTTACCACCAAAACCTTATCAGCACGCACTCGGCTGAACTATGACTTTTTCAAAAGTGGTTTTACTACTTTTTTTTTTACTAGCTAGCTTCTTTCGTTCGAGAGCAGTTGGTGGCCCAGTGGTAACGGCGCCGACTTACGAGTTGCAGGTCGTGGGTTTGAACCCAACTTTACTTTGTGTAAATAATTTCATCGGGTCTACCCTTTATAGCAGAACTTTTTATGTCATAATATTATTTTGCATAACAGCTGATAGAAACTACACTAAACTAAACTTCATTTCGCAGAAAATCGTTTGGCATGCACTCATTTATCATACATTCAAAACTCATAATTTTGTAAGTCAGAATCATCTTGGCTTATATTTCATATGCATAATAATTGAAAGACTCACATTACAGAAAATTCATAGTTGGAACACTGATTTGTTTTCGCCACGCACATACAGCAAACATGCAGCATTCAAACAAGCGTACACCATGCATGCAGCATGCAAGCCAGCATGCAGTAAGCATGCAAGCGAGAATGCAACATGCAGCAGGCATAGTTTCTGTCACGGCTCCGGCGCTGCGGGGCTCAGGCGGTCCCACGCGAGCTTATCGTCGCAGATGGTTTTAAAGCCCACCACCGCAGCTTCGGCTTGCTGGCCGGCTTCGCAAAATTATTACTTAGCAAAAAATCTCTTCACAAATAATTGTAACGCAAACCTAATGTTTGGCAAGTGAATGTTTAAACAAAAACTTGTTTACCAACTAGTACTTTTACCAATTTTTATGTAGTCAAATATTTCAGTTGGAATAACACATTTTACGCAAAATAAAATAATCCAATTTTTTTCCTATTTAATCTAGTCGCTTCTGGCATTCGCCGGCCGCTACCGCGGAACCGCTCGCTTCGCTCGCTCGGCTCGTGCGTAGGAGGTCACAGTTTTAACCTAACCATTTTTTTTAAATAATTAACCTCGTCTAATTAGTTTGGTTCTTGATAGATAGCCTGTTAAAAATAATATCTTTTTTTTCAAATTTTTTTTTGTAAAATTAGTCTTTTCTGGCACTAGCCGGCCGCTACCGCGGCACCGCTCGCTTTGCTCGCTCGGCTCGTGCGTAGAAGGTCACAGTTTTAACCTAACCTATATATTTTTTGTCATAACAAATCATTTGACCAAAAGACCAAACGTTTATTGTCTAAAGATTGTTTGCTGTAATAAATCATTTGATTAAAGACCAAATGCCTTAGTGACAAAATCCTGGGTAATATTCTGCCAAGTAAAAATTTCACCAAATGAAAATGTGCGTACTAAAATCATTCCAAATATTGCATTGTTAAAAAAAATGTTGCTAAAATTTGTTTGGGTAGTGAAATTTTGTTAAAATCTTTTCGGCAAAACGGCAGGATCCCATTTTATAGAAATGGCCTAATAAAATTATTCCAAATGAAATTATGCCATCTTCATAGTATTTGTTTTCATTCCAAGTGAAATTGTACCAAATAATCATCGCTCTTAATAAACGTTATGCTAAAAGAAATTATGCGGAATTTTAACTTTGCCTAAGGTAATTATGCCAAATAAAATTCTGCCATCTTAAAAGTATGCCATTGTAAATTCGGACATATAAACATTCGGCCAAACAATAATTATGTTAAATAATTTTTATGCCTTAAAAACATTCGTTTAAAGAAGAATAGGCCAAGTGTGTTATGCCAAATAAATTTCGGAGCATCAAGATTCTGCCAGATAGAGGGAACCCAATTTCATCACCACTGCTCTCAAAACGGTGAAGGAAAACATTGTTTGGAAACCGCGGCATGTACTAGAACCAAAAAATTCTAAGACGTGACATATACCAACGCGCACTGGGCCCGCGAGGTGGATTACGGCCCACTCCCTCTCACAGAGAAGAGGCCTGTGTCCCAGCAGTGGGAACATTATGGACTGATCATGTTTGTAGTGCTTCTACTACTTTTTAGGGTTTCATATGTCCGAATGAAAAAAACGGAACCGTTATTAGGGTTCCGTACGTCCGAATGAAAAAATGGAACCCTTATAGGATCACTCGTGTGTCCGTCTGTCCCAGCCAATTTGCTTCTAATCTAATACACCGTTTAAGTTGATTTTTTTTGCATTATCTGTATTTTGTATTATTTTATTCTGTCGCTGCGCTCTAACTTGTAACAGTGTCCATTATGTGTACCGCTGTTAACACCTTTTATAATAATTATGGAACGCAATAAATTGATATGAATATGAAATGATCGCAGGTACCACTCGGGCGCGCGGCCGTACGTGTGCGGGCTGTGCGGGCGCGGCTTCGTGGCCAAGGGGCTGCTGTCCATGCATCTCAAGACCACCTGCATATAGCGCCTGCGCACAGGTAATGTTATGTTTCCTTACACCGTGTTAACAACAGTGGTGATAAAATAAATAGCCGGAAGTTAAGTGCCTATGGTCTGTTCTAAAAGTACCTTTATCATGAAAATGTAAACAAATGACAGATGTCAGTATACTTACACTGCTTGCGCTGTAGCATGGTGCGGGTGACAGATGTCAGTATACTTACACTGCTTGCGCTGTAGCATGGTGCGGGTGACAGATGTCAGTATACTTACACTGCTTGCGCTGTAGCTTGGTGCGGGTGACAGATGTCAGTATACTTACACTGCTTGCGCTGTAGCATGGTGCGGGTGACAGATGTCAGTATACTTACACTGCTTGCGCTGTAGCTTGGTGCGGGTGACAGATGTCAGTATACTTACACTGCTTGCGCTGTAGCTTGGTGCGGGTGACAGATGTCAGTATACTTACACTACTTGCGCTGTAGCTTGGTGCGGGTCACAGATGTCAGTATACTTACACTGCTTGCGCTGTAGCTTGGTGCGGGTGACAGATGTCAGTATACTTACACTGCTTGCGCTGTAGCTTGGTGCGGGTGACAGATGTCAGTATACTTACACTGCTTGCGCTGTAGCTTGGTGCGGGTGCCAGATGTCAGTATACTTACACTGCTTGCGCTGTAGCTTGGTGCGGGTGCCAGATGTCAGTATACTTACACTGCTTGCGCTGTAGCTTGGTGCGGGTGACAGATGTCAGTATACTTACACTGCTTGCGCTGTAGCTTGGTGCGGGTGCCAGATGTCAGTATACTTACACTGCTTGCGCTGTAGCTTGGTGCGGGTGCCAGATGTCAGTATACTTACACTGCTTGCGCTGTAGCATGGTGCGGGTGACAGATGTCAGTATACTTACACTGCTTGCGCTGTAGCTTGGTGCGGGTGCCAGATGTCAGTATACTTACACTGCTTGCGCTGTAGCTTGGTGCGGGTGACAGATGTCAGTATACTTACACTGCTTGCGCTGTAGCTTGGTGCGGGTGCCAGATGTCAGTATACTTACACTGCTTGCGCTGTAGCTTGGTGCGGGTGACAGATGTCAGTATACTTACACTGCTTGCGCTGTAGCATGGTGCGGGTGACAGATGTCAGTATACTTACACTGCTTGCGCCGTAGCTTGGTGCGGGTGCCAGATGTCAGTATACTTACACTGCTTGCGCTGTAGCTTGGTGCGGGTGCCAGATGTCAGTATACTTACACTGCTTGCGCTGTAGCTTGGTGCGGGTCACAGATGTCAGTATACTTACACTGCTTGCGCTGTAGCATGGTGCGGGTGACAGATGTCAGTATACTTACACTGCTTGCGCTGTAGCATGGTGCGGGTGACAGATGTCAGTATACTTACACTGCTTGCGCTGTAGCTTGGTGCGGGTGACAGATGTCAGTATACTTACACTGCTTGCGCTGTAGCATGGTGCGGGTGACAAATGTCAGTATACTTACACTGCTTGCGCCGTAGCTTGGTGCGGGTGCCAGATGTCAGTATACTTACACTGCTTGCGCTGTAGCTTGGTGCGGGTGCCAGATGTCAGTATACTTACACTGCTTGCGCTGTAGCTTGGTGCGGGTCACAGATGTCAGTATACTTACACTGCTTGCGCTGTAGCATGGTGCGGGTGACAGATGTCAGTATACTTACACTGCTTGCGCTGTAGCATGGTGCGGGTGACAGATGTCAGTATACTTACACTGCTTGCGCTGTAGCTTGGTGCGGGTGCCAGATGTCAGTATACTTACACTGCTTGCGCTGTAGCATGGTGCGGGTGACAGATGTCAGTATACTTACACTGCTTGCGCTGTAGCATGGTGCGGGTGACAGATGTCAGTATACTTACACTGCTTGCGCTGTAGCTTGGTGCGGGTGACAGATGTCAGTATACTTACACTACTTGCGCTGTAGCTTGGTGCGGGTCACAGATGTCAGTATACTTACACTGCTTGCGCTGTAGCTTGGTGCGGGTGACAGATGTCAGTATACTTACACTGCTTGCGCTGTAGCTTGGTGCGGGTGACAGATGTCAGTATACTTACACTGCTTGCGCTGTAGCTTGGTGCGGGTGCCAGATGTCAGTATACTTACACTGCTTGCGCTGTAGCTTGGTGCGGGTGCCAGATGTCAGTATACTTACACTGCTTGCGCTGTAGCTTGGTGCGGGTGACAGATGTCAGTATACTTACACTGCTTGCGCTGTAGCTTGGTGCGGGTGCCAGATGTCAGTATACTTACACTGCTTGCGCTGTAGCTTGGTGCGGGTGCCAGATGTCAGTATACTTACACTGCTTGCGCTGTAGCATGGTGCGGGTGACAGATGTCAGTATACTTACACTGCTTGCGCTGTAGCTTGGTGCGGGTGCCAGATGTCAGTATACTTACACTGCTTGCGCTGTAGCTTGGTGCGGGTGACAGATGTCAGTATACTTACACTGCTTGCGCTGTAGCTTGGTGCGGGTGCCAGATGTCAGTATACTTACACTGCTTGCGCTGTAGCTTGGTGCGGGTGACAGATGTCAGTATACTTACACTGCTTGCGCTGTAGCATGGTGCGGGTGACAGATGTCAGTATACTTACACTGCTTGCGCCGTAGCTTGGTGCGGGTGCCAGATGTCAGTATACTTACACTGCTTGCGCCGTAGCTTGGTGCGGGTGCCAGATGTCAGTATACTTACACTGCTTGCGCTGTAGCTTGGTGCGGGTCACAGATGTCAGTATACTTACACTGCTTGCGCTGTAGCTTGGTGCGGGTCACAGATGTCAGTATACTTACACTGCTTGCGCTGTAGCATGGTGCGGGTGACAGATGTCAGTATACTTACACTGCTTGCGCTGTAGCATGGTGCGGGTGACAGATGTCAGTATACTTACACTGCTTGCGCTGTAGCATGGTGCGGGTGACAGATGTCAGTATACTTACACTGCTTGCGCTGTAGCTTGGTGCGGATGCCAGATGTCAGTATACTTACACTGCTTGCGCTGTAGCTTGGTGCGGGTGACAGATGTCAGTATACTTACACTGCTTGCGCTGTAGCTAGGTGCGGGTGACAGATGTCAGTATACTTACACTGCTTGCGCTGTAGCTTGGTGCGGGTGACAGATGTCAGTATACTTACACTGCTTGCGCTGTAGCTTGGTGCGAGTGACAGATGTCAGTATACTTACACTGCTTGCGCTGTAGCTTGGTGCGGGTGACAGATGTCAGTATACTTACACTGCTTGCGCTGTAGCTTGGTGCGGGTCACAGATGTCAGTATACTTACACTGCTTGCGCTGTAGCTTGGTGCGGGTGACAGATGTCAGTATACTTACACTGCTTGCGCTGTAGCTTGGTGCGGGTGACAGATGTCAGTATACTTACACTGCTTGCGCTGTAGCTTGGTGCGGGTCACAGATGTCAGTATACTTACACTGCTTGCGCTGTAGCTTGGTGCGGGTCACAGATGTCAGTATACTTACACTGCTTGCGCTGTAGCTTGGTGCGGGTGACAGATGTCAGTATACTTACACTGCTTGCGCTGTAGCATGGTGCGGGTGACAGATGTCAGTATACTTACACTGCTTGCGCTGTAGCATGGTGCGGGTGACAGATGTCAGTATACTTACACTGCTTGCGCTGTAGCTTGGTGCGGATGCCAGATGTCAGTATACTTACACTGCTTGCGCTGTAGCTTGGTGCGGGTGACAGATGTCAGTATACTTACACTGCTTGCGCTGTAGCTTGGTGCGGGTGACAGATGTCAGTATACTTACACTGCTTGCGCTGTAGCTTGGTGCGGGTGACAGATGTCAGTATACTTACACTGCTTGCGCTGTAGCTTGGTGCGGGTGCCAGATGTCAGTATACTTACACTGCTTGCGCTGTAGCTTGGTGCGGGTGACAGATGTCAGTATACTTACACTGCTTGCGCTGTAGCTTGGTGCGGGTGACAGATGTCAGTATACTTACACTGCTTGCGCTGTAGCTTGGTGCGGGTGACAGATGTCAGTATACTTACACTGCTTGCGCTGTAGCTTGGTGCGGGTGACAGATGTCAGTATACTTACACTGCTTGCGCTGTAGCTTGGTGCGGGTCACAGATGTCAGTATACTTACACTGCTTGCGCTGTAGCTTGGTGCGGGTGACAGATGTCAGTATACTTACACTGCTTGCGCTGTAGCTTGGTGCGGGTCACAGATGTCAGTATACTTACACGGCTTGCGCTGTAGCTTGGTGCGGGTCACAGATGTCAGTATACTTACACTGCTTGCGCTGTAGCTTGGTGCGGGTCACAGATGTCAGTATACTTACACTGCTTGCGCTGTAGCTTGGTGCGGGTGACAGATGTCAGTATACTTACACTGCTTGCGCTGTAGCTTGGTGCGGGTCACAGATGTCAGTATACTTACACGGCTTGCGCTGTAGCATGGTGCGGGTGACAGATGTCAGTATACTTACACTGCTTGCGCTGTAGCTTGGTGCGGGTCACAGATGTCAGTATACTTACACTGCTTGCGCTGTAGCTTGGTGCGGGTGACAGATGTCAGTATACTTACACTGCTTGCGCTGTAGCTTGGTGCGGGTCACAGATGTCAGTATACTTACACTGCTTGCGCTGTAGCTTGGTGCGGGTCACAGATGTCAGTATACTTACACTGCTTGCGCTGTAGCTTGGTGCGGGTCACAGATGTCAGTATACTTACACTGCTTGCGCTGTAGCTTGGTGCGGGTGACAGATGTCAGTATACTTACACTGCTTGCGCTGTAGCATGGTGCGGGTGACAGATGTCAGTATACTTACACTGCTTGCGCTGTAGCATGGTGCGGGTGACAGATGTCAGTATACTTACACTGCTTGCGCTGTAGCTTGGTGCGGATGCCAGATGTCAGTATACTTACACTGCTTGCGCTGTAGCTTGGTGCGGGTGACAGATGTCAGTATACTTACACTGCTTGCGCTGTAGCTTGGTGCGGGTGACAGATGTCAGTATACTTACACTGCTTGCGCTGTAGCTTGGTGCGGGTGACAGATGTCAGTATACTTACACTGCTTGCGCTGTAGCTTGGTGCGGGTGCCAGATGTCAGTATACTTACACTGCTTGCGCTGTAGCTTGGTGCGGGTGACAGATGTCAGTATACTTACACTGCTTGCGCTGTAGCTTGGTGCGGGTGACAGATGTCAGTATACTTACACTGCTTGCGCTGTAGCTTGGTGCGGGTGACAGATGTCAGTATACTTACACTGCTTGCGCTGTAGCTTGGTGCGGGTGACAGATGTCAGTATACTTACACTGCTTGCGCTGTAGCTTGGTGCGGGTCACAGATGTCAGTATACTTACACTGCTTGCGCTGTAGCTTGGTGCGGGTGACAGATGTCAGTATACTTACACTGCTTGCGCTGTAGCTTGGTGCGGGTCACAGATGTCAGTATACTTACACGGCTTGCGCTGTAGCTTGGTGCGGGTCACAGATGTCAGTATACTTACACTGCTTGCGCTGTAGCTTGGTGCGGGTCACAGATGTCAGTATACTTACACTGCTTGCGCTGTAGCTTGGTGCGGGTGACAGATGTCAGTATACTTACACTGCTTGCGCTGTAGCTTGGTGCGGGTCACAGATGTCAGTATACTTACACGGCTTGCGCTGTAGCATGGTGCGGGTGACAGATGTCAGTATACTTACACTGCTTGCGCTGTAGCTTGGTGCGGGTCACAGATGTCAGTATACTTACACTGCTTGCGCTGTAGCTTGGTGCGGGTGACAGATGTCAGTATACTTACACTGCTTGCGCTGTAGCTTGGTGCGGGTGACAGATGTCAGTATACTTACACTGCTTGCGCTGTAGCTTGGTGCGGGTGACAGATGTCAGTATACTTACACGGCTTGCGCTGTAGCATGGTGCGGGTCACAGATGTCAGTATACTTACACGGCTTGCGCTGTAGCTTGGTGCGGTTTCATGTTGGAACTTACTTACATATATGTAACAACTGAATGTACACATGAATGCAATAAAGAATTTGAATTTGAATTTGAATTTGAATTTACTAGACCTCGTTCAAACCAATTTGCGGTGGAAGTTTACATGGTAATGTACATCATATATTTTTTTAAGTTTTATCATTCTCTTATTTTAGAAGTTACAGGGGGGGGGGGGGGGTACACATTTTACCACTTTGGAAGTGTCTCTCGCGCAAACTATTCAGTTTAGACAAAAAATATATTAGAAACCTCAATATCATTTTTGAAGACCTATCCATAGATACCCCACACGTATAGGTTTGATAAGAAAAATATTAATGAGTTTCGTTCTAAGTATGGGGAACCCCCAAAATTTATTGTTTTTTTTTCTATTTTTGTATGAAAATCTTAATGCGGTTCACAGAATATATCTACTTACCAAGTTTCAACAGTATAGTTCTTATAGCTTCGGAAAAAAGTGGCTGTGACATACGGACAGACAGACAGACAGACAGACAGACAGAGATGTCGAATCCATAAGGGTTCAGTTTTTTGCCATTTGGCTACGGAACCCTCAAACTGCCTTTGATTTATCTTATTAATAAGAAATTTATTTTAAAATATGTCTTTAATACAAAACATTAAAAAAATAGCATTCAAAGCACAATCGATATTTATTATTAAATAAAAAAAATTTTTCGTGCTAAGATTTTAGCCATATGGCGTGGTACGTCGGTGGCCATTTTGCTGATGATTCAGATGGTTCTGACTCTGATATCAGTTTGTAGGCAGTTTAAACTTTAACCGCCCGACTTCATATCAGTTGTCGTGTCCCCAGCGCCCGGCGCAGGAAATTGAAAAATCTTTTTGATAGAATACTGTGTAATGAAATTAAAAAAGCGGATTATAGGAGCTGTGGTATTTGGTCGTAAATATACGACCCTGGCGAAATGGACACAAAAATATTTGTCGGATTAACCCGACGTAAGCGGTTAAAGGGTTAAACGAATACAATTTATATAATAATGTGTTCTGTTGTTTCATTTAATTCTACAGGGTGTAAGTGTCAACAGTAACAACCTTTTAAGGGGTCATTGTATTCATCATTATGAACAGTTTTTACTATGGGACCAAACATTTATATTCGCATAATTCGTCAAAATGTAGGGAACAGCAGATTTTTTTAAAATATTACTTTTACGTTTTAGGCTATGTGACGTCACATTAAATTGAATATGGCGCCCTCTAGAGGACATCGTCATGAACTAAAATTTTTTTTTTAATGATGCCGTGTTGGGTATTGAATGAAAGGGCTTTATTAGCACATTTCAAATAAATATATATATGTTTCCGTTTCGGGTTCCGTTTTTCCTTTTGAGGTAAGGAACCCTAAAAAGAACCATCGCAATCGGATCTCATCAGCCCGAGAGCTCCTTTTTTGCCCCTTTTTAGGGTTCCGTACCACAAAAGGAAAAAACGGAACCCTTATAGGATCACTTGTGTGTCTGTCTGTATGTCCGTCTGTCACAGCCAATTTGCTCAGAATCTAGTGGATCGATTAAGTTGAAATTTGGTACACATATGAATTTATGTGACCCAAACGCGGACGGGTAAAGTAAATAAATGAATTTTGAATATGGGGATCACTTTTGGGGGGCAAATAAGAAAATTAAAAAAAAAGTTTTGCAAACCGTGTGACACATCAAATGAAAGGTCTTACTATGAGGGTCTCAAATATATGTATTTTTTAATTTTAAAATAAATTGTTTTAAAGTTATTTAAGAAAATTAACGGAAATTGACCAAATTTTGAAAAAAATACAGAAAAAAGATCTTTACCTGTAGATTACAGGAAAACCTACAAGAAGTCTGTGGTCTTAAAATAACATGGTAAATCTCTCAATATTGTGAGTACAAACTTACATTTACAGTTGGAATGTATGAGAGAACATGTTTTTCAACTACAATGTTAAGTTTGTTCTTGGAATAAATTCATCCCAACTACGGAACCCTTCATTGTGCGTGGTCCGACACGCACTTGGCCGGTTTTTGGAGGAAGTACCCCTGCAATCAAAAATCCCAGACGGCAAAAACATTGTATATAGTCGTGAAACCTATACACCAAGTTTCGTCCAGATCTGTTTTATAATGCGACCTGTAGAGGAGTGGCAACAAACTGACAGACGAAAGCAAATTTTGCCGGACTTAAAGCAGAGACGCTTCACTTGCTCGTTCAATAAGGTACTATTACCATCATATTCAATTTCCTAACTGCCTCATTGGTAGTAAGTTCTAGTAGGAGCAAGTACGACTGCTGTCCGTCAAGGCCCGGCTCGAGCAGTATTATTTTGGAAATTCTCTTTGAATTGTTTCCAATGACAACAGGCTCGCCTTCTACATGGGACTTGTACATAACTCACGACATGTTATACATATTATGAGTGTGTTATCAAACGTTATAAATGGGACAAATATTGAGCACTAGTCACAGTTATGAATGTAAATATATTGTAGTGAATACGAGAATGTTGTCGTTGACATGTTATGTGACAATAACGTACGTCAGGCAAGTAGTCATGTTTGTGTACGATCAAGAAATAAAAACGATGCGACCTGTGGGGCGGGCCGTGTTTACAATGATAACACATTGGGCTGTTTATAAAAGTACATTTTCATTTACATTTTTTGATACTCTATTTATTGAAACAAATCACATATATGACCCATTTTATGAAGGCAATGGATATATGTATATAAACAATGAGAATTAACCCAATATTTTGCTTTATGCAAAATGTTCTTGTTCTATTGTGCATCTGCTCGATTCCTAAATAACAAAAATGCAACAGTCGGTCCGTAGTCCTTATAAACCTATTTATTTGTAGGTACATAATCTGTACATATCATGAAATAGTAACAAAGTCGAAAACTGTACATTGATTTGAATATTTTTGAAAAAAGTGATTGCTACGAGCTGTGGGAACGAGTCTGGCCGAAAATATCGTTTTTAGAAATTTTGTCTGTTTGTCTGGATGTACTTTCCGGATTGGCGCAAGAACAGTTGAACAGATTTGGATGATATTTGGCACACATATTAATAAAAAAAATGTATAAATATTTATTTAAGTAACATATACTCGTAGGACACTTTTAATCCTGACAGTATGTTCCCGTGGGATAATTTCCGACCTCCAAGCGGGCGAAGCCGCGAGCAAAAGCTAGTGTGAAATATAATAAAGTTTAATACATAATATATGTCGGAACGTCATGATTTACTCAGTTAGATTTAGACAGACACGTGGGCAGAAGATGGGTTTCGTGCAATGAAAACACACTGGGTGCGATACACGGTGTTTAAAATCACAATCTAACACAATCACTAAGCACAACGAATCGAATACAGTTCCGTGGCGTAGTAACCCCGATGTTGCTCCGATGCGATCCGACACTAGACTGTCCTCTTCGCCATGAGGTTCAAACATCACGACTCTGTAGAAGCGCGCTGTAGGCGTGGGCACCCCACGTGATGTCGCCAGTGGCGCGCTTGCGATTCGTTACGCGTCCGTACTATTGACCGGATCCGACATATACATATACACCACGGCCTGTCTTGCAGCCAAAGTGCGGGTCGCTTAGCGCGGCACGCGAACATCAATGACATCATCCGACGAGCCCTTGTCACCGTCGGCGTTCCAGCTGTATTAGAACCCAATGACTTGGCACGCGACGATGGCAAGAGACCGGACGGCATGTCTTTATTTCCATGGAAGGTGGGAAGGCCTTTACTGTGAGACGCAACGTGTGTCAATACTCTTGCGCCATCCCATCTTCCTGGCTCTGCGTGCTGTGCTGGCACTGCTGCTGCGGCTGCGGAAAACCTCAAGCGGCGGAAGTATAATAACCTTATCGGTAATTATATTTTCGAGCTGTTTGGGGTTGAACCCCTTGGGCCGTGGGGTCCGAGTGCTCATAATTTGTTCAACGAAATCTCCAAATGGCTGTTTGACACTTCCCGTGACCCAAGGGCTTTTACCTTGGCCAGAGGCTTAGCATTGCCAGACAACGTGGCAATGCCGCCAGTCTCTTGGGTACTTTACCAGTCGACAGCGATGCGGAGGAATTTTTCGACGCCATATTTAAGTTTTTTAATAGTTTTAGTTATGTTAGTATATAATTTTGTCATAATATGTTAAATTTGAACCATTCTAAATGATTGTTGCTTGTTGCAGGTCCCTGCGTCCGGAGAGTAGCGCACACAGACTGATATGTACGATAAGTAGATAAACGTGTATGTTATGTAGCGTTACATGTGTACGTTACGTAGCTAACTGTGTATAGTGTAGTATATACAAATAGTGAGACATCACGGAGCTTCATGTGATATAATGTTAGTTCTGCAACTAAATACTTAAGGCGTACTTGACAGTTGTTAGGGTGACCAGTTGCTGTAACAGGAAAAACGCTACAAACGAACAGTTGGTTTATTCGTTTAATTTATTTGTTAGTAAATTAATAGATATTCTGTTTTTAATCGCACTTCACAAACAAATACAAACAGTTTTACAATTGACATCAATTTTATTTAACATTTTGGTGATGTGGCAACCCTAGTCGTTCTTACAACGTTTCTTTGATTTAGTTATTTTGAATTCAGTATTTCTCGTGTTTGGAGTTATTGTTATTAACGTTTCCTGACTTTCCAAAATGTTTTGATGGCAGGTTGGCGGCACTTCGCACAACATGTTAACAACAAACGCTCACATTTGTTTACTTTTAAGTTCAACAGTAAAATCTAATTTGTTCACTTGCAAACGACCGAAAATTATTTTATCACAAACATAATGATCAAAATACGGCAAATGTCAGTTATGTCGAACAATTGTGGCAAACTGGCAACAAAGTAATACATATATTCTTAACGACTAACGTGTCGGGGACTTCCCATGACCTTTCAAAATGATTTAGCGCGAAAATACGCACGCCTGTAGCTGGGTCAGAACTACGCAAGCAGCTGGCATGTTATGGCACACGGCATGCCAGCTACTTGCGTAATATCGAGATACAAAACTATGCAAGTAGCTGGCATGTTATGGCACACGGCGTGCCAGCTACTTGCGTAAAATCGAGATACAAAACTATGCAAGTAGCTGGCATGTTATGGCACACGGCATGCCAGCTACTTGCGTAATATCGAGATACAAAACTATGCAATTAGCAAGCATGTTATGGCACACGGCATGCCAGCTACTTGCGTAATATCTAGATACAAAACTATGCAATTAGCTGGCATGTTATGGCACACGGCATGCCAGCTACTTGCGTAATATCGAGATACAAAACTATGCAAGTAGCTGGCATGTTATGGCACACGGCATGCCAGCTACTTGCGTAATATCGAGATACAAAACTATGCAAGTAGCTGGCATGTTACGGCACACGGCATGCCAGCTACTTGCGTAATATCGAGATACAAAACTATGCAAGTAGCTGGCATGTTACGGCACACGGCATGCCAGCTACTTGCGTAATATCGAGATACAAAACTATGCAAGTAGCTGGCATGTTATGGCACACGGCATGCCAGCTACTTGCGTAATATCGAGATACAAAACTATGCAAGTAGCTGGCATGTTATGGCACACGGCATGCCAGCTACTTGCGTAATATCGAGATACAAAACTATGCAAGTAGCTGGCATGTTATGGCACACGGCGTGCCAGCTACTTGCGTAATATCGAGATACAAAACTATGCAAGTAGCTGGCATGTTATGGCACACGACATGCCAGCTACTTGCGTAATATCGAGATACAAAACTATGCAAGTAGCTGGCATGTTATGGCACACGGCGTGCCAGCTACTTGCGTAATATCGAGATACAAAACTATGCAAGTAGCTGGCATGTTATGGCACACGGCATGCCAGCTACTTGCGTAATATCGAGATACGAAGTATCCTATGTGTTAATCCAGGTTATAAACCACCTATTTGCAAAATTTCATCAAAATCAGATCAGTAGTTTTTGCGTGAAAGAGTAACAAACATTCATCCATCCATTCTCACAAACTTATGCGTTTATAATACTAGTATAATTTTCATGTATAAACGTAGCATTAAAGTTCTAGACTATTAAGAAACTCAATCATTTACCGAGACTAGCTTATTTTGTGAAAACAAACTGGCAACACGCGCTGGTCAAAGACTTTCGTGTTGAGACACTGTGTGTCACTGTGTGTCATGTGAAGCGAGAAGATATTGCGTAGCTTCCCGAACGCTGCCCAGCCGAGTTGGATTCGGCGATTGACCTCTTTCTCGAAGTTGGACCTACCTAACTGGACAAGTAGTTTTTTCCTAGGTAAACATACTCGTCCACAACTTCGAGTGTCGCGTCTCCGATCTTCATGAGAGTGGGTGTTACACGGGCATTTGACATAACCTTTGTCTTGTCCATGTTAATTTTAAAACCCACTCTTTCGGAAGCTCTACTGAGGGCGTCGAGCATTGTACTGAGCTCCTGCATGGTCTCAGCCATGACTACTATATCGCAGCGTATATTATACCTATACACTGTAATTTGGATATTGTAAAAGCCCATATTTTTAAAAGAGTAACCATGGAGTTTCTTTCCCGCTCTTCTCCATAGAAAACACCAATTGGAACCGTGCACCTGGCTTCTGACGTTTCATAAACCACGCCTTCTTCGCGCGTTCTTTATTCTGTATGTTGTGAACATAAATACGTGCCCATTGCCCGCCCAATGTTTTGAATGCAAGTCGCGCGCTGCACGAAGACGCGTGTCTGTGTCGTGCGTCCTTGTATGCAGCCAACCTTCGAGAATCGCATACGCAATATTGTAGGGTGCCCTAGGCAGGTACAGTCTATGAATCACAGAACAGATAAAGAGGTTAGAGGTGCGAGCTGTCGCTGCACCCCCGTAAGGGGGTGCGGCAAGCGGTCACGGGGCATGGCCCCCCTCCCGCGGACGCCATACGTTGGCCCGTAACTACGGGCCCCTCATTGTGATGGCCTACTGCGGCCTAAAAGATGATGGGACGCGAATATGCGCGTCCCTGTGTATGGTTGCTATATCTGTGTCTGTAGGCACGCCACGACGTTGCTAGACAGCGCCGCTTTCTTCACCGTATCCCGGCGGTCAACCCCTACCAGGTGGAACCCCCACCTACCTGGGGGAAGCCCAGCAGAAGGCGACCAGCGACAGGGATACGGACTCGACGTTCCTACAGAAAGGGGTGAGTGGCTCCCGCCCGCCCCACTTTCAGAGCTAGCCGAGCCTGGCACGGGGTAGGGAGACCGTGTCATGGGTGTGTGGGTGGCATTGTACTGTGTGACGCCACCCAGTGGCTACGCGAATCGCACACCCACGCTGCGCCTTCGCGTGTGTTTTTATACGCCTGTATAGGGGTGAATGTCTGATGTTTGCTACGCGACACGCCTAAATTATCCTAGCACGCGCCACGCAACAGATGTAAGAGGTTAGAAAGGAAATAGTTCCTGATTTGTAATAGAACGCGTGTCGCTGCTTGTCGCCCCCACTCTGTAACTCTACAAGCAAGAGACCAATACGTACGCGCATTACGCACACAATTAAACCACACGTACTTAGATCGCGAGTTTGCTATTGGTTCTCACACTAACGCAAACACTGCGCTTGACGTACACTCACACACGCGCAAAAGCAATTCATTTCTCATACATGTTACGGTTTCCGAAAGGTCGATTATTTGTATCGATAAAATATAGTGTAATTTTGTTACTTTATGTTTTGCAATATTTCACTTACTCAATAATTTCGGGAAGGGGGACGGAGTACGAATAGTGTGAACTTCCTATAAATATACATTTAGTAATGTCAAATTAAGGGGGAATATCCGATATAGCCACGACATTCAAATTTTATTTGGTTTACATACACAATACAATAAACAATAATTGGTGGTATTTAACAAAGTTATTTTAAATTTCATATTACTGATAATAATCATTTGTTGTATACAAATACATACACACATACTTAATATCGACATTGTTTACAACTTGGTACAACCCTATCGATACGCATGGATTTCGTTGAATTCAAGCTTGACTCGGCGCACGCGACTTTCGCAGTGAACGCAATATATTGCGCGATCGCTCACGTAGTACAAGACGGTACCCATGCAATGTAAGCAATGTATAATTTTGCATCTGTTTGCGACTGTATCGCTTTTGTCCACAAACTTCATAATACTATTGTAATAATTACAAATATCACTTGTTATTTAAAGGTTTTTGGACTTACTGGTGAAAAGAAATCCCTTCTAGGGCTACGATACACACCTGGCTTCTTTTCCGACACGTTATAATAGCGCAACACGGCATAATTATTATTTTTCGTGGAGCTTCGTACGCTGTCACAGTAAGTGCGGGATTATTGACCGATAAAACAAATTTTCGCTGACATATGATCGTCTGATCACATGTGCGACGCGCCTGCCCTGTCCACAAGGCCATTCTAACCTCTTTTATCTGTTCTGTAGTAAGAATCATACCTGAAGGAAAACGGTTGTCTATTGTTTGCCCGAAGATTATATGCCATAATCATCATTTTCCCGAATTTCATTTACCCGAATTTCATTTGCCCGAATGTTTCATTTGCCCTAAAAGACATATGACATACCTACTTTTAATTGCCCGAATTTTAGATACCATAAGATACGAATGCCATAAGTATTGTTTGCCTTATTTTTATATGCCATAATAATTATTAGACATAATATTTAAATGGCATAATATTTAAATGGCATAACAAGTATTAGACAAATATTTAATATAATTATATAGTTTGATTATTAAACTTGTTTTTAATTCTAATACTTACCTACTTATTAGCTTTCTGGCTGTCGATGTCGATGGGTGCGCAATGTTTGGTATAATAAGAATAAACTTATTTATTCTGTGCATGGTTGATGGTGGGCTAGGTCGACGGAGCCTCGCTTCGCGGGGCTCCTACTTCTGTGTAGTTTATAAAAAAATAACCACGAAGGGGATGGCGGGGTCTATTCGCTCGCTTCGCTCGCTCACACGACCCCGCCATCCCCTTCTAACCTAACCTGTCCGAGTCAGGGTGCCCTAAAGTCCCAATTGCATCCAATTTCTCTTGATATAAACAACCGTTACACACCCGATGTCGATGGCAAATTATGTTATGGCATATCATAATTATGGCATGTGATAATTAGGGCATGTGATAATTAGGGCTTACAATGATTATGACAAATGATGTAATGGTAAGTGACTTTATGGGAAACAATGATTCTGGCACGTGACTAATATGGCAAATGAGAGTAGGGCAAATGAGTATAATGTCGTATGATATTATGGCTGTTGACTATTATGGCAAATGATATTAGGGCAAATAAAATTCGGGTAAACGGCGGTATACCAAGGAAAACATTTTAGGTACCTATACTACGCCTGCTTAGCCAAGTGTGAACTGTATCTCATAGGATATCTTTTTAAATTGATTGTTTCTTTCTGAAAACATAAAATTTGTAGTGTTACCAAGTTAAATGAAGCAGGTTTTTTCTAATATGGATTGAATACTTGCCTTCGTATGTTGAAACATGTATTATACGTTTATAAGAAGAGCAATGAATCGTGACTGCCTGTAAATCGTAGCGCACAACATTTTAAATTAATTTGTATCATAAATATATTATAATAAGTATTAAGTCCAGTCCTCACTAATAATAAGGTGTGTAATTATATCGTTAAGTCACTTAAATACGTACCTACCGGTGTACCTAGCATTACCTAGATCATAATGTACATGACCTGCTGTTTGACAAGAAGTGGTGGTCGTTCATTTAATTTAGCTATAGAGTATAGGGTGACCCGTTAAGGTGGGTTAGTAATGTTAGTGTCGACAAATCTGAAACTAATAAAGGTAGAGTTTGCACTGAGAAGCCACGTCGTCGTTTGGAGTGAAGAAAACAGATTGTTACGGTTCAGCCTGTGTAATGGAATGCTAAAATATATTATATTTAATTTGGGAGTGTTGGATGTATCAAACCCTAGTCTTTAAATCAATAATGTAATGGAAATTGACGGTAGTCACCTTCCTGTGTACCCCGAGTGGGATTGAATAAATAATAAGTGAATACAAACATAGTATGTAGAGACAAGTGCCTCACCATGTGATAATATGTAGATAGTGTAGTTGTGTTTGGGGCAGCGCCTGAGTCATGGGACACATCTCTCCTTACCACAGAACTGATGTCTGTAGTGAATAAGCTAAGTATTATTGTACTTTAGGAACTAACTCATGCAGTTTGATGACAGCCGTCATCATTATAATAAAATTGAAACGGTTCTATATGCTTGTTAGATAAACTGCCACAAAAATCGAAATCTTGTCCTGACATACGTTGGAGCAGTTCCAGACACACATTTCTCTTGAGATCCATTTTCCGAAAGTACGAGAACTTTGCGTAACTAATCGTGATGAAACAACTATAGTATTGGTTTAGTTAGCATCATTGTCAAAGTCGCGGGAACACCTGGATGATCCTGCACGGAACGGGGAAAGTAGGGCACGCGTGTACGCTGCAGCGGCTGACTCCGGGCTGACATGATGATGACGTGGCAGAGGAGAGATCTTTCCCAAATTGGGTTGTATTGTAAAGTAACTATAATAAATTAATAATAATATAAGGTAATATAAGGTAAACGCGTCTCCACACAAAACTACTAATTAATAAAATTGCGATTAATTATAACTTACAATGTAATATTTTTGTAAAAACTTCAAAATAATTAAACACTGCATTTAATTTGAAGTTACTGTTTTTATCCAAGAACGCTAATAAAACGTTAAATTAACCTTTTTTTTTTATAGAAATTGACATAGTTTGCGATTTGATTGTAGACTAAATAAAACAACTAAGAGCCAGTTTCACAACTTACGATACCTAACAGTTTTGCCGTCTGTACTTGTTTGAGTTACAATCTTGGCAAATGCTTGAATCTTGTTGAACTGAACTGGTTATCATTTAATATATAATTAAGTTCGTCAGTGAATAGAAGTGAATGGAAATATTTGTCGAACACAATAATGTAATAAATAACGATTCCACGGTGTTGCAATGTTGATAGTACTATTGTATGATTTGGAACTGTTTGTGATAGCAAGGAGCGCGAACTATAATAACGAGTGACATGTTTCCTACTGATAACACGGACTCTTATTAACTAATGGAATTTTCATTTAACACCCTCCGTTGATTAGAAGATCTAATCCTGATAACGTTATGGACTGGATTTTGTGTTCTGTGAACTGGGAAATAGGGTTCAGAATGGTATAAGTAATCTGTCATGTAATTGTCAGTGGCAATGAAGGTAAGAGCTGAAACAGTTCATATCGCCATTTTGGATAACTTCTCGTAGGACTTTCAAACATCCTGTGTTGTGCTGTTTACTTTCGACAGCATGGAGCCAAACTGAGCTAGTTTATCTCTAATCCTAACTAATATGATAAATGCGAAAGTGAGTTTGTTTCTTTGTAATCGTTTCACGCTAAAACGGCTGAACGAATTTGGATAAAATTTGGCACAGGGGTAGACCATGACCTGGAAAAGGACATAGGCTACTGTTTATCGACATATCACGCGGGCGAAGCCGCGGGCGGAAGCTAGTGAAATATAAATTTACATTGTCGCGGAACGGAATGGATGCGAATTTTTTTGTACAAAGCATAATGAACTGTATGTCAATAGTGTAGCGTTCAAATTAGATATGAGCTTGTAGTTACAATCTAGTTTGTGTTACATTATTGACATACAGTTAATTTTGCTATTTACATTATCGTTACAAAAATTCGCTTCCATTCCATTCCGTGGCAATGTAAATTGAATCGAAAGGAACGGTAGAGGCCGATAGTATCGACTTTTAACATGTTTCCTTGAGTCCATCGTGGTTGTAAATATTATGGGACATACATAATAAATAAATAAACCTCCTTTGAGCTCAGTCCTCGTACCGTAATACCGTGCCTGTATGCTGTTCCAGAAGTATCTCATGAAAATGTTAACAAACGGATCAGAAACCGTAAACGTGGATGCCAAGTTGAGTTCATTTAAAACCTCAATTTTCGTCGATCTTTGAATTACAATTTAATAATGTTATTCAAACAATAATCGTAAGAAAAAGTGATGAGATATAACTTGGAAGCCTTCTGAATACAGGCGAATGTGTTACGAATGCCTTGTAGTGAGTGATTGCGTAAGAGTGTAACCTGAAAAGGGTTTGTTCACACCTTCATCAGAATATTTATTTATTTATTTGAATATACTTTAGAAACAGACATTAGAGATATCTTGTGTGTTTGTACCTATATCAGTAGGTACTGAGTAGAGGTCTTAATCAGCAGATTAATTATCTGACTGGCTCGCAACTGATAGCCAATTGATATAAATACTAGGAATGCTGGATAAGATGGTTAAATGGGTACTAAATCAATTATTCCATCTTAGAAATATACACTGTTCCCGTCTTTGGAAGAAATCAAAAATAATAGCTATACCCAAACCTGGAAAATCATACGATGACCCCAAAAATTTCCGCCCTATATCCCTCCTTTGCCACACCTACAAACTGGCCGAAAGACTACTGTTAGCTCGTCTTACCAACCTTGTAGACCCCAAAATAATACCAGTGCAAGCTGGTTTCAGACCACGGAAATCTTGTTGCAGCCAGGTCCTCAACCTCACGCAACACATTGAGGATGGGTTTGAAGGAAGGAAAGTAACGGGTGCAGTATTTGTGGACATGTCGGCAGTCTACGACACCGTTAATAGTAATTGCTTGCTATGGAAAGTTGGCAACCTGACAGATGATTCTAGGCTTACCCGAATTCTTCGAGAACTGCTGCGTAATCGACGATTCAAAGTGAATCTCCTTGAAGTTAAAAGCAGATGGAGAACCCAAAAGAATGGACTGCCTCATGGAAGTGTACTGGGTCCATTACTGTTCAATTGTTCACCGGAATTAAAAGCACTCTGTGTTAATCCAGGTTATAAACTATCTGTGTTCCAAATTTCATCCAAATCTGTTCAGCCGTTTTTGCGCCAATCCGGAACATACATCCATACAAACGGACAAAAATTATTTTTTTCTGTGTCGATAGTATGTACCTACTCTTCTTCGATGTTTTTATATTGATTGAGCCCAGTACGTGGTAACATTGATCGGGCATCACTGGCATTAAAAAAAAAATAAATAAAAAAAAACTGTATTAAAAGTATAAATAAATAAATAAAAATAGTTTATTAGCAAGTTTATTGGTATAGTTTCTAGAATTTTTTGAAAAAATATTCTATGTATACACGGCTACACATTAAGCTCTACATTTCCAGTTTACACGGACCTCTCATTGTGAGGAAATCCTATACAATGCGAGACTAGCTTATACTGGAAATGTATAGCTTGATCTGTAGCCGTGCGTAACTACGGTTTTGACTTCGTTACTATTTTATTTACGCATAGATATAGATGGTATTATCGTCAATATGACATACAAACATAATTATCGAGCTTCCCAAAAGATATGTTAGAATATAGCCCCAATCCCACAGTCACTGCAATTAATGAGCAATATGTATCAGTAATTAGACGCTCGCCTGAACCACAGTATCAAGATTTAATTACTGTGCCTGAACCGTGTCCAACTATCCACATCATTACATCATTATATTTTATTATATTCGCAAGTATAATTAATTGGCCGATACCAGCAGATCGCATCTAATTAACAACATTACTCTTATCTATCAGTTATCTATCAGTAGGACTAAACTTAAATATTTGAATTGTTTTTTTTTTTATTAGGACGCTTTTAACGTTCTGCATCGTTCTCACATGTATAATTTCAACATGAATGATGTAACCATTATTTTGTAACCATATCTTGATATAAAAGAGTGTCCGTGGAGTTTCTTGCCCGTTCTTCTCCATAGGTACCTACTACGCTTTGGAATGGGCGCCTAGCTTCATCTTTCTGACTGACCGACCCCCTTTTTTTTTTTTTTGTGGATGGGAAATCATCAAATGACTTCTCCCGCTCTGGGCAGAGCGGGAGGGCGTGTCAGACTTTTACTGACTAAAACCCACCCATGTTCCTTCAGTTGCCCGTGCCAGGGCCACGGTATCTCTTTCGAACTACCCGCGACCCCGGCGGCATCGGCCCAATTTGACCCCGTCACTGCTGACATCTCTTTGAGGCGCGCGTGGAACACAACGCGCCGTCGACCCGGGCCTGGTCCTTACCGGACGGCGAGCTGCCCATTACTCGTTGTCCGCAAGCCCGCGTATACGGTGGCCGGGAATCGGCGATCGATTCCCGCCGCCCAGGGCGTCTCCTACGGCGGCTAGGGGCGCGAGGGCGCGGCTGTTGCCTCTCCCTCAAGCGTTCCGCTTCCTCCTTCGCGAGCATTACTGCTTCGCAGAAGGAGGTGACGGCCTCCCATGCACTCTCGCTCCGCACCATGGCCTGGACCAGGTTTGGACGCGAGAGATCGCCGCCGCCGATCGCCTCCATGAGAACACGGCGGTGCTCCGCCCAAGCCGGGCAGACCTCCACTGTATGCTCCACCGTGTCCTCCGGGCGATCCAGACAATGGTGACACCCGGGCGTTTCCTCCCGCCTTATCCGAAACAGGAACCTCCCGAAACAACCGTGTCCGGTGAGGACCTGCGTCAGGCGGAAGGTGAGGACGCCGTGGCGCCTCTCCAACCACTCCTCAAAGAGGGGACTTATCGCCGCAATTGTGGCGTGCCCAGCGCTGGGTTGCGACAATCGCACTCTCCATGTCGCCATGAGAACCCGCCGGAGCTCTGTCCGCTGTACCGTGATTTCTCGCGGCAGCGGAGTTACGCCCCGGCGTTTCGCCTCCTTGCGCCACTCCCACACGTGCGCGAGGACTTTTGCCTCCAGATCCCATGGCGGTAATCCGGCAAGGAGGCTCGCCGCCTCACAGGAGACCGTGCGGTATCCCCGGACTAGCTGGATGGCCATGACCCTCTGGGACGCGTTCAACCGGCGGGCCGGTCGCAGCCTCAGGGAACGCGCCCACACCGGTGCTCCGTAAAGGGCCATGGACCGCACGACCCCCGCGTAAAGCCTCTGGCAGGAGGCGTTTGGACCCCCCAGATTGGGCAGGAGCCGCTTCAAGGCAGCCCCGGCCCGCTCCAGTCTGGGAGCCAAACGTCGGAAGTGCTCCACGAAGTTCCACCGGCTGTCGAGGACGAGTCCCAGGTACTTCATCGCTGACCGACCCCTTGACAATTTAAAAGTGCCTGTAATTGGTTTAATTGAAATAAATGCTTTGAGTTTGAGTTTAAAATAAAGTATAAAATGCTGATTATTTTATAAAAAATGTTAAATAATAATAAATAACATTTTAAAATATTTTTGGCATTTTTATTTTGTCAAACACAATATTTTTCAATAAAAAACAAATACATTTCTTGTGTACCTTTGCGGTGGCCACGTTGCCCCTGCCCCCATGGCCGCTTTGGGCGGCCACTCGAGCAAAGCGGTTTTTTGACAAGTTTTCGAAATTTACAAATCACATGATTATTTTTAAATTTGCGCGAATTTTAATTTCACATTATGAACATTTTATAAATTCTCTGGCTATTAATATAAAATTCTCTTCAAAAGTCTATCGTTTACTAGGTTTTTTTAACTCAAAGTTAAGATAGCCGCTTTGAGCTGACCTCCCCTACCTACTACACGTTGATCTTTCAGGCTGAAGCCTGATAATGTAGATTGTAGATGATGAACCTGTGAACTCGAGGCTGCAGCCGGTGGAGTCTGGACTTTAGCCGCGCCGGGGCAACACTCTCACTTGTTGCAAAACATGCATGCTGTGTGTTAGATAATACCAAATAATAGGTCTTTACCTATGAAATTGCCGTTTTGTATGAAAAAATTTAAACGAATTTTTTTCATGCATTTTTTATTTGTAGTAATCGAAGTAATCACCCATGCAATCAATGCATCTTTGCCAACGCAGTGGCAGTTTATTGATGCCCTTCTTAAAGAAATCAGCTGGACGGGAGGCAACAAATTCTTCAAAGGCATTTTGTACTGCCTCTCGGGTATTGAATTTTTTTCCCGCCAAGAAGTTATCCAAATTCTGGAAAAAGTAGTAGTCTGTAGGCGCAAGGTCTGGTGAGTAGGGCGGATGACGGAGAGCTTCCAACCCCAGTTCTTGCAACTTGGAGACCGTCTGCTGTGCAGTATGAGGTCGCGCGTTGTCGTGCAGGAGCAGCGGAGACGAGCGATTGACCAATGCTGGTTGGAGATGTGCCAGCTTCTCCATCATTGTGTTCAGTTCTTCATAGTACACATCTGAAGTAATGCTCACCCCGTTTGGTAGGAAGCTGTGATGAATCACACCGGCGCTAGACCACCAAACAGTGACCATCACTTTTCTAGGGGTAAGTTTTCGTTTAGGGCATTGTTTAGGTGCTGAACCAGGATCCAACCAACTTGCTGAGCGCTTGCGGTTATCAAACAGAATCCATTTTTCATCGCAGGTAACAATGCGGTTCAAAATTCCTTCATTTGTGTGTCTGTTGAGCAGTGCAAGGCACGTCTCGACGCGTACTTCGCGCTGGCGATCATTGAGTTCGTGGGGCACCCATTTGTCAAGCTTTTTTACCTTGCCAATTTGACGCAAATGGACCAATATTGTTTTGACGTTAACGTTGAAAGCTGCTGCTAATTCAGCCGTAGATTGTGTATCATCAGCTTCCACAATCGCCTTTAATTCGTCATTGTCGACCAGTCTTCGGACGACCGCGAGGTTCATTTTCAGGTCGAAATTTCCAGAACGGAAGCGAGCAAACCAATAACAAGTGGTGCGTTGGTTTGTAGTGTTAGCTCCGTAAACGTCGTTGATGTTGCGTGCCGCTTGTGCCGCGTTGCTGCCACGACGGTACTCATATTCCATAATTACTCGAATTTTTAACGTATCCATGATGACGAAAAAGATTGAAATGCGATGAAAATGTAACACTAATCAATAAACTAATGACTACTTTTGGAAAAAAAAAACCATGATTTTAAAATGAAATTAATTTGAAATTAGAATTCTTAGCCAAACAAAAATTATTTTGATTTGAAATGGCCAGTACTGCAGAACGGCAATTTCATAGGTAAAGACCTAATAGATAGGTCTACTGCCTATTAGATATCTATGCATTATCTAGCAGTTATTCACTTATTTTTAGGGTTTAGTTTTCTCAAAAGGAACAAACGGAACCATTAGGATCACTTCGTTGTCCGTCTGTCTGACTGTCTGCCAGTCTGTCAAGACTCTTTTTCTCAGGAACGCGCGGAGGTATCAAGTTGAAATTAATATCAAATACGTAGGTTTATGGTCCCTTGGAGCTCTAAAAAAATCAAGCTTCTAAGTCAACGCAGTAAAAAAATACGGCCATTTAAGCGACCTATTTTGATACTCAAGTGAATCAAAACCTATACCGTCTTATTACAAAACAAGGTTCATCTTCAAATCCAGGTTTAAACCATGGACCTTTTTATGAATTTCGAACTTTATTCCGACACATTAAGATGTCAGTTTTACAAAACTGACAACTTAGTACCGGACTAAGTTATCAATTTTGTATAAAGAACTGTATTTCTAACACAGCTAGGTTCTTATTACAAAAACTGGCTCGATGATTTAAACCGTGACAGAAGAAAAACCTCGTTTTGTAATAAGACCGATAGGGTACATCCCGTTGACCTAGAACTATGAAATTTGGCATGAAGCAAGGTCTCACACCTCACAAGTAAAGGAAAACGTGCGAAAATCCTTAATTTGTAATTTTATCGCATAAAACATTTTTTTTTTTGGGATTTCTAGTTTTTCAACTACAATGTTAGTTTTTGGGATAAATTATTCTACGGAACCCTTCATTGTACGTGGTCCGACAAGCACTTGGCCGGTTTTTAGGGTTCCAGACCAAAATGGTAAAAAGGACTCTTAGGTGCGACTCTGGATTAGGCGCACAATGCCACATTCGCAAAATGACAAACTGATGCAAAATGATACATTCGCAAAATGTCTTTTCTCAATATGTCACACTAGCAAAATGCCACATTCGCAAATTGTCTTTTCTCAAAATGCCACACTATCAAAATTACACATTCTCAAAAAGTCATGTCACATGATGTGCGATTTACTTTAATGACAATAAAAGAGTCAAAACGAGACTCTAATAGTCTCTTTTTGACTTCTTGCAGTAGGCCGATGATTTATGAATAAAAAATAATACAATTTTAATTATTTCAGTATTTAATTACACATTTATTTTAACATAAAATAAATTAAAAATGAAAACTGAAGCAATGAATGCCGCTGAGAATCATAAATAAACACATAATAACGAAATATTGTAACTTTTTTTAAATAAGCTTATTTTTAGGGTTCCGTACCTCAAAAGGAAAAAACGGAACACTTCGTAGTCCGTGTGTCTATCTGTCTGTCTGTCAGTCTGTCAAGACCCTTTTTCTCAGGAACGCGTGGAGGTATCAAGTTGAAATTAGTATAAAATATGTAAGTCTATGGTCTCTTAGAGTCCTAAAAAACTCAAGCTTCTAAGTCAACGCAATAAAAACATACGGCCATTTATGCGACATATTTTGATACTCGCAAGTAAATCAAAACCTACAGGGTACCTACTTCCCGTTGTCCTAGAATCACGAAATTTGGCAAGAAGCAAGCTCTCACAGCACAAATAAAGGAAAAAGTCCGAAAATTGCTAATTTGTAATTCTATCATATAAAAAAAAATTCAACTCTGTCAGTCTGTCATGACCCTTTTTCTCAAGGAGGCGTGGAGATATCAAGTAGCAATTAATATCGAATAAGTAAGTCTATGGCCCCGAGTCCTAAAAAAATCAACCTTCTAAGTCAACGCAATAAAAAAATAAGGCCATTTTGCGACACATTTTGATAGGTACTCCCAACTGTCGCAAGTAAATCAAAACCTACAGGGTACTTCCCGTTGACCTAGAATAATGAAATTTGGCAAGAAGCAAGGTCTCACAGCACAAGTCTGAAAGATGTTAATTTATAATTCTATCGCATAAAAAAAAATTCAAGTCTGTCAGTCTGTCAAGATCCTTTTTCTCAAGGACGCGTGGAGATATCAAGTTGAAATTAATATCGAATACGTAAGTCTATAGTCCCTTAGAGTTCTAAAAAAAAAACAAGCTTCTAAGTCAACGCAATAAAAAAATACGGCCATTTTGCGACACATTTTAATACTCGCAACTGTCACGCAGAAATTCTGCTAATGACAAACGGTTATCCCTTAACTTTTTTAACAATTTTTTATGTTGTTCATCAAAATGGATGTCATTGCTTTTCCGATTCAGTCGGAGTTTGTCAAATTAGGATTGTATATATTGTCCCAGTATTTACTTTCTTGTAATAATTTATGTACGAATAGATACGAGGGGGGATCAAAAAGTAGTGAGAACGACATACTCCTTGGTAAGAAAAACAATAAATACTGGCAGGCATAGCTCAGATACATATTTGTAATATTAGGTCTTTACTTATGAAATTGCCGTTCTGCAGTACTGGCCATTTCAAATCAAAATAATTTTTGTTTGGCTAAGAATTCTAATTTCAAATTAATTTTATTTTAAAAACATGTATTTTTTTTTCCAAATGTAGTCATTTGTTTATTGATTAGTGTTACATTTTCATCGCATTTCAATCTTTTTCGTCATCATGGATACGTTAAAAATTCGAGTAATTATGGAATATGACTACCGTCGTGGCAGCAACGCGGCACAAGCTGCACGCAACATCAACGACGTTTACGGAGCTAACACTACAAACCAACGCACCACTTGTTATTGGTTTGCTCGCTTCCATTCTGGAAATTTCGACCTGAAAAATGAACCTCGCGGTCGTCCGAAGACTGGTCGACAATGACGAATTAAAGGCGATTGTGGAAGCTGATGATACACAATCTACGGCTGAATTAGCAGCAGCTTTCGACGTTAGCGTCAAAACAATATTGGTCTATTTGCGTCAAATTGGCAAGGTAAAAAAGCTTGACAAATGGGTGCCCCACGAACTCAATGATCGCCAGCGCGAAGTACGCGTCGAGACGTGCTTTGCACTGCTCAACAGACACACAAATGAAGGAATTTTGAACCGCATTGTACCCTGCGATGAAAAATGGATTCTGTTTGATAACCGCAAGCGCTCAGCAAGTTGGTTGGATCCTGGTTCAGCACCTAAACAATGCCCTAAACGAAAACTTACCCCTAGAAAAGTGATGGTCACTGTTTGGTGGTCTAGCGCCGGTGTGATTCATCACAGCTTCTTACCAAACGGGGTGAGCATTACTTCAGATGTGTACTGTGAAGAACTGAACACAATGATGGAGAAGCTGGCACATCTCCAACCAGCATTGGTCAATCGCTCGTCTCCGCTGCTCCTGCACGACAACGCGCAACCTCATACTGCACAGCAAACGGTCTCCAAGTTGCAAGAACTGGGGTTGGAAGCTCTCCGTCATCCGCCCTACTCACCAGACCTTGCGCCTACAGACTACTACTTTTTCCAGAATTTGGATAACTTCTTGGCGGGAAAAAAATTCAATACCCGAGAGGCAGTACAAAATGCCTTTGAAGAATTTGTTGCCTCCCGTCCAGCTAATTTCTTTAAGAAGGGCATCAATAAACTGCCACTGCGTTGGCAAAGATGCATTGATTGCATGGGTGATTACTTCGATTAATACAAATAAAAAATGCATGAAAAAAATTCGTTTAAATTTTTTCATACAAAACGGCAATTTCATAGGTAAAGACCTATTATTAATAAAGAAAAAAATCTTCGATTCTCTTTTGTTTTTTTCTGAATGTAGTCATTTCTTTGCTTCGTGTCGGAACGTGTTCTCGAAAATGGAGAAAAACGAAGTGCGAGCCGTTATTAAATACCTCTGTTTAAAAAAGTTAACGACGCAAGAGATTCATTGCGATTTGGAGGCAACATTAGGAGAGTCTGCTCCGCCTTATTCCACTGTCGCAAGGTGGGCTTCTCAATTTCGAGTAGGGAGAACGAGCACGGAAGACGAACATCGTTGCGGCCGTCCATCGACGTCAGTCACCCAAGAAAATGTTGCGAAAGTCGAGAAAATTGTATTGAGCGATCGAAGAGTTACCATCCGATACTTAATTCAAGAAACGGGCATTTCATATGGAAGTGTTCAATCCATATTGAAACAATCTTTGAATATGAGAGAAGTCTCCGCAAGATGGGTGCCGAGAATGTTAACCGACAGTCAGAAACAAAATCGACTTGACATTTCGAAGATATTGTTGGACAAGTTTCAAGAAGATTCTGAAAACTTTGTCTCGTTTCGTAACAATGGACGAAACATGGGTCCATCATTTTGATCCCGAGACAAAACAGCAATCTTCGCAATGGAAACGGCCATCAACACCGACCCCGAAGAAGTTTCGTGCCATGGCATCGGCTGGCAAGGTTAGGGCCTCAATATTTTGGGACTCAGAAGGGATATTGTTGATTGATTACCTGGAACGTGGAACCACTATTATGCAGCTTTAATTCCTAAGTTGAGGAATGCCATCAAAGAGAAAAGGAGAGGGAAACTTCGAAGGGGCGTGCTGTTTCATCACGACAACGCACCCGCGCACAGGTCGGCAGTTGCGATGGCTGCCATTCCGCAAGCTGGCTTCGAATTGGTTGACCACCCACCTTATTCACCAGATCTGGCGCCCAGCGATTTTTATCTGTTCCCCAAATTGAAAGAATACCTAAAGGGAAACATGTACGATGACGATAACGAGGTGATGGAGAGCTTTTTGCAGTACCAACACAAAACTTTTTTTTTTGAAAGGGATTGAAGTCTTGGAAAAGCGCTGGACTCGGTGTGTTGAGAGACTCGGAGACTATGTAGAAAAATAAATTATGAAGTTATCAATAGTCATTATAATCTATCTCATTCTCACTACTTTTTGATTCCCCCTCGTATAGTGAAGGTTTTTTAGGGATACGTCTGTTAATGCGGTGATACCAGCCTTCGAGGGCATTTGTTGTTCTGTGTCTTTAAAGTAATTTTGGATACCACTGATTTTCGTAATAAGTTTGGAACCTTTTCATTTCTGGTGTAGGTATCTGGTGAATTATTTAAATTGTAATTCCATGTAGTAGGTATATCGTTAGCTGGCACTAAGGGTATAATAGCTATCATTCTGGAAATGGTACGTCCTTCTTTTGTACTATTCAAGTATTTTTTTTTAAAATCTTCCATACTGCGGCATTAAAAGTGCCGGTAGCAACCACTAATTTCAACAGATGGATACACATGTGATACAGCGTTAATTTCAACAGATGGATACACATGTGATACAGCGTTAATTTCAACAGATGGATACACATGTGATACAGCGTTAATTTCAACAGATGGATACACATGTGATACAGCGTTAATTTCAACAGATGGATACACATGTGATACAGCGTTAATTTCAACAGATGGATACACATGTGATACAGCGTTAATTTCAACAGATGGATACACATGTGATACAGCGTTAATTTCAACAGATGGATACACATGTGATACAGCGTTAATTTCAACAGATGGATACACATGTGATACAGCGTTAATTTCAACAGATGGATACACATGTGATACAGCGTTAATTTCAACAGATGGATACACATGTGATACAGCGTTAATTTGTCCAATTTCGTAGTCACTCTTGAAAGTATTAATTTCAACACCCATTTCTTCTTTTATTAAGTAAAAAAAGCGCTCGTGTACGTTCTTTGACTTTTATTAGGTAATAGTGCGTAAATCACAGGGATTATATTTGTGGAATTTTGATTAGAATTGACGTCCATGTGTAACACATTATCTACAATTGATAGAACGGATCGGGACATGACTTAAAGGTTCCGTCTGCATAGTAGTTTCCTGGTTTGTTCTGGATCACTCTTCTAGCTAATTTTGTAGCAAATATTATAATTGTATCAACAGCGCCGTCTTCACAAACAAAATAATTGTCAAATCTTTTGGGCATTTTAACTGTTGCTGTATTTGTGTGCTTTAACCTGTCTGTATTTAAAAACTTTTTTCGTGACCTGTACAGCTCGTCTTCAATTTCAGGATATTTTCGTTTCAAATCGTAGATACGTTTTTCAAAAATTTCTTTCACAGAACTAAAATCTTTACAAACAGCTTTTTTTAAAGACCTATAGTTAAACACTTCACTTTTCTATCGATTAGAACCACATTTGTGCACCGTTCTTTTTGTTATAACTTGTTTTGAGTCGTCGTCAAGATGTAATAAAGCACTACAGTATTTTCTATTTACTCACTGCCACACAGTAATCTTCTTCCCTTTGATATATCTCTGTTTGTTGTACCTATGATTGCCACAAATCAGAGATTTGTACCTATCCCTTTTGATGACGAACAATCTTAAACTCCGGATCCATTTTAAATCGTAATCAATTATTAAATAGCATACCAGTCAACACAAAGAGGATAACAAGTAATAGTAAGGATAAGTAAGTAAGTAGTAAGTGTTAGTAAGTAGTGGTGTGATCGCAAGCGTATCTGCTGAACGTTGGGTCATGGGTTCGATTCCTATTTTGAGCAAAGTGTAAATTGAATTTCAAACAGGAATTTGTCAGTAGTAGCTGTGGCATCAGCTAGCCTGGCAGCCACTGACTACTTTATACTCTACCTGGCGGCAACAGTCTGCAGGTTACTGGCGATGGCGTTAGAACACTTGTAGCGGTGCTTGCTCTGCCCACCATCAGTCTAGTTCAGTACCTACCTAACTCTACCTGGCAGCAGCAGGCTGCAGGTTACTGGCGTTAGAACACTTGTAGCGGTGCTTGCTCTGCCCACCATCAGTCTAGTTCAGTACCTACCTAACTCTACCTGGCAGCAGCAGGCTGCAGGTTACTGGCGTTAGAACACTTGTAGCGGTGCTTGCTCTGCCCACCATCAGTCTAGTTCAGTACCTACCTAACTCTACCTGGCAGCAGCAGGCTGCAGGTTACTGGCGTTAGAACACTTGTAGCGGTGCTTGCTCTGCCCACCATCAGTCTAGTTCAGTACCTACCTAACTCTACCTGGCAGCAGCAGGCTGCAGGTTACTGGCGTTAGAACACTTGTAGCGGTGCTTGCTCTGCCCACCATCAGTCTAGTTCAGTACCTACCTAACTCTACCTGGCAGCAGCAGGCTGCAGGTTACTGGCGTTAGAACACTTGTAGCGGTGCTTGCTCTGCCCACCATCAGTCTAGTTCAGTACCTACCTAACTCTACCTGGCAGCAGCAGGCTGCAGGTTACTGGCGTTAGAGCACTTGTAGCGGTGCTTGCTCTGCCCACCATCAGTCTAGTTCAGTACCTACCTAACTCTACCTGGCAGCAGCAGGCTGCAGGTTACTGGCGTTAGAACACTTGTAGCGGTGCTTGCTCTGCCCACCATCAGTCTAGTTCAGTACCTACCTAACTCTACCTGGCAGCAGCAGGCTGCAGGTTACTGGCGTTAGAACACTTGTAGCGGTGCTTGCTCTGCCCACCATCAGTCTAGTTCAGTACCTACCTAACTCTACCTGGCAGCAGCAGGCTGCAGGTTACTGGCGTTAGAACACTTGTAGCGGTGCTTGCTCTGCCCACCATCAGTCTAGTTCAGTACCTACCTAACTCTACCTGGCAGCAGCAGGCCGCAGGTTACTGGCGTTAGAGCACTTGTAGCGGTGCTTGCTCTGCCCACCATCAGTCTAGTTCAGTACCTACCTAACTCTACCTGGCAGCAGCAGGCTGCAGGTTACTGGCGTTAGAACACTTGTAGCGGTGCTTGCTCTGCCCACCATCAGTCTAGTTCAGTACCTACCTAACTCTACCTGGCAGCAGCAGGCTGCAGGTTACTGGCGTTAGAACACTTGTAGCGGTGCTTGCTCTGCCCACCATCAGTCTAGTTCAGTACCTACCTAACTCTACCTGGCAGCAGCAGGCTGCAGGTTACTGGCGTTAGAACACTTGTAGCGGTGCTTGCTCTGCCCACCATCAGTCTAGTTCAGTACCTACCTAACTCTACCTGGCAGCAGCAGGCTGCAGGTTACTGGCGTTAGAACACTTGTAGCGGTGCTTGCTCTGCCCACCATCAGTCTAGTTCAGTACCTACCTAACTCTACCTGGCAGCAGCAGGCTGCAGGTTACTGGCGTTAGAGCACTTGTAGCGGTGCTTGCTCTGCCCACCATCAGTCTAGTTCAGTACCTACCTAACTCTACCTGGCAGCAGCAGGCTGCAGGTTACTGACGTTAGAACACTTGTAGCGGTGCTTGCTCTGCCCACCATCAGTCTAGTTCAGTACCTACCTAACTCTACCTGGCAGCAGCAGGCTGCAGGTTACTGGCGTTAGAACACTTGTAGCGGTGCTTGCTCTGCCCACCATCAGTCTAGTTCAGTACCTACCTAACTCTACCTGGCAGCAGCAGGCTGCAGGTTACTGGCGTTAGAGCACTTGTAGCGGTGCTTGCTCTGCCCACCATCAGTCTAGTTCAGTACCTACCTAACTCTACCTGGCAGCAGCAGGCTGCAGGTTACTGGCGTTAGAACACTTGTAGCGGTGCTTGCTCTGCCCACCATCAGTCTAGTTCAGTACCTACCTAACTCTACCTGGCAGCAGCAGGCTGCAGGTTACTGGCGTTAGAGCACTTGTAGCGGTGCTTGCTCTGCCCACCATCAGTCTAGTTCAGTACCTACCTAACTCTACCTGGCAGCAGCAGGCTGCAGGTTACTGGCGTTAGAGCACTTGTAGCGGTGCTTGCTCTGCCCACCATCAGTCTAGTTCAGTACCTACCTAACTCTACCTGGCAGCAGCAGGCTGCAGGTTACTGGCGTTAGAACACTTGTAGCGGTGCTTGCTCTGCCCACCATCAGTCTAGTTCAGTACCTACCTAACTCTACCTGGCAGCAGCAGGCTGCAGGTTACTGGCGTTAGAACACTTGTAGCGGTGCTTGCTCTGCCCACCATCAGTCTAGTTCAGTACCTACCTAACTCTACCTGGCAGCAGCAGGCTGCAGGTTACTGGCGTTAGAGCACTTGTAGCGGTGCTTGCTCTGCCCACCATCAGTCTAGTTCAGTACCTACCTAACTCTACCTGGCAGCAGCAGGCTGCAGGTTACTGGCGTTAGAGCACTTGTAGCGGTGCTTGCTCTGCCCACCATCAGTCTAGTTCAGTACCTACCTAACTCTACCTGGCAGCAGCAGGCTGCAGGTTACTGGCGTTAGAGCACTTGTAGCGGTGCTTGCTCTGCCCACCATCAGTCTAGTTCAGTACCTACCTAACTCTACCTGGCAGCAGCAGGCTGCAGGTTACTGGCGTTAGAACACTTGTAGCGGTGCTTGCTCTGCCCACCATCAGTCTAGTTCAGTACCTACCTAACTCTACCTGGCAGCAGCAGGCTGCAGGTTACTGGCGTTAGAACACTTGTAGCGGTGCTTGCTCTGCCCACCATCAGTCTAGTTCAGTACCTACCTAACTCTACCTGGCAGCAGCAGGCTGCAGGTTACTGGCGTTAGAACACTTGTAGCGGTGCTTGCTCTGCCCACCATCAGTCTAGTTCAGTACCTACCTAACTCTACCTGGCAGCAGCAGGCTGCAGGTTACTGGCGTTAGAACACTTGTAGCGGTGCTTGCTCTGCCCACCATCAGTCTAGTTCAGTACCTACCTAACTCTACCTGGCAGCAGCAGGCTGCAGGTTACTGGCGTTAGAACACTTGTAGCGGTGCTTGCTCTGCCCACCATCAGTCTAGTTCAGTACCTACCTAACTCTACCTGGCAGCAGCAGGCTGCAGGTTACTGGCGTTAGAACACTTGTAGCGGTGCTTGCTCTGCCCACCATCAGTCTAGTTCAGTACCTACCTAACTCTACCTGGCAGCAGCAGGCTGCAGGTTACTGGCGTTAGAGCACTTGTAGCGGTGCTTGCTCTGCCCACCATCAGTCTAGTTCAGTACCTACCTAACTCTACCTGGCAGCAGCAGGCTGCAGGTTACTGGCGTTAGAGCACTTGTAGCGGTGCTTGCTCTGCCCACCATCAGTCTAGTTCAGTACCTACCTAACTCTACCTGGCAGCAGCAGGCTGCAGGTTACTGGCGTTAGAACACTTGTAGCGGTGCTTGCTCTGCCCACCATCAGTCTAGTTCAGTACCTACCTAACTCTACCTGGCAGCAGCAGGCTGCAGGTTACTGGCGTTAGAACACTTGTAGCGGTGCTTGCTCTGCCCACCATCAGTCTAGTTCAGTACCTACCTAACTCTACCTGGCAGCAGCAGGCTGCAGGTTACTGGCGTTAGAACACTTGTAGCGGTGCTTGCTCTGCCCACCATCAGTCTAGTTCAGTACCTACCTAACTCTACCTGGCAGCAGCAGGCTGCAGGTTACTGGCGTTAGAACACTTGTAGCGGTGCTTGCTCTGCCCACCATCAGTCTAGTTCAGTACCTACCTAACTCTACCTGGCAGCAGCAGGCTGCAGGTTACTGGCGTTAGAACACTTGTAGCGGTGCTTGCTCTGCCCACCATCAGTCTAGTTCAGTACCTACCTAACTCTACCTGGCAGCAGCAGGCTGCAGGTTACTGGCGTTAGAACACTTGTAGCGGTGCTTGCTCTGCCCACCATCAGTCTAGTTCAGTACTTAACTCAGTCATTCATAAACATGAAGTCAGGTTTCCACATTAGGAGATAAAATGCGCATTACCTTAAAAGCTGTTTGTATTACTCAACTTGTTGCATCAATGGCACCCACATGGCACCTGTATAAAAAACTGATCGTAAGCATCAACTGCGGAGCTTGGGGAGCCGGTCGGTCAGGTTGTGGCGCCACTGTTACCTGGCCGCGGAGGAAGCACCGCGCTTGAGGAAGTGTTATGAGGAGTGAGGGGGCTTCTTTATTTAGTTGCGTATTGCTGACCAGTGTTGTTGATGTGAGAGGCGGCAGGGCTGGCTGATAGGCGGCAGTGTGCGAGCGAGCGCGGCCCGAGGCACCCGTCTGTTTGTCGCCATAGCGGCAGTAGCCCCGAGACCGTTGACGAAGTTGCACGCCTGCACGCTCCGCGACATCGTATTTTTCTACAATAATATCAGTCGACCTTGGCGCTATTTCGACGTCGGTGTTCGCACGTCCAGTACCTATCCGGACCCATATGTGAGTATCTCTCGATTTACTACAAAACACCTACATACACCCAATTTCAGGATCACTCGTTATGTTAGCTCTAAAACTCTGAAAACAGGATAGGTACCTACCAAATCAATCAACCAATCTATCTGGATGTGAACACAATTTGTATTTCAAAACATAAAACACTAAGGAAAGAAAACATAAACTGATCAATAAAAATGTTTCTTCGCTGGACTTTAAGAAAAGAACATTTTCAGGAATTTATTTGATAGAACCGCGAAATTATTTAAAGATTTAATCAAACTTTTAGTCAGCTATACCACGTTATTGTTGCTATACCTACCAAAACAACGCGATTAATCTGTGGTATACGTAAATACGTTTCCTACTATTAAAATAATGTTTTGACAAAATCTACTTTTGCATACCTGTCGTCCGCTATTAGCATTTAATTAATATTCATCGGTGCGCGAATCAGTGTCGCTTACCGAAGCAGTTCTGTTAGTAAAGTACTTAATTAATATTGATGAGACAATTACTAGCGAACAACCAAATATTTACAAAAATGTGCTGACGCGCCTCCAACTATATTTTTCATTGAAATACGCAATAAGTATAGATAAATGTTATCTACCCATAAGTATGATGCTGACGGACGTCTCAATCAGAGTTAAAACGTGCGGGCCCCATGTGACCCCCCGGCGACCCCGCCGTGACCCCCCCGCGACCTCGCCGGAGAAAGAACCCGCGACTCGTCAACAGATAGTGTTATCTAAACCAAAACACTGAAGTCCGCTGAAAACATCTCGAAACACAAACATACACACAGTCATTACCACAGAAATAATTACTTATGCTCGTGACGCAGGAATTAACTCCCTTCTGAACAGAAGCTTAGAGTAGTGACAATAGATATAATTTTTCTATGGTAGTGCTAGTGACACTACAGTTTCCCCTTCAGATGTGCAATCCTACCTACACGTCCGGAAACACCCTATTTTCAGCATCCTTGACAAAATAGTACCCGTTTCGTATGATGTAGGCATTCTTATACTAAGTATCTTCGTTCAGATTTCCTCGTTTTTCACACGAATGTTTTCATCAACGACATTAAAAAACAGCGTTGTGCGTTCTACAATTGAGTTTATCTGAAGGAATTCGCGCGATAACTCGCCGCTCGCGCACACTAGCTAAGCTTATTGCGTAAATAGATACTCGCCGACACCGACGGCGACGTCTCGCGGAGCGCTTTGTTTATCAAATCATTCATACTTGCACTTGAACTCTACGATAATGGCTTCTGATTCAGCGAACGCGAACATCTGATCTATGCGTACAGAGATTATATTACGGCTTTGGAGAATCTCTTGACTTCAGCAGTGTATTCTTCTCCCGTATATTATCTGTGTAGATCTATTTTCGGCAATCGACATCTATTTTATTTGTGTTATACAATGACCGCTGGAAAAGCTCGCGTCTCGTGGTTACTTTTACTGATCAATGACGTTCGCTATAAAATAGATTGTTTGATACGAGTTTGACTATGTTTCTGATGATTTGCTACTTTTTGTTACACTTGTCGCTCGGATTTCTGCAAGGTTGTATCCTATGGCCGATGGTGCGGGACGCGGGATCCTGTATCCTCATTCATCAGTTATAATTTTTAACTGAATCTTAAAAGCTTCACAGCCTCCACTAAGCCAGTCTTTGTCGTTGTCCGCGACTGCTATCCAAATGTGAAATTGAATGATAGGTAGGTACCGATTGGTAGAGTTTATTGCATATAATATAATTCGCGTTACAATGGGGAGGCGGGATTGAGTAACAAGTTATAAATAACCGGAGGCGATCGTAACTGCAGCTCCAATAGGGATCTATCTATTCGGAGTCGGATGGGCGCGTCCTGCACTAAATATTCATTGAAGACGCGACGCCGACAGACGAGGAGGTCACACCACGTGACGGATTGTTGCGAACATTAGCAGCTCACACGTCATCGACGCGTCTCAGACGGGACCTACGAGCCAAAACAGATTGGGGTTCCTTCAGGAGACTAAGAATAAACTGTACAAGGAGAAAAGATGGTATTTACCTACTTATGATTGCTACAAAGGGATGAGTACTGAGATGACAGTTAATAGAGATGTATGAAAGAAGAAAACACGCTGTGCCAACCTCACACAAATTGGGATAATGACAGGAGGACGAAGGAGAAAGGGAAAACAAATAGCTATCAGAATAAGACGTAGATTATGGATGAACGGTCTAATTATCAAAAAAAATATTTCTAGCTTGACATGGGGGTCGCATCCTCGCATCTCGAAGTTCATTTACCGTTGTATATGCAATCACACTTCTATACCAATGAACAATGAATCGTTGACAATCACAGTATGCACGGTAATGATGACAGGTTGTAGGTAATAGCGTTCACTTACTTACAGCAAGCGGAACTAAACGATCACTACTAGCATAACATAACATCAATTAACATCGAACTACCGTGACGTGAGGCTGCCTTCACCGGTTCAAACAAATGTTTGTTTCACACTGTGTGATACCTCGCGTGTTGTTAGCTCTGGTATTCACTGAGGTTTACTTTAGATAACCACAACAATCCGTCACAGACAACGCAAGATGCAGGGCATAATAAAACTTTCTGGAACTGGCCACTTACAATAAAAAAAATAAAAAAGCAATAACGGAATTCGAAAATGGAACTCTCTGAACATGTTTTAATTTGCGAAACTGTTATTTGTTATTTTCATTGTGGCGTCCTTTGGAAAATTGTGTGCCGCTATTACAATGAATTTACTTGTGAACATTTTCGCTCAATGATTTTTTACGATTTTGACTGGCAACTAGTTAACAAGAGAGTTAACTATGTAGTTGCCAGAGACTTCAATTGGCATTTGGTGATGAAGCCCCAAGTCGCAGCTCTGTGTATTCGTGATTCGGAGAATTTAGACGTGGACGTGATCATCTCCATGACGATCTAGGTACGTGAAGGTCGGCCGGCGACGGCGGTTACAGAATCCAATATTGATACCGTGCGACAACTCATTGAAACTGACAAAAAAATTATTTCATGTCAGCAAATTCGTACTGGTATTAGGCATTGGAATGAGCCAAGTGCAAAACATTTAGCATGTGCATCGGAAGGTTCGGAAGTTTTGTAGGACAGAGCCCTGATCGCAAAGATATTTCGAACTTGTCTGGTTTATGTATCTATCCTACTTCTACTCTTGTATCCGCAGCAAAATTACGCAATTTCTCATGGGATTGTTTATACAGCTAATTAATTGTGTTAATTTTTATAGCTCTACTCAAAACTCAAAGCATTTAAGTATTTCAAATAAACCAATTACAGGCAAATTGACAGTTTCCGTTTGGAGAAACTGTCAAACATTCAAAATGCATTCGAAGATTAAGACAGCTGGGTATAAAAGTTTGGTCCAATTCACCCTTAGTGGTTAAAGCATTTACAAATCATTCATTCATTTAAAACAAAACCATTTTTAAGTGGGAAGAATTAAAAAAAAAAAAAATTTTTGCATTTCTTCACACCTATAAATGTACTTAGTAGGAAAAGTATGTGTTTTCAAACTCAAAGCATTTATTTCAAATAAACTAATTACAGGCACTGTTGAATTGTCAAGGGGTCGGTCAGTTAGAAAGATGAAGCTAGTTGCCCATTCCAAAGCATAGTAGGTCCCTATGAAGAAGAACGGGCAAGAAATTCCACGGACACTCTTTTTAAATCAATTTATTTTACAAAATATTGGTTACATCGTTCATGTTGAAAATTTAGATGTGAGAACAATGTAGAAAGACGTGCACGTTAAAAGCGTCCGTAATAAAAAGATAAAAGCTAAAACAACTAAATTAAACATTAAAAATAAGCCGTGGAAGCTAAGAGACGACCAGTCCCAACTGACGACGCCCGTTCACGAAAATGACGCATGGATCAGCACCAATTACTAGCACTACTACTACTAGCAGCACGGGGGGCGTGACGATGTCTCTTCAAAGCTTCAGACTCATCAGTGTTCGTAGATTCATTTTAGATTGAAAGTAGGAATGAGGCTCCCCGACTCCCTGCATAGCAACATACCTAATAATAAATCACCAACATACGCTAGTTGCGTTGGATACAAATTCAAATTCGAATCCAGAATCAATTTGTTTATACCAATATTTTGTGGTAGTAACGCCGCGTTTTTATTTACAAACTTAGTAAGTACAGTCAACAGCAAAAGTAGATGATCAAAATCAGAAATTCAATACTAATGAACGGAGTTCGCATCAGAACTGTGTGGCGTCAAAGTGATTCAAAAGTATGTGATTCTAAATTATATCAAACATTTACTACTAGTACAGCTGCCATAATATATTCGTGATCAGTTTTGATTAGTATTGAATTTCAGATTTTTATCATCTACTTTTGCTGTTGACTGTACATAGATTGATAAGGGACACTAAGGAGTTTTCTTAGTCAATACAAACTAAGACGTTTTTTAAAGTCGCCACTTGCAGCTCATATTTATTATATCTTTGTTGTTTAAAATAAATATTGTGATTATGACAAATTGATGATACTCCAACAAAAAGTAGAATGAATGTAATTGTGCAACATCATGGTTGTAGTTGCAGCAATCAATAATAAAAACAAATCAGTACCTCAAATAAATACAACCTAGTTCAATGTGGCAAAGGATGACGGGCGTTTTTGTATGGCGACTGGTCGTAAAACCAACAGAAATGAAATCTATCGTAATATTTAGTACTCCATAGTAAGATAACGTTTACATGAATTTTGTCTCCATTATCACTGGGGTTGAAGAGCAGTGAAGTCCAAAAGGTGTATAAAATAAAATGCATAAAAATTATGGATTTATATTTCAATTTCATGGTTTTATTTCATTTTCGTTCTTAACAGTTGTTTATTTATATATTAGGGATAACAACAGCATAAATATTGTAGATTTTTACATTTGGTATGTGAATTACAAATTACCCAATGACAGTTACCCACTACTAACATATAAAAGAAAACAAAAACAGTTACTCATGTGTTAATGAAAATATGTATACTAATTAAACTAGGTATGAGCATATTTTAATACTCATTGCACAGAAACATTATTATTACAGTATTGTTTGTTTAACTGTATCATTAATATTATAGGTACAATCGCGTTACTTCTCGGTGATACACTTGCTTTGAACGAATTCACGCTGCATGATTGCGCGTGTGTGCATGTGGCCTTGCCCACATTTAATTTGTGCCAATTAGGGAAGTTTGAAAGAGCAAGAAAAATAACCGATGTTCATTCAGTTGCCATTTGTGTAAGTAAAGGGCGTGTGTAACAACTGTTAAAAGTATTAAACCAAATACAAGAAACAACTGCACAACATTTGAGATAATCCTAAGGTAATAAAATAATATACCTTAAAAATATTTGGTTATGCTTTCGCCAACGTATGGCCCATTGTATTAAGCCGTCTTAATGTTTAACCGGGTTTCCAGACATACCCACTAAATAATAATGGGACTTAGATCATGAACCTATTTTTATTGTAGTTGCAAAAGTTGCGGCAGCTATAAACAAAAAGCTCTGATAACATTGTAGTATCAACTGCGCCAAGTATACTGGTTTAAATGTTAATGTAATTGTGCTATTTCAATCGGAACATAGAGCAATAAAAGAAAAGATACCAAGTGTGGTCAATTTATAATAAAATTACGTAAGTTGCTACTTTTCAACCGACTTCAAAATGGAGGAGGTTCTCAATTAGCTTGTATTTTTTTTTATTTTTTATGTTTGTTACCTCAGAACTTCGTCATTTATAAACCGATTTGGAAAATTATTTTTTTTATTTGAAAGGATATACTTCCAGATTGGTCTCATTTTTACCAAAAATCCAGTTCTGATGATGGGATCCATGAGGAATTGAGAGAACTCCTCAAAAATTATAAATCGCTTTCACCCGGCCGGCCGACCGAAAAGTAACGCCACTGTACTACATTGTTCTGACCAGTAATAAGACACCATAGCATAGCGTGTACTCAATTATTAATAATAAGGTCTTAAAACATATTGCAGTATTGTTACACTGTAACATTAATATTATAGGTATTATTCTAACCAGTGATAAGACGCCATATCGCGTATTTAGTGGTCATTATCGATAATAAGGTTTAATAAATGTTGAGCTGGACCAGTAAATGGCTCATACCTTCCTAAGCCTACATACCATAATACAGAAACGATATGGGCACAGCTCCCGACTGTCCTTCTGCCAATCATACAAGTACAATAGTGCTGAATTATTGCGTTTCTGTCGATTTGGTCTCTGTCAATTAAAATATAGGAATAATATGTGCGCGCCCTCACATGCCGCGACTGTATCCGCACTCGAAGTAACCACACATTGTCTTGCAAAATATCGCATTCGTTTAAATCATATAATATATCATCCCTACACATTTCAATCAAATAAATGCCATTGTGAAAATGTTCTGCGACATAAGATTTTGCTAGCTTCATATGGTATGTCCCTAATGCGTGCAAAATTATACAGTCTTCAGTTAGACGAGGAAAATCACTCAAAAATGGGAGGTTTGCTTCCATTCTTGTAAAACTTCGACGTTGTCTGTTAAGGTTTTTCATTTCGACGTATTCATATAAACGATTGGGAGTATTCATATTTTCATTAATCAAGCTCACGATATCTAGAGCTAGCCTGTGATCTTGAAAAACGGGATGAAAAGCATTTAACAGGCTTGCACCAATTTTAAAATCGTTAAACATATGGGGAAGAGCTCTATTAAAATATGTTTGTCGAAGTAATCTATAGCATTGTTTCATTTTTCCGTTAATCGCCTCGACAACCCAGCGGCAAATGGTTACTAATCGAGATTTGTTGGCTTGCTCTGTAGTTAATTGTCTTTCGCTCCTATCTTTCGTAGGCGGTATATGTGCCTCATAACCACATTCCTCGAGACTGTTTAAGCTATCTCTAAAACCTCGATCGAGAATAAAAACATCACCCTGTCGAAAAAACCAAGGCCAGGGGCTATCTTCATTGCGAACAATCCCTTTCATGATTGTTGCATCGGATGTAGTCGCAGCAAAAGGACCAATAACGTCTATTATATAACCGTCGGTAGACACAATCATGAAAGGCTTTAATAAATTCTCATATTTGTGCAAGCTGTATGATAAACGTTGAAATAAAAAGTTTGCACTTTTTTCAATAAAAATGTAGGTTCCATCGCAAATAGTGATTGCCTTACTATTTTCGTTGTTACCAAATATACTCTTAGGTATTAACAAATTCCTTTCAAGAATATCGTTCCTTGAAATGTGGTCAAGACCTAAATGTAATCTGACAAATTCTTGTAGCAAGCATTCTCTGGCAATTTTTAATTTTCGCTCTAGAGTACGACGAGACATTTTAAATAACGACGCTAAGCGTTCATTACTTTCACCAGTACGATGTTTAGCTAAATATACACCAAGAACCGTCTTTGGACGATTACTTTGTTCTGCTATAGTTGGTGTCTGATTTAATATAATATTAAACTGCTCATAATTAAGACCCACCCAAAAATATAAATCGACGTCGTCTAGGTTTGTCATCGTATCGAAATTAAATCTGGTACCTTGGGAAACACCCTCTTTAAAAATATTACATATGTCTGTAAACTGAGCACAGTTAAAATCGTGATACGTATGAATATTATTAATTAATTCATTCCAGTCATTGCTTTCTAAATGCTGCTGACACACTCTGGCTGCTTCGGGCACATATAAACTATACTCACAAAGCATGTGTATTTTAAGCGTGTTAGGAATTCTGCGCCGTGTACCATTCTCGCAGTTATTAAAAATACAGCGATCTGATCTGTTCGGGGCTCGTTTATACTCTGGCACTTGTATAGTTCGCTGTTCCTGCGCCTGTACAGCTTCATGTGGCAGCACTACTTCATGTGGCTGCACTGCTTCATGTGGCTGCACTGCTTCGTGGGACTGCACATCTTCATGAGGCTGTGCTGCTACATGGGACGGTGCTGCTTCATCGGGCAGTACTGCATTATGAGGGTTGTAGGGCTGTCCATGTAGATCGTTATTAACGCGTTGCCAACATCTGTGGCATAATGAATATTGGTTATTAAACTCCACCTGAAAACAAAACAAAACAAATACATGTTTTAAAACGAATCTAACAACAAGACAAATAAATGTTTTACTAACAAGTCTTACAAAATCTACCGCTCGGCTGTCAACCGACTTCTAGGAGCTCACATAAAAAAAATAAGCATCTAATAAGGCGCCTCCTAGAGGTCGATCGGCGGTTAAGAATTAGAACGATACTACTATATCTTTACTGCTCTAACTTGAACAAGTGTAGGCAAAAAGACAAGGAGGGCTTAACTTCACATCGCCACATGGTACTACAGTGTTCTCGGAATTCGAAGTATAAACACTTATGGCTGTTCGGAAAGGGAGCACCGTGGGCGCAGCTAGCTTAATTACCTTTTTTGTTTAGCGAGCAACACAATAGCGCATCTGTGCCATTTTGATCTTTTTAACTATTTCTTTTAGTTTATGATTCCAGATACCGGTTGAAAGAAACCAACTCCTATTTATAGTTGTTCGTTAGTTCACATTTTGACTACGACGTTTCTCTTTCCGAACAGAATCTATCCAATTTTTTGTTCGGTGTCTCTCAGTTGGTCGTCTTATCGTTAGCTTATTTCGTAACGATTCCAACGACATAGGCTTTATATACATCTTGCATACAAAACTTTAGAGATATCGTCAGTTTAATCACACGTGCCGATAACGTGCGAGGTCACCAGAAGTTCCGCGACATTTGCGACAATTCGTGCTAAATGGCCGCGACGGCCGAGCGGTAAAATAACGTTGAACCGAATACATGAATTTATGTAAGTTGATATTATGGTTAGTTTATTTAAGTACTTACATGTATCAAAGCATGTTCTCGGATATATTCTGCCAATTGAGGTCGACGCTCAGGAATACTGTCTTCCAAAACATGTCGCCTTCGTCGGTAAATAGATCGTGGACACGTAACGCATCGTCGTTCTTCCATGGCATTTAACAAATGCAGCACAACAAACGTACAACAGGGAAACAGGCAAGGTCGTGGATTTAAAAAACGTGTACGACAACAAAAGTCCAATCACAAGGCAATAACAAAGCAAGAAACAAGCCGGGGTCAAGAAGTCGAAACACACTGATAATATTGAAATACAACGTACACAAACAACAAGCGTTCAACGACTGAGTGCGCACGCTCACCCAAAATCACGCAATCCATGGGCGGTTGTAGCCGTTTCTCGAAAGCGGGGGAAGGGGTAGGGTGCAGAGGGCTGCTCTCCTCCAATCTTTGGTTTGTGTTTCCAAGAACAAACACTTTTTACCTGTTTGAATTTTTTACCTCAATAATAATAAATATCTCTGTACTCCTGCTACTTATGTATATGTTGTCATACTATGAAATGAAGTACTAAATATAAGCTTTCATATGATATGTATTTCGACTCTGTTGGTTAAACGACCATTTTGACCAAGATCCTTAGTTAAGTAAACTCTGCGTTGTTTGAGAGGCTGGTGCGTCAGTTGTCGCCTGTTACTTATATTGCTCGCCTGCTCGATGCTCGGCAGCAGTCATCGTCCACTTGACTAATTAGAGGCCCGCTTGCTCGTACTCGCTTCATTATTTATTGCTGCATTCTACTGTGCTAACATATACTGGTGCCTGGTGCGGTCTACAATTTTATTCCAACATTGTTAGTTTCAAACTGTTTATGTAAGTTAGGTAGGTAGGTACTTCTTTTAAAAATTGAATTTGTTAATTGTTATGTAACGTAAAAAAATGTGTCCAAATATTTGGTTTCTAGTGTGAACTAAATTATCTAATTCTCGTTATCATAGATAAATGAATGCCGGGAGATTAGGTTTTCATTTGCTATTACTTAGTATTATCAGTACTCTGCAAACACTCACTACCTATACCTAATAATAATTACCAGCATTCAAAACATCAATCTCGTCGTGAGACCTACTACACAAACTGATTGATCTCGGCTTGTAATCAAGAGGCCTGAGTGGCAGCAGTTGTTAGTAGGTAATCACCGTATTGTATCAGTACCTCATTGTCAGCTAGGCCGCGCTGTCTTTCTTGAAAACGGTCAAAAAGGTGATTTTTAAAAGCAGTGTATCTCATAATCATAAACCATAAATAATATTGAAAAAAAAAATATATTTTCAAGTCCTTTTCGCATACAGTGATGGAACTCAAAACATAATTAACAAACTCTAATGCACTAAAAAAATTATCAAGCGTACCTCTTAATAATCTTTAAAAGCAGTTTATCCCTTCATTAACAATTATGTAATTAATTAGTGCCACATTATTGAATTAGGAATATCCTGTAATAGTAGTGATGATGAGTAAAATACATAATTAAAAAATACATAATTAATTAAATACATAATTAAAAATAAACCGTAAAGTTTCAAATGCCAAACTGCATCCAGTCATGGATTATTTATTATTAAATAGTTAATTGACGCATGAGAGTCTTCTGTCTCGCGCGTCAGACTAGACAAACATAACGCCATTTAACTTACACACCGAGCTAAACCACGCTTGGATGCAGGGCCTTAACTAGCCGGTTGCGCGTGCGCCTCCTCGTGTTTACCATATTATAGCGATTCAGCGGATAAGGTTCGCTGCTAAAACATATGTCACAAATCAAAACTGCTTAGGACACCTTTTGTCATAGCTTCGGTCATTTCGGTGACATTGCCTTGCGCCGATCAGCGATGTATCATTTCCTATGAACTTGTACTAACAGCATTGAATAGAGCTGGGCTTCTGCGCCTGCCTACTTTGTGCCACATAACATTGGGTATGGCGTTATTAAAGTCTCCTCCGTCATACACATTATCATTTAGCTCATCGCTCCACTTGCTCTTGATATGATCGTATTAGAGATGTCGCGATATGATCGGTTGGCTCAACTAGCCAACATTCGCGCTTGTTCCTGGAGCCCAGACCTCGCAAATTAGTTGGCGCTGTTGTACTCTCCGTCCTCATAGAATTAGTTGAGGGCCACCGACCGACCACTTACTTCAGTTACTGCTACATTTCATCTTAGGATGCAGGGAATAGAAATCATAAGAATGCAGTTAATAGGCTCGAAATTTTAGATTACAATCTGATCGATTCCCCACTGCGCGGCTGCGCCCGGCTCGACCGCCGCGCCGTCGCTCGCGTCGGCGTACATTTGGTGTGTCATCCATCACATCACATCATTATTGATGATAAATTATTTGGACAGCTCGTATCGGCATGTAATCGCGCCCTTATCGGCGGCGCGGCGTGTGACTCGCGTGGATGAGGCGCCTGGCAACCAGGGGGTGAAGGGGGGTGAGCCCCAATAAACATGGCTGACTGGCCGTAGGGCCGTAGCTCTTAAGTAACGCCACCTCAGATCATTCTCAGTTATTTCGATAGCTAGGAAAGATTGTAATGCTGATGCTCATGGGAGCAATGTAGCCAGCAAGAATTACCCATCGTCGAAAGTTGCGAACTTCCATACATCCTTTAGTTAATCCCTTTAGAGGATGAATTTTCGAAAACCCTGTTCAGTGCTCACTTTCGTCATTTACGAAACTTCAAACAAGTTTCTAGAGCCGCCAGCGGTTCAGGCCGGTTTAGGTTGTGCGTGTGCGTTGTTTGTTTGTCAGTGAATTTAGCAGATCTATGATGGTAGAAAGTTACAGCACGACATTACGAATGACAAGACTAATAAATCAGCATTGCATTTGTTCAGTTTCCTTGGTTAAATTCCCAGGCACAGTCCTCTAGCTTGGAGAGCCAATTGCTCCCAGGCACAGTCCTCTATCTTGGAGAGCCATTTACTTCCCAGGCACAGTCCTTTTGCTTGGAGAGCCATTTACTTCCCCGGCACAGTCGTCTAGCTTGGGGAGCCATTTACTTCCCAGGCACAGTCCTCTAGCTTGGAGAGTCATTTGCTTCCCAGGCACAGTCGTCTAGCTTGGAGAGCCATTTACTTCCCAGGCACAGTCCTCTAGCTTGGAGAGCGATTTACTCTGTCAATCAACCTGTTCGAATGCCCACCGAGCGGCATTTGTCTCTTTTAAGGAAAATTCGTTGTGAAAACATGACGCTCATTATACTTAGTAGTTTCTCAATTAATTCTACACTGACAAGTAAATGAGCTGCATTGTCTCGTTGTGCCGCATCGTCGTCAGACTAGCCAATCTTTTCTCCCCACCCACGAGTTTATTACGATCCTCTTTTCTGTCTAACTAAATGTGTGTGTAAGACCTCTGTAACCCAATTTTGGTGAGATATTACCTTCCTATTCTTAGGTTGAACATCCAGAATAGTCAAATTGTCATTTCATTTACCGTTTATAGACCGTGGGTAGGTACATTGCGTGACTGTGGGACAGCTCGTCTCTTGTGATGTCTATATTGGGAGTAATTTGAATCTTTGTGGCTTCTCTGCATCACGTTCATTGAAATTTCGTTCAGTTAGCGATGTACAATGTCCAGCCCAATTGGTGCAGCTACACGGCTCGGTCACGCGGCCAATCTTACAGGCGCCGTGATCATCATTTACTACTAGTACTACTTACACAGCCTACTTGCCTACATAATACATACATTAGGTACCTACATTTGGTTACCTACTTACAACCAGGGACCGTACAACCCCGGGTAAGAGTTCAGTCTTTCTAAGGGTTAAGCCGTTTATGAGGTTACCTTTATCATGTGTAACTCCTTGAATGGGTTGGGGCTTGAAACCCAGTAAAAGGGTTATCCCTATAATATGGATAACCCATTGAATGGGTTCTATAATTGAAATCCAGTGAACGGGTTACCCGGTTACTCCTTCATTAAGATAACCTATATAATATAAAGGTTTTGTTCGGGTTACCATATTAGCAATTTGCAACGTATGCCCGTCATCGAGAGATCATATTACATTGCTCCGAGTCGGAATGTTACGCTGTTATCGTTTTTAAGAGAGTTGAAGTGAAACCCTTTTGAACGGCTTAATTTAAGCCGTTACCGACAGGGTTTTTGATTTAGAGCTTAGAAAAACCCTATCGAAAACCCTTTCAATGGGTTAGCAAAATGGTCCGCTTACAACAAGTGGTTTACTGTTTTGCTTTAGCAGCTCCCGACTGCATATATTTAAGTTCATGAGGACTTCGCGAATGAACCAGCAGTGAGTCCCAAAGCAAGATCAATGATTTCCAAATACATGTCAACATTATCTTCATGCTGACCCACTGCTGGGTATACTTAGGCTTTCTTTCTTTTCCGCCCTACTTTCCGGTTCGGTGCGTCCCTCATCCAAGTGTTCCTCGTGACTTTTCCACCCTACTTTCCGGTTCGGTGCATCCCTCATCCGAGTGTTCCTCGTGACTTTTCCGCCCTACTTTCCGGTTCGGTGCGTCCCTCATCCAAGTGTTCCTCGTGACTTTTCCGCCCTATTTTCCGGTTCGGTGCGTCCCTCGTGACTTTTCCGCCCTATTTTCCGGTTCGGTGCGTCCCTCATCCAAGTGTTCCTCATGACTTTTCCGCCCTACTTTCCGGTTCGGTGCGTCCCTCATCCAAGTGTTCCTCGTGTCTTTTCCGCCCTACTTTCCGGTTCGGTGCGTCCCTCATCCAAGTGTTCCTCGTGACTTTGATGACACCTGTCTAGACAAAATAACTGCAATTTGTGATGATGAGCAGCATCCAGATAGCTCGTGATATTATCATAATGTTGTATTAGATAGGAGTACATACTCGCGCGCATATTGGATAGTTAGGTTGTGAAGCCGCAGCAGGCTTGATTAAATGATTACTTATCGAACTGCGTTTGGTCGGACTCTGTACAGTTTGTTAGCAGCTGGAATAGTTTTACTTTCGACGGAATCTGGCAAAGTCTGTAGAGCAGACTCGAACTCGACGAAGAAAATCTCCACACTCCAGAGATTTTTTTACACTTTTTCAAGCATTGACTTTATATGAATGTTTTCAAGCCTATAATATTTTATCACATAATTATTTTAGTACTATGAAGCGCAAATCTTCGCTTCCCTGAATTTCTATTATAATAAGTACCTATATGTTACTCTCTCAAATCTGTGTATTTTTTCTTTATATAGCTACAATAATCTTACAAAAATCTCCAATTGGTAGTAGGTACCTATTCGTAGTATTCCGGCGTAGTACTCACAGACGCGGCTCCCCGTAGCTTGTCACTCACAAATAACGACTGTTTAAACATTTTACTTAACCCGTCGCGCGCCAATTAGCAGACACAATTGAAATTCTATTGTTATCTGTACACATGGTGTACAATCGACATTTTAAGAGTTAAAAGTAAAAACCGACTTCAAAAACCTAACACGAATAAAATAACTTTCATAAAAAACTTAACAGCTTCTGAAGTCGGTGCCAAGCTAAGGTGCATTGAAGACTTGAAGACACCGACTTCAGAATCTGTTTTAGGTTTTTGAAGTCGGCTTTTACTTTTTATAAATAAATAAATAAAGTAAATTAATTTTTAGTTGAATAAACAATTAGGTACACATACTTAAGCCCAAGACGAACGAAAGGAAGAATCATCAAAATCCGCTTAGAAATGCCATTTATGCACACTTATAACTTCGTACCCTTCCTGAAAGTTTGTAGATCACGTGAGTGATAGAATCATCAAAATTGGTTTATTAGTTTTTGAGAAAATCGCGGACATACAAACATACATACATACATGCATACATACGGGTCGAATACAGAACCTCCTTTTTGGAAGTAGGTTAAAAAGCAAGTGCTGTAACTCTTAAAATGTCGATTGCACACCATGTGTACAGATAACAATAGAATTTCAATTGTGTCTGCTAATTAGCGCGCGACGGGTTAATTGATTGTTTGTCTCCCGCTTATAAAGCATGAACACGCAACACATGACTCTCAGTACCAACACTAGCTGTTTGTCCGTACGTCCACTGACGCGTCACTCGGTATCACCTGTTACAAAGCTTACGTTTGTGAACGCTCAACTGATCAGCTGCGTGTGATAGCGTTGATACGCCTCAGTGGACTGCAATCCTAATTACTATTATTAGTGAAGCGTATCATATTGGTTGAATTAATTTTGATTTCATTCACTTACCCCCCCCCCCACCCCCCCCACCCCATTTTTATAACTCACTGTTTATTCACAACGAACTGTGGAGTGTTACATTAACGTCAATGAACTGATACATTAACGTGTAGGTAAATCAAATAAAAAGTACAATAGCTTCAGTGTGTGGCACGTGATTGTGTGGCCTTTGATCGAATATGTACGACCGATGTAAATGACTGAATGTATAATTTAATCAACTTCAGCGATCTTCGTACGTGTGTCGGGTGTGTTGTGTTCCAATTGCTGCTATTCGACAGTCGCGGGTCGTCGCTTGCGCATCCTCGGCGGAAACCATTTAACATCGTACAGCTTTATTGTGTGTTGTGTGGCTGATTTTATCTTGAAGCAATAGATTAGCAATTTGCTTCAAAATTATTCAAATTTCGATTGACAGTGTGTTACGCAGTTAGGATGCGGTTCTTTCCTCGAAATATTAGGTCTTTGACTATGAAATTGCCGTTCTGCAGTACTGGCCATTTCAAATCAAAATAATTTTTGTTTGGCTAAGAATCCTAATTTCAAATTAATTTTATTTTAAAATCATGGATTTTTTTTCCAAAAGTAGTCATTTGTTTATTGATTAGTGTTACATTTTCATCGCATATCAATCTTTTTCGTCATCATGGATACGTTAAAAATTCGAGTAATTATGGAATATGAGTACCGTCGTGGCAGCAACGCGGCACAAGCGGCACGCAACATCAACGACGTTTACAAACCAACGCACCACTTGTTATTGGTTTGCTCGCTTCCGTTCCGGAAATTTCGACCTGAAAATGAACCTCGCGGTCGTCCGAAGACTTTGGTCGACAATGACGAATTAAAGGCGATTGTGGAAGCTGATGATACACAATCTACAGCTGAAGTAGCAGCAGCTTTCGACGTTAGCGTCAAAACAATATTGGTCCATTTGCGTCAAATTGGCAAGGTAAAAAAGCTTGACAAATGGGTGCCCCACGAACTCAATGATCGCCAGCGCGAAGTACGCGTCGAGACGTGCCTTGCACTGCTCAACAGACACACAAATGAAGGAATTTTGAACCGCATTGTTACCTGCGATGAAAAATGGATTCTGTTTGATAACCGCAAGCGCTCAGCAAGTTGGTTGGATCCTGGTTCAGCACCTAAACAATGCCCTAAACGAAAACTTACCCCTAGAAAAGTGATGGTCACTGTTTGGTGGTCTAGCGCCGGTGTGATTCATCACAGCTTCTTACCAAACGGGGTGAGCATTACTTCAGATGTGTACTGTGAAGAGCTGAACACAATGATGGAGAAGCTGGCACATCTCCAACCAGCATTGGTCAATCGCTCGTCTCCGCTGCTCCTGCACGACAACGCGCGACCTCATACTGCACAGCAGACGGCCTCCAAGTTGCAAGAACTGGGGTTGGAAGCTCTCCGTCATCCGCCCTACTCACCAGACCTTGCGCCTACAGACTACTACTTTTTCCAGAATTTGGATAACTTCTTGGCGGGAAAAAAATTCAATACCCGAGAGGCAGTACAAAATGCCTGTGAAGAATTTGTTGCCTCCCGTCCAGCTGATTTCTTTAAGAAGGGCATCAATAAACTGCCACTGCGTTGGCAAAGATGCATTGATTGCATGGGTGATTACTTCGATTAATACAAATAAAAAATGCATGAAAAAAATTCGTTTAAATTTTTTCATACAAAACGGCAATTTCATAGGTAAAGACCTATTATTTATTCCTGTTAGAGGCTAGAGGCTGTTGTTTTTATAGTTTACCAATCGTAATATTGGAACCATACCTACTAATTTTTAGGGTTCCGTACCTCAAAATGAAAAAACGGAACCCTTATAGGATCACTCGTGTGTCTGTCTGTCTGTCCGTCTGTCACAGCCAATTTGCTCCGAATTTAATGAACCGATTAGGTTGAAATTTGGTACACATATGAATTGGTGACCCAAACACGGACGTGTAACGTAAATAAATGAATTTTGAATATGGGGGTCCCTTTTGGGGGGAAAATAAGTAAAATTAAAAAAAAAAGTTTTGCAAACTGTACCTTGTGACATATCAAATGAAAGGGCTCAAATATTTTTTTTTAATAATTTTAAAATAAATAGTTTTAAAGTTATTTAAGAAAATAGACGAAAATTGACCATTCCTCCCCTTATCTCCGAAACTACTGAGCCAAAAATTTAGAAAAAAATACAGAAAATACTTCTTTACCAGGAAAACCTATAAGAAGTCTATGTTCTCAAAATAACATGGTAAATCTATTTACCTATATAAAACATTCAAAGTCCTGACTGAGTCACTGACTAATATATCACCGCGCAGCCCAAACCGCTGGACAAAGAGATTTGAAATTTTGCACATATTACACACCTTATACAGTGCATTATACAGTACACCTTATACAGTGTAAATTCCATTAAGGAAGGGTTTCTGGAAATTCCATCCCTAAGGGGATAACATAGGGGATGAAAGTTTGTATGAAAAATCTTATCCCTTGAGTTGGACTTGAAACTTAGCACGAATATTTATCTAAGAAAATTATTAAGTTCATCATTTTTAGTTTTCCTAAACTACCCCCTATACCCCTCGGTAGGGGGTGTCAAAGTTTGTATGGAGGAATTTCAACGCGCGGTCCGATTAACTCAAAACTCAGTTTTTATACCTGAGACCAAAAATGAAGACTAACGTGTATCAGAGTTTTCCAAAAATTTACCCCTAAGGGGTGAAAAGGGGTAGTCAATTTTACAGCGGAGGATTTCACTGGGGCTTGATTAACTCGAAAATTGGTGTAAATAATCTTTGAGTCGAGTTATGGAAACATCCCAAACGATTTTTAAATTTCCACCCCTGTAGACGTGAAAACAGGGATACAGTTTATATGAAACATCTTATTATTTTGATTAAATAACTTGAAACTTAATACAAATACTTGCTTAAGTAAGTAATAAAGTTTGTCATTATTAGTTTTTCAAAACTACCCCTCAAAGGGTGTTTAGGTATGTAAAAGTTTGTATGGAAGAATTTTAAAGTACAGTCCGATTAACTCGAAAGTCAGAATTTATACTTTTGATATACTTGTAAAACAAACAATAATACAAGTTTTTCGGTGTTTAGGAAAACCTGAAGGACCGGGTAAATATATAAACAGGGACGTGACACATTTCAGCTTTATCACAGAGGTGGTGTAACCTGCGGCGCCTCTGATATTGTCTCAGATATGGTGTGACCTGCGGCGCCTCTGATATTGTCTCAGAGATGGTATGACCTGCGGCGCCTCTGATATTGTCTCAGATATGGTGTGACCTGCGGCGCCTCTGATATTGTCTCAGAGATGGTATGACCTGCGGCGCCTCTGATATTGTCTCAGATATGGTGTGACCTGCGGCGCCTCTGATATTGTCTCAGAGATGGTATGACCTGCGGCGCCTCTGATATTGTCTCAGATATGGTGTGACCTGCGGCGCCTCTGATATTGTCTCAGAGATGGTATGACCTGCGGCGCCTCTGATATTGTCTCAGAGATGGTATGACCTGCGGCGCCTCTGATATTGTCTCAGAGATGGTATGACCTGCGGCGCCTCTGATATTGTCTCAGAGATGGTATGACCTGCGGCGCCTCTGATATTGTCTCAGAGATGGTATGACCTGCGGCGCCTCTGATATTGTCTCAGAGATGGTATGACCTGCGGCGCCTCTGATATTGTCTCAGAGATGGTATGACCTGCGGCGCCTCTGATATTGTCTCAGAGATGGTATGACCTGCGGCGCCTCTGATATTGTCTCAGAGATGGTATGACCTGCGGCGCCTCTGATATTGTCTCAGAGATGGTATGACCTGCAGCGCCTTTGATATTGTCTCAGAGATGATATGACCTGCGGCGCCTCTGATATTGTCTCAGAGATGGTATGACCTGCGGCGCCTCTGATATTGTCTCAGAGATGGTATGACCTGCGGCGCCTCTGATATTGTCTCAGAGATGGTATGACCTGCGGCGCCTCTGATATTGTCTCAGAGATGGTATGACTTGCGGCGCCTCTTATATTGTCTCAGATATGGTGTGACCTGCGGCGCCTCTGATATTGTCTCAGAGATGGTATGACCTGCGGCGCCTCTGATATTGTCTCAGAGATGATATGACCTGCGGCGCCTTTGATATTGTCTCAGAGATAGTATGACATGCAGCGCCTCTGATATTGCAGATGGAGAGTGGTCATAAAATAAAAAAAGTTAAATAGAAAAAAGATCTGCCGGTGATTAACAATCTCAAAAAGCTTTTTATTTATTTTATTTTTTATTTATTTATTCAGTAGTACACTTACATCTTATACATCTTTATGTTGGCGCAAACATAAACTCATTAGAGTTTTACCGTGCACCAAAATCATCGACCATACAATTTAGATAACTAAAACCAACTTATAATCATAGTTAAAATGAAACAACAACTAAAATAAAAATGAGGGTATTAAGTGAAACATTTATCTAATACTAACAAACGAGCGAACATCGGTGACCGAACTGACCGTCTTTAAAACAAAAAGTGGTGGAGGAATGTGATTTCGATTGATACAGGTTGTTCCTAAAAGTATGTTTTTAGTAATAGTTAATTATTTAATTTTCCCATATTTTGGCTTGTCAAGATATTGTTAACAATATCCTGACAAACCAAAATATAGGAATATAACTTAAGTAACTAAACTAAACTAACTTAAGTAACTAACTTAAGTATTATGTTTCTTTTTTTTTTACTATCTAACTTTTTGTATTCAGTTATAACATTTATTTTCATTCAATTATTATATGATATATTAATATTTTGTAAGAAATGTTGCTTTAGTTTGTACTTTATGTTTTTATAAGTTATTTTGTCCCTCAATGACATCGGTAGTTGATTAATTAGGTAAGGTATTATATGTATACTGTAACGACCTCTTACCGTGTAAATTACTGTATTTTGGAAGTAACAACTTAGCATAGATGACACTACGAGTATTAATTCCATTGTTATTTATGATTTTTGTTTTCCTAAGATTATCATTAAAAAATTCTTCTTTTAATAATGTAAATTTAGTTTTTTCATGGATAGGTATTATTTTACAGAATTCAAATAATTTACGGTAGTCATTTTTGTACTGCTTTTTAATGTTATGCGGGACAATTGCTTATAATATACGTAGCTGAAGTGTTTTGTATACATATATTGTGTTATTACAAAATGCTCATGTCATGATCATGACATATTTATTGTCTTCGTAACTATCGCTTCGCTAATCGCTATCTCTGGCGTATGTGCTTAATCCGAGGCCTTCCTTGTAATTATCGAGCACTGCGCTGCAACAGATACGCAGGCGGCGGGCGTGGAGCCGTATCACACCACCACACGGTGTACCAGGACAGACTTATGAAAATAATCATTATAATAATTTGTATTCTACCAAGATTTTCTGAGAAAGCTGTGATGCTATCAGAAAGAAGTAATTTGTTTGAACATGAATAGATGTCAGTTCTGACTCTTCCTAATCAAATAGCAACATAACAATAGCGTAGTTTAGGTAGTCTAACGCATGTTTGTTATCTTCTAAAAAAAAACACAAAACAAAATACTCTGATAACACATTGTTTGCTAGGTGCCTAATATTAGGAAAATAACTAAATGATTGCGGACTTGAGCCTAGTGAATCTGGCAGAGGACAGACGAATCCAGAGCGATCCAGTGGCCGTGACAGTGTGGCCGTATCGCGGCGCGCGCGATAACCTGCGCCCGCGCGATGCGCCCCTACCGCTGCGCTGCTGTAAACTACCCATAAACTAGTGTTACTAACGTAACATCGCGCGAGCGCTGAGCGCGCCTCCCCCCTCCCCCCAGTGAAGCGCATGTTGATCCCTACGTACTCACAGTGTAAGATATTGTTACTGTTCAAATAAAAGGGCGTTCAGGGATAAACTGCTGGTGCCCAACTGATCAGTAGGTAGTGAACTAAGTAGTGACGCGCGGCAGATAATCGCGTCGCGTCGCGAGCTCGTAACTGCAGCAAATGGGGCAAGTTCAAAATATATTTATCTCACGAGCTGTCACTTTCAGTTCAGTCAGTATCCCGCGGGATAGGTCAAGGTAGGTTGTTTTCAATTGTTGCAACAGTGGTGGCCCAGATGACAAGCTGTTTCATTAAACCCAATGACTCGAGCGAGGTTAATATCCATGAGTGCGTGTGGCAGGGTTCGGTGGTGTTTACGGTGATAAATAGGTAGGTTTTGATAAATTAGGTAGGTATTTGTTGCATGCGTCGGCGCACCACCACAACATTTCCTATCACTCGCCTGTGTGTTCCATTTGCCTTACAAACCATAGAATTTCCAAGCAATTAAGTAAGTAGGAAAACAATCAAAAACCCACACATTCGTATCTTTAACTAACTACTTATGTACGCTACGCTACGACCGGCCCCAGACTACAGTCAGTGCGTTGAGCAAACATTGAATTTGTGTTTACCTTTACTGTGCGAGTAAAATGTTGGCGTCCAACATATGGGACAAACATTGGTATGTTTACGGTTGCATGTTAGGAGTAAAGTATTGGCGTGGGCGGTTGGCGGGCTTGTCAAACTTTGGCGCCAGCGCGCAGCGTGTGTTTACGCGTCTGGGGGCGGTGGGCGCGCCGCAGCGTCACGACCGCGCCACAGCACCATGCAAGCAGATCTACAACGCTACAAGGCTTTTTTTGGCGCGGCCAAAATCAGAACTAAAACCGCCATTTTGGTTTTTCAATACAATTTCTGTGACAATTTCACAAATGTTTAGCAACAACGCCTCACACCCCCTTGTCGATATCACTTAGACGCCAAGAGATCCTTGTAGTAACTACTATCTCCGTACTGTAATTTATGAGACAGTGAAACTATGCCTTGCCTTGCTTGCCGGGCCCCAGGCTGATATATGACGACTACATCCTTAATATATACACCTATCCTTACATCTAGTAATTGCTGGATACTGGATCTTACTTGGGTAGGTATCGAATACTGGATAGAGCTGTAGGGCAGTCCAATATCGTGATAAACCAAAGTTTTTGTTTCATTAAAACAAATAAATTAAATTAAAAATAATAAATACTTTATTGTTTATGAACTAAGCATTCAATATTCACATAACACTAGCCTCCACACTACGATTAAAAAAAAAAAATTGTCTAATGTACTTACTCCATTCAGTCACGACTGTAATGTCACTGTCACCATCGTCGACCTGTAGATCGTCGCAGTGTCGATTATTGAAACAACTGCCCACACTATAGTTAAGCATTTGGTAATCCTTTAACCAATGTTCAGTAAAACAAACCATGTCAAACTTTGTTTTTTCTAAAAACATTTCAATTTCTAATATTTGGAAGAAATACTTTAAATATTTTGATGGAATAATTTCAAGACATTCTGCTGATCTGCTTTTCGACAATTATTTATTTTAGAGCAAGAAGACACCTTGTTGTTGTTAGGTATAAGAATATTCTTACTGGTACCTTCTGTTGTCTTACGAACTAGTTTAAATTACTATCCGGAGTTATCCCCAAGACTTCAATATCATCACCAGGCAATGCGCTCATAGTGAGTGTGGGACATGGAACCTCCTTCGTACAATTGTGTAAACATTTATAGCATTTGAGCTACATTTATTCAGGCTCACCACCTTATTATTAGTATTATTACTAACCATTGTGGTGTTAATAATACATGACTTCGACATACTACTTATGTCTGAGTTTATACAAAAAGCTAATAGCCTTGCTATTATGTGTCTAAAACTAACAGGCAGATACACAGTATCCCTAGTCGATTTTAAAGTTTCCAAAAAACTATTGGTGTCGAAAAACACAAGCTTGTCATTATAATGACTAACTAAGAAGTGCATATGCTTATTAAGTAGGTATATGAGTATATTTTTTTTGTCTACTTGTCAATTTTTCAAAATATGGGAAAACACACAATATTATTTTTCTACATTTTAACTCTAACAACTCAGTTACACAGTCAGTGATTTCATTTTTCCTGACCATAATGATAAAAAAATGATAAGCTGGCAACACTAACGTCAACAAGCCAAAAAAAATTGGTTTCATAATTATCTTAGTTTTATTTATTTTAGACACAGTTTTTCATTTTATAAGAAACCCAAGTAAATGCAGAAGTCATCAAAATCAAGATACAACCTAAAAAATACTGAAACAATCAACCTATTTAAACCATAATATAATTCTAAAATAATGCCGAATCGGAGGTGACATCTGTCATGTCACCTCCAACAAACAAAATGAAATGATGATAATGAAAACTAAGGATGAAACTAAATAAATGTTGACAAGATCAGCCGCACGAAGAGCACGCCCACCACCTCCGGACTCGTCGCTCAGCTCCGCCTCGCCGCCGCCGGTACCCAGCCCCATTGTAAGCGCTGTGACGACACCGGCCGCGGTAGCTGCGTCGAGCTCGAGCGACGAATATTTCTCCCCGCCCACGACGCCACCACCTGCTCGCCGACGGGGAGGACGCCGGCCGCCGGATGGCTTAGGATCTCGAGGCCCACCGGCCTCTGAAAGGGTCCCAGCTCCCGGCGGAAGTGTGCAGCGCATGAGATGGACCCCATCCATTAATGAGAACGTCATGCGCTCATACTATGGGGCTACAGAGGGAGGAAACAATCTGACCGCGTATTCCTGCCATCCATCCCACGGTGTGCGTCCAGACGTTTGTCGTGGTTTGTTCGTAGCACATGTGCATCATGCGCGTCTCGTACGTGTACATACATGTCACACAGCGGGTAGGTATGATGTTTGTTTGTGTTTATGTATGCACATTACGATGACACTAACACGATTAACACGGACCACAGTCAACAGGACACACGAACAAGCGCACTGGGTTTAACACTGTACACACACTGACCCGCACTTGATCCGATAGTCGTTGTGCCGAAACGTTGATAGCTGGCTCAAGCACCTGAAAAAGAGAGAGCATCCGAACACGGTACGCGGTCAGATTGTTTCCTCCCTCTGTAGCCCCATAGTATGAGCGCATGACGTTCTCATTAATGGATGGGGTCCATCTCATGCGCTGCACACTTCCGCCGGGAGCTGGGACCCTTTCAGAGGCCGGTGGGCCTCGAGGTCCTAAGCCATCCGGCGGCCGGCGTCCTCCCCGTCGGCGAGCAGGTGGTGGCGTCGTGGGCGGGGAGAAATACTCGTCGCTCGAGCTCGACGCAGCTACCGCGGCCGGTGTTGTCACAGCGCTTACAATGGAGCTGGGTACCGGCGGCGGCGAGGCGGAGCTGAGCGAAGAGTCCGGAGGTGGTAGGCGTGCTCTTCGTGCGGCTGATCTTGTCAACATATTTTTTCGGAATTTTTCATTGATGTTATTTTCGGAGATGACATGACAGATGTCATCTCCTATTCGATAGTTTTTTATTCATGTCGAAATGCTCTTTTTGGATTGAATTGATTGTAGGGATTGTAGGTTTATTGTTGGGTTTTCTTAAAAGCACTTATAAAATTCAAAATATTGTTGATAATCGGTAAAAATATTTGTATATTATAAAATCAAATTCCGAGACGTTTGTTGACGTTGGTGTTGCCAGCCGTTATTATTACAACTATACCTACAAATACAGTAATGGTGGTTTTAGGATTATACACATTACCCGTTACCGATGCCATTATTTGTTTGAAGGTTGACCCTGGCATACAATAATTTTGATTAGAATAACCCAGGTTGTTACTAATTAATTTTCCTAAACCTCTTCCTATACTATCTGAGAACATAACTGAATGATAAGAATCATGACTACTGAAAGATGGACAACTACCATTCTCAAACTTCTACCAACTTTCAGTTTTACATCTGAAAAAACCGTATGAATCGTTTTTAAGGACTGCTACGATTATAGATCTTAATAATCGTATGAAAGGTTTGTTTGCAGAGGAAAAGTGCAAATAAATATAATAGGTACTTATGATTTGGGTAATAATTGTGATTGGTGTCGCGATGGATTGTTTATCCCAGCTGGTTGCTAACTTGCTATCGATACCAGCCGTTTGAGATAGCGACGCGCGGTACTAATATACCTACCTATAACTAATGCATACAATAACGTTCGTAACATTGGTAAACTTCATAGTTACTGAGGGGACGGCATCACGTTCGCGGAACGCCAGACGCCACTAATTGGTAAAAAGGCAGCTTCGTTCAAAATGACGATAGGCACCATAATGTGACATTCTACATTTGTGCAGTGTTGTGCAGTAGACATTTTCATTGTGCAGTGTTGTGCAGTCGACATTTTGAAATGAATAACCAAGTAGGTATGCCAAGTTCTTCTCCAAATCGGGGTCTGAACTCTGAGAATCTAGTATTGAGAATTTGTGATCTTATAAACAAAAATATACTTACCAATCTATTTTTCTGTAGGTAGGTATTGTGCTTTGAAGCAATTCAATTACTGTACCTAAGTTATTGAGTGATCAACGACATGTGATCCACTTTCCATGCACCGTGCAGTCTGTGTGAACTGTGTGTTCGTGTGTGACTCTTCGACGGAAGTGTCCGGCTACTTCACTCTTCGACGGAAGTGTCCGGCTACTTCACTCTTCGACGGAAGTGTCCGGGTACTTCACTCTTCGACGGAAGTGTCCGGCTACTTCACTCTTCGACGGAAGTGTCCGGGTACTTCAGACATTCCTCGTCGACCGCTTCCTCTCTCTCAATAGAGAAAAGAGAGATAAAAGAGCATTAGAACGTTAAGAAAACTGGGGGCTTTATAAACATCTCATGGCTACAATAGAATCTTAGTTATGGAATGTTTAAGCATAGCTAGTGTGTTTGGCGACGTGTAAGATACTGCAGTCTGACTGATCACATATGTACGGATGTCAATTAAAATGCCCGGTGCTCCCCTCGCGTCGAAACTGTGCTGATTAATATGATATTATGTATATCTACAGACATGTCTGCCCCATACAGATGTGATGTGGGCTAAAAAAACTATGGAGTGTGTCCCATTGAACACATGCGGCAAACCAATGCGAAGATGGCAGCCAGGCCGAGTTTAACTGCTACCAAACGAAAGGACTGACCCGCAATGAGAAAGAACAGAAGTTAAGGAAAAAGAGGGGTAGGCAATTGCCCTGTTCCTAGAGGGACAATACATGCTTCCTAGATCGATACCTATCCCTAGAGGGACAATACATGCTACCTAGATCGAAACCTATATTGATATCTATCCCTAGAGAGACAACACATGCTACCTAGATCGATAGCTATATTGAAAAACGTTCTCAATCACGTAACTTGAGCTAGTAGGTAAGTACATACCTAGGTAGGTACGCTGAGACAAGTCTTCCACAGCACACACTCGCGGGCACTCCACCTCGCAAGAGTCAACGTATATCTATGACAACACGTGTCTTCTTGTCAGGAATTTCCTCGTTTTCGCGTATTTAGTGAAGAGGCGTTCGGATATATCTGTGTCTAGAAAATAATTGTAAAAGCGAGGTTTATTAGTTGGAAGTTAGACCCTATTACATTAACGCATCGTGTAATTGTCGGCTTATGTGGAATACCTATTTTTCGGCCTTTAGGAGATTCTTTAGCTGCATGGTAGGTACAGGTAGGAAGCCCAAAAAATAGATATCCATTAGGTACTTGCTAATCACGGTCCAACCATTTATATCCATTACTGTCAATTAACAAGCTTTTCCTCCCTGAAACTTATAAATTGATTATTATTTATTTATAGAGCCATATTAAAAACATCAATCACTCGATAACTTTAGTAGCCAAAAAACAACTCGGTTACATAATTATTAATTAGTCACTTTTATATTTTCCTTAGAATCTGGGGTTAACAGTTCAGCAAAGTAATTTATTTAATTGTTTGTGTCATAGAGTCAAGCACGACTGGCAGCGTATCGTGAAGATTTGTTCGGTAACTACTACGTTAACACATGATCGCACAAACTGCTTGGATTGTTGTTGGCATCTCAATAATAATTTATATATTTTTAGAGACAATTAACTCGGTTTATCTTTAAAAAGTAATTTTTTTTATATATATCTCTATGTTTACCTAATCAATTGACTATGCCTGCATACAAATGCAGGCATAAACAAATAATGTTCCAATCTATAGGAAAGATAAATAACTATAATTCGTGCTCTCATTGAACTTGGCGAATCGACTGCCGTGCCGTGATATTTTATTATTCCCAAACAAATAGTGCTAAGTTAGAACAGCTTTTTAGGTACAATACTCAGTCATTTATTGCGTTCTACAATGTGTAGTACCTAAGGGGTAACTTAAACTATAATCAGGAGAGAGGAAGCTTTGACAACTTTCAGTCTACTTGTCTGTTTATACTAATGAGTATTTATGTCTTTGTCCTCAGATCCGTAAATAAGAGCAACTCACAATGTCAGCGGCGGCGGTGGAGTCACAGCGCGCGCTGAACGGGCGCGTGAACGGGCACCGCACGGAGGGGCCCGGGAGCCCGCTCGGCACCAACGGGTACCATGACCCGCGCCCCTGGGAGCAGCAGTTCCTGCCCACCGAGCTGCGGCTTGACGACAAGATGCGCACACAGAAGGTAACCCACATTTACTTTTAAAAGCCTCTAAACCGCCTCGTTGTTGATGTTATTGGTTGCAAGAGCCTAAGCTGAGCCTGGCATCTTGGGTTTGATCCTCTAGGTCGACGAGAGGGTCAGTCGGGGGCACAGTACAAATAAAAGAGATGGTCGAGGATGCGGCGAACGTACGAGTATCTCACGGGCTCCCGACTCAGGATAGCGGAAGGGACCGTGGAGTTTTAGTCGGTACGAGTCCGACATAACCCTCCGTCCTCCCTCCCTAGACGGAGGGTTGAAGATTTCCTAAAAGAAAAAAAGTAGCTGCTTGTCTGAATGAATGCTCGGTTGATGACAACGGCCTCATTAAAACTTACTACGAGTTTTATTGGCCATGTTTGCTTTTCTTCAGTTACTTCCAGAGTCCTACATCAAACATGTAGATCTACGAGTATCTATAATGATATCTTTACGACTTACTCTAACTCTCTCGGAAAATAGTGCATCGCGTAATAGTGTCGTCTGTTGCTTGCTGTATTCCATCAGTGACGTAGGTATACAGCTTCCAACGAACATCAACGCACGTGTGTGAGATGCGATTTGCTATCGATACTCACTTCAGTGCGACTTTTTCGTCGCAATTGGTTTTCAATTACTTCTGTACATTCACTGATCGGTATGCATACTCGATTATCAATTGTTTTGGTTCTGTTGTTACTCTCACTCACCCGTAAAATTAAATGTGATGTAACTTGTGTCTGTGCTAGTTATGTCACAGCTTGATGATGCCGATAAATATTTGATTTAACAATTGGTCAAAAGCCATCGTGATTCGTACCTACTCTGTTCTGGGAGGAGGCCGTGTTTTATCTCCGGCGATGTGGACAGTTGAAGGCTATCAGCGAGTTCAGAGTTGACGATGATCTTATTGACACACGTTTTTATTACTGAACATCAAGATTATTGCGCAGCAGCAATATTAGCTAGCATCGCAATAGGACAACATATAAATATATAAATAAATATGTTTTTTGGACATATCCCACACACACATATATATATATATAGGACATTGATACATTTTACGCTAAGTAGAGAACTGCTAACAAATCAAAATGCTTATGAGAATGTTTTGACAATTTCAAGTAAGTATCTTATTACCTAAAAGTTATAGTTTCCGTCTCTCAATCTGCGTAGCCTTTTCCCAACTAGGTTGGGGCCGGCTTCCAGTCTAACCGGATGCAGCTGAATACCAGTAATTTTCATGGAGCGACTGCCTATCTGACTTCCACAACGCAGTAACTGGGTAATACGATACACCTTGGTAAGACTGGTTGTCAGACTTTCGGGTTTCTGACGACCCGTAACGACTGTCAAAGATCCACGGATGACAGCCGGGACCAACGGCTTAACGTGCTTTCCGAGGCACGGAGGAGTCTCGGTATGTAAAGATGGTTACCCATCCACGGACCAACCTCGGCAAGCGTAGCTTAACCTGATGGATCGACCCATGCGGCTGTTATTACTTAACCACGAGCTCCTCCTGTATCATCCTCCGTATAGTTTCCGTCTCTACTAGGTACCTATATTATCAATAGGTACAGAGATGTTATGCATGATACAATATGCTTATAGCTACTGTCGAGGAACCGGCGGCGGCGCGCACTCTCAACGCCACAATTAAAGCAATCAGTAACAATTTAGTGAATGGCGCTGCACCGTCATCGCGATGCGACACACAACATACTGTTGTATGTAGCTTGTTACTTTGTGATACTATTTGGTATTATGTTTATACTCACAGATTACTTTCACGTTGACGTACGCGTGTGATGTTATCTTAGTCATAAAATAGAAGATTAATTAAACATACAAATCTATTTGTCAAGCAGTGCTGTGAACATGGAAGTACTACTATTATATATAAATATTTTCCTTGACAACCTAATACAATTCTAAGCTATTGAAAATAGCAAAACACATTCTGAAGATAAAACCTTTTGCTTTATAGAGGCTGTAGACTGTAGAGACAGATGCACTCATTTTTGGAGAATCATCGTAAGATGAAAACGTTGAAAAAAATTTAAGTGAATGAGGCTGAAATTGTTATATCCGTACGCTCCCCAGAAGCCTACTATACCGGATGACTTTTTTTACCGTCTCGAAAAAAATAGGGTATATTAGGTGATCTGAGTAGCATAACTAGTTTTTTTTTTTTAATTGCTTAGAAAAAAATATCTAAGTATCAATAAATACTACAAATTCGATGTAAACTTTTCATTTTAGAACAATAAAAACATAAATTATGAAAAAAAAAAAATAAATCCTTTAAAAATATCGAAATTCAAATCATATGCAACCTGCATTATGATTTGAATTTTGATTTTTTTTTTTAAATATATAGATATGCCATAGGCTTCTACTCCGTTCACCGAATATACCCTAAATTTTCGGGACGGTAAAAAAAGTCATCCAGTATACCTAATTATTATAAATATGAAAGTTTGTGAACATGTTTGGATGTTTGTCACTCAATCACGCAAAAACGGCTGAACGGATTTTTTGGTACCTACACAGATATAACCTGGATTAACTAACACATAGGATACTTTTTATCCCGGTATTACGTTCCCGTGGGATCATTTCCGACATCCACGCGGGCGAAGCCGCGGGCTACAGCTAGCAGATAATAAAAGCTTGTTTGGGAAAATGAACTGGTAAGTTTACATATAGCGGAAAATCACTCACACGACATAGCAAAATATTGAAACAAAGGGGTTTGCGAACATGCAACAATTTGTTATAAATAATTACTTATAACATAATATAAATATTCCACCGTCAGATACGGTATCTGAGGTGACAATGACAATAAATGTAAACCCTCTACCAAACAGAATGGTTTATAGCCGCAATATACCTAATAATAATGTGTCAGCGCCTGTGATGCACCGGCACTACAGTACGCGCAATATAATAATAATGTGTCAGCGCCTGTGATGCACTGGCACGCAGTACGCGCAATATAATAATAATGTGTTAGCGCCTGATGCACCGGCACTGCAGTACGCGCAATATAATAATAATGTGTTAGCGCCTGATGCACTGGCACGCAGTACGCGCAATATAATAATAATGTGTTAGCGCCTGATGCACTGGCACGCAGTACGCGCAATATAATAATAATGTGTTAGCGCCTGATGCACTGGCACGCAGTACGCGCAATATAATAATAATGTGTTAGCGCCTGATGCACTGGCACGCAGTACGCGCAATATAATAATAATGTGTTAGCGCCTGATGCACTGGCACGCAGTACGCGCAATATAATAATAATGTGTTAGCGCCTGATGCACTGGCACGCAGTACGCGCAATATAATAATAATGTGTTAGCGCCTGATGCACTGGCACGCAGTACGCGCAATATAATAATAATGTGTTAGCGCCTGATGCACTGGCACGCAGTACGCGTAATATAATAATAATGTGTTAGCGCCTGATGCACTGGCACGCAGTACGCGCAATATAATAATAATGTGTTAGCGCCTGATGCACTGGCACGCAGTACGCGCAATATAATAATAATGTGTCACCGCATAAGATGCAGCGGCACTGCAGCACGCGGAAGCGAAAACTCTAAAACGCTTCGCAAAAATAAGCTCACCGTGTAATGAGAACACGTTGTCCTATCATACCGTTTGCTGTACGAGAGCAATTATTACTTGAGTACAAGACGGAATTGAAATAACTGAAAGCTGAAAAGAATTGTTGGTTGAGTTGTTGATGAGTTGTATTCATTTAATCATTATATTAGGTCTTTACCTATGAAATTGCCGTTCTGCAGTACTGGCCATTTCAAATCAAAATAATTTTTGTTTGGCTAAGAATTCTAATATCAAATTAATTTTATTTTAAAAACATGGATTTTTTTTTCCAAAAGTAGTCATTTGTTTATTGATTAGTGTTACATTTTCATCGCATTTCAATCTTTTTCGTCATCATGGATACGTTAAAAATTCGAGTAATTATGGAATATGAGTGCCGTCGTGGCAGCAACGCGGCACAAGCGGCACGCAACATCAACGACGTTTACTGAGCTAACACTACAAACCAACGCACCACTTGTTATTGGTTTGCTCGCTTCCGTTCTGGAAATTTCGACCTGAAAAATGAACCTCGCGGTCGTCCGAAGACTTTGGTCGACAATGACGAATTAAAGGCGATTGTGGAAGCTGATTGATACACAATCTACGGCTGAATTAGCAGCAGCTTTCGACGTTAGCGTCAAAACAATATTGGTCCATTTGCGTCAAATTGGCAAGGTAAAAAAGCTTGACAAATGGGTGTCCCACGAACTCAATGATCGCCAGCGCGAAGTACGCGTCGAGACGTGCCTTGCACTGCTCAACAGACACATAAATGAAGGAATTTTGAACCGCATTGTTACCTGCGATGAAAAATGGATTTTGTTTGATAACCGCAAGCGCTCAGCAAGTTGGTTGGATCCTGGTACAGCACCTAAACAATGCCCTAAACGAAAACTCAACCCTAGAAAAGTGATGGTCACTGTTTGGTGGTCTAGCGCCGGTGTGATTCATCACAGCTTCTTACCAAACGGGGTGAGCATTACTTCAGATGTGTACTGTGAAGAACGGAACACAATGATGGAGAAGCTGGCACATCTCCAACCAGCATTGGTCAATCGCTCGTCTCCGCTGCTCCTGCACGACAACGCGCGACCTCATACTGCACAGCAGACGGTCTCCAAGTTGCAAGAACTGGGGTTGGAAGCTCTCCGTCATCCACCCTACTCACCAGACCTTGCGTCTACAGACTACTACTTTTTCCAGAATTTGGATAACTTCTTGGCGGGAAAAAAATTCAATACCCGAGAGGCAGTACAAAATGCCTTTGAAGAATTTGTTGCCTCCCGTCCAGCTGATTTCTTTAAGAAGGGCATCAATAAACTGCCACTGCGTTGGCAAAGATGCATTGATTGCATGGGTGATTACTTCGATTAATACAAATAAAAAATGCATGAAAAAAATTCGTTTAAATTTTTTCATACAAAACGGCAATTTCATAGGTAAAGACCTATTATTATTCATAATGATCAGTACAATGACCTCTGTTCAGGTTTTCACTCAGTTTGCTCAATTAGAACCTGTATGTATCGGACTGTCTCGTTGGTGTAGACGGCCAAGCGCGACTGCTGAGCGTCCTGGGGTCGATTCTCAGGTCGGGTATAGTTTTTCTGAGCTTATAAAGTACAAGCTCGCCCTTTCTTATAGTATCGACTTGCTTAATTACTGACGAAAAGCGGGTGTATTGTACCAAGCACTTAGTTCTTCTTCTTCTTCTTTTCGTTTCGACGGTAATGTTTCTTATGTACTTACTAATATAATGCTTCCAGAAAAATAAAGGATTTAGTTATCAAGACAATTGTTTTATGTTTATTGGGGGATATACACACGAGGCCATAAAGCGTGAGGAGGCCTTTATCAGATAACTTGTAAATTATAGCACAATACCTACACAGTAGCAAATAGTTATTGAAGTTTCATTATTTAATAATTACATAAATAAATATAGTTAGTGTATCAACCGGGAAGGTAAGGTCACGAATGGATTTGTTTCAGATGAGTGGTTTTTACAGTGCGGTCTATAAGTATCCCACTTGTTAAAATTCAAGAATTGTCAAAAGTATGTTTTGATCTCTAACATTAAAGCGGATTTTAACTCCGAGTCATTCGTGCGTAACCGCTAGTGATGTCCCTAAATAATTACGTCTAGTACCTAACCGCCGAGAGTACCCATCAAGGAAGATGATGTTTAGTGACGTATGTGTGACGTAGGTAACATGTTTGTTAGTTTATACACCACGTAGTAGCGCGGGTGCACACTTTAGCGTAGTACGTAGTACGAGTAGCTGCAGGTTACCAAGCAGACATGCGCAGGCGCAGCCCTTGTGGCACCACGTGCGCCGCTAGTAGACCAGCACTCTTCTTCCTAGTTTCGATCTGATTTCTAAGTCTTGGAATAATGATAATAATGATTTGAGTATGAATATGGATGGCTTGTGTGAAAACCAGTGAATATAATATACCTAGTCCTGTTCACCGTATCCGGCGACAGCGAATACTGAAGTGACAACATAGAGATAACGTAATTATTAGAAAGAAGTCATTACTGCCAAATGGCGTCGACCTCAAAATTAAATTGGCATAAGTACTTACCAAAAAACAAAAATATATACGACTCGTCTTTTTTTAGGGTTCCGTACCCAAAGGGTAAAACGGAATCCTATTACTAAGACTCCGCTGTCCGTCTGTCACCAGGCTGTATCATGAACCGTGATAGTTAGACAGTTGAAATTTTCAAAGATGATGTATTTCTGTTGCAGCTATACTGCAAAACTAATAAGTTACAACTTAACGTATCTAAATGTTTTCACGTAGTATACACGCACCGGAAAACTACTATCGGTTCAGGATATATAATACACTAGATGGTACACACTGGATGGTGGAAGCAGTACTTATCAGAGATCTTGGTGTAGTACACGACAGCAAATTACTTTTTGACGATCACATAGAAACTATTGTTAAGAAGGCTTTCAAGGCCGTGGGCTATATTACTTGAGCTTACTCTAGCTTTCGGTCTCTAAAACCAGTAAAAGTCCTCTACTGTTCCATTGTGCGCAGCCACTTCGAGTACGTTTCCCCAGTCTGGAACCCTCAATACGAGATTTACAAATCTCGTATTGAATCTGTTCAGAAGAAATTTTATCGTTACTTGGATTTTAAGGCAAAGCAATTCTCAGTGGACTGTGAACACCGTTGCAAGCGATACCATTTCTTACCGTTGAACATAAGACGTAATGTTAGTGATATATGTTTTTTAGTAGGCATAGCAAATGGCTCGATTGATTGTCCGGAACTACTCGGCAAAATATTTCTTCGCACTAATAAAAAAAAAACTTTTTTAGAAAAAAATACAACCGACTTCCAAAAATAACACTACAAAGTGAAAAATAACTTTAATTTCGGAAGTCGGTGTCTAGTTAAATGTATTTTCGTTTTTTGCCACCGACTTCCGAAATTAAAGTTATTTTTCACTTTGTAAAAAAGTTTTTATTTTTTACTTTGTAAAAAAGTTTTTATTTTTCACTTTTTAGTTGTGGTATAGGTACCACAACTAAAAAGTGAAAAATAAAAACTTTTTTCCCACACAAATTCTAATACCACTATCTGCAAAACAAATTAGAACATCATCCATATAAAAGTGGGGAAAAAATACGTATTGTTGAAGCTAACTCAAAAACTATCAAAGCAAAGTTAATCAATTTTATAGGGGACCAACTGTGTATACCCTCTCGAATAAAACAAAAAAAAAAACCAAATCGGTCCAGCCATCTTCGAGTAATCGGGGAACATACATAAAAAAAAAAAACAGAAAAGGTTCCAACGAATCGAGAACAAGGCTTTTTGAAGTCGGTTAATAACCTACGCAGACGACCTCTGCTTCAGGCACCATGCGCATCGACTAATTACAGGCGCAACGCCTTCTTCATTCGTAGTGTAGAAGCCTTCAGTAGTTTACCATCGCACTTGGATGTAGATCAATTTTGCACCAACGCACACAGTGTTAGAAAGATCCTAAACAAGGAATATTTTGGAGAAAGTCATGAGTCATGAGTCATTACTAAACTATTAGGTTGGGGAAAAAGTCTTTTCGCATTATAGTATGTATGAACTTAAAATAAAATCTCTTTGGCTATACTATTTGTATCTGGCTGGTTTCGGTATCATTGAAAGTTTAAATTTTAAAGAACATAATTCCAAATTCAAATTAGGAAAATGTGTGATTTTCATTTGTTTTTCGTACTGTCAAGATGAGTGAATCTAATGAAGAAATTCGATACATTTTAAAATTTTTCTACAAAAAAGGTAAAAATGCAACGCAAGCCGCGAAAAAAATTTGCGATGTTTATGGACCCAGTGCAGTGTCTGTGATAGTAGCACAAATTTGGTTTAAGCGTTTTCAATCCGGAAATTTTGATGTCAAAAATGCACGTCGCTCTGGTCGCCCTTACCGGATAAAATGGATGCCATTTTTGAAAAAGTGGAGCAAGATCGGCATATCAGTAGTTACGATGTAGCTGAAGGACTGGGAATTGACCACAAAACAGTTTTGGCGCATTTGAAAAAAACTGGGTACACAAAAAAGCTCGATATTTGGGTACCTCACGAGCTCACTGAAAGAAACCTAATGAACCGTGTACTCATTTGTGATTCTTTATTACAACGTAATGAAACCGAACCATTTTTGAAGAAGCTGATAACTGGTGATGAAAAGTGGATCACGTACGACAAGAACTTGCGAAAAAGGTCGTGGTCAAAGGCCGGTCAGGCTTCACAGACAGTGGCGAAACCCGGGTTAACTCGCAACAAGGTGATGCTGTGTGTGTGGTGGGATTGGAAGGGCATTATTCATTATGAGCTGTTACCACCAGGCAGGACCATCGATTCTGAACTTTACTGCGAACAACTGATGAGATTAAAGCAAGAAGTTGCGAGAAAGCGGCCGGAATTAATCAACAGAAGGGGTGTGGTTTTTCATCATGATAACGCTAGACCTCACACATCTTTAGCCACTCAGCAAAAATTAAGAGAGGTTGGCTGGGAGGTGTTAATGCATCCGCCGTATAGTCCTGACCTTGCACCTTCAGATTTCCACCTGTTTCGGTCTCTTCAGAATTCTTTAGGCAGTGTCAGGTTAACATCACAAGAGGACTGCCAAAACCACTTGTCGCGGTATTTTGATCAGTAGTCCCAAAATTTCTATAGCAATGGGACTATGTCCCTACCTACAAGATGGCAAAAAGTTATCGAACAAAATGGTACCTACATACTTTAGATAAATGTAAATAATGTATATTAAAAAATGTTTTGAATTCTCTTAAAAAATGCGAAGAAACTTTTTCCCCAACCTATTATTTTGATGTCGCACGATTCGACTTATTAGCCTTTATTACATTTATAAACTTTTTATTTTGCTGTTTACAAACACAGTCAACGGAAATAATTGTATCTAGAAGTATATATGTGGGAGCTTGTCATTAGCAATAGTATTTTAAAAACATGGATTTTTTTTTTCCAAAAGTAGTCATTTGTTTATTGATTAGTGTTACATTTTCATCGCATTTCAATCTTTTTCGTCATCATGGATACGTTAAAAATTCGAGTAATTATGGAATATGAGTACCGTCGTGGCAGCAACGCGGCACAAGCGGCACGCAACATCAACGACGTTTACGGAGCTAACACTACAAACCAACGCACCACTTGTTATTGGTTTGCTCGCTTCCGTTCTGAAAATTTCGACCTGAAAAATGAACCTCGCGGTCGTCCGAAGACTTTGGTCGACAATGACGAATTAAAGGCGATTGTGGAAGCTGATGATACACAATTTACGGCTGAATTAGCAGCAGCTTTCGACGTTAGCGTCAAAACAATATTGGTTCATTTGCGTCAAATTGGCAAGGTAAAAAAGCTTGACAAATGGGTGCCCCACGAACTCAATGATCGCCAGCGCGAAGTACGCGTCGAGACGTGCCTTGCACTGCTCAACAGACACAGAATTTTGAACCGCATTGTTACCTGAGATGAAAACTGGATTCTGTTTGATAACCGCAAGCGCTCAGCAAGTTGGTTGGATCCTGGTTCAGCACCTAAACAATGCCCTAAACGAAAACTTACCCCTAGAAAAGTGATGGTCACTGTTTGGTGGTCTAGCGCCGGTGTGATTCATCACAGCTTCTTACCAAACGGGGTGAGCATTACTTCAGATGTGTACTGTGAAGAACTGAACACAATGATGGAGAAGCTGGCACATCTCCAACCAGCATTGGTCAATCGCTCGTCTCCGCTGCTCCTGCACGATAACGCGCGACCTCGTACTGCACAGCAGACGGTCTCCAAGTTGCAAGAACTGGGGTTGGAAGCTCTCCGTCATCCGCCCTACTCACCAGACCTTGCGCCTACAGACTACTAATTTTTCCAGAATTTGGATAACTTCTTGGCGGGAAAAAAATTCAATACCCGAGAGGCAGTACAAAATACCTTTGAAGAATTTCTTGCCTCCTGTCCAGCTGATTTCTTTAAGAAGGGCATCAATAAACTGCCACTGCGTTGGCAAAGATGCATTGATTGCATGGGTGATTACTTCGATTAAAACAAATAAAAAATGCATGAAAAAAATTCGTTTAAATTTTTTCATACAAAACGGCAATTTCATAGGTAAAGACCTATTAATTAAGGGGGCTCCCATACAACAAACGTGATTTTTTTTGCTCGATATTGATAATGGCAACAGGTAGACGCTTGAAATATTCACAGAACATTTAGTTATATATTCACTTTAAACATAAATAATTAAATTAAAATAAAACAAATATTTAAGGGGGGCTCCCATACAACAAACGTGATGTTTTTGCCGTTTTTATAGATAATGGTACGGAGCCCTTCGTGCGCGATTCCGACTCGCACTTGGCCGGTTTTTGACTTTTTTTAGTAAGAATATAAAAAAGCCCTTTATTAGTCATAGTCATAGTCATAGTCATTTATTCATAAACAAATTAATTGTATCTGAATTTACACATAAAATTAAACAATTACAGCATATACACTAAAATACATCATTTTTGAAGTTTACAAATTACATTAACAAATAAAAAACCTAAAATATTAAAATTTAACATTTCTCATTTTTCATTTGATTTATTATTCGTTAACACAAAAAGTTGTTGTTAGTTCTACTGAGTAACACTTCACGTATAAAATTAATTAATAAAGGACCCCTCGAAAGGCCTCCTCCAGTAGTTTCCAGATTATTCTGTTTATTGGTCTAATCAGCCAAGAGTTACCAACCATTTCTTCTATCTCTTCCTGCCAACGTTCTGCTGGTCTGCCTCTTCCTCTCTTTCCGTTCGGGCTTTTCCAAGCGCAAGCGCAAGCGGCTGTTCTAATGCTACGGCCAGAGCTGAGCGTCAGGTAGCGGGACGGGTCGCATACCCGGAGCGACTGCAACGCGAAACTTTAACGTGCACACCTGCGCGACTACAGCGCGAACCGCGAATCTCAGTTAGTGAATAGTCACTGACGCCGCACGTCTGACAGCTAAATTGTTGCCCAACAATAGAAAGTCGCCTGATGAAAAGAAAGGACCTAAGGTCCTTCGGTCATTTGTTTTCGTGGGGCAGGGACGAAAACGAAAGCGATGAGACGTAACCGACGAGAGACGAAAACAAAGGATCGACATCGACAACAACAACAATACATAGAAACTCAGAACCGCCCGTCCCGTCCGACGACGACGACGACGACGAGGATAGAAAGTCGCCTGACGAAAACAAAGGACCGTACCATGCTGTTTTTTTTTGTTTGTCGGGCAGGGACGGAAACAACGAGGGACGAAAAGGGACGAAAACAAATAATAAAATAAATAATAACAAAATCTTTATTGAAATAAATTCGAGTTTCAAAAAATTTAAGCCTCTGAAACCCAAACTAGGTAAGAACCTGTATGTCAGATTTCAGCGCCCGTAAACAAAGGACCGTAGGTCCACAGTTCAAACAATAGAAAGTCGGAACCGCCCTTCCTGTCCGTCGAAAGCGACGAGGAACTTTGTTTTCGTCCAACAATAGAAAGTCGTCCGACGAAAATAAAAGAAAACGACGAGGGACGAAAACGAAAACGACGAGACGAAAAAGACAAGGGACAAACAAATTGACAAATCCAACAATAGAAAGTCGCCTGTCGTCATTCGTGCGTCGCAGCTCGCAGTTGACAAAATCAATCTGCCTAGCCTTTTCCCAACTATGTTGGGGTCGGCTTCCAGTCTTACCGGATGCAGCTGAATACCAGTATTTTACATGGAGCGACTGCCTATCTGACCTCCACAACCCAGTAACTGGGTAATACGATACCCCTTGGTAAGACTGGTTGTCAGACTTTCGGGCTTCTTACGACCCGTAACGACTGTCAAAGATCCACGAATGACAGCCGGGACCAACGGCTTACCATGCTTTCCGAGGCACGGAGGAGTCTTGGTGTGTAAAGATGGTCACCCATCCACGGACAACCCCGGCAAGCGTAGCTTAACCTGATGGATCGACCTGTGCGGCTGTTATTACTTAGCCACGAGCTCCTCGCAGTTGACATACACACTTTATTGCAAAGCTGGGTATTTTAATCACGAAAATTGTGTGATATTTGAGGGTTGACATTGTAAAGCGCTATTAATCATCATAAATGGTACAAATGATAGTCACTATTCTTAAATTTCTCGCTTTGTTCAGAGTAGACAAGCTCTATATCTATACTACACACGTCTGACCACAAGACGCGTGCGTCCGACTGCGACCCGCTTTCCCGCGTCGCCGTCGGTCGCGCAGGTGTGCAAGGCGCCATAAGCCCCCGTACCCACGGGCGTAATAAAATCGCGGCGGGATTTTATCGCGCACTGGATTTTCAACTCTCGTTGTTGAGCCGAGCGTTGAGAATCCAACTTAACAATAACAGAGTACATTCTAGCGCGTCGAAAAAACACACTGTTGGGTTTTGCACTCTCGGCGCTAAGCAAAGCGTTGAAAACCCAGTGCGCAAAAAAAAATCGCCGCGATTATTTTTACGTCCGTGCGAACGTCGACTAAGATAACACGGGCAGCGTCCGCCGCATGACTAACGCTCCCGCTTCGCAGACGCTTTGGTCGCTCAGGTGATGTGGCCTCTTCTAATCGTACCAGGTGGGCCGCCTGAGACTATCTACATGAACTGAAATATGTAGATACTTTTGTAATGTCGCATGGGTGTTATATCAGATATCGTTATCAGTGTCGCGACTCCACGCGACACTGCGCGACACATGTACCGATTATATTTGTAATAGTTCTGTCTGCTCACTGAGGCCGTGCGACTTAATTTAATGTCCCAATCTTGTTCGCACGATAATGTTTGATAAAGTTGCCGAAAGCCGCGGCAATGACCCGGTCGCGTTTCACAAACATCAGAAGACAATAGTAGGTATCAGGATCAAAGTCATGTCATTGTAGCAGAAACTTTCAGTGTATGCCACTCTGCCACTCTGACTAGTTAAAGATAAAGTGCCTGAAGATCGTGCTAAACAGTTCCGCAATGTAACAACACGTGGAAGCAAAAATTTCTCATAACTACAAACTTTCCTGAATGTTTCGGTTTACCGCTGGAACCGCTCGTGTCGCTCGCCGCTCGCGATGCCACAAGTTACGCGTATACAACTGTCGAAGTTGATCGATGAGTACTTCTGTGTCGTTGTTTGTTGAAACACGCAGTACTAAGTTATAAATTATGATTGATGGATGAGGCACTCTGCAGTCCACCACTAGTTTCAACGTGGAATTGTTTTTAATTAATTAATGAAAGCACGACTCACACCGTACTAGAGAGTACAAAATACGATAATTATGTAGAGTAAAGGAACTTGTTCGGGATGTATCACCATTCGCCATGCCCACCAAGCAGCGTCGCTGTGTTCTGGTGTTGAAGTCCTAGGTGGTGGTGTGGTGTGTGAAAGGCAAACCCTTCAATCAGTCTTGTAATTGTCCAGGCACAGAGACTGTTTACCTTCGTCTAAGGATGCATGCATTTGCGATGCCTCTCGCATTGCAGAAGCGGTGTGGTGTCAGTGTCATCCAGTGGGCCGCCAACTGGGTTGCTACCCAATACTGACGACTTCGTGCGTGTGTTCCAGGTAGAATCTCGCCTCGCTGATCTGGTGCTGTGCGGCGACGTGCTGCGGCGTGTGGGCGACGTGTTCGAGCAGGAGCTGGAGCGAGGCTTGCGGGAGCAGCCCTCCAGCCTGCAGATGGAGAACACCTACGTGCCCGAGCTGCCCGACGGCACCGGTACGTACCGTTACGTCTTCCGGACCTGCCACTACGTCTCCAGTAGTGTACCAGCGGCTGGAGAACAACAAGCGCGGGCAGACCTCGATATAAACATGTTAAGGCTTGCCATGGCAAACGCCATATTTATTCTTCAGATAGAAGTTATCCGACGATTGAAATGGGCACTTAATTGTTGGCCCAAGCAGCTGGTACATTATGGCTGATATGGACTTCGAAGCATGTTGATGGCAATATAAATCTATCTAATCAGAATTCAGTTACAAGTTTAGCGCCATCTGCAGCGTTCATCTTGCTAACATGATAGTATGTTGCAGAGGAGGGTGTGTTCCTGGCGCTGGACCTGGGCGGCACCAACTTCCGCGTGCTGCTGCTGGAGCTGCGCGCCGGCCAGCTGGTGCGCCAGCACGTCAAGCAGTACCACATCAGGTAACTAGCGGTGCAACTGTTAACTGTCACCTCGACCTGCTCTGCTACTGGAGCTGCGCCCGGCCAGCTGGTGCGCCAGCACGTCAAGCAGTACCACATCAGGTAACTAGCGGTGCAACTGTTAACTGTCACCTCGACCTGCTCTGCTGCTGGAGCTGTGCGCCGGCCAGCTGGTGCGCCAGCACGTCAAGCAGTACCACATCAGGTAACTAGCGGTGCAACTGTTAACTGTCACCTCGACCTGCTCTGCTGCTGGAGCTGTGCGCCGGCCAGCTGGTGCGCCAGCACGTCAAGCAGTACCACATCAGGTAACTAGCGGTGCAACTGTTAACTGTCACCTCGACCTGCTCTGCACTTCACCTTGCTAATGATTGTGGTAGGCTCCCAGATATTTTCTTATAACAAATAATTTGGAAGTCAGATTCAATAATATACGAAGAGAAGATGTCTGACTCAAACATAAACCTAACATGGGCACGTATGAAACGTCAGAAGCTACGAGTAGGTGCTCGGTTCCAATTGGTCGTTTCCTATGAAGAAGAGCCGGCAAGATACTCCACGGTTACTCTTTTGAAAACAATTGGCTTTTACAATATTTCAAATTACACTGTTGCTAAGTATCGCAGGGCAGTGTAGGCCTGTCAACAAGTACCAGGTACTTAACAAAACAGAAAATAGTCAACAAATTGAAGCGTCTATGTGTCTACACTTCAGGCCTACAACGTTCTGACATTCAGAAAATAGAAAATAATGTAAATAAAAGAATATAATAATAAATAATAAAAACACTATTTAAACTAAATGATTACTTATAGTCCAAGATCCCAGAGCCGCCAGTCTGCTGCTTTGTAAGCAGCCGGACCAATCGTAGCTGCCAAACATCCCCCAGACCGCAGTTAGTACGAGCTCTGGGGGATGTTTGACCGCTACGATTGATCTGGCTGCTTACAAATAGTATTAAAATAGTTCACCGAGTGTCAATAATTAAAAATTAAGAGTGAAACTATAAGTAAGTGACGTCATTTTTTGCGAGCTCTAAAGTGTCTGGCGGAAAACACCGCCGGCGGGAAGTGTCTGACTGTACAATATTCTGTAAAACACATAAAAATCAGCAGTCAGACTTGAAAAGCGAGTAGTATTTTTACGTAACTTTATTAGTTTATACCTGAAAATTGACCCTTGTCCCAAGCTAGCAGGCAGGTTCAAAGTACATAATAACACTACTCTAGTGCACACATTTTGTAAACCCGCATGTCCTAGAACCAAAAATTCGAAGTATGTCATTTATTTATTTATTTATTTTAAATAGAACGGCCGAAACCAATTACACTATTTAAATACTTACACTACATAATATATAGTTTGTTTAACACAGTCATGCATTCTTCTCACAAAAATTCAAGCACTCTGACAGAATCATCTTCCATTCAGTCACAAACACATCAAAATCTGTGTTTGAGTTCAGGAGAGCGTTAACAGCGGCTAATGTCCGAGGAATAGGTGACTTGGAGCGTGCAACAGTACGACAAGTTGGAACAGCCAGTAAGCGGTGTTTTCTGCTACGACAATAATTGTTCGGGACAAATAGATTGCAGATTTCATTATGGAGATCAGGAACATCAATAATCCCCCTAAGAATTTTAAATATTACAGTCATCTGATCGCGTGACCGTCTTACTTCAAGAGAATTGAAACTTAAGCAACCCAACAGGAATTTAGTGGGATACAAGAGAGGATAATACCCGTACAAGTGCTTGTAAAGGTATCTAAGGAATGCTTTTTGAACTTTTTCTAAAGCTAACGCATACTGCTTCTCAAAAGGATTCCATACGCATGCACTAGACTCAAGTTTGCTACGGACCAATGCCTCGTAAACAAGCCTGATAACGTGAGGGTTGTGGAAGTCACGACAGTTTCTTAAGACAAAGCCAAGGCGCCTGAAGGACTCCTTAGCAGTGGATGTGATGTGGTCGTGAAAAGTGAGCTTACGGTCGAATACGATAGAAAGTCATGCTCACTCAAATGTCTCGCTGGTGGTGGAGTGTGTGTTGGATCATTAAGTTCCCTTCAAAATGGTTGAGCTAATTGGTGCTGATCCATGCGTCATGTTCGTGAACGGGCGCCGTCAGTTGGGACTGGTCGTCTCTTAGCTGCCACGGCTTATTTTTAATTTTAATATTTAATTTAGTTGTTTTAGTTTTTATCTTTTTATTACGGACGCTTTTTAACGTGCACGTCTTTCTACATTGTTCTCACATGTATATTTTCAACATGAACGATGTAACCAATATTTTGTAAAAATATTATGATTTAAAAGAGTGTCCGTGGAGTTTCTTGCCCGTTCTTCTCAATAGGGATCTACTACGCTTTGGAATGGGCAACTAGCTTCATCTTTCTGACTGACTGACCCATTGCAATTCAAAAGTGCCTGTAATTGGTTTATTTGAAATAAATGCTTTGAGTTTGAGTTTGAGTTTGAAGATTGACATCTACCAACCCGCACTGGGCCCGCGTGGTGGGTTACGGCCGACACCCACTCACAGAGAGGAGGCCTGTGTCCCAGCAGTGGGAACGTTACGGATATAAATAAATAAACAGACAATGAACAAAGAGTTTTTGTTGCAGCAACGCGTTGCGGCTGGGCACGGGTGACGAGCTGTTCAACTTCCTGGCGGATTGCGTGCAGGACTTCCTGCAGCAGCTCGGCATGGAAGACCAGGAGTTCTCTCTTGGTAATAGCACGGTCATACTTCTTAGACGTATGTCTTTTACTGATGGAATAAAACGATGTATTTCCTTGATACGTGTATTGAGTCCACAAACTTAACTAATGATAATGAGCCTAGGTGTTGCTACGACGCGATCCGAATGTGAACTAAATCATTTGATCTGAACGTTACCCAATCCAAGCCCTGAGTGTAACAACGTTACACAGCGGTAAGTAGACAACATTTGCGAAATGTTATATAAGCCAGGCAGAAATATTCTGCAACGAGGGCTCGTTGCAGAATATTTCTACCTGGCTTATGCCGTATCAAATATCCAATAGATGGCAATAGATACAATATTTCTACCTGGCTTATGCAGTATCAAATATCCAATAGATGGCAATAGACACAATATTTCTACCTGGCGTATGCCGTATCAAATATCCAATAGATGGCAATAGATACAATATTTCTACCTGGCTTATGCCGTATCAAATATCCAATAGATGGCAATAGACACAATATTTCTACCTGGCGTATGCCGTATCAAATATCCAATAGATGGCAATAGATACAATATTTCTACCTGGCTTATGCCGTATCAAATATCCAATAGATGGCAATAGACACAATATTTCTACCTGGCGTATGCCGTATCAAATATCCAATAGATGGCAATAGATACAATAAGAAAAAAAGTGTAAATTCTTAAAAATTATATCCTAAAACAAAGAGGTCGGTATGGCACAGACGTACAACGACAAGGAAGGGACACTCTTATTATATACTATTTACTTCAGTTTGGATTCATACATCATAGCAGCAATGTTTAACCTATCGTCGATCTCGTCCACAGGCTTCACGTTCTCGTTCCCGATGAAGCAGCACTCGATCTCATCGGGCGAGCTCATCACGTGGACCAAGAGCTTTAAGTGCTCGGGGCTGGCGGGCGTGGACGTGGCGGCGCTGCTGGAGCGCTGCCTGCGCGCGCGCCGCCTGCGCGTCACCGTGCGCGTGCTGCTCAATGACACCACCGGCACGCTCGTGGCCGGCGCGCATTTGCATAACAATGTTGGGGTAGGTACTCACGCTCTATGGCCCCAGAGAACATTCATTCACTGTTTCATCGTCCGCAGCCGAAATTCTTGTTGATTTTACCGTTAGGAATTTCTGAATGGCAGCCTGGGTTCGTTCCCTGTTTATGCCAATCGAGTAAATATTTAATTACCTACATGGGATTCAAAAATTACTGGTGAAATATGGGTGTGCTAGGAAATATGGGTGTGCTAGGAAATATGGGTGTGCTAGGAAATATGGGTGTGCTAGGAAAGTGCTTAACCATTCGGAGAATCCAGGCGTGTTGTGTTCTTCTCATGTCAATGACTCTTTTATCCAACCTTTATATAGCTAAACGCAATAGCTTTCCAAATCGCTACGTCGTTTGCCTCATTTAAATTCTGGAGTATGCAGGACAGGAAGAAAGTTGTAACATCATGTGTTGCTTGGTCTCAGATCGGCGTGATCCTGGGCACGGGCTCGAACGGCTGTTACATGGAGCGAGCGTCGCGCGTGACGCACTGGGAGGCGGCACACGAGCGCGTGCGCGACGTTTGCGTCGACGTGGAGTGGGGCGCGTTCGGGGACAACGGCTGCCTCGACTTCCTCAAGACGGAATTCGACCGCGAGGTGGACGCCGGCTCGCTACTCGCCACGTCCTTCACGTGAGTACTTACTGAGCGCGTGTGCAACGTAGACGTGGAGTGGGGCGCCTTCGGGGACAACGGCTGCCTCGACTTCCTCAAGACGGAGTTGGACCGCGACGTCGAGTGGGGCGCTGTTTTTTTTGTCTGTCGATGTCCCTTCGTATACCAGAACGCAGCTCTACGTGAGACACAATGGCTTTTTAATGGTTTCGGTAATTACCGGCTACGAGTGGTTAAACCCTGTATTTGATGACTTAAGTTTTCTACTAAACTTGATTGTTAAGTACAGTCAACCGCATGATTCTAAAGTCTTTAAACGTCGGTCTGTTTTACCTCCAGGTTCGAGAAGTACATCGGCGGCAAGTACCTAGGCTCGCTGCTGACGTCAGCGCTGAGTGGCCTCTCGCGCGCTGGCCTGTTCCCCGCTGCGCCTGCGCACGACGCGCTGCAGACTGCGCACCTATCCCTATTCGAAGAGTTAGTAGCTTTTCTTGTCAAACTCAAACTAAAAGCCTTTATTTCAATCAAACTAATTAGAAGCACTTTTGAATTATTGCCAAGGAGTTGGTCAGTCAGAAATATGAAACTAACTGTCCATTCCAGAGCGTATCTAGTAGGTTCCGATGGAGAAGAACGGTCAGAAGAATAAAGCTAGTTGCCCATTCCAGAGCGTACTAGTAGGTTCCTATGGAGAAGGAGGGTCAAGAAACTCCATGGATAATCTTTTAAATTTACAAAATATTGGTTAAGTATATCATTCAAGTTGAAATCATGTGAGAACGATGTAGAAAGACGTGCATGCTAAAAGCGTCCGTAATAAACAATTCTGAAATTTAAATAAGCCGTAGCAGCTAACAGCTTACCAGTGTAGGGGTGCGACCTACTCGTAAGTGGTACCCGGTGGGATTCGCTACGCTACTAAGCTATACACTCTAATAACTTTCGAAGGTTTATTGCTGAGAGAGTTAACAAGGTAACGTTTAGGCTAAGCTATCGCTAAAATGAGAAAATTATGGAAATGAGTGCAGGCAATGCACCCGGTTGCTGTCCGAATATGCACTGAGCTCGCGGCGCATTTAGTGCGACCCATAGATATATTTCTATGGTGCGACCGTATTGTATCGCTAGGTCAGCAAACGTAGTCGACTGCAATTATTGCATCGAACAACCAGTCCTTACTGACGGCGCCAGTTCACGAGTATCGTCATCACACAGCCGTGGTAGCTAACAGATGACCAGTCCTTACTGAGGGCGCCAGTTCACGAGTATCGTCATCACACAGCCGTGGTAGCTAACAGATGACCAGTCCTTACTGACGGCGCCAGTTCACGAGTATCGTCTTCTCACAGCCGTGGTAGCTAACAGATGACCAGTCCTTACTGACGGCGCCAGTTCACGAGTATCGTCATCACACAGCCGTGGTAGCTAACAGATGACCAGTCCTTACTGAGGGCGCCAGTTCACGAGTATCGTCTTCTCACAGCCGTGGTAGCTAACAGATGACCAGTCCTTACTGAGGGCGCCAGTTCACGAGTATCGTCTTCTCATAGCCGTGGTAGCTAACAGATGACCAGTCCTTACTGAGGGCGCCAGTTCACGAGTATCGTCTTCTCACAGCCGTGGTAGCTAACAGATGACCAGTCCTTACTGAGGGCGCCAGTTCACGAGTATCGTCATCACATAGCCGTGGTAGCTAACAGATGACCAGTCCTTACTGAGGGCGCCAGTTCACGAGTATCGTCATCACACAGCCGTAGTAGCTAACAGATGACCAGTCCTTACTGAGGGCGCCAGTTCACGAGTATCGTCATCACACAGCCGAAAAACGTCCGCTTCTGGACATGAGCCTCTCCAAGCATCGCCTCAATGAGCACAGTGCCGACTGTGCTCCTGAGATCTAGCGGGACCTCCACCAAGTCATCGGTCCACCTCGTGGGAGGCCTCCCCAACTCCCCACGCTGTGCCTTCTGGTACACGCTGTTACATTCTCAGCTGTTTTTCTATTTTTGCTCAAGGTCGCAGAGATCTGCTTCTTAAAATATTACTTGTAGGTACTTGTCATATGTTTGAATTAACGACTTTTGGCGTATGTTTCAGGGACAACGTTGCGGGCGAGGTGACGCGCACGGTGGCGGCACTGCGCGATGTGTGCCCGGGCGCCACTATCACCGCGCAGGACGCGCAGGTCGCGCAGCACGTCGCGCATGTCATCTCAAACAGGGCCGCGCAACTCGTGTCTGTCTGTGAGTATATATATCGCTTATATAGGGGAGTATATATGTCACATACACCCCCCCCCCCCTCATACTCATACTTGACACACCACGTTAACAAGCTTGCAACGTTAACAACAAAGCTTAACATAAGTACGCTCATTTCTGTGGGATTGGGTGCGTAACATCCAATTTTTGTAGAAATGTAAGATGATTGTATGAACGTATCCAAACCGATGGCATGTGGCAACACAGGAACAAAAGGAGAAAAAAAATGGAGATGATCGACCGGCAAAGGAAAAGCCATTGCTCGCTAAAATATGAAATTGTAATTAATTGTATTTATTGTGCTGGACAATAAAGTTGACCTACATTCAAATATTGTTTTATCTACAAATCCTATATTATATAAACTCGCATGTGCCATCCATTGCCTTATAAACGCCAGAGTAATGTATGGTCGGTTGACAGACACAAGTATCCACCCTGCCTAGCAGTTGACAGAGACAAGTATCCACCCTGCCTAGCAGTTGACAGAGACAAGTATCCATCCTGCCTAGCAGTTGACAGACACAAGTATCCACCCTGCCTAGCAGTTGACAGAGACAAATATCCACCCTGCCTAGCAGTTGACAGAGACAAATATCCACCCTGCCTAGCAGTTGACAGACACAAGTATCCACCCTGCCTAGCAGTTGACAGAGACAAATATCCACCCTGCCTAGCAGTTGACAGACATAAGTATCCACCCTGCCTAGCGGTTGACAGAGACAAGTATCCACCCTGCCTAGCAGTTGACAGAGACAAGTATCCATCCTGCCTAGCAGTTGAAAGAGACAAGTATCCACCCTGCTTAGCAGTTGACAGAGACAAGTATCCACCCTGCCTAGCAGTTGACAGACATAAGCATCCACGCTGCCTAGCAGTTGACAGAGACAAGTATCCACCCTGCCTAGCAGTTGACAGAACAAATAATCCACCCTGCCTAGCAGTTGACAGAGACAAGTATCCACCCTGCTTAGCAGTTGACAGAGACAAGTATCTACCCTGCCTAGCAATTTATAGACACAAGTATCCACCCTGCCTAGCAGTTGACAGACACAAGTATCCACCCTGCCTAGCAGTTGACAGAGACAAGTATCCACCCTGCCTAGCAGTTGACAGACACAAGTATTCACCCTGCCTAGCAGTTGACAGAGACAAATATCCACCCTGCCTAGCATATGACAGACATAAGTATCCACCCTGCCTAGCAGTTGACAGAGACAAGTATCCACCCTGCCTAGCAGTTGACAGAGACAAGTATCCACCCTGCCTAGCAGTTTTCTTGGTTATCTAGAAGGTTACGTTTGATTTGATTTTGTTTTGTGTGTGTGCAGGTATCTCGACGCTGCTGCGGCGCATGGACCGGCCGCACGTGGGCGTGGCGGTGGACGGCTCGGTGTTTAAGCACCACCCGCGCATTGCCGGCCTCATGCAGAAGTACATCGCGCTGCTGGCGCCGGAACACCCGGTTAGTCACATTACTCACTATATAACAATACTAACCAGTCTGCTAGGTGGTAGCGAGGCAAACTGCCGCGCATTGCCGGCCTCATGCAGAAGTACATCGCGCTGCTGGCGCCGGAACACCCGGTTAGTCACATTACTCACTATATAACAATACTAACCAGTCTGCTAGGTGGTAGCGAGGCGAACTGCCGCGCATTGCCGGCCTCATGCAGAAGTACATCGCGCTGCTGGCGCCGGAACACCCGGTTAGTCACATTACTCACTATATAACAATACTAGCCAGTCTGCTAGGTGGTAGCGAGGCGAACTGCCGCGCATTGCCGGCCTCATGCAGAAGTACATCGCGCTGCTGGCGCCGGAACACCCGGTTAGTCACATTACTCACTATATAACAATACTAGCCAGTCTGCTAGGTGGTAGCGAGGCGAACTGCCGCGCATTGCCGGCCTCATGCAGAAGTACATCGCGCTGCTGGCGCCGGAACACCCGGTTAGTCACATTACTCACTATATAACAATACTAGCCAGTCTGCTAGGTGGTAGCGAGGCGAACTGCCGCGCATTGCCGGCCTCATGCAGAAGTACATCGCGCTGCTGGCGCCGGAACACCCGGTTAGTCACATTACTCACTATATAACAATACTAGCCAGTCTGCTAGGTGGTAGCGAGGCGAACTGCCGCGCATTGCCGGCCTCATGCAGAAGTACATCGCGCTGCTGGCGCCGGAACACCCGGTTAGTCACATTACTCACTATATAACAATACTAGCCAGTCTGCTAGGTGGTAGCGAGGCGAACTGCCGCGCATTGCCGGCCTCATGCAGAAGTACATCGCGCTGCTGGCGCCGGAACACCCGGTTAGTCACATTACTCACTATATAACAATACTAGCCAGTCTGCTAGGTGGTAGCGAGGCGAACTGCCGCGCATTGCCGGCCTCATGCAGAAGTACATCGCGCTGCTGGCGCCGGAACACCCGGTTAGTCACATTACTCACTATATAACAATACTAGCCAGTCTGCTAGGTGGTAGCGAGGCGAACTGCCGCGCATTGCCGGCTTCATGCACAAGTACATCGCGCTGCTGGCGCCGCAGCACCCGGTCAGTCACATTAGGTACTCACTGTATGACAATACTAGCCAGTCTGCTAGGTGGTAGCGAGGCGAACTGCCGCGCATTGCCGGCTTCTGCTATATTAGGTACTTACGTAAATGTTTGTTGTTACGAATAAAATCAAATAAACCTGTATCTGTTCCAGTTCTCGCTCCTGGGCGCAGAGGATGGTAGCGGCAAGGGCTCGGCACTGACGGCCGCCATCGCCGCGCGCCTCGCCGCGCGCGACACTTGCTAGGGATATGCAGAAGCGCTAATACTTAGGGAAGACCACTTCAAACGATGCCATAATAAACTCACTCATATGTACACAACCGAGGATAACGAACTTCTCAGAAAACAACTGTCAATCATGTGTAAAGTCAGGGAAAAGCAAATTGACGTACTTACAACTAATGTAAGTTGTTCGTATATTCAATTTCAAATCACAAGTACAATTCTTGAAAGCAAGAAGCAATGGCTGGGTGACGTTCTGCTAAACAATTTCCCCGACTGTACCTTGTTGCTAATTTTAAGTAGGTATGTATGGTTGAGGGATGAGTTTCTCGACACTGGTTTTGGAACTAAGTCTTCGATACCATTTTATTACAAATGTCAGTAGTCACTAAACTCGTACTCAAGTCGTCGTCCTCAGTGACGTCACGCCCATTGATATTGATAACCGTTATGTGATGTTGTTACGCTCATTTTAGAGATTAGAGTTGTGTGTATGCGTGTGTGTGTTGAGTACAAGGCGAGGTGTGGGTGTGTTGGGTTGGTCGGTGTGCTCGCGTGTAGCGTAATATGATATCATGTGGCATGCGACGCCGACGCTCGGTGGGCGAGTTGTGTGGGACGCTCGCTGGTCGAGGTCGTTGTGTAGACGCGCATTTGTTTGACAAATGTTACTATAATTTGGTTAGGACATAGTTTAGTAAGTGAACCGCGCCTTGTCGCGAGTACATACAGGTACGTCTGTTAGCTGTAACAATGACTGAAAGATATTATGTGTAAGTTTTGTAGGGAACCAGAGGCCTGTCAATAACTTGCCAGTAACTAACTATTATTGTTATGAATTGTAATCTATTCTGGATGGCTGTTGGAGAAGCCTAAGCTTTTTATAAAGTTAAATACATATTACCAGAGTTTTGTATTTTTTATTAATCTATCCGAGTTTCGTTTTACGCATAGATATAAGAAAGAAGTTTTTTATATTTCTATGGTTTTACGTCATTAATACAGGGATGAGTTTTTGAGATGGGACTACAGGGCGAAAAATAAAATAAGTACCTACGTACAGGTGTAAACAAAAGTTTTCAAAGGAGTCATGAGCTCCATGTGGAAGAGAACTAAAACTCATTCTGTATGCAAGAACTGACCGTTGTTTATCTCTTCTGTTACATAATGTCGCCTCTGGTCGCTGTTAGTGTGAACATATCGTGCCATACTCACTCGTGCGTGAACACAGAACACAACAAGATGCATATAATTTAGAACTTTACACTTTTGTAATTAAATAAATAATTTATTAAGAACTACTTCTGGATAGGTTTTTAAATATGAATGACCGAGCATTCCGCCGGTGCGTTTAGCTGATCAAAGTAAACAAAATTAAATGTATGTTAGTAACTAAGAATAAACATAATATCTCAAATGAACATTTACTGGGTTTGTGCAATAACCGGTCCGAGCTGCGTGCTGTGTCGACTCTGACACGAATGATTCTCAACATATTGCATTGTGTAATAATAGTAGATACGTTATAACATGATCTATTGTGTAATATAGTAGATACGTTATAACATGATCTATTGTGTAATATAGTAGATACGTTATAACATGATCTATTGTGTAATATAGTAGATACGTGATAACATGATCTATTGTGTAATATAGTAGATACGTTATAACATGATCTATTGTGTAATATAGTAGATACGTTATAACATGATCTATTGTGTAATATAGTAGATACGTTATAACATGATCTATTGTGTAATATAGTAGATACGTGATAACATGATCTATTGTGTAATATAGTAGATACGTTATAACATGATCTATTGTGTTATATAGTAGATACGTTATAACATGATCTATTGTGTAATATAGTAGATACGTTATAACATGATCTATTGTGTAATATAGTAGATACGTGATAACATGATCTATTGTGTAATATAGTAGATACGTGATAACATGATCTATTGTGTAATATAGTAGATACGTTATAACATGATCTATTGTGTAATATAGTAGATACGTTATAACATGATCTATTGTGTAATATAGTAGATACGTTATAACATGATCTATTGTGTAATATAGTAGATACGTTATAACATGATCTATTGTGTAATATAGTAGATACGTGATAACATGATCTATTGTGTAATATAGTAGATACGTTATAACATGATCTATTGTGTAATATAGTAGATACGTTATAACATGATCTATTGTGTAATATAGTAGATACGTTATAACATGATCTATTGTGTAATATAGTAGATACGTGATAACATGATCTATTGTGTAATATAGTAGATACGTTATAACATGATCTATTGTGTAATATAGTAGGTACGTTATAACATGATCTATTGTGTAATATAGTAGATACGTTATAACATGAATTAAGTGCAGCTAGGGTAGTTAATCATGTTTACAATAAATTATTCTATTTCTATACTTTGTTAAAGAAACACTGTTTTTTTTTTTGTTATATATTTAGTTATATTAAAGATATAGGTATATAAGTAGTTACGAATATGTTATTGTTTGTAGATTTTTATTTTTAGAATAAAATGTAACTATTTTTTTAAATGGTAATTTTTTATTTGTTTTAGTGCTTCTATTCCCAGTTTATTATTTCGGTACAGTAGCAAATTCTTCCCTTATTAAATGTACCTGTAACCACCGACATCTCTTGGCCTCCTAAGAAAGTCGCTCATTCATAATTCGCACAATCAATATTTTTCTAGAAAACCGAGTTAACTAACGTTATGCTTACGTATCGCACGAGGTTCCGTTCCCTTACACCACAACCACCGGGGCATCGGGAAGACTGACTGGAAACTATAATATTGTTGCCAGAAATTAGTTAGAAAGGTGAAAGTAGACGCAATTCCAAATAAGAGACACGGTACTAAACAAAATGTAATTATATTTAATGCTCATTATAAATAATTATTACAAAGTATTAAAATTATGCATAATAATAACAAAATGTCACTTACATTATATGTATGAAAACATTCACACCCCTTATACTATAAAAGGATTTATAGTCAATCAAAATCTCTCTTAACGTCGTGGTATAGGAATATTGCACGTTTCTTATAATTAAATATTGCTAAGTAGTGTAATGTTGTTAACTTTATAATATTCCTGTTGCACCGCTGAGCGCTACAGAGTAGCAGTAGAGGGGCGGACGGATCCACGACGTGTCCACAGCAAGCCTTGGCTATGTATGTTGTGCGTCAGCAAGTGGAGGCATCGTCGTCGTCGTCGTCGTCGTGTTTGTGCGCGTGCGGCGTGCGCGCCCACAGCAGCGCGCGCGCGCTCACGACACCTCCACCTTCTCGCGCGCCTTGCGCAGGATACTCTGCAGCTCCGACGCCGACGTCGTCTTGTACTGTAACATGATGTCACACAACATTATTCAAAGGAGTTTAACTATTGATAAAGTATATGAAGTGACCACATAATGTGAACGATGAGTAAAGCCTCGCAGAAGCACAACACAAAAATAATAATAAAAGCAAAATTTTAGCACTCCATCTTATAAGCACTGGATGACAGATAGATTCTGGTGAGGGCTCCGCGTAGAACCAATTTAGTTAAGGAGTGTGTTTTGTAATTGATCTGAAGCTTAAAATACAGAGGGCATCAGCCCCATATAACTAGAGTCCCTCTCGTATTATTTAGTAATTCAATAAATCTCCTACTGTGAGGTTCGAGCCCTCACAGTGCCTACGGTTTTTAATCGTTATAATGAAATAAAAATCAGCAGATCATTAACATTAAGGAACGAAAGGGGCCTAAGATACAACCAAGAGGCACTCCCATCTCGAAAGACGACATTGATGTTGGTGATCATTATTTACGCATAATTTTTGCTGCATACGAGTGTTAGATTTTTACCAATAAACGATCGACCACGATAAGTCTTTATTAGTCTGTTTTAGGATTAGTGTATTGACGTCGACCTAATCGAACGCCTCCGTCAGATCGTCTATTAGGATATGCTTATTTTGTCCAAACCTTTCGACCGATATTTATTGGACTTTTGTGAGGCTTAAACTGTTAAAGTTACTACACTCTGTAAACGTTGCAGGTATCTAAGCGTATAATAAAGAGATTATGTAATAGGTACACCGGAAACAGCTAATTCGTAAGCTAAGTTATAAAAAGATACCTTACTTTATTTTGCTTATTGTTAATTGCTGGAATATTTTTATACTTTAGTTTTGTTCCTTTTCCTATCCCTCGGGAGCATGTACGAGCCAATATCGCTCGTACAGCATTTTTACTTATACCTAAGTTTTATTAGCCTAATTTAGTCGTAACTTAATAACACAGCGTATCGTACGTCACGCGTGATTGTGAAATATAAATATACCTAAGTGCGATTCAATTAAATACCTTTTGAACGGATATCGGTGGTTTTGTTGTTACTATCAACATACTTGCTTACCACAATCTACAATCGAGGATACTGCGTTGCGGCTCAACCGGCAGAAATCCCCAACAGAGAGGAAGTCTTTACTTATTGAAGTGAAACTTTTTAGGCGGCGATTTGATAATTGGACGAGAACTGAGAGTGAAATTTCAAGGACGCGTCATGTTTTGTGACTGAAAATAGTCACCATCAGGAATTTTCATTTTGATACCACAAAAACTTTTTCGCTAATTAGTCGAATTTTGTCGCCGAATATCAGAATTTGTCGGTCACTGGTTCAAAAGTTATAAGAGTTCATAGGTGGCCGATCTTGAGAGCAACTCCCTAGCTTGGCCACATTTAAATATATCTCAAAAACTAGGTCACCTAGCGAAGATCTGTTTTCTCCCAAATTTTGTCGCTAATTAGTCGCAATTTTTCGCCAAGTCACAGATGTAGTCGGGTTTTAGTTTAGAAGATATAATGAGTTCAATGTTAAGTATAGTCCAAGAGCAAGATCAAAGATTTTATCGTAAACTCTTCAATCTAGCTCTTGGACTATACTTAAACATTGAACTCATTATATCTTCTGAACCCGACTAAGCCGACGTTCGCACGGACGTAAAAATATCGCGGCGGGATTTTATCGCGCACTGGATTTTCAACTATCGGTGTTGAGCCGAGCTCTGAGAATCCAACCTAACAACAACAGAGAGCATCCCAGCGCGTCGAAAATACACGCTGTTGGATTTTCAACTCTCGGCGCTAAGCAAAGCGTTGAAAATCCAAAGCGTACGTAACGTATATAAATGTGGCCAAGCTGGGGAGATGCTCTCCAGATCGGCCACCTATGCACCCTTATAACTTTTGAATCAGTGACCGACACATTCTGATATTTGGCGACAAATTTCGACTAATTAGCGACAAATTTTTTGTGTTATCAAATTTAAAATCCCAGATGGTGGCCATGCCAGTGTCAGTCACACTCATGTTTAGGCACATTTCACGTTTAGTTACATGAGAGAGAATATATAACTCTCTCTGTCTCTCACAGTAAACCTCTTATTCTTTATTTCTTAAAAAGTTTCACTCCTATCACGTGTACAGTGCTGCAAGTGCAATTTTTTTATTAACTAATAAATTTTAGTTAATATTTTGTATTGTGGGTACTTCCTGGCGTGGCGTGTAAGACGTCACGGTATGGGCGGATGCTGGGCGAGTGTGGTGCCTGGTGTGTATGCCTCACCGTAGAGCCGGCGACTCACCCCCGAGACGTTCCTCTGCACCAGAATCTGACTGTAGAGGCGCTTGCCCTCGTCCGCGCCCAGCGCCTTCTCCAGCTGCGTGCGAGTCAGACCGAACAGTTGGTGGCCGGGCATGCGCAGTGCGCGCTGTGTGGCCGCGCTGAAGCCCTTGGCCTCCAGCCACTCCGCCACCTCGTCCGGGTTCGACTTCTGCAAGTGAGAAATAAACATTGACAATAATATGTACGAGTATGTGAAGTCCGTCGTCGTTCCGCGGTGGGTTGTCGCCACTAAGTCCTATTGATTACCTAGTCATTTCAAGATCAAGATTTCAAGATCTTTCTTTCTTTTTACTCGACTTCCCCAGAAGGAGGGTAATACGTTTTTCGAGAGTACGTTTTGATGTAAGTATGTATATCTATCTATTTATTTGGCACGCTCTGTAGCCTAAACGGCTTGTTGGATTTAACATAATGAGGTGTCGTTAGATAATTCTGGGAGTGACAAAGGCTATATAACATTTATATATTGCACCTGGAAATACATAAAAAGAAAGGAGGAAGTTTTTTTAAAATAAATTACAACAATATTGGTATCGGTGGTTGGTTCTGTAGTTCCAGCCACCCGCATGGGGAGAAGACGTGAGTTTATGTATGTTATTATGTATTTAATATTGGTATCAAATAAATGAGTCAATTCCAAATATACATATACAACGTGTTCCTTTTCATATCCCATAACTCTAGGGTATTAATTCGATTCCATTCAATAATTTAATTCGGAATTCATCCCTTTAATAGTTAGTATTAACCATCATTAATGAGACCATCATTTTGATCCACTTTTACTATAGGACCAAACCTGAAATCGCGAAAAAAAATCTGTTGTTCCCTACATTTTGACGAGTTATGCGAACATAAATGTAGGGAGCAGCTGATTTTTTTTCGCGATTTTAGGTTTGGTCCCATAAAAAATTATGGTCTCATTAATACGCTATAGTTATGGGATATCAAAAGGAACAAGTTTTATATATATACTAGCTTTTTCCAGCGGCTTCCCCCGCGTGCATGTCGGAAATTATCCCTCGGGAACGTACTGTCGGGATGAAAAGTATCATATTATAGTCCGCGTGATTACAAAAGCCTGTTTGTTGATTTTGGCCAGGTCCTGGCCCGCTCGGGCTTTGAAAGTAGACACCCTCACTTTAAACCCCAGAGTGTTTCGGCCAGTCAAGGGGCCGAAATCAACAGGCTATTAGTAGTGTGTGTTGTGGGGTTAGAAGGAACGCATATCCCTCTTGAAAGCAGTGTTCCGGTGGTGTGTAGTGTGTGTTGTGGTGTTAGAAGGAACCCCTATCCCTCTCGACAGCAGTGTTCCGGTGGCGTGTAGTGTGAGTTATGGTGTTAGAAGGAACCCGTATCCCTCTCGACAGCTGTTCCGATGGCGTGTAGTGTGTGTTGTGGGGTTAGAAGGAACGCATATCCCTCTTGAAAGCAGTGTTCCGGTGGTGTGTAGTGTGTGTTGTGGTGTTAGAAGGAACCCCTATCCCTCTCGACAGCAGTGTTCCGGTGGCGTGTAGTGTGTGTTGTGGTGTTAGAAGGAACCCGTACCCCTCTAGACAGCAGTGTTCCGGTGGCGTGTAGTGTGTGTTGTGGTGTTAGAAGGAACCTGTATCCCTCTCGACAGCAGTGTTTCGGTGGCATGTAGTGTGTGTTGTGGTGTTAGAAGGAACCTGTATCCCTCTCGACAGCAGTGTTTCGGTGGCATGTAGTGTGTGTTGTGGTGTTAGAAGGAACCCGTATCCCTCTCGACAGCAGTGTTTCGGTGGCGTGTAGTGTATGTTGTGGTATTAGAAGGAACCCGTATCCCTCTCGACAGCAGTGTTCCGGTGGCGTGTAGGGTGTGTTATGGTAACTAGGGTATAGGGCCTACCTGGTCGATGAAGATATCGGGCGTCTTCTTGATGTCGAGCATCTTCTTGCGCGCCTGGATGGCTGGAAGCACCATCTTCAGCTCCTCGTGCAGGTCACCGCTCCCGCTCATCAACGACTTGTTCGCTGTGAACAGTGACGTCGGTTAGGCGTCCTGGCCACCAACATGTTGGTCGCACTCAAGGAGACTCAGTGAGTAACATCATTTCAGAGTAGTATCATTTCAACATGAATGATGTTTAACCAATATTTTATAACAATAATTTTGGTTTAAATATTTTTTTGATAATATACAACGTCCCGACATCAATCATCGGGCTGTTGCCCACCAGACACAATACCCGTCTGGTCGGAGGATCCTCCCTTTTCAATAGAGGATGAGTGAAGTTTACTCCCTGTTCCTCATACCTCTATAATGTATCCTAGTGGGCCATATACTGAACCGGTCGGCACTCCGAATTTAAAGTCACCCCGTACACTTGTTGTTCCACTGACACAGACTTTGAGTGATCTGTTCTTGCCCGTTATTCTCCATGGGAACTTACTACGCTTTGGAATGGGCAACTAGCTTCATCTTTCTGACTAACCGACTTCTTGACAATTATTCAATAGTTATTTGGGCAACAAGAGAGCGAAGTTGTTTTTTACTGCGAGTATTAATTTTGAATCACGAGTAAGCGAAGGATTCTGTGTATATATTCTAGGTTAGAATCCTGAGCGCAACGAGGGATTCAAAGACACGAGATGCAAATAACTTTGGTCTCGTGTAACACATAGGTACAACTTTTAACCTCAGCAGCGAGAACATTTAATAAAGCAAAATGCTTGTGAAAACCTCACCACAATCGTTCCAGTAGTTTCCGAGCTTATCAAGAACTTACAGATATCTAAACGATTATTTGTGTATGTATATAAACAATATATACCTACATAAAAAAAAGAGATAAAGATTTGTAAAAAAATATAAGTTAAAGACTAGGGCCTAAGTAGGTACTAAGCCGAAAGCTTCGCTAATGGGTAGAGTGTACATAATATTTAACAGATAATTACTTACTTTTGCAGCGAGCAAATTGCGGTCCGGAACTTCATTAAAGAACTTTTTACATAATGTTAGCGGGCGAAAATATTGGACTTTTTGGATTTGTGCCCTGCTGACATTCTTTTCAAAAAACAATAAGTTCCGGTGTTAAATAGCAGATTTAGTCACTGGACTCACTCATATTTATTTGAAAAGAAATTATTTGTAGCTAGCGTAACAGAAGAAGAAAACAAAAATTTGAATCCCACTATTTTTTAAAGATGCGTTCTGAAACTGCGCGGTATTCTGCCACAATATTAAACATTGCTAAAACTATAAATAATTATGTAGATACATGATAAACTTCGTGTTTTTTCTTCAACATTCTCTTTATTTGATTATAAAAAAATATAATTCGATTCTTTAGAAAAGAATAAAATAAATAAATTTAAAACCTTAACAGATGATTTGCTATTTTACGGTTATATTCTATCTATCCGAACATTACATTATTTGTTTATTTTTACCCGACTGCCAAGGAAGGGTTATGTTTTTCGCGCGTATCTTGTATTATGTATAATATTACATATCATACTCGTATGTATGTAAAGGACAATGTCAAGAATCGCCCTGTGCAATAAAAGCATCGGACATACACGTAATTAATTGTCAGTTTTATTAAATTAGTTGCAAATACTTTTATAACGCGGACTAGCTGCATGCCAAGATGAACATTAAAAAGTATTTTATGCGACTAATATCATTAATCGCCGCCATCTTCACCAAACGTGTCGAAGAAGATTAGGGATGCCCAATCGATTGTAAATGATTTTTTTTTTTGAACTGTCGTATATTTTTTAATTTGAATCACATCCTGAATTTATTTCGATTAAATTATTAATATTAGTGCAAAAAAATAAAACATTCAATCACCATTCCATTATTATTATTCACTAAAAGTATAATTTATGAAACCTACCGCTCACACGAACGCGGTGTGAATCGGGTCCGTGGATCATTTTATATAATATTGTACGTGGTATGAGTTCTATACCAAGAAAATATTTTTTTATTATTAACGTTGTTCCATCACTATTAAGTAATAACTAATATCGAATTCTATGCATTTAATTTGATGCGTTATCTATTTCCGAACGATTTAAGATACGTCAACACTGACTGAGACTTGTCTATGACATTAAAAAATATTTTTTTCTCTGACATGCCATTGTTCGGTCCGTCGACTGTGAAAGTGTTTTACTCAGTTAATAGTTTAATTGTACTGTGGTAAGTGGGTTTATTTATGTTTCATGTTAAGAATTAACACACCATGCATTTTAAACCTTAAAACATACAGGTCATCGCTTGTTTTTTCTTACTAGAGCCATTTCTTTGAAACCTGAAGCTAAATTGTCTTTGTTCGTCTTTTTAACCATTTCTAGAAATGTAAACAATAACAAATTCAAACGAAACATTCAATATAATGGCGCTTTACTAATTAGGTTTCCAAGTCCTCAATCAATTGGAGCTACAGAATTCTTAGAAACTATGCCGCTATCGCATTATGTAAACAAACGCGCGCCGCGGGCCGAATGACGTCAGCGGGTGGTACACTTGACTAGTTTTTTAAGCGGGCGTACCTGCCGTGTGAGCGGCTATAGCTAATACATGAGGTCACATTCCATTTTAAATAGGTAGTAAGAATATTGCTGAAGTGAACAAAACCTACATATTTGATCATGATCCTTATTCAGGGTTTTCTAAGATCGTTTAGAAAAGTGTGTGGTTTACTTCTAAATAAACGATCACTTACGAGTTTACGAAAATTAATATTTAAAAAAATACTTATCGTTACTGGATGAATTATAAATGTTTTCTTTATGATGATGACGTCACGCTGAACGAGTTGCACGAAGGCTGCGCTGACGTTCATCACGTCGGGGTCACCAGTATAGAGGCATGAGGAACAGCGTGTAAAGTTCACTCATCCTCCATAGAAAAGGGAGGATCCTCCGACCAGACGGGTGTTGTGTCTGGTGGGCAACTGCCCGACGGTTGTTGTCGGGAAGTTGTATATGCTAGTCACGCGGTAACCTCTAATTGCGCGATGCAGGATTTACGTGACGTCATGTCATTGTGATGCGTAGTTCGTATGTAGCGATGTAGATGCCGCCACATCAAAATGAAATTTACTCTTAATTTTAGTAATTGTTCCAATTTTAATATGCATTTTACTTAATATAACCTTCCTTTTTCTTCATATGTCTATTTTCGCTTAAATTTTTCTTTTTCTCGAAGTCATGGTATAAAGTTTAGTATGCAACTCTTGAATAAAACGAATTTATATCGAGGGCCATGAATCACTCGCGTCGCTCAAGATTCTAACACTAGAATCACTCGCTAAGCTCGTGATTCAATCATCATACATCACTCCCTACGGTCGTGATTCAGTCGTTAGAATCCTTCACCAGTTCGTGATTCATCTATGGCCCTCGCTTTAAATCCGTCCTTTATTCACTAATTGCATAATATACTATTAGTAGTGTCAAGTATAGTTGTGCAGTAGGTACTCACATTTCATGGTGTCGGTGGTGCGGGGTGGGGGAGGCGCGACCAGGGGCGCGGGGGGCGCTGGCGGCGGGGGCGGAGGTGGCGGCGGGGCGGGCGCGGGGGGTGGCGCGGACCGCTCTGCAACATTGTGATACTTGTACACGCTCCGCAATATAAATCTAATCGCACATTCATTATACAAGGTTGATATGAGCGAGAGGCATTAAATTAAACCACATATACTTTGTATCATTTTCAGCCTCTTTACTAAAAAGTAGAAGCAGTAGTTTAGTCACAGGATTATTTTTTAGTTTTTTCTTTGTTGAAACGCGACGTATCTGCCCTAAGTATGCTGCTGACTAAGTATGTTGTTGAAAATTTGACGCGACGTTGCCGTTTTGTTACGCACGTCAGTGGAAATGTCTACAAAGGATGTTTACATTATAATTAGATCATTAAGCTATTTTATTTGTTCGAAAAAAGTTTTTTCCTATTTTACTTTTAATCTTTTTTTTAATAGTTCCGAGTTAACACTATGCATCTATAGTATATGTGGTTTAATTTAATGCTTCTCGCTCATATCAACCTTGTATATTTTTTTGCCTTTAAGTACCTACTATTTTGGAACTCGACTTACCGGTACCTATTTGTTGAATCAAACCAACAAATACCTAATCATTCAAAATTTTAGCTTTCTAGGTCCGTGTGTTTGTGCTGCACCTTGATGAGTCAGTTAGTCAGGACTTCTATTTTTAGTTATATATTAGGTTGGGTAAAAAGTCTTTTCGCATTATAGTATGTATGAACTTAAAATAAAATCTCTTTGGCTATACTATTTGTATCTGGCTGGTTTTAGTATCATTGAAAGTTTAAATTTTAAAGAACATAATTCCAAATTTAAATTAGGAAAATGTGTGATTTTCATTTGTTTTTCGTACTGTCAAGATAAGTGAATCTAATGAAGAAATTCGATACATTTTAAAATTTTACTCCAAAAAAGGTAAAAATGCAACGCAAGCCGCGAAAAAAATTTGCGATGTTTATGGACCCAGTGCTGTGTCTGTGAGAGTAGCACAAATTTGGTTTAAGCGTTTTCTATCCAGAAATTTTGATATCAATGATGCACGTCGCTCTGGTCGCCCTATTACGGATAAAATGGATGCCATTTTTGAAAAGGTGGAGCAAGATCGGCATATCAGTAGTTACGACGTAGCTGAAGAACTGGGAATTGACCACAAAACAGTTTTGGCGCATTTGAAAAAAACTGGGTACACAAAAAAGCTCGATATTTGGGTACCTCACGAGCTCACTGAAAGAAACCTAATGAACCGTGTATTCATTTGTGATTCTTTATTACGACGTAATGAAACCGAACCATTTTTGAAGAAGCTGATAACTGGTGATGAAAAGTGGATCACGTACGACAAGAACGTGCAAAAAAGGTCGAGGTTAAAGGCCGGTCACGCTTCACAGACTCACACATCTTTAGCCACTCAGCAAAAATTAAGAGAGTTTGGCTGGGAGGTGTTAATGCATCCGCCGTATAGTCCTGACCTTGCACCTTCAGATTACCACCTGTTTCGGTCTCTTCAGAATTCTTTAGGCAGTGTCAGGTTAACATAACGAGAGGACTGCCAAAACCACTTGTCGCGGTATTTTGATCAGAAGTCCCAAAATTTCTATAGCAATGGGATCATGTCCCTACCTACAAGATGGCAAAAAGCTATCGAACAAAATGGTACCTACATACTTTAGATAAATGTAAATAATGTATATTAAAAAATGTTTTTAATTTTCTTAAAAAATGCGAAGAAACTTTTTCCCCAACCTATTATATTAAATAAGCATACCTATATATTATATACATTTGTAATCACGTTCTTGAAAACGGCTCTTACGATTTCGATGAAAATTGCAATATAGGGGTTTACGGGGGGCGAAAAATCGATCTAGCTAGGTCTTATAGCTTATAGCGTGACAGAAAATTCGTTTTGTTTATTTTCACGTAGGTAGGTACTGTATAATAGTGGACAAGATAAAGGGAGCATTGTGAGGGGAACTGATACCAGAACAGTAGACTTGATAATCTTTCAGTTTTGTAATTAGTCAATTATTATACTTATACGAGTAACACGGACAAGAAAAAGAAGAAGGACTCCGCGCCACGCGTATCGAAAGTGAAGCACCGTGCCGATCTATGTGTGCGTGATTTGACAAAGAAGCCGTCGTGTCACGTAATGGCGGCCGGTCGGCATACTATGATGTAAATGTGTGCGTGAGGCGTGTTTGTACAAACGGCCCCGGCAAAACTTACTGTGCTTCACTTTCGATATGCGTGGCATGGAGTCCTTATTTTTTTTCTAGTCCGTGAGTTATAATAATATTCTTACTTAGTTACTAAATAAAACACAACAATTAAGCACACTTACCGTGACAAGGTTACGCACAAACACGAACACAACATTTATGTAAGCAAAGCACACACGACACCCACACACACGACGCGAGGCTTGTGTGAACGATGCAGCTCGGCGGCGGTCGTGTCGTATCGTTACTGACAGTCAAGATACTCGAACAGCAATGCTGACACATCATACTCTTGTGGCTCAGAAACAGATTATATTCCTCGGGACGGGAAGGGATTACTATACTATAACAGATCAACACCTAGTTTGATAAAAAATGAATTTTAATAGTAAAGTAGGTACAAATACGGAGCATTATCTAGACGACGGAGAGGGCGCCACGCCCGCACCCGGCGCACGCGCACGCAGGCGCCCGCTCCGCTTACAATATATTAATAGTATGAAAATATACTCATATTATTTGTTTCATTTACATCATATCTAGCTTTAGATATTATATTATTTTATTTGCATATATTTTAAAGAAAAGAAAGAAAGAAAATACGTTTATTTGCGGTAAACATGACGCAAAGGACAAAAAAAAAAATAAGCAATGTAAAAAGCAAGTTTTGGGGAAGATATGCGTCACATCTACGCAAAACGGCTACCACTCAGCATAATGCCGCGACCCCATGCGAAACGGAGCCCCAGCGCTGGTTTTCAGCGATAGCCGGCGTTGACGCGATGACGTGGACCGGTGCAGCATATAATAAATATTATGCAATTAAAAAAATAAATAAAATATAAAGTTAATTCTATAGGTATAGATAAAATATACAGAAAATGACAATATTCCCGCATTCCGCTCCGCGACAGCACCGACTCCCACGCCGCAGATCTGTGCGCGCAGCTGTCAGTGCAGTCAGTGTCAGTGTGCAGTGTATTTTGCGATTTCTCACAATCTAATAATTTATAAGATTTAAGTACATAATTATATTGAATGGATACTAGCGCGTCGTACGCTCGGTACAGAGTGAAGCTGCGAACTTGTTGTACGTATACATATATATGTACGCATGTTGTACGTATAAGATTTACAAAGTAAATAATTTAAATCAGACTTGTATGATTTTGCGTGGCGGCTGACGTCACTCCACACGCACGCCACGCCACACTCACGTCACGAACACACGCGACCGACGCGGACAATTATTTAGTACGCTACACTGGCGTGATGGCGGTACAGCCTCCGGACCACATCACTCATAAGTGTGAGGTCAACACTACGTCATCCCACGCTGCATAGACAGCGGAGCGCGAGGTGGTCCGGGGCGTCTGGTAAACATACGAACACGAGTCAAGCGCACACACACACACGCGCGCGGCCGGGGGCGGGGGGAGGGGGCGTCTAGCACCGCAACACACACACATACACAACGCACTGCTTCCCTCGCCCGGCGCACGCACCTCAGTGCACCGCTAGCTCACGCGTGTTGAGTCCGTGTGGGCTGACGTTGCGCCGGAGCGCGTGCGCCGGGCGGCAGGTATCAGGCGTCCAGTGTGTGTGCATATTCTGCGCGCTAGAAGTATCGGAACTCGCCCTTTTTGCCAAGTCGTTCGCGGCGCACCCAGTCGGCCGCGCCCGCGCCCCCCGGCCCCGCGCCTCCCTGCCCGCCGCCCCCTGCAGGCCCCTGGCCGCCATGGCCCCCGTGAACCCCGTGGACCCCAGCACCCCTACCCGCCGGGCCCGTAGGACTGCTTCCGCCGGAGCCGCGTCCACCTACTCCCTCCTGGAACATAAACACCAAACATTTTACGGAATATTCAGTGTTAGATATACTGCTTCTTGATATTACTCTGGCAGCCGTCATGTTTCGGTGACGTTGCCTTTAGTCAGCCATTGGGATCTAGTCAACATTTAACGGACGACCGACTCTCACCGCAGTAATACTTTAACTGCTTATGCCCGGGCCGAGTGATTACAAAAGCTTGTTGATTTCGGCCACGTATTTGGCCCAACCACTCGGGCTTTTAAAGTAGACACGGTCACTTTAATCCCCAGTGCGTTTGGGCCAACATTCTCGCCCAAATCAACAGGTAGTAGATCAGTCGGTTTACTCTAACTACAAATGCCCGAGTGACTTCGCCAGCGTCTTTTTGTCTCTAAAGGGAATTGTAGGTGCAGGTATGTTTACCTCTAAAACCCATAGCATTACGCAAGAGATAAAGAGTTCAACCGACCTCTGTAAGACGAGTTCAAAGAGGTATAAATGGGGGAAATCGAATTCAATCTGGACGCCCTTCGGCCTTTTAATGAAGAAACAGCCAAGAAAACTTTTAAGAGGCCTCATATACATAATACATAAAACCTTTTTTTTGTGGATGGGAAATCCTCAAATGAATTCTCCCGCTCTGGGTGGAGCGGGAGGGCGAGTCAGACTTTTACTGACTAAAACCCACCCGTGTTCCTTCAGTTGCCTGTTACAGGGCCACGGTATCTCTTTCGACCAACCCGCGACCCCGGCGGCAATTTAAATATAGAAAAGAAGAAACTGACTGACTGACTGATTGACTGACTGACTGACTGACTGACATATCAACGCACAGCCCTAACCGTGCACTCAGAAAGGATTTTTCAAAATTCACCCTCTAAGGGGGTGAAACGAGGGTCCAAAGTTTGTATGAAAAATCTTATTCCTTGAGTTATTAGACTTGAAACTTGGCACGAATATTTATCTAAGTAAATTATAAAGTTTGCCATTTTTAGTGTTCCTAAACTACCCCCTAAAAAGGGGTGTCAAAGTTTGTATGGAGTAATTTTAACGCGCGGTCCGATTAACTCGAAATTCAGTATTTATATACTTGAGGATCAAAAATGAAGAGTATCGTGCATCAGGGTTTTTCGAAAATCTACCCCTAAGGGGGTGAAGAGGGGTAGTCAATTTTACAGGGCAAGTTTTACTGTGGGACTTGATTAACTCGAAAATTGGTGGTAATAATCTTTCAGTCAAGTTACGGAAATGTCCCAAGCGGTTTTTTAAATTCGACCCTTGTTGGGTGAAAACAGGGAATATGGTTCATATGAAATATCTTATTCATTTAGTAAATTAACTTGAAATTTGGCACAAATACTTGCCTAAGCAAGTAATAAAGTTTGTCATTCATAGTTATTCCTCCAGAGGGAAGGTAAAGGGTGAGGGGAGCAGGGGAGGGAGTGGTGAGGAGTGGCAGAGAAGGGGAAGAGGAGGGGAAGGAGGTGGAGAGGGGAAGAGGGGAGAACAGGAGTTCTTGAGGGTACAGGGAGAGGGAAAACCGGTGAAGGAGGTTAGCGGGAAGAGGATGTGGTGAGGGGGGTAAGAGGGAAATGGGGATGGGGAGGGTGAGGGTGTTGAAAGGGGTAAGAGGGGGTGGTGAGAGTTGGGCGAGAGGCGGTTAGAGGGAGAGGAGGAAGGGTGAGAGGGGGTTAGAGGGCGAGGGGAGGGGTGAGAGCAACGAGTGCCTTTACACCTTAAAGTTGCTTTTTGTATAGCACTGATTCATTGAAGAGAGATTGAGTTGAGACCATAGATATATGAAAGAAGTAGAATGTTTTTTATATTTCTATGGTTGAGACCTTGCCTGATTGATTGGAGAGCGGGAAGAGGTGGAGAGGGATAGGAGGTTGTAGTTAAGGGGAGGTTGTAGTGAGTGGGGTGGGTATGGAGAGGAGGGTGGGGGGAGGGAGGAGTTGGTGAGGGTAGAGGGGGGAAAGCGGTGAAGGGGGTGTGAGAGGGTTTAAAAGGGGGAGGTTAGCGGGAAGGGGATGTGGTGAGGGCGAGGGGATGGGGTGGGTGAGGGGGTGAGAGGGGGTGGTGAGGGGGATGATAGAGGAGGGTGAGAGGAGTGGGAAGGAGAGGGGTTGAGAGGAGGATTAGAGGGAGAGGAGGAGGGGCGAGAGGGGGCTTAGAGGGAGACAGGGAGGGATGACGAGTGCCTTTATACCTTAAAGTTGCTTTTTGTATAGCATTGATGCATTGAAGAAACCCTGCCTGCCCGACAGAAATGACCGAAAAATAGAAAGTCGGCACAAAAAACAGGAGTGAACTCCAGTCTGCGTCGGAGCTGACACACACACTTTTTTTGTTTGTTTGAATGCGCTAATCTCTGGAACTACCAGGCGGACTTTAATAATTATTTTTGCATTTGATAGCCCAATTCTTAAGGAAGGCTATAGGCATATTGCACATCACTCTAGGACTCTTAGATGCCGAGCAAAAAGAAAAAAAGTCAGAAAGAACGCTAAGCGAAAACGAAATAATAGCGTGGGCAGGCAATGCGTGGGCAAGCGTGGGTGTGCAGCAAGTAATTTCGGAATTTTGGTAGAAGCTATCTATCTAAATAAATAAAGAGGAGTCCTGACTGACTGACTGATTGACTGACTCATCATCGCCCAGCCCAAACCCTTGGACCTAGAAAGCTGAAATTGTAACAAGTAGACAAGGAATAAGGAAGGAATTCCCGGTAGTACGTTCCCGTGGGATATTTCCCGACATCCACGCGGGCGACGCCGCGGGAAAAAGCTAGTACATAATATAAATAAGCCTAAGTATTGATTTAGGACAGCATAGGCTAAAAAAGTGAAAACTAAAATAAGTACTTAGTACTTAGTGTTCATAAGTTTGATAGTAGATTTTTTAAAAATGTACAAAGTTAACTTTGCACAACAACAACAACAACAACAACCGACTCTCTAATTAATTTACACCCACTACTCACTCACACATTCACCTCCACACCATTTCACACACATAACACACTCATCCTAGCGCGTTTTTTTTTTTAATTCTTAAAAATATTGTGTTTCTTTTTCACTCTTTTTTTGTTTTTTAACCGACTTCAAAAAGGAGGAGGTTCTCAATTCGTTCCCCGATTACTCGAAGATGGCTGGACCGATTTGGATTTTTTTTGTTTTATTCGAGAGGATATACATCACAGTTGGTCCTATATTAAATTGATTAACTTTGCTTCGGTAGTTTTTGAGTTAGCTTCAATAATACGTATTTTTTCCTCACTTTTATATGGATGATGTTCTAGTTTGTTTTGCAGGTAGTGGTATTACAATTTGTGTGGGGTAGGTACACAAATAGTATAATAATAAATCTCTGTTACAACTAAAAAGTGAAAAATAAAAACTTTTTTACAAAAAAATACAACCGACTTCCAAAAACAACACTACAAAGTGAAAAATAACTTTAAATTCGGAAGTCGGTGGCAGAGCAGAGGTCGTCTGCGTAGGTTATTAGCCGACTTCAAAAAGGAGGAGGTTCTCGATTCGTCGGAACCTTTTCTGTTTTTTTTTTTTTTATGTATGTTCCCCGATTACTCGAAGATGGCTGGACCGATTTGGATTTTTTTTGGTTTATTCAAGAGGGTATACATCACAGTTGGTCCCCTATAAAATTGATTAACTTTGCTTTGGTAGTTTTTGAGTTAGCTTCAACAATACGTATTTTTTCCCCACTTTTATATGGATGTTGTTCTAGTTTGTTTTGCAGATAGTGGTATTAGAATTTGTGTGGGGTAGGTACCACAACTAAAAAGTGAAAAATAAAAACTTTTTTACAAAGTGAAAAATAACTTTAATTTCGGAAGTCGGTGGCAAAAAACGAAAATACGTTTAACTAGACACCGACTTCCGAAATTAAAGTTATTTTTCACTTTGTAGTATTGTTTTTGGATGTCAGTTGTATTTTTTTATAAAAAAGTTTTATTTGTATAAGTTTAATTACAATAGCTTAATAGAATTACATAACCTGGGGAAGGGCGGAGCATCCTAACACAAGCAAACTATCCCCATATTGTAACTAGAATAAGTGCAATAAACATATTATTAATTTACGTAGACTTGAATTGATGTCTTACATTAAATTTATAAATCTGCAGAAATGTTTGTTTTGTTTTTTTTCAATAAAATTTCCCACTCCACCACCGCCTACACCTGCCTCTCAGGGTTTTGTAGTGGCAGTATTATAAAACGCCGACTTTAAATGCCTGTTGACTTCAGCCCCTTGACTGGCCGAAATACTCTGGGGATTAAAGTGAGGGTGTCTACTTTAAAAGCCCGAGTGGTTGGGCCAAGTACCTGGCCAAAATCAACAGGCTATTGTAATCACGCGCCCGGGCCATATTGACGTCAACGTCAATGCCCATAAACGCCATAAACATCGCGGTAGGTAGTTAAATTCGGTCAAATTATCGCGGTAAGTGGTGGCTACACCTACGGGCCCTTCAACGCGATATTCAACGATCTTGGCATCAGTGCGTTCCGGTTTCATGCGGTATTATCCCCGAAGGTTGGAGCCTTAGGTTTCCGGGTGCTATGTACCTGGTAGTGCGTATAGATGGGGTTGGGGTAGAGGTGCGGCGAAGCGGGCGGCGAGGCGGCCGGCGCCACGATGGTGTGCGGCACGTGCGCGCTCACGCCGCGCCGGTTGCGCGCCTTCCACCACTTGCGCGAGTCGTCCAGCACCTACGTAACAGACACATGCTTTGATACCAACTACTTATCTCCCATTTCTTAAGCATTTACGGACCTTTGTAAAGAAATAGAAAAACAAGTGGTCAGAGATGAAATGAAATGAAAGTAAATGATGAATAGATACCATACATATGATGTTTCTTTCTGTAAGTAGATCTTTTAAGACACTTTTACACGTAAATTTTTTGGACAATATTCTTGAACTAGATGGCGCCGGCATTTCCTATAAAGCTGACTGATAGAGAAGAAATGCCGAAACAAACTCAGAGGTCATGGTCTCTCTGTTCTGTGTCGCGCCAGAACAATCTGCCCGCGACCAGCACTCCTGCAGGCAGCTCTGCTGCATCTGCTGACGACGCGGCGGTACGTACCTCGAGGTACTCTCCGCGCACGACGGTGAGCTCCTTGTCGTTGTTGGCGGTGCGCGGGTACGTGACGCGCACGACGCGCCCGCCGCGCGCCATCACGCCGCGCGCCCACGCCTCGCCCAGGTCGTCTGCAACCACACATGGTACTTACTAACTGCTCGTCATTTACTCCAGCAGTCGAAGCAGTCCGCCTCGCAGCTCAAACTTAAAGCATTTTTTGCTAATTAACCATTTACACGCACTTTTCGACTATCAAGTTTTCAGTCAGAAATTCGAAGCCTAGATTCCTATGCAAAAAATTGGCACGACATGACACTCACTGGTTTCAAGTTATTACAAAAGCACTGGTTACATCGTTAGACTTAGTTGGCATGGCATTGCATCTTTACTTAATTGAGAACAAAGTAACAATGAATCTGCCTCTAGCCTTTTCCCAACTATGTTCGGGTCGGCTTCCAGTCTAACCGGATGCAGCTGAATACCAGTATTTTACATGGAGCGACTGCATATCTGACCTGCGCAACCAACTGATGGCGCCAGGTGGTGCCGTGGAACAGCTCCATTTCTCTCTGTCTGTTCATTTATTAAGTGGTTATGTGAATGTAATTTGAAAATATAGAAAAAGCCAATTATTATAAAAAGAGTAACCGTGAAGTTTCTTGCCGACTCATCTCCATTGGAAACGACAATTGAAACCGTGCACCCAGCTTCCGACGTGTCATAAGTATCCATGTAGGATTTTGTGAAATAAAATATTTTGATGAAAATGAATTTGAACGGTGAACGTACCGTCATCTCTGTCGGCGCGGTACGCCTGCTCGCGATCAGGCGAGGACGCCGCGCTGCCCGAGTCCTCGCGCCCCGTGCCGCGCATGTTCCTGTCAACAACGTCACCACACTTAGTGTGTCTCCAACAGGGTCACAGTTCAGCTCATGAAAATGGTTCTACAGATCAAAGCTGTGCCGGAGGTAGCGGGAAGTATTTGGAAACAGATCTGAAACTTTATTAGGTACTTAAGGTGTGGTATCTGGAAGCGTTAGCTCTGGGGCATCACGATTTAGATGATCAGCTGGATGCAGTGCGCCACAGCCATCAGCCTGGAGTAGGGCGCGTACTGTGGTGGTAATTACCTGGGGTAGGGCGTGTACTGCTCCGCGTAGAGGTCTGGCTCGTCACGCTCGTAGCGCTCGTAGGTGGCGGGCTCGCCAGCCGCTAGCTCGGCGCGCCCCACTGAGCTGCGTCTTGGGGAAGACCTGCCCCACACACACAACGCTACACGGATACGTACACAATAGCACACAAACACATTTATAGCAAACTTAACACAAACTTACAGGGTGATTTAAAAAAGATACCTACCTTTATCAAATGATGGTTTAACAACGTGTGGTACAAATACAAAAATTATGAATTGTAACTATACAAAAATGCAGTGAATACACAAACTCGTAGGTAATAGTGTTTGGACATGAGTGTTACATGACTAGCGTAAGATGATTATTCACATATCTGAACGTGACACGTGTGACATCTAATATGAATATAATCAATGATGCCAATATCAATGCAATTAGTTGGCATACCTGCGCAGTGGCTGGTCATCGACCTGGTAGTCGGGGCTCCAGCCGTCCATGAACACGGGCTGGTACGGCGGGATGGTCGTCTTCCATTGCTCCCTGGTAACACAAACACAGAAGTAGTAGCCTCCCGTTAACGACGATGAATCGCTAGTCACCAGCATCATCTGCCTGCCTCTTCCCAACTATGTTGGGGTCGACTTCCAGTCTAACCGGAAGCAGCTGAATACCAGTATTTACGATGAACAACGAGTAAGAAATGTAAATGTAGTTAAGTCAACTAGATTCTCGGTTCTTTTTTTGGGTTCCGTACCTCAAAAGGATAAAACGGAACCACAGAAAAGGTAATAATTATCTGTTCTGTGAACGGCACCCTTATAGGATCACATCACTCGTGTGTCTGTCTGTCTCTCCGTCTGTCACAGCCAATTGGCTCCAAATCTAATGAACCAAGTTGCAATTTGGTACACATATGAATTTCGGTGACCAAAACACGGACGTGTAACGTATCTAATTAAATGAATTTTGAATATGGAGGTCTCTTTTGGGGGGGGAAATTTAAAAAAAAGTTTTGCAAACTGTACCGTGTGACGTATCAAATGAAAGGTCTTACTGTGAGGGTCTCAAATATTTTTTTTTTATAATTTTAAAATAAATTGTTTTGAAGTTACTAAGTTTTTTTATTTGTTTTATTTATGGGAACTCTGAAGCCTTTTATTTATTTAATTGACACTGAAGCTGAGCGTCCATTGGTCCGCGCCGGCCGCAACGCACGCACGACACGCAACGGATTTTGGTTTCTTTGTATGAAGAAATGAAAATGCGGTACAGATGTTCTATGTCACGAAGTCCGTTTGGCTATGAATGTTGTCAAGCGTGCACATGCAAATTGTTTTTGTGTGCGTAACCTCGAGAGCGCTCAGTGTCGATCGGGGCACGGTCCGGATCAGTAGTGTTTTTAGTTCGCGCCAAATTGTTTCACGGAGTAAGGTCAGCATGGCAACAAAACGAAGAACAGTTGTCCATAGTGAGGTATTTTTTATTTATACGTTTTCAATTCAAATTTTATACAAAGATACTTAACATAGCAATAGAAGTATTTATAAAATTAATGTTTTTTTTGTGTTATAAAATGTTTATATTTCTTAATTATTTTGATTACATTTTGATTTAAAATCGAAACATCAACATCATCATCATCGAGCTAGTGTTTATCATTTTCTGCGAGAAGAATATGAATTTACAAAATCATTCATGGAACCCAACTGTGATTTGTATCATTTACGAGACATTACACGTCGTACAGCTGAAGCTACGGGTGTTAGCCAAAAAACAGTTCAAAGAATATTAAAAGAAGAGAAGGAATTGCCATCCACTTCATCAAAATTCACTTCACCTATGAAGAAAAGGAGAAAGCGAGATAATAAAGTGGATATAGATAATTTTACAGCCGATGTGGTTCGCAGTACTGTACAAGATTTCCATATTGTCCATAAAGAAATTCCAACATTAGCTAAGTTAAGAACAGCATTGAATGATAAAATCGGATTCGAAGGTTGTTTAGAAACTGTTCGCAAGTTACTATTGAAATTAGGTTACAAGTGGCGCAAAACAGAGAACAACCGTAAAATTTTGACGGAGCGTCATGATATACAAATGTGGCGTTTAAAATAGTAGGTCTTTACCTATGAAATTGCCGTTCTGCAGTACTGGCCATTTCAAATCAAAATAATTTTTGTTTGGCTAAGAATCCTAATTTCAAATTAATTTTATTTTAAAAACATGGATTTTTTTTCCAAAAGTAGTCATTAGTATTACATTTTCATCGCATTTCAATCTTTTTCGTCATCATGGATACGTTAAAAATTCGAGTAATTATGGAATATGAGTACCGTCGTGGCAGCAACGCGGCACAAGCGGCACGCAACATCAACGACGTTTACGGAGCTAACACTACAAACCAACGCACCACTTGTTATTGGTTTGCTCGCTTCCGTTCTGGAAATTTCGACCTGAAAAATGAACCTCGCGTTCGTCCGAAGACTTTGGTCGACAATGACGAATTAAAGGCGATTGTGGAAGCTGATGATACACAATCTACGGCTGAATTAGCAGCAGCTTTCGACGTTAGCGTCAAAACAATATTGGTCCATTTGCGTCAAATTGGCAAGGTAAAAACGCTTGACAAATGGGTGCCCCACGAACTCAATGATCGCCAGCGCGAAGTACGCATCGAGACGTGCCTTGCACTGCTCAATAGACACACAAGTGAAGGAATTTTGAACCGCATTGTTACCTGCGATGAAAAATGGATTCTGTTTGATAACCGCAAGCGCTCAGCAAGTTGGTTGGATCCTGGTTCAGCACCTAAACAATGCCCTAAACGAAAACTTACCCCTAGAAAAGTGATGGTCACTGTTTGGTGGTCTAGCGCCGGTGTGATTCATCACAGCTTCTTACCAAACGGGGTGAGCATTACTTCAGATGTGTACTGTGAAGAACTGAACACAATGATGGAGAAGCTGGCACATCTCCAACCAGCATTGGTCAATCGCTCGTCTCCGCTGCTCCTGCACGACAACGCGCGACCTCATACTGCACAGCAGACGGTCTCCAAGTTGCAAGAACTGGGGTTGGAAGCTCTCCGTCATCCGCCCTACTCACCAGACCTTGCGCCTACAGACTACTACTTTTTCCAGAATTTGGATAACTTCTTGGCGGGAAAAAAATTCAATACCCGAGAGGCAGTACAAAATGCCTTTGAAGAATTTGTTGCCTCCCGTCCAGCTGATTTCTTTAAGAAGGGCATCAATAAACTGCCACTGCGTTGGCAAAGATGCATTGATTGCATGGGTGATTACTTCGATTAATACAAATAAAAAATGCATGAAAAAAATTCGTTTAAATTTTTTCGTACAAAACGGCAATTTCATAGGTATAGACCTATTATTTAAAACAGATAACAGAGTACCACTCTCAAAGTCGGCCCATTGTCTACACCGATGAGAGCTACGTCCTTTCGACACACGTGCGAAACAACACCTGGGCAATAAAAAAGGAAAGCACTCCGTTTTTAAAAAAAAATAGCACAGGCACTCGCTTTATTTTAGTGCACGCGGGAACCAAGGATGGTTTTATTGAAAATGCTTCTTTGGTTTTTATAAACCAAAGAAGCCTTATGGCATTGTGGCCTTATGGCCACAGCTGGTGATTATCATTTAAATATGAGCTATGATAACTATGTAAAGTGGCTAAATGAAAAATTGCTACCCAATTTACCTCCGCGCTCTGTCATCGACAATGCATCTTATCACAACACACGGGCTGAACGACTACCGACGCAATCTACAAAGAAAGCCGATATGCAGCAATAGCTCAGGGATAAGGGTATAGCATTTGATGAATCTCTTCTTAAATTAGAATTGTACGATATAATAAAGAACTACAAAGCCCAACACGTAATCTACAAGCTTGACGATTTTATAAAGAGCAAGGGTTTTGATGTCTTACGCCTTCCCCCCTATCACCCAGAATTAAATGCGATTGAAAATATTTGGGGGATCGTTAAAAAATAAGTCGCATCTAAAAATATCGAGCAAAACATGACGAATACGGAAAGACTGATCAATGAAAGTTTGGGCGAAGTTAGCAGTGAAACGTGGCAGAAAACTTGTGATCATGTTGAAAAAATTGAAAAAGACTACTTGAAATATTTTGATCTCGATTTTGAATTGATAATCAATGTACAAGATGATTCTGACGACAGCAAAACGGAATCGGAAATCGAAAATTTATCTGATAGTGATTGAAAATACTGAATAGTCCTATTTGTTTCGTTTCCATTCTGTAATACCAATGCTTATTTAAATGCCTACATCTTCTTAATATTTTTGTATTTATTGCAACCTAATCTAATTTATTTACAAAAAGTATATACTTTTAAAACCAAAATTTTATTTCGATTATTAAATCTCGACTTGAATAATAGGTTGGGGAAAAAGTTTCTTCGCATTTTTTAAGTAAATTCAAAACATTTTTTAATATACATTATTTACATTTATCTAAAGTATGTAGGTACCATTTTGTTCGATAACTTTTTGCCATCTTGTAGGTAGGGACATAGTCCCATTGCTATAGAAATTTTGGGACTACTGATCAAAATACCGCGACAAGTGGTTTTGGCAGTCCTCTTGTGATGTTAACCTGACACTGCCTAAAGAATTCTGAAGAGACCGAAACAGGTGGAAATCTGAAGGTGCAAGGTCAGGACTATACGGCGGATGCATTAACACCTCCCAGCCAACCTCTCTTAATTTTTGCTGAGTGGCTAAAGATGTGTGAGGTCTAGCGTTATCATGATGAAAAACCACACCCCTTCTGTTGATTAATTCCGGCCGCTTTCTCGCAACTTCTTGCTTTAATCTCATCAGTTGTTCGCAGTAAAGTTCAGAATCGATGGTCCTGCCTGGTGGTAACAGCTCATAATGAATAATGCCCTTCCAATCCCACCACACACACAGCATCACCTTGTTGCGAGTTAACCCGGGTTCCACCACAGTCTGTGAAGCCTGACCGGCCTTTGACCACGACATTTTTCGCACGTTCTGTCGTACGTGATTCATTTTTCATCACCAGTTATCAGCTTCTTCAAAAATGGTTCGGTTTCATTATGTCGTAATAAAGAATCACAAATGAGTACACGGTTCATTAGGTTTCTTTCAATGAGCTCATGAGGTACCCACATATCGAGCTTTTTTGTGTACCCAGTTTTTTCAAATGCGCCAAAACTATTTTGTGGTCAATTCCCAATTCTTCAGCTACGTCGTAACTACTGATATGCCGATCTTGCTCCACTTTTTCAAAAATGGCGTCCATTTTATCCGTAATAGGGCGACCAGAGCGATGTGCATCTTTGACATCAAAATTTCCGGATTGAAAACGCTTAACCCAAATTTGTGCTACTCTCACAGACACTGCACTGGGTCCATAAACATCGCAAATTTTTTTCGCGGCTTGCGTTGCATTTTTACCTTTTTTTTAGTAAAATTTTAAAATGTATCAAATTTCTTCATTAGATTCACTCATCTTGACAGTACGAAAAACAAATGAAAATAACACATTTTCCTAATTTGAATTTGGAATTATGTTCTTTAAAATTTAAACTTTCAATGATACCAAAACCAGCCAGATACAAATAGTATAGCCAAAGAGATTTTATTTTAAGTTCATACATACTATAACCCCTCACACGGTTTCGGTTGTATGTATGTATGTATGTATACATTGTATGTATGTACGTAGTATGAGAACGTTAATAATAAAAAAATATTTTCTTGGTATAGAACTCATACTACGTACAATATTAGGTAAAATTACTTCACACCGAACTCGTGTGAGGGGATAATGCGAAAAGACTTTTTCCCCAACCTAATATATATCAGATTTCTTTGCTAACGTTACCCACTTTTACACACACAAGCGCGCTTGTCGGGATACGTCACTGCTACAATCAAAGCCGAACGGACTTCGTGAAATAGAATATCTATACCTGTAGTGGACGCAGTGCTATATGAACTCATCAAAGCAAACCGAAATCCGTTGCGTGCAGTGCGTGCGTTACGGCCGGCGCGAACCGTGGACACGTTTATAATGTGTCATCATAAACGTAATGTAATCTATTTATTCAGTGAATTCATATCCATCATTTAGTAACACCATTTGTTACAGAAAATAAGTTGTGACGGCACAAGATCTTTTAAACAGGCAGTTCTTCAAAAGGTGTTCTGCAAGGTGCCATTCTTGGTCTTATTATATTTTATTTGTCAAGCCGTGTGCCCGATGGATTTCCCATCGGCAACAATGGCAAACTTTCATCCCATTATCCCCTTTAGAGGATGATTTTTCAAAAATCATTCCTTTAAAAGTCTTTCGTTTAAAAGGAACTATTGTACGCATGCTTCTACACCGAGCGATTTTGGCTGCTTTGTCTGTCAGTGAATGAATTTAAGGTGTTTAGGTACTATGTAGGATTAAGTCGTAGATAGATTTTTCTTAGGAACCATTCTCGTATACTAAGGCTGCCTGTTCATCGGAGCGGAAAAACGGAGAAATATTAACCAATAGAAGCGCGAGCGGACGGCGGAGTGGAGCGGGGATAAGATTCTATTGGTGAATGTTTCTCCGTTTGTCCGCTCCGCAGCCTCGCTCCGCTCCGGTGGACTAGGCAGCCAAGGAGGCGCTGGCGGGCGCCCACTCGTGCCACGTGCGTCACACGTCGAGTCCTTATGTTTTCGTCGGGCAGCGCCACCAACTAATACTATTCCGCATTCCAAAACTATTAGCCGTAACTTTTTCTTGTTATAAAAAGATAAGATAGGATTGAACTACTTATATTCAGTAAGTAGTTTGTTTACGACTCAAGACAGCTACTACAATTGCAATCGCGAAAGCGGTGCGAGCTGCGCCGACGTGATAGCTTCATCGCAAGTTTAGCAATACCTCAGCCTTAGCTTTAACATCATTGTACGAGTACTACCAGCCTAAGGGCTCGACTTTGATCCCCCTGTCGTATCTATCTGCTCAAACATTCTAGGTTTTGTGGTGTGTGTGACAAGAGACACAATTTTGTGGGGTGCTCGACAAGAGACACAGTTTTGTGGGGTGCGCGACAAGAGACCCATTTTTTTGGTGTGCGCGACAAGAGACACATTTAGTGGTGTGCGTGACAACACACACAGTTTTTCAAATGCGGTGTACATAGTACCTACATAATATAAATAATATCAAAATAATTTAAATATAGCTGATAAGGTTATCTGGTGCCTAATATTACGTATTCGTTGGTACCTGTTTATCGACGGTCAACCACGGAATTTAATACTGTGCGGATTATCTGGCGCGCTAATAATACACGATGGGCAAGGATTACAGCCAGGCGTTACTCGGAAAACAGATACGCAGCGATATGGTGATAAACATTACATTAACACTTCATTGGATATTGCTCCAACCGCGAACTGCCACTAAGAATTTATTCGCACAATTATGCCTGGAATGTATCTTGAAACACTGGCGAAATGCTTTGATCATGGGAGGTTGGCCAGAAAAACAACAGACAGGGAAGAGAGGAAGGCTATGGGGAGCCCTTTGAACACTCAAATAAAACTTTGTGAATTCCAGGTGCCTATTATTTCTAACTGAAGAAAGCTAAGGAATAGCAGTGGATGTCCTGTCTCATCCGACTAGACACCCCACCGCAAAATGAGAAATTAAAAAAGGTCCCTCCACCCTTTTGCCGGCTTAGAGTAATGTACCTAGGTATTAGCCAGGCGTCGCCCAGCGAGTGCCACAGCTCGGTCTCCTTGCTGGTGACGCAGTTGGCGAGCAGGTTGAGCGCGTCCCGCGTGAGCAGCGGCTGCACAACGCGCGCGGGCAGGCGCCCATCTGCCGCGTCCTGCGCCGCGTCCACGATCAGCGCCAGCGGTGTGAACAGAAAATGCACGAGCTCGGGCGCGTTGGGGTCGTGGATATGTGCCCTCAGCCGCGCCAGCAGGTTGAAGGACAGCTTGAACTTCTGCAGCACGTCCACGAAGTCGCGCTCGGGCGGCGGCCGCGTGCGCAGCGCCAGCATGCCCTCGCCCGCGTTCGCGGCACCACTGCCTGAGGACGCGTGTTATAGCGTGACAGTATCGTGACAAGGAAATGCTTAACTAACACAACAACAAATAATAACTATAGCTAAAACAACAACTCATAACTATAGCTTCACTGACATTTTGATTTATACACAAATTAATTGGGAACCTACACTAAGAACACAACTAATTCCATTGACGAAGTCTTCTTTAGTAAGCGAGACCCTCGCACGATGTAGTGTTAGCTACCCGTGCTCCTGCGGCCGCCACGAGACCTCCGGCGTCGCTCCAGTTCGCGCTGCGCCGCTGCCGCGTGCTGCAGCCGCGCGATGAACTTTAGGAAGCGAGAACCTGGCAAGATGTAGTGTTAGCTACCCGTGCTCCTGCGGCCGCCACGAGACCTCCGGCGTCCCTCCAGCTAGCGCTGCGCCGCTGCCGCGTGCTGCAGCCGCGCGATGAACTTTAGGAAGCGAGAACCTGGCAAGATGTAGTGTTAGCTACCCGTGCTCCTGCGGCCGCCACGAGACCTCCGGTGTCGCTCCAGCTCGCGCTGCGCCGCTGCCGCGTGCTGCAGCCGCGCGATGAACTTTAGGAAGCGAGAACCTGGCAAGATGTAGTGTTAGCTACCCGTGCTCCTGCGGCCGCCACGAGACCTCCGGCGTCCCTCCAGCTAGCGCTGCGCCGCTGCCGCGTGCTGCAGCCGCGCGATGAACTTTAGGAAGCGAGAACCTGGCAAGATGTAGTGTTAGCTACCCGTGCTCCTGCGGCCGCCACGAGACCTCCGGCGTCGCTCCAGCTCGCGCTGCGCCGCTGCCGCGTGCTGCAGCCGCGCGATGAACTTTAGGAAGCGAGAACCTGGCAAGATGTAGTGTTAGCTACCCGTGCTCCTGCGGCCGCCACGAGACCTCCGGCGTCGCTCCAGCTCGCACTGCGCCGCTGCCGCGTGCTGCAGCCGCGCGATGAACTTTAGGAAGCGAGAACCTGGCAAGATGTAGTGTTAGCTACCCGTGCTCCTGCGGCCGCCACGAGACCTCCGGCGTCCCTCCAGCTAGCGCTGCGCCGCTGCCGCGTGCTGCAGCCGCGCGATGAACTTTAGGAAGCGAGAACCTGGCAAGATGTAGTGTTAGCTACCCGTGCTCCTGCGGCCGCCACGAGACCTCCGGTGTCGCTCCAGCTCGCGCTGCGCCGCTGCCGCGTGCTGCAGCCGGACGATGAACTTTAGGAAGCGAGAACCTGGCAAGATGTAGTGTTAGCTACCCGTGCTCCTGCGGCCGCCACGAGACCTCCGGCGTCGCTCCAGCTCGCGCTGCGCCGCTGCCGCGTGCTGCAGCCGAGCGATGAACTTTAGGAAGCGAGAACCTGGCAAGATGTAGTGTTAGCTACCCGTGCTCCTGCGGCCGCCACGAGACCTCCGGTGTCGCTCCAGCTCGCGCTGCGCCGCTGCCGCGTGCTGCAGCCGAGCGATGAACTTTAGGAAGCGAGAACCTGGCAAGATGTAGTGTTAGCTACCCGTGCTCCTGCGGCCGCCACGAGACCTCCGGCGTCGCTCCAGCTCGCGCTGCGCCGCTGCCGCGTGCTGCAGCCGAGCGATGAACTTCTCGATATCGTCAAAGCAGCGGTTGAGGATGGCGATGTCCTGCTCGTATAGGCGCTCGGAGCCGGTGGAAGATGCGTCGTCGCGCTCGCCGCCAGAGCCGCCGCGCTCACCGCGCCCCAGCTGCGCTGACATTTGCTGCAAACACAGAAAAGCTGTTTAGTAGGATGTCCATCCCAGCGAGGCTCGCGAGTTTTCGCGGGCAGTTCACCTTTACACATGCTTAGCATGTCCTGCTGTACAAGGTCACACACAGGTTGGAGAGAGGCCGGTGGAGGGAGGTAAAGTGGGAAGATGGTGTTCACTCACGCTGAGCACGGCTTCCCATTGCTTCTCGGTGTAGGTGTTGTATAGGCGCGCCATGTCGCCGCCACGGCTGTCCTGTGCCGAGTGACAGGCGCGGGGCCGCACTGTGCGCTTATCGCGCTGATAACACGCTGACAAGAGCTAATCAGCGACGAGATCCTCCAAACACAACATCAACTACTAGTGCCATTCATGAACTTGAATCACTGGTGGGTGGTTGTATGGACACTTCAGAACATCAAGTTGACAACACTTCATCGTCGCCACGTATGCACGTGGAGACATCCCTTCCGCCCCCAGCGAGTAGCGATTCAGCAGTATTTCGCATCGAAAGACTGTCTTTTGAAAGTGAAAAAATGTTTCTGCTGCATTCAGGATGTCGTCATCAAACTTGTTTTCTGTAATTTCTATATCTGATAGTACTTAGATAAGATAATTTCAATAATAATTACTAGCATGATTCAAGCAGAAATGTGTAGGTACATGATTGCATATTCATGTTCAAATGACGCATTTTTGTTCATATACTTTCTTCCATGTTCAGATTACTTTCTTCCGTATCTCAGTACCTACTAAGAAGGCAGTATAGTCAACCGCATATGCATGGCAACAGTTTGGCTTTGACAGCGCCTTTATTTGTTTCATAGGCGGTTTCCGTAGTTTAATTAATTTTATTTAGTGACAAATAGTGACACTATTGACGTGCTTATACGAAGAGTACCTTACCTACCTAAATTTTGCGGGTATAGGTACTCCAGTTTTGAGTGACGTGGGTGGCTATAAGAGTAGGGGAATTGATGGATGGACAGTGTGAAAGATGATATGATTAGAAATGGGGAAATACTTCTCTATTAGCTATTAACCGAGATGACGCTATGATGATGCAGGATAATAGAGATGTTTAGAAAACGGCAACATCATCTCACAACAGCAATTCGGATTCAAAATAGGGTACTCAACCATGGAGCAGGTGCTTAGACTGTTAAATAAGATACGAGAGGGGCCAGAACGAAAGGAGTACCTACAGCTCGGCTGTATTCCTGTACGTACAGCAAGCGTTCTACAAAGTCTGGCACCTATTTAAGATTAAAAAAAAAAAACTGCCACATAACCTGTTTCATGTACTATTGAAGTCGTACTTAGACAGAATTTTCCGGGTAAAAATTAATGACTCTTACTCGAAATACTACAATATACCTACAGGCCGGAGTACCCCAGGGCTCCGTATTAGGTCCAAACCCTCTTCCTTATACATATTTATTTATTTATTGGTCTATCTAATGGTTGGTTCGTTTGTTATACAGGGTGCCCCGTAAATAATGGATAACCTCTTAAAGAGTCATTGTACTCATCATTATGAACAACTTTTACTATGGGACCAAACCTGAAATCACGAAAAAAAAATCAGTTGTTCCCTACATTTATTTTCGCATAACTCGTCAAAATGTAGGGAACTGCTGAATTTTTTTTCGTGATTTCAGGTTTGTCCTAAAGTAAAAGTTGTTTATAATGATGAGTACAACAACCCCTTAAAAGGTTATCCTTTATTTACGGGACACCCTGTATACGCAGCAGACTTACCAACAACGTCAGAAGAAGTTCTTCTGCCACATTCGCTGATGAAACGGCTGCTTTGTACACTAACAAAACCTCCATATGGCCTCACTAATGCTGCAAAATCACCTCGACAAAGTCTATAAGTAGATACGGCACACGGGACAACAACTAAGTACCTCGGCGTATATCTCAACAGGAAACAAAGGTGGAGATACCACATAGAAAAAAACCGGCCAAGTGCGAGTCGGAATCGCGCACGAACGGGTTCCATACCTTTATCTATAAAAACGGCAAAAAATCACGTTTGTTATATGGGAGCCCCCCTTAAATATTTTTTTATTTTAATTTAATTATTTATTTTTATAGTGACTATATCTAAACATATACAAGAAGAAACTGACTGACTAACTGACATATCAACGCACAGCCCAAACCGCTGGGTCTAGAGATTCCAAATTTGGCACGTAGGTTCCTTAAGAGGTCTAGGGGTGCACTAAGAAAGGATTTTTCAAAATTCACCCTCTAAGGGGGTGAAACGAGGGTCCAAAGTTTATATGAAAAATCTTATTCCTTGAGTTAATAGACTTGAAACTTGGCACGAATATTTATCTAAGTAAATTATAAAGTTTGTCTTTTTTAGTTTTCCTAAACTACCCCCTAAAAAGGGGTGTCAAAGTTTGTATGGAGTAATTTTAACGCGCGGTCCGATTAACTCGAAATTCAGTATCTATACTTGAGGATCAAAAATGAAGAGTATCGTGCATCAGGGTTTTTCGAAAATCTACCCCTAAGGGGGTGAAGAGGGAAAGTCAATTTTACAGGGCAAGTTTTACTGTGGGACTTGATTAACTCGAAAATTGGTGGTAATAATCTTTCAGTCAAGTTACGGAAATGTCCCAAGCGGTTTTTTAAATTCGACCCTTGTTGGGTGAAAACAGGGAATATGGTTCATATGAAATATCTTATTCATTTAGTTAATTTACTTGAAAATTGGCAGAAATACTTGCCTAAGCAAGTAATATTTGTCATTCATAGTTTTTCCTCCAGAGGGAAGGGTAGAGGGTAAGGGCAGCAGGGGAGGGGGTGGTGAGGAGGGAAAGGGGATGATGATCACGGGAGGGGGAGAGGGATAGGAGGGTGTGAGGGGGAAGGAGGTGGAGAGGGGGAAGAGGGGGCGAAGAGGAGTTGTTGAGGGTAGAGGGAGAGGAGAAACCGGTGAAGGGGGAGGTTAGCGAGAAGGGGTGTGGTGTGTGTGTATGTGGTGAGGGGGGTAAGAGGGAAGGGGGATAGCGATGGGGAGGGTGAGGTGATCAGAGGGGGCGGTGAGGGGTTGAAAGGGGTCAGAGGGGGTGGTGAGAGGTGGGAAGGAGAGATGGGTGAGAGGGGGTTAGACGGAGAGGAGGAAGGGTGAGAGAGGGGTTAGAGGGAGAGGGAGAGGGGGGAGAGGGGGGAGCGACGAGTGCCTTTACACCTTAAAGTTGCTTTTTAAAGAGACATTGAGTTGAGACTTTGACTGATTAAGGAATTCCCGGTAGTACGTTCCCGTGGGATATTTCCCGATATCCACGCGGGCGAAGCCGCGGGCAAAAGCTAGTAACTAAATATTCTGTGAATATTTCAAGCGTCTATCAACCCTATGCGAGTATCAAAATATGTTGCATAGATGGCCGGTATTTTGTTGCGTTAACTAAGCTTGATTTTTTTTGAGCTCTAAGGGACCGTAGACCTTCACGTTTTTTTTGCGCTATAAAAGCTCTTTGAAGGTGTGACGAGTTACCCCATAGAAGCGCCGAACCTCAACACCGACGCTACGCAGCCGAACCTCAACACCGACGCTACGCAGCCGTGACAGGCGTTGAGTGCAGCTTCTTCATTCGCTGTTTTGCGTAGTTCTCTTAATGCGAATACAAATCTGTTTATTTTTTTAGAAAGATTGTCAATAGTATTCCCCAGTTACAATAGTTTTCCCCAGTTACAATTTTCATCTAGTGTTAGACTTAATTATTGTACCTTTACTATTTTGTTTGGTAATTATTTTGTTATTGTGGATTAAATAATTTTTTGCGGGATTTTGTTTGTAGTTTGAAAATTGAACGAATTTAAAGATTTTTTTTAAGTTGTTTTCATTTAGCCGATTTATTATATTGTTGATAGTTTGATTTACTTCTTGTTGTTGATGTAATGTTTTGTTATTATCCGGTATTAATAGTACGCACTTATGGTTTGTTACAATTGGTAAGTCGTTAAAGTATAAAAGGAAAAGAAGAGGCCCAAGGGTGCTTCCTTGTGGTACTCCAGACCCATTGTGACTAAATAAAGATTTGTATGACATTGCAACAAGTTCATCATTAATGTAACAATTATATCACCTGTTATTATATCACCTGTTATTATATCACCTGTTATTATATCACCTGTTATTATATCACCTGTTATTATATCACCTATTATATCACCTGTTATTCTGATTCGGTGTCGGACTTTAGATTAACTACACACGCAAACTTTTTTAAGAAAAATGCAACATTGCAGGTTTCATGTTGATAAGGTCGAAGATAAAATAACTCAACTTAAGTAGATTAAATAATATGAGTCATTTAATGACGCCACACAAAGTTATAGACCAAGCTCAAATGCAGACAAACATGAAAATACTATCTTTTGAATCAGATAAGAGCGCACCAGCCAACTTATGTAGCTATACCTACCTGAGCTACGTCTGTGAACATCATCACTATTTATTCTGTCTTCAAAGGATCTTACAATTTCTCAAATTGTTTAACGTCTGTGTGGACACAGCAAGACACCGTCTTATAATTTTTTTGACCTTCGTACACGAAATTAGCTTACAGAAAAATACAGGTCAAACTAAATTAACTAGCGAAACTCCGCAGACGTGATGAATATCGATATCTAACCAAGATATAGCAAAAAAAAATATTAATTAGATGATTTTCTTATAGGGTCATCATTTCATCAACCGCAATGTAGTTGAAATATCAGTTAAAACAATCTATCTATTGTGTAAACTTCACACACGTGATGGGTATCGATATCTAAACAGGATAAAACAAAAAATAAACAGATTTCTCAACTCGTACATTAAGAGACACAACTACCCGCGCGCCGGCCTCAAAAATAAACAGATTTCTCAACTCGTACATTAAGAGACACAACTACCCGCGCGCCGGCCTCAAAAATAAACAGATTTCTCAACTCGTACATTAAGAGACACAACTACCCGCGCGCCGGCCTCAAAAATAAACAGATTTCTCAACTCGTACATTAAGAGACACAACTACCCGCGCGCCGGCCTCAAAAATAAACAGATTTCTCAACTCGTACATTAAGAGACACAACTACCCGCGCGCCGGCCTCAAAAATAAACAGATTTCTCAACTCGTACATTAAGAGACACAACTACCCGCGCGCCGGCCTCAAAAATAAACAGATTTCTCAACTCGTACATTAAGAGACACAACTACCCGCGCGCCGGCCTCAAAAATAAACAGATTTCTCAACTCGTACATTAAGAGACACAACTACCCGCGCGCCGGCCTCAAAAATAAACAGATTTCTCAACTCGTACATTAAGAGACACAACTACCCGCGCGCCGGCCTCAAAAATAAACAGATTTCTCAACTCGTACATTAAGAGACACAACTACCCGCGCGCCGGCCTCAAAAATAAACAGATTTCTCAACTCGTACATTAAGAGACACAACTACCCGCGCGCCGGCCTCAAAAATAAAATTGGCAGTCACGGGAACTGCCTAGCCTGTCCCCAACTGTGTTGGGGCCGGCTTCCAGTCTAACCGAATGCAGATGAATACTAGTATTTTTACATGGAGCGACTGCCTATCTGACCTCCACAACCCAGTTACTAATAGGTGATACGATACCCCTTAGTAAGACTGGTTGTCTTTGTCAGACTTTCGGGCTTCTGACGACCCGTAACGACTGTCAATGATCTACGAATGACAGCCGGGACCTACGGCATAACGTGCTTTCCGTGGCACGGAGGGGTCTCGGTATATAATTTCAGGTTTGGTGCCATAGTAAAAGTTGTTCACAATGATGAGTAAATGACCCCATAAACCTTGAACTGTCATGTTATGAAAAAGTAAAATTTCTATTATTACCGACTCAGAACAGATTAAAGGGGATTGTGGATTGGATTGGTTGGTTGGTGGTCAATCAAGCAACCATTTTAAAAGCTTTACATATAGGTACAACGGCATACACCACGTCATTGATGCGTAAAAGTATTTTTTGTTTAGCACCAATCATTTATAATAAAATCCCAAAACCTATTAGACAAATGCCTACTGCTCTTTTTAAAAAACATTCAAAAAAATATCTCATATCCAAATGCTATTATACCATATCCGAATTTTTAAATGACCGCAGTTGATTAAATAGATTCCTATAATTATGTAATTATGACATTTTCACAATTTGACCCTCAAATCTGTAAAAACAATACTTTATTTTTTAACTAGCATTAGAATTAAGTTTTTTATAGTATTGTTAAAATCTCGCTGCAGACTCGGTCATAAATCATAATCGGAGTAGGGATGTGCGTTAGTTGCGCACGCTCAAGGCCATTATCGATAACAGAATCATTAAGGTTATCACGTAAACATCAAATGGCTTTGGAGCATGGTCATGTAGTTATCCGCTTGCCGCCTTACCACTGTCAGTACAATACCATCGAGTTGGTGTGGGCTCAAGTAAAAAATGAAGTTGCAACGAAAAACAAAACCTTCAAGATAGCTGATGTCGAGAAGTTAGTAGATGAAGCCATTTCCAATGTCTCCATTGAAAATTGGCAAAAATGTGTGGAACATGCAGAATTGCTGCAAGATGAAGACTTAAGAAAAGCACATTTATGCGAAGAGTTCATCATTCATGTGGATGATGATGACGATGACTCAGACGAAGAATTTTAATTTTCTATTTTTATTTTTATATACAGGGTGTCCAAGAACCTGGCGTCCAACTGGATTCCCACGATGCCCCAAGTTCTAACAGTACTCAGAAAAATATTTTAAAAAATCCACCCCATGTACTTACAGAATTATACTGATTTCAAAAAAAAAGGGGAAATGAGCACCCTGTGACATACTTTTGAATGCTGTGACTGCTAATGCTGATAATTTCGATATTTCTTGGAGGTTTTGTAATCTAGGGTATTGCTGTGTCTAAATAGAATGTAAAAATAATGTACTTATTGTACCATTTTAAAATAAAATATTATTTTAACTAAAGGTGATATGGAAAACTATTGAATTTCGCAACTTTGACCGACTGTAGTGTAAAAAAAATGTACCAAAATAGTATGGCAAGTGACGTCAAATTTTGACGCGTTTATTCCTCTTTTTAAAAAGGTATAATACTTACACATTAATTTGAAAAAAAACATTTTTGATAATATTTTTACTCAACAACCCAATTTTTACGATGTCTAACAGAATTCTTAGAAAGAAAAATTTACGACGAATTGAATCTAACCTCTAAAGAATTACTATTGTATGCTCATAAAAATAACAACAGGCCTCTCAAAAAACAGGTTAGACCGTAAGGGACGGTATGTGCATGCATCTCACCATAGTGATTCGTTATTACAACAGGAGGGAGCAAGACAGAAACTATCTTTGCGATTTGCTGGTTCTTCTTTATGGTACCCCATTATTCAGGTAAGAGTGAGGGAGAAAAAGGTTAGAGGTGCGAGTGAGATAGATAGTGACGCTATCTGGGATCGTGCTATTTAGGATAACAGTACGGTCAGTACGCGTCACTGCCTCCTGCCGTTACTACGCACCTCTCTATTATTGTTACCATTGATCACGTACTACGATTTAAAGCTTTGTTTATTGGACTCGATTACTCTTTGTGCTCTGGACTTTGAAACGAACTCTTTACGACGACCTTTGCCTGTGTTTGGACAGTTTGTGTTTTGTGTGTGCTACCATGGCGACCTACACTCCGCAAGAATACGCAAATATGCACTACATTTATGGAGAATGTAGAGGTAATGGACGAGCTGCAGCGAGACTTTACAGAGAAAGGTATCCGAGGGCTACGCGATATCCCGACCATCGAGTTTTCATTAATGTGCACAGATCACTATGTGACGGGCGGTTCCCCAATCAAGTAGCTGGTGAAGGACGACCCGTAAATGACTTCATACGCGATGAAGTTTTAGAGGCGGTGTCGGCAAATCCAAGCATCTCTGTGCGAGGAATAGAAGCTGATACGGGGATACCGAAGAGCACAGCACACAGTATTCTCCAAAAAGAAGAATATCATCCGTACCACGTACAGCGAGTGCAAAGTCTTTTACCTCGAGACTATCCGAGCCGAGTCGCGTTTTGTGAAACAATCCTGCAAAAACATCGAGAAGACGAAAACTTTATCGACAAAATTTTGTGGTCAGATGAATCAACATTTAAGAAGGATGGCTACATGAACCTACACAACTTGCACGAGTGGCATGTGGAAAATCCGCACTTGATGCGAGAAGATAGATCCCAGTACCGGTTCAAAGTGAACATGTGGACCGGTATTCTCTGTGGGAATATTATTGGTCCATTTGAGATGCCCGAGAATTTGACTGGCGAATCATATTTAAATTTTCTTCAAAATGATTTGCCAAACTTACTAGAAGAGACCCCACCAGATATGTGGTTCTAACACGACGGCTGTCCAGCACATTTTCGCGTATCCGTTAGAGAGTTTTTGGACGAGCAATACCCGAACAGGTGGATTGGGCGATCAGGAACAATCCCGTGGCCAGCCCGCTCACCTGACTTAAATCCGCTGGATTTTTTTTTCTGGGGAACTATGAAGAAGCTCGTTTATGCGAAGCCCATTAATGACATCGCTGACCTTCGTGAGAAGATAACACAAGCAGTGCAGGTGATACGTCAAAAAAGTTACTCGCGAAACATAAAGCGGTCCTTTTTAAGGAGAGTGAGAGCTTGTATTGCCGCGGGTGGTCAACATTTTGAACATTTATTGTAATAAAATTTTTACACTACAGTCGGTCAAAGTTGCGAAATTCAATAGTTTTCCATATCACCTTTAGTTAAAATAATATTTTATTTTAAAATGGTACAATAAGTACTTTATTTTTACATTCTATTTAGACACAGCAATACCCTAGATTACAAAACCTCCAAGAAATATCGAAATTATCAGCATTAGCAGTCACAGCATTCAAAAGTATGTCACAGGGTGCTCATTTCCCCTTTTTTTTTGAAATCAGTATAATTCTGTAAGTACATGGGGTGGATTTTTTAAAATATTTTTCTGAGTACTGTTAGAACTTGGGGCATCGTGGGAATCCAGTTGGACGCCAGGTTCTTGGACACCCTGTATACGTTCTTTTGTTTATATATTTAATATGCTTTGTAGTAAATTTGGTAATAAAATAAAAAAAAATGTGTATTTATTTCTATCACCCATTTATAAATATATAAAACTATCGATATCACTCATCGACTGCAGTAATGCACAGGACTACGTGTGGGCGTGGCCTGCCCATAAGGCCCGTGAGTGGTAAAGAGAGCGAAACACTCGAATGATTTATGACCGAGTCTGCAGCGAGATTTTAACAACACTATAATTTCATAGTTTGCTGAACAACTCAACTCAACTCAAACTTTTGACTCAATTTTTTTTATTTTTTTATGCCGTTTTGTACGTCACTATAATGTTGTTTTGTACGCCATAAATGGCAAAACTTGCAGATCTACCTGTTATCTTAAGACCTTGAACATATTATTATGATGTATACTCATGTTTTACAATAAATATATTCTATTCTAAAAAAAAAAAAACGTGTCGTTTTGCATCCTCATCCAGGTTGTGATGTGGAGAAAGTTATTCGGTTTGATGCTTATCAAACCGAATAACTTTCTCCAAGGGACCAACAAGAAAAAAACAACAAAAATACGGATATCTCCACAGATCTACACAGAACAACAACCAACATCTTATTCGCGAAAAATTTTTAAACTGTCCCATAGAAAACTTCAATACCTACTCGACGCAAATGTATGGGACAGCTGATTATTTTTTCGCTATTATGATATTGGTGCCATGGAGAAAGTTGTTCGGTTTGATGGTCTATACCACACCCTTAAATTTGACGAGGATACAAAACGACACATTGTATAGAAATAGTAGTCTTGCCATAAAAATGTAGATGCTCTCATTGATAATATGTGGCAGGACGGAACATTTTGTGATAATATGTGGCAGGGCGGAACATTCTGTAATAATATGTGGCAGGGCGGAACATTCTGTAATATTATGTGGCAGGGCGGAACATTCTGTAATAATATGTGGCAGGGCGGAATGTTCTGTGTTAAAATGAATTGGCATTCCTCTGGAACCTACTCTAGGACCAAATTAATCTAATCATAGAACATCTGCCTTTTCAATATGAGTGGGAGCCTTGGGCACGGAGCATCGCGCCAGTGTTCCCCGAAGGGCTAGGCAGAGGTGTACCTATAGTACTCGTATATCATCTATAGTGTCATCTACCAGGCACGCATCTTGACTCCGGATGGAAAACCCAATAACACTCGGCCCGACGTGGAGTCGAACCGGAGCTCAGTCAGCAGTAGCGTTTGCGACTGCCAGACCAATGAGGCAGCCATTGTTGATTTTAACTGATAATAATTGATCCTAGTGTTATTTAGGGTTTCACCGGCCGCGCCCGCGCCGCCTAGTGTTTGTGATGCAAGCGCAGCCGATATCGCTATCGCCTATCGATGCGATAGCGCATGATACGCGTCGCAGATGTTATCGCACATATTTCTAGAATTGACATTGTTCCCTGATGACGCACTGTCTATTTACAACGTTGCTCCAAAATTACCCGGTTGTGTTTCCATGCACTGCACTTTACTCGCTCCTGTGATCGTAATGAGCTGGGGTGGTAGCGGGCAGTGGCTGTTTGCGCCAAATTTGGCAATCCCTTTTCAACAATGAATGTATGCGACTTGTTGAGGCTTTGAGTGTGGCTGTGCGGCCGACGTCCTGTCTGTCTCCGTCGACAGCTTTGAGTGTGGCTGTGCGGCCGACGTCCTGTCTGTCTCCGTCGACAGCTTTGAGTGTGGCTGTGCGGCCGACGTCCTGCCTGTCTCCGTCGACAGCTGTGAGTGTGGCTGTGCGGCCGACGTCCTGTCTGTCTCCGTCGACAGCTGTGAGTGTGGCTGTGCGGCCGACGTCCTGCCTGTCTCCGTCGACAGCTGTGAGTGTGGCTGTGCGGCCGACGTCCTGTCTGTTTCCGTCGACAGCTGTGAGTGTGGCTGTGCGGCCGACGTCCTGTCTGTCTCCGTCGACAGCTTTGAGTGTGGCTGTGCGGCCGACGTCCTGTCTGTCTCCGTCGACAGCTTTGAGTGTGGCTGTGCGGCCGACGTCCTGTCTGTCTCCGTCGACAGCTTTGAGTGTGGCTGTGCGGCCGACGTCCTGTCTGTCTCCGTCGACAGCTTTGAGTGTGGCTGTGCGGCCGACGTCCTGTCTGTCTCCGTCGACAGCTTTGAGTGTGGCTGTGCGGCCGACGTCCTGTCTGTCTCCGTCGACAGCTTTGAGTGTGGCTGTGCGGCCGACGTCCTGTCTGTCTCCGTCGACAGCTGTGAGTGTGGCTGTGCGGCCGACGTCCTGCCTGTCTCCGTCGACAGCTGTGAGTGTGGCTGTGCGGCCGACGTCCTGTCTGTCTCCGTCGACAGCTGTGAGTGTGGCTGTGCGGCCGACATCCTGTCTGTCTCCGTCGACAGTTATTATTGTCAGATTTAAACAATGTCATTACTTTTTCGCTTTCTTTAGTTCCGTTTTGCGACATATTATTGGAATGCCACTATCAGACAATAAAATGTAACAGATTGCAATAAACGCGCAATCACATAACATTACAGACAACCGGATCAATAAAATGTGAACCAATAATTGTTTTTTTATGAAAATGGTCGTAAATGTGGTGGCCGTTAACAAAATAATGGTCGTAAATGTGGTGGCCGTTAACAAATGGATTTCACAGTTAATGTATTGTTATGCTAATTAATATGACGTTTGCATCAGTTGTGGAGTTTCTATTTGGGAAAATAGTCTAATAAAATAAAAGTAATATAGTCTTAATGAAAAAACTATGGGAAATGTGGGCTATTTATAGCTGGGATGATATATCACGATGCCATATCACTTGACCTTCGTACCATTGCGGGACTCGCTTTGTTAACCGACTTCAAAAAGGAGGAGGTTCTCAATTCGTCGGAACCTTTTTTTTTTTTTTTTTTTTTTTATATGTATGTTCCCCGATTACTTGAAGATGGCTAGACCGATTTGGATTTTTTTGGTTTTATTCGAGAGGGTAATACATCACAGTTAGTCCCATATAAAATTGATTAACTTTGCTTCGGTAGTTTTTGAGTTAGCTTCAACAATACGTATTTTTACCCCACTTTTATATGGATGATGTTCTAGTTTGTTTTGCAGGTAGTGGTATTAGAATTTGTGGGGTAGGTACACAACTAAAAAGTGAAAAATAAAAACTTTTTTACAAAAAAAAGAACACTACAAAGTGAAAAATAACTTTAATTTCGGAAGTCGGTGGCAAAAAACGAAAATACATTTAACTAGACACCGACTTAGTTATTTTTCACTTTGTAGTGTTGTTTTTGGAAGTCGGTTGTGTCATTTTGTAAAAAAGTTTTTTAGTTGGCTTCAAGCCTCCTTCTGTTTCGAGTCATGCTCAAAACTCGGCAGAATTTGAGACGCATTTCTCCAATATTATGCTCTAATATAAATTACCAGCTCAAAGTGACTGGTCGTTGGCAAGAAATGACGTACAGTGGTGTTGATACATACCTGTCTGCGCGGCCGTTCGGTTTCATTCTCTCTCTCGCGCTCTCGCTCCCTCTCGATGATGAAGTCGCGCCCCCCGTCGCCCACGCCTCCCCCGCTCACCCCCCTGCACACACACACACACACACGTTATACACCATCATCTCATCAATACACAGTTAGAAATGTTTCAGGAGAGCACTTTCAAGTTACTCAAATGTTTAACCCATTGGTATTCAAGGATGTGCCAGATTAGTCTGAAATGAAGCCTACTGTGTTTGTCTTCCATCGTTATTATTATAAAAAACACATAGCCTAAATTGGAATTCCGAGAGAGATGGATCCAGGCCGAATCTAAACCCACAAAGCTTTTTGACCTCCGTCAAAGAGCTCATTCATCAGGTCTTTTTGATTTCCTCCGACTGTTCTCCATGATCTGATGGTTAATCTGCTCTATAGCATATCAGCCTTACACGTAGGGACCGTTTCCTTATACTTCTTAGCACCAAACACTTGAATCGATACACTGAACCTTGCACCACAATCTTATCACTCCCTATCTCAATCCAGTGATGAAGGTAGGCCTCTTCTATGTGTCAGGGTCGGGCTCGGGATAGCCAGACTCGGACTATGTGGGTAGTGAGGTATACCAGGAGTAGGCGGCCGCGGGCAGCGCGATCTTGTGCTTGATGTAGATCATTCGGGGACCAAACCAGACTGAGACCCGCCGCGCTCGCGAGATACAAGCGCTGATAACATGGACAGCTCTCTAGATACTGGAGCCGCAGATAAAGGGCGTTATCATGACGCGGCAGATGCAGATTGTGTTTGAGAATATGTGTCGTGACAAGCACACGTGTCAAAACAACACGTTGTGTCGACTGCCAAGATCAACCCTGCCACGATAAAGCAACAAGATCGACGCTGCCGCGACAGAGCAACAAAATCGACGCTGCTGCGACAGAGCAACAAGATCGACGCTGCCGCGACAGAGCAACAACATCGACGCTACTGCAACAGAGCAACAAGATCGACGCTGCTGCGACAGAGCAACAAGATCGACGCTGCCGCGACAGAGCAACAACATCGACGCTGCTGCGACAGAGCAGCAAGATCGACGCTGCTGCGACAGAGCAACAAGATCGACGCTGCCGCGACAGAGCAACAAGATCGACGCTGCCGCGACAGAGCAACAAGATCGACGCTGCCGCGACAGAGCAACAAGATCGACGCTGCCGCGACAGAGCAACAAGATCGATGCTGCTGCGACAGAGCAATAAGATCGACGCTGCCGCGACAGAGCAACAAGATCGACGCTGCTGCGACAGAGCAACAAGATCGACGCTGCCGCGACAGAGCAGCAAGAGTCCCTGTATGTAACGTCACGCGATTCAGCAATTGTCTCTCACACTGTCTTATCTTTGTTGACCCATTATCTTTAAAGTGAAGGAAGTGGACACATTCTAGAGAACTCGCAGTTAACATAAGAAGGTGTACCTAAACTGTTTACGGAAGGCGGTCATTGCACAATGAAAGCGGTGGTTTGATATTGTGTATAATAAATAATACCTGAGAATGGGCTGCAACAATATAATATTTGTATATAGAAGTATATATGTGGAAGCTTATCATTAGCAAATTGTCCTGCCTATGAATGATTGTTAATTATCATATTAGTCTGTAAGCTTTCTGTAAGAATAAATAAATAAACACGCTGGGGAGGATTAAGATAACTAGCATCGAGAAACACATGACATACAATACTAGAGAATGAGCTGTAACACGCTGGGGAAGATTAGGATAACTAGCATCGAGAAACACATGACATATATTATAATCCAGCCAGTCATAAAATCAGTCAAAAATGTGTGTGCTCGTTTTGTGACTCTGAACATTGCTTGGAGGATGAGAACTGACGAAAGCTAGCGTTTGCCAATTAACTAGCAAATGATGTACTAGAACTGGCCACAGTGACTATTATACGGTTTAGTTCTTTATTTTAAGATGTGTATCCTGTGCGGGAGAAACTGTTGTTTCATTATTAAATTGTGGGAGGCTCACTTGAGCACGTTGAGCTCCTCGACGAGTGCTTGCGCGCTGACGTCGTGGCACTGGAAGATGTGCAGTTCCCTGCGCGGTGCGCCCCCCGCAGCCCCCGCGCCAGACACGCCTCCCGCGCTGCGCACCGAGCCTGCTCCCCCCGCAACCCCCTCGCCCTCCGCCGCTGCACCCACCACGAAGGCCAGCACGTTGTTATACAGCTCGGCGGGCTCGGGCGACGTAAACGCGGTCGGTGAGTGCACCCACGACGCCGGGAACCGCTCCATTATTGACTGAGAACAAATAACGCACAGTAAGTAGGTACCTCATCCTCACTCTAACTCTCGAAGCAAAGCTCATGGTACTGTCGACAGGCTCTTCCGACACCTTCTGAGCTCCTAGCAAACCGGCGGTGCTTGGCACCACGTGACCACTATATATTTTCGTGAGGGATATCTTGAGGATGATCCTTACTTTAAAAGTTCAGATGAAAGCAAACGATGACACAGCTGTTATGTTATACATTAATTATTAATATAAGAGAGAGATGGGACATACCCCTGTCTCATAGTCCATGACCAGCACCCACTGCCCCTCCAGGCAGAGTTGCATCTTTTGGCTCCATATTCCTGCAACGAAGAAAATTAATCAGCTGGTTACATGTACGAGTATGTTACAATACAGACATAATAGTCATTTAACTTTATTACAATATTGTAACATCACAATATTGTAATAGGTCTTTACCTATGAAATTGCCGTTTTGTATGAAAAAATTTAAACGAATTTTTTTCATGCATTTTTTATTTGTATTAATCGAAGTAATCACCCATGCAATCAATGCATCTTTGCCAACACAGTGGCAGTTTATTGATGCCCTTCTTAAAGAAATCAGCTGGACGGGAGGCAACAAATTCTTCAAAGGCATTTTGTACTGCCTCTCGGGTATTGAATTTTTTTCCCGCCAAGAAGTTATCCAAATTCTGGAAAATGTAGTAGTCTGTAGGCGCAAGGTCTGGTGAGTAGGGCGGATGACGGAGAGCTTCCAACCCCAGTTCTTGCAACTTGGAGACCGTCTGCTGTGCAGTATGAGGTCGCGCGTTGTCGTGCAGGAGCAGCGGAGACGAGCGATTGACCAATGCTGGTTGGAGATGTACCAGCTTCTCCATCATTGTGTTCAGTTCTTCACAGTACACATCTGAAGTAATGCTCACCCCGTTTGGTAAGAAGCTGTGATGAATCACACCGGCGCTAGACCACCAAACAGTGACCATCACTTTTCTAGGGGTAAGTTTTCGTTTAGGGCATTGTTTAGGTGCTGAACCAGGATCCAACCAACTTGCTGAGCGTTTGCGGTTATCAAACAGAATCCATTTTTCATCGCAGATAACAATGCGGTTCAAAATTCCTTCATTTGTGTGTCTGTTGAGCAGTGCAAGGCACGTCTCGACGCGTACTTCGCGCTGGCGATCATTGAGTTCGTGGGGCACCCATTTGTCAAGCTTTTTTACCTTGCCAATTTGACGCAAATGGACAAATATTGTTTTGACGCTAACGTCGAAAGCTGCTACTAATTCAGCCGTAGATTGTGTATCATCAGCTTCCACAATCGCCTTTAATTCGTCATTGTCGACCAAAGTCTTCGGACGACCGCGAGGTTCATTTTTCATGTCGAAATTTCCAGAACGGAAGCGAGCAAACCATTAACAAGTGGTGCGTTGGTTTGTAGTGTTACTCGTAGCTCCGTAAACGTCGTTGATGTTGCGTGCCGCTTGTGCCGCGTTGCTGCCACGACGGTACTCATATTCCATAATTACTCGAATTTTTAACGTATAAATGATGACGAAAAATATTGAAATGCGATGCAAATGTAACACTATTCAATAAACAAATGACTACTTTTGGAAAAAAAAATCAATGTTTTTAAAATAAAATTTGAAATTAGAATTCTTAGCCAAACAAAAATTATTTTGATTTGAAATGGCCAGTACTGCAGAACGGCAATTTCATAGGTAAAGACCTAATATTAACATCAAGCTTGTATTCCCCAAACAGTAAGGTCAGCCACACCGAAGTTACTCAACAATTGCAAGTGTTACTTGGCAACAACGGATAACAAAAATTTATTGCAAAAGCCGCAAAAGATAGAAAAGTTACTTAATGTTATGTTGCAAAATGTTGTTCAACATAAAGTAACTGCGATGTGGATGGTCCTTTAGGCAAAAGTAAAATCTACGTAATACGGGAGAGCTTATTGCCATTAATCGAGCACAGATCCAAACTCCAGGCTGCTTATGAAGAAATTATGATGAAAAAACCTTATTTAACTTTGCTCAGCAGTCGAGTGAGAGTGACTGGCCGGGTGTCGTGCTCAGCGTGAAGGGCACGTCAATAGTCGAGTGAGAGTGACAGGTAGGGTGTCGTGCTCAGCGTGAAGGGCACGTCAACAGTCGAGTGAGAATGACAGGTCGGGTGTCGTGCTCAGCGTGAAGGGCACGTCAATAGTCGAGTGAGAATGACAGGTCGGGTGTCGTGCTCAGCGTGTAGGGCACGTCAATAGTCGAGTGAGAGTGACAGGTCGGGTGTCGTGCTCAGCGTGAAGGGCACGTCAATAGTCGAGTGAGAGTGACAGGTCGGGTGTCGTGCTCAGCGTGAAGGGCACGTCAATTGTCGAGTGAGAGTGACAGGTCGGGTGTCGTGCTCAGCGTGAAGGGCACGTCAATAGTCGAGTGAGAGTGACAGGTCGGGTGTCGTGCTCAGCGTGAAGGGCACGTCAATAGTCGAGTGAGAGTAACAGGTCGGGTGTCGTGCTCAGCGTGAAGGGCACGTCAACAGTCGAGTGAGAATGACAGGTCGGGTGTCGTGCTCAGCGTGTAGGGCACGTCAATAGTCGAGTGAGAGTGACAGGTCGGGTGTCGTGCTCAGCGTGAAGGGCACGTCAATAGTCGAGTGAGAGTGACAGGTCGGGTGTCGTGCTCAGCGTGAAGGGCACGTCAATTGTCGAGTGAGAGTGACAGGTCGGGTGTCGTGCTCAGCGTGAAGGGCACGTCAATAGTCGAGTGAGAGTGACAGGTCGGGTGTCGTGCTCAGCGTGAAGGGCACGTCAATAGTCGAGTGAGAGTAACAGGTCGGGTGTCGTGCTCAGCGTGAAGGGCACGTCAACAGTCGAGTGAGAATGACAGGTCGGGTGTCGTGCTCAGCGTGAAGGGCACGTCAATAGTCGAGTGAGAATGACAGGTCGGGTGTCGTGCTCAGCGTGAAGGGCACGTCAATAGTCGAGTGAGAGTAACAGGTCGGGTGTCGTGCTCAGCGTGAAGGGCACGTCAACAGTCGAGTGAGAATGACAGGTCGGGTGTCGTGCTCAGCGTGAAGGGCACGTCAATAGTCGAGTGAGAATGACAGGTCGGGTGTCGTGCTCAGCGTGAAGGGCACGTCAATAGTCGAGTGAGAGTGACAGGTCGGGTGTCGTACTCAGTGTGAAGGGCACGTCAATAGTCGAGTGAGAGTGACAGGTCGGGTGTCGTGCTCAGCGTGAAGGGCACGTCAACAGTCGAGTGAGAGTGACAGTTCGGGTGCCGTGCTTAGCGTGAAGGGCACGTCAACAGTCGAGTGTGTGACAGGTCGGGTGTTGTGCTCAGCGTGAAGGGCACGTCCAACAGTCGAATGAGAGTGACAAGTCGGGTGTTGTGCTCAGCGTGAAGGGCACGTCAACAGTCGAGTGAGAATGACAGGTCGGGTGTCGTGCTCAGCGTGAAGGGCACGTCAATAGTAGAGTGAGAATGACAGGTCGGGTGTCGTGCTCAGCGTGTAGGGCACGTCAATAGTCGAGTGAGAGTGACAGGTCGGGTGTCGTGCTTAGCGTGAAGGGCACGTCAACAGTCGAGTGTGTGACAGGTCGGGTGTTGTGCTCAGCGTGAAGGGCACGTCCAACAGTCGAATGAGAGTGACAAGTTGGGTGTTGTGCTCAGCGTGAAGGGCACGTCAACAGTAGAGTGAGAGTGACAGGTCGGGTGTCGTGCTCAGCGTGAAGGGCACGTCAACAGTCGAGTGAGTGTGACAGGTCGGGTGTTGTGCTCAGCGTCGAGCACACACCAACAGTCAAGTGAGAGTGACATGCCTGGTGCCCGCAAGTCAACCGGCGTATGGCATCTTTCTGCATAAACCAAGGAAAGACCACACACAACACAAGTCATACAGACCCAACAGTCTACTCAACATCATGGGCAAATGGGCTACGCATTATTCTCTCGAGAATAAACACAGAAAGTAACGAACTTATGCCCGAAGACCAACATGAATTCGTCCGCCAAAGAGACACAGCAACACAAATACTAAGGACCGGCATATACATCACCGACGCCCTGGAGAAAGGACACAGCGTGGCCATGATATCGACAGACCTCAGCAAGGCATTTAATTCTATAAATCATCAAGGCCTAATAAAGAAACTCTACGAAGCTGGGGCCCGAAATAATATCATAAAGATAATAGAAAATTATCTGTCAGACAGAACAACCAAAGGCAGATTTGGAACAACAACAGGAACAGAAAAAAGGTACCACACGGTGTTCCCCAGGGCTCAATCGTCGGACCCGTGATTTTTAACTTATACACTCCACAGGTAGTCGTAGAACTTAATTTTGTTATACCTACCTACTTTTTTTTTTTTTTTTTTTTGTTATTTTTCTTTTGGTATTTTAACATTTTTTTACAGACCTAGGCTGGGAAATCCAAACAACGGATACAGAAACTATATCAAAATGAAAAACGAACGGATTGAATATAAGCACAAAGTAAAATACCTCGGTGTCGTACAAGAGACAGTCACACCAAAGAAACCGTAGAAAAGTTAAAACGAGTAAGAGGTGCCCAAAACTCGATCATAGGGTACCGATCGACAGTGAACATTGAAACAAAACTACTCATCATACAGACGTGCCTCTTGCCAGTACTCGACTATGGAGTCATCCAACTCCTACCAGCAAGAGCAGTTTGACGAAACTAGAAAGACAATACAGAATGGCACTGAAAGCTGCAGGTGCCTTCCCACGTCGCACTGAAACAAAAACGCTCTGGGAAATGCTTGGACAAGACCCGTGGCATTTCAGAGCACACGATCTCCACCACGATATGATCGAAAAACTCTCCTCACTGACGATCAGCGGCCTCGACGATCCCGGTCCCGCGTATACGAGATAACGAGATATGGACAATTCAATCCATCCCTTTTCTCAAACAGAATAGGTGAAATTGAATACCTAAACAAATCGGAGTTGGGAAAACGGCTCCACAAGAGAACGCAAGTCCCCCGTCAGCATAGGCTCGTAAAGTTACTCCTAGATTATAAGTAATTCCAGGTCTAGACCTGATGGGATCCTACATCCGAAATTTCTCACAGTTGTTCTATAAATTACGCTAGGTGGCGCTGTGTGTTTGTTGACCTACGTATTTGCCCTCTGTAAACTTTAATTTTTAAAAATAGTAAAAGCTGTTATTGATGTGTTTAATCACCATAATTGGTTGAAACAAGTCTTCGAACAAGTCCTGAGTTGAAGTGAACTGAGTTTGTTGTGTATGAACTGTGTTTGAGTGCGTAATTTAATCAGTGCTGTTTAAGCCGTTAATTAAAAATTGAACCTGTCAAGTGCCGTAAGTCCTTATTTGATACTATTAATCAATCTTGAAATCGGTGCCTCACATAATAAACTCAAAATCTTTACATATCTCCTAAAAGTGTTGTGACTTCAATCGATGATTTGCAAAACTTCGATTTTGCATTGTCATACTACGTCACCCATACAAACCAACGCCATCTGTGACTAAACATTAGAACTGCTAAAATCCGTCATTAGCTTACTCATTAACTCCGAGCGGCTAATTTGCTAATCTACGATCTACGTGCAAGCGATACATCGATAGAGTGTTGACGCCTTACTTCAATCATTCACACGGTGGCGGTAGGTGGCGCTGCATATCGCCTGGCCAACAATCAGTTGCTTGTAAACAAACACTCGCCTTAAACACGTTATTCAACATGAACTGTGCTGGCTGTAATAGACTTCTCGAAACTGGGGCTGGGCTTCTTAAATGTAAAATGTGCGTAGGCTGTTATCATTTTGAATGCCTAAATATAACGCCTCGTCAATTTGAAGCTTTCACAAATGAATATAAGGCGGCCTGGAAATGCCCGTCATGTAGCAATGTTACGCGCCGTGCGCGGTCTAACTTGCTTACACCTGTACGGGCCGCATTAGTTCCCACACACGAAGATAGCGTAAACATGTCGTGCGATATCATAGACCGTTGTCCTGCCTCACCGTGCCTCTCGAGTACCTCGACGATCATAGCTAATGAATCCGGCGTTCGGGATGCAGCTGATACTTTTCAAGCATTTACAAATGAGCTACACATTACGTTGCAGGGGTGGAGAAGCGACATAAATAATACGCTTGCAAGTTTCAAGGACGATATAAAGAGTACATTAAACGGCTGGCGGGATGAAATCGACACAAGTTTAAATAAATTGAATAGTGAATTAAGATCTGCCATGGGTGAAATAAGAGTTGAGATGAGCAATCTTCGTACTGAACACAATACTATGAAACAGGGTGTATCTGACTTATCTCATGAAGTGACACAATTGCAAACTTCTGTGGAATTCCATTCGGGAGAACAGGTTGAACTCAAGAAACGTATGGATGAAATAAGTCGACAAAGTTTTGAGCAATCTAACCTATCTATTAGTCTCCTCGAGACCAAACTTGATAATCTCGAACAGCAGGCAAGACAGTGCAATGTGGAAATCATAAACGTGCCTGAAACGCGCAGTGAAAACCTGATTCTTATAATGGAGTCGATTGGTACTGCTATTAACTTCCCCGTTACTCAAAGAGATATCATATCGATTCACAGAGTTCCACATGCTCACCAGCAAACAAATAGACCGAAAAACGTAATTGTAAAATTATCGTCGCGTATCTTGCGGGACAACGTACTCGCTGCTTTTCGCAAGGTCAAAAACATAAAGTCTGACCAATTGGGTTTCACATGTGCACCGGCGACTATTTACATGAATGAGCATCTGACACTCAAAAAGAAACATTTATTTCGGAAGGTTAAAGATGTCGCCACATTGCACCAGTTTAAGTACGTCTGGATTCGAAACGCCACTATTCTCGTGCGCGAACGGGATGGTGATACTGCTTTTGCAATACACACAGCCGACGACATTCGTAAGATTAAAAGCAGTCCGCCAAATACTAATATTGATGGTGGTTCCAACCCCAACAAACTGTAATTACAATGTGTTTTTATACCTTAATATTTCTCTTTCTTTCGATATTTTTTTAGCTTGTAATGTATTAATCTGTATTGTATTGGCTTCGATAAGTTACTCTATTGTGTGTAAATGCTGTGTTTTATATTGCTTGTGTTTGCTTATACTGTACGTCCGATTATCTATTATTGTAGTTTCCGATAGTGACAAATATCACAAACAACTGGGGAAAAGGTTGGATAAAATAAAAACCTTATATAATATAAAATTAACATGCATTAATGTAATTCAGGTTTTTGCTGATCTATCAAAACCGGGTCATGCTTTATACTTAAAATTGCACAGACACAATAATATTCTTTGCATTTCATTTCTATCATTTCTAAGTCTAACTTTTGGCAGGCTGCCTGATTTTGTATGTTTAGATCATTATCAAATAAATGTGTTCATTAAACTTGATTTTATGTGTGCTTTGTACTCGTTAACGTATTGCCTTGGTTTGTGTGTTAATATATTTTTGATAGAACTGCAACTTGCGAATATTATGCTGCATATTAAACCTGTTATTATCTTTCTTACTGGGTTATATCTTGAATGCGTCTATTGCTGTATCGTCAGAGTTCAGTGTTGCTGTATGCCTGGTGTCATTTTTATTTTATTATTTGATGAACATTATTTTTACTTAACTATTATATTTTATATTGAGCATTGCACGTATAAATACATGTTGATTGAACTTGTATCGTTGGTAATTTTTATGCTAGTCCACCTTTTATCAAGTGATGAGTAATAAGCATCTATCCATATACTACCAAAACTGTAGAGGCATCCGTACAAAATTACACACGCTTTACATGAATATTCTGAATGGTAACCACGATGTAATCATACTGACGGAAACTTGGTTAGTTCCGGAAATTAGCAATAATGAGTTTATTGATCAGCGCTATGTTGTGTACAGGTGTGATCGTGACCGTATTACCACTAATAAACTGGATGGCGGCGGTGTGTTGGTGGCATTTCTGCGAACACTTAAGTCATCTGAACTTGATATTTCTGTTAGTCATTCTAATTTACAATCTCGTAATCTTATTGAACACATCCTCATAGAAGTGCCAAGTGCACTACCGTCTAAGCGTCATGTCATCAGTGCCGCTTATGTACCTCCCAGAATGGCTACCTCTGTATATGAGCAACATTTTGAAGTCTTACAGCAGGTGTTGGGTGACCCTAGTGTTGACTGTTTCTACATAATAGGCGACTATAATCTCCCAGAAATAACTTGGGTCACACTGAGTCCAGCTGGACCTCTTATGGGCGGTGGGCTGGGTTCAGGTACTTCTATAACTTGTAGTCAGTTGAATAACTTAATGTCATTACTTGATGCTTTACAATATAATGTAGTGGCAAACACTAATGGCAAAATTCTTGACCTACTTATATCCAACCACCCATGTAGGGTATCGGCTGCGTTGTTTCCTCTGCTTCCAATCGACACGTATCACCCGCCTTTTATTTGTGATATAAGTCTAAATGTAGATGTTCAACCTATGAAAAAGCGACCGATACAAAAATATAACTTTTACAAATCTGATTATGAGCACATTAACCGCAAAATTCAGGGTATTGACTGGTCGGACCTTCTTGTCCCTTTGGGATCAGAAGAGGCACTGAGCGCATTTTACAATAAGATTGATGATGTAATTAAACAGCATACACCACTATCAGCATCCAGAATCGCTGGTTACCCGGTCTGGTATTCTAAAACATTAATTAGTACTCTAAATAAAAAACAAAAGGCATGGGTTAAATGGAAGAAATATGGCAACATTGCAGACTATGAAAAATTTTCGCAGCAGAGAGCATTCTTTAAGGAAAGTTGCAATAAATGTTTCTCTAAATACATTCAGTCGATTGAGGATAGTATACATAAAAATATTAAGGATTTCTGGATCTACATTTCCAACCGTAAAGACAAACCCGGTATACCGGCGAAAGTTCAATATAAAAATGACGTATCCAACGACCCTCAATCGATTTGCAACATGTTCTCTGATTTCTTTTCTTCCGTGTATGAACCTGCTTCATCTGCACTCTCTCAATGGGAGTTACCTTCTGAAACGGTGTCTAACGACATTGTTGTTTCTAACCTACACTTTAAGGAAGAATCGGTTTTGGCTGAACTGAAATCCCTTGATCCATCTAAGGGGCCAGGTCCTGATGGGTTGTCTGCGATTTTTCTTAGGAATACTGCTACTACTATCTGTAGACCCCTAGCTATAATCTACAATAAATGTATCACAGAAGGTGTTATGCCAACGGTGTGGAAGCAGGCTAATATCACACCTGTACACAAGAGTGGATCTAAGCGTAGTGTTGAGCAGTACCGACCTATTTCTATTTTATCTACTTTGTCGAAGCTTTTTGAGAGACTGGTACATAACGAATTGTACCCTATCCTACATAACACTATTATACAGCAACAGCATGGCTTTGTGAAAAAGCGGTCCACGACAACTAATTTATTGGTATTTTCTAATGATCTATTTAATAATATTGACAATCGTATACAGGTTGATGCAGTGTACACAGACTTTCAAAAAGCTTTTGACAGGGTGGATCATGAACTGTTGCTGAACCGAATAGCTTTCAATGGTATTCGTGGTAATTTGTTGCGATGGTTCATTTCGTACATCACTAACCGTTGTCAACGGGTTGTTATTAACGGGTATCACTCTCATGCTACTTATGTTACATCTGGTGTCCCACAAGGTTCTATTCTCGGTCCACTTCTATTCATTATCTTCATAAATAATATTGGTAACTGTTTCCATCATTCCAAGTTTTTGTTATATGCTGATGACCTCAAAGTATATAGACCTATTCATAGCATTCAGGATTGCTATCTTCTCCAAGAGGACTTGGATCGACTAACAGACTATTGTTGCACCAGTAAGCTCCATCTGAGCATTCCCAAGTGCAACTACCTAAATTTTACCAAAAATAAAAACATCATAAGGTTCTCATATTCATTGTGTAATGCTTTATTAAATAAAGTAAACTCGGTTCGTGATCTTGGCGTATTGCTTGACTCAAAACTCTGCTTGGATTTGCATATCGAACAAATCATAAATAAAGCTTATAAGATGTATGGATTTATAATGAGATCCAGTCATGACTTTAAACGGGTCTCTTCGTACCTCTGCCTGTATAAAACACTAGTCCGTTCCCAGCTCGAATATGCCGTATCCATCTGGAACCCGTATTATGGTAAATACATTGACATGTTAGAAAAAGTCCAACGTAAATTTCTTCGTGCAATGCACTACAGGTGTCACAAAACTTATCTGCAGTATAACCAATTGCTCAGTAAATACAAGCTTTTGACGCTCAGCTCTAGACGTAAACAATTAGAGGTAATGACATTGTATAATATTGTTAATGGTAATTTCGACTGTGTAGATTTAAATAATGTATTGTGCTATGCTGTCCCAAGAACTGTCCATAGACGGCGGGTGCGTGCGGGCAAACTCTTTGCAGTAGGTGCCTGCCGATCTAACACTGGTCTACGTTCACCAGTTCGGCGAATGGCAGCAACCTACAATGAAGCATTCGAACATATTGATATATTTGCATGTTCTTTTAAAAGGTTTCGTAGCCTTTTGTATGAGGCACTTGAACTCTAAGACTTATTATTTTTTGTTGCTGTTTTTTCTTCTTTTTTTTTTATGTTTCATTTTTGTTTCTATTTATTTTACAATATTAGTATAACTGTCACAAATTAACAGTTCACCTCCTAGTGATTAAGGTTTTATTTATTAATGGTAAACTGTGAACAGCGCTGTGGGCTACATTATTACTTAAGTTATTTATGTTTTACTATTGTAATATTCCATTTTGTAGCTGTTTGTTGTTCCTACTTAATAAAATAAAATAAAATAAAATAAAATTAAATCGTTTGTGAAAAGAATTCAACAATAGGTTGCAAAAGATCCCTCCCCGGACAAAATGCGCCAAAATAAAGTACACCCAATGGGATCCTATTTTTCCCGGCAAAATAAATCTCGAGGTGGTGTGTGTATTTATGTAAAAAACTCTATCTGTTGAAAGTATTTTTGTATGCTGTGGTGTAATCATTCGAGACAAATTAGTATATATTGTGTATGTATAGAACACCAAACAGCAACTTTAATATTTTATCGAAAAGCTTGAGTTATTATTGTATAAACTAACCATCAGATTGAGATCCACGCACAAAAAAATATTTATCCTAGGTGACTTTAACAGAAACACACTTGCCTGTACCAGAAAAAAGTACTTAATTTATTCAAAAATACTATAAAAAAATTCAATTTGCACCTGACCCTAAACCGATCAACCCGATTAACATCACATTCTGCAACGTGCATAGATAACATAATCACAAATCAGTATAAGTCCAAAGCAGAAATATGGGATCTAAGAATATCGGACCATACATGTCAAGTAATAAAGATACCGTGTAGTCAAGTTCAGAGAAAAATACTGGTTCAAAATGCGACGTAATATAAATTATTACATCGACATATTTTTAAGATACATTTCTCTAATAAAATTTCAAGATGTGTATCATCATTTGGATGCAAACACAGCTTACGAAGAATATATTGGTTTATTTAAATTAATATTTGATATTTGTATTCCAGTTGAAAAAGTTAAAATGCACTATAAAAAAGATACAGCATTGGAAAACCAAAGGCATCATAATTTCTAGTAAAAATAAACGAAAAATGTACCTGCAAACAAAAAGTAGTACGTCTCAAGAACATAAAATAAAATATGTTCGCTATTGTAAAATCTTAAAGCGTGTGATAAAAAAATTCTAATGCGAAGTTCATCTCATGCAGTACCAATAAAACTAAGGCCACATGGGCATTAATACAACGACAAACCCAAACTACAAATGTTCTTAAACCCACAATAGAGTACATCCTGCACAATCACAAAGTAATAAAATCTCCTGTAAAATTAGCTAGTATCTTTAACAATTTCTTCATTAATCAAAATCTCAAAACTACGACAGCGGACAATAACAATTACAAATCACAGTCAACTTCTAACTCTAGCAGTATTTTCTTCTACCCAGTAGACAGAAGCGAAGTAATAAATATAGTTATAAAACTAAAAAATAAAACTAGTTGCGGACATGATAATATACCCATTAGAGTTATCAATGAAAGCATCCCATTTATTGTTGATCCACTGGTACATATTGTAATCTTATGTTGGAAACGGGCAAATTTCCCGATACCCTAAAGGTAGCTCTCATAAAGCCATTATATAAGAAAGGATCACGGCACGACATTAATAACTATAGACCAATTGCACTGTTGCTAAGTTTCTCGAAGATATTTGAAAAGGTGATATACTCGTATGCTAGAATCACAAAATTTTTAAATGTAAATAATATTTTAAATGTTAACCAATTTGGATTCCAAAAGAATAAAACTACATCATTGGCAATATATAAATTATTCACTACCATTTGGGAAAAGTAAATAATAAAAAACAATGTGCTGCTCTTTTCATTGATATGTCAAAAGCATTTGACTGTGTAAAGTATGACATCTTGCTTGATAAATTAGAAGGCATAGGTATAAGAGGTATAGCACTTATATTAATTGAGAATTATTTAAATAATATAATGCAGGGTACTGTTATTGAGGTATACAATGAGCGTACGAAAATGGTGGAGGTAGTGAAATCTAAATTAGAATCAGTAATACTAGGCGTACCTCCCTTGTTCTTATTGTATATTAACGAGCTTCCAAATATAATTAACTATCTTTGCGTAATGTATGCTGACGACGCAACTATATTTAGGTATTTCAAATGAATATCCCAATGATCTTATTTACGAAAGAGAAATAAATAGAACATTAATTACTGTAACTGATTGGTTGCAGTCAATCAGACCCTGTTTTATGTTGACGTATCGACAGGTCACACACATTTATCATATTATATTGTTAATAATTGCTCTTTATAGTTCCTATTCATTGTTGCCTCTTTAATTGTATTATTTGTGTTTTAGAATATCTTAATGTTTTAATTATTTTATTTTAAATTTTACTCTTCAATTGTTTACTATTTAACCCGTGTTTTAATTTCAAATGTTTAATTTAATTTTATGTTCATGTGTTGTTTAATTTTTCTTTGATTTAAATTTTATTGTGTTTAACTACTTAAACTCATACAATTCTAAACTATGTTTAAAATGATGATGTATGCATGATGTGTTCTCCTATAACTGAAGGAGCACAAATCTTCAATGTACTTTGTATAATAATGCATGTAATGTGTATCCTTTGTTGGAGTTCCTTTATGAATAAAATAAAATAAAATAAATTTAAAAGTCAATGTCGCAAAAACCAAATTGATTCAATTTGAAAATTATAAAAGTAAACCTGTTAAATTGAATATAACCATGTCTGATACAGCGATTGAACAAGTAAGAGACACAAATTTCTTAGGAGTTACAATAGATCAACATTTAAACTGGAAGGCACATATTGAAAGGATTAATAAAAAAATATCCAGTGCTTGCTACGCATTGTCAGTTCTTTCATTCATTAATTCTGGCAGAAACTACAAATCCAAGTGTTACTAGAAATGCTTATTTTGGAAATGTGTACCCACTGTTAACTTATGGTGTCATTTATTGGGGAAACTCGACATACGTACAATCCACATTCATTCTCCAGAAGAAATGTTTTAGGACAATATATAGCATGTAGAGTACCGAATCGTCAAGAGATGTCTCTAGAACGGAGGGTTTCTTGACACATATACTCGAATTATGTTTGTGTGTTAAAAATAATATGGAATATTTTAATTTCAAAGCAAATTCTAAAATAAACATTCGGAAACAATGTAAATATGACATTAATTTACCGGTTATTAACAATATGATGTATTATAAAAGTACCTATGTTACTGCTATTCGTGTGTATAATCAGTTACCTACCGCCAGCTATTAAACAATTAAATGGAAATGCCTTTTAGTAATTGTCATAGTCTAAAGATTATATACTTTGCATATGTGCGTAGTATTTTGGAGTATTGTAGTCCAATCTGGTCACCCCAATACGAGGTATACTTGTATTCAAATTATGCCTGTCACTTATCTTATTAAAAAGATGTAGATTTTTTCTAACGTACGTTAAGAAACGTACGTTAGTACGTTAAGAAACATACGTTAGTCAACAAAAGAGATATGTAGGCAGGGTAGAGTAACATATTTGTATGTGAATTGCTTCATGTTCAATTTCGTGACAATATACAATTTTGTGTTGGTGTGTTATAACCAACACAAAATTGTATATTGTCACGAAATTGAACATGAAGCAATTCACATACAAATATGTTAGTATACCCTGCCTAGATATCTCTTTTGTTGACTGTACATAATGTTTTCATATATTGACAAGGAACCGTCAAGATGTTAATTTTTTTGAACAGTTCCTTTAGAGACTCGGTTCTGCGGAGGTTGTTGAAGGCTCTGACAGTCTTTTGCAGAATAAAGATAGAATTGATATCTGCAGCCCGTCCCCACAGCAAAATACCGTAAGACATGTTGCTATTAAAGTAAATGGTGGTATCCACGTCAGTCAATTGGCAAACGTAAGCGGCTGAACTCTGCCGCGCTGCAAGTGATGTTAAGTGAGGACTCCACTGCAGCTTTGAGTCAAGCGTGATTCCCAGGAAAACAGTTTTTTCGACGAATTCAAGTCTCTCCTTATTCAATACAACGTGACATTCACTACTTCTAACATTTGGTAACGCGAATTTAATGCATTTCGTTTTTTTCTCATTTAATACCAAATTATTTACAGTAAACCAATTATGGACCTTATTAGCGTTATTTACGTCGTCAAGCTCCTGCGCATGTCTGTTTACTTTAAAAATCAAACCCTACTTGTGACTCTGGGATTGTTCACATAAACCACACACAGACAAATACTGACCGTTGGTTTTCTCTAGCTGCAGCAGCCTCCTCATGCCGTCGGCGGGGTACACGATGCCGGTCTCGCGCGTGACCGTAAAAGTGGCCAGGTGCTCCAGCACGTACACGCTGCGCTCACCCTGGCTGACACTGTCGTGCCCCCCCCTGCCGCCCCCACCCTCGCTTCGCAGCCCTGCCAGCTCGTCAAACTCATCGAGAGTGCGCTGCGCCTCCCCGCGCGAGCGCGTGGTCCCGCCGCCGCGCGTGCCGCCGCCGCGCGTGCCCATGCTGAGCTCTCACGCGGTGCCACCGCTCATCACGCCCGGATACAAGCTCGGGACTTGCCACACACTAGCGACACCTGCTGACAAAAGAACACCACGTTATTGTTGTTTGTTTGCAGAAAGTAGATTTTAACAGTAGTTGAAGTAAAGTAGGTTACTTTGGCGCGCGGCCGAAATCGGAACTAACGCCGTCATCTTGCTTTTCAATACGTATTTTCAAAATTAGTGCACCAACAGCGCCCCCCTGTCAAACGACATTCGAGCGCGAACAGATCCTTGCAGCTAGGAGGATTGTAAGAACAATACTCAAACTCAAAAACTCAATGTCGCCAGATGCTCGACAACATGCTTTGTAATGCTGGACAACATGTTCTGAAATGCTGGACAACATGCTCTGTGATGCTGCACAACATGCTCTGTGATGCTGGACAACATGCTCTGTGATGCTGCACAACATGGTCTGAGATGCTGGACAACGTGTTCTGAGATGCTGGACAACATTTTCTGACATGCTGGACAACAAGTTCTGAGATGTTGGACAACATGTTCTGAGATGCTGGACAACATGCTCTGTGATGCTGCACAACATGTTCTGAGATGTTGGACAACATGTTCTGAGATGCTGGACAACATGTTCTGAGATGTTGGACAACATGTTCTGAGATGCTGGACAACATGTTCTGAGATGTTGGACAACATGCTCTGTGATGCTGGACAACATGCTCTGTGATGCTGGACAACAAGCTCTGTGATGTTGGACAACATGTTCTGAGATGCTGGACAACATCTTCTGAGATGCTGGACAACATGCTCTATGATGCTGGACGTTACGCCGAACTTGAAGTCTGTAAAAAGTTGCGCGGGCCGAACACATTCAGGAGTATTTGAGTACCTATGACATTTTTTGATATCGCACACCTGTCAATCGCATCTTTCAATGAAGATATAAAAACTTTTTTACAAAAAAATACAACCGACTTCCAAAAACAACACTACAAAGTGAAAAATAACTTTAATTTCGGAAGTCGGTGTCTGATTAAATGCATTTTCGTTTTTGCCACCGACTTCCGAAATTAAAGTTATTTTTCACTTTGTAGTGTTGTTTTTGGAAGTCGGTTGTATTTTTTTGTAAAAAAGTTTTTAAAACTTTTAACTTTTTTAACTTTTTTTTAACTTTTTAACTTTTTGGTGGGTCTGTTTATAATTTGTATAAGTTACAATAGTCTAATGTCAATTGCTCATCACATGTTACAAAATATTGCTTTTCCCGATGCTGGGACGTTAATTGTTGAGGAGTTCTACTGGTAATAACCAGGAGAACTCCTCAACAACCACTCACCACACGCATTGTGTGACGAGCGGAAATTGCTTAGCAACCATATTAAAGTAATCGAATCGCAACCCGTGAAATATTTATCATTGAGTAGTTCCGGTAGCCATCTGTGGTCTTCATCATCAGTTCCACTTCACCAAGTGGTGCTTTCCGAGAGCAAACGCACGAGCTACTATAAAAAATACCCAAATCGCTATAGGTGTGCCTATAATATTTGAAGAGTTCCTTCGATTTCTCCAGGATCCCATCATCAGAACTGGATTTTGACAAAAATGGGACCATTTGGGAAGTATACCCTTTCCAACAAAAAAATATTTTTTCAAATTTGTTGGCACGCGACGGAGTTATGCGCGAACAAACATAAAAAAAAAAAAATACAAACATCCGAACTGAGAACCTCCTCCTTTTTTAGAAGTCGGTTAAAAATATTATTAAATCATAGAAGTAACAGAATGCGCCAGGAATGCACAGTACGGGCAGGAGCGCGCGTGTATCCATCACAGAGTAGTCAACGTTTGGGCAGACAATGCGTCGACAAAGGTCATTCTGTGGTTTTAGGTTCAAAGATTCACATTGCCATGGTTGTGTCAGCTTGTAGAAGAACGCGCACATTCTTCTACAAGCTGACACAACCACGTAAGTACCACGTTACGTAAGTACCTAAATGTAGTTTTCTCCGAATAGTCCGTGCGGAGGGTAAACATAGTGTGTTGACCACTGGCAGCGCGCACCTCCGTGAGGACGATCTCTCTGAGTGAGAGTGCCGCGGCCGCCTTACGCGCCCGGACCTCGCGCAGCCCGCACCTCCGTGAGGACGATCTCTCTGAGTGAGAGTGCCGCGGCCGCCTTACGCGCCCGGACCTCGCGCAGCCCGCAACTCCGTGAGGACGATCTCTCTGAGTGAGAGTGCCGCGGCCGCCTTACGCGCCCGGACCTCGCGCAGCCCGCACCTCCGTGAGGACGATCTCTCTGAGTGAGAGTGCCGCGGCCGCCTTACGCGCCCGGACCTCGCGCAGCCCGCACCTCCGTGAGGACGATCTCTCTGAGTGAGAGTGCCGCGGCCGCCTTACGCGCCCGGACCTCGCGCAGCCCGCACCTCCGTGAGGACGATCTCTGAGTGAGTGCCGCGGCCGCCTTACGCGCCCGGACCTCGCGCAGCCCGCACCTCCGTGAGGACGATCTCTCTGAGTGAGTGCCGCGGCCGCCTTACGCGCCCGGACCTCGCGCAGCCCGCACCTCCGTGAGGACGATCTCTCTGAGTGAGTGCCGCGGCCGCCTTACGCGCCCGGACCTCGCGCAGCCCGCACCTCCGTGAGGACGATCTCTCTGAGTGAGTGCCGCGGCCGCCTTACGCGCCCGGACCTCGCGCAGCCCGCACCTCCGTGAGGACGATCTCTCTGAGTGAGTGCCGCGGCCGCCTTACGCGCCCGGACCTCGCGCAGCCCGCACCTCCGTGAGGACGATCTCTCTGAGTGAGTGCCGCGGCCGCCTTACGCGCCCGGACCTCGCGCAGCCCGCACCTCCGTGAGGACGATCTCTCTGAGTGAGTGCCGCGGCCGCCTTACGCGCCCGGACCTCGCGCTGCCCGCACCTCCGTGAGGACGATCTCTCTGAGTGAGTGCCGCAGCCGCCTTACGCGCCCGGACCTCGCGCAGCCCGCACCTCCGTGAGGACGATCTCTCTGAGTGAGTGCCGCGGCCGCCTTACGCGCCCGGACCTCGCGCAGCCCGCACCTTCGTGAGGACGATCTCTCTGAGTGAGAGTGCCGCGGCCGCCTTACGCGCCCGGACCTCGCGCAGCCCGCACCTCCGTGAGGACGATCTCTCTGAGTGAGAGTGCCGCGGCCGCCTTACGCGCCCGGACCTCGCGCACGCGACACGCATGCATAGCCTGCTTGCACTACACTCTCAACGGTTAGACTATCCACAACGTCGGACTCTGCTTCCAACATCACCGGTGTGGCTATGATCTGATCTGAATCATCTGTATGAAAGTGGACACATTGTCGAACTGTGTTAATATTGACACGAAGCGAGGTCTCGTACGCGGTAGGTTCAACACCATCAGTTTTATGAACATGGCGATTGCAATAGATGAGCGACCCTCGCTAGGGTCTCTCTGTATCTCTTCTACGTTTAATCCCCTACGGCAGATACCTGCTGGGTGTGAGGCGACGTCCGAGCGCTTTATCACGTGACACATTAACAAGGATCATTTCAAATGCTGTACAAATGAAAGCTGCTGAAAACGGGCTACAACTGTCTTCATGGTGGACGCGTTGAGTTCTTTTCTAACCTTTATCTGTTTCAGTATTGAGCTAAATGTTGCATTTACTAAACGGACATACCTACCCACCTCTCGATTGAAGTTTTAGATAATTAAAACCAAGGTCACATCTACCTGCGAGCTGATTGGAACTATTAACAATTTATACGATAAGGTTCGGGAACGATTAGTGCGGCCATTGTTAATGAGCGTCGTGTACACACACACACACACCGTATCGTGATCACGCCAACTATGCGGACAGCGGCTGTTATCACAGTCACAGATAAGTGAGCATCGCAGCGCAATACCACGCACACGACGCGACGTAGTTTAGCCAACAGTTAACTTTTGCAATGCTGGTTCTGAACTAAGTTCGCGATTCGGGATCCGTGCCAGACTGCCACACTGACTGCCTTTTGCAATGCTGGCTCTGAACTAAGTTCGAGATTCGGGATCCGTGCCAGACTGCCACACTGACTGCCTTTTGCAATGCTGGCTCTGAACTAAGTTCGAGATTCGGGATCCGTGCCAGACTGCCACACTGACTGTCTTTTGCAATGCTGGCTCTGAACTAAGTTCGAGATTCGGGATCCGTGCCAGACTGCCACACTGACTGTCTTTTGCAATGCTGGCTCTGAACTAAGTTCGAGATTCGGGATCCGTGCCAGACTGCCACACTGACTGCCTTTTGCAATGCTGGCTCTGAACTAAGTTCGAGATTCGGGATCCGTGCCAGACTGCCACACTGACTGCCTTTTGCTATGCTGGCTCTGAACTAAGTTCGAGATTCGGGATCCGTGCCAGACTGCCACACTGACTGCCTTTTGCAATGCTGGCTCTGAACTAAGTTCGAGATTCGGGATCCGTGCCAGACTGCCACACTGACTGTCTTTTGCAATGCTGGCTCTGAACTAAGTTCGAGATTCGGGATCCGTGCCAGACTGCCACACTGACTGCCTTTTGCAATGCTGGCTCTGAACTAAGTTCGAGATTCAGGATCCGTGCCAGACTGCCACACTGACTGTCTTTTGCAATGCTGGCTCTGAACTAAGTTCGAGATTCGGGATCCGTGCCAGACTGCCACACTGACTGCCTTTTAGAACACTTGGTTTAAGTCGAAAGTTTTGTTATAACGTATTCACTACCGTATAAAATAGCAGTAATGGCCATTCAGTTTCAGAGTTTTGAGAAAATATTTTTTATAAATACACAAATCTTTGATTTTCTCGAATCCATGGATTTTCATCTAGGCTATTATACAAAATACAAAAAATATACAAAAATGTTTATTTCTGACCATAGGTAGTTGATAACATTTTGTTGGTGAATGGCGCCTCCTTTTAAGCTGAAAATGCCTGTGCCTCTTTCTTAGGTAGGATAAAAGGTGATAAAAAACTATTTGTTACAATTTTACAAAAGATATTGTATGTGTGTTCGCTTGTGAAGTAGGAGGGGTGTGGGGGTGTGTGTGTGTATGTTAGTTCCTGTAAAATAAAAAAAAAAAAAAAAAAAAAAAGTTTATTGCATATTAAAAAACGTACACGGAAATGAACTCTTGACTTCCAAACTAAGTAGGACTTGTATTATGGAAGTCAAGGCGCTCTCTCAATATACATATAATATGATATTGACCCTATTAATCAAAACAAAGTCATAGAACGTCAGCTATCACTTTAAAGATGATAGTGACGTTCGGAAACGTTTCATTTCAGTGATATTTTATTAAACGTAAATTAATATTTTATATGTAGAAATGTACATATTGTTATTTGCATTTCTTTGATTGATATTTCATAGACAGATGTATTTTATATTAATTGCTTATATTGTGACTTAAAAGACTCGTATTACCAACAACGATTGTAGAGTTGTCGCACAATAGGCAATGATGGTGGCTACTGATAATCAAGTTTATACTTTATTATAATAACAATACTGTAAATGAATAAGTAATAATTAATATGATACTAATAATGTTTCTCATGATTTTACATTGCAATTTCTATGTACCAAGTTATTTCTAAATAACTTGTAACAATAGTCATGACCTGTGATTGGCAGAAATAAATCATGACCCTTGATTGGTTGAAACTAATATCGTATCAGATCTTACTTCTAGATTATAAATAAACAATAACTGTATTCCTAAATGATCCCTTAATGTTTTAAAACAGTCTCGCAATATATGATTTGTTAAGTAATACCTATTTTAGAAGTTATTTGGCAATTATGTATAACCATCTGTGATTGGTCTAAAATGGCGCCAAGAGGTGGGAATAGTTTGTACCTAGTAGGTAGGTACCAGTAATATTTAAAAACTATAAAAGACGGGACTACCCCGAATTAGGGGGACACAGATCTACATTCCGGCCTCGCCGCCGAGGCCCACCGCGTTTAAGACCATCTAACGTAAATGTAAATTCATGCCCCTTGATCGGTTTAATCGAGCCAGCTGGTGGCGTAGCTGAGCCTGTAGCTTTAAACTCCCCTGATAATAATAATTCCCCTAACTTGATCCAGCCTATTGCTTTGCCTTGTATATCATTGGTCAATGACAACGACTCCCTAAGCCGAGGTCCGTACCCCACAGGGGGTGCCCTTAGTGCGCAGTCGTTTAGTTTATAATTTAGTTAGTATTTATGCCCCTGGCTGGAGGCTTTTGAGCTCGCTTAAAGGCACCAACAGGAAAGTCCGGTTAAGTAGTCGGGACCTCTCATGGTCACACTACAAGATGCCATTTCAAAAAAAAAAAAAAAAAAAAAAAGAATTAGGGGGACTCGTTATGCTAGCTGTCGTACGGTAAAGACCCTCTGGTGTCTGCCGTAAATATAAAGCTGCTAAGGAGGTCCTATCATCCAAGTCTTTTGGTTAGGTACAACTGTTAAACGGTACAGACAGACCATGAGTGGTGTTCCATGTCCGTAATTATTAAGTTGCTAAAAGTTATAATACGTCATTGGCTAAGCCAATGTAAAACACCACGCTGCATAGCAGAAGTTCTGTGTAAAATGGATTCTCTTGGATCTGGTGAAAGATCTAACTACAATGTTCATGTAAGTTGATTAATAATATTATATCTTGATTATTGTTGATAACTATGTTGTTCTGTATGTGTTATAATACGACTAATATTGCTCATGATATTGTGCAAATTCCTATCTATTGTTATAGTTGCTAACTTTGAGAAAAATGATCTATGATGATCTGATCTATATTTATAAGGTAATGTGATACCTAATTAAGACTGATCCTAATGTAAAAATGTATGGATAAAATACTAAAGTTCCCATGGAGTTTCTTGTCCGTTCTTCTCCATGTCTACCTAGTTTTGCGAACGGACAAATAGCTTTCTTAGATAAATAATTATTGACAAGCCTAATTGAAATAATAAATACCTAGTCTTGTCTTTCTGTGCTTTTCATCATGAAACCCTTTCCTTACACACCATGTTCATAACTAGTTTCATACACAGTAAATAACTAATAATCATCTTGACATACAAAGCTTTTAATTAAGTGGATATATATAAGGTTAGTGTACAATCCACTTTCTAACACGCGCGTTGATGTCTTTAGTACGAGCGACACGCGCCGAGGCCTCGGGGCAGGCCGTGGGGCCACCCGGGCCCCTGGGACCCGCACTAGGTATACTATGTATATACATACTCTGCTGTAGTGTATCAACAGTCGAGTGATAACGTGGCGATGCACTCGAGATAAATAACCACCGTGCGTTCTGTAACAATACTGTTGTAAGTGAAACTAATTAGATGCGCGAGCGCAGGCGAGGTGTGACTCACGTCACCTGACGTCACACGCGCCACGCGAAACGAACTATTACCATTACTATGTTTCATCAAAGTGATTCAAATCATCGGCCAGGCGACAAATGCCTACGGGCTGCTACTGACAAATCCCATTTTTTTATGTTTTTAATACTAATTATGTAATTAGAAATTCCAATTAAAATATTTGTACATCGTAGTTGACAAAACATCGCATTCATTTTGTTCATATTAACATCTGTATTTTTCGTTTACCTAATGTTCTACAAGTAAAAAGTAATTGAACTTGGAAAACCCCAATTGTTTATTCTGTAAATAGGATATCGGAACCTTTGCCCGCCCTGGGCATCCAACCTGCAGCACCCGCAGCACCCGCAGCACCCGCAGCACCCGCAGCACCCGCAGCACGCGCTCTCAGCAACCGCGTCTGCGACCGCTGGACCACGTAGACAAAATGGTAAAAAGGAACCCTTATGGTGCGACTCAGTCGGTCTGTCCGTCCGTCTGCCACAACTGGATATCTCAAGAACTACTAATGCTATCAACTTGAAATTTGGAACAGTTTTAGATGACGGTTGCGCAACTATTTTGCAAATAAGAAAGAAACAAAAATGTATATTTTTTGCAACAGAAAAGGGTTTGAAAGGGGTTCTGGGTGAGGCATGTGTAATGTGGGGGAATCGTTACGAAACAGCGCTGTTTGCACATTCTCAAACATTTTTTAACACGCTTTTATTAGCTTCACCTGTACCTATGTATGTTTGAATATTTTGTTTGTTTGTATGTAACGGAATCTTTGAACTCGATTTTTATCCACTTTAAATGGTCAGATTAATTCGAAATTTTGTACACATATCAGGGCCCGATGACAATACAATAATTTAAAATTTACACTAACCAGTGTACACTGACCTCTCATTGTAAGGAAATCCTATATAATGCGAGATCAGCTTATCAGATCTTATCAGTCATCGCGCGCGCGCTGTCAGTAGCGGTCGCCGATTTTGTCTTACGATAATGTCCGTAAATAAACTAAAGTGTACGAGTTGCAATATAGTGATATCGGAAGTCCTTGCTTTCATACGAGATCGGCATCATGTAGTCGATAATGAAAGCTTAATCAGGATATGTGAAACTGCATTTTCTGAGGAGGAAATAGATGAGGCGAAGAAGTTGTTGTTTATATCCACGAAAACAACAAGAAAACTGGTTTCGAGGCGCAAGAAGAAGAAAGAGAAAGACTTGGAAGATATGATAACTGTGTTTAAAACAATAGATCCTGATCAATTACCAGTGTTTGTGGCGTATGACCTACACAAACTGCCACCAGTTTGTTTTGATCACGTTGACGTCACAAAATTATTGAAGGATATATTGGTTTTACGTAAAGAAATTGAAGATATAAAGAGCGATTATGTGACAAATGCCCAATTAGAGGGAGTGAAGCAAAACATGAATTTGGAAAAATTGAGTCCGTTAATTAATTCAAATGTTAACATGAAGAAACGAGGCGGTGGGTGCATGATTAATTGTGATAGCGGACCGTTTGGCCTCCTACCTCACATTGAGCCGCGGCCGATAAACGTCGTCGATGTCTCGCGTTCCAGTCTTAAGGATGTGAGTTACGATAGCGCAAGCGAAACGCCGCTAGCGCCGATATATCGCTCTCTCGTACACACGCATACCGAAGGTGCTACTCAGACTAAACCCGTCCCTCTTGCACCTGTTAACTCGACTATGCTCGAGAACGATAGCGTGGTGGCCGTGGATGACGCATGTAAACAACAGACATTGGCAGATATTGTAAAAAAAGGCGATTGGAAGGAAAATAAACATGATCAGCAATGGATACTGGTTCAAAGATCAAAAACGAGAAATCGATTTGCCGGCATGACAGGAAAAGCTGTTTCTAATTCAGTGGGAAATTTTAAGGCCGCCAACATAAAAATACCTGTTTTTATTTCTAATGTGAATAAAGATACAACTGAGAAAGATATATGTGAATACATACAGCAAAAAACTACTGAAGTCGTAAAACTGGAAAAAGTCAATATGAAGTTGGAAAGGCAATATAACGCCTTTAAGTTGTTTATACCTAAACACAAATTAGGTACTTTTTTGGATGACAAATTCTGGCCGGAGGGAATAATGTTCAGAAGATTCATTAATTTCAAGAAAGGAAAGTCTCAGATATTGTGAATGATAATACCACAGTAAATAATGGATAGTACTATCAAAAAGCATGTAACCCTATCGACATTCAATTGCAAGAATGTTATTAGATCAGCTGATTGTGTTCGCAGGCTGTGTCGTGTTGCTGATGTAATTGCACTTCAGGAAACTTGGCTTTTGCCACATGATGTGCCTTTTCTCGGTAGTATTGATGATGGTTTCGCGTATGCTGGCAAGTCCGCCGTCGACACGTCTGCCGGAGTTCTCATCGGAAGACCGTATGGTGGAGTTGCGCTTCTATGGAGGAAATCAGCGTTTGCGACGGTATCAGTGGTGCAGTGTAATAGTGATCGTCTGTTAGCTATTAAGATTGAGCACGCGGGTCGTTCCCTATTGGTATTCTCAGTGTATATGCCGACTAACTCGTCTGATAATCTAGTTGAGTTTACAGAGTGCTTAAGTGAAATTATCGCTATCACTGAGAACATAAATGTTGAGTCAGTGTTTATATTGGGGGATCTTAACGCACATCCAGGTGAGCGCTTTTCAAATGAATTGTTAACAGTATGTGGGGAGCAGTCGTGGTCATGTGTTGACATGGAACTACTTCCGAAGGACACGTTTACGTTTGAGAGTACCGCTAATGGTGCATTGCGCTGGCTTGATCACTGTGTGGTGAGCAGTGCGGCACGTCATGTGGTTGTAGATGCGTCAGTTTTGTATGGAGTTTATTTGTCAGATCATATACCTTTATTAATTGAATGTAATATTGATTTAATTATACCTAAGCTAGTAAACCCTACCTATACTTGCAATAAGGTGATATGGGGCGAAAGGGATAGCAATCAGATAAATGAATACTCAAATTTTTGTAATTCAAAATTAAAATTGATAGATTTTCCAGATGATTTTCGGCATTGTGCGCATAAAATGTGTTCTAATGCTAATCATGTGAAAGTGTTAGATACAATGTATAGTAGTTTGGTTAGCATTTTAAAGGAGGGTGCTGAACGTACTTATGTATGTAAACAGATGCGTCATAATGGCAAGAGATACATTCCTGGTTGGAACAAATATGTTTGTGATGCTCACAGAGAGGCTCGACTGTGTTACCAAACATGGTTGTTTTATGGTAAACCTGCTAGTGGTTATGTTTACAATAAAATGTGTGAATCTAGAAAAGTATTTAAGATCAATCTGAAATATTGTCAAGATAACCAACAGCAGATAAAAATGGATATTTTAGCTAAACATCACACTAAAAAGAAATTTGGGTCATTTTGGAAATCAACAAATAGTTTGAATTCGAAGTCGAGTCCCCCGGTGAGCGTGGCGGGCGTACATGAGCCGGCTGATATAGCCAATGCATTTAGACGTCACTTCCAGATTGAGTCTCCTCCTCTTACTAGACCTGTGCAGGTGTTTGATGCTGGAGCCAACACTGAGGACATTTCTGTTGTTTTTACGGCACAAGAAATATCAGCCATCATAAATAAAATGGAGAGGGGTAAATCCCCGGGTCATGATGGCCTCAGCATCGAGCACCTGAGGTATGCGGGGCGACACTTGCCGCGTGTGCTAGCTTTGCTTTTTAACCTGTGCGTTAGTCACGGTTACTTACCGGAAGATGTTATGTATACAATGGTAGTGCCTATTGTGAAAAATAAAACAGGGGATGTCTCTGACATCTCCAATTATAGGCCCATTTCTTTGGCTACTGTCATAGCAAAAGTGTTGGATAGTCTGCTTGATAAGCAATTGGCTAATCACCTTGAATTACATGACGCCCAGTTCGGTTTTAAGCCTGGGCTGTCAACTGAGAGTGCAATCTTTTGCCTCAAGCAGACTGTTCAATACTACACGAACAGGAAGACGCCTATTTTTGCTAGTTTTCTGGATCTCTCACGGGCATTTGATCTTGTTTGTTATGATGTTTTGTGGCGTAAACTAGAATGTGAAACAAAGTTACCATCTGAAATAGTGTCAATATTTAAGTACTGGTACAGTAGTCAAAGCAATAGCGTGAAGTGGAATGGTTCGCACTCGGACGTGTATCGGTTGGAGTGCGGGGTGAGGCAAGGGGGGCTCAGCTCTCCACGGCTCTTCAACCTATACATGAACCAGCTGATCCTTGAGCTCAGCAGCACCAATGTTGGATGTCATATTGACGGGGTGTGCATTAATAATATTAGCTATGCGGACGACATGGTGTTGCTGAGCCCATCAATCGGTGCTCTGAGGCGACTGATCGCTATTTGCGAAAACTATGCGGTGACTCATGGGCTCAAATATAACGTCGCTAAGAGCGAACTAATGGTTTTTAAAGCTGGCAGTCTGACATATCCATGTATCCCAGACGTAGTGCTTTGTGGCGAACCACTGCGAAGGGTGGATAAATTTAAATATCTAGGCCACTGGGTCACTGAAGACCTTAAAGATAATTGTGACATTGAAAGGGAACGTAGGTCGCTGGCTGTCCGTTGTGACATGTTGGCCCGCAGGTTTGCGCGTTGTACGAAGCCAGTTAAAGTAACGCTTTTCAAAGCTTACTGTCTGTCTTTCTGCACGTGCAGCCTGTGGGTCAACTTCACACAGAGGGCATACAGCGACCTACGCGTTCGATATAATAATGCACTGAGGGTGCTGCTGCGGCTGCCGTGGCGATGTAGTGCGTCAGGGATGTTTGCAGATAATAATATTGATGGCTTTGCCGCTATTATTAGGAACAGATGTGCATCCCTGATGTCTCGTGTTCGCGGCGGCACCAACAGTATTCTCAGTGTATTCGTAGATCGGTGGGATTCCCCGATGTTGCGGAGGTGGATGCGGCTCCATGCCGAAATTTAATTGTATATTTTTATGTGTCTGTAACCTACTAACACTAGAATTTAAGTTAAAATTGTTACTAACCCTATGGACTCCGGTCTGAAATAAAAATATTCTATTCTATTCTATTCTATTCTATATTGGATATGTATAGCTTGATCTGTAGCCGTGCGTACGACATTCTTACACTAACTCGAAAGCGCCCCACGCTTTTTTTTACAATGATATTAATTTTCTCGTATTCTTACATTGAAAAATTTATTTTTACGTTTCTTTACTTTTTAGTTCAGTTTAATGGTAATTATTAAAGCGTGCTTTTTAGTTTTTTAAACTATAATTTTTTTTTTGCTTGTTTTTAGGTCGCATAATTTTCGAATTTTGATGAAAAATGTAAAAAAAAAATACCGCTCCCCCCCTTACCTCCGATGTTTGCATAGAGAAATATCAGAAATGATTCTATGTGATAGAAGTTTATGTAAAGATTAGGTACAGGAAAAATAAAACGATGTCTCTAAATAGCACACTTTTTCAGAAATCTATATTTATATATGATGGTACGGAACCGTCGGTGCGCGAGGCCGACTCGCTCTTGACGGGTTTTTTTTTCTAAATGATTCGTATTTAACTGGTAGGTACCGCTAATCACATTGTTAAGTGGGTTTACGCTGAACATTGCTGATAGCACCGCGTGCGCATGCGTATCGCCGATAACAGCGCTAGTGTAGGAAAATTACTTTCATAAGAAGTACCTCGCACTAGCACAAGGCGCGTGTAGCTCTAAGTTACAGATGTACGCCGCGCCGCCGCCGCCGAGTGTACTTGTGTACTATGTTTGTGTCCAATGATGACGTCATCATATTATTATTCGAATACTGTGAGTAGTACTAGTGTAGCAGCACTTGTTAGCACTTGGCACAACTTATAGCTGCGCGGAGGCGTTCGCCTGCTACTCCGTGGCTCTTAAACACAACTGGCGAAATGTAGTACACCTCTGCTTATCCGTGCTGGGAGTGCAAGCGTGACGATATGTATGACACAGGTCGTGAGTGTCTCGACGTGACATAGCGTGACGATATGTATGACACAGGTCGTGAGTGTCTCGACGTGACATAGCGTGACGATATGTATGACACAGGTCGTGAGTGTCTCGACGTGACATAGCGTGACGATATGTATGACACAGGTCGTGAGTGTCTCGACGTGACATAGCGTGACGATATGTATGACACAGGTCGTGAGTGTCTCGACGTGACATAGCGTGACGATATGTATGACACAGGTCGTGAGTGTCTCGACGTGACATAGCGTGACGATATGTATGACACAGGTCGTGAGTGTCTCGACGTGACATAGCGTGACGATATGTATGACACAGGTCGTGAGTGTCTCGACGTGACATAGCGTGACGATATGTATGACACAGGTCGTGAGTGTCTTGACGTGACATAGCGTGACGATATGTATGACACAGGTCGTGAGTGTCTTGACGTGACATAGCGTGACGATATGTATGACACAGGTCGTGAGTGTCTCGACGTGACATAGCGTGACGATATGTATGACACAGGTCGTGAGTGTCTCGACGCGACGTGACATAGCATCGCAATTAATTTATCTAAACTTTATCGAGTGAATTTTGTGCACGGACTCTTAACACGCTCTGCTCAATAATAATGAGCACGTTCATTTGCAGCTCTTTGCAGCTCTACGTTCCTCAGCCATGAGCTGCAGTATATCTAAGTAAGGGGTCCAGAGGGCTGTAACATTCCAGTATATACCTGATGCAGTAAGTTTCTCAGCCATGAGCTGCAGTATATCTAAGTAAGGGGTCCAGAGGGCTGAAACATTCCAGTATATACCTGATGCAGTCTGATGCAGTAAGTTCCTCAGCCATGAGCTGCAGTATGTGTAAGTAATGGGTCCAGAGGGCTGAAACAAAGTCTGTTCTATCAGCGATAAAGACTGTAATGTATGGAACTGACTTAAGCCTGGGTACCGAATAACTTCAATGTCAATCCTGCTGAAAGTCGTTGTAGACATACGAAACACTTTGAGAGCGATTGCCACGTGTCTAGACTCTCAGATCAGACCAGAAGGTCAGTCTGGCAACAGCTATCCATCCATCATGCTAATTGTCACTGATGCCAGATTGAGCATGGTTACCTAACGTGCTCCTTTTGTTATAAAATCCTGATCTACATCAACAGCGCCGCATCAAGCAACACTCGAGCTTAGAACAGCTCACAACAACACGCGAGCTGTATGTGGCTACTGTTTAGCTTGCTGGTCGTGTTCACTTCCATGCTGTCGTGAAAGTTCCCACGCCGCGCGCCGCGCGCCGCCTACATACATGAGAGTCCCCAGTACCAGCACTACCGACTCTCTCGTGTGTATCACGCCACTCTGTCGCAGAGTTGCAGGCAGAGCTGTAAACTCGTAGTGCACACATTTCGACAAAAGTGTTGTTGTTATCGAGTCATGACCAGATTCTGTCACACATGTTACGACATTTGTTCATGAAATGGGTTGACAATAGCTTTCCACAATACTGACCTCACACGAAATGAATGCACAATATGACAACCATTATTTGAGTGTTAGGTAATTGTACCCGTTTCATCTTGTCCAGCTATAAACATGTCTGCAGAGGATAACAGCCAGCCAGCTGTGGAGGGGCCGCAGTACCTCACAGCGGCGTCTGTCGAGTAGGCAGTAGGGCTGTGTTCGTACTGCGAGAGATACCAACATTACCTGCTTTCCTTATTAACGACATCAACATTAGCTTGGTTATAAATCAGTTGTTAAAATGTTATGAATCGCTCTTTTACTTCACGAGTCACGACCGATCGGCGATATCAGCAGTTCAGCACGTTGTCAGCAAACTTGTACGTCTGTCGCAGCCAACTGGTTTAGTTTCACCGCCTAGCCTTAACTAAACGGCGCCGTTCAACTGGCGGCCTGAATGATAATCAATTATAGGTTACGTTAACCAACCGCATGCGAGCCGAGCTGTGCCGCGGGAACGGCTGGCGAGCACTGTTATACTTCCAAAGTTGGCTGCGACAAACTCAAACTCAAACTCAAAGCATTTATTTCAAATAAACCAATTACAGGCACTTTTGAATTGTCAATGGGTCGGTCAGTCAAAAAGATGAAGCTAGTTGCCCATTCCCAAGCGTAGTAGATCCCTATGGAGAAGAACGGGCAAGAAACTCCACGGACACTCTTTTAAATCATAATATTTTTACAAAATAATGGTTACATCGTTCATGTTGAAAATATACATGTGAGAACAATGTAGAAAGACGTGCTCGTTAAAAAGCGTCCGTAATAAAAAGATAAAAACTAAAACAACTAAATTAAATATTAAAATTAAAAATAAGCCGTGGCAGCTAAGAGACGACCAGTCCCAACTGACGGCGCCCGTTCACGAACATGACGCATGGATCAGCACCAATTAGCTCAACCATTTTGAAGGGAACTTAATGATCCAACACACGCCACCACCAGCGAGACATTTTAGTGAGCATGACATACTCTCAACCGCCAGGGCACACTCAAGTCAGTGAAAGACGTACCCAGTAAAAGGTAGCTTAATAGTAGCTACATAGTGCTCACACATGTGCTGTGCAATTAAATAATACTAAGAGATTGAATTTAAACAATGCAAAGAAAGTTTTCTCTCGTCTTAATCGTCAGCAGCTCCAACAATATTTCCGAATGCTAATCAATTAGTTAATGCGTCCTTGTGGAGCAGGGCAAGCATTCAGCCAAGCATTTTTGTCAGCGATGTAATCCCCCAACTTATAATATGCCTGGCTGCATAATGTGCGTTTTATACAAGATTTAAATTTCGTTTCATTCAGCTGAAGTATGTGGGGAGGTATTTTATTATAACATTTTAAACAGTACCCCATGAAGGATGAGTCTACTTTAGCCAGTTTGAAACCTGGTTGAACTAATTGGTCCCTATTTCTAGTCCTATAATTGTGTCCTTTACCTCTTTTACCAAAAATATTTAGATTTTTCCTTACGTACATGATGTTTTCGTAGATATATTGACAAGGTACCGTCATGATGTTAATATCTTTAAACAGTTCCCAAGAGAATCGCGCCTGCGGAGGCCATATATTGCTCTGATGAATAAAAATAGACTCTATGTCTGCAGCCCGTCCCCATAGTAAAATACCTTAAGACATAATACTATGAAAGTAACTGAAATAGACCAGCCTCGCGGTATCTACATCAGTGAATTGACGGATTTTTCCCACCACATATGCTGCTGAACTTAGCCGTCCTGCAAGAGATGTTAAATGCGGACCCCATTGCAGCCTTGAGTCGAGCGTGATCCCCAGGAAAACAGTTTTATCGACGAATTCACACATAGGTATCTACAATAATACACAAATATTGCCGGGATGGGGACGGGGACCGAGTCTTGAAGGTTCGATAAAATCTCATTGATGATAGGTTTATTATACAAACACTTTTAAATGTCTGTAAAATAAAATATTAATAAAAAAACTAGATGAGTTCAGTGTTTCCTATGCGACTTCTCCGAGAAGAAACACCCAGACCAACTAGAGAAGAAACACCCAGACCAACTAGAGAAGAAACACCCAGACCAACTATGCGACTTCTCCGAGAAGAAACACCCAGACCAACTAGAGAAGAAACACCCAGACCAACTAGAGAAGAAACACCCAGACCAACTAGAGAAGAAACACCCAGACCAACTAGAGAAGAAACACCCAGACCAACTAGAGAAGAAACACCCAGACCAACTAGAGAAGAAACACCCAGACCAACTAGAGAAGAAACACCCAGACCAACTAGAGAAGAAACACCCAGACCAACTAGAGAAGAAACACCCAGACCAACTAGAGAAGAAACACCCAGACCAACTAGAGAAGAAACACCCAGACCAACTAGAGGTTAGACCAACTAGAGGTTAGTCTCTTTTGAACTGCAGACATTATGTTGGTCGGATCATTGTGGAGGCCATGTACGAGTAGATTAGTATCCGAAACAGTCTTTTCAGGAACGAAACACAGATTTGTGTGGACCTGTCCAGTTAGTCATTAAACATTTATTCATTACAATATCGATAATCTTCCGATAAGTCGCGTTTCATTCATCTCCCATGCTAACCTTTCGGTGGATGTAATAAACTACTACATGTGCGCGGCCCCCGGAGCTGCGCCCGCGCCGCCGCCGCTACGAACACGTACTATGACATACCTGCCGTAGTAGGTACCTACTATGTATACCGGTACCGGCGCGCGCGCCGCGCTCTTCGCATACTTCAAGCTTTACGTAATCGAGTGTTTTTTTTGCGGAATCTTATATTCAAGTCGTAGTGGCTGTCTTACTGCGAGAGTCATTTACAACTGCATCAGGCTGGCGCTTGCTGGCACCTGCAGCCTGCAGCGTGTAGCGGATGTCTAATGGAGGACTTCTTCTGAAACAACGCCAGTGACACATCATCGCTCCCGTGCCGTCAGCTACCTAGACCAACATCGAATCGTTTCAGTCTGGCCACGAGTGAATGCTGATGCGTGCAGTGCTAACTAACAATACGTTGACCTTTCAGCCTTCATTTTGTTGATCTAGAATCTAGTTGGTAGGTAGAGGAGCTCGTGGCTCAGTAATGACAGCCGCACGGGTCGATCCATCAGGTTAAGCTACGCTTGCCGGGGTTGCTCCGTGGATGGGTGACCATACCGAGATTCGTCCGTGTCTCGGAAAGCACGTTAATCCGTTGGTCCCGGCTGTCATTTGTGGATCTTTGATAGTCGTTACGGGTCGTCAGAAGCCAAAAAGTCTGACAACCAGCCTTACCAAGGGGTATCGTATTATCCAGTAACTGGGTTGTGGAAGTCAGATAGGCAGTCGCTCCTTTTAAATACTGATATTCAGCTGCATTCGGTTAGACTGGAAGCCGACCCGACCATAGTTAGGGGCAGGCTAGGCAGATTGGAATATAGTTGGTAGGTCTGGACAGGACAGTCAGTGTGGAGGCGTATAGCAATGATCTCGGCACCGATTGCTAATCACGCACCGCCTCTGCGCCCGCGCCGCTGGAATGTCACCTAATCACTCATTACACCTCAAAGGCCATCGTCCATTGCGAGTCGTTACTTAACCATCAGCTACATTCGCAACACACACACACTAATCCACACGCATACACAATACTATCGCTGCAGCTGATCGTCACTATTCGTCACTGTAGCGACGTGTAGGTGTCCGCGTGTGCGCATCATCAGCACGCTGTTTCTGTCGAGCAATGCTCAATAACGGAATTGGCTTCCAATCAGATAACAATGTTCCTCATTGTAAAAGAGAAAATCAGTATCGGACCAGTCTCGGAGAGATACCTATGTATTCAACAATTAGAACCAGCGACAAAACTGATTATGGCGGGGTCTCTCTATCACTTGCTCTTAGTAAGTGAAGGTTAATCTGAGCCTGGAGTACATTGCGCAATAAATAGTGGATCGTCAACTATCACCAAACATGGCAGCATATAGTGTGGAAGGCAATGACGTATTATAAATACGATATATATAATATAAAGTATAAGGTAATACATCATTGGTGGAAGGTGAATCGCTCACTCGGCAGAATGCGGCCGTCGACAGTCTGCCTTGCTTGACTGACCTAGTACTAGAGGTACTAGTACGCCGACTGCCGACACTCCAAAATACAACATAATATATCTACTGGCGACCCGACCACTTCCGACTTAGCTCAGATGATTGATATTTATGTAGGTATGTGCGTACAGACTGAAAGGTTGGCAAGTTTTATGCATCGGTATGCACCTCATAGCGTTCCTAATGAAAATCTCTAACAATGACGATGCAAAACGCGTCCAAATCATTAAGATAAACGCAGAAGCCAAGATCAGATCAAACCGAAGCTGCGCTTTGAGTCGCTGCGGAAAAAAACTATGTGAATCGTTACAGTGTAGCTTTTAACTCGGACTCATAACATGAAACGGCCGCGTGCAGCTGTACTCCCTCACGTCAAGTACACAACATGGAACAGCCGAGTGCAGCTGCACTCCCTCACGTCGGGCACACAACATGGAACACCCGAGTGCAGCTGCACTCCCTCACGTCGGGCACACAACATGGAACAGCCGCGTGCAGCTGTACTCCCTCACGTCAAGCACACAACATGGAACAGCCGAGTGCAGCTGCACTCCCTCACGTCAAGCACACAACATGGAACAGCCGCGTGCAGCTGTACTCCCTCACGTTGGGCACGGACTCACTGTGACTCTTTCGCTGCGCTCGTCGAAATGTGAGTGTTTGAGACTTGTTTTCTTCCTTGTTTGTACTTCAAGCTATATTCTTTTTGTTTTCCTAATTTCGTTGTTGTTGTTTGCTCTTTTATACCAAATTATGAATCTATTCTCGTTTGTTTATCCTAAAAAAGAAATGCCTGTCCGACGTCCATCCATCTTTCTCCAAATCTCCAGTCTGTTGAAGGCAAGGCGTCAGTTCTAAACGTTTTTAGTTCGGTATGTACTGCAAGTCCCAGACATACCGTACAGATTCAAGCATTGACTGGCCTATATGCACACCGCTTTTATTTTTACCGTATCTACTCCAATATTTACTCTCGCCGCCAAATGATAAAGTGAAAGTTAATATTTGGGAAGGTGCGGCGACGCAGCGAGTGGCGGCGAGTGGTTCACAAGTACATCACTAATGTCAGCGACACAACCGTGCCACACATTATAGTATCTACGTACTACAGACATTTTACATCATATACTTACACTTTACATTCATTAATACATGTATATATCATACTTCTATGATTTTGCATTAATATTTTGCGAATCGTTCTAAAACGATTTTTCTCTAATAATTCATTGTTATGACACTTATGTCAGGCTGTCAAACTATCATTAATTTTTCTTCCAAATTTTCTCTCATACCGCCTTATTACAAAACAAGGTTCATCTTCAAACCGAGGTTTCAACCATGGACCCTTTTCTGAATTTCGAACTTTATTCCGACACATTAAGTGGTCAGTTTTACAAAACTGACAACTTAGTACCGGACTATGTTGTCAGTTTTGAATAAAGAACTGTATTTCTATCACAGCTAGGTTATTATTACAAAAACTGGCTCGATGGTTTAAACCATGACAGGAGAAAAACCTCGTTTTGTAATAAGACCTATAGAGTTTATTACTAGCTTAGTCTATGAAGGTTACTTTTGATTTATATAATTTAAATTATTTTTATAATATGTTAGCCCAAATATTGTATTTTATAGATAATTTTGATTGTTTACTGAATAACTGTATCCTAAATTAGATTTATTTATAAAAATAATTGACACGCTCTCAGAATAATGTCTTGAAATATAATATCATTGGTCTTGAATGAATACTGATATTTATGGTCGATTCGATTACTGACAAGTGCCATTTTTTGAAAGAGACTTCAAAACTGGAAAATCTCCAAAAAAAGAACGTGGTGAAAAATTTTGATACGAGACGTGGCTTTATAAGCGAGGACTACAAGATTCCGAGGCTTTTTTCGATCCTGAATTCCGTGAGGGAAACATCTCCGTGACAAGAAGTCAAAACTATACCTGCTTTACTCGGGGTCTCCGTGCTGACGATACCGACCCGTGCATGCTTCTTTGGATTTTTCAGGCCTCAGCGCTGACGAGGTCTGATATCTGGCCTGCCCTGGTGGTCGTTCTTCACCTTTTTAACCGACTGCAGCGACGCCCAAAAGGAGGGTTTATTATTATTAAAAATCTGAGTGTGTGTTAGTAGGGAAGTGTTTTTTTTACTATAATTTGTATTTTTTATCTTTTCCTAAATTATATTTTGTTTACGTGTCTATTCCCCTTTTATTTTAGTAGATTCGTTAAAACATCAAATAGCATCAATATTATATGGTCCCTGGTATGCTGCGCACGCGCGGCAGTCTGACGTGTCGTCACCACCTACATTTTTTTTTGCAAGCTTCTGGACTCACGATTGATACGGACTGGACATCACCAGATGTAGGGACTAACTTCTTTGAGTTCCTCTTCACTCGTATTTAAGCACATTATTGTTTTGTCAGTTTTTTTACTGCTAATATGCAGTGGTCTAGTGGTTGCAAGCGCTGCTGAACGATTCCCAGGTCAGCGAAGTGTTACTTGTTTCCGTTTTCCAAAAATGTAGACCTCAACCCTTGCTTTCCATCAAGCGAGATCGAGGTCAGGAGATGGGCCTGCCCATTAGGGAATAAAAAAAGTGAAATGTGGATGTACTTATGTAGGTACACTTCTCTACCTAATCCTTAGGGGTAAACAGGCCTGATATTATAATTATTTTTTGACAAGGTCAGCCAGACAGACGAGGTATGCCAATGTCAAGGTATTGAAATTCTTTTATAGAACAACCGACTGGACGTATGATATCAAAACCGGATTCTACGGAATATTTGATTAATGCGGCCATTACACATTCGTGCAGTGATAAGTGATAACGTATCTAGTGACCAATATAATGGAACTTATTCATTATGTACTTTCGTCAATATACCTAACGTGAACAAAATGCATTGTTATCAGTCAGCGAATGGCGTTCAGTCAGCTGATTCACAATTTCTCCAATCTAGGGTCATGAAACAATGCCAAAGCTGCAAAACTCTGGAAATTAGTCCCCAATCCTGTAAACGTTGACCACGCTGACTTGTGCATGTCGGCATCCCGTGAGGTACATACAGATTGTCTTCCACGGAGACACCTGCCGCACACGGTCTCTTTCTTCCGCAGAGTCACCTGCCGCACACGGGCTCTTTCTTCCGCGGAGTCACTTGCCGCACACGAACTCTTTCTTCCGCGGAGTCACCTGCGGAGTCACACGGGCTCTTTCAACGATGTCTCCACTTCAGCCTTGCTTCGTTACATTTACCCTTTGTCTTTGCTGTGGTTCCATGTTCTGCTTGATACCTAAACCTATACCTATGGCTTCTCGCTTCTGCATTTTTCAGTGACGTCTCCACTTCAGCAATGATTCGTTACATTTGCTTTAACTTGTTTAAGCTACGGTCCTAGTTTTTGTGTGATACCTAACACTGCATGGCTTCTAACTTCTAATGCATTGCATTGCCGGTGAGATTATTATTGTATCCTGCAAACCTAATTCAGACCAAAGCTTTTTAATCTTAAGTGAATATCCAGATATCGTTTCAGGGAGAGCAGCTTTCTGTTTGTGAGATATCTTATCAGAACTGGGTTACTTACTACACACAATCCGATAGTAAGTTTCGTAACGAGTCAACAAACAAAATGTTTAACTCTTTTATATAAGTGAGCGTGTCGATATTTGGAGACCGTCGAAGTGATGGGCTCACGCGACGGTGCGCGGTGGTGTTAATGATGAAGTATTGCCGAATTTACTTATAAGTCGAGACGCTTTATATAAGATTCAGCGGTAATGTAATGCGTATGTGCGCACACGTACAGGAAGTCCATACTGGCAAGTAACTGTACAGTGGCACTGGGCACTTCCTCCTCGCTTCCGTCATGTCACACAGCTCGCCCGCGATTTGCAGCAGCTCACAAGCTCCAGCAGTGCACAATTGTTATCAGCGCGAGCTGCGCCGGGGCCTGGGCTCCGGCAGGGGCCCGCGGAGCAACGACCGCGCGCCGGCAGATGCTCACGCGCACCGCCATCTATCGGGCATACTCGTCACCGTTGAATAACAACCGTTCACATTGTTTTCCTTGCGTTACCTTCTTCTTGTTGCTTTGTTATGTTGACTCTTCAATAACTAAGTAATTGAAGTGATGCAGCACCATATTGCAGCACATCAACACGCCAATAACTAGTCCACGTAGCGATAGCAAACGACAAACGAGCTCGTGTCCTACTGGAATGTCCTAGATATGCATAAGATGGGGAACACCGATATCCTGCTAAGCCTCGAATCACCGCACAAGTGAGGTATGGTTGCTAGCAGTGGACAGACACACACAGCGACGGCTTTGCGGGAAAGCGGTGCGGCCTCGATCCCGAGCGGCGTGCGCGGGCGCCGGCTGTGACGTGTCGCCCCCGGGAGTGCTGCGCGCCCTCACCGCATGCCCCACGCACCGACACCACGCAGCAGCGTGTACTCACCCCGGTCTGCGTCACTCGGGAACAAACAACAACAGCTTGGAACGTGAGCTCGTGCGTTTCACTCGCGGCGATACTTGGCGCCTCAGCGGCGATTCGGTGTGTACTGGAGAGCGAGGCGGCGCGAGCGCCCCGTCTCCCCCACTCCTCCGTCACACAAGGCGAACCTTCGCAGGTGCGCGGGGCGCGGGTCGCGGGGGGCGGGGTGGAGGCTTCGCGTAGGCAGCGCGGGTCGCGGTCGCGGGGCGGGTGCCAGTCACTGTCCGAGCGCGACGCGGAGCGCGCGTCACTCGAGCTGCGAAACATGTCCGCGAACGGGTCAGCGGCCACGGAGCCGCGGCTCTGCCACGTGCGGAAGACGCCAGACTTCGACGGGTATGGGTTCAACCTGCACGCCGAGAAGGGCAAGCCGGGCCAGTACATTGGCAAGGTGGACGACGGCTCGCCGGCTGAGACGGCGGGCCTGAAGCGCGGCGACCGCATCCTGGAGGTGAACGGGCACAGCATCGCCGGCGAGAGCCACAAGCAGGTGGTGGCGCGTATCAAGGAGCGCGCGGACGACGCCGAGTTGCTGGTGGCGGCGCCGGCGCCCGGCGAGGCGCTGCCGGAGCTGGACGTGCCCGACGTGCCCGCCGGCGGCAGTCCGACCGAGCCCGAGCCGCCGCGGCTCAACCTGCGCATGACCGCGGCCGAGATGCGCGCGCACCTCGCCGCCAAGAAGAAGATTGACCCCAAGAAAGTGCCGATGGACCTCAAGTCCAAGTTTGACATCGTCAAGAAACTGTGATGATTGTGTGTGTTGTGCGTGGCGTGCCGGTGTTGTGGTGTGCGTCGCCCATACGGCCATACGGGCGGCGCGGGCGCGGCTGCCACTCCGCGCGGCACTGTTGCCAGCCCGCGCGCGCTCGCTCGTCTGTTGGAACAGGAACAATGTCATCGGTGGCAGCGCAAGCGCAGGCAGGTTGATCACCGCCCACCACCCCGTGTTGTACAATTAATGTAAATTTTGTTTTACCACGTAAATTATGTAATATAATTTATAGCGTTCTATAGAAATTGCCATTGAATTGAATAAATTGTTGTTGTATATATATTTACCTAGCCTAGGTACCTAGCCGCTATACATACGTTTATAGTACATAGGAATGAAACACTGTGTGTAATTTATTTTACGAATTCAAATAATTTTGATTTTTAATAATTGATTATCTAAATGTGTAGCTAGAGTTACGTACTCGAGTGTGAATATTGTTTAATTCTATTATCAATAAAATGTATTGAAAACCAAAAACGATTTGTCAACATCAGCATGTCCCAAAACCGCCTCAGCGCGACCCTCGAGCCCCGAGACGCGGACGTCAGTATGTCTGTTGTTTATTTATTTATTTATTTATTTATTACAAAATCCACAGCTCTTTAACAATTTTACTTAAATAGATAAAACCAATCTTACAGCCAATTATGGATTTACAATTTATAGCAACACTGATTACATGCATCAGAACAACAGGATGACATGCTACGAGTAGAACCATCTAAGCAAGCATTTCAAAGTGTGTGCGGGGATGTGTGTGTGTGTGTGAAGTGTTATAGTAGTGTATGGATTCTTACATTTGAATGTAAGAATGGTAATAGAGTTGACTCTATTTAGAAATATTAGTCAAATCGTCGCATACAGAAGCTACCATTAGTTTCCTGAATGTACCTTTTTTGGTGTTGTTTGGTGTTTGGTTGCAGTAGGTAGCAGTCCCTCCCTACTATATCGCAGTGTACAGTGCACATGTACCTGTAGCTGGCTAGGGTCACCCGACACCTGCCTGTGTGCGCCACACACTAGGCTGGCGGGAGGACGGTGACACCGCCGCGCTAGATAGCAGGTAGTCGCGAGGCAGATTACGCGCCGCGCCGTATCACACTGTCACACGTACGCACAGCTACAGATCAAGCTATACATTTCCAGTAAGTTAGTAAAATTAATTAAATAATAAAAAACAAGCAGGCCGGGGCATTACAATCAGAGCTCAGTGTAAACTGGGAATGTAGGTATAGCTGTTGATGTGTAGCCGTGTGTACTACGTAGATACTATTTAGCTCGCCACTGCACTATAAACGCGCTCGCAGTTCAACAAGAAGAGCGACTAGACTCATTGACCAAATCGGGAGATAATAATGTATTATGTATACTTTACTTATTCTCCGTGATTATATTCTGAACGCCTTGAGCATCACTAACGTGGTATTGAACAGAGGCAATGCGTTTAGTTGGTAATCTCAATATATAAAACTGGTCAAGAGCGAGTCGGACTTGCGCACCGAGGGTTCCGTTCCGATTTCTGAAAGTGTGCTATTTAACATCGTTTTATTTTTTCTGTAATCTTTACATAAACTTCTATCACATAGAATAATTTCAGATTTTTCTCTATGCAAACTTCAGAGTTAAGGGGGGGGGGGGGGACGGTATTTTTCATCAAAGGTCGAAAACTATGCGGCCTAAAAAAAGGAAAAAATGTTTGAGAAAGTGCAAACAGCGCTCTTTCTTATGATACCCCACATGCCCTAGTAGCCCCACTTCGAATTTTTAAGACCTACTTTCAGTCCCTTTTGCAAAAATAATAATAATATATTTTTATTTCTTTCTTATTTGCAAAATAGTTTATTTATTTATCCAATCTTACACTATCTTAACAGGTCCACACCCAATGCGATAATGTGATTACAGATTATCACTTATTACTTAATAAATCGAGAGTCACCCTCACGAATTCCGCCAATGTACAGTTAAAGATATACAGTTGGGCAAACGTCATCTAAAACTGTTCCAAATTTCAAGTTCATAGCATTAGTAGTTCTTGAGATATCCCGCTGTGACAGACGGACAGACAGACAGACTGAGTCTGAGGGTTCCTTTTTACCATTTTGGTACGGAACCCTAAAAAGCTGAAATTTTGCAGAGGTTTATAATGTAGACAAGGAATAAGGAAGGATTTTCGTTCCGGTGAGATATTCTCCGACATCCACGCGGGCGAAGCCGCGGGCAAAAGCTAGTTTGTTATATTGTCACACGAGCGGCTTGCTTTTATATTCTGTCATAGAAATACAAAAACAAACCGAGCCGAAGCCGACCCTAACATACACACATCAACACGGTCTAGGGATATTTTAAAAAAAGCGAATTACTATCAATGTGTTAATTATTTATATGACATGTATTTTAGGGGTTAAAGTATGAAATTGCCGATTTGTACTGAAAAATTGAAATTCGTTTTTTTTTTTTAATTTAACATATTTATTTAATCAAAATAATTACCATTATTATCTATACATTGCTGCCATCTAATAGGAAGGTCATATAAGCCTTTGCGATAGAACTCTCGTGATCTAGATTCGACAGAGTGAAAGCATTTTGTACTGCCTCCTGAGAAGGAAACTGTTTATCACGTAGAAAATTGTCCAAATCACGAAAAAAATGGTAGTCCGTTGGAGCAAGGTCTGGCGAATACGGAGGGTGACGAATGATTTCTAATTGCAGTTCCTGTAGAGTTAAAACGGTTTCTCGTGCTGTATGAGGTCTCGCGTTATCATGGAGCAATAATGGTGAAGATCGATTCATGAGTCGGGGCTGTTTCACTGCTAGTTTTGCTATCATTGTTCGGAGTTCGGCACAGTAGACATTTGCCGTTATTGCTTGATCAGATCGGAGAAAGCTATAGTGAATAATACCATGCTGAGACCACCAAACAGTTACCATTACCTTTTTAACCGACTTCAAAAAGGAGGAGGTTCTCAATTCGTCGGAACCTTTTTTTTTTTTTTTTATATGTACTATGTTCCCCGATTACTCGAAGATGGCTGGACCGATTTGGATTTTTTTTGTTTTGTTCGAGAGGGTGTTGTTATAAAATTGATTAACTTTGCTTCGGTAGTTTTTGAGTTAGCTTCAATAATACGTATTTTTTCCCCACTTTTATATGCATGATGTTCTAGTTTGTTTTGCAGATAGTGGCATTAGAATTTGTGTGGGGTAGGTACATAACTAAAAAGTGAAAAATAAAAACTTTTTTACAAAAAAAATACAACCGACTTCCAAAAACAACACTACAAAGTGAAAAATAACTTTAATTTCGGAAGTCGGTGGCAAAAAACGAAAATACATTTAACTAGACACCGACTTCCGAAATTAAAGTTATTTTTCACTTTGTAGTGTTGTTTTTGGAAGTCGGTTGTATTTTTTTGTAAAAAAGTTTTTATTTCTCACTTTTTAGTGGGTCTGTTTATAATTTGTATAAGTTACAATAGTCTAATGTCAATTGCTCATCACATGTTACAAAATATTAGGTCTTTTTTGTTTGGCTAAGAATTCTAATTTCAAATTAATTTTATTTTAAAAACATGGATTTTTTTTTCCAAAAGTAGTCATTTGTTTATTGATTAGTGTTACATTTTCATCGCATTTCAGTCTTTTTCGTCATCATGGATACGTTAAAAATTCGAGTAATTATGGAATATGAGTACCGTCGTGGCAGCAACGCGGCACAAGCGGCACGCAACATCAACGACGTTTACGGAGCTAACACTACAAACCAACGCACCACTTGTTATTGGTTTGCTCGCTTCCGTTCTGGAAATTTCGACCTGAAAAATGAACCTCGCGGTCGTCCGAAGACTGGTCGACAATGACGAATTAAAGGCGATTGTGGAAGCTGATGATACACAATCTACGGCTGAATTAGCAGCAGCTTTCGACGTTAGCGTCAAAACAATATTGGTCCATTTGCGTCAAATTGGCAAGGTAAAAAGCTTGACAAATGGGTGCCCCACGAACTCAATGATCGCCAGCGCGAAGTACGCGTCGAGACGTGCCTTGCACTGCTCAACAGACACACAAATGAAGGAATTTTGAACCGCATTGTTACCTGCGATGAAAAATGAATTCTGTTTGATAACCGCAAGCGCTCAGCAAGTTGGTTGGATCCTGGTTCAGCACCTAAACAATGCCCTAAACGAAAACTTACCCCTAGAAAAGTGATGGTCACTGTTTGGTGGTCTAGCGCCGGTGTGATTCATCACAGCTTCTTACCAAACGGGGTGAGCATTACTTCAGATGTGTACTGTGAAGAACTGAACACAATGATGGAGAAGCTGGCACATCTCCAACCAGCATTGGTCAATCGCTCGTCTCCGCTGCTCCTGCACGACAACGCGCGACTTCATACTGCACAGCAGACGGTCTCCAAGTTGCAAGAACTGGGGTTGGAAGCTCTCCATCATCCGCCCTACTCACCAGACCTTGCGCCTACAGACTACTACTTTTTCCAGAATTTGGGTAACTTCTTGGCGGGAAAAAAATTCAATACCCGAGAGGCAGTACAAAATGCCTTTGAAGAATTTGTTGCCTCCCGTCCAGCTGATTTCTTTAAGAAGGGCATCAATAAACTGCCACTGCGTTGGCAAAGATGCATTGATTGCATGGGTGATTACTTCGATTAATACAAATAAAAAATGCATGAAAAAAATTCGTTTAAATTTTTTCATACAAAACGGCAATTTCATAAGTAAAGACCTATTATTGCTTTTCCCGATGCTGGGACGTTAATTGTTGAGGAGTTCTGCTGGTAAGAACCAGGAGAACTCCTCAACAACCACTCACCACACGCATTGTGTGACGAGCGGAAATTGCTTAACAACCATATTAAAGTAGTCGAATCGCAACCCGTGAAATATTTATCATGAGTAGTTCCGGTAGCCATCTGTGGTCTTCGGCATCAGTTCCACTTCACCAAGTGGTGCTTTCCGAGAGCAAATGCACAAGCTACTATAAAAAATACCCAAATCTCTATAGGTGTGCCTATAATATTTGAAGAGTTCCTTCGATTTCTCCAGGATCCCATCATCAAAACTGGATTTTGACAAAAGTGGGACAATTTGGAAAGTATACCCTTTCCAACAAAAAAATATTTTTTTAAATCGGTTGGCAAGCGACGGAGTTATGCGCGAACAAACATAAAAAAAAAAAAATACAAATTTCCGAATTGAGAATCTCCTCCTTTTTTAGAAGTCGGTTAATAAAAACAACTGAAAGTCGATAATCGAATGTTGCACACTTTTTAAAAGAAGAACTTCATAGGTACCATGTGAAAAAAGTTTCACTCAAAAATCTCAAACCATGAAAGTTCTATGTCAATTCGAAGTTCCTAATACAATAAACGGCAATTTCATACTTATTTAAAAGATACGTTATTTAATATTCTACCATTTTTTAATAATGGTTAAGGTACTTAGATTAAAATTTCAGGATTTTATGGAAAAAAAATGAAGCATAGACGGAAACCGTATATGAATTAACTTTTAATTTGTGAGTAAAAACTGAAAAAAACAGAAAAATCATTTACTTAATTTGTGTTTATAAACTCGAAGTTAGTAGTCTGAGAAAGCGCCCATGATGTTCATAACACATCGGCAACGATTCGGCATGCTCAGAACAAGGTTGTCAATGTCTTGCTGCGGAATATTGTCCCATGTCTTTCTGGGGTGCGCAATAAAGTTGATCTTCTGTAGCCAGATTTTCAGGAACTTCCTTTAGAGCTCTTCTTTGCAGCATATCCCACGCATGCTCAATGGGATTTAGATCTGGCGATTGAACAGGCCAGTCTAAGGCCACACATTGTGTGTATGTAATCAAGCTGCTACCGTTCTCGCCGTGTGTGCCCGGGCATTGTCGTGCATGAGCAGGAAATCTTGCCCCATTTGTGTTCTGTGGGGTAAGATTACGGGCCCCAGTACCTGTTGGACGTATCGTTCTGCCGTCATATTGCCCCGCACCCAAACGAGATCCGTCCGTCCTCCAAGACGAATTCCTGCCCAAACCATAATTGTTCCTCCTTGGTATGGGTGAACTTCCTGAGGGTTCTGGAGACGGCTCCATCGTCCAGGAACTCGCCAAACACGCGTCCTTCGTAAATCTGGATGGAAGCCGAACCTGGATTCATCCGTGAACAGCACATTGGACCATTGCTCACGGCCCCAGTCCACGTGGTTCCGAACCCATTCTAATCGTCGTCCACGATTGCCTCTCCATAAAGGTGGGACCCGGAGTGGTCTACGAGAGCGTAGATTGCTTTCATGCAGTCGCCTTCTTACAGTTTGGTCACTCACAAGCACTTGGTGTTCCACTCGCAGCCTTTGGACCAATTGAGTCGCCGTTGCATTTGGTTGAGCTCGCGCAGTAATTTGCAAAAATCGGTCTTGTCTGGAGGTAGTGATGCGACTTGGCCCCCGGTGCCTCCGCTACTTCACCTGTGGCACGATAGCGTATCCACAATCTAGAAATTACATTTTGGTGGGTCCCTATCGCCTCAGCAACATTACGCTGAACAGACCCAGCTTCCAGCATTCCCACAGCTCGTAACATCTCCGCCCTCGTCAAATGTCGGCGTTGCATGGCTACAATACCTCAATTTTAACTTTATCTTTCGTTTAAAAATTAAAAAAAAAACTGTAACTAAATGTAATTCGTATTGTTTTCTAAATTTCGTACAAATGAAAATTCCCTCTCCTACACATCAAGACATCTTTATGCCACCGAAACAAAAGAATTTTCAAAAATTTGAATTTGGAATTAGTCTGAGATAAATTACAAACAAATCGGTGTATAAAAGATTCCAATACTTTTCGAGTTATTTAATTGAGTATGAAATATCCCTAGACCGTGTTGATGTGTGTAGTTGGGAAAAGGCTAGGCAGATTGATATTATAGAAATACAAACAAACAGATTCTGGTTGTGTCTTGGGTACCGATGTGGATGTTATTATTGTTCTCAAGTTTACCTAATAGCCATAAGTCCCTAGTTGACAAACAATTGCGTATCGTGCGCCTCCGCCAGCAACGCTGAACAGCTTCTCTGTCAATACAAGGAAATAACTACAATAATTACCTGTAGTCGAAATGTGACGCACAATACTTTACCCTTCATTGTCATGTGTACCTACACAATTATCATCATGGCCTACCAGCCCATGGGAACAACTGAATATTCATCGCTCGGTCGTATTGTTAGTTTAGCGGCCGCTACCGCTGTCCGTTCGACGACCGACGTTCGGTAGGGGGTTAGGTACTTACTTAGGTAGGTACCGAAGTACCTACTCATTAGTGGATATAGTTGACAAGAACACATTAGAGTTATCTTATCAGTTATCATTCACGATGTCTAATTAGAGTTAAGACTGGAGCAGCTCGACCGGCACGACCTTGAGCATTTGATCACGTAGTTTAATTCACTCCAGTAATACATATAAGAACGCTTACATTCTGAGGTGACGTCTCAAAATGAATCCAAAGCAAGCGGATCTCAGTTATGCCGCGGCTACATTAACGGGATATGCAGTTGATTATCGCGTTAAGGGCGTTAGCCGTAGGCGTAGCCACCACTTACCGCTATAATTTGACCGAATTAAACTACCGCGATGTTTATGGGCATTGACGTTAATGTGGCCGGGGCATTAGAAATCGTCAGAACTCAGAACCAGGTCCACACTAGCACGGTCACAGCAATTCATCTTGACATTTAATGTTCACAAAAATAATAAAAAGCTTGTAAAAATATACATTCGCACTGATTACTTTACAACAGGATTGAGCAACGGTATATCCTTTACAAACACTGACGTTTTGCGGTGAATTGCTTATGCAGCAGCCACATTAACGGGAAATGCCGTTGATTATCGCGTTGAAGGGCGCGGGCGTTAGCCGTAGGTGTAGCCACTACGTACCGTGATAATTTGACCGCATATAACTATCGCGATGTTTATGGCGATTATGGGCATTAACGTTGACGTTAATGTGGCCCGGGCATTACAAGTTAGAGGCATGAAAACGATAGAAATCCGGATGTCCGACTCGGAACTCGAACCGGGAAAAATTTATTGTGTTATGTTATGCCGAGGCGAAGTTACGACACTGCGCAAAACTGACCGATTAACCGATTTACTGATGTGTTATGAACGCTATTTGTTATGCTGAAACGGCAGCAATACAGAGGTAGCTACAGGTAGCTGTCGGCATACAATCTAAAAATCCTAAAAGTAGTCAAATAAATTAGCCTGATAATCAGCACATAATGAATTAAGTGACATGTTGCCATTCGGAACCATTCCTAGTGTTTTAGCTGGGAAGAAGTGGCCCAATGAACTCGCCATCAACACGTCTGTCTGTCTGTATACTGAAGTTTTAAGAACACGTAACACAGGTAAACAGCCGCGAGTGTGATCACCTGAGAGGATTAACGAGTGTGCCGCGTCACCGTGCAGGTGTGCGTGAGCCTGACTCACGATGATATCATCACTACGCGTACCGCCGCGCTAATAGTGCTGCTTGGTGCAATGCGTACCAAACCTAGCTCTAGCATACAAGCTGCTTGTCATCCATTGTGGTCTCATCGACACGTCATGTAACAGGATACATTTTCCATTCGTTTCTGACGTTATTGTATAGCAAACAAGCCGATGGTCAACCTGACCTTTTTTTGCGTTTGGAAATCCTCATGGATATCTTCCCTGGGGCGGGCGGAGCTCTGGCACACTCTCATGGATGTCTGCCCTGGGGCGGGCGGAGGTCTGCCACACTTTTTCTGACTAAATGATCGGCCGGTGATCGTTTTTCGCCCTCCGGCACTCCACCGCTTTCGACAATCACTTCCTCGCCAAAGGCAGACAGCGTCCCACGCGCTCTCGCTCCCGGCCATGAACTGAACCACGACCTGAAGCGAGAGTTATCCGCAGGGCCTCCCTGACCAGATTTTAAGGTCACCGCCGCCTATGCAATACCAGAGGTGTTGCTGATGCGTTGCCAGCCCAGAGACAAAGCTGACCAAACCGTTCAGACAAAACACGGGATCGATGCGTGGCGGCAAAATTACGTTTGGTATCATCAATATTTTGATAGTAGGTATTGTAATATGGTAAAATAGATGGAAATAGAAAACAATAAAGTTATCCTTAGGTGGGAGGTGGGACAGACAATACCTCACGAAGCATTGTTATTGTAATGATTCGTTTACGTAACCAGCGAGTGAAGCAGTAACCTCGCGCGCACTCGCGACATTGTTAGTGGCACAATACTGCATGATCTCACGTCCTCTGCGCACAGCGCTGACCTTTAGCTGATCACGAGGCGCACGAAGGTCGCGTCAGCCTCGCTCACTCCCTGCTCGACAGCACCACTGTTGTGTTACCACAGGATACCCACGGGACCCTATTCTATTACCAAGCCTACGCCCTTTACATTTTCTCAGAATACGTGTTAATATGGCCTCTCACTCAGACCCGATGCAGTATAAGCCACGGTTTCTTTACAAGTTACGGTATGGCTCGCTAGTCGCACGCACCGTAGAATAATCGTGTGAGCTGTATACGAGCAGGCGACGGCGGCGCCGGCGCCGTGCCGTAGTGCCGCCGTATCGTCAACAAGCTTCCGTAGTGATGCATACAACACTGACGACCGTGCCTCAACCACGGCGAATCAACCGTAGATTTTCACGGCAAAACCGTAATGTAATGATTTAGTGAATAAGTCGTTGGTGTGTCAATTCAAAAATGGAACTTTGTATGAAATTATCTGCCAAGTAAGTTAATAGGAACTTCATCGTAGGTGGTGAAACAGGCCCTTTTTTTTTTTTTTTTTGAGGATGGGAAATCATCAAATGACTTCTTACGCTCTGGGCGGAGCGGGAGGGCGTGTCAGACTTTTACTGACTAAAACCCACCCGTGTTCCTTCAGTTGCCCGTGCCAGGGTCACGGTATCTCTTTCGAACTACCCGTGACCTCGGCGGCATCGGCCCTATTGGACCCCGTCACTGCTGACATCTCTTTGAGGCGCGAGTGGAACACAACGCGCCGTCGACCCGGGCCTGGTCCTTACCGGACGGCGAGCTGCCCATTACTCGTCGTCCGCAAGCCCGCGCCTACGGTGGCCGGGAATCGGCAATAGATTCCCGGCGCTCAGGGCGTCTCCTGCGGCGGCTAGGGGCGCGAGGGCGCGACTGTTGCCTCTCCCTCACGCGCTCCGCCTCCTCCTTCGCGAGCATTAGCCCCCGTTCCCACGAGCGTAATAAAATCGCGGCGGGATTTTATCACGCACTGGATTTTCAACTCTCGTTGGTGAGCCGAGCGTTGAGAATCCAACTTAACAATAACAGAGTAGTGTCGCGCGTCGAAAAAACACTGTTGGATTTTGCACTCTCGGCACTAAGCAAAGCGTTATTATTACGCCCGTGCGAACGTCGACTAACTGCTTCGCAGAAGGAGGTGACGGCCTCCCATGCACTATCGCTCCGCACCATGGCCTGGACCAGGTTTGGACGCGAGAGATCGCCGCCGCCGATCGCCTCCGCGAGAACACGGCGGTGCTCCGCCAAAGCTGGGCATACCTCCACAGTATGCTCCATCGTGTCCTCCGGGCGATCCACACAATGGTGACACCCGGGCGTTTCCTCCCACCTTATCCGAAACAGGAACCTCCCGAAACAACCGTGTCCGGTGAGGACCTGCGTCAGGCGGAAGGTGAAGACGCCGTGGCGCCTCTCCAACCACTCCTCAAAGAGGGGACTTCGCAATTGTGGCGTGCCCAGCGCTGGGTTGCGACAATCGCACTCTCCATGTCGCCATGAGATCCCGCAGGAGCTCTGTCCGCTGTACCGTGATTTCTGTGATTTCTCGCGGTAGCGGAGTTACGCCCCGGCGTTTCGCCTCCTCGCGCCACTCCCACACGTGCGCGAGGACTTTTGCTTCCAAATCCCACGGCGGTAATCCGGCAAGGAGGCTCGCCGCCTCACAGGAGACCGTGCGATATCCCCGGAATAGCCGGATGGCCATGACCCTCTGGGACGCGTTCAACCGGCGGACTGGTCGCAGCCTCAGGGAACGCGCCCACACCGGTGCCCCGTAAAGGGCCATGGACCGCACGACCCCCACGTAAAGGCTCCGGCAGGAGGCGTTTGGACCCCCCAGATTGGGCAGGAGCCGCTTCAAGGCAGCCCCGGCCCGCTTCAGTCTGGGAGCCAAACGTCGGAAATGCTCCACGAAGTTCCACCGGCTGTCGAGGACAAGTCCCAGGTACTTCATGGTCGACTCCGATGTGAACCCCTTAGTGGTAGTGAACCAGTAGTGCGTGAAAAATTACAATTTTGCAAGTCGGACTTGCAATTATTTTTTTTATTGATAGACTCGCGTTTGACCGCTAACTCAATGTAGCTGTAATAATAAATAAAACCGGCCAATTGCGTGTCGGACCACGCACAATGAAGGGTTCCGTAATCCGTAGTTGAAAAGAATTTATCCCAAAGAATCCCAAAAAGTTAGTTTTGTTAAAAAAAATATTTGATGTTTTTTTTTTTGGGATCATTGACTGCTGGTAGTTTGTTACTTGAAGTCAATCAATCTGCCGCCTTTTCCCAACTACTCGTATGTTAGGGTCAGCTTTCAGTCTAACCGGATGCAGCTGAATATGGAGCGACTGCCTATCTGACCTCCACAACCCAGTAACTGGGTAATACGTTACCCCTTGCCTTGGTAAGACTGGTTTTCAGACTTTCAGGCTTCTGACGACCCGTAACGACTGTCAAATTTCCACGAATGAAAGCCGGGACCAATTGCTTAACGTGCTTTCCGAGGCACGGAGGAGTCTTGGTATATGTAAAGATGGTCACCCATCCACGGACAACCCCGGCAAGGGATCGACCCGCGTGGCTGGTTACTTGAAGTGCGAGTTGATAAAAGATTAGTATTTAAACGCACATCAAAAATTGCCAATTTTTCCCAACAGGGTACGTACGGTCAGCAACAGAAGGCGGTTAACACTGCTACTTTTTGACATCAAGTCATAGTTCGTATCCTGAGGTAAAATTTATTCCCTAATTCATTCGACGTTTTTACGACGAAATTATTACAACAAATAACTTTTGAACAAGTGGACACTCGGTCAAAAGTTATTTGTTATTACAGCGTGACTGGCTTAAGATCATCATCATCATCTGCTTAGCCTTTTCCCAACTATGTTGGGGTCGGCTTCCAGTCGTGACTGGCTTAAGATAAGATAAGATAAGATTTTTTTTTTTTGTTATTTTTATTATCCATGAATATTTACATAATTTAAAATCTAACAATCATAAAAACAAAATATATGTACAAGATATATACAAGATCCGTTCTTCAAGATCTTCAATTCCTAAAGCAGCAGTTCCAATCAATCGGCCTTGAACTCAATAACTCCAAATGCGAAATTTTTCTTTGTGACAATACCGACAGACAATCGACTCTAAAGAAATTCAACTTAATAGCCCCCGATATCAAAGTTTTGGAAAAAAGTTCACTGCACCTCCTAGGTTCCCCAATTTTAGAAGACAGTTTTTCACCATTCATTGACGATAAAATTAAACATTTTAACGATATTTCGGATAGACTTTCTAAAATTAATTTACATTCGGCTTTCACCCTTATCAGATATTGCTGTTTCGGTCCAAATTTTATGTATTTTCTCCGGTCTTCCTCTTTATGGAAGCATCCACAACTTTTAGACAAAATCGATCACATTATTCGAAATACCCTATCATCAATTTTAAATGTGGCATTGGACGACCGCGCGTGGCTGCAAGCCACACTACCCATTCGTTTTGGTGGGCTCGGCGTCCGCAAAATTTCTAGTATAAGCCTACCGGCGTTCCTGTCCTCGGTCCACAGCACCGAAAAGTTAACCACAAGAATATTAGCCCTTTCTCAGGTTAACTCTGAAGTACCGTGTTTAACCGATGCGGTGAACGCCTGGAAAATGGCTTGCCCGGATACGGTTCAGCCCGAGAACCCATCGTCCCAGAGACAGTGGGATGAGCCGCTCTGCAGGTTGGTACGAAATAAACTTATTAATACGTCCACCAATACTGCTGAGCGTGCCCGCCTGCTAGCTGTGGGTGAATGGGAATTGGGCCTCTGGCTTCAGGCGCTACCGTCACCCAACACAGGCACTATGCTGGGCGACACCATATTCCGGCTCGCTACATGTTTGCGTCTAGGTGCTCCTTGCGGGGCTCCACATCGCTGTCAATGCGGTGAAGGAGTCGACTGCCTCGGACACCATGGCCTATCCTGCAGCAAAAGTGCTGGTCGGATGGCACGGCACGCCAGCATTAACGACATCATCCGTCGGGCTCTTGTCACCGCCGGGGTGCCAGCTATTTTAGAACCCAATGGCTTGGCGCGCGACGATGGGAAGAGACCAGACGGAATGACCATAATGCCTTGGAAGTTGGGTAGGCCTTTGGTGTGGGACGCAACCTGTGTCGACACCCTCGCGCCATCCCATCTTCCTAGTACGGCGGGCTGTGCCGGGGCAGCTGCTGCAGGAGCAGAACACCTCAAACGGCGCAAATATAACAACCTTTTTGGGAACTATATGTTTGAGCCGTTTGGGGTTGAAACACTAGGGCCTTGGGGTCCGAGTGCCCTTTTAGTTTTTTTCAGGCGGGCACGCTCAGCAGTATTGGTGGACGTATTAATAAGACTATTCCGTACGAACCTGCAGAGCGTCTCATCCTACTGCCTCTGGGAAGATGGGTTTACGGGCCGAACTGTATCCGGGCAAGCCACATTCCAGGCGTTCACTGCGTCGGTCAAGCACGGCACTTCAGAGTGAACCAGAGAGGGGGCTAAAATTTTCTCAGTAAACTTTTCAGTGCTGTGGACAGAGGATAGGAACGCCGGTAAGCTAATACTGGTAATTTTGCGGATGCTGAGGCCACCAAAACGGATAGGTAGTGTGGCATGCAACTACGCCCGGTCGTCCAAGGCCACATTTAAAATGGATGTTAACGTGCTGCGAATAATTTGGTCAATTTTGTCCAAGAGGTGTGGCTGCTTCCATAAAGAGGAAGAACGTAGAGAGTATATAAAATTTGGGCCAAAACAACAGTATCTTAGCAGGGTGAATGCCGAATGTAAATTAATTTTGGAGAGTCTGTCTGAAATGTCGTTGATTTTTTTTATTTTTCCGTCAATATAAGGAGAAAAGCTGTCTTTAAAATTGGGGAACCTTCCTAGGTTCCCCAATTTTTAAAGTGAACTTTTTTTCTAAAATTTTGATTTGTGGGGCTATTGCATTAAATTTCTCTAGGGTCAATTGTCTGTCGGTAATGTCAGAAAGGTAAACTTCACACTTTGATGAGTCCAGGCCAATAGATTTAAATTGCTGTTTGAGGAGTTGTAAGTCTTTCAAAACCGTGTCTACATCACCTCCTAGCGTTCCGTCATCTAAATACCACACGTTAAATTTTGAATTTAGTTTCTGGATAATTGGATGAATAGCTAAGCTGAAAATGACTGGCCCGAGAGGGTCACCTTGTTGGCATCCTACTGAAAAGAAAGAAAGAAAGAAAACACATTTATTTAGCACAGACTAAATTAAAGAGGCAAAACAAAAAAAAATAAAAAATAATAATACATTAAAAAATCTACATTTGCGATGCAACAAAAAAAAAAAAGAAAAATACAATGCAGGAAAGTGTGCCTCACGGCTGTGCCAAAAAGGCCCAGTTCAGCAAAAAATGCCAGACAACTAGTGCCTGACGCTGGTTTTCAACTGGACCGAAGTGTGAGGTGACGGACGTAAATCAGTTTTATACTGCAACGTGTGATGTAGGTATACCTACTTTAAATAAAAAAAATAAGTTTGTGTCAAATAAACGTACATAAATAATGTGATATTGTGTCAGAACAAAAAATACTGCAGATTCCAAAACCATGTTCTTGTATAATAATTTAGAAGGGTACCTGTAACATTGCCACATGAAACCATAAATTTCGGGTAGTTCCTTTTTGACTTCAGCCAGCAGTGTCCCTGTTGACAGAGTTAAAGGCATTCTTAACGTCAACCTTGAGAATGACCTTGTTATTTTTTGTTTTTTTTTTTTTAGATAATACATTGTAACGAAACAAAGCCCCCCCGCCGCGACTGTCTGTCTGAACGCGATAAACTCAAAAACTATCGAATGGATTTTCATACGGTTTTCACCAATGTACGGAGTTATTCAGTGTATAATTCACTAATATAATTCATTACTATTCATTCATTCAATTGGTTTTGTGTAAATTGGCTGAAATATGACGGTGATTTTTGAAGATATCGTTAAATATCATGCCGACTTACTTATACCCACCATTCACGGCAACGTTAAATCGTAGCGATTTAAGTTTGACATCCACGCGGGCGAAGCCGCGGGCAAAAGCTAGTTAAGCTATATAAGAATCTGATTTAGAGACAGCCAGACCGACAAATAAGTGCAAATTCTGCCAATGCATAGGTAGGTACATTTTCTCGTAGAAGTCTTACTTACAACATAAAAATCTAATTGTATTAAAGACAAAAAAAATATTGATGTGAAAAAATGCAAAGGAGCTTGTAATATTAGGTCTTTACCTATGAAATTGCCGTTCTACAGTACTGGCCATTTCAAATCAAAATAATTTTTGTTTGGCTAAGAATTCTAATTTCAAATTAGTTTTATTTTAAAAACATGGATTTTTTTTTCCAAAAGTAGTCATTTGTTTATTGATTAGTGTTACATTTTCATCGCATTTCAATCTTTTTCGTCATCATGGATACGTTAAAAATTCGAGTAATTATGGAATATGAGTACCGTGCGTCGTGGCAGCAACGCGGCACAAGCGGCACGCAACATCAACGACGTTTACTGAGCTAACACTACAAACCAACGCACCACTTGTTATTGGTTTGCTCGCTTCCGTTCTGGAAATTTCGACCTGAAAAATGAACCTCGCGGTCGTCCAAAGACTTTGGTCGACAATGACGAATTAAAGGCGATTGTGGAAGCTGATGATACACAATCTACGGCTGAATTAGCAGCAGCTTTCGACGTTAGCGTCAAAACAATATTGGTCCATTTGCGTCAAATTGGCAAGGTAAACAAGCTCGACAAATGGGTGCCCCACGAACTCAATGATCGACAGCGCGAAGTACGCGTCGAGACATGCCTTGCACTGCTCAACAGACACACAAATGAAGGAATTTTGAACCACATTGTTACCTGCGATGAAAAATGGATTCAGTTTGATAACCGCAAGCGCTCAGCAAGTTGGTTGGATCCTGGTTCAGCACCTAAACAATGCCCTAAACGAAAACTTACCCCTAGAAAAGTGATGGTCACTGTTTGGTGGTCTAGCGCCGGTGTGATTCATCACAGCTTCTTACCAAACGGGGTGAGCATTACTTCAGATGTGTACTGTGAAGAACTGAACACAATGATGGAGAAGCTGGCACATCTCCAACCAGCATTGGCCAATCGCTCGTCTCCGCTGCTCCTGCACGACAACGCGCGACCTCATACTGCACAGCAGACGGTCTCCAAGTTGTAAGAACTGGGGTTGGAAGCTATCCGTCATCCGCCCTACTCACCAGACCTTGCGCCTACAGACTACTACTTTTTCCAGAATTTGGATAACTTCTTGGCGGGAAAACAATTCAATACCCGAGAGGCAGTACAAAATGCCTTTGAAGAATTTGTTGCCTCCCGTCCAGCTGATTTCTTTAAGAAGGGCATCAATAAACTGACACTGCGTTGGCAAAGATGCATTGATTGCATGGGTGATTACTTCGATTAATACAAATAAAAAATGCATGAAAAAAATTCGTTTAAATTTTTTCATACAAAACGGCAATTTCATAGGTAAATACCTATTATTACGATCGTGAACACAGTGCGTCGGTGGCACTAGCGCAGAGATCACTTTTTGGCTGCATGGCAATATAAATAATGTCATTGCTGCATAGCTGCAATTTTTGGGACACGAGAGGGCAGGATAGGAGGTGGAGCATAGTTTGTTTTAGTTGTTGTAATGCTGTTTCTCATAAATGCTGAGTTATTTGTTTGTTTTTTATTTTTATAAAAACTGCAACTTTTGTGTAGATATTAATATATTATTGTAGAAAAATGCAATATCAAAACGTTGAAAATGACAGAAGTGACAGATATGAAACGTTTCGTTTTCGTTTGATTTTGTCATTGTGTCAATGACGAAATATATAAAAATTAATGCTATCCTTGCTCAAATTTTAATGTGAACTCTAATTTTAACGGTTTTATAAGTATTCATTGGTATTATATTATTGTTATAGATATTTTTTACACATAATTAATTTTGGAGTTAATTTTTTTCTAATTTCACAATATTGTTCGTCTGGTACGTGAAAAGAAATATACTTTGTATTTGTTTACGTTTTATTTCACAGTTTTAGTTAGTTGCACATGCTTACCTAAATTCTTAAAATGGATAAAAAAGCTATCATAAAGCTTTGTAAGGAGCTAGGCTGCTGCAATGCATGCTGTATTCGGTATTTAGGACTAAAGACTCCTTCGGCTTACGAAAATCCTCAACAGTTCGTTCATAAATCTGTAAGTCTAGTTTTAACTTTGCGATTAAGTACTACACTATTGCAAGCCAGAGCAGCGAACACAATATATTTTACTTTGCGAATCTAACAATTTACTTCATTTAAATGCATGTCAGCTACGTATTATTTAAAAAATAATTTGTACTACTTAACCTCAAAATGTTAAGAAATAGGACTTATTATGAAATTATTTATAAAAGCACTTAGTTCTTTTAAAATACATTATTATTTACTGATAAATTCCTAATAGAAAAACCCAATAACACAGCCCAACCGCTTTGTAACAGCCGGGAGTCTAGATTTGTGCTCAGTTGGGTTTAAAGAACTTTATTTCTCATAAGAACCTATTTATAAAAATAACAGTTCGCTTAAAATGAGATACTTAAGTGATTCTAATTATTGATATTAACATTGGTTACCTCTAGGGTGCTGGAGACATTCTAATTATTAGCTTACTTCGATTTATGTTATTTCAAATGTTTTGATGTATTGCCTTAATCTGTGTTTGAATGTCTTTACATTGTCACATTTTTTACATCCTTGGGTACTGTTAAATAGATTTATTGAAATAAAATATACATGTGTCATCTGCGTATCGAGTTAAGTGTCCTTTAAGTCCTATTTTATTAATATTATTAACATATATTAGAAAAAGTAGTGAGCTAATAACTGAGCCTTGGGGCATACATAATGTTTTAACCGAGCTAGTGAAATTGTCTAATTTAACTACTTGTCGCCTATCCTGTAAGTATGATGTGAATATGTCGAGGGCGCTGCCTGTGATACCTACATTATTAAGTTTCTGGATGAGCTTTTGATGACTTACGGTATCAAATGCTTTTTTTAAATCAATAAAGATCCCTAAAACAACATTTTTTTCATCAATATTTGTTTTTATTTTTGTTATTAAGTCTACTGCAGCTGTTAAAGTACTTGACTTAGCTCGAAAGCCTTACTGTTGGTCTATCAAGAAATTCTTGTCATTTAGGATTTACTTAGCCGATTATAAAGAACTCGTTCGAAAATCTTTGATATCACTGGTAAGACCGACACCGGCCTATAGTTACCCGGGTCAGTTCTACTTCCGGACTTATAAATTGGACTGAACCTAACAATCTTAAGCGTATCGGGAAAAATACCTTGTGTTAAGCACACGTTTATACAGTCGGTTAATCTCCTAATTATTATAGGTTTTAAACATTTGATCGCCTTAGTGCTGATGCCATCTAGGCCTGTACTTGTGTTGCTGTCAAGGTCATCAATAATTCTAGATATTTCATCTATGCTACATGGGGAAAGCTCGTTTAGTGTTGTGCTATGTGTGTAATTACAATCGTACATAAAATATTACCGGTGTTTACATTGTATGTGATGGGTATTTTGTTAGCTAGGTCTGCGCCTATTGATGAAAAAAATGAGTTAAATAAGTCACATATTGCATTACCTTCTGTTATTAGGCCTGAGTTCGACATTAGTTTAGGAGGGGCACGGCTGTTATCCTTAATTTTATTTAACGCTAAATTATTGATAAGGTCCCACATTTTCTTCGGTTGCTTGTAATTAATTTTAAATTATTATAATAAGTTAAGGTATTACTTCTTCTTTTGTGTCTTGATTAGGTTTATTACTCTGTGTTGTTCTTCGTTGAAGTTTTTCTTTAGGTCATCGTTTTTTGGATGTGATTTTGTGTTGCCATAATATGTTTCGTGAGTTTGACGGGTCGGAGGTTTAATATTAGGTCTTTACCTATGAAATTGCCGCTCTGCAGTACTGGCCATTTCAAATCAAAATAATTTTTGTTTGGCTAAGAATTCTAATTTCAAATTAATTTTATTTTAATAACATGGATTTTTTTTTTTCCAAAAGTAGTCATTTGTTTACTGATTAGTATTACATTTTCATCGCATTTCAATCTTTTTCGTCATCAGGGATACGTTAAAAATTCGAGTAATTATGGAATATGAGTACCGTCGTGGCAGCAACGCGGCACAAGCGGCACGCAACATCAACGACGTTTACGGAGCTAACACTACAAACCAACGCACCACTTGTTATTGGTTTGCTCGCTTCCGTTCTGGAAATTTCGACCTGAAAAATGAACCTCGCGGTCGTCCGAAGACTTTGGTCGACAATGACGAATTAAAGGCGATTGTGGAAGCTGATGATACACAATCTACGGCTGAATTAGCAGCAGCTTTCGACGTTAGCGTCAAAACAATATTGGTCCATTTGCGTCAAATTGGCAAGGTAAAAAAGCTTGACAAATGGGTGCCCCACGAACTCAATGATCGCCAGCGCGAAGTACGCGTCGAGACGTGCCTTGCACTGCTCAACAGACACACAAATGGAGGAATTTTGAACCGCATTGTTACCTGCGATGAAAAATGGATTCCGTTTGATAACCGCAAGCGCTCAGCAAGTTGGTTGGATCCTGGTTCAGCACCTAAACAATGCCCTAAACGAAAACTTACCCCTAGAAAAGTGATGGTCACTGTTTGGTGGTCTAGCGCCGGTGTGATTCATCACAGCTTCTTATCAAACGGGGTGAGCATTACTTCAGATGTGTACTGTGAAGAACTGAACACAATGATGGAGAAGCTGGCACATCTCCAACCAGCATTGGTCAATCGCTCGTCTCCGCTGCTCCTGCACGACAACGCGCGACCTCATACTGCACAGCAGACGGTCTCAAAGTTGCAAGAACTGGGGTTGGAAGCTCTCCGTCATCCGCCCTACTCACCAGACCTTGCGCCTACAGACTACTACTTTTTCCAGAATTTGGATAACTTCTTGGCGGGAAAAAAAATCAATACCCGAGAGGCAGTACAAAATGCCTTTGAAGAATTTGTTGCCTCCCGTCCAGCTGATTTCTTTAAGAAGGGCATCAATAAACTGCCACTGCGTTGGCAAAGATGCATTGATTGCATGGGTGATTACACTTCGATTAATACAAATAAAAAATGCATGAAAAAAATTCGTTTAAATTTTTTCATACAAAACGGCAATTTCATAGGTAAAGACCTATTAATACGATATCACCGACTCGTTCTTCATATAGTTTATTGAGTATCACTTACATACTAATAATACACGACTCACAAAGGGGGAGAAACTTTGTCCCGAAACAATAAGATTCTTCCTCAAACAGAGAGAGAACACCTCTCGAACTTGGCGGGAAAAAAACCAGTCAATCTGTGTCATAAATTTGACAACGTTCTACGTAGTCCCTTCTGTTGGTGTTGCCAACAGAAACCAAATGTGGAGCTTTGCGTTCGCCACACGTTTATCGAATCGATAATATCTCGGTTTATCCAGTCATTTTGTGGTAGGTTTAATATTTTTGTTTTGTCTATTTTGCTCTTATTGATTTGTTCCGAAATAAATCTCTAGGTATGTATAGTCATTATCTTCATTGTTGTAGGTAGTGGTTAGAGCGTAGTTATATAGTTTTGTGTAGTCCAGTGCTTTGTAATGTGTTTTCTTGTTTATTTGCGGTTCCAAGCTGCCTATTTCCAGAAATATTTGCTTGTGATCTGATAGACTAGATTCCACTATAGACATACTGAATGAATGGTTGCTTATATTTGTACATATATGGTCTAGTATAGGAGGAGCTCGTGGCTAAGTAATAACAGCCGCATGGGTCGATCCATCAGATTAAGCTACGCTTGCCGGGGTTGGTCCGTGGATGGGTGACCATCTTTACATACCGAGACTCCTCTGTGCCTCGGAAAACACGTTAAGCCGTTGGTCCCGGCTGTCATTCGTGGATCTTTGACAGTCGTTACGGGTCGTCAGAAGCCCCAAAGTCTGAAAATCAGTCTTACCAAGGGGTATCGTATTACCCAGTTAATGGGTTGTAGAGGTCAGATAGGCAGTCGCTCCATGTAAAATAATGGTATTCAGCTGCATCCGGTTAGACTGGAAGCCGACTCCAAAATAGTTGGGAAAAGGCTAGGCAGATTGATATGGTCTAGTATAGTGTTTGTTGTATGGGTTTCACGAGTGCTATATTGTCTATTTAATTTATTTAATTTCGTAGCCAGTTTCTTTAATTTCATTTAAGTATTTTGTGCCTTGACTATCCTTGTTCAGAAGGTTTTAGATGTTGAAGTCGCCCAACACTATTTATACAGACTTACATATACACGGGTTTTCATCATATTTATCTCTCCCTCACACTCATACAAACACTCATACATAGGTACAGAAATAGGCCACATTATAGCTGCTTTGGCTAGTTAGTTTAGTATTTTATATTGTAATTTGATTAGGTACTGTGCTCGTCTTACAACTGTTGCTATATGTTCAAATCTTAGGCGAGGACGCTGGCACCCTAAACACAAGTTAAATCTTACTTTGGGTGCCAGAGTTCATCGAAAACACTCTTTTCCATTGTTGAAACGTTGCATAGTTTTAAGATAAGTGTTAGTGTACAACTGAAGTTAATAAAATTATTATTTATTTATTTTTTTTTTTTTTTTATCGTTCTTCTTCGTTGTTCTAACTGCGAGGTGTACGTTTCTAAGAAGCTATTTATATTTGACTCACCAGGTTTATTCACTCCTACGTTCAACGACAACTTCTCTATGCGTATCCATAAGTAGTGGTTTCCATGTTCACATAAATCTTCTGTTGTGTCATACATTATGCTGTTAGTACGTATATGGAAACGCCACCACCTTGCGATTTTGCCTGTAGTTGTAGACATGACTATAGTTTGGTATTTGGTATAATTTTGCGTCATTTTCTGAAGTAATCCAAGTCTCGGTGAATATTAATAGATGAACGGCCAGTGGGATCGATTTCAATATGCATTTGATCCAGTTTACCAGTTTTCCGGATGCTACGTAAGTTGGCATAAAAGAATCTTAAAGAAGACGGATGAAGCGGAATGTCTTCGTAGTTTTTTTGCTAAATGATGATTTAGTCTACTCGTATGTTTTTTATTTCGAATTTGAGCAGTTACTGGTTTTTGTGGTAGGTTTTGTTTTCGACGATGGTTGGTGTTCCTTTAATATATTTAATAGCAATTGTAGTGGTATGTTTACCCACACATGCACGCCACTTGCGAGCTTATAAGTATCTAAGACGTTCACCGTCATCTTAAGTTCGAAGTCACGCGTTGTCACGACAACACATATCACATAGTCGTTTACTAACGGCTACTCGCGTCAATCATCATATATATCATTTCATACTAATCATCATAAGTAATTGTACCGTGTTTAGTTGTAGTAAATACATTATTAAATTCATAGTGTAAATCTGAATGGACATTTAATTTCTCACTATAGAACCTACATCACGTCCCAACAAAAGTTCTATATTGGTGACCCCGACGTGAATGAAATAATACGGTTTCATACTTCGATCCGCGAGTGCAATTGCGTTCAATACAGACGTAGATTTTGTTTGTATTGTTACTGTGAACTATTTTACAAACCTTCAAAATGGTCAACCCTAACACTGCTGCTGCCGCTGACTATAAAGTTACCATCGATCCTGAGCACACAGCCGCCACGGCTGCTGCCACACCTGGTAGTGTCAACGCACCTCAGCAAGCTGGTCCGTGTTATACCATAGACCAGCACCAGCCGCCAGAGACGGGGGCGATCACCATCAACTCCCGCATCGCCGACTTCTGGGCAGCGCGTCCACGACTGTGGTTCCATCAGTTTGAGGCCATAATCGGTGCACAAAAAGCAGGTGACTTACATAAATACCAATTAGTTATAGCTAAGTTAGGTCGAGACGAATTGGGTCAAATTAGTGACATTCTCGAGAGCCCACCCGCAAATGGTAAATATCAAGCACTAAAGGATAGGTTAATTTCGGCATATGAAGAATCCGAATCCAAGCAATTACACACATTGCTTACGAAAGTCGAGCTAGGGGATCAACGACCCACTCAACTCCTTCGTAAAATGCGAGAACTCGGAAGAAACAAAATTTTGTGGTTAGATCGCCTGCCTCAAACAGTCCGCGCAGTAGTCACGGTCTGCGATGTTACGTTGGACAACGTCGCAGCAATTGCTGATAAGATTATGGAAACTTCACGGCCATCTGAAGTCTGCTCTCTAAATCCGGTCGCTATCCCTAAACAATCAACAGATCAACAATTTAATAATTTAATTAAAGAAATTGCCGCGTTAAATACAAAAATTAGCGATCTACAAAACACGCGCCAGAGGAGTCTCAGAGTGTCAGAGGAGGAAAATAGGAGTCGTGGCATTTATCAGTCGCGATCACGGTCACGATCACGCTCTCGGTATCTTGACAGTCAAAATAGATACAGGCGTCAAACAGCGCAACCGGGAGACAAAGATTACAAGTGCTTCTATCACTATATTTATGGGGATAACGCCAAGAAATGCGGCGACGATCAATGCATCAAAAATCCGTTAAACTAAAGCCGACACCTGCCTTGGCGAGTGTAGGTGTCGAAGGAACATATCGCTTGAGCGTCACCGACTGGAAAAGTGGTACACATTTTCTTATTGATACCGGCGCTGATATTTCTGTTATTACATATAAAAACGTGAATCGTCAACCCGCCGATTTTACGTTATTTGCTGCTAATGGGACCACAATCAAAACATATGGGACTCAGAAAATGACTTTGGACCTTGGCTTACGCCGAGCTTTTACCTGGGAATTTGTCCTGGCTGATGTACAGCGGTGCATTATTGGGGCAGATTTCCTAGCCAAACATCAATTGCTTGTTGATCTTCACGCAAAAAAGTTAATTGACAAAGTCACTCTACTCTCTAGGAACACTAACGTAGAAGATGCCTCAAATATACCTACAATAAAGGTCATCGACTCGGATAATAAATATCACTGTATTTTAACAGAGTTCCCAGACCTCACTAAGAGCGAGTGTTTCAAGGACCCACCCAAACACAACGTAACGCATCATATATGTACTCATGGCCCACCTGTTTACGAAAAAGCACGTCCACTTAACGCTGCAAAATACAAAGCGGCAAAGGACGAATTCCAGCGAATGGTAGATTTAGGAATATGCAGGCCGTCATCCAGCCCATGGGCAAATGCTTTACACGTCGTTCAAAAGAAAAACGATGAATTACGCCCGTGCGGTGATTACCGTCGTTTAAACGCAATCACCGAGCCCGACCGCTACCCGATTCCTCGTTTAACCTTCCTATACCCGCGCATTGGTCTGTGACACCGACAAAATAATCTTTCGTGGTTTTTTCTTAGATCATCAATACTGCCATTTTGTTCTTTCTGCTAGCTGCCTGATTCGTTGCTACATTCATTTTAGTGTGCAAAGTGCGTTCGTGCGAGTAGCACGTGTGGCTGTTTTTGGCGCCAATTGGTCCGTGGGACCGACGCGGGTGTTGCGGCGGCCTAAAGCCTTGGGGTGAAAATCGAAATTTTCTTAGTGGACTGTATGAGGGGCGGTTCGGTGACACAAGTAGGTGTTTTGGTGGTGTGGGAAAATGATGATGGTACCTGCCTGGTGAGCTATGGCGACACGACGAGAAGGGTTTCCTTAGCCACGTGGCTGGCGCGTCCAGGATATCACGTACGGACGAGAATCTGCACTTTCCACAACACACATACACGCACTTGCACTGTTCAATAGCAATCTTCGTTCTTCGCGGTGAAAATATGAGTCCTTTTTCGACTTGGGATTAATTTTTACCCACAGGCGTCGATGTTGGTTGAGAACTGGCGGATCTTCTTGGCGGCAGCGAATGCGCGCCATTGCGGATCTTCCTTCTCGCTCTCACTTAGGCATTATAAGGGTTGTGGAAGGGAGAAGGAAAGCGGAAGGAACTTTATGTTACACAGATACTAATTAATTAGAGTTGCCAGTAATTAGGCATGAAATATAAAATAAAGAAAGTAATGGCGTTAACATTCCTCGCGGCCTTAAAGGGTCACCTTTAAAGAGAATAATATAATAATATATACAGTGAAATTACACTTAAATCTAACTAAAGAGGGAATGGACTGAATAAGATATTACTGAGTAGGAATGGGGCATAAGCGGACCACAGGTCGCACAAGAATCCCATTAGAAGTGCGTACTGAAACGACTCGCGTGCTACCGTCTATAGACGTATGCAACTTCTCAATAACACCTAGAGGCCAGGATAGAGGAGGCGCATTATCATTAACTATCACTACTACAGTGCCTTCCTTAATCATGTCTCCATCAGGTTTATTCCATTTTAAGCGTGATTGTAAACTATGAAGATACTCGCTTCGCCATCTTTTCCAGTACGACTGGACTAATTTATCCATAAGAGAGTGTCTTTGAAGCAGGTGATCAGACAGTAAACCTACTTCCGCGGCGGGTAATGAGTTAAGCGGTACAGTATGTAAAAAATGCGAAGGGGTAAGAGCTTTAGGCTCTTCCGGATCAGCGCTAAGAACAGTAAGAGGTCTGGAGTTCAACAGGCACTCTATTTGAGAGAGAATTGTAACTAATTCTTCATAAGATAGAAGTTGTTGACCTATTGTCTTGAAAAGGTGAGTCTTCACGGCCTTCACCATGGACTCCCAACATCCACCAAAGTGCGGTGACGCGGGCGGAATAAAGTGCCAATTAATGCGATGCTCAGCGAGCTCCTCTTCAAAGCGCGGGCGGTATTCTTTATTTATGAAAGTATACAAGTCGCGTAAAAACGAATTAGCTCCTCGAAAATTGGTCGCGTTGTCCGAATACAAGCATTGTACCGGTCCACGGCGGGAAAAAAACCGTTTCAACGCGGCTATGAACGACGCAGTCGTAAGATCTGTAGCTAATTCAATATGAACAGCGCGAGTAGTCATACAGGTAAATATACATAAATAACCCTTGCGACTCTTCGCACCTCGAGTGCGTACGGGCACATACTGTATAGGGCCAGCGTAATCACACCCTGTATGAGAAAAAGCTTTGGTTGCAACATTTACTCTAGATTTAGGGAGATCGCCCATAATCGGCGGACCATGAGGTCGCGGTCTCCACCTGTGACATGCGTTACACTTGTGGATTCTATGACGAATAATGCGTCTAGCGGACAAAATCCAATACTTATGGCGCAATAACGACATAGTGAGTTCTGGACCTGCATGTAAATATTTTATATGATAATAGTCTACGAGGATTTCAACTATGCGATCATGACGGGGTAACACTACCGGGTGTTTAGTACTATAGGCCTCAGCCGAATGAGTTAATCGACCCCCAACGCGGATTAAATCATCACCATCTACAAATGGCTTGAGTTTAATAAGAGCGGGTGAACAAATTTTATTATTTTTTAACTCGGAATAATCATCCATGAAGTGTTTTCTTTGAACATGACGCCACAAAATGGTTTCAGCGAACTCGAGGTCGCTAGCGGTAACGGTGTCAGTCCGACGCGGGAGTTTTTTCATGAAGCGGTATATGAAAACAACAATACGCAGCAGTTTAGTCCACGACGACGTACGTTCTGCGAGTGCGAGTAGAAGCGAATTTTCCGAACTTGAATCCGCGACTATGGGATGCGCGTGGACCTTTTCTTCCGGAATGGGTTCCGAATTCAAGTCTGTAACCTTATGTATGGGCCATTCGGAAGGGTCGCGCTTAGCCCAAGCGGGTCCGTGCAACCATAATGGGTGCTCAATGAATTTGTCAGGTGTTAAACCACGTGACAAACAGTCCGCTGGGTTTTCAGTACCAGGTACGTGGTAGAAATGTTCCGCGGGGACGTTGTCTACGATGCGAACGACACGATTGGCCACAAACGTGTGCCAACGATGCGGAGAAGAATTTATCCAGCAAAGAGTCACCTTAGAATCGGTGAATGCGTAAATAGCGGTAACATTATAACGCGGATTATAAGTGTCATGAACACGGCGAAGAAGTTTAGCGAGGAGTTCGGCACCACAGAGCTCCAGTCGAGCAATAGTCAATGGTTTAACCGGCGATACCTTCGACTTGGCACAAACCAGCTGAACGACTACGTCATCGTTGCGAGTGACATGCGCATAGATGACAGCGCCGTAGGCGCTTTCACTGGCGTCGGAAAATCCAATGAGGCGAAGAATACAATTTTCAAAAATACCTAAATGGCGCGGGATTTTAAAATCATTTAAAAACGGCAGGGCAGAGCGAAAAGTTTGCCAAATATTTATGATGTGACGCGGGGGAGTGTCATCCCAATCGAGCTTCAGTAACCACAATTCTTTGATAAGTAGTTTAGCATAGAGAACTACAGGCGCGACAAGCCCCATGATGTCCCACAGTCTAGCTACGGCCGACAGAATAGCACGTTTAGTACACGTGTCTGGCGGTGCGGAAATAAGAAATTCAAAACAATCATTTGACCTACACCAGCGCAAGCCGAGAACCTTTTGTTCTACCGACTTGTCGAATTCTAGTTGTTCGGTCAACCTATGCGACGCGGGAATACTGTTTAGTACAGTTTGAGAGTTACTGGTCCACTTGACCAACTCGAACTGACCTCCTCTAAAGAGTTTAATCAGTTCGTGCGAAACCTGGACTGCACGTGATTCGGAGCTTACGCTGTAGACTACGTCATCCATATACAGCGAATCCGCGATGATAGCGCTGGCGCGCGGGAAGTGATGACCATCGTCTTGAACCAACTGTTGTACCGTGCGGATCGCATGGTAGGGACTTGACTTGAGACCAAAACAGACACGGTTAAACTGATATAGAACCAGAGGATCGTTTGGACTAAAACGATATAAGATGCGTTGAAAGCGACGATCGCTTTCTCTTACTTCAATCTGTAAGAACATTTGTCGGCAATCAGCCGAGAGCGCGAATGCGAACAATCGAAAATTCAGAATTATAGTAAACAAGTCACCCTGTAAATTCGGGCCACTGTGTAAAATATCGTTGAGAGATAATCCAGTACTCGTTTTAGCACTAGCGTCTAACACGGAGCGTAGTTTTGTTGTTGTCTTATCTAAACGTACAACTGCGTGATGCGGAATTACATAGTCAGGATAACTACTGTCTGAACTATCGAGCGGAGCAGGAGATAAATATCCTTTATCAATATATTCGCGAATGACGTCATCATACGCAGTACGTAACTCGGGTGCGGATTCTAATTTCTTTTCTAGGCAGAAAAAACGTTTTTTCGCGATATCGAGTGAGTTCCCCAATGAGAACACATCGCTGCGAAACGGTAGGGCTACAGAGTATCTACCTGTGTCCCCATCGCGTTCCGTGGTCGAATTATAAAAGTACTCGCACTCAAGTTCGTCGAGCGATTTGCTCGTCGAAAGAGTGACGGGCGCTTCATCGACCTGCCAGAATTTTTTCAACGCCGATTCTAACGAGTCTTTGTCGGATGGTTGCGAAATATGTGAGTAATGTGGAGGCTTATTACGACGTACAGGCAGCGCGGGCACAGTGCCCATGATGACGTAACCGAGTACCGTCTGCATGGCGGGCGGCGCGGAGGAGTTGCTGCTAACTACGCGGGGCAGCATAAGATGCGGGAAAAGCGAAGCCCCGATCAACACATCGATGCGACCGGGTTTGCCAAACGATTCGTCGGCGAGCGGTAAACCTTTTAAGTAAGGCAAGGCGGAAGTATCTACGGGAGCGGTAGGTAGATTATCGGTGATTGCATCGACAACTAGCGAATTAACGTTAAAAGTAACGTTCGGATTAAAACGGGAAAAGAAAGCGAATTGTACGGAACCCTTAACGGATTTTTCCGTACCACCGATACCCTTAACGGAAGGCGTATCAGATGAATGTCTAGTCAAACCTAATCGTTTGCAACATTCTGCGGTAATAAAATTAATTTGTGAGCCACTGTCTAATAGACAGCGAATAAAATGCTCCTTACCAAATGAATCTCGAACTATTACAGTAGCGGTTGACAACAAAATAGTAGTATTCGTATTACATTGCGGCTTTGATACGCGGGAGTTCGAGTCGTAAAAGATCGACGTAGCAATGGATGCATTACATTGCGGGGCGTTCTGAGCGGTGGCGGCGAGCGGCACGGCGGCGGCGTGAGCATCTTGCTCGCTCGAAGCCGTGGAGTTTGAACCCGATTGTGTACGTGCGGTATCATCAACACCGTTCGATAATACAGTCGCGTGCGATTCGCGATTAAAGTGTAAAAGCGTATGATGTTTATTTTTACAAGATTTACATCTAGATTCAGACTGACAGACTCTGGCCTTATGTTTAATACTTAAACAGTTAGTACATGCATCGTTTTGCTTCACCGATTTGAAACGATCACTTGGTGTCATTTTAGAAAAGGCAGGACATTTAAATAAATGTTTATGAACAAAGCTATCACACAAACATTTTGCGAATTTATCAATTACAGTGTAAGATTGCGGTTGCGGAGTTTTAGACGTTTTTTTATTTACAGGATTGTTGTTAGACTGAGTGAAACTCAAGCTGTTTAAAGCTTTAGTATTTTGTAAAATGCGAGATTGATTTTTAATGAACTGTACTAAATTGTCGAATTTAGGAATTTCGTCTTTTGAGTTCATTTCAAAAAGTCGAGCGGTTTCAGAATCAACCTTTTTTATAGCGACATGGAAAAAAATCAAATCTGATAAATCATTTATTTTAAGGTTTTTTAATGCGTTTGCGGCGGAAACAAAATTATCAGAAAAGGATTCGAAATTTTGAATAGATGCGGTATTAAAAGATTTATGTTCAAACATCCGATTAAGGTAACTAGAAGCTAATATACGTTTGTCTTCGTACTTGTTTATGAGTGAATTAAAAATTAATTGGTAGTTATCGCCATTAGGGCAAACTCCTGAGAACGCGGTTTGAGCCTTATCTTTCAATTTCCCCATCAAATAATATAATTTCTCCGTATCAGTCAATGTATTATTTTCGTGTACCGTGCTTTTAAAATTAGCATAGAACAGGGGCCAGTTACGAATATCGCCATCGAATGACATAATTTCAATGGGAGGTAAGCGAACTGTTTGCTTATTGACACCACTACCACTAGAAGTAGGAGCCGATGTGGCTGATGATTTTGAGTAATTTGAATAATTATATTTAACGCAGCAATATAATTCCTCAAAACTAATCCACGACTGATCATCAATATTATTTTCCGGGTCTTGTCTTAGAAGAAGCGAGTTATATTTATTAAATGCCTCGAGGAACTCGGTGCGCAACGCATCAACATTGACACACGCACACAAGAACTTCTCTACCGGTTCCATACCGGACTTCATTTTTTCCATTAAATCGTAAATGATTTGCATGCGGGCAAAAATCATATTACGACATGACAGTGCTATTTGAATCGCGGATTCTATCTGATCATCCGAATCAATGGTCACTTTCTTAGGCATTTTAGATATTTTTGTAGGTTTTTATAATAGCTAAAATAAATCACAAACTTCAACGAGTTGCGCGCGGTGCGGGATTGGTAGGTGGTACCTACGAATATAGTACCGAACGATAGCGAAGCGAGCGAGCGGTAGATTTTGCTTCTACCTACGTATATTAAAATATTAAGTTGAGCGGGATGCGAAATACCTGTGAATGTACGCAATGACAAGTAGGTACTGTAATAAATGAATAAATGAAAGCGGTTTAGTATAAGAGTATAAGGAACGAAGATTGAAATGAAATATAGTTGCGGGATGATGATATACGGATATAATATTGATATCCGTTATCAAGAGGATAAAGAAAAATAGGTATCCGTGATCATGGGACCAAAACTGTTGGATATCTGTGATCGTAGGACCAAAAACTGTTGGATATCCGGCTCGAAGGACCAAAAAATGTTGCGGCGGCCTAAAGCCTTGGGGTGAAAATCGAAATTTTCTTAGTGGACTGTATGAGGGGCGGTTCGGTGACACAAGTAGGTGTTTTGGTGGTGTGGGAAAATGATGATGGTACCTGCCTGGTGAGCTATGGCGACACGACGAGAAGGGTTTCCTTAGCCACGTGGCTGGCGCGTCCAGGATATCACGTACGGACGAGAATCTGCACTTTCCACAACACACATACACGCACTTGCACTGTTCAATAGCAATCTTCGTTCTTCGCGGTGAAAATATGAGTCCTTTTTCGACTTGGGATTAATTTTTACCCACAGGCGTCGATGTTGGTTGAGAACTGGCGGATCTTCTTGGCGGCAGCGAATGCGCGCCATTGCGGATCTTCCTTCTCGCTCTCACTTAGGCATTATAAGGGTTGTGGAAGGGAGAAGGAAAGCGGAAGGAACTTTATGTTACACAGATACTAATTAATTAGAGTTGCCAGTAATTAGGCATGAAATATAAAATAAAGAAAGTAATGGCGTTAACAGCGGGTATAGGATCAACTTTTCGAGTAAGTAATAACTTTTATTATTCTTATAATATTAGTTTGTTATTTATAGTTTTTTGTATCATACGGTATAGATTAAACCTTACTTATTATTTTTAGGTTATATTTTGTTTCAAGATGGATGAAAATCGAATTAGACTGATGCTGGAAGAAGAAAATTCGGATTCTAACTATGAAGATGAAAACGACAGCGAGGTAGAGGATTTTGTTGAAATACAAGAAGACAGATACAATAGTGAACAAGAAGGTAATTCTGAGCATGAGCAAGAAGGTCACTCCGCAGAGGAGAGTGATTCTCAAGTGGAGTCGGAAACTCATCAAACATCTAGGAATTATTACCTCGGAAAGGACCGTCAGACGAGATGGAACAAAATTCCTGCCACAAATCCAGTAAGGAGACGTGCTAGGAACATCGTAACTCAACTTCCAGGTGCTAAAGGTGAAGCTAAGTACTTGAAAGAACCCGGTGAGATATGGAGGTTGTTTTTCACGGAGGATGTTATTGGTCGGATTGCAAAGTACACTAACGAGCAAATCAAACGAATTTCATCTCAATTCACAAGAGAAAGAGACTGTACAGAAACAGATGAGACAGAAATTGAAGCACTACTAGGTCTCTTACTCTTTGCTGGCGTTAGAAGAAATAGTCGACTGAACGCTAAAGACTTATTCAAGACTGATGGCTCGTCACCAGAGATATTTCGATTGACTATGTCCTGGAACCGTTTTTATTTACTGTTACGGTGTCTTAGGTTTGACAACAAAGACACGCGAGCTGTACGTGCTTCTATGGATAAACTTGCACCCATCAGAGAGCTTTTTGAAAAAATTGTAGCTGGATTCAAAAAATATTACAGTTTGTCTCAGTTCGTCACAATCGACGAAAAATTAGAAGCATTCAGAGGTCGTTGTAGCTTTAGACAATACATTCCATCGAAACCCAATAAATACGGTATAAAAATCTACGCTCTGACGGATGCCAAAATGTTTTATACCCAAAATATGGAAGTTTATGTTGGGAAACAGCCTGCAGGTGCCTATAGACTCGATACCTCGTCAATGGCATTGGTTTTGCGACTCAGTGAAGGTATCTATAATACTGGCCGTAACATCACATGTGATAATTTCTTCACCAGTATTCCCTTGTTAGATAAACTTGAATCACACAAGTTGACCGTCATCGGCACGCTTCGCAAGAATAAAAGGGAACTGCCCAAACAGTTTACAGAGATAAGAGGCCGAGAAGAAAAATCCAGCTTATTTGGGCACCGAGGCAATTGTACTCTAGTATCTTATGTGCCCAAAAAGGGCAAAAATGTTTTACTTGTGTCCAGCATGCATGATGATGATAAAATAAACGAAGAAACTGGTAAACCTGAATTGATAATGGACTACAACTCTACAAAAGGCGGAGTTGATACTGTGGACAAAATGTGCGAAACTTATAACGTTGCACGAGGCACAAACAGGTGGCCCATGGTAATTTTCTACAGTTTGATGAATGTAGCGGGTATAAATTCGTATGTTGTATACCTGCAAAACAATCCCAATAAGAAAGTCAACCGTAGAACTTTTCTGGAAGCTTTGTCCTATGACCTCATAAACTCGCATCTCAGGAGACGGGCTGTCAACACTTCTTTGCCGAAAACATTAAAGTTACGGCTCATGGAAATATGTAAATTAGATGGTCCTGAGTCTGCAGCAACAGCCAATAACAATAAAATCGGCCGCTGTGCATTTTGCACATCAAAAAAGAACCGTAAGACGCGTTATAACTGCGCTAAATGTAAAATTTATTTTTGTATGGAGCATGCTAATATGGTATGCTCTAACTGCTATGGTGAGACTTCTGCCTAAGATTAGTTGTAAGCTTATTGTTCCTTATCTTGTTACCATTAAGATTTAAGTTTGTTTTTATTTGTTACAAGAAGAAAAAAATATTTTTGTTGACATTTAATTAGCTCTTAAGAAAAACTTAATATTTTCCAGAGACTGTAATAAAAGACTGTTAGTCAGTAAATAAATGGTATATTGTCGATAAATTGGGTTTATTTTATAACTTAACACTCCCTAGTTTTAAGAAAATATAACTTTACTATACATTTTTTTTGAAAAAAACCATGACATTGGGTTTCAAACTTTCGGTCTATGAGACCGTGCGCGGGTATAGGTGGCACAAAATTTGTTTTCACAACCGTTTCGAGCACGTTCATATAGATTTAATTGGACCATTACCACCTTCCGATGGATACACATACTGTGTCACAATGATTGATCGTCATACAAAATGGCCCGAAGTCGTTCCTGTAAAGGACATAAGCGCTGAAACCGTCGCGAAAGCTCTACTCGAGCATTGGATAGCACGTTTTGGTTGCCCTGCAAAAATAACTTCGGATCAAGGTCGTCAATTCGAATCCAATCTTTTCAAACAGCTGACCAAACTACTTGGAATAGAAAAGATTAGGACAACAGCATACAACCCAAAGGCAAATGGACATGTCGAAAGGATGCACCGAACGCTTAAAGCTTCCATCATGACACGTTGCGATAACAGCAATCAATGGTCACAACAATTACCTATCGTGTTATTAGGAATGCGCAATACCGTTAAAGAAGACTCAGGATACAGTCCTGCTCAGATGACCTACGGTAAATCTATGCGTCTACCCGGAGATTTTTTTGTTCCCACCGAAGCAGACATCAACAACACAGATTATACCTGCAAACTCATGGAAACATTAGCGAGCATTAAACCGACCACAAGAATACCAACTGATAACAGAAACATTTTCGTGCACAAAGATTTGACTAAATCTGACTACGTGTTCATTAAAAACGAAGTCAAACGTTCGTTAACACCGCCGTACGAAGGTCCGTATAAAATCCTAAAACGAAGCAAAAAACATTACGACGTACAAGTAGGTTCTCGAAAAGTCACTATTTCTCTCGATCGTCTCAAACCTGCTTATGTTATAATTAATAGCCCTGCAATTCAGTCGCCACATGAAGTTTTTGTTTCGCCCAAAACAACAGCGTTAGCACCGGTTGGAACCAAATCGACCTCACTTGAGAAAACTGAACCATCTGTCACTACAAGATCGGGTCGCGTCGTGAAAAAGACCGTGAGATTTGCCATCTAAAACATTTTTTGTCGCCAGTCCCAAAGTCATAAACATATCAAGTGAGAAGTGCGGTGAAGTGTTGTGTTTTAAAATAGACCAACAAAACAAACAATTCTGTGGCGTTCTCTTGTAACATATTTATTTTTGTGTTATCGTTACCACTTAGTTAAAACTTAAGTTTAAAACCTTTTTTGTTTAAGAACCTTTTGTATCAAGTAGTTACATTATGACCAATGTATTTTAATTTTTTTTACAAAATGACTTAAGTTTAAGTATCCATTTGTCTAATGTTGTTTTTATATGCCTCATGTTAGCGTAGAGTCTTATTGTTTATTAATTAAGAGTTAGGTATAAGTTATACACTTTTACACCAAACCATTTTATTAGGTATTTGCAATGTTATTATGTTTACACTTTGCTCATTGTTTTTTGATAATTATTTGTTTACCCTTTTATTAAATTATCTTTATCAAAGGGGGGAGGACATGTAGTGGTATGTTTACCCACACATGCACGCCACTTGCGAGCTTATAAGTATCTAAGACGTTCACCGTCATCTGGAGTTCGAAGTCACGCGTTGTCACGACAACACATATTACATAGTCGTTTACTAACGGCTACTCGCGTCAATCATCATATATATCATTTCATACTAATCATCATAAGTAATTGTACCGTGTTTAGTTGTAGTAAATACGTTATTAAATTCATAGTGTAAATCTGAATGGACATTTAATTTCTCACTGTAGAACCTACATCACGTCCCAACAAAAGTTCTATAGTAGCTTGACTGGCTGCGGTATGTATTATCGTTTTGTAAAAGGGCGGAGAGCTGATGTTCCGAAGTTCAGGCCTAGAGCTTGGTCTAGGCACCAGTCTCCAAAAATATTATTGACAGTTTGTGGTAGCTTGACCTGCTGCTGTGTGTACATAACAAAATAAAATGTATCGTTTTGTAGAAGGGCAGAGAGCTAGTGTCCCGAAGTACAGGCCCAGAGCTTGGTATAGGTATCAGTCTCCCACAATATTATTGACAGTTTGTAGTAGCTTGACCTGCTGCTGTGTGTACATAACAAAATAAAATGTATCGTTTTGTAGAAGGGCAGAGAGCTAGTGTCCCGAAGTACAGGCCCAGAGCTTGGTACAGGCACCAGTCTCCCACAATATTATTGACAGTTTCTAGTAACTTGACTCGCTGCTGTGTGTACATAGCAAAATAAAATGTATCGTTTTGTAAAAGGGCGAGAGCTGTGTCCCGAAGTATAGGCCTAGAGCTTGGTCTAGGCACCAGTCTCCCACAATATTAAAATGTTGTCTCTCTCGTTACATGGTGTATTATGTAATAATCAATTTATTTGAAATAGTGTGCGGAGCCAGTCAGCCAGCCACACAAACCAGACTTGGAAATTAAACTAGAACATGTGGTGGAGCCAACAGACAATCCTCCCGAGGAAGTAAACACAGAACCATCTCAGAAAGACACAGTAGACAACTCCCGTGAGCCAGAAGACAGCTCCTGCAGTGAGCCTCCGGCCAAGAGGTTGAAGGTAGAAGGTGTGTGTGTGACCTGCCTCGGAGTGCTCCAGGAAGAAAATTGGCCACAATGCTGGAACATGGTCAAAGAAATGCTGGATAAGAAAAGGTCAGTCTCTACTACATTTGTAAACTCTTGTAAAAGTAGTTATTTGTGAAAGTACACCTTGTCTGCAAATTGTTACGCAATCACCCACTCAAGGGAAATAGTAACACAGTCATCTGTATTAGAATAATATTAGAGAAGGTTTCAACTTTACAATATGTTACTACTTGACTGGCTCGCTGGTGCAGTGGTTGCGAGCGCTGGTGCAGCGGTTGCGAGCGCTGGTGCAGCGGTTGCGAGCGCTGGTGCAGCGGTTGCGAGCGCTGGTGCAGTGGTTGCGAGCGCTGGTGCAGCGGTTGCGAGCGCTGCTGCTGAGCATGAGCTGGGTTTTAAGTGTCATTGGCCCGGAGCCTGTGCCCGGTTGATGAAAATATACTCACCCCCTATAACAAATGTGGGTGCACTATAGCACACCTCTGGCCATCCCTCGGGAAAACAAGGCGTGGTATTATGTTATCACTACTTCGTCCTACAATTATTGTTTGAAAAACATTATTAAATTGTTATTGAAAAACCATAGACGAAAATTGAGTACCTAAGTACTTGTAAAAAATTGGTTATAATAAAATTAACTGCAATTGTTATTGTCAAATGAAAAACATCGTTGAGTGAGTAAAAATTAGAATTTCGGGTTTAATTATTCAAATAATCAAATCAAAGCACTCAATTATTTTGCAAGTGGCACTACAAATATTAGTGTCCACGGATATGTTTTCTGCTCCATTTGTTGACAGCAACAATAGGGATGCCGGTGGCGTTGCGCGTTGACGTTTGACGGTGGTGTTTGTTGCAGCTACGAGTGCTCCACGTTCGCGTGCGCGCTGTCGGCGCCCATCGCCAGCATGTTACGCGAGCGGCTCGTGTCGCTGCGCCTCAAGGACGCTTGCGCAGGGTACGACGACGGTGAGCAACAGTATGGCTTCGTGGTGTCACAATAAAAACGCTTCGAATTTATTATTTACTAGCTTCTGCCCGCGACTTCGTTCGTGTCAAATTTCTTGTTCCCCGGTCCCACCGCGTCGCATCGCATCGCCCACCCATGCTATTACTTCGTTTACCGCTTTTTAAGGTTTCGTACCTCAAAAGGAGAAAACGGAACCCTTATAGGATCACTCGTGTGTCTGTCTGTCCGTCTATCACAGCCAATTTGCTCCGAATGTAATGGATCTGTTAAGTTGAGATTTGGTACACATATGAATTTCTGTGACTCAAACACGGACGGGTAGGTAAAGTAAATAAATAAATTTTGAATATAGGGGTCACTTTTGGTGCGCAAATAAGAAAATAAAAAAAAAAAGTTTTGCAAATTTTAGTGTGACATATCAAATGAAAAGGCTTCATATGAGGGTTTCAAATAAACTGTTTTAAAATTATTTAAGAAAATAGACGAAAATTTACCATTCCCCCTTGTCTCCGAAACTACTGAGCCTAAAATTTTGAAAAATACAGAAAACAGTTCTTTACCTGTAGATTACAGGAAAACCTATAAGAAGTCAGTGGCCTTAAAATAACATGGTAAATCTCTCAATATTGTGAGTACAAACTTACATTTACAGTTGGAATTTATGGGAGAACATGTTTTTCAGCTACAATGTAAAGTTTGTTCTTGGGATAAATTCCCAACTACGGAACCCTTCATTGTGTGTGGTCCGTCAGGCACTTGGCCGGTTTTTTATTTTGCTCGGCTCCTAAGGATTATACCGTGATGCGTGCTAGCCTCTCAAGTATTGAGCTATCAAATGCAAAAAGAATTTTTAAAATTCGAGGTACGAGTAGTTCCAGAGGTTCTTTAAACTTTTAAACTTTCGCGATTTGCAGTCATTATAAACAAAACTAAGAACGGGTCTTCTCGCGATATTCCTTGTTACGAGGTAAGCAGGTAGCTACTTGTTCCCCGACGTGACCTCTTTTACCTCTTTATGATATTAAGTATAATAATAATAACCCCACCGCCGTATCTCTACGTTGACGTCGTGGTGGGGCTTGCCATCCGAACTCTGGGTCTGTGCCGGTGGAGTTTACTTTGCCGAAACAGGTCTAGGGTGAGGAGCCAGACCAAGAGAGATACGTGAACCCGCAGGGCAGCTTGTGGCGAGCTGTTGGGCAGTAGCGACCCCACGGACCCTATTTCCCGGGAGAAGTCTTGTTCTTCACCTCTGGCTTGCCTTTATTGACCGGCTGGAGTGAACACTGACGGGAACAGAGCTCCCACCTCATTCTTGCCTTTATTGGCCGGCTTGAGTGGAGATTCGCAAGAGCAAACGTGCTCGGAGGAAGGAAGTATTCTAGTAAGTGCTTGTAGGGATCTTGACCATCTTCCGGGCTCTGGGATTGTTCTGAGAGCCGTAGAATACCTCTCCACTCCTCAAGCACCTCAGGACATGTTGCCCCTTGTCGCTACGTCACTATGTGCTAGCGACCGTTTCCGGGGGCCCATTATTGAGTGTGCAAGTCACCCCCTGCCAATTTATCTGTGTATATTATATAACATTGGTCAGGCAGGGGACATAGTTCTTCCATAGTTCAAGGTACCCAATCCATGTAGCCACCCAAACCCATAGGCCCAATGTGTTTTGTTTCCATGTTCTGCAATAGTCCTGCACCAACCGGGGGTTGTCCTTGGGTGCACTTGCATAGTGCATACAGGGATAATCGTCGGCTGGTGCCTCCTCGTCATTTGAAATTGTCTAAGGGGCCTCTGCGAGTTGGCTTCGGCCCCTCGTACGCCTTCCAGAGGTCCGGGACCCCAGATAAGCCAAAGACAAAAAATAATAATAATAAATTTATTGCACAAACAAAAATCACATTGCACTGCATGCATTCAGTTGACATAATCCAATATAAGTTTAACCTATGAGTACAATAATTTTACACTCTATCCCTTAAACTAGGTCTGGCCTGTATCTTAAGAGATAGGGTTCAGCCATTGTGTAGGACTAAATTATATTTACTATAAGACAAGTGTAGCCAGCGACGATGTGGTACCTAAAACCGTGCATAAATAAAAATAAAAGAAACAAAAAAAAAAAAAAACTAAACTAAAAGTACGGAGGTTTGAATCGGTTGCGTATTTCTGTTTGGGTGTGTGTGGTGTTGAGTGTGGTGTATGTGTATAGTATGATGTGGTGGTAGGGGAGATGTTAATTATGTTTGTGTTTAAAAGATGTATGTCAGTAGATTTTCTGTTGTGATGTAGTCCTGTTGAAGTAGCCACTGAGTGATTTTGTGTTTTAGTGCGTATCTGTTAGAATCAAGTAAGTTAAGTTTTTGGTGTAGTTGCTTGTATAAATGTGTACCTATAACGTAGTATTGGTGCCTTGCAAAAGATGTCTTATGTCCTATCCCAGAGGGGATGTTTGTGCGTTTTTCTGGATTAGACCTGGGCATGGTTCTACGGGTTCTGAGGATAGCTTGCAGGATAAAGAGCTGCCTAACCGTTAAAACTTTGCATTCTTCGTATAAATGCACTGTTGGAAATCTATACGGTTTACGAGTCATTGTTTTGAGAACTGCTCTTTGAGCTCTCTCTACCCTCAAGAAATTAGTTTCGCGTAGTATGTACCTATAGATAAGCAAATTTTTACCCGACTGCGTGAAATCAAAGAGAGGGTTATGTTCTTCACGCAGGATTCTATACAAAGATACGCGAAACATCCAAACGGCTAGATGGATTTTAATACATGAGGTGTCTGTCGACTCGTCTGGGTTCTGGGTCGCCTGATGGCTTCGTGGTGTCATTGTCGTAATAAAACGCGTCGAACGTACCTATAATCTCCTTTTTTAAAGCCCGTTTAAAATGTGAAAATCCCGTAGATCCAATCTGCGCAGCTAATGGCAGATAACGTCACAGACACTTCATAGTGTCCACGGAGTTTCTTCTCCATAGGTTTCTACTACACTTTAGAATGGGCACGTGCTTCATATTTCTGACTGACCGACTCCTGACAATTCAAACACTCACTTTGAGTTTGAGTTTTACACAAAGATGCTGGAGTAGTTTACATTCGAACTGCAATGTGTTCCCCACGTAGCGTCGCTGACGCCGCTAAAGGAGGCATGGAAGTGGTCGTTTGGCGCGCAGCTGGCACGACACGTCGGCAAGGCGCTGGACTCGGGCGCCGTCTCGCCGCTGCTGGTCACGCTCAACATCGAGTACCCTGACGACATGCAGGTGCGATACCTACATAGAAACTCCGCCGACGTGATGGTATCGATATCATAACCCGTTTACACAGGGTTACTGGTAATTCGACGTATATCCGTCAAGGGCTGATAAGGGGGCCAAAATGCAACAAATTGAACCCCCATATGTACCTATGGCCGAAATTCAATAGTTTTCGAGATATTTGAATTTTAAGAGTTTTTCGATATTTACCTAAAATTTGACATTTAATTCCAAATAACAAAAAAATACATATTTGAATGGGTACCACTAAATGATGTTGTAGCTGGCACTTCAATTAAGCTATGGACATAATTAAAACTACTTAATTTAACAAAATAATTAAAATAATGAGCGATATAAGAATAATATCTTACCAATATTTTCATTTTACGCTTCAAAAATGTTGTCTCGTCACAAAAATTTCTATGACATTAATCGTACAAATAACTAAAACAACTTGCCTATTCTGTAAGCTTTCCAAAAAGGTATAAAAGTCAATTTTAAAATACATAATTCGTAATTCCAAATAAAAAAAAAATACATATTTGAATGGAATATGTTTTTTTTTTTTATTTGGAAATAAATGTCAAATTTTGGGTAAATATCGAAAATCTCTTAAAATTTAAATATCTCGAAAACTACTGAATTTCGGCCATACATATGGGGGATTCAATTTGTTGCATTTTAGCACCCTTATCAACCCTGACGGATATACGTCGAATAACCAGTAACCCTGTATAAGCCCTTTATGCCTGTAGGCTTTTATTCATTTATGTACAAAGTACTGTTTACGTTTTTATTTCTGCTTGAGTTATAGTTTTCGATGTTTTTAGGGTTCCATACCTCAAAAGGAAAAAAACTGAATCCTTAGAGGATCACTCCTGTGTCTGTCCGTCTGTCACCTCAGATCAACAAAAAAAGGAAGATAGAGCGCTGCGAACATCAAAAGTTAAGCCACAAAACTGTGCTCCTGCAAGTAAAATACGCGCTCACGCACACACATACAACTACAACCGCGCTCAACGCTTTCAGTACCTGACGAATTGTCATCTAGTTAATATACTTAAAAAAAAAAAAATAGAATTATGTCTTCCTGTGTAGTGAAAACTTGTAAAAACAATAGCAAATCACTTGAAAAGTCTCACGGAATCACTTTTCACTTCTAATTACTTGAAATAACATCGTTTTATTATTAAATGAACTATGAGTTTTAGGTTATTAGGAACAAAAAACTTCAATGAACGAACGCAGTGACAAAGTGCGAGGGTTGCCATAATTCGATTTAAAATATCCCCATTCGATTAAACTTTTAATATGATATGTTACCCACACATTATTATTCCCCAAGTTATAGGGAAACAATTGGGACGGATCTAGTATCGTTTGGCAGGAGGTGGCGGGTAAAAGGGATGAAAGCTGGTAGGGGTTGGCTCCCTGATTATAACGCTACCACTCTTATTACAAAAAAAAAAAAAGTTTCTAATCTCAAATCGGATAAATAGTGAAACGAAACGTTAAAATGGGTGATTGACAACCATATCTGTACCAGTATATTTTCTGTGGTGTAAAATGTAGTGCAAAATCGATTAAACGAAACGTAAAAAAAAAACTATGCCATTTGCGTCTTGTGAAGTGTTCTGTGGTTATGTGTCAGGGACACCCCGAGGTTTGGTTGGTTAGGTTGCTTTAAACCCTGCAGACAGAAATAGGAGCCCCGCTTCGCAGGGCTCCGTCGACCTGCTGTCAGTTTTCTAAAATTATAATTTCAAAATATACCCCGACTTCACGTAGGCTACTACCCCTAGAGTGTATATAAAAAACCGGAGGCGCGGAGGGCGAGCAGTTCCCGCCCGGTGTAACAAAGCTTAGGTACCATGGCTGCCTATCCTTTGTTACGTAAGGGCGAAGGGGCTGCACTTCCCGCAGCGCCGGAGACGTTGCAGAAGCAACTTAAGTGTTTTGAGGTTAGGTTACAATAATTAGTTTTTCTCAAGAACGGTGCATTACCTTTTCATGGGAGTGGTACCAGGGGAGTGGGGCACTCCACTCCACTCTACCCACCCCACCCCACCTCCCTCCTCCTGCCAAATGATACTAGATTTCAACCAAACAATTTAACAAATGGCAACCTTTCGACACACACAGATAAAAAGTTGGCTTCACTTTTGGTGTTCGCGGCGCTCCATCTTTCTTTTTTTGTTGATCTAAGGTCTGTCAGAGCCCATTTTCTCCAAATCTACTCATCTTTATTGCTTTACCATAATGTGTGTGTGTGTAATTATATAATTGAGATCATTATGAACCCTGTAGGTAGGAGAGAGGAAGCCCTGTTTTAGGAGATTATGAATAATTATTATTGCTACATTATTTAATTTATTATTATTGCTATTTTATTTAATTATTATTTTTGTTATATTATTTATTAATAATTACCATATCATTAATATATTTTAAATATACCTATAAATTGCGTGATTATCATTTACTTTTGTTATCAATTATTATTCTTATTTTTTTTATTATATTAGTAATTTCCTTAAGATGTGCTACATTTCTTCTATTATTTATGTTTATCATTTAAATATTCATCTAAGGAATAATAGCATTTGTTTTTTAGTATTTTTTTAAGTTTTATTATAAATAAATATTGAACTTTTCTTCTTTCTTTATGATGTCCGGTAGTCTGTTGTATATTTTTATAGACATTACGTAGGGACTTGTAGAATGCAGTTTTAGCTTGGATGCTGGTATGTTTAGTCTAGCAGACCGATTAAGATGAAAGGTTCACTTATACATATGAATTTCTGTGACCCAAACACGAACGTGTAACAATAATATAGATTTTTTAATATGGGGGTCACTTTTGGAGGTAAATAAATTAGAAAAAAAGGTTTGCAAACTGTACCGTGTGATATTTCAAATGAAAAATCTATTTAATAGATTTGTTTATCATTTTATAATAAATTCAAGTAAGGCCCGCCGTGATGCCACGGAATGACGGGACTCCTACGGACATAGACTGAAGGCGAGTAGAGCTGCTAACTAGCGCCACCATTGAGTTTACATTGTTGCCAACAAATATGGAAGTGATTCTGGAATAAATGTTTATTTATTTTATTGAGCATTTATTTCGTACATTTAATTAGGTGTAAAAGTAATCACAGAAAAATGATCACAACAACACGTCAAATGATCACAACAACACGTCAAATGATCACAACAACACGTCAAATGATCGCAACAACACGTCAAATAACCCGACTTATTATTTTTTTTCTCAATGGTGGCGCTAGTTAGAAGCTCTACTCGCCTTAAGGTGATCGTTCATGGGCTTCTGTACCGCGTGTGCGCAGGAGCTGGAAGTGCTGAAGGCGCTGTCCCCGGGACTCTTCAGCGCACGGCGCGCGGCGGGCCGGCGCTTTGGTGTGGAGTTCACGCGGCGCTCCGTGGAGCAGGCGCTGGCGGGCGCCACGCTAGCGGAGCTGCGCACGCGCACCGGCCTGTACGCCGCGCCGCCCGTGTGTGCCCGCGCTGCCTGCGTCAGCGTCGTGTGCACGCATGCGCCGCTCTACCTCGGCGGCAGGTACTCGTAGCTATCACACGTCAACTAGTTCACGCGGCGCTCCGTGGAGTAGGCGCTGGCGGGCGCCACGCTAGCGGTGCTGCGCATACGCACCGGCCTGCACGCCGCGCCGCCCGTGTGTGCACGCGCCGCCTGCGTCAGCGTCGTGTGCACGTATGCGCCGCTCTACCTCGGCAACAGGTAGCTATCACACGTCAACTAGTTCACGCGGCGCTCCGTGGAGCAGGCGCTGGCGGTCGCCACGCTAGCAGCGCTGCGCACGCGCACCGGCCTACGGTGGGCTGAAAATGAAGCTCCATAGACTCAGCGTCGCTCATAAATCAAGTACCTAACTGTGAAAAAAGAACGATGCCAGCTTATTCCATAACTTAATAGCAATATTTTATGTAGTGGGACTTTTTTTGATAAAGCTATTATTTAACAAGTTATCTGCGATTTAATATTTTTTTGTATGGAGCTGGACCGTTTTTTTATTTTATTCCTTATTCTTAAGCTTCCTCCAAATATAACTTTCCGTGTCATAGAATGCATCATATGAGCTATATTATCACTAAAGCCTGAATCTCGCAAACCTTCGGAACTTTGACATTTTCAACTTTGTAAATAAATAAAAAATATTTTATGCCAGCAAGTGATTTAAAAGTTACTAACTTCAATGTTATGGCCTTTCGATATCGTGAAACAGGGACATGGTACAACCAATGATGGCTATACGGCCAAACGATTTTTTGAGAATCCTGCAACTAGCGCTAGAATAACTGGTGTAGATGAAAATATTATTCAACGGTTTCAGTCATTTTAGAAACACTTTCCTCAGGGTATGCCATTGATACGCAGAAATTCAAAAAATTCGCAGACCAAACTCTTTATATGTATTATATGGACTTGTACAGTTGGTATTACATGCCTGCAAGCGTTCACTAAATTCTTGTTCACGGAAAATAAATAATTGAAAGTTTCGGTTTACAATTGGAAAGTTGTCAGAGGAAGCCTCTGAATACAGAAATAAGGATTTTAGGACATACCGACAACATCACGCCCGAAAATTTTGCAGAAAGGCAACCAATGAGGATATTATACACAATTTAATTTTAACATCTGATCCCCAATCGGCAGATAGACCTAAACTTCGTAGGAAACACAAAGTTTTATCAACAGCTGTACTAATCTATTCCACGGTTCAGAAAGTGACTTCGACTAACCGTTGCACTTAATATCTTCTACACTTTTTATTTCTTCTTGTTATAGAATAGAATATAATAGAATAGAATACTCTTTATTATACACACCATCACACACCCACTCACTCACACACTCACTCACTTATCAGCTTCTCACTAACTTTATTTCATAAAACATCTATATTTTTTATATTCTTCAAACTCAAACTCAAAGCATTTATTTCAATTAAACCAATTACAGGCACTTTTGAATTGTCAAGGGGTCGGTCAGTCAGAAAGATGAAGCTAGGCGCCCATTCCAAAGCATAGTAGGTACCTATGGAGAAGAACGGGCAAGAAACTCCACGGACACTCTTTTAAATCAAGATATGGTTACAAAATAATGGTTACATCATTCATGTTGAAATTTCATATGTGAGAACGATGCAGAACGTTAAAAGCGTCCTTAAAAAAAAAAACAATTCAAATATTTAAATTAAATTAAAATAAGCCCTGACCGCTAAGGTATGCCCAGCCTTCACTGACAGCGCTTATTCACGAACCTGACGCATGGATTGGCTAAATGATCCAACACGCACCACCATCAGCGAGACATTAGTGTGAGCGTCACATACTCTCAGTCGCCAGGGCACATTCAAGTCAAACAAAGACGTACCCAGTAAATGGTAGCTTTAGAGTATGTACATAGTACTCACACATGTGCTATGCAATTATATAATACAAAGGAGATTGAGTCTATACAATGCAATGATAGTCTTACAATCTTCAGCATCTCCAACAGTATCTTCAAATGTTAATTAATTAGTTGTGGTTGTGGAGCAGGACCAGCATTGAGCCAAGCATTTTTATCGGTTATGTAATCCCCAAACTTATAATATGCCTGCCTGCATAGTGTGCGTTTTATACAAGTTTTGAATTTAGTCTCATTGAGCTGAAGTATGTGTGGAGGTATTTTATTGTAACATTTTAAACAGTATCCCATGAACGACGTGTCTACTTTAGCAAGTCTGAAACCTGGTTGAGCTAATAGGTCCCTTTTTCTAGTACTATAATTATGCCTTTCACCTCTTTTACTAAAAAGATGTAAATTTTTCCTTACGTACATGATATTTTCGTAGATATATTGACAAGGTACCGTCATGATGTTAATTTCCTTAAACAGTTCCCTTAGAGAATCGCGCTTGCGGAGATTATATATGGCTCTAATGGCTCTTTTCTGCAGAATAAAAATTGACTCGATGTCTGCAGCCCGTCCCCAAAGTAAAATACCGTAAGACATGATACTATGAAAGTAACTAAAATAGACTAGCCGCGCAGTATCTACATCAGTAAATTGACGGATTTTTCTGACAGCATATGCTGCTGAACTTAGCCGTCCTGCAAGTGATGTTAAATGAGGACCCCATTGTAGCCTAGAGTCGAGCGTGATCCCCAAGAAAACGGTTTTATCGACGAATTCTAGTTTCTCTTGATTCAATACTATCTCACAATCACTACTTTTTACATTTGGTAAAGAAAATCTAATGCACTTAGTTTTTTTCCCATTTAATACTAAATTATTAGCAGTGAACCAATTTTGGACCTGCAGTAGGGCGTTATTAACTTCGTCAAAATTTGTATCACGTCTACCTACCTTAAAAATCAAGGAAGTATCGTCAGCAAATAACACCATTTGTGGTTGATTTTTTAATAAATGGAGTAAATCATTAATATACACTAAAAAGAGGAAAGGACCCAATATTGAGCCTTGTGGAACACCCATTTTTACATTTAAACCAAGTGAAGTGATACCATTTATTTGAACTTGCTGTTGTCTATCATTTAAATAAGATTTTACTAAACTGAGCGCAAGTTTTCCAAGTCCGTAATGCTCAAGTTTCAAGAGTAGGGTTTCGTGATCAACGCAATCAAATGCCTTGGAGAGGTCACAAAAAATTCCTATGGCGTCTTGGGCCTCTTCCCACGCGTTAAAAATGTGTTTTAATAAGGTTACACCGGCGTCGGTCGTACAACGTCCTTTGGTGAAACCAAACTGTTGATCGTGAAGTATTTTATTCGTGTTAAAATGATTGAGCATTTGATTAAGCATTACTTTTTCAAAAACCTTGCTGAAAACTGGCAACACGGATACGGGTCTATAATTATTTGTGTCCTTACTGTCCCCGGATTTAAAAAGTGGTATTACCTTACTGTATTTCATTAAATCCGGGAAAACTCCCTGATCCACACACAAATTAAATATTAAGGCTAAGTAAGGCGCTATAGTCTCAATTATGGAGGTACAGACTTTAATAGACATTCCCCAAAGATCTTCGGTCGGTTTGATCTTAATTTGCTTAAAAGCTTTTATTACTGTTATGGGGTTAATGTGCTTAAAGTTAAATTCAATCGGGCAGGCCGAAACGTTCGCCTTTACTAAATTAAAAGAAAGTGAGGGCGAGGAGTTTAATATTTCAGTAGTTTTAAGTGGGATACTGGTAAAGAAATTTACAAATTCTTGAGCAACTTCTTTGCTATCGCAAATGAGACCACATGACGTCTCCAGTGTGTAATCAAAATTATGCTTTTTGATCCTATTAGTTTCATTATTGATAATTTTCCAAACTGTCTTAATTTTATTCTCTGCTGATTTAACCTTGTTGCTAATGTATAAAGCTTTAGCTGCCTTACAAGTATTCTTAAAAATTCTAGAGTAAGTAGAAACATACTTATTAAAAGATTCCGTGTTAATATAAGGCTTAAGGCCATACAGCTCGAAAAGTCTTTCCCTACTTTTCCTGAGTCCTCTAGTTGCCCAGTCACTAAATAAAAACTTAGGGCTTATAGTTTTTGTGATCTTCTTAAAAGATTTATCGAACTCTGTTTGGACTACCGAAAAGAATTCTTCATACAAAATATTAACATTGTTCATTGTTAGTTCTTGGTCATTTAACTTACCAATTAAAGTGCTATTAAATTTTTTTAAATTAGCAGATGTTATTGGTCTGGATTGTATCTGCACTTTTTGTATTGGTATGTTGGACTCAAAAGTTACAGTTTGACCGCTGTGATCAGAAGGGAGATAATTAACGATGGATTTATCTAAATAGTCACAGCAACAAAAAACATTATCAATACATGTAGCAGTAGTCGTAGTAATTCGGGTTGGTTCTACAAACACATTTGACAAATTGAATGATTTAAACAAATTTAACAATCTACTGGTATTTGAATTGTTTTCTAAAATATTAATATTAAAGTCACCACAGATAATTACTGACTTATTACCAGCTGCAAGTTTTGCCAAAACTTCTTCCATTACTGACTCGAATATGTAGTAGTTTTGATAATTTGGAGGTCTGTAAACGCACACTATGACATGCTTATCCAGCTCAACACAGGAAAGTTCAATGCTATGTTCAACCGATAGTTCAACTATGTCTGTACGAGTTTTTGATTTAATACAATTTTTAATTAAGATTAGTGAACCACCTCGCATCATTGATGTTCGATTAAAACAACTGGCCACACTATAATTCTCATAATTAATTAACATTTCGTAATCTTTTAACCAATGCTCAGTTAAACAAATAATGTCAAACATTGTTTTTTCTAAAAACAATTCAATTTCCAATTGTTTGGATGAAAAACCTTGAATATTTTGATGAAATAATTTCAAGGATTTCTGCTTAGCCCCTTTTCTGCAGTTAACAATTTTAGTGCTAGAAAATACCTTTTTGTTATTAAGTGTAACTATACTGTTAGTGGTACCTTCTGTTGTCTTACAAACTAGTTTAAATTATTGACTACCTTAACATTAGTACTATTACTAACTGTGGTGCTAATTATAGATGACTTCGACATACTAATTATGTCTGAGTTAATATTAAAAGCTAATAGCCTAGCTATTTGACGTCCGTGTGTCCGACGACTTCCATGTGGATTAGGCCTACTGAGGACACCACTATAAGAAAGACGCGCCTAGTTCTTCACCTCGTTAGGTGGTGTGGAAGAAAGGACATTTCGTAACTTTTAAATCACGTGCTTGCATAAAATATTTTTTATTAATTTTCAAAGTTGAAAATGTCAAAGTTCCGAAGGTTTCCGAGATTCAGGCTTTAGTATCACGACCATGACCCGAGGCAAGTCTCCTGGCCACGATGACTTGAGTATCGAGCATCTTAAATATGCTGGCGTCCATCTTCCAAGGGTTCTGGCTATGTTTTATTCCCTATGTCTAGGACATTCATATCTACCTCCAGCTATGATGCAGACCGTGGTGGTACCGATCGTGAAAAGTAAAACTGGTGATATAAGCGACGCCAACAACTATAGACCCATCTCTCTGGCTACAATTCTGTCTAAGGTACTTGACAGTCTTCTTAACACACTGATGAGTGGCTGTCTCGAGTTACATGACAATCAATTCGGTTTCAAATCGGGGCTCTCCACTGAGACAGCTATTCTGTGTTTGAAGCAGACTGTCAAGTACTATACTGATCGCAAAACGCCAGTCTATGCTTGCTTCCTCGACCTTACGAAAGCGTTTGACCTGGTTTCCTATGATATCCTCTGGGATAAACTTAATGACACAGCCCTGCCAAGCGAATGCATTCGTATTCTCAAATATTGGTACGGGAACCAGGTCAACGTAGTCCGATGGTCGGGGACGTTGTCTGAGCCGTACAGATTGGAGTGCGGGGTGAGGCAAGGGGGATTGACCTCACCAACGCTCTTCAATCTTTATATAAACGCACTCATCGAGGGGCTGAGCAGCACGCATGTCGGATGTCATGTTGGTGGAGTTTGTGTAAATAACATTAGCTATGCGGACGACATGGTGCTGCTGAGCGCCTCGGTCTGTGGCCTGTCTAAGCTGCTCGGCATTTGTGAGAAATATGCTCTCAGTCATGGCCTGCTCTATAACACTAAGAAAAGTGAGTGTATGGTTTTCCGGGCCAGGGGTAAATGTCCGGATAGTATCCCTAGCATTAAGTTAAATAATGTACCGCTAAATAGGGTTGACACCTTCAAATACCTTGGGCATCTGATGACCTCTGACCTGAAAGACGATTCAGACATAGAGCGGGAACGTAGGGCGTTGTCTGTTAGAGCGAACATGATAGCCCGCAGGTTTGCACGATGCTCGAAGGAAGTAAAAATCACTCTTTTCAGAGCTTATTGCACTTGTTTTTACTCGAGCGCCCTGTGGGCTAACTATACTCAAAAACAGTACAGCGCCCTACGAGTTCAATTCAACAATGCCTACAGGATGTTGTTGGGGCTGCCTCGGTACTGCAGTGCGTCGGGGATGTTCGCTGAGTCGCGCATTGACTGCTTCTATGCGACGATGCGGAAACGGTGCACATCCTTGGTGCGTAGGGTCCGCGCCAGCTCCAACACCCATCTTGAGGATGATGGCTGAGAGGTTCGACTGTCACTACATTAACCATTGCTGTATGCTTAATGTAGTGACAATAACAATAAAATGATTTGTGTGTTGTGTGATGTCTTATTTTTTATTTTGTTGTTTATATATCTAATGTATTTTTAATTTTCTTATGATCCAATGATGATTGAAATAAATGAATTGAATTGAATTGAATTTAGTGGTAATATAGCTTCCTTATATGATGCATTTCATGATACGGAAAGATATATCTTTAGAAAGCTTAAGAATTAGGAATAAAATAAAAAAAAAACGGTTCAGCTCCATACAAAAAAAAAAAAAAGAAATCGTAAATAACTTATTCTATATAGCTTTATCAAAAAAAGTTCCATTTAAAAAGTGCAACAACAAGTGACGTCATTGAATCGTCACTTATTCGTCGTGTGTCGTCACTTATTTTTGCACTTTTTTTCCGAGAAATAGATGGCACAAAGAGTTGTAACTTGTTTGTGGCATTTATTTCTCGGAAAAGATGTATCATTTGTTTTGCTACGCGCAATATGGTCAATTCAAAGTTGTAGGTACATTAACTTTAAACCCTTAAGGCCAGGTTATTCGGGCCTGCGAAACGCTACCTTCGCCTCCCCCAAATGCAGCGCGACGTGTATATTTACGACGCGCAGCCGACGATTTCGCGTAAAATCCATGCCACAGTGTAAAATATTTGCAGTTAACTTAATTTAGTTTTTCTTAGGTCGATGTTTTTTCCTTAGGTTTACATTTTCTGGTATCTACGGGGCGGAGTGAACTAAGATTATTACATAAAATGTCGTAAATTTGTTTTCACATTATCAGATAAAGATACCAACCCGATTCGATACCGATATCAGCCATATACATGGATATGACTGGATATAACCTAGGCATTTGACTTGGTCAACCATGATATACTGCTGAGCAAGTTAAATGCGTATGGGATAAGGGGAAACGTTTTATCACTCATAAATTCTTACTTAAAAAATAGAACACAACGTACAGAAATAAGTCGAATTTGTAAATTAAATAGAACCGTAATAAAATACTGTTACGTAGACGCTAACGCCATCTGTTATCGAGTAGCAGAACTACACGAAACGTCGATTCGTGGCAGATGTTTCTAGAACATTCTAAACCCTTCTAGAATTTTCTAGATGTTTTAGTGTCATTTTGCAGCATTCTAGATCAATCCCGTAAGTACTAGAATGTTCTCGAATTATGTACTCGAACTTTCTAGAACTTACACTCGACATATAAATAGAGGGTTGCCAGCGGTGTACGGCAGTCCCATCATGATCCAGCCCGCCCCGTCTGGCTGTCCTCTTATTAGCGACGCACAGTCGCCTACTATTTTACCTTAGTTTGTAAGCCCTTTTTTTTTTTTTTTGTGGATGGGAAATCATCAAATGACCTCCCGCTCTGGGCAGAGCGGGAGGGCGTGTCAGACTTTTACTGACTAAAACCCACCCATGCTCCTTCAGCTGCCCGTGCCAGGGCCACGGTATCTCTTTCGAACTACCCGCGACCCCGGCGGCATCGGCCCAATTGACCCCGTCACTGCTGACATCTCTTTGAGGCGCGCGTGGAACACAACGCGCCGTTGACCCGGGCCTGGTCCTTACCGGACGGCGAGCTGCCCATTACTCGTCGTCCGCAAGCCCGCGCCTACGGTGGCCGGGAATCGGCAATCGATTCCCGCCGCCCAGGGCAGTTTGTAAGCCCTGGCCGGAGGCTTTAAGTTCGCTTAAAGCTCCCACAGGAAACGCTCGGTTAAGCAGTCTCGACCCCCAGTGGTCAACTGCGAGATGCCACTCACAAAAACGAAAAACGGTGTACTGCAGTTCAGCTAGGAATGCGAAACAGTTGACAACAGTGAACTAACAGTGAGCTACAAGTGATTCTGCTTAAGTTTCTGATTACTGTATTTGTGATTATTTAAATATACCGTAGTGTGTTTTTGTTTCATAAATTTATTTATCCCGAACCCCAGCTCGTAACAATACTTATGTAAAGAACGAAAAATATCTTATGGAGTGCCCCAAGGCAGTGTGCTAGGACCTTTATTATTTCTTATATACGAGTATATAAATGGTTTTCCCCTGAATATACCATATCCTATGACATTGTTTGCCGACGACAGTACTATCATTGTTAAACTTGACAAAAATAATAAAGACTTTGAAGCTGACATAATCAATGCATTACAACAAGTCATTAACTGGCTAGAACATAATAACTTAATTATAAATTTGAAGAAAACAAAAATTATGAATTTTCGTCAAAGAGTAGCTAATTCGGAACTAAATGTAAGCTTTAATAATGAAAAACTGGAAGAAGTTGCAAACTCAAAATTTTTAGGCTTAACAATCGACAATCAATTGGAAACAACATACTTCATTATTAATTTAAAAAAATAGTAAGTTTGCTTTTGCTTTGTATAAACTAAAGAAAGTAGTCAATCAATTAGCGGCAGTCACTGTATACTATGGATATGTCGACTCTATACTACGCTACGGAGTCATCTTTGGGGTAACTCCTGCAATAAGGACATGGTGTTTAAATCACAAAAAAGATGCATTAGAGCTATTACTGGTATAAAAATAACTGATAGCTGTAAACCGTATTTTGTATTGTTAAAAATAATGACTATCTTGCTTGTATATATTTGAGACTGCTTTATTTGTTAAAAAGAACATGCATCTATTCAGAAAACTATCTGAACATCGCTATAGAATGATTAGACAAGTATATAGACATGAATTATGCGTTCGACCAACAAAGACCGCCTTGATGCACAAAAGCATACTTTGCATGGCCCCAAAAATATTAAACAAATTACCAAATGGAATTAAGGACCTTTATTGGGAAATGTTATTATATTAGGTTGGGGAAAAAGTCTTTTCGCATTATAGTATGTATGAACTTAAAATAAAATCTCTTTGGCTATACAATTTGTATCTGGCTGGTTTTGGTATCATTGAAAGTTTAAATTTTAAAGAACATAATTCCAAATTCAAATTAGGAAAATGTGTGATTTTCATTTGTTTTTCGTACTGTCAAGATGAGTGAATCTAATGAAGAAATTCGAACCATTTTTTTGAAGCGCTCCGTGAGCATATGACTTTGGTCGGATTGGCTCATCTTGGAAGACCCAGACAGTTGACTGCTGCTTGGAATCTGGATTGGAAGCATATATTCAAGACTCGTCACCACTAAACATATCATAAACGTGTTATTTATTTATTTATAGTTAATTAAAACGGTTATACACCAATTACAATAATTAACCTAGAAACACAATACTAATATTGTAATATCTACTACATACTTAATAAATAACAGTGGAAATTCTCTCATACTTTCTCTCGCAAAACTTTAGACACACTCGGTTGAATCACTGCAGAGTTTTGCGACACCATCTAACACGGGCTGCTTTTTGGTCGTCGCTAAGCAAATGTGGTATCCAACGAGAGATCAACTTTCTTACGCAAAGTTCTTCGTGCAGGATTTTTTGGATAGTAGTCCCTGAAATGCCCACGGCTGTCTCTATTTGTCGCATGCCAACCGATTTGAAAAATTATTTTTTTGTTGGAAAGGGTATCCCAAATGGTCCCATTTTTGTCAAAATCCAGTTCTGATGATGGGATCCTGGAGAAATCGAAGGAACTCTTCAAATATTATAGGCACACCTATAGTGATTTGGGTATTTTTTATAGTAGCTCGTGTATTTGCTCTCGGAAAGCACCACTTGGTGAAGTGGAACTGATGATGAAGACCACAGATGGCTACCGGAATTACTCAATGATAAATATTTCACGGGTTGCGATTCGATTACTTTAATATGGTTGCTAAGCAATTTCCGCTCGTCACACAATGCGTGTGGTGAGTGGTTGTTGAGGAGTTCTCCTGGTTCTTACCAGCAGAACTCCTCAACAATTAACGTCCCAGCATCGGGAAAAGCAATATTTTGTAACATGTGATGAGCAATTGACATTGGACTATTGTAACTTATACAAATTATAAACAGACCCACTAAAAAGTGAAAAATAAAAACTTTTTTACAAAAAAATACAACCGACTTCCAAAAACAACACTACAAAGTGAAAAATAACTTTAATTTCGGAAGTCGGTGGCAAAAACAAAAATACATTTAATCAGACACCGACTTCCGAAATTAAAGTTATTTTTCACTTTGTAGTGTTGTTTTTGGAAGTCGGTTGTATTTTTTTGTAAAAAAGTTTTTTTACAACCGACTTGTCACCTTTGAATAGACACTACAATAAAACTATTCGACCGAGCAAAAAACATTCTTTTGTTTTCGAATTCTAAATTCAAAAAGATGAAAAAGCCATATGTTTTTTTTTAAATAATTGCGGGAGATTTGCAAACGACACGACTTAAAAGGCAGCCCTCGTACATCACCATCTGTGACGTATTGAATTAGCATTTAGGTACTAGCATTTATGTGTGTTTAACGCCTCAAAATGCTAACTCAATTCGTCTCCGCCTGAGGGGACATACTGAAGTAGCATTTCTATATACGCTGACCGGCGCTGGCGTTCCTTTACTAATCGCATCGCTAGGGTCTCGCTACAGTTCCCATGGAGAAAGTTGTTCAGTTTGATGGTTACTCCCTTAAAGACCACACCTTTCTGATACATACTGACGTGATTTTTTTCATATATCCAAACACAACCATTTAGCTGGCAGGCAGCAGGGGGGACACTTGACTTTTACAAAATTTTGCACTTTAAAAATATTACGCAAACGGATCCCTGAATCGAAAAATGGTTTTCACAGACCCGCAATAATTTTGAACTGACTACCCAACGATACCCGACACCATGGATTGGAATAGAAGAGAAAAAAAAATATCATCCCCACTTTTCGCACAATTTTTTTTTACTAGATTTTATTTTACCACTTTGTCGGCGACCCATCCCAAATTACAGCTTACTAATACTAACAGTTTCTCTGAGCTAAGCCGCGGAAGGACAGACAGACTGACATGGCGAAACTCCATATAAGGGTTCCTTGTTCACTATGGAACCCTAAAAATCTCACCGTAAAAACGGTTAATTTTACATCGTTCTGGAGCCGAAACAGTACGAGTAACTCCACTCGAGTAATACTTACTATTGCTTATTCATTTTTTGGTATTGTTATTGCTTTTTTAAGACATCTAATAAGAAGTTAGAAATTTATCACAAGTTTAACTTGCAATGTATGTACGTATGTTTGTTCGGGTGGAATCTTGCTACTCAAGTTTGAAGCAGATATCTTCAACCGATTGAGCTGAAATTTTGCTGAGGCTTACGGATCCTGCTGTCTGATCGATGAATGGATTTTTCAATGGGTACCGTTCGCATGTGTTGCCGTTTGTCGATACGTTTTACACACACATATGCATTGATCGCAAGGATAAGCGTTACTTCGAGTTCTCATTATTTCACAAAAAAACAATAAATTTAATTTTTCGTGATTTTTTTTATTGTTACTTTTTGAAAATAATAGTCCCAATTGATTCGGTTTCGATGATAGAGTTCATGGCTTTCGGTTCCAGAACGACCTAAAATTAACCGTGTATGTCGCAGGTACGTGAAGCTGAGCCGCGCGTTGCCGCAGACGCCGTGGCTGGTGGGCGGCGTGCGCATGATGCACTCGTCCGTGCAGGAGATCATCTGCCAGCCCATCGCCGCGCTTTACGGGTGAGTGAGACCGTGTGTCGCAGGTACGTGAAGCTGAGCCGCGCGCTTCCGCAGACGCCGTGGCCGGTGGGCGGCGTGCGCATGATGCACTCGTCCGTGCAGGAGATCATCTGCCGCGCACTTGTTACTCTAGCGCTGCTGGGTACAGTGAGCTATAGGCCGACAATTTCGTTGGTGACAATCCCATGGTCCTAGCGGGTGAAGGGAGACCGCAGAAGGTATTGCGTTGTCAAAGATGAGTCTGCAGATTTCTCATGAAATGTTTCGTGATGAACTTCCGCTGAAATAAATTTCAGACAAAAGAAAAAGCGAAAAACAAAGCGCTTTTAAATAGAAGTTTTCTCTTATTAGCATTTCAATAATGTTACCTACACAAACACACTTGTAACCACTCCCGCAGTACGTCCCCCGTCGCCCGCGTGAACCACGGAACTTATAGTAGCTGGTAGTGACCGTGTGTGTGTGTGTGTGTGCAGGCTGGGCGTGGAGGACGCGGAGCACCGGCTCAAGTTCATGTCGGCGGGGCGCGAAGACGTGGACGTGCGCTGCCTCGGCGATGGGCGGCCCTTCGCCATCGAGGTACTCCGCATGCTTGCAACAATAACAATACAGCTGGTTTACTCTGAAACACCGTGGAACCTGTCATACCAGCTGATGCTAGCGGTTGCCACTATTGACAGCTCACTTCACCTGAGTATTCACGACGAGGCTTTTACAGAATAGATCGAAAGAACTAACCAGGAGGCGCAATCGTGCATACAACTGACACACCAAATACCACTAACTCTTAAAAAGTGCAGTTTGAAATGATTCCAACCCTTTTTATTAGATAAGTAAAGTAGATTATAATTTCGTCCCGTCCGTCTGTCACACGGCCATTTTACTCGGAGACTATTGGCACTACATCGATGTAATTTGGAAGGAAGGTGTATTCTATAAACTGCTAAACAATGGTGTAGTGAAATTACGATAAAAAGAATGGCGCAACCCCGAACATGTTATCGAGCGATGAAACAAACATGTTCAGTGTCACATTATGTATGCGTGTTGTATTGCTGTTTTTTTATATTTCAATGGTTGGATCCCATAATTAAAAAGATTATGATGTTGATGTTGTGTGATATGTCCAAACATATTTATTTATTTTTATTTATTTTTTAATTAAATAACTTTGCTATTTATGTCAATAGGTTTTGAGCTATAATATAATGGTATTCCGCTTCATCCGGTTAGACTGGAAGCCGATCCCAACATAGTTGGGAAAAGGCTGGGCAGATTGATTTGAGGTTTTGAGCTATGGGATATTTTCGGTTACAACCGTAGAAATTATTTTGTTTTTCATAGTTTTTTTTCATACTATGAAATACAAACTTATTTTTGTCGTCCATAAAATCAATTCTTACGTGCATGCGTAAATATTTATCCCAACTACTGAACCCTTCACTGTGCGTGGTCCTACACGCACTTGGCTGGTTTTTTTTTTTTTAACATGGAAATATTAGCCAATGTTGTCAAGGATTGCAAACATGTTAAGGCTCTGTGCACGAAAAAACTCTTTTTTGTCAATTTCTTATTTAATTATGAGAAAGTTTGAAATAATTGAAACATCTTCTTCGCTTTGCTCTTGGCAGAGCGGTGGCGGTCACGAATCACAATGAATTGTGTCCAATCGCTGGTGTAGTCGTTGCCCACCTCACGATCTCTCTCCATCTGCTTCTGTTAGATGACAGCCTGGCGCATTCATTAATCGGTCTATTTCATCGGTGACCTTCCACTCTGCTCTGCACCACTAGACGCTCTATGGAGTCATTTTTCCGCCTAGAGACATGCCCAAAGAACTTCAGTATTGGAGACTGTACTAGTGCTGATAGACGCTGATGCTGAGTTCTTGTAGTATGGAGACGTTGGTGTGGTATTCGGTCCATGTTACCCCTATCATTCTTCTCCCAGCACCACATTTCTAGAGCATCTACTTTTTTCTTTTCCAGTTCTCGTCACGTCACAGTCGTCGTAGTTCACGTCTCAGCTGCGTTCAGAAATATAGGGAATACAAGTGTACAGACGAGCCTGATCTTATTGGCCTTCGTTATGTTGCGATTCCTCCATATTTTTTTTTAGCTTGTACATTAATGCCCCTCTAGCAGTAGCCATATACGCCGTTTCACCTCATCCACGCAGCTGCCGTTGTTCGTGATCATAGCACCAAGATATACGTAGGATTGAACTACGTCGCAGTTCGCAATCTGTGTCATGTCTGTAGAGTTAAACTTGATGCGGTCTAAAATGATCATCTTGATCTTACTGCGATTAATCTTTAATCAAACGTAAGACTCACCCGCTCCATCTTAGGGAGTAGTTCCTCCTTGTGTTCAGCACTCGTCGCAAACAATTTTGTAGCCACCAATCGCAACACTATCAGTCCAGTCGTCGAGGGTGATGTGCATAATGAGCTCCGTGTAGGTGTTGAACAGGAGCTGCGATACAATACATCCCTGGCGGACACCTGTACTAGGATGGAAGCTCGTGGTCGTCAATTCGTACTGATGCGTAGGAACGCATCAGTACGAATTGACCTGAACGAGGACCTTCTTAGAGTTCTCTCTCAAGGTGTATTGGTGTGCCCATTTCCACAAGGTTGGCCATTTCACGGAGTCAAATGCTTTTGAGAAATCAACAAAGCATTTGTAGGTCGGCTTGTTAAATTCTCGTGCCTTCTCGATTATCTGAAGAACAATGAGAATCGTGGATGGTGTTCTAGTTTCTTTTGCAGGTAGTGGTATTAGAATTTGTGTGGGGTAGGTACCACCACTAAAAAGTGAAAAATAAAAACTTTTTTACAAAAAAATACAACCGACTTCCAAAAATAACACTACAAAGTGAAAATTCCTTCCGAAATTAAAGTTATTTTTCACTTTGTAGTGTTGTTTTTGGAAGTCGGTTGTATTTTTTTGTAAAAAAGTTTGATTTGCGTTATAAAATCTTTCTACATAATCCATACTGGATGGGATTTCTGCCTTTAAGAGGTCGCAAATCCTATTGAAATCTACATCGTGGGAATATTAGGTCTTTACCTATGAAATTGCCGTTCTGCAGTACTGGCTATTTCAAATCAAAATAATTTTTGTTTGGCTAAGAATTCTAATTTCAAATTAATTTTATTTTAAAAACATGGATTTTTTTTTTCCAAAAGTAGTCATTTGTTAATTGATTAGTGTTACATTTTCATCGCATTTCAATCTTTTTCGTCATCATGGATACGTTAAAAATTCGAGTAATTATGGAATATGAGTACCGTCGTGGCAGCAACGCGGCACAAGCGGCACGCAACATCAACGACGTTTACGGAGCTTACACTACAAACCAACGCACCACTTGTTATTGGTTTGCTCGCTTCCGTTCTGGAAATTTCGACCTGAAAAATGAACCTCGCGGTCGTCCGAAGACTTTGGTCGACAATGACGAATTAAAGGCGATTGTGGAAGCTGATGATACACAATCTACGGCTGAATTAGCAGCAGCTTTCGACGTTAGCGTCAAAACAATATTGGTCCATTTGCGTCAAATTGGCAAGGTAAAAAAGCTTGACAAATGGGTGCCCCACGAACTCAATGATCGCCAGCGCGAAGTACGCGTCGAGACGTGCCTTGCACTGCTCAACAGACACACAAATGAAGGAATTTTGAACCGCATTGTTACCTGCGATGAAAAATGGATTCTGTTTGATAACCGCAAGCGCTCAGCAAGTTGGTTGGATCCTGGTTCAGCACCTAAACAGCATTGTTTAAACCTAAACGAAAACTTACCCCTAGAAAAGTGATGGTCACTGTTTGGTGGTCTAGCGCCGGTGTGATTCATCACAGCTTCTTACCAAACGGGGTGAGCATTACTTCAGATGTGTACTGTGAAGAACTGAACACAATGATGGAGAAGCTGGCACATCTCCAACCAGCATTGGCCAATCGCTCGTCTCCGCTGCTCCTGCACGACAACGCGCGACCTCATACTGCACAGCAGACGGTCTCCAAGTTGCAAGAACTGGGGTTGGAAGCTCTCCGTCATCCGCCCTACTCACCAGACCTTGCGCCTACAGACTACTACTTTTTCCAGAATTTAGATAACTTCTTGGCGGGAAAAAAATTCAATACCCGAGAGGCAGTACAAAATGCCTGTGAAGAATTTGTTGCCTCCCGTCCAGCTGATTTCTTTAAGAAGGGCATCAATAAACTGCCACTGCGTTGGCAAAGATGCATTGATTTCATGGGTGATTACTTCGATTAATACAAATAAAAAATGCATGAAAATAATTCGTTTAAATTTTTTCATACAAAACGGCAATTTCATAGGTAAAGACCTATTATAATAGGTTGGGGAAAAAGTTTCTTCGCATTTTTTAAGGAAATTCAAAACATTTTTTAATATACATTTTTTACATTTATCTAAAGTATGTAGGTACCATTTTGTTCGATAACTTTTTGCCATCTTGTAGGTAGGGACATGATCCCATTGCTATACAAATTTTTGGACTTCTGATCAAAATACCGCGACAAGTGGTTTTGGCAGTCCTCTCGTGATGTTAACCTGACACTGCCTAAAGAATTCTGAAGAGACCGAAACGGTCGAAACGAACGGTGGAAATCTGAAGGTGCAAGGTCAGGACTATACGGCGGATGCATTAACACCTCCCAGCCAATCTCTCTTAATTTTTGCTGAGTGGCTAAAGATGTGTGAGGTCTAGCGTTATCATGATGAAAAACCACACCCCTTCTGTTGATTAATTCCGGCCGCTTTCTCTCAACTTCTTGCTTTAATCTCATCAGTTGTTCGCAGTAGAGTTCAGAATCGATGGTCCTGCCTGGTGAAAACAGCTCATAATGAATAATGCCCTTCCAATCCCACCACACACACAGCATCACCTTGTTGCGAGTAAATCCGGGTTTCGCCACAGTCTGTGAAGCCTGACCGGCCTTTGACCACGACCTTTTTCGCACGTTCTTGTCGTACGTGATCCACTTTTCATCACCAGTTATCAGCTTCTTCAAAAATGGTTCGGTTTCATTACGTCGTAATAAAGAATCACAAATGAGTACACGGTTCATTAGGTTTCTTTCAGTGAGCTCGTGAGGTACCCAAATATCGAGCTTTTTTGTGTACCCAGTTTTTTTCAAATGCGCCAAAACTGTTTTGTGGTCAATTCCCAGTTCTTCAGCTACTTCGTAACTACTGATATGCCGATCTTGCTCCACTTTTTCAAAAATGGCATCCATTTTATCCGTAATAGGGCGACCAGAGCGACGTGCATCTTTGACATCAAAATTTCCGGATTGAAAACCCTTAAAGCAAATTTGTGCTACTCTCACAGACACCGCACTGGGTCCATAAACGTCGCAAATTTTTTTCGCGGCTTGCGTTGCATTTTTACCTTTTTTGTAATAAAATTTTAAAATGTATCGAATTTCTTCATTAGATTCACTCATCTTGACAGTACGGAAAACAAATGAAAATCACACATTTTCCTAATTTGAATTTGGAATTATGTTTTTTAAAATTTAAACTTTCAATGATATCAAAACCAGCCAGATATAAATAGTATAGCCAAAGAGATTTTATTTTAAGTTCATACATACTATAATGCGAAAAGACTTTTTCCCCAACCTAATATACACTTCTGGACACATCTTTTGGCCCACCTTGTATTTTCAATTTCGTTTGGTCCTAGCTAAAATTTTATATTAGGTCGAGCAAAAAGTTTTTATGCAGTTTTGAACCTGGCACATTCACAATTTCATTCAATAGTCTTTTTTTGAATTTCGAACACAGAATTTAAAGAAACAAAAGACAATTTGGAGCCTGTTTGTTGATATCAAACAATCGAATACTAAGAAAACTTGGTTTTATTGGTTTACTTGGATTTAATTCTTGAAAAAGTGATTGATATCTTTGGTTTTGCAACAAACATTACTTATTCTTAACATTAAGGTGAGGTTCTATCAATAATCTATGGATACTTCAGCTGAAGTCGCCGCCCAAGCTGTGGCACTTATTCAGGCCGGACACAGCCAAAGAAACGTGAGTGCTCAACTTAATTTAAGTCGATCTGCGGTCCGAAATGTTTATCGGAGGTACCTAGAGACTGGCGGCTTTGTTCGTCGCCAAGGAAGGCCACGATCTCGGGTCACAACTGAAAGGCAGGATCGATTCATCGTGACGACCAGCTTGAGAAATCGTCACCTTACCTCCATTGAGATACAAAACCAACTTCGCGACTTCCACGGAGTATCTGTGAGCGCTCGAACTGTTCGGAGAAGGTTAAAAGAACGCGATATGGTACCACACAAGCCAGCTAATGGCCCCAAACTAACGCGAGCCCACCGAACAGCGCGCCTTCATTTCGCACGCAGTCATTTAAATTGGACACAGCAAGATTGGAGCCGTGTACTCTTTTCTGATGTGTCTAAAATTGTGTTACATGGCAATGATGGAAGGAAGAAGGTCTACCGACGTAAGGGAGAGCGTTTCGCACAATGCTGCTTTGAAGAGAGGGTTGCTTATGGCGGTGGCTCATGGACTGTCTGGGGCGGTATATCCGCGAGCGGCAAAACTCAACTTGAGGTTGTTACAGGACCACGGCTGCCAACATTAAATGCTGAAAGGTACATTCGTGAGTGCTTAGAACCTCACGTGATACCATACGCGGACTATGTGGGCCCAAATTTCCTTTTTATGCATGATAATGCAAGAGCCCATGCGGCCGGCATCGTCAGGGAATATCTTCGGGATGTGAACATCACAGTTATGGACTGGCCAGCCAGAAGCCCAGACATGAACCCCATTGAGCACATGTGGGACGAGCTAAAAAGACGTGTTAGGGCTCGTCAGCCAGTTGCCCAGACGATGCAGGAGTTGAAAACTGCCATAGAAGAGGAATGGGAGATGATCCCTCAAAATGTCATAGAGCGGTTGATAAACTCTATGCCTAATCGTATGAGAGCTGTGGTAGATGCCCATGGAGGCAACACGCGTTATTAAATTAAACCTTTATTTGATAAAACATGTTTTTTATTCAAAAATCAATTGCCTTTAACAAGGCGCATATCCGACTTGTTAGGCGTAGCTCCATGTCGTATGGTATTCTGAATTCAAATTTAAAACAATACGATCGAAAAAGATGGTAAAATGTATCAGGTTTAAAACTGCATCAACAGTTTTTGTTCAATCTAGCAATCATATTTCGGTAGGGGCCATCGAAACCTAAACTCTAAGGTGGGCCAATAGATGTGTCCAGAAGTGTATATTTGTAAAACGCAAGCGCTGGAGCATGTAAGTAGGCTCCTAGTATGAGCGCTAGACTGCTCTCTGGCCATTGGTTTATAGCCGCAATTCGACGAAATTGTGTAATGAAATCTTCGAAGCAATATGCACCCGTGCCTGAAAAATGTACTTGCAACATGGTGCACTTCTTTCGAATAACCACTAATGAGAGGATGCTCCACTGCTCCTGATCTCGCTAGGCATGCGATAGCGATGCGTCTAGGAACGGCGGGCGGGTACACGGTCGTGTCCAACGTGAGGGCTCGAACCTCACAGTGGTGGGACCTACTCAATAAAAGAGGAAAGCCGATGGACGAAGGGCCGAGGGCCTTATTACTTAATATTAGGTCTTTACCTATGAAATTGCCGTTTTGTATGAAAAAATTTAAACGAATTTTTTTCATGCATTTTTTATTTGTATTAATCGAAGTAATCACCCATGCAATCAATGCATCTTTGCCAACGCAGTGGCGGTTTATTGATGCCCTTCTTAAAGAAATCAGCTGGACGGGAGGCAACAAATTCTTCAAAGGCATTTTGTACTGCCTCTCGGGTATTGAATTTTTTCCCGCCAAGAAGTTATCCAAATTCTGGAAAAAGTAGTAGTCTGTAGGCGCAAGGTCTGGTGAGTAGGGCGGATGACGAAGAGCTTCCAACCCCAGTTCTTGCAACTTGGAGACCGTCTGCTGTGCAGTATGAGGTCGCGCGTTGTCGTGCAGGAGCAGCGGAGACGAGCGATTGACCAATGCTGGTTGGAGATGTGCCAGCTTCTCCATCATTGTGTTCAGTTCTTCACAGTACACATCTGAAGTAATGCTCACCCCGTTTGGTAAGAAGCTGTGATGAATCACACCGGCGCTAGACCACCAAACAGTGACCATCACTTTTCTAGGGGTAAGTTTTCGTTTAGGGCATTGTTTAGGTGCTGAACCAGGATCCAACCAACTTGCTGAGCGCTTGCGGTTATCAAACAGAATCAATTTTTCATCGCAGGTAACAATGCGGTTCAAAATTCCTTCATTTGTGTGTCTGTTGAGCAGTGCAAGGCACGTCTCGACGCGTACTTCGCGCTGGCGATCATTGAGTTCGTGGGGCACCCATTTGTCAAGCTTTTTTACCTTGCCAATTTGACGCAAATGGACCAATATTGTTTTGACGCTAACGTCGAAAGCTGCTGCTAATTCAGCCGTAGATTGTGTATCATCAGCTTCCACAATCGCCTTTAATTCGTCATTGTCGACCAAAGTCTTCGGACGACGGCGAGGTTCATTTTTCAGGTCGAAATTTCCAGAACGGAAGCGAGCAAACCAATAACAAGTGGTGCGTTGGTTTGTAGTGTTAGCTCCGTAAACGTCGTTGATGTTGCGTGCCGCTTGTGCCGCGTTGCTGCCACGACGGTACTCATATTCCATAATTACTCGAATTTTTAACGTATCCATGATGACGAAAAAGATTGAAATGCGATGAAAATGTAACACTAATCAATAAACAAATGACTACTTTTGGAAAAAAAAATCCATGTTTTTAAAATAAAATTAATTTGAAATTAGAATTCTTAGCCAAACAAAAATTATTTTGATTTGAAATGGCCAGTACTGCAGAACGGCAATTTCATAGGTAAAGACCTAATATATCACACTGCCTAAGCGAAGCCCTAGTAGAATCTGACTGCCACAAATTAAAATTGTTTATTTGCAAGAAATACATGTTTACAAGAGTAGATCTTAGTATTCTGCCTGCAAGCAAGCGTGCAAATTATTTAAGTTTAAAAGTCATAATTATTATGCAGATTACATTTTTATCACACATTATTATTAAAACAAATGTCATTAATTAATTGAACAAAAACGAGCTTCGCTTTTCTTCAATAGTAATTCGATGTTTGAATGATAGAATGTCTGCCAGTATCTAGTGCTAAGGTTGCTTTATCAACAAAACCTCTACAGTACCACAACTAAAAAGTGAAAAATATTAACTTTTTTTTTACAAAATGAACCTTCCTTTTGGCTTTGCCGTATCTAGTCGGGTAATAACAACTGACTTCCAAAAAAAATACTACGAAGTGAAAAATAACTTTAATTTCGGAAGTCGGCAAACAACGAAAATACAAAACCAAAGACCGACATCGTTAATAGGAATAAATGTGGGTCTCCCTTGTTTGACCAAAAGGAATTTGACAAATTTTCACTTCCCAAAAAATTTTTCGCATAATTTCATTTGCCAAATTAGTACTTAGCAAAAAATCTATTCACAAAAAGTTGTAACGCAAACCTAATGTTTGGCAAATGAACGTTTAAACTATAACTTGTTTACCAACTAGTACTTCTAACATTTTTTATTTAGTCAAATATTTCATTTGGAATAACAGTTTTTATGCAAAATCAAATAAGCCAAATACTTATTTAGTATCGTCAGTTTTCAATTCACCCTTTCCTATTCAGTCAAACTTCAATGACAAAAATGTGAACTACTAAGTGGGTAGGAGGTAAATCATAAATGGCGCTCAATGTGTGCTCTTCTTTTTCTATATAATGTAGTCGTTCCTGGCACAGTAGGTAGTAGGTCACAGTTTTAACCTAACCTAACCTAACCATTTTTTTTTAAAGAAGAAATTAACCTAATCTAAATTGTTGAGTTCCGGATAACCTACTAAAAACAATATATTTTTTTCTATTAATGCAAGTCGTATCTGGCACTCGCCGGCCGCTACCGCGGCACCGCTCGCTTCGCTCGCTCGGCTCGTGCGTAGGAGGTCACAGTTTTAACCTAACCTAACCTAACCATTTTTTTTTTTAATAATTAATCTACTCTAACTACTTCCATAAATAAACTAATATCAAGTAACCATAAATTTGACTTGTTTCAGACAAATTCAAGCACAAAAACTTACAAAGAAGTACGCAAAAGACATCAAACTTAACCAGCAAGTCAAATGTCTAAAAATCTTATTTTTGCCTTAATATTTTTTGTCTTAACAAATCATTTCACCAAACGTTTATTGTCTGAAGATTGTTTGCTGTAATAAATCATTTGATTAATGACCAAATTCCATAATGACAGAAAATATGCGTACTAAAATTATTCGAAATATTGCAATGGTATAAAAAAAGGTTGCTAAAATTTGTTTGGGTAATGAAATTTTGTCAAAATCTTTTTGGCAAAACGGCAGGCACCCAATAAATGTACATTGTTGACTGGGTTTGTTTTTCAAAAATAAGTTTTTTCAACATTATTTTTCTGCTATAATTTGTATCGACATGTCGTTAATAAAAGTGGCCAGGCCGACTGCAAGTACACCATAATTATATGATGTTGATAATATTTTTTAATGTTCAAGATCAATAGAAGTTTCTTGTAAAACGATGATCAAACGTCAGTCTCACGTAATTTTTCAAAAAACTTGTTGCCAATGTCAGTAATTTTCCATTAAATTATTTGAAAATTTCCTTCAAGCGTGCAAAACTAAGAAATCGACTTTTCAACGCTACGGCCAGACCTAAGCGTCAGGTCTGAGCGTCTGAGCGGGACGCGGGACGCGAACCCGGAGCGTCTACAACGCGAAACCTTTACGTGCACACCTGCGCGACTTCAGCGCGAACCGCGAACCTCATTTTTAGTGAATAGTCACTGAAGCCGCAAGTCTATAGCTTAGTTTAACATCTAAATTGTTGTCCAACAGTAGAAGGACGCCTACGGTCCTTTGTTTTCGTCGAGCAGGGACGAAAACAAAAACGACGAGAGGTAAACGACAAGGGACGAAAACAAAGGACCGACTACAACAACAATAGAAAGTCAAAACTGCCCGTCCTATCCGATGACGATTACGACGAGGGAACAAAAGAAAGTCGGAATCGCCCTTCCTGTTCAACGAAAACGACGAGGGTCTTTGTTTTCGTCCAACAATAGAAAGTCGCCCGACGAAAACAAAGAAAACGAGGAAGGACGAAAACGAAAACGACGAGACGAAAAAGATGAGGGACAAACAACCAAACAAATTGACAAATCCAACAATAGAAAGTCGATCGACGATAACAAAGGACCGTGCCTACGGTCCTTTGGTTTTGTCATTCGTGCGTTGGAGCTGACACACATACTTTTTATTGTAATCATGAAAATTGTGTGATATCTGAGAGTTGAATTAACATCATAAATGGAACAAATGATAGTCACTATTCATAAAATTCTCACTTTGTTCAGAGTAGACAAGCTGTACACACGTCTGACCACAAGACTCGTGCGTCTGACGCCGTCCCGCTTTGCGACGCGGTCGCGCAGGTGTGCAAGACGCCATAAGAATAAGAAAGAATAAGAATAATTTATTGTTTAAGAAATTACATTCAATGTGTTGTTTCCTGGAACTCACACTAGGATATATAAGATAACACGGCAGCGTCCGCCGCACGGCTGACGCTGCCGCTTCGCAGACGCTTTGGTCGCTCAGGTGTGGCCGAAGGTGTCCTGTCATTTCACCGAAAATTATTTACTCGCAGATCACGGACCCGACGCGGACGCCGACCGAAGCGGAGCTGAGCGAGCTGTGCGAGCAAATTTCTGCGAGCGGCCACGTGCGTGTCTCCCGCCTGGTGCCCGTGTCTAGGTGAGTGCACTGTGTCGCGACACTGTGTCGCGATGTGAGCAGTCTGTGTAAACCGCGACGTTGCATTTGCAGAGAGGACCTCGCGCAGCTGAAGAAGGGTGAAGAGACCAAGTGCAAGACGTACGAGCTGCTCTGCATCAAACTGTCGCACGCTGGCGACGATGAGCTCACGGTGAGTGACGTCACGCGCTCACGTGCTCAGCTCGTGTGCAGTGCTGCCAACAAGAAAATGGAATCTCAAAATACTTGTCGGCAACACTGCACGTTGTTGTGATTATCCATCAGAAATCGGTAAAAACAAAATCTCCATCAATAAATGTCGGTAATTTGTTTCAATGATAATATTATTCGCAAATTGCTTACGCACGGCTATGGTTGTGTAGTTATATTGTTACCTATGGTGTCATAGTTAGGTGTAGCAGCAAAATAAATAATAAACGACATCTACAGCCCGACAAGCCGACACTCTATTTATAGTCTATAGGAACGTGGCGGAATATCAAATGTTCTGGATTTGACAGATGTGTGACATCTTCCGGCACATTTAGGTGTTAGTTGTTTTGTATTAGTTTTAACATGCGTTCAACTGACTAATATATATTAGTGACTTCACCATCAGTTCCAGTTCTCCTGGTTCCTTACTGGGAGAACTCCTCAACAATTAACGTCCTTGTATCAGGAAAAGCAATATTTTGTAAAAGGTGATGAGCAGTTGACATTTAGGCTATTGTAACTTTTACAAAAAAAAAAAAAAAAAACAATCGACTTCCAAAAAAATACTACAAAGTCAAAAATAACTTTAATTTCGGAAGTCGGTGGCAAAAACTAAAATAACGATCCAAAGACACCGACTTCCGAAATTAAAGTTATTTTTCACTTTGTAGTATTTTTTTGGAAGTCGGTTGTTTTTTTTTTTTTGTAAAAAAGTTTTTTATATCATTGTATTTTAAATTTTATCTTCCTGTGCAAGTCACAATAAGCACTCTTTCTTTAATTAAAAATAAAATTATTAATAACGAGAAAAAATGTCATACTTAGTTGAAATTATTTTTAAAACTCAGCGTCTGCCCTTATTCTATAACCGATTTTGGGGAGGTTCTTAAAATTGGCAACACTGCTTTCGCTAAAATTTGCCTTATGCAATGAGATCAAATAAATAACTAATTAAATAGGTACTTAGTAAATATTAAGCCCACATACGATTTCGATCAAGTGAACCAAGGAAATTTATAAACATATTATATAATTTATGAGTATATTTTTATGGCCATAATCTTTTAATAGAAAGCGGTTCTGATTTTGGTCATTGTCATTTACCGTTAAATAATCCGCCAGCCGTTAGGCTCAGTTTTTTCCCGTTTCCGGCGGACCGGTCCGCCGCACAGTGGATCGTCCCCATACAAGAGGTCGGACATAGAATTAAAAATTGAAAAAGTATTTAATTGAAAAAAATGAAATATGCAGTTGCATTACTGTATTAAGGAACTACAAAAAATGTTACTACAATTTTTTTATTTGACCAGTACTTTATGAGCAATTCGATGAAAAGTGTTATTTTTCTATGGAAATGGTCACAAAAATGTCTGTATCTCATGATTCCCTCCTTGTTTCGATTTGCGGTTTTCACTACTGTTATTTACCCATTTTATGCCACATTTTCTTCAAGGACACATGGTGCCCCCAGCGACCCCCTTCCGAGATATTTTGCTTTTAGTAACTTTACTTTTTATTGTATAACTGATGATATGGAGGTACATTAAGTATATTCATTACTGAGAATAAGTCATCCCTAAGTAGTTCCTTAATAACAGGTGCATTTACGATTACTTTAATGACTTATGAACGCTTCTGTTGCCATACAACAAACGCGTTAATGAGTCCTTAAGTGAAGATTCCCAGTACTTGCTTAATCTAATTAGTTATTGTAATTACTATGTTAACAGCCCTTAATCTCTGCATTGTGATTGTCTAATGTCATCATTAGCTTAGTAATGACTGAGTCGCATTTACAATAACACATCGAAAAGAAATAGAGTTTTATGATCAATAAGAAAATATGTAGGTATAAATATATTTTTTATTTATATAATATAACACTGTAAAAATAATTTAAAAATAAAATAACTATGTACCCTAAAACAAACTAAAAAAATAAACAACTACTAAAAACTAAATTATAATAGGAAATTAATTAATTAACACGACCATGTAGTTACTAACAACAATAGAAAAGAAAGAAAAAAACCATTTATTGGCTGATGGGTGGCATAACACAAAACAAAAAAAGAATAAAATTAAAAAAAAATCACAAAAACTAGAATAGAAAAAAAGAATAGAATAAAAAAAATACACAAAAACTAGAAATTAACAAAGAAACTGCTTGTAAAATAATAATATTAGGTACTATAAGACTTAAACTATATTTTCTTCATCTTCATCAATAACGACATCATGATCATTATCATCGTCATCATCTTCTTCAACGTCACTACATGCAGCAAGTGTATCAGTTGAAACGTCCGCGTCAATGAACTCCAATTCACTCTGATCACGTATGAGTAAATCGTCTAGTTCTCTAAATGAAGACTTTTTGGCTTTATTTGTCATCTTCGGTCGTAAGCTGGCGAGAAGAGGATCGGAAGATAATAGCAGATTATGAAGAATGTCTTCATTAGTGGCGATGCTACTATGCTTTCGTGTATGACATTCTCTAAATTTGCGAAAGTCCTTGTTTCTTGCTTCAGATGCTTCTTCAGACAAAAAACCTATAGGCACTACTGATAAGTGGTCCACTATCTGTGATCCATGAATCAGCAATTTGTGTAAACTTGCTGGCATGTTATACCATGGATATAATTCCACGAATAAATTTGCTGTTTCATCACAATATGATTTGAATTTTTGGACTTGAATTTTTTCGCCTGAGGAAATGCATTGCAAAATAACGGCGAGTCTTCTAATTAAATTAACATCTAATTTAGTAATTTCGGCAGTCGTTTCAGGGTTTGCAAAAAATCTTCTTGCAGCATTTCCAGTGTTTGTGTTGCCACTACCCTGCTTAACAACGTCTAGAAGTAAGCCTGTTCTTCTTCGGAAAGCTTCTTGAATGGCTTCTTTCTTATCTTTAACTTTTTTTTTATTTTCGTCACCTTTTGCTTGCCATGATTTTATGTCCATTCTGTAAGAAATGTGTAATAAACATTCCATGGACCGAATCCAAGCATGCAATGAACTAAATCCATGCTTGTATAAATCTGTATTCACGGGTTTAGCTCTCACTTCTTCCAAGTTATTCATTTCGCTTGGGCGAGCTTTGCACAAATCACACACTGCTGCCGATGTACCAGATATGATTGAATGTACCTTACCATCAATCATGGTTAGCCATAGATTGTGAGTAACAGTAGCATTGCCGCAATCAGTCGGGTTCCGTTCACGAATCTCGGTCTCAAATATTTCCATTTCAGCCTTAACATTCGCTTCCGTTTCTTTCATAAATGTAAATGAAATCGGGCGACAATATGTGGTTGACGATGGCCGATCATTCTGCCACACTATACTTCCACTAGAAGTCACTAACTTAAGTGGTACAAGACTTGCCATAAATACACTGGATAAGTCTTGTTCACTTGTTGTTGTCGTTTGATGGTAAATGCTTTGACTTGAAGCTCCATCAAAACCCCATTTACTGTGAAGCACAAGTTGTTCACCAGCATCAAAATTTGATTCAAGTGAATCGATCAGCCTCCTAACGGTGAGATCAAGGAGGGCTTGGATACGTATCTTTGCGGAAGTTTCAGTCACAGTTATGTCTTCTTTTGCCGGGTAGCATTTAAGCTTTTCTTTAACTAACAAGTAGTAGCTTGGGTATTTCGCATGACCTTCTTTTAAACTAAAGTCCCGAAGTGTGATGTAACGCCACTTGGATAACTGCAAGTAAACGTAAAGAGCAAGTGCTTTGTGAGTAGGAACTTCACGAAGCGGAGGATTCTGCTTAGTTTCCAGGACATTTATAACTGTTGAGACGTGTTCAGGATTTTCCAGCAAATTTTTCATTATTCTGGCTATATCATTTTTTCCGGCAGACTTAAGTATACTTTCAACAGTATGCAAAAGCTCATCCGGACGACTGCAACTAGTAACATTTTCATTAACACGTCTTCTTTTGTGTCTAGTTGATAAATCTTCAAAGCGTTTGCGAGGAGATGTATATGTTGAAGTAGATGCATCTGATTTTGATGGACTGACTACCTCTTCTGCCTCATTTTCATTTGCTTCTTCAGTGTCAACAACATTTTCTTTAAAGCAATCTGGCCAAACGATATCGGAATTTAACCACTCTTCGTTCTTGTTAATGAACCTGTCAACTGTCCTTCTTGATTGCACCCATTTGGTGTAAACCCTATAGCAAAATCGTCGACACCAGTTCTTGAGATCCGTCACATCACTTTCACTTAACTGGACGTTAGTATTCGACTTCAATGTGTTAAATAAATGGTCATAGTCACGAAGATCTTTATGATTACGAAGAGCAACGTAAAGATCTAGGTAAGTAGAAAACCCACGGAAAGCCATAATGACAACACTTGGTAGAAGTTATAATTACAACTGAATTACATTTGCTAAACACACTCAAATATATAGGGCAGCAAGTAGGCAACTAGCAATGAATTTGATAAGCTAATGATGACATTAGACAATAACAATGCAGAGATTAAGGGCTGTTAACATAGTAATTACAATAACTAATTAGATTAAGCAAGTACTGGGAATCTTCACTTAAGGACTCATTAACGCGTTTGTTGTATGGCAACAGAAGCGTTCATAAGTCATTAAAGTAATCGTAAATGCACCTGTTATTTAAGGAACTACTTAGGGATGACTTATTCTCAGTAATGAATATACTTAATGTACCTCCATATCATCAGTTATACAATAAAAAGTAAAGTTACTAAAAGCAAAATATCTCGGAAGGGGGTCGCTGGGGGCACCATGTGTCCTTGAAGAAAATGTGGCATAAAATGGGTAGATAACAGTAGTGAAAACCGCAAATCGAAACAAGGAGGGAATCATGAGATACAGACATTTTTGTGACCATTTCCATAGAAAAATAACACTTTTCATAGAATTGCTCATAAAGTACTGGTCAAATAAAAAAATTGTTGTAACATTTTTTGTAGTTCCTTAATAGAGTAATGCAACTGCATATTTCATTTTTTTCAATTAAATACTTTTTCAATTTTTAATTCTATGTCCGACCTCTTGTATGGGGACGATCCACTGTGCGCCGGCGGCCTTGTTGCTCTATGGTTAGTTATGACGGAAAATCCATTAATCTGGCAACACTCCTCGTGTAGGCAACGCTCACATGTAGCTGCGCGTACGTAACGTACGCCGGTCTCCAACGAATGCCAGTCGCACTGGCGGCTGTGGGTAAAGTCCCCCGCGTAAGTTTTTTATCACTTTTGATCACAACTCTCAGAAATATTTTCGTCATAGTTGAAATTTATATTCGATTTGTAGGTTCACGAACTATTTATTGCCCGCGACTGTGTCTGCGATCCAGGATGAAAAATAGCCTATATCCTTTTTCAGGTTACCTATCTGTCCAATTTTATCCAATTCCGTTCAGCCGTTTTAGCGTGAAAGCGTAACAAACAAACAAACTCACTTTCGCATTTTTAATAGCCACAGTGCCACGACGCGCGACGCTCGCATGTACGCACGGCTACAGATTAAGCTATATATATCCAGTATAAGGCGATCTCGCAATGTATAAGATTTCCTTACTATGAGAGGTCAGTGTAAACTGGAAATGTATAGCTTGATGTGTAGCCGTGTGTACGTAACCAGAATAAACTCAAAGCATTTATTTCAAATAAACCAATTACAGGCACTTTTGAATTGTCAATGGGCCGGTCAGTCAGAAAGATGAAGCTAGTTGCCCATTCCAAAGCGTAGTAGATCCATATGGAGAAGAACGGGCAAGAAACTCCACGGACACTCTTTTAAATCATAATATTTTTACAAAATATTGGTTACATCGTTCATGTTGAAAATATACATGTGAGAACAATGTAGAAAGACGTGCACGTTAAAAAGCGTCCGTGATAAAAAGATAAAAACTAAAACAACTAAATTAAATATTAAAATTAAAAATAAGCCATGGCAGCTAAGAGACGACCAGTCCCAACTGACGGCGCCCGTTCACGAACATGACGCATGGATCAGCACCAATTAGCTCAACCATTTTGAAGGGAACTTAATGATCCAACACACACGCCACCACCAGCGAGACATTTTAGTGAGCATGACATACTCTCAACCGCCAGGGCACACTCAAGTCAGTGAAAGACGTACCCAGTAAAAGGTAGCTTAGTAGTAGCTACATAGTGCTCACACATGCGCATAAAAACAAATAATCATGATAATATTTCAGAGCAGTGGTTCAGAAGATTTTCTGCCTTCAAAATTTCGAATCGATATTAAGAAACGGAATTTCGAAACGGAATTCTGATTGTATGTTGGCCGGCCTAATCAAGACTACGTAGTAGCATGACAACCTACTACTATGTACACTAGGGTGGTCCACTTACAGGGTCCCAATTGTTTTGTGTGTACTGAATGTTGTTATGTTCAGAAAGATAGAGAGCGAGGGTGAGAAAGGAAGTGTATTGTGTGTCAGTGATTGATGTTGGGATTCATTTTGTTCAGGTAAGCGAACATTATCAAAAGTAAAATAAAAACACACATTCTAAATTATACAATTTGTTTTCAAAATTCTGAGAAGTTTAAATGTCTACAACACACTCTTTTTGCATTTGGTTTTTCTACACCATAATCATCAATGTCCTCTTTTACTTCATCGTCGTCACTTTAATTTTTAGGGTTCCGTACCTCAAAAAGAAATGATAAATAAATAATAAATTATTTATTTCTGTAAGTAGGTTTGTACGAACACTTTTACATGTCAATCAAATTTAAAAAAAAAAAAACCGGCCAAGTGCGAGTTGGACTCGCGCACGAAGGGTTCCGTACCATTACCTATAAAAACGGCAGAAAAATTACGTTTGTTGTTTGGGAGGACCCCTTAAATATTTGTTTTATTTTAATTTAAATAGTTATTCTAAAGTGAATCTTTTAACTAAATATTCTGTAAATATTTCAAGCGTCTACCTGTTGCCGTTATCAATAGCGAGCAAAAACGAACAAAAAAATCACGTTTGTTGTTTGGGAGCCCCCTTAAATATTTATTTTATTCTGTTTTTTAGTAGTTTTTGTTATAGCGGCAACAAAAATACATCATCTGTGAAAATTTCAACTGTCTAACCATCACGGTTCATGAGATACAGCCTGGTGACAGACGAACAGACGGACGGACAGCGGAGTCTTAGTAATAGGGTCGAATTTTACCCTTTGGGTACGGAACCCTAAAAAACTAGATGAGGTCGGCGTTCCCTATCTGACTACTCTAAGAAGAAAGGCCGAAACAAACTCAGAGGCCACAGGCTCTTTTAAAGTTCAGACATAATCTTGGTCGGATCATGTGAAGACCATGTAGATTGGTGTCTGAAATGGTCTTTTGAGGAAAGAACCACACAGATTGAGGGGACCGGTCCAGTCAGTGCACGCATTTGTCAGTAATCGTGCAGCTAAACTCAAAACTTAAGGAGCTCAACGATTCGACGAACAGTACCAAAGAAAATACATTTGGGTAGGCCGCATAAATTACTCAAACTGCCAGACAGTGATTAAAACTAACTGAGAAAAGGGTAAAAAAAAATGATTCACGTAGTCTTCACATTCACAATAAATAAAAATAATATAAAAACGGAACTCTTATAGGATGACTTTGTTGTCCGTCTGTCTGTCTGTCAAGACCCTTTTTATCAGGAACGCATAGAGCTATCAAGTTGAAATTAATATCAAATACGTAAGTCTATGGTTCCTTAGAGTTCTAAAAAAGTCAACCTTCTAACTAAACGCAATAAAGAATACGGCCATATGCTACATATTTTGATACTCGCAAGTCAATCAAAACCAGTAGGGTACTTCCCGTCGACCTAGAATCATGAAATTTGGCAAGAAGCAAGGTATTATAGGACAAGTAAAAGAAAAAGTCCAAAAATGATTAATTTGTAATTTTTTATGTTATAATATTTTTTTTTTTGGGGTATTAAGTTTGTTTTTGGGATAAATTCTTTTCAACTACGGAACCCTTCATTGTGCGTGGTCCGACACGCATTTGGCCGGCTTTTTTTGGTTTCGTTCGGAAGACATTGAAATATTTTCTTCTTGCATTTCTGCATCCTGTGAAGCATCCTCTATTGCTTCCATATTTTAGTGATGCGGGCTTTTCAGTAGTAGAACTGCAAGAACACAATAATTATTTGTGAAAATAATACACTGTATACTATGATAGGATTCATTATTTCAGAATACATTGATATAATATCGCCCTCATTTGTTGTCTGATACTAAGTCCAGATTTTGTTCTTGTGTTGATCACTTAATATTTCATTAATTAGCTATACGAGTACACCAGATACTATGATGACTAAATCAAGATGTTGTTGTGATATATCACTAAATCACATGGGAATAGAAGAATAATACGTAGTTCGAGTGAAAGATGCGTAAGAACTATATGTAACTTAACCCAAACGGATTCATGTGAGCCTCATTTCAGACGATTAAAAATATTGACACTACCCAGCATCTACATCTATGAGACAGCACTATTTATCCATTGCAATCTAGAACTGTTTGAGTATCGTACAGGAGAACGTCACGCAGATAAATTATGCGTTCCACCAGGAAAAACCGCACTTCTCTCTAAAAGCTTTGTTTGCATGGGCCCTAAAATATATAATAAACTACCCTCAATTATACGCAGTACAAGTAATGTCAATCTATTTAAAAACAGACTTCAAGCTTTACTTATAGATAAGGCTTATTGTTCAGTTAAGGAGTACTTCGAAGACAAAATGTAATGATAACAATTCATTAATATTAATCCTAACTTTGATTGCCGTCGCAACAATTGTAACCTACCCAGTATAATTCTTAATTTAATCTAAATAATTTTACTCTTATTAAATTAGTACCTTCTATTTTAGTATCATGATGACTATTTGTAATGCATTGACTATCAATGTATAATTCAGATTTTTAAAGATATGATCTAATTGTTTGTATATTATGAGTTTATGACACTATATTATAATTTGCATGCTAACAAAAGCCGAATATGGTGAAACCGTACCTATGTAACATCTTTGTAAACCCATATTATGCGAATAAACTGATTGATTGATTCGAAAAATTACCCGTCTTCTTGAAATTCCATTTGATTTGCTTGTAAAATATTGTGAACAATGGATGATGATGGCTCTTCAATAGTAGAACTGGAAAAATACAATATTTATTAAATATACCCGCTTATGCCCGCGACTTCATCCACGTGGACTTATAAAAGGTTTACGTCAATCCAACTTTAAAATACGATTTTTCACATTGTAACATTGCCACGCATGCCATTTGATTTGCTTATAACTTTAGGGTCCAATGAAACTAGTCATTTCTTTTGCTCAACGGTAGGTATTATTAAGATGTGCATTTACTGTTCTTAAAATATCTTCACCTAATTTGAAAGCATTCTGTATACTGTATTTAAATACTATAATAATAATTATGATCATCTATTAAGGCTGGCCACACACAGTCGGAATTCCGTTTCATAATATCGATACGGAGTTTTTGAAGGCAGCTAATCCATACAAAATACAGGATCTAACACACACGTAAAGTAGTTCTTCTTTAGAAATGTTCTGCCTTTGAATTTATTTTGTAAGGATTTGCTGCCTTCGATATTCCGTATTGATATTTCAAAACGGAATTCCGAAAAAGAATTCCGACTGTATGTGGCAGGCCTAATTATTACCGTGTATTTAGAAGTCGGATTGTGATGAGTAATAAAATAATACAGGGTCAAATTAAATTAGCTAACGAAACTCGCTAGATATGATCGATATCGATAACTTGACAAAATAAAAATGAAAGATTTGATGATTTTTTTTTTGGGGTCGAGGTCAATGACCGCTGAAGGTGTTGTTACTTGAAGTGTGAGTTGATAAAATTGTTTTATCGTATTGAATTAATATCGATACTTACTCATCACTTCTGTGAAGTTATTTCACAAAAAAAATTGATCTTTAAACTGAAGTGACTAGGTACAACACCGACGCGCGACGGTATGACTCCAAAAAACAAACATCATCAAATTCATTTATTTTTTGTTCTATCATGTTTAGATATCGATGCCCATCACATCTGCGAAGTTTTGCTAGTTAATTTAATTTGACCCTGTATTATGGTCTCCCGACCGACATATGGCGACGGGGCGCGGCCGGTATGATTGAAACCAGACAACCGGTGGTTGTTTATAGTGTACAAGTATGCGCGCAATACACAAGTGTACGCACGGCTACAGTTCAAGCTATATATTTCCAGTATAAGCTGATCTCGCATTGTATAAGATTTCCTTACAATGAGAGGTCAGTGTAAACTGGAAATGTATAGCTTGATGTGTAGCCATGTGTACTCTCTATTCCATCACTCTGATAACCTGATGGGACGGTAGACCGGCAGGACCGGCGAGAGATCGCCGTTTATTACCGCAAATAAACGTATTTTCTTTCTTTTTCTTCTTTCTTTTTCTTTTAGATCAGGAGCAGGACTGATTATTTTACGTGTTCCTCCGACAGCACGTATCTTTCTTGTCGGACAATCAGGTGATCAGCCTGCAATGTCCTAGCCCAACTAGAAACAAAACGTAATGTTGCAGTTCCCCGCGGGAATCGAACCCGCGATCGAGAATCTAGCGCTCTCCCCACTAGGCCAAGGAGGCAGTCGATTGTGATGAGTAGGTGGGTACTTACTCGATATCCAGTCGAGAAGCAATATCATCCAGTTCTTGAGTAGCAATTTGCTTGTTCGCCAATCTAAGATAAATAATAAAATCATTGAAAAACAATTGGCAGCACAGCTGACCCAACTGTAGGTAAATTACTCTGTGGTCTAAGCCTCAGGCGATGTGATTCAGTGATTACCTATTTCAACTAGTACTCTACATATAGGCATTGTTACTAAGTTGTAAGTAAATTCACTAGAAAGATAATATAATATTTATTTTATAATTTTTTATTTAGTTACATGTATGGCTTCTTACCGTCTTCATGCTATATATTTTCGTGATATAATTTGCACATTCTGGAGTAAGCGCTTTTGACGAGCAACTTTCCATCTCCCCCCATTATTATCTTTATTTCCCATTTTTATTTTCACTGAACAAAAAACATCCACTGCGGAGAAAAGCGACACAGGTCCGCTCTCAACAACGTTCCGGAGAACACTGCCGCGGTGCGGGCGGCAACAAAATGAGCAAGCGTATGTCGTAAAATTGCAAATAAAATCATAGAAAATTAGAAATTAACTATTTAATAAAAATTAATCCATCACTAGATGCAGTTTGGCATTTGAAATGTTTTGGTATATTTTTAATTATAATTGTTTATGAAGAGATAAACTGCTTGTTGCCCATTCTTCTCCATAGGTACCTACTACGCTATGGAATGGGCGACTACTTTCTGACTGACCGACCGACCCCTTGACAAACGGTATTTTACTCTATATGAGAAAAAATGTAAAAATATATTATTTAGATAGCTTAGGCAAAATGCAGTCGGAAAATGTTAGTTTTAGTTCATAAAATAACAAAATAAATTATAAAATTGAATTCAAAGTTTTCAGTTTTTTTAATCTGTTTTCTAACACCATGAAAGTAGCCGCCATGTTATTACGTTATACGGATGTGTAAATTAAAAAGTGTTAATATCAACTGTCAACTGATCAGCGTGTAAAAAGTTTTTGTTTGCACAGGCAACTGACGTCATAACCACAGAGCAATATGGCGTCCACTGCGTTCAGCGTTTTCGCGCGAAATTTGAAAATGTCAAATTTAAATGCTTTTTTATGACACTTATCGATTGAGTAAAAATGTTGTGTTTTTTTAGTGGCTTATTAGCAGTATAAACTTATTGAGACACTTTTCAACAATAGGTGTAATACCCTATTCAAAAGTGCCTGCAATTGGTTTTATCTATATAAGTAAAAAGAGAACTCCTGACTGACTGATTCATCAACGCCCAGCCCAAACCCTTGAACCTAGTGTTAGGATTTTAATAAACTGAGTACACAATTGTACCTAGCGGATATACTGGGTGCGCTTTACCTCCAAGATAAACGCATTTATTTCTATCAAGTACCGCCTTCTTGTTCGAATCATGTAAACGGCCGGCAGGCAACGGACGTGACGCGGTGAGGCGTGACTTTTTTATTGCAAAAATTACTACGGCCGTGCGAAGCTCAGTCCTGGCTGCGACGCCGAAGTGCAAAGACCATAAGGTAATAATGTGTTACTCTGGGTATATAAGTATTACTATCCGCTGGAGTAAGACCCGGTCAGTCAACTTCATCTTTAATATTTGAATATCTGAGTGCTATTGGTTATTGATATTAGGTCTTTACCTATGAAATTGCCGTTCTGCAGTACTGGCCATTTCAAATCAAAATAATTTTTGTTTGGCTAAAAATTCTAATTTCTAATTATTTTTTTTTTTAAACACATGGATTTTTTTTCCAAAAGTAGTCATTTGTTTATTGATTAGTGTTACATTTTCATCGCATTTCAATCTTTTTCGTCATCATGGATACGTTAAAAAATCGAGTAATTATGGAATATGAGTACCATCGTGGCAGCAACGCGGCACAAGCGGCACGCAACATCAACGACGTTTACGGAGCTAACACTACAAACCAACGCACCACTTGTTATTGGTTTGCTCGCTTCCGTTCTGGAAATTTCGACCTGAAAAATGAACCTCGCGGTCGTCCGAAGACTGGTCGACAATGACGAATTAAAGGCGATTGTGGAAGCTGATGATACACAATCTACGGCTGAATTAGCAGCAGCTTTCGACGTTAGCGTCAAAACAATATTGGTCCATTTGCGTCAAATTGGCAAGGTAAAAAAGCTTGACAAATGGGTGCCCCACGAACTCAATGATCGCCAGCGCGAAGTACGCGTCGAGACGTGCCTTGCACTGCTCAACAGACACACAAATGAAGGAATTTTGAACCGCATTGTTACCTGCGATGAAAAATGGATTCTGTTTGATAACCGCAAGCGCTCAGCAAGTTGGTTGGATCCTGGTTCAGCACCTAAACAGCATTGTTTAAACCTAAACGAAAACTTACCCCTAGAAAAGTGATGGTCACTGTTTGGTGGTCTAGCGCCGGTGTGATTCATCACAGCTTCTTACCAAACGGGGTGAGCATTACTTCAGATGTGTACTGTGAAGAACTGAACACAATGATGGAGAAGCTGGCACATCTCCAACCAGCATTGGCCAATCGCTCGTCTCCGCTGCTCCTGCACGACAACGCGCGACCTCATACTGCACAGCAGACGGTCTCCAAGTTGCAAGAACTGGGGTTGGAAGCTCTCCGTCATCCGCCTTACTCACCAGACCTTGCGCCTACAGACTACTACTTTTTCCAGAATTTGGATAACTTCTTGGCGGGAAAAAAATTCAATACCCGAGAGGCAGTACAAAATGCCTTTGAAGAATTTGTTGCCGACCGTCCAGCTGGTTTCTTTAAGAAGGGCATCAATAAACTGCCACTGCGTTGGCAAAGATGCATTGATTGCATGGGTGATTACTTCGATTAAAACAAATAAAAAATGCATGAAAAAAATTCGTTTAAATTTTTTCATATAAAACGGCAATTTCATAGGTAAAGACCTATTATTACTATACCTACCTACTTAATATAACCAGCCGTCTAACGTTGCTACTCTAAGCCTGAGATGTATAATGTCATTGCTGGTTAATAATATCCTGTATGGAATCAAGTTCTTCTAACTAAACAGACAGCTGTGCTGCTGGGGAGTTTGTTCCCCGACATCTTCCCAGCTAAAGCACTAAGAAGTGGCGAAGGGCTGGCGTTTTGGTGGACTGTCTTAAGTAATTTTGACGTTCGAAAAGTACTAATTCTCAGCCTAATTTAAATAAATGACTTGATTTTATTGCATCAATTTACATTCCCACTTTCATTTCATACACTACCTTACATAACCTAAAGCTAATTACAAGTTAAGTTTTTCAATTCCATACGCTACCTTACATAACCTAAAGCTAATTACTAGTTAAGTTTTTCAATTCCATACGCTACCTTAAGCTAATTACTAGTTAAGTTTTTCAATTCCATACGCTACCTTACATAACCTAAAGCTAATTACTAGTTAAGTTTGCAATTCCATACGCTACCTTACATAACCTAAAGCTAATTACTAGTTAAGTTTGCAATTCCATACGCTACCTTACATAACCTAAAGCTAATTACTAGTTAAGTTTTTCAATTCCATACGCTACCTTACATAACCTAAAGCTAATTACTAGTTAAGTTTGCAATTCCATACGCTACCTTACATAACCTAAAGCTAATTACTAGTTAAGTTTGCAATTCCATGCGCTACCTTACATAACCTAAAGCTAATTACTAGTTAAGTTTTGCAATTTCATACGCTACCTTACATAACCTAAAGCTAATTACTAGTTAAGTTTGCAATTTCATACGCTACCTTACATAACCTAAAGCTAATTACTAGTTAAGTTTTGCAATTTCATACGCTACCTTACATAACCTCAAGCTAATTACTAGTTAAGTTTGCAATTTCATACGCTACCTTACATAACCTAAAGCTAATTACTAGTTAAGTTTTGCAATTTCATACGCTACCTTACATAACCTAAAGCTAATTACTAGTTAAGTTTTTCAATTCCATACGCTACCTTACATAACCTAAAGCTAATTACTAGTTAAGTTTGCAATTCCATACGCTACCTTACATAACCTAAAGCTAATTACTAGTTAAGTTTTGCAATTTCATACGCTACCTTACATAACCTAAAGCTAATTACTAGTTAAGTTTGCAATTTCATACGCTACCTTACATAACCTAAAGCTAGTTACTAGTTAAGTTTGCAATTTCATACGCTACCTTACATAACCTAAAGCTAATTAATATGTAAGTTTTACACTAGAAAGCTGAAATTTTGCACAGAGGTTCCCTTTACAATGTAGACAAGACATAAGGAATAATTTCCAGGAAGTACGTTCCCGTGGCATATTTTGCGACATCCACGCGGGTGATGCTGTTGGCAAAAGCTAGTTTGAAATAAATGCTTTGAGTTTGAGTTTGGTACATTCAGAATTTATCGACAGTTTACAATCTCACGAGTTAGATTATAAACTAATGAAATTCATAATGACACGGTGACATATAAGTACCTACATTTTGAACGGGATATCCCGGGTGACTGTCGCCAGGCCAACGGCGACACGGGCGTGGCGGTGACAGCACGTGACATCGCGCGTATCAACGCGTACCGCAACACGCCGCCGCACGACGACGCGCGCGTGCAGCTGCGCCAGCGCACGCCCATCCGCGTGCTGCACCGTCGCCCGCTGCTCACGCGCACGCGCCGCATCCTCGACCTTAGCGCGCGCGCCGTGCCGGGTACGTAGTTACGTACTAATAATAATAAATATAAATAAATATTTATTTATTTCATAATAATAACTTTTTATTTCAGACAGTAGTACAGGTATATTTTATGAGTTTATCACAAATAATTTTAAGAATAATATTACAGCAATAATAAGTGTACGTTCGCACGGACGTAAAAAATCGCGGCGGGATAAAATCGAGTGGCGCGCTTCGAATAGAACAAACAGAAAGCTGTACATCTATTCGCACGGCCGCGATTTATAATCGCGCGGTGTTCGATTTTCAACGCTCGGCGTTGAGCGTTGAGTGAATGCGACATAAGAAGTTTTGTACTTGTGTTCCCATGGACGCAAAAACATCGCGCGCGGTGGTCAGTACGGCCACAGAGTACATTGAATATACACTACTATTTTTTAATTAGTACAAAAAAAAATGGGGCTCTATCCGTACCAGTTACTGATCATATTTGTGTAGGTAAAAGTCAAAAAAATTTAATCCCAAAATTGTCCACGAAAATTTGTCTTAATTGGTAAATTCATAATTGAATCAATCATTCATAACAATTGATACTAGAAAATACTACGCGCAGTGCTTTTCCATGATTAATGAATACTACTATGTAGCCTGTACAATATTTTCAAAAACTGAGTGACATTTTGGGATATAAACAAACGCTAATAACTTTGCCGTTTATGAATATTATTTATTGAGACTTAACATATAATAACTAGACCTTCTCTAATAAGCCCCTTAAGTATTTTGTACTAATTAAAAATTAGTGGTGTAGGTATAGTACGGCGCGCCGGCTAGTAGAGTGCGGACGTGCTGCGTGCTCGAGGCCGCGGCGCACAGCGATGCTGAGACGAAGAATGCGTAGGTAAATGCCTGATTATTAGAATGTTTTATTGACCGACGTAATGATAGTAATTTATTTGAAGTTAGTTATCGGACTTCATTGGACGGTTAAAGTAGCGTAGGTAGGTACGCAGTATACGCACTCACTTTATTATAATAATAATAAGACATTTATTTCAGACGTAGTCCATATACTGTTAGTAACACAAAAACCTTATAATCCTATTGTTAGTACATACAAAAAACAAAGCCACAGACAGAAATAAAATAAAAATCACAAAGTGGCACAGGAGTGCCAGTTTATGGCAAGCCCTGGACGCGACCACCCGAAGTGTGTAGTCGCATCCAGTGCTGCCACATCGGCGAGTCCCAGCGGCCTACGAACACGCTCAGAAGGCTGTTCGAGCTGGCCCGCATGCGCTTCATAAGAGACGCACAACGCTTCCGCATGATTGCATGAAAACCATCCACTCTCTTCACTGCAAACATTACTGAAGCGCTGCAGTGGCGCGGCAGCCGGAACAGTATCCTGAACGCGTTATTATACTGTACACGCAGAGCACTGTATGTACGCTGCGTGTACTTAGTCCACAGGCTGCAGGTGTAAAAAGATTGACAGAAGGCCTTAAATAATGTCACTTTGACTTGCTCAGTACACCGTGAACCTGCGGGCCAGCATGTTACAGCGCACAGACAGTGCCCTGCGCTCCCTCTCCAAGTCAATGTTATCACATAGATCCTCTGAGACCCAGTGACCCAGATATTTAAAATTAGACACTCTGTTTAAGCTGGCACCGCAAAGATACAAGGGAGGCACGTTAGCGAAGGATTTAGTACCAGCCTTAAACACCATCACTTCACTCTTCTTCACATTATATCTGAGTCCATGGGTTCGTGCATACTTTTCACAAATACCTAGCAGTCTGCGCATGGCACTGATCGACGGGCTCAGCAGCACCATGTCATCCGCGTAGCTGATATTATTGACGCACTGTCCATCTATATGGCACCCTATGCTTGTTCTGCTGAGCTCGCCGATCAACCCGTTCATGTATAAGTTAAAAAGACGAGGAGAGGTTAACCCCCCCTGCCTCACCCCGCTCTCCAACCCATACACGTCCGAGTATGATCCTGCCCACCGCACAACATTCCTTTGACTACTCGAGTACCAATATCTCAGCATTGCAACAACATCACGCGGCACATCTGTTTCATTTGTCATCTTTTGCCACAATATATCATATGATACCAAGTCGAATGCCCTGGACAAGTCCAGGTAACAGGCATAGGCGTCTTCCTGGCTGTATAATACAGCACAGTCTGCTTGAGGCACAGGATGGCACTCTCAGTCGAAAGGCCAGGTCTAAATCCAAATTGAGCATCAATAAGTTTTATGTGCCTATCCAGGTGTTTGTCAAGCAGACTGTCCAGCACTTTTGCTATCACAGTAGCCAGCGAAATGGGTCTGTAGTTTGCCAGGTCTGAGACATCCCCGGTCTTGTTTTTTATAACCGGAACAACCACGGTATATATAAGTTCATCCGGTAGGTAACAATGACTCATACATAGGCTGAAGAACATAGCAAGTACTTGAGACAACTGAAAACCTGCATATTTCAAATGCTCAATGCTGAGACCGTCATGACCAGGGGACTTACCTCGCACCATTTTATGAATTACGGAGGCAACATCCTTGGCAGAAAATCGAACAGCAACGTCCCCTGCCACGATCTCAGCACCCAGTGTCAGGTCAGTCGGGCCTATAGGAGGAGATTCCACCTTAAAATGACGCTGAAACAGGTTGGCTATATCACGAGGCACATGCACGCCCGCAACGCTCACAGGTAGACTCGATTTTGGGTTCAATTTATTTGTATTTTTCCAGAATTTACGAAATTGTTTATTCGAATGATGCTGTGCAATTATATCTAACTTGATTTGTTTTTCATTATCTTGACAAAATTTCATCCTAGATTTAAAAAGTCGCCTCGTTTGGCACATGCTATCGTAAATAGGTCCGCATTTTTGTTTCCCACTCAATAACCAGTTATAATAACATAATCGAGCTTCTCTGTGAGCACCGCTGACGTGCTTGTTCCACCCTGGTATATATTTATGTTTCCTGGACATAGGACCAACATAACTGTCTACCGCCGCCTTACTAAGTATTTGCACAATGTCGCTATACATTTGTTTTATAATACGCTTGTGATCCTCATTATAACAACAGTGATCAGCGCAGTGAGTAAATTCTATAGGAAAATGAATATTTCTCAGTTGAGAATGACAACTTTCAAAAAACTTTCCGGTCTGTTCACTGTTTCTTTCTCCCCAAATTACATTCGTACACAACACACATTTATTACATTCGTTATCAGTCCCAATAATTTTCGGCCTAATTAATTTAAAGTCACACTCAACCAACAAGGGACAGTGATCAGACCAGTAAATATCATGTAAACCAGACACTTTACGTACTGAGCGTCTCGCCGCACTGGTCGTCACACAGTGATCGAGCCAACGCAGACAGCCGTGTGCCTCACTCACAAACGTATATGTGTCTATAGGTAGCAAGTCCATATCTACGCACGACCATGATTGTTCGGTACAAAAGTTTATTAGTTCACTTGAAAATAGCTCACCTGGATGCGCATTAAAGTCCCCGAGAACAAAAACAGACTCCACGGCACTATTTTCAATCAACGCATTAACATCACTAAGACAATTAGTGAACTCAATTAAATTATCGACACTCGCGGTGGGCATGTACACTGATACGACCATAATTGACCTGTTACTGAGCACTATTTGAATGGCCGCAATACGCACATTATGACACGGTATCACAGTAACGCACGGGAACGCAGACTTCCTCCAGAGCAGGGCCACACCACCGTACGGCCTGCCCCTTAAGATCCCAGCCGTCGTATCCACGGCTGAGGTGCCCGTGAATGCAAACCCGTCATCGATAGTACCAAGAAAAGGTACGTCATGCGGCAACAACCAAGTTTCTTGAAGAGCAATTATGTCGGTTGTCCTGCACAACCTCCGAATGCAATCCGCCGATCTAACCACATTCTTACAATTGAAACTAATAAGTTTAATTGGCGTACTATCCACTTGTTCCATTAGTTTTTGTCTTGAAGTTCACAAAGCGACGATACGCGACGCCTTCTGGCCAAAAATCATCATTGAGAAACATTTCCAAATTTTGTTTTGGTACCAGTACTTTTATACAAATTTTATTATACAAATATCGATATTTTATTAATATCGATATCGGATATTTGCCCGTTGTTTTTGTTTTATTATTTTTCTCCGATGTTTCCAATTCCAATATTAGGTAGGTAACCTACATATAATATGGAATCCTAAAACAGTTCTCTGCATGTATATGCGTGGAGTTTATCATAAAGAAAGTAAGTAAACACTAAACGGCGTTAATTTGGGAAAATACAATATAGGCACTATATCAACCTGCCGAGCCTTTTCCCACCTATGTTGGGGTCGGCTTCCAGTCTAACCGGATGCAGCTGAGTACCAGTATTTTACATGGAGCGACTGCCTATCTGACCTCCGCAACCCATTAACTGGGTAATACGATACCCCTTGGTAAGACTGGTTGTCAGGTTTTCGGGCTTCTGTTGAACCGTAACGTCAGCCTGCCAGCAAAGATCCACGCATGACAGCCGGGACCAACGGCTTAACGTGCTTTCCGAGGCACGGAGGAGTCTCGGTATGTAAAGATGGTCACCCATCCACGGACCGACCCCAGCAAGCGTAGCTTAACCTGATAGATCAACCCGTGCGGCTGTCATTACGTAGCCATGAGCTCCTCAAAAATACAGTATACTATATATGCTATTTAATTGATAATTATTAAAAAAATCAGGATAATTATTTCCTTAAATCATTGCTGAAATTGGCCTTTTAAATACCTAAGTACCTATATACACATTCAAGGGACGTATCCAACATTTTATTTGGTTCTGCTGCGCTCTCCTGGCCTCACAAATCGCTGCCGCTCATAATTTTACGGAACCCATCGTACGTCCGCACTGTACTAAGAATCATTTCGAAGTGGATTTTTAACGCTCGTTGAGACACTCGTGGGAAAAAAGCGCGCTAAGCGTTTTTATTCCACCAAGATTTTATTACGTCCGTGGGAACGGGGGCTTAGTTTATTATTGCAATAGGTATGTAGGAGGAGCTCGTGGCTAAGTAATAACAGCCGCACGGGTCGAGCCATCAGGTTAAGCTACGCTTGCCGGGGTTGGTCATTGGATGGGTGACTATCTTTACATACCGAGACTCCTCCGTGCCTCGGAAAGCACGTTAAGCCATAGGTCCCGGCTGTCATTCGTGGATATTTGCTGGCAGGCTGACGTTACGGGTCAACAGAAACCCGAAAGTCTGACAACCAGTCTTACCAAGGGGTATCGTATTACCCAGTTAATGGGTTGCGGAGGTCAGATAGGCAGTCGCTCCATGTAAAATACTGGTACTCAGCTGCATCCGGTTAGACTGGAAGCCGACCCCAACATAGGTGGGAAAAGGCTCGGCAGGTTGATATAGTGCCTATATTGTATTTTCCCAAATTAACGCCGTTTAGTGTTTACTTACTTTCTTTATGATAAACTCCACGCATATACATGCACAGAACTGTTTTAGGATTCCATATTATATGTAGGTTACCTACCTAATATTGGAATTGGAAACATCGGAGAAAAATAATAAAACAAAAACAACGGGCAAATATCCGATATCGATATTAATAAAATATCGATATTTGTATAATAAAGTGAGTGCGTATACTGCGTACCTACCTACGCTACTTTAACCGTCCAATGAAGTCCGATAACTAACTTCAAATAAATTACTATCATTACGTCGGTAAATAAAACATTGTAATAATCAGGCATATGGTTAATTTACCTACGCATTCTTCGTCTCAGCATCGCTGTGCGCCGCGGCCTTGAGCACGCAGCACGTCCGCACTCTACTAGCCGGCGCGCCGTACTATACAGGGTATCCCTGGAATTATGGATCAAATCGAATAGGGACGTGGGCAAGGTCATTTCCAAACTTTTAACCCTGAAAATGTCGGTGTAATTTTGTTTTGAAAATCGCTCGAAAATTGAGTAAAATTTTTGCAGTAAATGTTTTTTTCTTATTGAACACATGTTTTCTAGCTGCGTAAAAATATTACCACGAGAAACGCCTACTTTTCTACAACGTCCTGAAAAAAAAAATTAAATCGATAGCACTGATAGTTTTTTTTTTATGATTTTTTTCATTGAGCACTGCGAATTGATGAAAAAAAAAACAAAAATTGGTCATAACTTTTGAACCATGTAAAATTGCACGGACATTCTCAGGGTTAAAAAGTTTGGAACTGACCTTGCCCACGTCCCTATTCGATTTGATCCATACTTCCAGGTACAACCTGTATATTCAATGTACTCTGTGGACGTACTGAGCACCGCGCGCGAATGTTTCGCGTCCGTGGGAACACAAGTACAGAACTTCGTATGTCGTATTTATTTAACACTCAACTCCGAGCGTTGAGCGTTGTTGCGGGTCGACAGAAGGCCGAAAGTCTGACAACCAGTCTTACCAAGGGCTAATACCCAGTTACTGGGTTGTGCAGGTCAGATAGGCAGTCGCTCCATGTAAAATAATGGTATTCAGCTGCATCCGGTTAGACTGGAAGCCGACCCCAACACAGCGGGGGCAGGCTATCCACACACTACACCACAGACACCACACACGCCACAGACCAGACTAATAATTATAATAATGAGATTAATTGATATTTTGGACCGATATGATTCACTTCTGATGTGAACAATGTGCTCCACAGAGCACCCGGCGCTACTGGTGGTGCGCGTGCGCACGGAGGCGGGCACGTACGTGAAGGAGTGGGCGCACGGCGAGCTGGGCCGCACGCGCCCGCGCCTGGCCGATGCGCTCGGCGCGCAGACGGATATCCTGGCGCTCGACGTGGCCGCCGTCGAGCTCGATTGGCCGCGCGCGGCGCGCCACTTTGACTAGAACTATGATCGACTGCACATGCGGAAGCTCAAAGCGATCTGTTATAAGAATAAAAATATTAGTAAAGTGATAGTTTGTTTTTAATTGTACCTCACCCGCCAGCGGACGGCCGCGACATAGCGGCAGCGGTCTCTCGCCTCGGGACACTCGGGCGCTGCGCGCTCATTGTGGAATATGATGATTCGATCTATCTACGTAGGTACATTTTTAAGTTCGCGGAATGGAGGGTGAGAAGTGAAAATAAAAATACTAAATTATTATTCTTTTTCAATATATTCACCAGTTACCCTTATACATTTTTCAGATCTTTCAATTAGCTTATGTATACTTTCATAAAAAAATGCTTTGTCTTTGTCCGAAAAATAAACTGAAACCGCGTCCTTCACTTCTTCATCAATTGAAAATTTCTTCCCACGAAGTTCTTTTTCAGTTTTGGGAAGAGGTAATAATCACTGGGAGCCAGGTCTGGGCTGTAGGGTGGATGGTCTAAAAAATCGAAGCCCACCTTATGCAGGGCAGCCAACGCAACACGGCACTTGTGAACAGGCGCGTTGTCGTGAAGAAGAAGGACACCTTTGGTCAATTTACCCCTCCTTTTTTCTTCTTCTAGTGCTTTCTTTCAACCTCTCGAGGATAGAAGCATAGTATTCTCCGGTTATGGAAACGCCTTTATCTTTATAATCGGTCAACAGGATCCCTTCTGAATCCCAAAACACTGTTGCCATGATTTTTCCAGCCGATTGTGACACTTTAAACTTCTTGGGTGGTGGTGTGCCTTTTTTGTACCACTGCATAGAGTCTTGTTTCGACTCAGGTTCATAATAATGAACCCAAGTTTCATCTCCAGTAACAATTCGACTTAATAGTCCATCCTTATCTTCGTTACAGAGGTCCAAAAACGTGCGAGAACACTCCACGCGGTGTTGTTTTTGAGGCGGCGGCGTGAGCATTCTTGGTACCCATCTTGCACTGACCTTTGTCAGTCCAAGATGATCGTGTAGAATTTTGAAAATTGTCGTATCCGATACTCCAACCATTTCTGCAAGCTGTTTCTTCTTTAGTCTGGCATCTTCCAATATTATTTTTTCGACTTTTTTAATGATTTCCGGTGTAGTCACCTCGATCGACCGTCCGGGCCGTGGGTCGTCTTCAAGTGAGGTCCTGCCTTGTTTAAAGAGACTGTGCCACTTGTAAACTATGATTTTACCCGGGCAAGAGCCCGTAAACGGATTCCATCTCTTTCAGTATATTTTGAACTGACTTTCCTTGCTTGGTAAGGAACTTTATTACGGCACGGTACTCGATTTTTTCCATAATTCACACTTTCTTCCCAATTGAGTTGTTTGCTTGACGATAGTTCAAAGACTAATGATCCAATTAGTTAGTTAGTTAGTTTTGTATGACATCTCGCAGTTGACCACTGAGGGTCGAGACTGCTCAACCGGGCGGGCCGGGCGGTATTTATACTAATATTGAGTGGCTGAAGTTGTGGCCATCCTGATAATGACCTATTGTTATCCCCTCCCCCCCCATTCCGCGAACTTAAAAACGCCCCCTCGTACATGCGCGACGCTTTGCTAAGCCACCTTCCCACCGAAACCATACCCGACCTTAATACGCAAGAACTCCTGGAAATATTTCATCCTCACGATGTTTTTAGGGTTCCGTACCTCAAAAAGAAAAAATGGAACCCTTATTTATAGGGTCACTCGTGTGTCCGTCTGTCACAGCCAATTTGCCCCAAATCGAATGTTGAAATTTGGTACGCATATGAATTTCTGTGACCCAAACACGGACAGGTAAAGTATAGACGGGTAATCTACAGATTACAGGAAAACCTCTATGAAGTCTGTGGTCTTAAAATAACATGGTAAATCTCTCAATATTGTGAGTACAAACGTACATTTACAGTTGGAATGTATGGGAGAACATGTTTTTCAACTACAATGTTAATTTTGTTCTTGGGATAAATTCATCCAACTACGGAACCCTTTATTGTGCGCGGTCCGACACGCACTTGGCCGGTTTTTTTTAATATTTCTATGCTCACTAGTGACCCTATGTACTTCGGGGTTGGACAAACCTGCGCTAAGTACGTGCGACTCGGGACGCGAAGCGGGAACGTCAACAACGCGAAGCTAAACGTGCACACCTACGCGACTACAGCGCGAACTGCGAACTTCATGTGTAGCCGATCACTGAAGCCGCACGTCTATAGCACAACAAATATATTTATATGCGATTGGTGCAAGCAATGCTGTAATCGTACCACTAAAGGAAAAGGCTCTCAGCAGGAGTGTAAAACCTACCGCGGCATTAATCTTTTGTGTTGTCCGCAAACTGTATGCGAAGGTTTTGATTAATCTATCTATATGTTACGGTAAGTGTGATTAATTGAAAATTATTAATAATTGTCTATCATCTAAATATATAAACGAAAAACTGACTGACTGACATATTAACGCACAGCCCAAGCGCTGGGTCTAGAGATTCCAAATTTGACACGTAGGTTCCTTCCTAGGGGTGTACTAAGAAAGGATTTTTCAAAATTCACCCTGTGAGGGGCTGAAACGGGGGTCCAGTTTGTATGAAAAATCTTATTGCTTGAGTAAATAGACTAAACAACAACAAATGGAACAATAAATTATTCTTATTATTTCTTCAGACTTGAAACTTGGCACGAATATTTATGTAAGTACATTAAAAGTTTGTCATTTTTAGTTTTCCTAAACTACCACCTAAAAAGGGATATAGGGGGTGTCAAAGTTTGTATGATTATATATTTTTTATGTGTGTTCGCGGATAACTTCGTCGTTTATGAACCGATTTTGATGATTCTTTTTTTTTTGGAAAGGAGATATTCCAAGGGTGGTACCATGATCTGATGATGGCATCCCAGAGAAATCGTGGGGAACCTTCAAATTTTATAGGCACACCTATAACGATTTGGGTATTTTTATAGTAACTCGTGCATTTGCTCCCGGAAAGCACCATTTGGTGAAGTGGAACTGATGAGGAAGACCACAGATGGCCATCGGAACTACTCAATAATACGTATTTCACGGGTTGCGATTCGATTATTGCTAAGCAATTTATGCTCATACAATACATTATGTTGAAGTGGAGCTGATGGTGACTTGACCGTCAGTTCCAGTTCTCCTGGTTCCTTACTGGGAGAACTCCTCAACCATTAACATCCTTGTATCGGGAAAAGCAATATTTTGTAAAAGGTGATGAGCAATTGACTTTGGGCTATTGTAACTTAGATAAATTACACACTGCCCCACTAAAAAGTGAAAAATAAAAAACTTTTTTACAAAAAAAAAAAAAAAAAAACAACCGACTTCCAAAAAAATACTACAAAGTGAAAAATAACTTTAATTTCTGAAGTCGGTGGCAAAAAGCTAAAATACAGATCCAAAGACGCCGACTTCCGAAATTAAAGTTATTTTTCACTTTATAGTATTTTTTTGGAAGTCGGTTGTTATTTTTGTAAAAAAGTTTTTTCTGGTGTAGTAAAACAATTTTGGTTTGAAGACTTTCTAATTTTGGTAACAGAAATAAATTCTTGTGTCAATATTTCTAATTTTGGTGTCCAATATCAATTTTGGTGTCTTACCAATTCTGGTGTCGACATTATTAGAAGCTTTCTCTGTTACATTCTAAGTAAAGAATACGTATTTCTTGCATATATCAACATCTTATATTATTTAAAAATTCAGAAACAAAATTATTCACCAAAATTAGGTACCTGTTTAAAAAAAAAAAGTTGAAATTCACTCATTAAATAAGGTTGAATACCTTTCAGAACTGAACGAGCACTGTAACAAAAATATTTAAACCTTTGATTTATTTTATTGTCTACTTAATTTTGGTGGAAAATTTTGTTTCTGAATTAAGGATTAGTGACAGTTCGGCGTTTTAACTGACGAAGGTTTTGGAACCTTTCCTGTAGGTACTGACTTACACTTAATCTCCACCAACTTATCTGTGAAATGGCGAAAATTGGAACTACGGCCGTCATGGTGAAATGTCTTCGATTGTGCCGACGCATGTCATTCGATTGTGTCGACGCATCGACGGTGGCGTCCTCTTTCAGTTCACAGATAAGTTGGTAGGACTGTACCTACCACGCAGCGCAGACTTTGTTGACATTAGTGAGTCGCGTGTCTCCGGCGATTGACACATTCCCGCGAGTTCACACAACAAACACGCCGCGCGCGTCACTTCCGGCGTACTGGCGGACATGGCGCAGGCCAGTGCACTCTGATCCCCGAGCAGCCCGAGCACACGCTGCGAGACAGCCGCGCCGACACACCATGCGCGCTGCCACACAGCTCGTGTGCGTACTGATCACAGTGATGCCGCTGGCCCAGGTAACTATACCATTACCTAGCTAAACCCACCGACACATTACTGTCGTTGTGTTGTGTCGTGATGCCGGGGCATGCCGCGGCCACACTATACGGACATCGCACTTAATTATCGCGTAGAAGGGCGATAACCGTAGGTGTAGCCACCACTTACGGCGATAATTTGACCGAATCTATCTATCGCGATGTTTAAAGCGTTTATGGGCATTGACGTTGACGTTGTAGTGTGGCCGGGGCATCACGCAGATAGGTATTGTACCTATACCAATCAAACGAATCTTTTCGAGACTACGTCAAATCACAACGAGATAGGATTTGATTGGCCAACAGTGCATCGGAAGGCGTTACGACATGACACAACAAGTGACTCGTGTCAACGTTCGCACGGACCATAGACGTATTAAAAAGATATTTTTATACGTCTATAGCACGGACGTAAAAATATCGCGGCGATTTTTTTTCGCGCACTGGATTTTCAACGCTCTGTTTAGCGATCCAATAGTGTTTTTTCGACGCGATGGGATGTATGTACTCTGTTGTTATTAGGTTGGATTCTCGAAGCTCGGCTCACTACCGAGAGTTGAAAATCCAGTGCCCGATAAAATCCCGCCGCGATATTTTTACGTCCGTGCGAACGTCGGCTAACCGTGTGGTGTGGTTGCAGGCGGCGGTGCCTGGCACGTTCTTCTGGAAGCCGCGCGTGGGTCTCGACATCGCCGTGCCAACGCGTAAGTTCACAGCCTTCGCACTACTTGTATCAATACGAACGCACCATTTCGAAGTTAGTGTACGTTCGCACGGACGTAAAAAATCGCGTGCCGCGCTGGGAATGGAACATACAGAAAGCGATACATCTGTTCACACGGCTGCGATTTTTTCCCACCGCGATTTTATATCGCGCGGTGTTCGATTTGCAACGCTCGGCGTTGAGCGTTGAATGAATGCGACTTATGAAGTTCTGTACTTGTGTTCCCACGGACGACGCGAAAGAATCGCGCGCGGTGCTCAGTACGGCCACAGAGTACATCGGACGTGCTGCATGCTCAAGGCCGAGACGAAGAATGCGTAGGTAAATAAACCAAATGCCTGATTATTAAAGTCAAAGTCAGTATTAGGTAGGTTCCTACCTGCCTATAATATGGAATCCTAACAGTTCTGTGCATGTATATGGGTGGAGTTTATCATAAAGAAAGTAAGTAAACACTAAACGGCTTTAATTTGGGAAAATTCAGTATACTATATATTATGCTATTTAATTAATAATTTTTCAAAAAATCAGGATAATTATTTCCTTAAATCATTTTATGGTGTCAAAAATTGGTCTTTTAAATGTATACAAATTCAAGGGATTTATCCAACATTTTATTTGGTTCTGTTGTGGTCTCCTAGCCTCACAAATAGCTGCCGCTAATAATTTTAGGGAACCCATCGTACGTCCGCACTGTACGAAGAATCAGTTCGAAGTGGTTTTTTAACGCTCGTTCGAACACTCTGTTGAAGGTGGGAAAAATCGCGCTAGTCGTTTTTTTCCATCGCGATTTTATTACGTCCTTGGGAACGTCCTCCCCACCACGAAAGTTACCAAAGGTTCTCACGGTCTCGTGCGACGCGATTTGCGTCAAGCGATAGGCACGCGCGTCACCTGCTTCCGTCTGTCGACGTCGCACCTGTCGCGAGTCGCGTCGCTGTGACTGGAGCATGCTTCTTTACTTATTCGTAGCTTTTTTCATTTGTATTGTCCGCAATCGCTGATGTGTCGTAAGACGCTTGTCGCTTGAGCATGTAGCTCGTGGCCAAGGGATAACAGTATTTTCGGTTATTCAAAATATTGGGGAAAACCGGGAGACTTGCTCCAGTAGGAGAGATGCTCCACGCCACGTCATGCTGAGATAGGGGCCTTTTGGCCTCGTACATTTCATTCATTTCGTTTATTCAATAACAATGTTACATTGGGTCTGAATGTGTTACAAAAAATTATAAAAATAAATTAATAAAACATAGAAAAAAAAAGCAACTATCATCAATTCATCACCATCTCAAATTAAAATAATAAAAAACACAATAATAAAAACAACGTCAACATAATAAGAAATAAAACTATTAAGTAACTAATACATATAACGCTAAACTATTACTAATGTTAAATAATTATGTAGACCAACAATAACACAATAACAATGTTCAATGATAATTAATTTGAAAAATAAAATCATAACTACAATTTCAATTCATTTGTTGCCAAAAATTCAAATTATTTAGTTACCTAAAACTAATTAAAGTATTTAAAAATGTCTTAGCAAAAAAAAATATGCAATGTCAAGAATTAAAATCATACGAGGGGGGATCAAAAAGTAGTGAGAATGACATACTCCTTGGTAAGAAAAAAAATAAATACTGGCAGACATAGCTCAGATACATATTTGTAATATTAATAAAGAAAAAAATCTTCGATTCTCTTTTGTTTTTTTTCTGAATGTAGTCATTTGTTTGCTTCGTGTCGGAACGTGTTCTCGAAAATGGAGAAAAACGAAGTGCGAGTCGTTATTAAATACCTCTGTTTAAAAAAGTTAACGACGCAAGAGATTCATTGCGATTTGGAGGCAACATTAGGAGAGTCTGCTCCGCCTTATTCCACTGTCGCAAGGTGGGCTTCTCAATTTCGAGTAGGGAAAACGAGCACGGAAGACGAACATCGTTGCGGCCGTCCATCGACGTTAGTCACCCAAGAAAATGTTACGAAAGTCGAGAAAATTGTATTGAGCGATCGAAGAGTTACCATCCGTTACTTAATTCAAGAAACGGAATTTCATATGGAAGTATTCAATCCATATTGAAACAATCTTTGAATATGAGAAAAGTCTCCGCAAGATGGGTGCCGAGAATGTTAACCGACAGTCAGAAACAAAATTGACTTGACATTTCGAAGATATTGTTGGACAAGTTTCAAGAAGATTCTGAAAACTTTTTGTCTCGTTTTGTAACAATGGACGAAACATGGGTCCATCATTTTGATCCCGAGACAAAACAACAATCTTCGCAATGGAAACGGCCATCATCACCGACCCTGAAGAAGTTTCGTGCCGTGGCATCGGCTGGCAAGGTTCGGCCTCAATATTTTGGGACTCAGAAGGGATATTGTTGATTGATTACCTGGAGCGTGGAACCACTATTACAGGCCAATATTATGCAGCTTTAATTCCTAAGTTGAGGAATGCCATCAAAGAGAAAAGGAGAGGGAAACTTCGAAGGGGCGTGCTGTTTCATCACGACAACGCACCCGCGCACAGGTCGGTAGTTGCGATGGCTGCCATTCATCAAGCTGGCTTCGAATTGGTTGACCACCCCACTTATTCACCAGATCTGGCGCCTAGCGATTTTTATCTGTTCCCCAAATTGAAAGAATACTTAAGGGGAAACAGGTACGAAGACGATAACGAGGTGATGGATGCCGTGGAGCTCTTCACGGCATCCAGGACCAAGACAAAACTTTTTTTTTGAAAGGGATTCTCAAACTCAAACTCAAAGCATTTATTTCAAATAAACCAATTACAGGCACTTTTGAATTGTCAATGGGTCGGTCAGTCAGAAAGATGAAGCTAGTTGCCCATTCCAAAGCGTAGTAGATCCCTATGGAGAAGAACGGGCAAGAAACTCCACGGACACTCTTTTAAATCATAATATTTTTACAAAATATTGGTTACATCGTTCAAGTTGAAAATATACATGTGAGAACAATGTAGAAAGACGTGCACGTTAAAAAGCGTCCGTAATAAAAAGATAACAACTAAATTAAATATTAAAATTAAAAATAAGCCATGGCAGCTAAGAGACGACCAGTCCCAACTGACGGCGCCCGTTCACGAACATGACGCATGGATCAGCGCCATTTAGCTCAACCATTTTGAAGGGAACTTAATGATCCAACACACACGCCACCATCAGCGAGACATTTGAGTGAGCATGACATACTCTCAACCGCCAGGGCACACTCAAGTCAGTGAAAGACGTACCCAGTAAAAGGTAGCTTAATAGTAGCTACATAGTGCTCACACGTGCTATGCAATTATATAATACTAAGAGATTGAATCTAAACAATGCAAAGAAAGTTTTCTCTCAACTTAATCTTCAGCAGGTCCAACAATATATCCGAATGCTAATCAATTAATTAATGCGTCCTTGTGGAGCAGGACAAGCATTCAGCCAAGCATTTTTGTCAGCGATGTAATCCCCCAACTTATAATATGCCTGGCTGCATAGCGTGCGTTTTATACAAGATTTAAATTTCCTTTCATTCAGCTGGAGTATGTGGGGAGGTATTTTATTATAACATTTTAAACAGTATCCCATGAAGGATGAGTCTACTTTAGCCAGTCTGAAACCTGGTTGAACTAATTGGTCCCTATTTCTAGTCCTATAATTGTGTCCTTCACCACTTTTACCGAAAAGATTTAGATTTTTCCTTACGTACATGATGTTTTCGTAGATATATTGACAAGGTACCGTCATGATGTTAATATCTTTAAACAGTTCCCTTAGAGAATCGCGCCTGCGGAGGCCATATATTGCTCTGATGGCTCTTTTCTGCAGAATAAAAATAGACTCTATGTCTGCAGCCCGTCCCCATAGTAAAATACCGTAAGACATAATACTATGAAAGTAACTGAAATAGACCAGCCTTGCGGTGTCATCAGTGAATTGACGGATTTTTCTCACCGCATATGCTGCTGAACTTAGCCGTCCTGCAAGAGATGTTAAATGCGGACCCCATTGCAGCCTTGAGTCGAGCGTGATCCCCAGGAAAACAGTTTAATCGACGAATTCTAGTTTCTCTTTATTCAATACTATGTCACAATCAGAACTTTTAACATTTGGTAAAGCAAATCTTATACATTTAGTCTTTTTCCCATTTAATACTAAATTATTAGCAGTGAACCAATTATGGATCTGCAGTAGGGCGTTATTTACGTCGTCAAGATTCACGCACGTCTATTTATCTTAAAAATTAAGGATGTATCGTCAGCAAATAACACCATTTGTGGTTGGTTTTTTAATAAATGGGGTAGATCATTAATATATACTAAAAAGAGGAAAGGACCCAATATCGAGCCCTGTGGAACACCCATTTGTACTTTTAGACCGAGTGAATTGACACCATTTATTTGAACTTGTTGCTGTCTATCATTTAAATAAGATTTTACTAAACTGAGCGCAAGTTTACCTAGTCCGTAATGCTCAAGTTTCAAGAGTAAGGTTTCGTGATTTACGCAGTCAAATGCCTTGGAGAGGTCACAAAAGATTCCTATGGCATCTTGGGCCTCCTCCCACGCTGAAAATGCTGATTGAGTCTTGGAAAAACGCTGGACTCGGTGTGTAGAGAGACTCGGAGACTAAGTAGAAAAATAAATTATTAAGTTATCAATAGTCATTATAATCTATCTCATTCTCATTACTTTTTGATCCCCCCTCGTAATACATAAAATCCATTAAAAAACCACATAGCAAAAAGTTATTTATGTCAATCATTAGGGAAACTGGGTAGGTACACTTGATCCCCCCTTTTGATTTTAGTCTGTAAAATCAGTTTTAAGTCCCAGATTGGGGATGTGTTTGAGCCAAAATTTTAGGAAGTTAATAGCCCACGCTTCGAAAAAAGTAAAACGGGGTTGGTCAATATTTGTAAATAATAAAGGCCTTTAATGAAAAACTCAGGTTTGCACCAAGAGTCCCCGTGTATGCAGACTTGATCCCGCCCAAAGGGAGACTTGATACGGGGGGGATCAAGTCTCCCATATTGGGGGACATTTGATACATTTCGGGTAATCAGGTTTAATCAAGCATATTAATAAACTTTACATACTTGTAAAAATAATAAATGAAACAACGAATTCAATTTCTTTAGATATGCCTAGTTCTATATTAAAGAAAAATCCAGTACGAAATAAATATAACAATCAGTCTTGAACTGAGACTGAGACTGCAGGTAATAAAAATAATTAGCCTCAAATAGCTTCAGATATCTAAACTTACTAACAAAACTAGACTTATTATTTATCACAATAAAAAAAACATCAGATTTAAATTGTAAGTACAAAAACACCTTCTAATGCTGTAATGATAAAAAAAAATATCAATTATATTCTTAATAAGCTTCTTCCCATTTTCTTTTTTTTAGCACCCTGCTTCACCTTATATATACGTGGCATTTTTTGACCTACAATAATAATATTAATTGAAAAGTTTGAAAGCTTTATCTTTCACAAACTTTAATAATGATTCCCCTAATTCCTCTATGCTTCTCGCTATGTTTCTCGCTTTGTATCATCTTCCCCATCAGTAACTGAATAAATGAAAAAGATAACCTCTTTCCTAACCTTAATACCCTTTGTTCGGGGTTGGGGTGAGTTTAAATATAAACTAAGATTAAAGATTATAAAAAGACTATATTTCAGTACAAATGGGATAACGATTAAAACTAATGAGGTGAATAAGATGAGATTGAGTCGCGCCCGATATGATAGCCGAAAGCGTACTGACTACTTATTCTAAGTAATACATAATAATTAAAGGCATGGCGCGCGGTGTCGCAATTACGCTGACATGAAATTATTGTTCGGTGATTGACCCGAACATGCTCCCGAGGGAGAAAAAGATGGGATTAGTGAGTAGATGTGGTTTAATGGGTAATGAAATTAATATTAACAAGATGAGAACAATGTTCAAGTAATACTAAAATAGTTATGTAGGGTTAGTTATGTTAAAAGATGAGATAAAAGTACAATTACAAATTAAACAGAATCGCTACAGTGTAAATCAGGAAGAGAAAACACGCGAAAGATCGGTGAAGAGCCTCTATCTTCCTTTTTTTGTAAACACTCACTAGATAGAGCTAGTCGTTTAGGATCACTTTTCACTGATTTACTACTAGATTGCCCATTTTCCCTAATTTCACTACACTCAATCACAACACTTTCTGCAACGGTGTGTGGAGATGGCAACGCAGTCGCCGCAGGTGCTGTCGACCGCTCTGCTGTAGAAGTGGAACGATTTCCTATACGTTGCCTTTGGCACCAACGTTTAAAACAGTGAGCTGCCACCAATATCAAGATTCCCAATATGATGAGATATATAGCAGTATACTGATGGACGTCGTGGTAGGAGATATTGGTGTTCAAAGGTTCACTCTGCTTCATAATCTCAAGACTTCTCTTAATAGTTTCAAATTGCCTGTGGTTGTCGGAGTTATTGGGATCAAGGTCGTATGAGATTTCTGGCATAGTGATATTTATTATGTGATCGATTGGTGATATTTCTGGTGAGATAATCTTTGTCGTCGTGCTAATTATACTAGACAATCTTTTATTTGAATACACCATAATATCTTCTGTTTTTACTAAACAGTCTTCCCCAACACGCAACAGACCAGCATCTGATAACCTAACTACCTCAACTTTATTTTCACACAGAAGTTTGACATTACATTTATTACAGCATAAATAATAATATTTGTTTTCCGATGTTAACTCTCTCCAGTCATTCTTGCACGAGGTAGTTTTAGTTTTACAAGTTCTTGTTCCTGGGATCGTCTCGCATAGGCTATGATCATCTTTCATGTGGTGAATAGGCCTTCTGATATGACACAGAATAGTCACAGGGTTTTGTAATACGCATGACTGCAGATCCGTGTCTGTGATAGTTAAATACGAATCCTTTCTCATGTTGATGGCTGCTAATTCAGAGATAGTTTCGACCTTCATCATCATGTTATCTTTCACAATGCGTGGAACCGAGATAAGATTGAATACCTCGTAAAGATCTCTTTCAATCAGGGGTATTTTTATTTCTATAATTAGGTATTTGCCAGAATATTTGGCTCTTACTTTGAGCAAGCCGTAAAGATCTTTAAGATTAAAGTTGTCGACAGGAACTACCAAGTCTCCAGATATTTGTGCTGATATTATGCTTAGCTCTGATCTGAGTTGCTTCGGAGATAACAAATGAAAATCTAATTTGCCACTATAAATATCAGTTACTGTATCTAAAATCGAGTCCTGGATTCGTCGAAGCGTATACAACAAGTTGTTGGCAGTGAAAGCCGAGGTTATAAAGTCTGTGACCATAGTTATGTTTTGCACTTGCTGAGCGAGATTTTTATAGGAATCTTCGAGATAATTAAGCTTTTGATTTATTATTTTATGATGTTTGTTTATAGTTTTCTCCATCCTTTTCATGAGATTAAATTCAGCTTCTACGACCGACGTTTGGTTTTTCCAGAGGTTGTATAAATGGTTTTCATTGTGCTTTAAAAGGTCAATATCCTTCTCATATTTTTCTGCAAATCGTTGGTCCAACACTCCGAATAAACTATTTGCAACGTAGCCTACTCCGTCTAGCAAGCCGCGTCGCCGACGTTTCTTATTAGTCATAAACGAATCATTTATCATGACAATATTATCATAATGTTTAATTTCTTCGAACTCGTGCTCGAGTTGTAACATGACGCCGTCGCAAGGTGTTTGTGTTCTAATCGTAGAGCATAAGGTTTCGAGATACTTGATATACTTTAATAATGCCGCCGTTCCTTCTTGATAAGGATTTGTGTCGTAATAGACTATTAAATGCCAATCATCTCTAATTAAATGCATATTAGATATTTTGTCGAAGTAGACACTATTGTTTGTCAGCAGGGTGAAGTTGTAGGATGCTTGAGCGGTGCTTATTAGTGACAGCAAAAATAATGTCAAAGATAAAGCCATAGCTGATAATGAGATAGGACGTTTTTTCTTCGCCGCTGGCAATTTATCATCAACTTTTGGGGCTTTTTGTTCTTGTTCATTTTTATTAGTTGGCAGTAAGGACAGTTTTAATACTGGGCGTTTTAAGAACCCGTTTTTGGTTTTAAGTGTGACGACCCTTACGTGTCCGTCACTTCCAGGATGCAGTGCTACTACGCGACCTAGACTCCATTTTCCTGGGGGAAGGTTGTCGTCTTTTATAATAACGATGTCGTTAAGATTGGGATCTTTTTGATGCTGTCGCCATTTGGACCTCGTAGAAAGCTGCGAGAGGTAGTCAGTCTTCCATTTATCCCATATATCTTGATAGATTTTTTGCGTCAAGTGCCAACGTGTTCTGAGATCATGCTCTGTTTCGAGAATCGTTAAGTTGAGGCCACTTGCTAAAAAGTGAGCCGGGGTCAAAAAGTCTAGATCCTCAGGATCTTCTGTCAAAGGGCACAGTGGTCTGGAGTTCAAACAAGCCTCGAGTTGGGATAGTAGGGTAATATATTCCTCGTAGGTTAATTTTTGCTCCCCCACGACACGCTTGAGATGATGTTTTAGGCTCTTCACTGCAGCTTCCCAGAGTCCGCCAGCAGATGGCCATGATGGGGCGTTAAAGTGCCACTCAATGTTCATTTCAGAGATTGTCGAGGTTACCTCTTGGTCAGACAAGATGTAGGAGATTTCTGCAAACTCTTGTTTTAAGATTTTGTTGGCTCCTATGAAGTTAGTTCCCTGATCACTATAGATGTGCCCAGGAACTCCTCTTCTAGCCGACATTCGTCGAAGCGCAGCAATAAATGCTGACGCTGTGAGATCTGAGACGATTTCTAAATGTATGGCTTTAGTTACCATACAGACAAAAACTGCGACATATCCTTTACAGGTTTTAATGCCACGACCTTTGTTTGCCTTAATAAGGATGTGTCCGGTATAATCTATACCAGTGTGGTAAAAAGGTCGGTTCGGAATCAATCGTGCTGGAGGTAGGTCACCCATGATTTGATGTTGTGGTATGGGATTATGTCTTTTACATTTGACACACATTCTTAATCGTTTCTTTGTGACCCTGTTTCCTCCAAGAATCCAGTATTTCTGTCTTATAAATCCAGTAGTCATTTTTACTCCACCGTGAAATACAAGTTCGTGAGATTCATCTATGATAAGATCTGCCAATTTCGATTGATTCGGGATTATGATGGGATGCTTCCTTTCGGGATCAAGATTCGAATGTTTAAATCTGCCACCGACACGGAGCATTTGATTAGTGTCTAGTATGGGATTGAGATTAAGAATTTGGCTTTTCTTATTTAGTGGTTCATTATTTTTAAGCCGTGATATTTCTTTTGATTTGCCTGCAATAAGGTTTACGTGTGTTACATTTTTTCTCTGTATTTTGCAATACACCACGCAGGCGTATGCTTTTGTGCTAGCGTCGCAAAAGCCATGGAGTTCGATGATATCTTCTTCCTGGGTTTGAATCCAACGTGGTATTTTAAATCGAGATATATGAGATAGATCGGCTTTAATAATATTCCACTCTAACGAGATTTCTTGAGGGACAGGGTGGTCCCAACCCAGGTCTGATTTCCATAATTCTTGGAACAAGATCTTAAGTTTTATTGTGACTGGAGCCAGCCAGCCCAAGGGGTCAAAAACTTTAGATATTTGAGATAACAATTGTCTCTTTGTAAGGATGTCTTGAGAGATAAATTCTATAGGATGAAAGATAAATTGATCATTTTTTGGTTCCCAACGAAGACCTAAAGTTTTGGTTGACTCCGGTTGCTTAAAGTCAAAGTCTTCCTTTTGAAGTGCGTCTGAACCATCTATTAATTCCGGCAAGTTTGATCGCCATTTTCTGAGATTAAACCCGCCAGATTTGAGCAGGTTGATCATGTCTGCCTTGAGCTGTGTAGCTGCTCTCGCTGAATGTTCACCATGCATAAGATCATCCATGTAAAACGAGTGTTCTAAGACGTCTGGAGCGCAACTTTGTAGATAGTTTGGCCTTTCATCGATGGCCAGTTGCTTCAGTGACATCATGGCCAAAAAAGGTGCGGCCTTTGTGCCATAGGTAACTGTCGCTAACTGAAATTCTTTTAAAGGTTGAGATGGATGGTTCCGCCAGATAATTTTCTGATATTTCTGATCATCGGGATGTAGCCAGATTTTGCGAAACATTTTTTCTATATCTGCTGTAAAAGCATATCTAAATTGTCTCCATTTTAAGATAAGGCTCTGAAGGTCTTGTTGTAAATTGGGCCCTCGGCACATAAGATCATTGAGGCTGTATCCACTCGAGGTTTTTGCCGAGGCATTAAAGACAACTCGCAATTTAGTAGTTGATGACTCAGATCTTTGGACACAATGGTGTGATAAGTAGCAGTCCGGCTGTACGTGTGGCGCAACGGGTGTCATATGTCCGAGCTCTAGGTATTCGGAAATAAACGATTTATAATCATGCGCCAGTGCTGGTTGCTTACTTAATTTCCGCTCTATTTGGAAAAATTGAGCAATCGATTTTGTTTTCGACTCGCCTATATTATTCTCAAAATTTTCTTTGAATGGTATTTTAACGACATAGCTTCCGTCTTCCCGTCTAGAGGTCGAAGATTGGTAAAACTCGATACATTTTTGATCTTCTTCTGATATTGCTGGAGATTCATGTATGTCCTCCACTTCCCAAAATTGCTGTATCTCTTCGATATTATTTAGGATCACATTGCAATGGTACGTTTTGTAGTTGCCGCTTAAGATCCATCCCAACTGGGTTTGTTGGGCAATGGGCAACATACCTTCTGATCGACAGATACCATCCATGAGGATAGTGGAATATATATCTGCCCCAAATAGGATATCAATAGGCCTACTTTTATAAAATTCGGGATCTGCTAGAGTTATTTGGTTAAGAGTAGGCCAGTCTGGCTTAGGTAAGGTACAGCTGGGTAAGTTATTTATCAGTCTATTCATTATGTATACGTCCGTTTCAAAGGTGAAATCGCTAGCTAACGACGAACATTTGATGGTAATCATGCCCTTACAGTTGTTTTCCTTATTTCCTATTCCAGTGATATAGCCGTTACATTTCCGTCGCGGCAGTCTTAACAACTGTGCTGCGCTTTCCCTAATAATGGATGTCTGTGACCCTTGATCTAAAAGGACTCTAATTTTTTGGTAAGTTCCGTCCGCTGCTTGTACGTTAATTATTGCTGTGGCAAGCAATATTTCTGAGGGTTCTTTAAGAAGCGATGCCACTGTGTTACTTTCTTGCTGTTGAGGTGACGATTTCGTAATCGTGGCTGCCTTTGACCCAGATCGATGTGACGTAAAAGATTCATGCAAAATGGTATTGTGTTCTTTATTGCATTCTTTGCATCTTATTTCGGAAAGGCATTTTTTGCCTTCGTGATAATGTAAACAATTAATACAAAGGTTCAAGTTAGCAATAGCATTTTTACGTTCATTAGGTTGCAATTCCAATAATTTTTGACATGCATGAATTCGATGATCGTTGGCGTTGCAAATAGAGCATTGCTTGCGATAGTTAATTTTGCGTTTGGACTTTGACGATTGCGAAACTTGGTTTGTTGAGTAATTCGTTTTAGGATTATTATAATTTTGTTTATAATTGGAACCCTTTGAAAATGATGGTTTGGTATTGTTGTTGGATTGAGATGAGGATGATTTCTGCGTAGAATTTTCATGCTTCTTTCGTGAAGTTTCCAGCATCATAAACTTAGTTTCCAAAAAATTAAGGAAATCTTCCAAGACGGGCAACTCTCGCGGGGATTTTAAGGCTTGTAGATAATCCTCGTATGTATCTGAGTCCAATTTTTGAGACAATATACATACCAGGAAAGGGTCCCAGGAAGACACATCGACTCCCAGATTCTTGATAGCATTCACGCTCTCGTACGTAGTGTCGTGAATGCGTTTTATATGATTTGATGATTGCTGCTGGTTTGTAGGGATATTCATGAGATTGTTTAGATAAGAAGTGAAGATCATTCGTTTATTATTATAACGATGATTGAGGATATTCCAGCACACAGGATAATTGTCGGAGCTTATTTGGAGATGTTGGATCAATTTTTCGGGCTCACCTTTGATCTTACTCTTTAGAAACTGCATCTTTTGTGCATTCGACAACGAGGGGTTGTTGTGCACTGCTTCGGTAAAAAGATCTTTGAACGAAATCCACTTATTGTAGTTTCCCTCAAAGGTGACTATCTCCATTTTAGGAGTTGATTGTTCAATATGCGCAACGGACCACATTTTCTTATTGATGTCTTTCTTGATTTTGTTGTAATATTGCTCATAATGAGTAAATTGCTCTTCGTACTCGGGGTTTGATCCACCATACTCGTTGTCCAGCTCCCAATGAAGCGAGTCAATAGCCGCCCAACGAGATTGTATCGTCTTCAGGATGTCTTCAAACTCCCATTTTTCCGTGACGAGATTAAGGTCGATATTAGAAGATGTTCTCAAGAAAGCCTTAAAGTTGGTAGCTTGCTTTTTGAAGAGACCTTCGGCTTTACTCTCTTCAAGAGCAGGGGTTTTAGAAGCAGCGTTAGATGCGAGGTTCGAGGTTCGAGATTCCGCAGTAGGTTGGAACGTAGGAGGTTTCAACTCAGGGGTTTGCGGTCTGTTTGCGAGAGGATTATAGACTTGAATAGTAGTTTTAATGTTGTTGTATTTTTCCTTCATTTGATCGTATTGATTAGTACTGAAATATATATGAGATTGATCACCAAAAGATAACAAAGTCATATGATTATTATGGAACTCTGTAAAGTATTGCTCCAAGGTAGTTAATCGACGACGTAAGTAGTCTGAGGTCTTGCGCTCTGCACCATCTTTCTTGAAATTGGTGAAGAGCCTATCTACGGCTTCGATTAGTTGCTGTTGGGTTACTAAAATGTCATCCATTTCCGACATTATAAAGATAAAAAGGAGACCTTACTTGTACTGAAGGCTTCTTTGGAGATCAAATGTCCTTGCGATGGCTGCAAGAACAAACCTGGAGTAACAGCGCGATGAGATGACGCGATGCTTTTGTAAACACCAGGTTCAATCAGTATCAGCAGGATGATGGCACGTTCCGTCCGGGGCACCGAGATAATTTAAGATCAGCAAGATGATGGCACTTTTCCGTCCGGAGCACCGAGGTCAGTTAGGATCCGCAGGATGGTGAAATTTTTGGAAAGTAAATCCACTCAGCTCTGTTTGCCAGGGTCTGGCAATAAGTTCCAAGCGAGACACTCACACAGTACCGTTAGTTGATACACGCGTAATGGTCCCGCTCCGATGGCTCGAAGGACCAATGGGGACCAATCTCGTTGGGCGGCTATTGACTCGCTTCATTGGGAGCTGGACAACGAGTATGGTGGATCAAACCCCGAGTACGAAGAGCAATTTACTCATTATGAGCAATATTACAACAAAATCAAGAAAGACATCAATAAGAAAATGTGGTCCGTTGCGCATATTGAACAATCAACTCCTAAAATGGAGATAGTCACCTTTGAGGGAAACTACAATAAGTGGATTTCGTTCAAAGGTGACTATCTCCATTTTAGGAGTTGATTGTTCAATATGCGCAACGGACCACATTTTCTTATTGATGTCTTTCTTGATTTTGTTGTAATATTGCTCATAATGAGTAAATTGCTCTTCGTACTCGGGGTTTGATCCACCATACTCGTTGTCCAGCTCCCAATGAAGCGAGTCAATAGCCGCCCAACGAGATTGTATCGTCTTCAGGATGTCTTCAAACTCCCATTTTTCAAAGTCAGTTTCTTCATCAACAACTAAAGTAATCAATAAAAGTATTGACTTTTACTTGACCTGCACTGATACTACGGTAAATGTGTTTCTTCATTCAAGTTACACCTAAAGTAAAAGTCAAAAGAGTTGCCCTTACACAAACGTCGTAATTTCCCCAAAAAAGCGTGGGGAGCTTTTTTTACACATGGCAGTACCACAATTTCATTGTCAAGTGGTCTCAAAATGACAAAGTGAAAGTTCTTCCTAGAGTGCGCGCAAGATAACTCTGCGCGTGGCTGAAATCGGAACTAATCGTATGCCGCCTTCTTGTTGTAATCGCCATCAATAAAATTATGCCGAATATTATCTTGAAGGTTAAACGTGCATATGAAGAAGAACTAGACAATCGTTATTGTCTAGTTCTTCTTCATATGCACGTAGGCCCGTTGGCCTACGGTACCGTTTTCCAAAATTAGGCATGCCATCAGTCGCGCGGCTTTATTTCTGTAGAAAATTGTAGATAATTAAGGCGGATATAATTATATGCGATACGAGTAGGTACCCATCCATTACAGTTAGGCTTCATAAACAAAGTAACATACATAAACTCACGTCTTCTTCCCATGGGGGTTAGCAGAAACTACAGAATGCCATCTGCTACGATCCTTACATAAATACATACTCCTTTTGCCTCGATTACGTTCATACATCTGGTCATACACGTGTAGAGGCATGAGGAACAGGGTGTAAAGTTCACTCATCCGCCATAGAAAAGGGAGGATCCTCCGACCAGACCGGTGACGGGTGTCGTGGCAACTTTCCAACGATTGATGTCAGGACGTTGTAAATATTTAGTCGCGCGGTAAACTTTGATTGCGCGATACAGGATTTTGCGTGAAGTCAGTGTGATGAGTAGTTCGTATGTGGCGATGTAGATTCCGCCACACACGCACGCTGGTTGCGAGTACCTACTACGTACCTGACCTGAAGAATATCACCAATAAGATCACCATAATTATGTCTTCCTAGGGCGTCCCCTCCCGGCGTTTCCACTCACATCTGCCTTGACCTTTGACCTTTTGATAGTCGCCTTTCATTCATCCTCTCAACATGACAAACCATCTAGGCATACTCTTTTCGATTTAGAAGTACCCGTAGTACCTATTACTTTTTTGTATTATTAGGACCTGTGATCTTAAACTGAAGCTAAAAATTTATTTAAAGTGGTAGGCGTCTGTTGTCTTGCAACAAGAAACTGAGGTATGTAACTGTTTCCTTTGGCTTTCTGTATCGCAACAGAAAATCAGCCTCGTCCCATAAAAAAATATCCTTGCGAATATTCAATCTCTTATGCCTATGCGTTAAATAATGCATGATAAGTTCATCGTCTGATGAACTTGATTTTTCACTGGACGATCTTGATGCCATTTTAATACTTATTTCATTAATAAAATAAAATGTAGACTATTACATATTACACAGTTAGATGTGCAGGGATTTATGTTAGCTAACAGCTCAAGCAGGCGTTGAATAATTCTAACCTACAACAGTACAACTTTGACAAAATGACAATTGCTTTAGCTTTCACATCAGCTTAATGAGCAGCAAAAGCTAGAGGCAAAAGTAACAATAAAAGCAACAGCTAAAATTGTGAAGAAACAAATTTAACCGTCACTTTGACTTTGTGACGTTACTTTGGCTGTTGCTTTTGATGAAGAAACTGGCCGTTAATGTTAGAACTTTTAGCGCAATCATTTCACATGAAATAGCAGTTCTAATAAATAATACTTCAACTCTAAAACATGTTATTCGATTATTTTATAAACAAAAGTAAGCTTACGAAAATATTGTTTCAATACACGAAAATCACGCACCGGTCGCCATGTCACAAACTGTCAGTTTTTGGCATTTGTGCTGTTTCCAAAAATCATACCGTACAAACGTAACAAACTGGGTTGCTAGTTATTAATAATCTAGCAAGCGTGGTTGGTTTATAAAATTAGTGTACCATGTGTCCCAGAGGGATCAAGCGTACCCAGTCTCCCTACATAAAAAAAATAAAAACAAAAGTTGAAACAATTTAGGACAACAAATGAAAAAATCACGAGTCATGAATTCATCTACGGAATAGAAACATTTTTCCAGTAAGAAGTTTTTTAGTTTACTTTTAAATAAGGTGGTTTTATATAAGCAAGGCTTGGGCAAGCTGCTCAGTAAATATGACATTGGTCTGACTTTGACAATTTTATTTGTCTTGTTTTTAACCAATTAACTTTGTCATTACTTGTCGTTTTCTTCCGATTCACTATAACCACTTCTAGAGTCTCAGTCAGAAATCATCAACTTCCATTTGGCAAGTTATCAGACATGTATAGTAAACAATGCATGTCAGGCGGCAGCGGCATGCAGTCGCCCGCGCCTCTGTCGGATAGCTTGACATGTATAGTAAACAATGTATGTCAGGCGGCAGCGGCAAGCAGTCGCCCGCGCCTCTGTCGGATAGCTTGACATGTATAGTAAACAATGTATGTCAGGCGGCAGCGGCATGCAGTCGCCCGCGCCTCTGTCGGATAGCTTGACATGTATAGTAAACAATATATGTCAGGCGGCAGCGGCATGCAGTCGCCCGCGCCTCTGTCGGATAGCTTGACATGTATAGTAAACAATGTATGTCAGGCGGCAGCGGCATGCAGTCGCCCGCGCCTCTGTCGGATAGCTTGACATGTATAGTAAGCAATGTATGTCAGGCGGCAGCGGCATGCAGTCGCCCGCGCCTCTGTCGGATAGCTTGACATGTATAGTAAACAATGTATGTCAGGCGGCAGCGGCAAGCAGTCGCCCGCGCCTCTGTCGGATAGCTTGACATGTATAGTAAACAATGTATGTCAGGCGGCAGCGGCATGCAGTCGCCCGCGCCTCTGTTGGATAGCTTGACATGTATAGTAAACAATGTATGTCAGGCGGCAGCGGCATGCAGTCGCCCGCGCCTCTGTCGGATAGCTTGACATGTATAGTAAACAATGTATGTCAGCCGGCAGCGGCATGCAGTCACCCGCGCCTCTGTCGGATAGCTTGACATGTATAGTAAACAATGTATATCAGGCGGCAGCGGCATGCAGTCGCCCGCGCCTCTGTCGGATAGCTTGACATGTACAGTAAACAATGCATGTCAGGTGGCAGCGGCAAACAGTCGCCCGCGCCTCTGTCGGATAGCTTGACATGTATAGTAAACAATGTATGTCAGGCGGCAGCGGCATTCAGTCGCCCGCGCCTCTGTCGGATAGCTTGACATGTATAGTAAACAATGTATGTCAGGCGGCAGCGGCATGCAGTCGCCCGCGCCTCTGTCGGATAGCTTGACATGTATAGTAAACAATGTATGTCAGGCGGCAGCGGCATGCAGTCGCCCGCGCCTCTGTCGGATAGCTTGACATGTATAGTAAACAATGTATGTCAGGCGGCAGCGGCATGCAGTCGCCCGCGCCTCTGTCGGATAGCTTGACATGTATAGTATAGTTAAATAAGAGCATAAACAGAACTTTATATCCCTATCATTCCATTAGAAAGACGAGATTTATTTATTGTCTATTAATTATGTTACTTCTTCATTCAACTTTCCATAACACTACAACAAACGTTGACACATACACTTATTCTAACACAACACTTCGAACCATTTATAACCATTTTTTTTTAAATTTTTTTTTAATTTTTTTATTTCATAACCAGTGTATTTATTATACACTCAACCGCACACACATCCTAACTCTTATTTGACACACAGACACCATTAAAGACACAGATCAAAATTTAATAAAATTCTTTCTAATTAGGAAAAGGTAAAAAATTGAAAACTTTCTTAAGTAAATAAATAAATAATAATAATTTGGTCTGTCGACGTCAATAACGCCATACTACAATTTATATTGCGATTTTTTTTTTTATTGTGAGTTGGCTGAAGAAACTTACGTCCGGCTTCTGAAAAGCTAATATCAAGCTAAGGATTTCAGTCATACTAGCATTTCTGGCGATTGCTGATCCAAGTGGACTTTTTAAGATTCAAAGATTGACTAACCATGGAAAATTAATACTTAATAATACTAAAATCGACCATATTTATTCGACGACGCTGTCTCACGGCAACGGTTACCTGGGCTGCGCCAACTTGACATACGGCGGCGCGGCGCCCCAGGCCCCCAGCGCGACTGCGCCGCTGTCATCGGACAAACTGTCAATTCTTTTTTATGTGTCTTTTTGTTGTTGTTATTTTATTTTAGTTTCTATTTATATTATGTGCTATTTTTAAGGAAAAATCGTGTAAGTTTTTACAATTTTTTCTATGTTAAACAATGACGACGGTAGCGACGCTGTACGAAGCGCCAGTCAACCTGCCACGTCGCTGGATGTCCTAGTGAGATGCCCTCATTGTCCCCAAGCACGCTTTTTTAAGGGTGAAAAAGGCTTGAAGGTACATTTTGGTAAGAAACACAAATCCCACAATGTGCCTTCATCATGCCCTACCATACCCACTTCCCTAACACCTGTTTCCCCCTCTCAACCCTTTTGGAAAACGCTTGCAAAATTGAAAACTTCAACTCCAGTCTTAAAGAGAGTTCCTCGTGGCGCGAGACCATCCGTAGCTTTAAGTTTAGCGCGTTGTATCCGCCTCGCCACCAGAGAGAACTCTCAGAGTGCTTGGGAGCAATTACTAACCTTCCCGTTTAGGATTCTACATGTGCAAAAGAATTTGGCAAATAAAAAAACTTTAACATCACAAATCAAGGATAATTGCAACATTTCGGCTCAAAGTTTCGACCCTAAATTAACAGCACACCTTCCCCAAAGAGGTTTATTGCACTATGTGGAGTCTAAACTAGGCGAGGGTGATATCAGAGGTGCAGCTAGGATCATCTTTAGTAGCTATGTGGTTGCGCCGTACTCTCCAGAGACACTTACAGCTCTGGAGAGCAAACACCCTACCCCGGCAGATGATCTCTCCTTTCCTGACCCACCCGATCTGGAATCCAACTCACTTGTAATTACAGCACAACAAGTGTATGCGGCCGTGTGCTCCTTTCGAAGTGGCTCCGCCGGCGGCCTCGACGGCCTGACACCTCAACACCTGAAGGACTTAATGTGTTCAGGCGCCGGTGAGGCTGGTGAGTCCCTTTTGGAGGAGCTAACGGCCCTCATTAATCTCATGCTCTCCGGCAATGTGAACGAAGCCGTCATTGATATCTTGTATGGGGCAAATCTTTGCAGGTCTCGAAGTAGGTAGGCAGAATGATACTCCAGTCAAGATGTGGAACGAATGAATTTATTTCCAAAATGTGTCAGCTTAAATACTATTTACATCTACTTACAAACTAGGATAACTACTGCCTATGTACAAGTATTGACCAATCAGATCACAGCACCCTGTTGTCAGTTTGTTCCGCAGTGTGTCGCTGCAGGCGCGCGCTAGCGCATCTCGCCGCTCGGAACGCCGAAGTTTATAAATATAGGTGGCACACGTTTGTGCACCAGTGGTCCCCCCGTCATGATCCAGCCTGCCCCGTCTGGCTGTCATATTATTATTAGCGACGCTCAGTCGACTAATAATTTACCTTAGTTTTAGGCCTGGCCGGGGGCTTTAAGTTCGCTTAAAGAACCCACAGGAAACGCCCGGTTGAGCAGTCTCGACCCTTAGTGGTCAACTGCGAGATGCCATATATAAATAACTAATAACTAATAACTTTGTGCACCAGTATTAATCGAGGCGGCGTCCAGAAAGGTCGTGTGCGCGTTGTCCGACGGCGGCGTGTGGCGTCGCGGTTCCCGTACCGCTGTACTGTTTCTTTAGCAGACCCAAAAGTTCTTCTCAGGACTGTTTGCTTCAGTGTTTCTTTACGGAGTGTCAAAAGGTGCTGGCCAGTGGTGGCTACAAGTTCTTTTCAGAACTGTTGTTTTCACTGTTTCTTTACGGAGTGTCAAAACGTGGTGGCTACAGTACTCCCCTTCAAGCGAAGCGTACCGGCTTGATGACACGTCCCGAGCGTGTTGTCCTGATGGCGGCGGGCTGTGACGACACGTTGGTCGGTGGTGCTTGCGCTCGCTGCTTGGTAATGGTTGGTACTTTGGAGGTACTCTTGGTTTGCTCGGTAAAGGTAACGGTTTTGCTTGGTACGGTAATCTTGGTTGTCGGTAAGGTACTGGTATGTTCCGTGACGATATAGGCAGGTTTCAGTCGATCGATTGATATGTTGGATTGTCAATTTGGTAGCTGAATGTTATATACCTTTTCTGTTCGGCTTATAACTCGATAGGGGCCTTCGTAAGGTGTCTGTAATGGTTTTTTTACTGAATCTGTTCTGACAAATACGTGACTGCACTTGCTTAAATCTTCATGCACGAACATGCGTTTATTATTCGTGTGATGCTCCGTTAGGGCTTCCGGCTTGTTTGCTTGAATAATATCTCGCAGTTTTTCTACATAAGTATAATCCATCGTTGGTGTGGGGGTATGTGCAGAAAAAAATTCGCCGGGTAGGCGCAAGGTGCAACCGTAGGTAAGCTCTGCGGCGCTCACACCGGTGTCGGTGCGAAGCGCGGCTCGTAGCCCAAGTAGCACGGTAGGTAACTCGTCGATCCATTTACTTGAGTCGGAGATTTTGGTGCGTAATGCAGCTTTAAGTGATCGATGCCACCGTTCGACGATACCATTAGCTTGTGGATGATATGGTGTTGTGCGATTTTTCTTAATTCCCATTTGCTTCATAAGGTTTTGAAACAGATGGCTCTCGAACTGGCGACCTTGGTCGCTTGTTAGTGTGTTCGGGCATCCAAATCTTGCTATCCAATGTTGATAGACGATCTCAGCTATTCGATCTGCTGTTATTTCATCGGTCGGTATTGCTTCGGGCCACTTCGTTAATCGGTCTATCATTGTTACTAAGTAACGGTGACCTTGAGCTGTTGTAGGTAGCGGTCCGACGATGTCGACGTGCAAATGTTGAAAACGCTCGGTTGGCGGAAAGGATGTGATGTTCGAGTAGGTGTGTCGTTGTATCTTGCTTTTCTGGCAATGTATACAGGTTCGAGTCCAGCGGCTGATGTCTGCGTTCATTGATGGCCAGAAGTACTTTCGTGTTGTAAGTTTGCGAGTCGTGCGCGTCCCGGGATGACTGACATTGTGCACGCTGTCATAAACTTCTCGTCTGTATTGCTCGGGTATGTACGGTCGTACATATGGGGTAGATGTTTCGCAGTATAACTCGACATTGGTGTTTGGTATTGTTATTTTCTTGAGTGTGATGTTGTCATTTGACAATAATTGCTCAATGTTGCTGTCCCTTTCTTGCGCGCTTGCTATGTCGCTGTAGTTGATTGTAGACGGGCATGATATCGTTTCTATGCGGCTGAGTGTGTCGGCGACGATGTTTTGTTTACCGCTCACGTGCCTTATGTCGGTGGTGAATTCGCTGATAAACAAAAGTTGTCTTGTTCGCCTTGGTGTTTCTGAGTTTGAGTTAGTTTTCGACATTACGAATGTTAGCGGCTTGTGATCGGTGAATATGATGAGATGGCGCCCTTCGAATGTTTTGCGAAAATGTTTGACTGCCATGTAGATTGCGGCTAGTTCACGATCGAAAGTTGAATACTTCTTTTGCGCGTCAGTGAACTTTTTGGAATAATATCCGAGAGGTTGCCATGTGTCATTGATGTATTGTTGTAATACTGCGCCTGCTGAGTTGTCAGATGCGTCACAGAATAAGGCGAGTGTTGCATGGTGCGAAGGGTGAGCGAGGATAGCGGCATTTATTATGCTCGCTTTGCATTGCTCGAATGCTTGATTTGCTTCGTCGTTCCATGTGATTGGACTTTTGTCTCTCTTCTTGACATTATGTAGGTATGAGTTCAATGGTGCTTGTAGTGCAGCGGCGTTAGGTAAGTGATCGCGATAGAAATTGATCATACCGATAAATCTTCTTAACTCTTCGATTGTAGTTGGCTTGGGATAATTGGTGATTGCTTGTATTTTATGCTCTGGAGGTTTGATTCCTTCTGCTGATACGGTATATCCTAGGAATTGAACTTGTGGTTGGCCTAGGCTGCATTTGGCGGGGTTTATGGTGATACCGTTATCTTCTAATCTCTTTAGGACGATGCGTAGGTGTTTTCGGTGTTGAGCTTCGTCTTCTGATGCCAATAATAAATCATCAATGAATGGGAACACAAAATCCAATCCTCGCAGTACTTCATGGATGTACCGCTGAAACGTTTGTCCCGTGTTTTTCAAACCTGGGCACATACGTGGAAATTCGAATAATCCCATTGGTGTAATGATCGCCGTCTTCTCTATGTCTTCTTCTCGTACGTTCAGTTGTTGGTATGCACGGTTGAGGTCTATTGTGGAGAAGATTGTTTTTCCGGATAGATGATGTGTGAAATCTTTGATGCGTGGAACGGGGTAGCGATCTGGTATGGTGATGGAGTTGAGTCGGCGATAGTCACCACAAACTCTAATATCGCCATTCTTTTTGGGTACGATATGTAGAGGTGATGCCCACGGGCTTTTACTTGGCCTGCATAATCCTTGTTCAATCATGTTTTCAAATTCTTTCTTGACTATTTCGAAGCGATGCGGTGGGATTGGTCGAGCGCGGCTATGTATTGGTTGACCTTGCGTTTCGATGAAATGCTGCACGTTGATATTGGAGTTTAATTTCATCGATGATAATCTCGTTATGCCGGGATATTGAGCTAGAATGTCGTGGTATGATTGCGACATGTCGATGCTGCGTACGGTTGGCTCGTTTGATAGTCGTATCGGGGCGTTGACCTTTAAGCTCGTGACACCGTCGATTAGTCTTCTATTTTTCAGGTCGACGATGAGTTGGTGATGCTTCAGGAAGTCGGCTCCGAGTATTGGCTTCGATACGTTAGCTATGATGAATTTCCATTTGTAAGGGCGTCGGAGATTGAAATCGAGTGTCATTGACTTCTCGCCATACGTAGCTATTGTAGTGTTGTTCGCTGCGTATAGTTGAAAAGGTAGCGGCGTTGCTACTTGTCCCTTCCTTCTTGGTAACACGGAAATGTTGGCTCCCGTGTCGACTAAGAAAGATAGTTTTGAGTTTCTGTCGGTGATATATAGGCGGTGCGATTTGTCTGGAACGCCGGTGTCCGCCTCTGCCAACGTCCTGTCTAGTTTTCCGACTTTTGCTTCTTGAATGAGCAAGGCGATGTGCAGCGTCTAGCTTGCTCCTTGAATCGTCGGTGATAATAGCAGTATGGTGATGGTGTTATTGATCGATTGCGTGATTGTGACGCTTGACGGTTACGAGATGGGTAGCGGCTGCGGCGGCGGTTGTCGTATTGTGGTCTTGATTTTAACTCGGCTATGTCTAGCGACAGTTTTTTTATCTCATTGATGAGAAACTGCGTATCTGCTTGCGGCGTGGATGGCGGCGGTGGTGCGGGTGATTGGACGGCTGCGACTTCTGTTGTTGCAGTCTGCTCCATCATTTTATCGGCGAGTAACGCGAGTTCCTCGAGTGCTGTCTTTGTGCTGAACGTTTCGCTGACTGCAAGGACTGAGCGAACGTGTGATGGTAGGTGATTCGTCCACATGAGACGCAGAGTGGAGTCGGGAACTTTGTCTCTGGCAAGGTTTCGCATGCGCCGGAGTAGTTGGGTCGGCTTTTGATCTCCAAGTTCCATTTCTGATAGTAACTTCTGGAACTGGCGGCTGTCTGATTCTTCATAGGCGGATATGAGCCTTTCCTTAATGGCTTGGTACTGGTCCGTCTCAGGTGGGTTGTACAGTAGATCCACGATCTGCTCGATGTCTTGTTTCTCCAGCTGTGCTATGACCATCTGGGCGAGCTGTGCTTGGCCTTTCTTGAGGTCGTTGGTTGCGGCTTCAAAGCTTATAAACCAAAGCCGTGGTCGATCGCGCCAAAATGGTGGAATGCGCATGGTGAGAGATATGCCGGCAGCTTCAGCCTTCGTGATAGCGTGTGATGTCGCTGGGTTTGCCTGGTTTTCCGTTTCGCTGGGGTTCAGCATCTTGAAGCGGGATGACTCTTCGGTGGTCTTCGTCAGGTAAGGTGTGCTTTGTTCGGGGTCACCACTTTGCAGGTCTCGAAGTAGGTAGGCAGAATGATACTCCAGTCAAGATGTGGAACGAATGAATTTATTTCCAAAATGTGTCAGCTTAAATACTATTTACATCTACTTACAAACTAGGATAACTACTGCCTATGTACAAGTATTGACCAATCAGATCACAGCACCCTGTTGTCAGTTTGTTCCGCAGTGTGTCGCTGCAGGCGCGCGCTAGCGCATCTCGCCGCTCGGAACGCCGAAGTTTATAAATATAGGTGGCACACGTTTGTGCACCAGTATTAATCGAGGCGGCGTCCAGAAAGGTCGTGTGCGCGTTGTCCGACGGCGGCGTGTGGCGTCGCGGTTCCCGTACCGCTGTACTGTTTCTTTAGCAGACCCAAAAGTTCTTCTCAGGACTGTTTGCTTCAGTGTTTCTTTACGGAGTGTCAAAAGGTGCTGGCCAGTGGTGGCTACAAGTTCTTTTCAGAACTGTTGTTTTCACTGTTTCTTTACGGAGTGTCAAAACGTGGTGGCTACAAATCTATGTGCCCTGCGCAAGAAGGATGGCGGCATTCGTCCCATTGCCGTAGGGCTCACTTATCGTCGTATCGCAGCCAAAATTTGCTGTGCTTTCTACAGCGAAACACTGGCCAGCAAATTCCAGCCCCTACAGCTGGGCTTCGGGTCTAAAGGGGGCTGTGAGGCTGCGGTACATGCATTATCCACTTACATCAATAGCGGTAAAGGTGAGGTCATCCTTAAGGTTGACATTAAGAACGCTTTCAATTCCGTAAACAGGGACACCTTGTTGACAGAAGTTCAAAAAGAAATACCCAAAATTTACAGTTTTCTTTATCAATGTTATAGGCACCCCTCTAAATTACTTTATAAAGACAACCTTTTGAAATCAGCCGTTGGATGTCAACAGGGTGACCCTCTTGGGCCAGTCATTTTTAGTTTGGCAATAAATCCAATTATTCGTCAATTAAATTCTAAATTCAACGTTTGGTATTTGGATGACGGAACCCTAGGAGGTGATGTAGACACAGTCTTAAAAGATTTAGTTTTTTTAAAAGAAAAATTCAGTTCCATTGGCCTAGACCTTAACCTCTCAAAATGTGAAATTTATCTTCCCCAAACCACTGACAGACAGACTACCGTATCAAAATTTAATACAATAGCACCAAATATCAAAATTATGGAAAGAAACTCTCTTCACCTCCTGGGATCCCCAATTTTTGACGAATCCTTTCCAACGTTTATTGAGGAGAAAATACAAAATTTTCATGATGTCTCGGAACGACTTTACAAAATTAATATTCATTCGGCCTTCACACTCATTCGATACTGTTGCTTTGGACCAAAATTCACATATAGCCTTCGCTCCTCCCATCTTTGGAAGCATCCACAACTTTTAGAAAAAGTAGACCAAATTATTAGAAACACACTAACTTCATCCTAAATGTGGCCCTGGACGACCGAGCGTGGCAGCAAGCTACTCTTCCCATCCGCCAGGGTGGTCTCGGCGTCCGCATAATTTCAAGTATTAGTTTACCGGCGTTCCTCTCCTCGGTCCACAGTACCGATAAATTAACCAGGAAAATTTTATCTTCCTCACTGGCCGATTTTGAGGTACCGTTTTTGACCGATGCGTTGAACGCTTGGAAAATGGCTTGTCCCAATACGGATTTGCCTGACAACCCGTCCTCCCAGAAACTGTGGGACGTGCCGCTCTGCAGTATTATACGGAATACCCTATTAAACACGTCTTTTAATACTGTTGAGCGTGCCCGTCTGCTGGCTGTGGGAGAATGGGAGTCAGGCTTGTGGCTTCAGGCGCTCCCGTCATTCACCATAGGTACTATGATGGATGACTCATCGTTTCGGCTCGCTACGTGTCTCCGCTTGGGCGCACCTTGTGTTGCTCCGCATCGGTGTCACTGCGGTGACGCTGTCGACAGTCTCGGGCACCATGGCTTGTCCTGCTACAGGAGCGCAGGTCGCATAGCACAGCACGCCAGCATCAACGACATTATTCGTCGAGCTCTTGTTACCGCCGGCGTACCAGCGGTATTAGAACCAAACGGCTTGGTACGTGACGATGGGAAGAGACCAGATGGCATGACGTTGTTGCCTTGGAAGATGGGTAGGCCTCTGGTGTGGGACGCAACTTGTGTCGACACCCTTGCGCCATCTCATGTTCCAAGCACGACGTGCTGTGCTGGCGCCGCTGCTGCGGCTGCTGAGACCCTCAAGCGGCGCAAATACTGTAACCTTATAGGTAACTACAGTTTTGAGCCGTTTGGGGTCGAAACGCTCGGGTCATGGGGCCCGAGTGCGCGTCTACTTTTTAAGGAAATTTCTCGCCGACTGGTCGAGGCTTCACGTGACCAGAGGGCTGGCTCTTTCTTTGGCCAAAGAATTAGCATTGCCATTCAACGTGGCAATGCTGCCAGTCTTCTGGGCACGTTTCCGGATGACATCGATGCGGACGAGTACTTCGACGCCTAAGTGTCCTTTTGTTTTGTATTTATTTGTATAGTTAGTTAGTTAGTCATTTACGTTAAAAAATATTTCTATTGTTTGATAAGTTTGTTGAATAAATGAAAAAATTAATTAGGAAAATTATATCGCAGTTAGACAAAACAATAAGTGACAATATTAGCCATACTCCAACCCATATTAAGTTACTTTCTTTATCGTGGATAACTTAGAAGTATTTGAAAGTATTGACGAAACTCTTAGAATAGATTGTCACTTGCTCGACTACCTCGAATTATGTAAAAAACATCTTAACTGCGAATACAACTTTAAAATTCTAACATTTAACATAAGAAGTGCACAGTGTCACTTTGACAGTTTGTTAGTAGCGCTAAAACGTTTGGACATTGAATACGATGCCATTGTACTTACCGAGTGCTGGTTGCATGAGAGCTCTGTTATCAGACAAATGGCAGGCTACAACGTCTATAGCACTACTCGCCATAAAAACAAGGCAAGTGGAGTAATAATGTATGTGCGGGAGTCTATCACGGCGTCGGTATCGGAACCAGTCATAGATGATGCGGACTGCCTGTTGGTAAGTATACACGGTTTTATGCAAATTCTCGGAATATATCGCTCCCCTTCTATTGCTAGTTTGGATACATTTTTGGTATCTCTCGACTCAAATTTGAGCAAACTTAAGGAAAATTCTAGATTAGTACTGCTGGGAGACCTAAACATAGACATACTTATGGCAAATCCAAACGCTGAGAACATAGCGTATCAATGTTTGTTGGCGCAACATGGCTTACTTCCCGCCATTACAAAGCCTACAAGGGGACACAGCTGCTTGGACCATATTTTTGTGAAAAGTAAAGATTCATTGGTGGGTGTGGTTGTTAAATGTGCGGTAACAGATCATGACGTTGCTATGGTCGGCCTCAACACATCAAAGGATAAACCAAATAGGAAAATAGGATAATCTTGAAAACAGATTTCAAATCTGTGTCTGCTGATCTACAAAAGGTTGATTGGACCAACGTTACCAATAAGAATGATGTAAATGAGGCGTTGGAATGTTTTAATAACATAATCAGTTCTGCAGTAAACACTCACACTCGTTTCATTAAAAGTAGCCGTTCGAAGTACAACCTAAAGCCATGGATTACTCCCGGTTTGATGAAATGTATGCGTCATAAAAATAGTTTACACCGTCAGGTAAATATAGACCCTAAAAATTACACTCTTAAACTTTCATATACTAGATACAGAAACTTTTTTTTAGATATACTAAGGAAAGCGAAGAAAGACTACGAAAGCAGAGCCTTAGAAGATAACAGACGAAACTCAAAAAAACTGTGGACCACAATAATAATAATATCGTTTATTTAGATAAATGGTGCAGATTTACAATAACATATAACTTAAACAATTAGAGGACACACTTGCTCATTTGCCTGAACTAGGTAGAACCTGTGTTTCAGGCTAGAAAGGTGCATAGAATTTTAGAATATAAAATTAACAACGGAGACTAATTAACACTAATCGGTCTTTATTTATTTATTTATTTATTTATTTATTTATGTCAGACACAATGATCCATAGTTATGTTAGTACAGGTACCTACTTAAAAATTATGTTAGTAACAATAGAATAAAATACACGCCACATTAATACCATTATAATTAAACAATAATCACTTAAACTAAAACTATTAAAAACTAAAATAAAAATCATTTAATAAATGGTGACGAACTGGCATGCAGGTGCATCCACCTCTCCAACAGCACCGAGTCCCACCGCTCGGACAATACGCCCAGGATACTGTTAGTGCTGCATCGGAAGCGACTTAGCAGCGAGGCGCTCCGTTTCCTAATAATAGCATAAAAGTCATCAGTTTGCGCCTGCGCGAACATAGTTGAAGCGCTGCAAAACCGCGGCAGCCCTAGCAGCACCCTAAACGCATTGTTGTACTGTACGCGTAAGGCACTGTATACTCGCTGCACATAGTTGGCCCATAGGCTGCACGTATAAAAAGACTGACAATAGGCTTTAAATAAGGCCACCTTTACTTGTTCAGTACAGCGTGCAAACCATAGATATATGAAAGAAGGAGATATGCCCGGTAGTTGAAAATGTATCAGAACCCGATGTCGCTAGGTTGGCCCCACCACCGCGCCACTACTACACATGTAGTTCAATAAAAGCAATAGATACAAAGTCGCGCACACACTTGCAATTCATAAATCAGAACATACTACACAATCAATTATAAACCTTAACTCGTCATACACAGCGTGCATTTACCATGCACCGTACAACTTACTCACACAAAAACATCTGGCGCTATTATTGTGTTGTGCAAAAAGCAATTTATTTTACATATACTAGCGTATATGTAAAATAAATTGCTTTTTTGATTGACTAAATCGGAAAGTTATCGATACTTCCATTTATTACTGTACAAGAAAAATTTGGGGTCCTGAAAATAAAATAAAAAATGATATGTCCAGAAAGTATTATATATTTTAAATTAAAAAAAAATGTATATTAAAAAAAAAAAACACGAATCAATAAATTAAAACAATCCGGTTAAGTTGGTTTAGGCTGTGAAACCATAGGAATTGTTGAACCCTGTTATGATGTGTTTACTCACTGACCTGTAAAGTGGAGGTATTTGTTCAGTACTTGACGTACTCTTAATTTTGGGATTGCCCATTCAAAAAGCCTGCGAGTTTTCTTTAGAGGCTGGAACATTTCTGCCTTAAAGTGAATTGAGCATATGGTGCTACATTTTGTTGGGAACCAGTTATGTGGCCTTCCTGTGGCATCAATCCATTATTTTTTTTTGTATTTGTATCTTTTGGGAAGCTAAAAAGGTACTATAAGAACTTATTTATCATTTACATAATAAGTATCTTAAGCTATAGTCTATTGTCTAGGAACTAGTTGGCCGCTGAGACAGGGGTGAGGCGGCGGTTCGCAACGCACGTACTGACGTACTGAGTAATGCGCCCCCGCTCCTCCATCCCACCGCTCACATACCTTTTTTTTTTTTTTTTTTTTTTTTTTTTTTTTTTTTTTTTTTTTTTTGTGGATGGGAAATCATCAAATGACTTCTCCCGCTCTGGGCAGAGGCGGGAGGGCTACCCGCGACCCCGGCGGCATCGGCCCAATTGACCCCGTCACTGCTGACATCTCTTTGAGGCGCGCGTGGAACACAACGCGCCGTCGACCCGGGCCTGGTCCTTACCGGACGGCGAGCTGCCCATTACTCGTCGTCCGCAAGCCCGCGCCTACGGTGGCCGGGAATCGGCAATCGATTCCCGCCGCCCAGGGCGTCTCCTACGGCGGCTAGGAGCGCGAGGGCGCGGCTGTTGCCTCTCCCTCACGCGTTCCGCTTCCTCCTTCGCGAGCATTACTGCTTCGCAGAAGGAGGTGACGGCTTCCCATGCACTCTCGCTCCGCACCTTGGCCTGGACCAGGTTTGGACGCGAGAGATCGCCGCCGCCGATCGCCTCCGTGAGAACACGGCGGTGCTCCGCCCAAGCCGGGCAGACCTCCACTGTATGCTCCACCGTGTCCTCCGGGCGATCCACACAATGGTGACACCCGGGCGTTTCCTCCCGCCTTATCCGAAACAGGAACCTCCCGAAACAACCGTGTCCGGTGAGGACCTGCGTCAGGCGGAAGGTGAGGACGCCGTGGCGCCTCTCCAACCACTCCTCAAAGAGGGGACTTATCGCCGCAATTGTGGCGTGCCCAACCGCTCACATACCTAAGGCGCGATCAACTAGTTCCGCGCGGTCTATAATTCTTAACCTCACGATGAGTAAGCAGGTAGCAGACAACAGGCGAATAGGCTTTTGTTATTAAAAAAAAAACCCTTAGTTAAGAAATAGTTAAATATATGAAAAGAAACACATGCCATACTCATGCATAACAAATAAATAGCATGAATATGTTGACTTATTTTAAGCAAAAATCACTAATATTTTATCTGCACCATACCGATTACTACAACGCATTCGAATCTTGTGGTGCATAGTTAAAGACTTTAGCGGAAGTAAAATACCAAAACCAAAAAAAAGTAAAGAAATAGCACGAAGATGCGATAATTTAAACCCAAAAACACTCCACCTAAACATTAATAAACTTACTTTACGACCGTTGGTTATGCATTTCTCAACTAGGTAAAATAATCAAAAACAGTAAAAAAGATTATTTTACATTCTCAAAGGTTTTCCAACCGTACTTAAACGTCATCTTTTCAAGTGTTCCAACCGGGCTAAAACGGATGACAAATTGAAAAATAAACTATAATAGCAATATAATATTCGTTGGGCAATCGACATTATTATCGATAGCCTACTTTAGTGGATCTTAACCTCATCACTATCTCGCCGCAAGACACAGCGGCTGTACTATGCGACGCTCCGCGTAAATAAAGTATCGTTTTGTTATTTTTACATTGCTTGTCCAGTCGCTTAGCGACATACTTAAGGTAGTGGTTAAGGAGCAATGTATTTGCTGCACAAATAGTACAGCCGCTGCGATATTTGAAAACAAAAATAACGTAGTAAAAGCAAGAAATATTTTACGATTTGTTGTTTTTTATGATTTTAAAGATAAATACATTAAAATACTTTTAATTACATATGGTAAGTGATTCCGTGAGATACGAAGTTTTTAATATCACTTCGGTTTTTGCAGGAAACCACTGAAGAACACGGCATTTTTATAATTTATCGTGACCACGGTCGAAAGCGTACTAGTTCGCGGAGACGGCCATTTGGCGAGTAAAGGCACAGCGTGCGCATAACGCGTGGACACAAACACGCCCCCATGCCACTTCTCCTGTTTTTTATATTTCTATGGTGCAAACCTACGTGCCAACATGTTACAGCGAACCGACAGCGCCCTACGTTCCCGCTCGATGTCCTCATTGTCAGACAAGTTATCTGTCCAGGCACCAGGCCCAGGTACTTAAAATGGTTAACCCTATTCAGACTGGCACCGCAAAGGGTGATCGGAGGTATAAAAGAGTAACATACCTTTACCTATGAAATTGCCGTTTTGTATGAAAAAATTTAAACGAATTTTTTTCATGCATTTTTTATTTGTATTAATCGAAGTAATCACCCATGCAATCAATGCATCTTTGCCAACGCAGTGGCAGTTTATTGATGCCCTTCATAAAGAAATCAGCTGGACGGGAGGCAACAAATTCTTCAAAGGCATTTTGTACTGCCTCTCGGGTATTGAATTTTTTTTCCCGCCAAGAAAAAAAATAAAAAAAAATCTGAAAAAAGTAGTAGTCTGTAGGCGCAAGGTCTGGTGAGTAGGGTGGATGACGGAGAGCTTCCAACCCCAGTTCTTGCAACTTGGAGACCGTCTGCTGTGCAGTATGAGGTCGCGCGTTGTCGTGCAGGAGCAGCGGAGACGAGCGATTGACCAATGCTGGTTGGATATGTGCCAGCTTCTCCATCATTGTGTTCAGTTCTTCACAGTACACATCTGAAGTAATGCTCACCCCGTTTGGTAAGAAGCTGTGATGAATCACACCGGCGCTAGACCACCAAACAGTGACCATCACTTTTCTAGGGGTAAGTTTTCGTTTAGGGCATTGTTTAGGTGCTGAACCAGGATCCAACCAACTTGCTGAGTGCTTGCGGTTATCAAACAGAATCCATTTTTCATCGCAGGTAACAATGCGGTTCAAAATTCCTTCATTTGTGTGTCTGTTGAGCAGTGCAAGGTGCACGTCTCGACGTGTACTTCGCGCTGGCGATCATTAGTTCGTGGGGCACCCATTTGTCAAGCTTTTTTACCTTGCCAATTTGACGCAAATGGACCAATATTGTTTTGACGCTAACGTCGAAAGCTGCTGCTAATTCAGCGGTAGATTGTGTATCATCAGCTTCCACAATCGCCTTTAATTCGTCATTGTCGACCAAAGTCTTCGGACGACCGCGAGGTTCATTTTTCAGGTCGAAATTTCCAGAACGGAAGCGAGCAAACCAATAACAAGTGGTGCGTTGGTTTGTAGTGTTAGCTCCGTAAACGTCGTTGATGTTGCGTGCCGCTTGTGCCGCGTTGCTGCCACGACGGTACTCCTATTCCATAATTACTCGAATTTTTAACGTATCCATGATGACGAAAAAGATTGAAATGCGATGAAAATGTAACACTAATCAATAAACAAATGACTACTTTTGGAAAAAAAATCCATGTTTTTAAAATAAAATTAATTTGAAATTAGAATTCTTAGCCAAACAAAAATTATTTTGATTTGAAATGGCCAGTACTGCAGAACGGCAATTTCATAGGTAAAGACCTAATATTAACTTAAAATAACATGTTTTATTTACAGACAACGAGTAAATCCTCTGTCTCACTGTACGATATACTAAGTAAAAATTGCTGAATAATCTTTTTACAGTCGTAATTATTTAATTTACAGATACTTAATTTCCTATTTCAGTTCTGGAGGCATAGCCCTTGATGGCGCGCTTCTCCCAGTCTGCTCCGACTTTCGGTATCTCGGTTCACTCGTGCAAAGCGATGGCGAAGTAGATCGGACGGTTAAGCATAGGATTAACACTGGATGGATGAAATGGCGGCAGGTCACGGGGACAATCTGCGACTCCCGCATTCCCCTTAAACTTAAGGGGAAGATATATAAAACAATGGTTAGACCTGCTGTCTTGTATGGATCAGAATGTTGGGCCACAAAAGGGATAAATGAAAAGCAGTTGCATGCAGCTGAGATGAGAATGCTAAGAGGGATGTGTGGTGTTACACGAATGGATAGAATAAGAAATGAGTACATAAGAGGAAGTCTAAAAGTGGCACCGGTGACTGAAAAGCTGTGCGGAAATCGGCTGTCATGGTATGGGCATGTGATGCGGAGGAGTGAGGAAAATGTCGTAAGGAATGTTTTGGGTATGAATGTCGATGGCTATAAGGGTAGGGGAAGACCAAAAAAACGATGGATGGATTGTGTGAAAGATGACATGGCTAGAAAGGGGGTGACTACCGAGATGACGAATAATAGAGAAGTATGGAAAAAAAGGACATGTTGCGCCGACCCCAAATAGATTGGGATAAGGGCAGGAGAATGATACTTAATTTCCTATATAGTTTATTGTACAAAAATGGGCCTAAAAATGTATAAAATCTGTTTACAAAGAGATATGTGAGATACGACGGAAAAGAAATGACTCTGCTGATCTACTAAAGGCTAAAAGTATCGCACAGGAATCGCTTAACTACTGTAATCAATATTTTACATCAGTGGGCAAAACCCTGTCTGAGCGAATACTTCAGCGACAATCAACTTCTGAACAAGCACTATCAGCTGATATCGACACAAACATCTCACCAGTTGATTCAATGTTCACAACGCCTACAGATATGTATGAGGTTGACGCTATTATAAGAAACTTCAAACATGATAGTGCACCCGGTTTAGATGGATTTAAACCGTCTCTAATTAAAGTGATTAGGACCATTATTGTGGAACCTTTCACTTACATTTGTAATCTGAGTATGTCGTCGGGGGTTTTCCCAGAACAGTGGAAGATAACTCTAGTTTCTGCGATTCATAAAGCCGGCCCTACGAACTCCCCGGATAATTACAGACCTATATCTCTGCTTTGCATATTCTCGAAGGTCCTGGAGAAATTAATTAATAACCGTATTGTTAGTTACCTTGAAAACCACTCCCTTCTCTCAGAAAAGCAATTTGGGTTTAAAAAAGGAAAATCTACAACTGATGCGGCCGAACTGCTGACGAACATAACATCTAAACACATAGATGGTGGCGAACGTTGTCTTGGAATATTCTTAGACCTTGCTAAAGCGTTCGACACCATCTCTATTCCTATCCTTCTAAGAAAACTCGAAAGGTTAGGAATGAGAGGAACTGTAGTGCTATTCTGTAAACATCTCACCGTGATAACTCAGGTGAAGTGAGCGTGAAGTGAGCCGTCATTCCACCTGATGCTAGGGGTTGACACTATTGACAGCTCACTTTATGATCACTTCACTCATGTTTTCACGGTGAGATATTTACAGAATAGCACTACAGCACTAGACTGGCTTCGTGGTTACCTGAGCAATAGGCGGCAATGTGTCAGAGTTGATAATTTTGTCAGCGATGAACAGGAAATCAGCTTTGGAGTCCCGCAGGGGAGTATACTTGGCCCAACGCTCTTCACTATATACATGGATAATATACTCAAAATTACCATCCCAAACGCTGATCTCATTTGTTACGCAGACGACACTGTGATACTATTTCACGGATCCGATTGGGAAGACTTACACAAGAAAGCAGAAGTAGGAATGATCCGGATCGCTAAATGGCTCAACTAAATGTCAAAAAGACTAAATACATAACATTTAGGAAAACTCGGGCTACCAAGGTACCATTATGGAATTTAAAGATTCATGGAGAAGATTGCCCTAACATATTAACTTACACTGATACTCAATGTTCATGCAATCACATCGACACAGTAGATGAAATAAGATGCTTAGGAGTCATCATAGACCAATACCTCTCATTCAAACCCCAAATTAGGGAACTGGTTAAACGCGTTCAGAAGCAAATCTACTTAATGAAAATGATAAGGGACAGTGCTTCTGTGGATGTAAAAAAACTGGTCTATATAGCTCTATGTCAATCGCTGATACAATATTGTATTGTAATCTGGGGTGGAGCGTCAAAAACTCATCTAATAACCCTCGAAAGAGCGCAACGCGCAGTCCTCAAAACTCTGTTACAAACCCTACCGTTTTCCTACAGAAATCCTGTTTGCAGAAGCTTCCCTGCTGAGCGTGAGAAAATTGTATTTACTGAACGTAACAACAAAGACCCACATGAAAACTTCGAAAAGAAGTGATTTAAATAGTTTACGGGGCAAACGTAGATTCAGAGTTCCAACTCCACTAGTAAAATCCGCCTATGCACAAAGACTACCACATTTTCTTCATGTTCACGTCTACAACGGGGTGATCAAACAGTGCAATATAAGAAATTGCACTCGCAATCAAATAAAAAATAGACTAACATCCTGGCTACTAAACTTGTCATATGACGAAGCAGAAAAGCTAATTACAGTGGTAAAATAATTATTGCACACATTCGTTCGTACCTCTCCCGTTCTTACTCCCACACACATACCCTCTAAACCACCATCACATAATCGAACACATTAATTAGCTCATACTCATTCACAACACATGATCACACACTCATAACAATACAATACAATAAACCATTTATTTCAGGCGACACGGCCCATAGATAATACCTTAACCTAAACATACATATTCGAAAATAAACAAAACTTGTGTTAATAAAATAGACACACACACACACACACTTATTCACAAAAGCGTTTTTTCTAGTTTTATAAATTTTATTTCATATTATTTAATATTGATTTGTTTGTTATGTTTTCTTTCGCTTTGATTCTTGGATTTTTATTTGGTTTTTGTAATTTGAAGCAATAGTTTTATTACCGAATATGTTTTAAATATGAATGTTTTATGGTAAACTGTCCATATTGGTGCCCAAGATACAGGCTTGCCTAGTTTGGGACCATTGTAAAATCTTTGTTACCTATTTTAGCAATAAAGTTTATTATTAATATTACTAATATATAATAGTAAACAATGCATGTCAGGTGGCAGCGGCATGCAGTCGCCCGCGCCTCTGTCGGATAGCTTGACATGTATAGTAAACAATGCATGTCAGGCGGCAGCGGCATGCAGTCGCCCGCGCCTCTGTCGGATAGCTTGACATGTATAGTAAACAATGCATGTCAGGCGGCAGCGGCATGCAGTCGCCCGCGCCTCTGTCGGATAGCTTGACATGTATAGTAAACAATGCATATCAGGCGGCAGCGGCATGCAGTCGCCCGCGCCTCTGTCGGATAGCTTGACATGTATAGTAAACAATGCATGTCAGGCGGCAGCGGCATGCAGTCGCCCGCGCCTCTGTCGGATAGCTTGACATGTATAGTAAACAATGCATGTCAGGCGGCAGCGGCATGCAGTCGCCCGCGCCTCTGTCGGATAGCTTGACATGTATAGTAAACAATGCATGTCAGGCGGCAGCGGCATGCAGTCGCCCGCGCCTCTGTCGGATAGCTTGACATGTATAGTAAACAATGCATGTCAGGCGGCAGCGGCATGCAGTCGCCCGCGCCTCTGTCGGATAGCTTGACATGTATAGTAAACAATGCATATCAGGCGGCAGCGGCATGCAGTCGCCCGCGCCTCTGTCGGATAGCTTGACATGTATAGTAAACAATGCATGTCAGGTGGCAGCGGCATGCAGTCGCCCGCGCCTCTGTCGGATAGCTTGACATGTATAGTAAACAATGCATGTCAGGCGGCAGCGGCATGCAGTCGCCCGCGCCTCTGTCGGATAGCTTGACATGTATAGTAAACAATGCATGTCAGGCGGCAGCGGCATGCAGTCGCCCGCGCCTCTGTCGGATAGCTTGACATGTATAGTAAACAATGCATGTCAGGCGGCAGCGGCATGCAGTCGCCCGCGCCTCTGTCGGATAGCTTGACATGTATAGTAAACAATGCATGTCAGGCGGCAGCGGCATGCAGTCGCCCGCGCCTCTGTCGGATAGCTTGACATGTATAGTAAACAATGCATGTCAGGCGGCAGCGGCATGCAGTCGCCCGCGCCTCTGTCGGATAGCTTGACATGTATAGTAAACAATGCATGTCAGGCGGCAGCGGCATGCAGTCGCCCGCGCCTCTGTCGGATAGCTTGACATGTATAGTAAACAATGCATGTCAGGCGGCAGCGGCATGCAGTCGCCCGCGCCTCTGTCGGATAGCTTGACATGTATAGTAAACAATGCATGTCAGGCGGCAGCGGCATGCAGTCGCCCGCGCCTCTGTCGGATAGCTTGACATGTATAGTAAACAATGCATGTCAGGCGGCAGCGGCATGCAGTCGCCCGCGCCTCTGTCGGATAGCTTGACATGTATAGTAAACAATGCATGTCAGGCGGCAGCGGCATGCAGTCGCCCGCGCCTCTGTCGGGGGAAACTTACTCGACCTTATTTAGTCATACCTAAGTAACAGGAAGCAATACAAAAGAATACACAAATTACAAAAATCAATTTTATAACAAAAAAAACTGGACAAGTGCGTGTCGGAACACGCACAATTCAATTCAATTCAATTTCTTTAATTCAGACTAATGTGTCCATATAGTGTTAGTAAATACATGAAAAAGAACTAAATGTTAGTAATATTAACATGAGGAATTATTTAACGTGGATGTGTATCCACTGCCTCCATAGAGGACTTTCTAACCTTTAAGCAATCACCCTCAGGTAGCTGTTGGAACTGTCCCTCACGCTGCGCATCAGCGATGCCGCTCGCTTACGGATTATGTCATGGAAGCCATCCACTTGTGCGTCCGCAAATATCGCTGAGGCGCTGCAATATCTAGGCAGTGCCATCAGCAACCTGATAAAGCATTGTTGTACTGGACCCGCAGGGCGCTGACGACCCGCTGTGTGTAACTGACCCACAGGCTACAGGTATGGTAGGATTGGCAGTAGGCCCTAAATAACGTCTTTTTAACCTCCCTACTACACCTAAAAACCTGCGGGCCAGCATGTTACACCGAACCGCCAGCCCCCTGTGTTCCCGTTCTACATCCGGATCGTCAGCCAGGTCCTCGTTTACCACATGGCCAAGGTACACAAACTGGCTGACCCTGTTTAATGTCACCCCTCCCAGCGTCACGGGCGGTACGCAAGAAGGCGTCATGCGTCCCGCCCGAAACACCAGCAGTTCGCTCTTCTTTACATTATATGTTAATCCGTGAGTCCTAGCATATTCCTCACAGATGCCCAGCAGTCTCCGCAAGGCGCCGATCGACGGGCTCAACAGCACCATGTCGTCAGCGTAGCTAATCTTATTCACAATCTGACCATCTATGGAACATCCTACCCTGATGCCATGAGCTCACGGACCAGCTCCCTTACGTAAATGTTAAAGAGCGTAGGGGAGCTCACTCCCCCCTGTCTCACACCATACTCCAACTGATAGGCATCTGAAAAGGAACCTGCCCACCTCACATAATTCGTCTGATGGTGGTACCCCCCCGATGGGTGGGTATGCGTAATGCATTAATGCATTTTTCCCAGCGTCAAAAAAAAAAAAAAAAAAAAAAGGTTAGGTTAGGTTGCCTTGTACAGTCAGCAGCAAAAGTCGATGATCACATTCAGATTTTCAAAATCACTGTACACTATATCACCCATAAATCGCTCAACAAGATAGGGCGCCAGTATTGAATGAACATCATTAAACTTCAAAATTAACTGAACACTACTCGTCAAAGGTCACTGAACACCATTTTGTCAAAAATTGCTGATCGTTATAATATCCGAAAACATAATAACATTCAGTTTTACAAAAGTCACTGAACAATATAAAATGCTTGTTTTGGCTAAGTATCTAGTGTAATGATGGCAACGTCCAAAAGTAACTTAACATCCTAAATAACAAAAGTTACTGAACATTACTTTGTTTCGGATACGTAAACTTATACTATCAAAAGTAGCTGAACTGCAAACTAAAAAAGGGCTCGTTACTATCTTCAGAGTTATAAATCCAATCTCTCCAAACTAAATATGTAAAAAAAAATTAAATGGATGTAAATTTCGAATTTAATTTTCCAAAATAATTTTGTTTTTTTTTTTCATAGTATCAATGAGAAATATTAGAAGTGGGTGTTCAAGCGGCAAGCACATTTTTAAGCCTATTTTCAAAATAAGTTCGCAAGCACGATTATAAATATAAGCATATTCCGCTTAAAAATTATGCCGTCGACGTCATCTAAGCTTTCTATATTACGATTGAATAGTGACCTTATTTGTATAGTTATAAAACTCACTATCAAAAATCACGCAGATTCTGTTTGAATTTATACCATCGACGTAATTAATGATTTTTTTAGTTCGATTGAATTGTAATCTTATTCTTAAAGCAATAAGACTCATTTTCAAAAATCACGCAGATTCTGTTCACTCACTCAGTTATCAAAGAGGTACCTCTTTGATAACTGAGTGAGTGTCTATTATTATGTGAAACTCATCCATTTTTAGATACATGCAAAATATTACCTGATGGTTGGAAAGACGTCCACTTTTCGTCTTTCGCAGCTTGTATGGCATCTTTCAAGCTGCTGAAGCCGCGTGCCGAAACGATGGTGCTCAGCTTCGAGCTACGCAGGCCATCTGTAAATCGTTTTATAGCAATGCTTTCATTTATCGGTTTTAAAATAGAAAATGTTTCCGACTTTCCATCTGCCTGGGTAATTGTCAGCTCTGTGAATAACTTTTCTACCTCAGTGCCATAATCCTCAATGCACCTCGAACCCTGTTGAACATTTTGAAGCTGCATCTGTATGCCCACAAATGATTTTTTGGGTAATAGGTATTTTCTCAAATCATTAATTAATTCTTGAATACTTGTATATGAGCCTGTCATTTTTAACTTTGCGTTCTCATTCAGCTTACTTTTTAAAACGAAAGTAATTAATAATGCTTTACCTGGTCCGTCCAGCATGCCAGCATACATTTCCACGGAGTCTATTAGGCGCTTGGTGGTGGCCTCAACACCGTCCATTACCGGAATCAAACAATACGCCACGGTCGAAATCCATTTTTCCTACATCTACTGTGACGGGAAAAATACACAATTTATCTATTTGCTCGTACTTTTGCTTAATTTTCTCATAAAGTTCTATTACCAAACAAAATAGTAGTTAGATAGTTCTAAATTAGTATCCTTACTTTTTCCTAATAATAAAAATATTTTACGACTGGTTTCGTATGCGCTTTTTGCTTGCTCTAACTTTGTTGAAATTACATCACCTTTATATCTAGCTTGTTCCTTTTTTACTAAATAATTACGTATTTCTACTAAAAAGACATAATTTTGTTCCAACTATATTATAACAATGTAATCTAATAATAGAATTGTTTAAATGTAACACATTCTACATAAACACGATGAGTGGAAAAAAAAGGTCCGACGTTGCATTTTGTTTCCGTTTGGTGTCATATGGCTGAATGTCCTCGCATGATTTTAGCGCCTTTAAGTTTGTGCGTTATGAAATATGATACCGCGTAACTAGTTCACTCACTGATGTTTTTACGAAAACATGATTGATTACACACACTTTCACTATTCACAGGATTATTACTGATTCCCGGTACCTTCTGTGCGCCCTCTGATGGATCATCTAATTCTCTGCATGGTACTCATCCCAATTTCCTGCTGGATCCATGTGCGGTGGCAGCTCTTGTACATCCGGAGGCCAACATAAACTGCTATGATTCCAATAATTGCTAGAACAACGTAGGTCACCATGCTAAGCCGTTCCACATGGCCACCGATTTCTTTCAACGTGGCGTCATTGTTGGCTCCAGCCGCGTTTTGACTAAGCAAAACTTCTTCCTTTTCCACTTTTGATTGGCGCATTGTAGGTACTATTGAGGTATGCTGAAATTAAATGCTGAAAAACTGAACTCTAATCGAACTACTAACAATCCCCCTGGCAAAGTCCCGAGGAAGGGTCGCCATGTAATGTTGGGCTTCCTAAATGGGTGGTTTCAAGGAAACAACCACATCTGTTCAGAACTATTTATTGACTCCCACTGAATAATTATAAAAACGCATATGAGGTAGGTACAGATATTAGACCAGCCTCGCCTAAAAAAATAAAGGTTAAAGACATTGCAATATTCTTCACACACATGTTGCCAGCTACTTCAATATGGGAATTAATGCATGTTGTACCTTATACCAGAGGCATAAGAGCCATAAAGCGTGTCATCAGAATTAGGAAAGAAAATAATGCATACGGAAGTTACATCTACTCACTCTTGTCAATCGAAAATTTTGAATGTGCGAAAGAGATACGTACGTAGACGATAGTTCCTTCATGTCTACGTCGCTTTCTCGCCGAAACAATGACAAGCCAAACTTGCAAAAAATCGTCACAAACAATGGTGTGTTGGGTCGGTCAGTGCCCCAGTCGCCAGCTGTGTTAAAATATTTAAAAATGGTGTTATAATTTGTTTACATTTTTAAGTTATTTAGTTTGTTAGAAAAAGTAACTTTTTTAATTTCAATGTTAGGATTTATTTGATAATTCCTATAAACTGCTATACATTAGTTCTGCTCGTATTTTCATTTATTGTCGTATTGTCGTATCCACTCTGTATATTCCTAACGTTACCATCACCGTATATCTTTGAAACGGTTACGTTTGTTAAATCTAATCCTGACTTGTTCCAACGACTTTCTGATACCGTTACTCGTAACAGACGTGACAACAGCAAATTACGCTCGCATGTTGCAAGAACTGCGCTCACGAGGCAGAGTATTTTCTGTATGGCCCGCACCATTTACAATAAAATACCAAAAGAGTACAAAGATTTAAACAAAAATATGTAAAAAAAAAAAGATGCGAAATTTATTAACAGAGAAATGTTATTCAGACAAATGACTTCTTGACTGATACTTTTTGATTATTTAATATTTTTTGGACTAAATATAATTTCAATTAATCTCATTATAATTTAATTTTGACACTTTGTTATTGTTCGATATTTTACTTAGACATTGTATTTTGTAAGTCAATTTGTACCCCATAGTTGGCAAATTATGCCTCCGACACCACGGCCTGTCTTGCAGCCGAAGTGCGGGTTATCAAAATCAATGACATCATCCGACGAGCCCTTGTCACCGTCGGCGTTCCAGCTGTATTAGAACCCAATGGCTTGGCACGCGACGATGGCAAGAGACCGGACGGCATGTCTTTATTTCCATGGAAGGTGGGAAGGCTTTTAGTGTGGGACGCAACGTGCATCGATACTCTTGCGCCATCCCATCTTCCTGGCTCGGCGTGCTGTGCTGGCACTATAATAACCTTATCGGTAATTATATTTTCGAGCCGTTTGCGGTTGAAACCCTTGGGCCGTGGGGTCCGAGTGCTCATGGTTTATTCATTGAAATCTCCAAGCGGCTGGTTGACACTTCCCATGACCCAAGGGGTGATTATTACCTTGGCCAGAGGCTTAGCATTGCCATACAACGTGGCAATGTCGCCCGTCTCTTGGGTACTTTACCACTCGACAACGATGCGGAGGAATTTTCCGATGCCATATTTTAGTTCTTTAATAGTTTTAGTTATGTTAGGATATAATTTTGTTATTTTTAGGTTAACTTGATCCTGCAATATGCATAGTAAAATATTTTTCGTAAACATACGAAAACACTTGTTGATTTAGATGAATAATAGTTTGCGGCACTCGTACGCCAAAACTATTGATTTTACAAAAACATTGTGCTGAAATAAATTGAAGGAAATGTTCTCTCGTGTACGGGAGGAGCTCGTGGCTAAGTAATAACAGCCGCACGGGTCGATCCATCAGGTTAAGCTACGCTTGCCGGGGTTGGTCCGTGGATGGGTGACCATCTTTACATACCGAGATTCCTCCGTGCCTCGGAAAGCACGTTAAGCCGTTGGTCCCGGCTGTCATTCGTGGATCTTTGACAGTCGTTACGGGTCGTCAGAAGCCCGAAAGTCTGACAACCAGTCTTACCAAGGGGTATCGTATTACCCAGTTACTGGGTTGTGGAGGTCAGATAGGCAGTCGCTCCATGTAAAATAAGGGTATTCAGCTGCATCCGGTTAGACTGGAAGCCGACCCCAACATAGTTGGGAAAAGGCTAGGCAGATTGATTGTTCTCTCGTGTACGCACGAGCGAACAAAACATGGTGAACACGAACATCGAACACGGATCATCTGAAGAAACTCAGGACCCTGTTGAACATTTAAAGAAAGAAAGAAAGAAAGAAAATACGTTTATTTGCGGTAAACATGACGCAAAGGACAACAAAATAAAATAAGAATGTAAAAAGCAAGTTTAGGGGAAAATATGCGTCACATCTACGCAAAACGGCTACCGCTCAGCATAATGCCAATGCATTTAAGTGTTCGATGTTCGTGTTCACCATGTTTTTGCTCACTCGTCCACACACGCCTTAAAATATGACTGGTTTACAAATTAAACAACCTTAGCTCGATACGGGAGCTTCATTGTAGATCACTCGATACGGGAGCTTCATTGAGGATCACTGAAGCCCCACTGCGGTCTGTATTTCCATAGCAATTCGGGTTTTTTCTTCTATGTCCTATTATTGGATATCCATTTGTGTATTTATACCCAATTCGCTTGCTTGGGTTTGCTTTGCTTAAATTTTTGATCTTGCACATGAAATAATAGATGCAAGAGCTAACAATCTGGTTGTCCATCAGATTACCCGCGGACCGTACACAAACCGACGTGGGACAACGTTGCCAAAGGGTTCGTGGTCATTATCGACGGCTACCAGGCGGGGCTCACCATTGCGGCGCTGGCCAGCTACCTGCAGGATGTGCGCGAGGCCTACCCACACCTGCACCCCGGCATGGCGCACTACTACACCAACGTGTACCGCTGGGCCGTGCGCCACCTCAGCCTGTGAGTATCACACAGCTACATTCTGGATGTGCGTGCGGCCTCCCTGCATGTGCACCCCGGCATGGCGCACTACTACACCAACATGTACCGCTGGGCCGTGCGCCACCTCAGCCTGTGAGTATCACACAGCTACATTCTGGATGTGCGTGCGGCCTCCCTGCATGTGCACCCCGGCATGGCGCACTACTACACCAACATGTACCGCTGGGCCGTGCGCCACCTCAGCCTGTAAGTATCACACAGCTACCTGCTGGATGTGCGTGCGGCCTCCCTGCATGTGCACCCCGGCATGGCGCACTACTACACCAACATGTACCGCTGGGCCGTGCGCCACCTCAGCCTGTGAGTATCACACAGCTACATTCTGGATGTGCGTGCGGCCTCCCTGCATCTGCACCCCGGCATGGCGCACTACTACACCAACATGTACCGCTGGGCCGTGCGCCACCTCAGCCTGTGAGTATCACACAGCTACATTCTGGATGTGCGTGCGGCCTCCCTGCATGTGCACCCCGGCATGGCGCACTACTACACCAACATGTACCGCTGGGCCGTGCGCCACCTCAGCCTGTGAGTATCACACAGCTACATTCTGGATGTGCGTGCGGCCTCCCTGCATGTGCACCCCGGCATGGCGCACTACTACACCAACATGTACCGCTGGGCCGTGCGCCACCTCAGCCTGTGAGTATCACACAGCTACATTCTGGATGTGCGTGCGGCCTCCCTGCATGTGCACCCCGGCATGGCGCACTACTACACCAACATGTACCGCTGGGCCGTGCGCCACCTCAGCCTGTGAGTATCACACAGCTACCTGCTGGATGTGCGTGCGGCCTCCCTGCATGTGCACCCCGGCATGGCGCACTACTACACCAACATGTACCGCTGGGCCGTGCGCCACCTCAGCCTGTAAGTATCACACAGCTACATTCTGGATGTGCGTGCGGCCTCCCTGCATGTGTACCCCGGCATGGCGCACTACTACACCAACATGTACCGCTGGGCCGTGCGCCACCTCAGCCTGTGAGTATCACACAGCTACATTCTGGATGTGCGTGCGGCCTCCCTGCATGTGCACCCCGGCATGGCGCACTACTACACCAACATGTACCGCTGGGCCGTGCGCCACCTCAGCCTGTGAGTATCACACAGCTACATTCTGGATGTGCGTGCGGCCTCCCTGCATGTGCACCCCGGCATGGCGCACTACTACACCAACATGTACCGCTGGGCCGTGCGCCTCCTCAGCCTGTGAGTATCACACAGCTACATTCTGGATGTGCGTGCGGCCTCCCTGCATCTGCACCCCGGCATGGCGCACTACTACACCAACATGTACCGCTGGGCCGTGCGCCACCTCAGCCTGTGAGTATCACACAGCTACATTCTGGATGTGCGTGTGGCCTCCCTGCATGTGCACCCCGGCATGGCGCACTACTACACCAACATGTACCGCTGGGCCGTGCGCCACCTCAGCCTGTGAGTATCACACAGCTACATTCTGGATGTGCGTGCGGCCTCCCTGCATGTGCACCCCGGCATGGCGCACTACTACACCAACGTGTACCGCTGGGCCGTGCGCCACCTCAGCCTGTAAGTATCACACAGCTACCTGCTGGATGTGCGCGCGGCCTCCCTGCATGTGCACCCCGGCATGGCGCACTAGTACACCAACATGTACCGCTGGGCCGTGCGCCACCTCAGCCTGTAAGTATCACACAGCTACCTGCTGGATGTGCGTGCGGCCTCCCTGCATGTGCACCCCGGCATGGCGCACTAGTACACCAACATGTACCGCTGGGCCGTGCGCCACCTCAGCCTGTGAGTATCACACAGCTACATTCTGGATGTGCGTGCGGCCTCCCTGCATGTGCACCCCGGCATGGCGCACTACTACACCAACATGTACCGCTGGGCCGTGCGCCACCTCAGCCTGTGAGTATCACACAGCTACATTCTGGATGTGCGTGCGGCCTCCCTGCATCTGCACCCCGGCATGGCGCACTACTACACCAACATGTACCGCTGGGCCGTGCGCCACCTCAGCCTGTGAGTATCACACAGCTACATTCTGGATGTGCGTGTGGCCTCCCTGCATGTGCACCCCGGCATGGCGCACTACTACACCAACATGTACCGCTGGGCCGTGCGCCACCTTAGCCTGTAAGTATCACACAGCTACATTCTGGATGTGCGTGCGGCCTCCCTGCATGTGCACCCCGGCATGGCGCACTAGTACACCAACATGTACCGCTGGGCCGTGCGCCACCTCAGCCTGTAAGTATCACACAGCTACCTGCTAGATGTGCGCGCGGCCTCCCTGCATGTGCACCCCGGCATGGCGCACTAGTACACCAACATGTACCGCTGGGCCGTGCGCCACCTCAGCCTGTAAGTATCACACAGCTACCTGCTGGATGTGCGTGCGGCCTCCCTGCATGTGCACCCCGGCATGGCGCACTACTACACCAACATGTACCGCTGGGCCGTGCGCCACCTCAGCCTGTAAGTATCACACAGCTACCTGCTGGATGTGCGTGCGGCCTCCCTGCATGTGCACCCCGGCATGGCGCACTACTACACCAACATGTACCGCTGGGCCGTGCGCCACCTCAGCCTGTAAGTATCACACAGCTACCTGCTGGATGTGCGTGCGGCCTCCCTGCATGTGCACCCCGGCATGGCGCACTACTACACCAACATGTACCGCTGGGCCGTGCGCCACCTCAGCCTGTAAGTATCACACAGCTACCTGCTGGATGTGCGTGCGGCCTCCCCGTATCTGCACCCCGGCATGGCGCACTATTACACCAACATGTACCGCTGGGCCGTGCGCCACCTCAACAGCTACGTTCTGGATGTGCGTGCGGCCTCCCTGCATGTGCACCCCGGCATGGCGCACTACTACACCAACATGTACCGCTGGGCCGTGCGCCACCTCAGCCTGTGAGTATCACACAGCTACATTCTGGATGTGCGTGCGGCCTCCCTGCATCTGCACCCCGGCATGGCGCACTACTACACCAACATGTACCGCTGGGCCGTGCGCCACCTCAGCCTGTGAGTATCACACAGCTACATTCTGGATGTGCGTGTGGCCTCCCTGCATGTGCACCCCGGCATGGCGCACTACTACACCAACATGTACCGCTGGGCCGTGCGCCACCTCAGCCTGTGAGTATCACACAGCTACATTCTGGATGTGCGTGCGGCCTCCCTGCATGTGCACCCCGGCATGGCGCACTACTACACCAACGTGTACCGCTGGGCCGTGCGCCACCTCAGCCTGTGAGTATCACACAGCTACATTCTGGATGTGCGTGCGGCCTCCCTGCATGTGCACCCCGGCATGGCGCACTACTACACCAACATGTACCGCTGGGCCGTGCGCCACCTCAGCCTGTGAGTATCACACAGCTACATTCTGGATGTGCGTGTGGCCTCCCTGCATCTGCACCCCGGCATGGCGCACTACTACACCAACATGTACCGCTGGGCCGTGCGCCACCTCGGCCTGTGATTTGACGAGTCAAATCACATCATCCATCATCATCCTTCTTCCTTTATTTCAATTTGTATATGATCGGTGCAACACGTACTTTTCTTCTATACACCTCTAAGGCGGTTTTCACACGACGCCGCGGCCGCACCGTTCACTGCCGCGGATTGCGGAGGTGGCGAAGTGGATTTTGTGGCGGTGCGCTGTGCGGAGAGGCGGTGCGCCGCGCAGAGAGGCGGTGAGGGCGCCTGTCCGCGTGGATGGGCTTCTAGCAGTGCGCCTCGCAGGTATCCAAATCCATTTTCAAAAAAAAATGGGGTGTGTTTTACGTGAAGACGTGTACGTAACGCGTAATATTTTCTTCGAGCGTATAACGTGTCTTTTTTTTTTTTTTTGTAGATGGGGTAGTCATTAAATAACTTCTCTCGCTCTGGACGGAGCGAGAGGGCGTGTGGGACTTGTAATGACTAAAACCCACCCGTGTTCCTTCAGTTGCCTGTGCCAGGGCCACGGTACCTCTTTCGAACAACCGACCCTGGCGGCATCGGCCCTATCGGATCCCATCATTCCTGACATCTCTTTGAGGCGCACGTGGAACACAACGCGCCGTCGTCCCGGGTCTGGTCCTTACCGGACGGCGAGCTACCCATTACTCGCCGTCCGAAAGCCCGCGCCTACGCCTACGGTGGCCGTTAGCCGGCTATAGATTCCCGCCGCCTAGGGCGTCGCCTGCGGCGACTAAGGGCGTGAGGTTGCCTCTCCCTCACGCGTACCGCCTCCTCCTTCGCGAGCATTACTGCTTTGCAGAAGGAGGTGACGGCCTCCCATGCGCTCTCCTCCGTACCATGGCCTGGACCAGGTTCAGACGCGAGAGATCGCCTCCGCGAGAACACGGCGGTGCTCCGCCCAAGCCGGGCAGACATCCACTGTATGCTCCACCGTGTCCTCCGGGCGATCCACACAATGGTGACACCCGGGCGTTTCCTCCCGCCTTATAGAATAGAATAGAATAGAATACTCTTTATTATGCACACCATTTAAATTACATCATCAATTATTTCATTATCATTGTAACAGTGTTTTCAGCAAAAATAAATGACTATGAACTATGAACTATGAACTGGTTTCAATGTTACAATGTTGAAATTTTACATAGAGTGACACAATGGGCGGTCTTATCGCTAAAAGCGATCTTTTACAGACAACCTTTGGATGGAGTATGGGGACAAGGAGAGACAATTCTGTAGGTAGTCCGTGGTGTACCATATACATATACAACATATACATACATTAATACATTTATATATATATACAGTTAGTAGTAGTAGTTTTTTATTTATATACTTATACAGTAATAAACATGAAACAAGAGCAAGGAACTATACATGTAATAATGACGTTTAAAGAGAGAGGAAGTGTCTTTGCCTTATTCGGGATAGGAACCTGCTGAATCTACGTGACCTGGAGCTCTAATCCTGCCGACAAACTGTCTTGCAGTTTGGCAGGTTTGTAAAAGTTGTAAAGTGTTTGGTCCAAATAAATGTTTTATTTTTTTACCGTGTCCGGTGAGCACCTGCGTCAGGCGGAAGGTGAGGCCGCCGTGGCGCCTCTCCAACCACTCCTCAAAGAGGGGACTTATCGCCGCAATTGTGGTGTGCCCAGCGCTGGGTTGCTCTCGCACTCTCCAGTAGAACGTGCCACTGCAATGGCGATATTAATTTGACATATTCATTAAACGTTATAATTTATTGATTTATTTACAATTTTATAAAACAGGCATGAAATTAAAACGAACGTGAAAAAAAGCCCACGCCACTCGGGTTCTTTTTTTGGGGGTTTATTAAAATTGGGATCACCTTTCCAGTCCAGAACCTTGAAGACATGCTCCAGTAAAACGGTGAACAGCTTCGGAAAGGTAACGTCTCCCTGTCTCACACCTTGCTGCAGAAGGATAGGTTTCGAGGTCTGGTCCTAGAGTCAGACTAACATAGTGGCGTTTTCGTACAGACACTTCAGCACCTCAAGGTATCGGTCGATCTGGCACCATTGAAGAGACTGCAGTACAGCCCATGTCTCGATCGACTCGAAGGCTTTCTCGTAGTCCACAAACGTAAATCGGAGAGGTAGGTCATACTCTTCAATATTCTGTATAACCTGCCGCAGCGTATGACATACACACATAGACCACATAGGTCTATGGTGCAAACTGCTTTACGGAATCCGGCTTATCCAGGAGGCTGGAAGTCACATCATCCGGCGCGCCTTGTCGTGTTTGAGTTGCTTCAGAGCCATCGTAATCTCGCACAAGCTGACGTCCGGGATTTCTTCGGTATAGTGTCGGGTCAATTTAGCTCTTGGGTAGTTTGCCAGTTTCGTAACGGGGTTACTTATTGACGTGTATAACTGTCCATAGAACCTGTCGATCTCCCTTAACAGCTCGGGTTTGGCGGATACGCATGCCATCATCGGTCTTCAGTTTCGCAAGTTCGCTCTGCTCAATATCTCTTGCAAATACCATGGATCCCTTGTTCCGATCTATCTCGTTCTTATTACGGTCGAAGGTCGATTTTAAAGGACTTAGAAAATCAAAATCAAAAGTCATTTATTCAAATTAGGCTGAGAATCAGCACTTTCTGAACGTCTTTACATAGACAGTCCCCACAAAACGCCCGCCCATCACCACTTCCTAGTGCTTTAGCTGGGAAGAAGAAGTAGCGCAACAAACTCCCCACCAGCACAGCTGTCTGTTCAGTTCGAAGAACTTGATTCTATACAAAGTATGTAAAATAATTTACGCAACACAAAAACATTAAATTGTATTATTTGTCAAATAAAATAAACAATTTTAAGAATTCTTATAACCTGTCATTATATAAGCTAATTCTGGAGAGCGACCAACTATTCTTATCGTTTAAGTAATCGTTGATAGAATAGTATGCATTTGAATAAAGGTTGGATTTTACTTTAATTTTAAACGCATTAAAAGGCAAATCTAGCAAAGAAAGAGAGATCCGTCAATTGAGCTGCCGGTATTTGAGCGCATCGCCTGAAGACTGCAGGATCACCTCGCGCCTCTCCTACATGAGCTGTAAAGTAGGATTAGAGAGCTTCTTATTTCTATTTGTACGACGGGTCTTGAAGAACTTATACCTGACCCGAACATTTTTCGCGAACCCATCGTTATAATCGTCTACGGAGCTCCCGAGGCACTCGAAACGATTCTGACGTTCGAGTTGAAAGCTCTCGGAGTTTTGGACTTGGGTCAGTGCTGGGCGGAGCGTAGACTTCATCAGTCGAGATCTTTCCAGTTTCACATTGAAGTCTAATGTGCCTCTTATCATGTGGTGATCACTGCCTGTTTTCACCATGTTGATCACAGATGCATCATTGAATACCTGCTTCAACATAATGAAGACAATCTCATTTTTAGTTGCACCATCAGGGCTCTGCCAGGTCCACTTTCTGTGCACACGTTTTCTGAAGAAGAAGTTCATCACAAAGAGGCCTTCTTTCTCCATAAAACTAATTTTTGTGACAGAAATAAATTCTTGTGTCAATATTTTCTAATTTTAGTGTTAGACAAAAACATGAAATATTACTTAACAATAGACGGGACATAGCGAACAAAATCGTAATCCGATACATAATTATGTCCTAGTGGTCAAAAGTCGCTCATTCTTGTGTGGTACGCCTGCATGTCAAGTCACATTCGTGTCCACCAAAAGAAAATATGCCGAATTGTACATTGTGGTATTACAAACCTCGTAGTGATAAAATGACTCGATTCAACTACGGTTTATTTTCGTGACTATTTTATAATTTATCGAGTACTAGCTTGTTCCCGCGGCTTCGCCCGCGTTGATGTCGGAATATATCCCACGGAAACAAAAACCCGTCTACATTATAAAGGGAACCAAAATTTCAGCTTTATAGGTCCAAGGGTTTGGGCTGGGCGTTGGTGAGTCAGCCAGTCAATCAGTCAGGACTTTTCTTATTATATTAGGTTGAGGAAAAAGTCTTTTCGCATTATAGTATGTATGAACTTAAAATAAAATCTCTTTGGCTATACTATTTGTATCTGGCTGATTTTGGTATCATTGAAAGTTTAAATTTTAAAGAACATAATTCCAAATTCAAATTACGAAAGTGTGCGATTTTCATTTGTTTTTCGTACTGTCAAGATGAGTGAATCTAATGAAGAAATTCGATACATTTTAAAATTTTACTACAATAAAGGTAAAATTTCAACGCAAGCCGCAAAAAAAAATTGCGATGTTTATGGACCCAGTGCAGTGTCTGTCAGAGTAGCACAAATTTGGTTTAAGCGTTTTCAATCCGGAAATTTTGATGTCAAAGATGCACGTCGCTCTGATCGCCCTATTACGGATAAAATAGGTGCCATTTTTAAAAAGTGGAGCAAGATCGGCAGATCAGTAGTTACGGCGTAGCTGAAGAACTGAGAATTGACCACAAAACAGTTTTGGCGCTTTTGAAAAAAACTGGGTACACAAAAAAGCTCGATATTTGGGTACCTCACGAGCTCACTGTAAGAAACCTAATGAACCGTGTACTCATTTGTGATTCTTTATTACGACGTAATGAAACCGAACCATTTTTGAAGAAGCTGATAACTGGTGATTAAAAGTGGATCACGTACGACAAGAACGTGCGAAAAAGGTCGTGGTCAAAGGCCGGTCAGGCTTCACAGACTGTGGCGAAACCCGGGTTAACTCGCATTAAGGTGATGCTGTGTGTGTGGTGGGATTGGAAGGGCATTATTCATTATGAGCTGTTACCACCAGGCAGGACCATCGACTCTAAACTCTACTGCGAACAACTGATGAGATTAAAGCAAGAAGTTGAGAGAAAGCGGCCGGAATTAATCAACAGAAGGGGTGTGGTTTTTCATCATGATAACGCTAGACTTCACACATCTTTAGCCACTCAGAAAAAATTAAGAGAGTTTGGCTGGGAGGTGTTAATGCATCCGCCGTATAGTCCTGACCTTGCACCTTCAGATTTCCACCTGTTTCGGTCTCTTCAGAATTCTTTAGGCAGTGTAAGGTTAACATCACGAGAGGACTGCCAAAACCACTTGTCGCGGTATTTTGATCAGAAGTCCCAAAATTACAGTCCCTACCTACAAGATGGCAAAAATTTATTGAACAAAATGGTACCTACATACTTTAGATAAATGTAAATAATGTATATTAAAAAATGTTTTGAATTTTTTTAAAAAATGCGAAGAAACTTTTTCCCCAACCTATTATATTGAGATAGCTTCTGCCAAAATTCTGAAATTCCTTGCTGCTGAAATTTCTTGTTCCCCCGACCCACCCCGTCGCATTGCATTGCCTGCCCACGCTATTATTTCGTTGTTTTCGCTTAGAGTTCTTTCTGACTTTTTTTCTTTTTGCTCGGCACCTAAGAGTCCTAGAGTGACGTTAAATATGCCTATAGTCTTCCTTAAGAATTGGGCTATCAAATGCAAAAATAATTATTGCAGTCCGCCTGGTATTTCCAGAGATAAGCGCGTTCAAACAAACAAAAAAAAGTGTGTGCCAGCTCCGATGCACGACTGGAATTTATTCCTGTTTTTTGTGCCGTTCCGAGTTTCCGACATTCTATTTTTCAATCATTTTTGTCGGGCTATGTTTTTTCAATGAATCAATGCTATACAAAAAGAAACTTTAAGGTGTAAAACTACTCGTCGCCTCCCCCTCTCACCCCTGCCCCATTCCCTCTAACCCCCTCTCACCCCTCCTCCTCTCCTTCTAACTCCCCTCTCACCCCCTCCCCTTCCTCTCACCTTCCCCTATCATCCCTCTCACCGGTCCCTCTCACCCCCTTCCCCTCCCCATCCCTCTACCTCTCACCCCAACACCACATCCTTATCCCGCTAACCTCCCCCTCCCGCTTCATTCCATGACAATATGCATGGATTCTTCAGCATTATTTTTCACCTCAGCCGAATCCTTTCCATGTACTATAATGGCTGTATCATCAGCATAGGTAAATATATTAGCAGATGGCAGAGTAAGGGTGCACAACTCATTAACGTAGATAAGGAAGAACGTTGGGCCGATTACACTGCCCTGCGGGACTCCATATGACATTGTCTCATCGGCACTAATATGTGGTCCTATCTTCACACAGATTTTGAGGTCTATCAGGTAACTGAGGTGAAGGACACAATTATAGGACTAGAAATAGGGACCAATTAGTTCAACCAGGTTTCAGACTGGCTAAAGTAGACTCATCCTTCATGGGGTACTGTTTAAAATGTTATAATAAAATACCTCCCCACATACTCCAGCTGAATGAAACGAAATTTAAATCTTGTGTAAAACGCACACTATGCAGCCAGGCATATTATAGGTTGGGGGATTACATCGTTGACAAAAATACTTGGCTGAATGCTTGTCCTGCTCCACAAGGACGCATTAATTAATTGATTAGCATTCGGATATATTGTTGGAGCTGCTGAAGACTAAGATGAGAGAAAACTTTCTTTGCATTGTTTAAATTCAATCTCTTAGATAGCACATGTGTGAGCACTATGTAGCTACTATTAAGCTACCTTTTACTGGGTACGTCTTTCACTGACTTGAGTGTGACCTGGCGGTTGAGAGTATGTCATGCTCACTCAAATGTCTCGCTGGTGGTGGCGTGTGTGTTGGATCATTAAGTTCTCTTCAAAATGGTTGAGCTAATTGGTGCTGATCCATGCGTCATGTTCGTGAACGGGCGCCGTCAGTTGGGACCGGTCGTCTCTTAGCTGCCATGGCTTATTTTTAATTTTAATATTTAATTTAGTTGTTTTAATTTTTATCTTTTTATTATAGACGCTTTTTAACGTGCACGTCTTTCTACATTGTTCTCACATGTATATTTTCAATATGAACGATGTAACCAATATTTTGTAAAAATATTATGATTTAAAAGGGTGTCCGTGGAGTTTCTTGCCCGTTCTTCTCCATAGGGATCTACTACGCTTTGTAATGTGCTTCATCAGCTTCATCTTTCTGACTGACCGATCCATTGCCAATTCAAAGGTGCCTGTAATTGGTTTATTTGAAATAAATGTTTGAGTTTGAACTTCTGAAGAGATCATGAACAATGTCTCGTATGCCGATGCTATGCAACTTGGATATAAGGGTGGGAACAGAGACTGTGTCAAAAGCTTTGCTTAAGTCAAGGAATAAACCCAGGCATTTGTTTTGCTTGTCTAATTTACGAGCTACAAGTTCGGTTAGGTCTAGCACTGCGTCTTCTGTAGATACTCCTATTTTGAAGCCGCACTGATTTTTTGCTATTATGTTGAATTTGTGTAGGTAGTTTACAAGTTGTTTATTAATAATTTTCTCCATTATTTTTGACATAACAGGGAGTACAGCAATGGGTCTATAGTTATCTACACTATACCTGTGGCCATAGAACATTTCACTATGTGAGTAATAAGTGGTACTAAGACATGCCGACATAGTTTTATTAGTTTGACGGGAATACCGTCCCAGCCCGTGGCACAGTCTTGTCTCAGCCTTAAGATAATGGCGTCCACTTCATCATTAACCACTTCGAGGAGAACAAAGGAGCCAGAAGGAGACGTGCCGTGGGAGAGATGTGGTGGGGAAGGTTGGGCTGTGGAACTTATGATGGATGCCAACTTTTGACCTATGTTCGCAAAATAGTTACAGACGAGGTTAGCTGCATCGCGTTTATCAGAGACTGTACTCAGTAGCTCAAAGGGGGGATTGCTTTGCTTATTGGTGTATGTGATTTCTTTGATTTTATTCCATAGTCTTTTATGGTCGTTTTTTGCTTTGCGTAGTTCATTTTGTTCGCATACCCTTTTTAGTTTTTTGAGTAGACTATTACAGTAGTTTCTATACCGTTTATAAGAGGTTTGAATTATTTGGCTGTCAGGCAATTTCCTTGCTTTTTTGTGAAGTTTATCACGGTGACGAATGCACCGTAGTAAACCGGGTGTAAAAAAAAATATTTATTTCGTAACAATATAAATAAAAAAAAACACAATTAGTGATTGGAGCCTCCTTGTAAGCAAACAAAGCCTGTATTAGGAGACTCCGCTCTTTCACAGCAAGGTAATCATACAACATAAATTAAAAGACTAACTAATTAAATGTCTAAATAAATGTGTGTGTGTGCGTAAGTATGTATGTAAATGTTTAAGTGGAAATTCAATAAAAGTTATATGTAAATGGGGATGAGGGTGGGTTTGCGTGTGTTTTGTGAGTGAGTGTGTTGATAAACCGAGTGAGTTATGTGTTGCAAAGTTTCAATAGTGCCTCAGTATCTTCATAAGAAAATGGTTTAATCCAATCTATTAGATTCTTTTTACACGTATGTGCTTGTTTAGTGTATATGTATATATCCTTGTTTACTCTATTATATAGTTGAGCAGATCGTATGCTGTTTTGTATAGCAGCAAATTTCGTTTTAGTTTGAGGGATTTGAGCAATCATGTCTTTTCGTCTTTTTTTGTATCGTAAGGAAGTGTCTTATGTTTTTTTAGGACCGTGCATGTAATGTATAGTTTTCTAACAGAAAGCAGTCCACTAATCTGGTATAGACTGTCAGTAGGGAATCTTTTCTTTTTGAAATACATAATTTTTATTAGTGCTCGTTGTCCCCTTTCAACGTCTATAAATCTCGATTTTGCCGCACCGCCCCATATGGGGAGACAGTAAATTAACACTGATTGCACGAGGGCCACATAAACTTCATTAAGGAGATTTCTATGAGGGCCTACTTTTTTATTTATGTTAGTAGGGAGGACATGTCGTAGTGTTTTAAATATCCAGCCCAGTTTCCTAACACTTCCCGCTACGTGGTCAAGGTGAGCGTATCATGATAGGTTTTGGTCAATCAGTACACCTAACTACTTAGTCTGAGAGACGTTACTAATTGCAGGACAACTACAGTTATTTTTTAAAACTGGATCACATGAGTGTATTTGGACGCTAAAAGCTTCATTTGGTTGTGAACGATTCAAGATGGTAAAGCAAATGTAGTTGGTCTTAGCTGTGTTTAGTTTGAGAAGGTTGTCATTGAGCCAGTTGGTTATTTGGACTATGCCCAATTCAGCTTCGAGCTTGACATCAGACCAGTCATTCCCGGAAAAGACAACAGCGGTGTCATCGGCGTAAGAAAAAATGTTTGCGCCATTGACTTTTAAGTTGCAAAGATAGTTAATGTACGTTAGAAACAACGTGGGGCCCAGCACGCTCCCCTGGGGCACGCCGTACGAGACGTCTGCATCATCACTAATATAAGCTCCTATCTTAACCCTATGCTTTCTATTAGACAGGTAATCTTTGAAAAAATTGAGAGGGTCTCCTCGTATTCCGGCTCTTTCCAGCTTGGTCACAAGGGTTGGAACAGAAACGGTGTCAAAAGCCTTTTTTAAATCCAGAAATACCGTCAGGCATTTCTTCCCTGCATCGAAATGCTCGGTAACTAATGAGCTGAGGGCAGCAACTGCGTCTTCAGTGGATACTCCCTGTCTAAAACCAAATTGTGTTGATGATATTATTTTAAATTTATTTAGGTAGTTTATGTCTCGTATTAGTTAGTTTTCCTATAATCTTAGACAGGGCTGGCAGGATCGAGATAGGTCTGTAGTTATTGACATCATTTCTGTTTCCTCCCTTGTGTACCGGTGTAATAATAGATTTTTCAGTTGGTCTGTGAAAATGCCATTTTTGAAACAAAGGTTAGCCAGGTGGGCAATGATAGGAACTACATCTTTGCAATCATATTTTAAGAAACTAGTAGAGATATTGTCCCATCCTGGGGCACTGGATGATTTCATGCTCATCAAAATTCCTTCGACTTCCATTGGGTCCGTGTCCAATAGCACAAAGGAATTAGTTTACGGAGGGGAAATGTTAGGACGATCAGAGGGCATTTTATTAGTCCTAGGTTGAATTTGCTCAGCTAATTCTTTTCCAATTTTCACAAAGTAATCGTTTACATAGTTAACTGATTCAGTCTGTCTGATACTTAACAAAGCTGCACTTTGGCTGTTTATTTTATTTAAGTAGTTAGGTGATTGATTTTATGTTTTTCCAGAGTAACTTTGAGTTTGTGACTGATTTAGTGATAATTCTCTTTTTATTTTTTTGATGACATTATTGCAAAAAATCTGTATCGACGGTATGTGATTTTTAAAATTGCAGTATACGGATCTGACCGAGAGATTTTTTGCATTTTATTACGATTTTTGATACAGCGTAGTAATCCTGGGGTGATCCAAGGTTTGATTATACGGTTACTGTTAGGAATGCTTGTTATTGTAGTATTATTTGGGATTCGGCCGGCGAACGCTATACGGAGTGGACGTGTGTCGATCGTCCTAAGTGTTTCCTTACTCTAAATTCACTGATTGGTCGCAATTAGATAGATACAATTCCTTGTTACTCATTAAGTGATCTTACGTGTTGGCGACTCCCACTGGGCGGTCCTAGAAAGAGACGCAATCGATTTTGTGAATGTCGTCCGAAGTGATATTCCAAAAGTGACTGTGATTTGCTGGAATCGAACCGGCGACGTCCCGCACTGGTATTGACTCGCTTGCTCAGCTAACGTGCCACCCGTGCAAGTAGCAGCGGACTCCAATTTACGGTCGGCTACGCGCGACTGACGACACCGCTACGAGTGCTACGACGGCTACGAGTGCTACGAGCCTAGGGATCGCCTACGAACACTGCATCGGCTACGTTTCTCGCAACAAAGCTATACGCGTTATCGAGTTGTTTACCTGGAATTTTGTCTGTTAAACACGGGCTGGCCAGATAAGATAAGTATTGTTATTATTTTGCTACTGCCTCCTCCAAATATGGCAACAGTACAACGCTCCCCGCCCAAAACGACTCCCAAAACGACTAAAATCCAAATAACCAGACTGAGCCAGACTCAGTCACACGCGGAATCAGATATTAACTCGCCAGTAACTGTGATCGACTACGTAAACACTAAACCACGTTCTCGCAAAAGGGACGCATCGCAAGGAGAGGATGTCTCATGCCCACCAGATGACGGAAACTATGCTCAAGATCCCTGCGTCTCAAAGACTTTAGCGGAACAGACTGCCTTGATTAACAAACTACTGTCTGATGTAGGGGAAATTAAGTCCCTAAACACACAAATACAGGCGTCCAATGCTGAAATTCACAAGACAAATGGAAAGATAGTCGAATCGATGTCTTTTATGAACAAGCAGTTTGAGGACATGAAAAAGGAGGTCGAAGATTTAAGGAAAGAACGTCTGCAGCAAAAACAATATATTGAAAACTTAGAGAAAAAGTTACTTGACCTACAGCACAAGTCACGGTCGTCGGGTATTGAAATCCGGAATATTCCGCAGGGGCACACAGAAACCAGCACCTGCCTTATAAAAACAGTGCGCAAAATCTGCGATGTTGTTGGAGTCCCTGTCCAGGAATCAGGCATACGTGACGTATACCGGCTACCAGGGAAGGCTGCTGGTCCGAATGCCTCACGCCCGATTATCGCAGAATTTTCAATGGTACAGACGAAACAGTCAATTTTGTCAGCTGTACGGGCTTATAACAAGGAGAAAGTAAAGGACGATAAAGTAAACACCATCCTCATCGGAATACCAGGTAAACCCCAACCGGTTTATATCGCCGAGCAATTGCCTGCTACTACCAAAAAACTATTTTATCAAGCTCGAGAATTTGCCAAGAACAAAATCTATAAATACTGTTGGATTTCTAATGGCAATATCTTCCTCCGCAAGAAAGAGGGCGACAAGCAAGTCTTAATACTTTCAGAAAAGTGTCTTCTTGATCTCGAAAACCTAAATATGTGACTAATTTTACTGTTTTTTAATGTACTGTTTAAATTAAGTTTAATTACCTTTACCTGTAAAACATCCCCACAACACACACCTCACACTCCATATACATATGCTACAAATTAAATTCTAACCACATCATACACTAAAAATATGACATATGCACAACATCATTCATTCCTACACAGATACATGCGATGTTCCATCTATTCACAGTCCAAACCAAATAAGTCACTCATTTTTAACACAATTTTAGCGATAATTCCTATTCCAAATGGCAAAAACATAATTTATGACTTAAACAAAGAATTTTACCACATATACATAGGCAACCCTTTTAAGTGTAATCCTAATGACTGTTTTAAATATATCGACACAGCCGATTGCAAGTTAAACTTATTACTTATACGAAACTTATTATTCTGCATACGAAGTGCGAACAAACGTTTTTACTTTAAATTGTATACAATTGTATCACAATTTGTCATTTCTGATGATTCCAAATGGCTATAATAAATAATATATGCAGCGAACTAGATTCGCTAAACGTAGGTAACTCTTTGACTTGTAGTCCAGAGGATTGTCTAAAGTTCGTAAAAAATTCCGATAACAATATAAAATTCTTACATTTAAACATACGCAGCATAAACAAAAACTTTGAACAACTACAGGTATTGCTACACTTAACGAAAATTCACTTTGATGTCATAATATTGACAGAATGCTGGCTTAGTAAGGTTAGTAACCTACCTGTGCTGCAGGGATTTCAATCCCATTTTACTGAAATAAACTCTAACCAGAATGATGGAGTCGTTATCTATACGAAACATGGTCTGCAAATTTCTGTGTGGGAACCTAACTTTATGAGTGGTAACTGTCTAGTCTGTCAAATAGATAATAAAAAAATTGCCGTGGTAGTAGTTTATCGCTCACCTTCGTACAACTCCCGGGAAAGTTTTGATAAGTTTCTAGATAGCTTAAACAGTGTCTACACTAAACTCTCCACATGGGAAAATATTGCTCTAATAGGCGACTTAAATATTGATATAAAACCGAGTAGTAGAAATGACCGGAGTCTTGAATATCTCATACTGAATACATCACACGGGCTTCTGCCAACCCACCTATTTCCCACTCGGATTGAAAACTGTCTTGACCACGCTTTCATAAAAACTAACTTACCTATCACCACATTAGTACTAGACTCTCATATTACCGATCACAAACCTCTCTTACTTACTATCGCCAACGCTAATCCCAAACGTAACACATGTCACATCTCTACCGCTGTAGATTACGATGCAATTAAGTTAGACCTACAAAGCATAGACTTTTCAGCCATATACAAAATTGATAACCCTAATACATCAATGAACAATCTCATAACCATTTTAACATCTGTAGTTACCAAACATACTCACCAAACCATAATTCCAAGGAAAAAAAGAACTATCAAGCCCTGGATAACCCCTGGCCTTTTGAAATGTATCCGAAATCGAGACAAAATGCACACAAAATCAAAAAAAGATCCAGAAAATCCTATACTACAAATTACCTACACGCGCTATCGAAATTTTTGTAATGACTTACTTCGGAAATTAAAAATTGCCTACGAAAAGAATGAATTGGAGAAAGCAAAAAATAACCCTAAAGCCCTTTGGAAGACAATAAAAGATATAACTAGCACAAGTAAAACTAAAACAAGCCCTGTTGAACTTCTGACAATACGAAACACTCCTAAATCTTCCATAAATGAAGTGTGCAAATTCTTCAGTAATGTAGGTAAAAACCTGGCTGCTAACATTTTATCTCGGTGTCATTTTCCCTCGAATCTGCCAACTAGTCCGGTGCTGAATACCATTAGCAATACCCCTTTCTCTCCGGCCAACTCTCTTGCGCTCCTGGAGGTGGATGAAACTGAGGTCGAATCCCTTATTCTGCAACTACGCAACGACTGCGCAATTGGTTGGGACGGTATTTCGCCCCTCTTACTGAAAACATGCCTCCAGACTCTCACGAAGCCACTAACGTATATCTTTAATGGTTGTCTACAGAAAGGTGTTTTTCCGGATGCTCTTAAAAGAGCAATAGTATATCCAATCTATAAGGGAGGGGACAGAAGTAGTGTCAACAACTATAGACCAATCTCGGTTTTGACTGCACTCTCTAAGGTCCTTGAAAGAATCCTCAGCAGCCGTCTCAAGAACTTCTTGGATAGGTATCGCATCGTAGCTGATAATCAGTATGGATTTCGTACTGGGATCTCGACTGAGGATGCGGTACTGGATCTGACGCAAATGGTTGCTGGGAACCTTGATAGTAAAATCAAATCTCTAGGTATATTTCTAGACCTTTCTAAGGCATTTGACACCGTTTCTGTCCCCATACTTATCGCCAAGTTGGAACTACTTGGTATAAGGGGTATCGCTCTTCAAATCTTCAAAGACTATCTTAATAACCGAACCCAAAGAATTAAAATTGATAAGTTCCTTAGTGACGAGGAATCCATGTCTTACGGAGTACCTCAGGGAAGCATTCTGGGTCCTATTTTGTTCCAAATTTATGTAAACGATCTGTGCAGAATGACCCTCCCTAATACTAGGATATTTGCCTATGCTGATGACACCGTGATTGTAGCTTACGGAGCAACGTGGGATAGCGTTAAATGTAATGCAGAATCTGCTTTATCCAAAGTAATAAAATGGCTCAACTCAAATCTGCTTACTCTCAACTATAACAAGACATCCTACATCCCATTCTCTATCCGCTCTAACACCGCACCAGATCACACTTTCTCGATAATAGCTCACACTTGCCCACAGCTGTCATCTACATGTCAATGTCCACCACTCACAAGAACTGATAGTGTAAGATATCTTGGCGTACAAATAGACGCAGGGTTACGTTGGGATAAACAACTTAACGCCCTCACCTCTAGAACAATGAGATTGATTCATATTTTTAAATCTCTTAGAGAGTCGGCAAACCCTGATACACTGAAAATGGTCTTCTATGCTCTGTGTCAATCCGTTATTGGGTACTGCATTACTGTTTGGGGTGGTGCAACCAAAACTAGTCTAATCAAAGTGGAAAGGGCACAGAGAGCTATTCTGAAAGTGATGCTAAGAAAACCATATCGTTATCCTACAAAACAGCTATACTTGGATTGCAAGGTACTAACAGTCCGTCAGCTCTTCGTGCTTCAATCTGTCCTTAGAAGACACGCTAGCGTCCCCCCGTCTGATCCCAAAAAACGTACCAATATTCCCTCAGGCACTCGGCACAAAACTTCTTTTGCCAGACACCAATATTATACAATAAGCACACACATTTACAAAAAAACTCATAAAGAACTTAACATACTCGACCTGAATAAATATGAATTAAAGTCCAAGGTCACTGAATGGCTACTTCAACAGGATTACTCACAAACAGAATCACTACTTACATACATCGCTTAATATTAATAATAATACTAATATATATATACTTTTAATATATCACTTTATACTCACAAGCAACCCTACACTACAAACATACACACACATACATCCACACACACACACACTCTTGCATGCATTAAATTGTTTTCCCTTCTATCTTTTAATTATAAACTTGTAAACTAAGCTAAATTTAAAATTATAATCACTAGGTAGATCGACACAAACCACAAGTTGTATAAATCTTATTGCATTAACCCCATAGCTGAACACTGTCTCTTAAGATACAGGTAACCCTAGTTTAAGAGGCAGGGCTCACCAATTATTGTTTACAGATTTCTGCAGCATAGCTTATTCCTTCGTACTTGCTTCCTACCACTACCTTTTTGTTAACCAAGGTTTATAATAGGTCTTTACCAATGAAATTGCCGTTTTGTATGAAAAAATTTAAACGAATTTTTTTCATGCATTTTTTATTTGTATTAATCGAAGTAATCACCCATGCAATCAATGCATCTTTGCCAACGCAGTAGCAGTTTAATGATGCCCTTCTTAAAGAAATCAGCTGGACGGGAGGCAACAAATTCTTCAAAGGCATTTTGTATTGCCTTTCGGGTATTGAATTTTTTTCCCGCCAAGAAGTTATCCAAATTCTGGAAAAAGTAGTAGTCTGTAGGCGCAAGGTCTGGTGAGTAGGGCGGATGACGGAGAGCTTCCAACCCCAGTTTTTGCAACTTGGAGACCGTCTGCTGTGCAGTATGAGGTCGCGCGTTGTCGTGCAGGAGCAGCGGAGACGAGCGATTGACCAATGCTGGTTGGAGATGTGCCAGCTTCTCCATCATTGTGTTCAATTCTTCACAGTACACATCTGAAGTAATGCTCACCCCGTTTGGTAAGAAGCTGTGATGAATCACACCGGCGCTAGACCACCAAACAGTGACCATCACTTTTCTAGGGGTAAGTTTTCGTTTAGGGCATTGTTTAGGTGCTGAACCAGGATCCAACCAACTTGCTGAGCGCTTGCGGTTATCAAACAGAATCCATTTTTCATCGCAGGTAACAATGCGGTTCAAAATTCCTTCATTTGTGTGTCTGTTGAGCAGTGCAAGGCACGTCTCGACGCGTACTTCGCGCTGGCGATCATTGAGTTCGTGGGGCACCCATTTGTCAAGCTTTTTTACCTTGTCAATTTGACGCAAATGGACCAATATTGTTTTGACGCTAACGTCGAAAGCTGCTGCTAATTCAGCCGTAGATTGTGTATCATCAGCTTCCACAATCGCCTTTAATTCATCATTGTCGACCAAAGTCTTCGGACGACCGCGAGGTTCATTTTTCAGGTCGAAATTTCCAGAACGGAAGCGAGCAAACCAATAACAAGTGGTGCGTTGGTTAGTAGTGTTAGCTCCGTAAACGTCGTTGATGTTGCGTGCCGCTTGTGCCGCGTTGCTGCCACGACGGTACTCATATTCCATAATTACTCGAATTTTTAACATATCCATGATGACGAAAAAGATTGAAATGCAATGAAAATGTAACACTAATCAATAAACAAATGACTACTTTTGGAAAAAAAAAACCATGTTTTTAAAATAAAATTAATTTGAAATTAGAATTCTTAGCCAAACAAAAATTATTTTGATTTGAAATGGCCAGTACTGCAGAACGGCAATTTCATAGGTAAAGACCTAATATATAAGTCTGTAACCTTCTCTTTTTTGGAAATAAATAAATTTTATTATTATTATTTATTATTTTCGAGTGTGTTCTTTTTCTCAGCTCGTAGGCTGGTTTTAGCTACATTTACGGGCCAAAGCCAAGTAAATGCAGCGTGTGGTGTGTATTTAAGATGAGGGTGTGTTTTCTTCCTCTAACTGCATGAATTTTCTAACTATTCTACAGGTGTTTAAGATGGCTGCTTTCTGAAGGTTGATGTAAACGGATTCTTCTAAATCTATTAATTTCAGGCTACGGAGAAGATGGTTGGGGATGACGCCTGTCGTGGAGAGAACTATCGGGATAACGTAAACTTTTTCTTGTCTCCAGATTCTTGTGACTTCTTCTTTAAGTTCAGCATATTTACTTATTTTTTCAGATATGGTTTTTTGTAGGTAATGGGTATTAGGAACTGCAACGTCTATAAGGTAAGTGATTTTTCTTATTTTATCCTGTAGGGTTATGTCTGGTCTATTATAGTGGATAGTTTTATCTGTAAGTATGGCGCGATCGTAGTACATTTTGTATGTATCATTTTCTAGTATAGTTTGTGGTGTGTACTTGTAGTAAGGGGTATTAGAGTTTTGTATGAGACTGTGTTTGAGTGCTAGTTTTTGATGAATAATGTTTGCAACCTGGTTGTGTCTGTGAGTGTAGTCTGTCTGTGTGAGTGTTGTGCATGCTCCAGTTATGTGTTGTATGGTTTCTGATTGAATGTGGCATCTGCGGCATTTATCGTTTGTTGTGGTAGGGTCTTTAATGATAAATTTCCTGTAGTTTTTGGTGTTGATGATTTGATCTTGTATAGCTATGATGAAGCCTTCTGTTTCAGGAAACAGGTTTCCTATTTTAAGCCACTTATTAGATGCCACTATGTTAATATGAGGTTGTTCTAAATCATGGGGGTGTCTACCGTGAAGGACTTTCTTCTTCCAGTTTTCAATTTTTTGGTTCTGTGGGTCAGTGTTATTTGTGTCTTGTGTATTTTGTTCATTTGAGTTAAGTGGGGTGTAGTTAAAATCATTTTGAGAAATAGCTTTGTGTATGTCACTAGTGCGAGATTTAGAATAGAAGAATGTTTTTAGCCTAGTAATTTGTTTCTGCCAAAGATGATGGATGTCGATTAGGCCTCTCCCTCCATTCTGTCTTTTGATTGTGAGTCGCTCGATCGCAGATTTAGGGTGCAGGTTGTTGTGTTTTGAGAGTATTGTGCGCGTGGTCCTCTCTAACTGTTCGATGTCAGTCTTTGACCACTTTATTACTCCAAATGAATATGTCAATATTGGTATGGCAAAAGTATTCAAGGCTTTAATAAGATGCTTTCCTGATAGTTGTGTTTTGCAAACTGCGTTAATTCTCCTTCGATATTCTGTATTTAGTGTCTGTTTAATTGCTGTGTGGTCGAGTCCCTTAAGTTGTTTGTATCCTAAATATTTGTATAGATCTGTTGGTTCCATTGCTGCAATTGTGTCGGTGTCGTTGACTGTATAGCTGCCAGGTTTGATTTTACCTTTTATGATATGTAACGTCTTGCACTTATCCAACCCAAATTTCATATTTATATCTTGGCTAAATTCTGTCGTGACTTCTATAAGCTTTTTCATTTCTTTTTCGGTTTTTGCGTATAATTTAATGTCATCCATATAGATGAGATGTGAGATAACTGTTTCTTCAGTATTATATTTAAGGTTGTATCCGGCCTGACAGTGGCGCAACAAGTGAGATAAGGGGTTAAGGGCAAGTCATTGCAGACCGCCTCGTCGGGTGGCTGGTGCAGGAGGGGCCGGATTTGGCGGAGAGCCAGTTTGGTTTCCGCAGGGGGCGCTCTACGGTGGACGCCATCATGCGCGTGCGAGCCCTCACGACGGGGGATGCTGTGGCCCGGGGTGGGGTCGTCTTGGAGGTGTCTCTAGACATCGCCAACGCCTTCAATACCCTGCCCTGGAGTTGCATCAGGGAGGCACTCCGGTATCACCGGGTGCCAACCTACCTCCGTCGAGTGGTCGAGGCCTATTTGACGGACAGGGCCGTCATCTACCCCGGTCATCAGGGGGAGTGGAACCGGCGAGAGATGTCGTGCGGTGTCCCACAGGGATCGGTCCTGGGGCCACATCTGTGGGACATCGGGTACGACTGGGTGCTGCGCGCCGACCTCCCTAGCGGCGTCAGCGTTGTATGTTACGCTGACGACACGCTGGTCCTGGCGCAGGGGAGGTCGCACCAGGCGGCGGCTGAACTAGCGACACGCGGGGTTGCGACAATCGTAGAGAGGATCCGGCAGTTGGGACTCGAGGTGGCCCTGCACAAGTCCGAGGTCATGTGTGTTTCATGGTCCTCGGAACGCGCCACCGTCGGGTTCCCAAATAACGGTAGGAGGGGTTCACATCGGAGTCGAGTCGACGATGAAGTACCTGGGACTCGTCCTCGACAGCCGGTGGAACTTCGTGGAGCATTTCCGACGTTTGGCTCCCAGACTGGAGCGGGCCGGGGCTGCCTTGAAGCGGCTCCTGCCCAATCTGGGGGGTCCAAACGCCTCCTGCCGGAGGCTTTACGCGGGGGTCGTGCGGTCCATGGCCCTTTACGGGGCACCGGTGTGGGCGCGTTCCCTGAGGCTGCGACCAGCCCGCCGGTTGAACGCGTCCCAGAAGGTCATGGCCATCCGGCTAGTCCGGGGATACCGCACGGTCTCATGTGAGGCGGCGTGCCTCCTTGCCGGATTACCGCCATGGGATCTGGAGGCAAAAGTCCTCGCGCACGTGTGGGAGTGGCGCGAGGAGGTGAAACGCCGGGGCGTAACTCCGCTGCCGCGAGAAATCACGGTACAGCGGACAGAGCTCCGGCGGGATCTCATGGCGACATGGAGAGTGCGATTGTCGCAACCCAGCGCTGGGCACGCCACAATTGCGGCGATAAGTCCCCTCTTTGAGGAGTGGTTGGAGAGGCGCCACGGCGTCCTCACCTTCCGCCTGACGCAGGTCCTCACCGGACACGGTTGTTTCGGGAGGTTCCTGTTTCGGATAAGGCGGGAGGAAACGCCCGGGTGTCACCATTGTGTAGATCGCCCGGAGGACACGGTGGAGCATACAGTGGAGGTCTGCCCGGCTTGGGCGGAGCACCGCCGTGTTCTCACGGAGGCGATCGGCGGCGGCGATCTCTCGCGTCCAAACCTGGTCCAGGCCATGGTGCGGAGCGAGAGTGCATGGGAAGCCGTCACCTCCTTCTGCGAAGCAGTAATGCTCGCGAAGGAGGAAGCGGAACGCGTGAGGGAGAGGCAACAGCCGCGCCCTCGCGCCCCTAGCCGCCGTAGGAGACGCCCTGGGCGGCGGGAATCGATTGCCGATTCCCGGCCACCGTAGGCGCGGGCTTGCGGACGACGAGTAATGGGCAGCTCGCCGTCCGGTAAGGACCAGGCCCGGGTCGACGGCGTGTTGTGTTCCACGCGCGCCTCAAAGAGATGTCAGCAGTGACGGGGTCAATTGGGCCGATGCCGCCGGGGTCGCGGGTAGTTCGAAAGAGATACCGTGGCCCTGGCACGGGCAGCTGAAGGAACATGGGTGGGTTTTAGTCAGTAAAAGTCTGACACGCCCTCCCGGTCTGCTCAGAGCGGGAGAAGTCATTTGATGATTTCCCATCCACAAAAAAAAAAAAAAAAAAGGGGTTAAGGGCAAGGCAAAACCACAGAGGGCTTAGGGAATCTCCCTGATAGATACCCTTCCTAATAAATATCTTTCGTGTTATAAGAGAAGTGTGGCGGTTATTTAGCTGTAGCGTTGTTTTCCAATGTGGCATTATGATACGCAAAAAATCTATTATTTTTGAATTAATTTTGTAGATCTCTAAAATTTGTATCAACCAGGAGTGTGGTATACTATCGAACGCTTTTTGGTAATCTATATAGGTACAATGAAGGTTTCTATTTTTTGTGGTTGCATGTTTATGAATTGTGGAGTCTATGATTAACTGTTCTTTACATCCCATGTGGCCCCGTCTGCATCCCTTCTGTTCCTCAGCAATTATATTGTGATGTTCAATGTGTGAGTTGATTCTTGTTGTGATTGCTGATGTTAATATTTTGTAAATAGTAGGTAGGCATGTTATTGGTCTATATTGGGAAGGTTGTGTTGTGTATGTAGTTTTAGGTAGCATGTATGTTATTCCCGTTGCAATGAATTCGGGTATGTTCTGTTGTCCTAATATAATAGCTGTCAAATTTTTTGCTATAGACTTGTGAAGTATTGTTAGTTTTTTGTACCAAAAATTTTGTATTTCGTCTATACCCGGTGACTTCCAGTTATGTAACCTAGCTGTTATATTTGTAATATCAGTCTCTGTTATCTCTTTAAATTCCATCTCATCTATAGATCTCTATTTTGTTTCTTCTTCTGTAATCCAGGTTGCTTTGTCATTGTGTTGCACTTGTTCTTCCCATATGCTGGACCAGAATGTTTCTAGCTGTTCTTTTGATGGTGCGTCTGTGATGGTTTCTATTGTTGTGTCGGTGTGTGTTTTTTGTATGTTCCTGTAAAATACTTTTTCATTCATTGCAAATGTTGCATTATCATTTTTGCGCTGTTGTGCCTTCATATATCTCCTAAGCCTATGAACTTTAAGAGCTAGTTTCTGTTTTAATGTATCCAAATACTCCTCAGGTTTTCTATTATTACTTTCGTGTCTAGTGTGATTCGAATAATTTTTGAAAATGATATCAACTCTCCTAACTACTTTATTTGATCTGATGCCATTGATATATTGTGTGAGTCTACCACAGTCCGCTCTCAATTTTTCAATGTCTTTTTCTAGTCTTTGTTGCCATGGCGGTTTGACAATACGACTTGTTCTTGTGGTTCCTGTGTGATCCGTGATTTTAAAGTTGAGTTCTTCAGATATAACTACCGCTGTGCAATATATAAGTAAATGTATGTCTATAAGTTGTGTGCCTTCAGATATAAATTGTATGAGAATATTTTCATTAAATAAATTAACTAAACGAAATAGGTTAGGTGTGTATTTAAGTTTAGGTAGTTTTGGTCGGACTGCTGGATCCATACCTGAGTATTGTGTTATTGTCGTTCTAAATTTGTTATTTATTTCTTGGATATACGTATCTGTGGTTAGGTTTTGATCGGCGACAACTAAAGTCTCAATATCATTTTCTAGTGTTAAAATTAAGGATTCAGTTTGTGTCTGTGTCGATGTATGTGCTGTTTGCGTGTAAGCTTGCGATTGGTTGTATGTTTTAGATTGACTATTAGGATGTAAACTAGTGAGCGATTGTATTATTATTATTATTATTAATTGTATCAGTTAGTTTCTGTATGAGTAGGTCAGTTAGTAGGTTAGGATGTAATCCAAGGTTGAATATTTCTGTCTTTCTTAGGGATGGTTACTATTTTTGTGTAGCTAATTATAGCGGTGTTCAACATATCAGTAAGTGTGTCAGATGCTAGGTTAGGATCATTAGTTCTCAGTACTTCCGAGAAATTTTGGGATTCGATGTGGTTTGCTAAACTAGTGTAGTCAATTTTTGGTATTTTGCAGGCCGGCACTGATCTTCCGGAGAGCTGTACGTTACTAATAGTTAGCAGAATTGGGAGTTGGTCAGTAATATGTGACTCAATCACAATTAATGTGGCTGTTTTGTCTGTTTTTTGCATCACATGGTCTATGCAGCTATTTACCCTTGTGGGTATCCGGTGGGCGGGTTACAGGCCGTGCGTCGCGTTTATTGTTGAGAATTCGGCAGCACGCTCCTCTAAGCCAATAGGTCGGATGTCTATATTTGTGTCCCCGATTAGGCAGACATTTTTATAGTTTTTTAAGGACAAGAGGATATTATCTACGCTATTTAAAAAGTTGTCGAACTCATCTCTGGTATTATATGATGGAGAATGATATACAGCCGCAAATGCGAGTTTATTATCGATTACACATGTAAGGCAATTTCCGTTTAGAAATTTGGGTTCTTTAATTGTGCCATTGCAGCCATTTGTAAGAAACGATAACTCGTTTCTTACAAATGGCTGCAATGGCACTATAGTATGATACGGTACAGTGCTCTGGAGTGCTTGGTATGTATACTATGGTCAGGTAATAGAAACTAGTGCAGTGTGATATAGGACGCCAATTGTCGTGTGAGTTAGTTAAGTAAGGTGTGGTTAAGTATGTAACAAAGTGTATGTTTGTGTGTTTTATGTGGTGGCTTATATATGGATTTGAGTGTTGATAATTATAATTAATTTTACTTGAGTTATGTAACAAAACAGAAGTATAAAGCAAGCTATCAGTAAAAAAACTGTAGTTTATCTTATGTATATCAGACATTAAAACAGAGTAGATTAACAAAGTAGGTACTGCTTACTGCTGATGAGCAGTGGGATAGTCATTCCTGTAGATATTTGAGTGTTGTTTCAGACTTGATGAGAATTTGTTTATCTCCAGATTGCTTACGAAAAAAAATGTTGCCATTAGAGGTCGAGCAGAATGCGTAATTCCTTAGGCGTGCAAGTTCTCTTGCGGTAAAAAAGCTTTTTGTTTGTATTATATAGATGTTCTTCAACATAGACTGTTTGTTTCTGTCCCGATATTCCGAGTAACTCCGAGTTCAACTTGTCTTCTTTATTCGTCTTTTTATTGTTATAGGTTCGTACGCGTGATATGAGATCGAACTTTGTTTGGACAGTAGTGAATTCAGCGATTATAGGTTTGCTGGAGCCTCGTTCCCTGATGTGCGATATATATCTCGGAAGTGGGAGGGAGTTAGTGGTAGGTTTACTAAGTTGGCTATGTCTGTTACAATTTTTGACAGATCTGCCGACGATTCCTTTTCCTGGGTAGGTACGTTGCGCACTTCTAAACTAGACCCCCGGGACTTATATTGAAGGTCTCTGACAGCCATTTCCAATGACTCGGAGTGCTTCTTATATTCTAGGCTTATTCCGTATTAGTTGTTCAGAAATTTTATCATTTTTCCAGGAAACTTCCGATTTTTCTTTCCATAAAAACTAATGGACTAATGAACATTTAACAAAAACAAAATATAGCCAAACCATGTATCATTAGTACCTACAATCAGTTCCTATCACTTATCATTTGCCTACCCACAACTACTACTACACTTAAAATTCATATAAATAAATCCAAGCAAAAATAAAGTGGTGGCTAAAAGAAAGAAAAGAAAGAAATAATAAATAATAATAAAAAAATTATTTCGGAACAATAACCAAAGACAGTACAACAAGTAAAACGATGATAGCTGCAAAAGTATAAACTGTAGCGCAGCTAACAACGCCCTTCTCCAGATACTGAATGGAACAAATGTTCCATGCAAAAGTATAAACTGTAGCGCAGCTAACAACGCCCTTCTCCAGATACTGAATGGAACAAATGTTCCATGCAAAAGTATAAACTGTAGCGCAGCTAACAACGCCCTTCTCCAGATACAGAATGGAACAAATGTTCCATGCAAAAGTATAAACTGTAGCGCAGCTAACAACGCCCTTCTCCAGATACTGAATGGAACAAATGTTCCATGCAAAAGTATAAACTGTAGCGCAGCTAACAACGCCCTTCTCCAGATACTGAATGGAACAAATGTTCCATGCAAAAGTATAAACTGTAGCGCAGCTAACAACGCCCTTCTCCAGATACAGAATGGAACAAATGTTCCATGCAAAAGTATAAACTGTAGCGCAGCTAACAACGCCCTTCTCCAGATACTGAATGGAACAAATGTTCCATGCAAAAGTATAAACTGTAGCGCAGCTAACAACGCCCTTCTCCAGATACTGAATGGAACAAATGTTCCATGCAAAAGTATAAACTGTAGCGCAGCTAACAACGCCCTTCTCCAGATACAGAATGGAATAAATGTTCCATGCAAAGAGAGAATTTAGATCATTTAGATTTAGTTACTAAATAAAAAAACAAACAAGACAAAAAAATAAAAAAACTACAGGACAAAAACATTCTTTGGGATTGGTTTTTAATGTGTGATTGTAGGGTGAATGAGTGTGTGGGTGAGTGTTAAATGAAAGGTATGTGGTGTTTGTGATAAGTATGTTGTGTGCGGTGTGAAAGAGTGATGAGTATTTTACACTTCCACGAGTTTCTCTGTTGGAGGGGGTGGTGAGGACGGAAAGGGGAGAGGCGAGGAGGGAAAGGTGAAGGGGAGGGGGGTGAGGAGGTGAAGGGAGGTGGGGGTGAGGGGATGGGGACGGGGTGGTGAGGGAGAGAGGGGGAAGGGGATATGGTGAAGGGGGTGTGAGAGTGGGTGAGAGGGGGAGGGAGAGGTTAGCGGGAAGAGGATTCGGTGAACGAACGTGCTAATCTCTGGAACTACCAGTCGGACTTTAAAAAATGTTTCTGCATTTTATTTCCCAAATCTAAAGGAAGGTTATAGGCATATTAAACATCACTCTAGAACTTTTACGTGGCGAGCTAAAAGAAAAGAAGGTAGAAATAACGCTAAGCGAAAACGAAGTAATAGCGCGGGCAGGGCGATGGGGTGGGTCGGGGGAAAAAGAAATTTCACGCGGACGAAGTCGCGGACAGCAGCTAGTATAAAATCCATAAAGGATCAGGTAAGTAGGTACCTAGTTGTTCTCATATATGCGTCTGGTAAGTTATCCAAAAAATAACGTTTATCAATTGTTTTAATTGCAATTAATTACAAGCAATACATTATTATCATTTTCAAGATGATCTACGTACCTTTTTGGGTCTAGCCCACTTCTGAAGTAAAAATGGTAAACCTTGTTCATTGCATTAATTCTGTACTTGATCTTCTTGCACATGTGTGCAAACTTGGTTTAAGAAAGCCATATTTAACAAACTATTTAACTAGGCACTCAATAAATATCAGTATAGACTAGATTTCTAGACAACCTTTAGGACTCGAACTTAGCAACTAGACGACGGCGACGCTCCAAATATCATGTTTTCATTAGGTACCTACATTCTGCTAAAAAAAACCAGAACTTTTGGCGGCAACTGTCAAATGAGATACTTTTTAACTTCACGAATACACAGATACAAAATCATTTGAGTCAACTTTGAACTTTTTATTTGGTATTTTACATCAACAAAACTTATTACACTTCTGGACACATCTATTGGCCCACCTTAGAGTTTAGGTTTCGATGGCCCCTACCGAAATATGATTGCTAGATTGAACAAAAACTGTTGATGCAGTTTTAAACCTGATACATTTTACCAACTTTTTCGATCGTATTGTTTTAAATTTTAATTCAGAATACCATACGACATGGAGCTACGCCTAACAAGTCGGATATGCGCCTTGTTAAAGGCAATTGATTTTTGAATAAAAAACATGTTTTATCAAATAAAGGTTTAATTTAATAACGCGTGTTGCCTCCATGGGCATCTACCACAGCTCTTATACGATTAGGCATAGAGTTTATCAACCGCTCTATGAAATTTTGAGGGATCATCTCCCATTCCTCTTCTATGGCAGTTTTCAACTCCTGCATCGTCTGGGCAACTGGCTGACGAGCCCTAACACGTCTTTTTAGCTCGTCCCACATGTGCTCAATGGGGTTCATGTCTGGGCTTCTGGCTGGCCAGTCCATAACTGTGATGTTCACATCCCGAAGATATTCCCTGACGATGCCTGCCGCATGGGCTCTTGCATTATCATGCATAAAAAGGAAATTTGGGCCCACATAGTCCGCGTATGGTATCACGTGAGGTTCTAAGCACTCACGAATGTACCTTTCAGCATTTAATGTTGGCAGCCGTGGTCCTGTAACAACCTCAAGTTGAGTTTTGCCGCTCGCGGATATACCGCCCCAGACAGTCCATGAGCCACCGCCATAAGCAACCCTCTCTTCAAAGCAGCATTGTACGAAACGCTCTCCCTTACGTCGGTAGACCTTCTTCCTTCCATCATTGCCATGTAACACAATTTTAGACTCATCAGAAAAGAGTACACGGTTCCAATCTTGCTGTGTCCAATTTAAATGACTGCGTGCGAAATGAAGGCGCGCTGTTCGGTGGGCTCGCGTTAGTTTGGGGCCATTAGCTGGCTTGTGTGGTACCATATCGCGTTCTGTTAACCTTCTTCGAACTGTTCGAGCGCTCACAGATACTCCGTGGAAGTCGCGAAGTTGGTTTTGTATCTCAATGGAGGTAAGGTGACGATTTCTCAAGCTGGTCGTCACGATGAATCGATCCTGCCTTTCAGTTGTGACCCGAGATCGTGGCCTTCCTTGGCGACGAACAAAGCCGCCAGTCTCTAGGTACCTCCGATAAACATTTCGGACCGCAGATCGACTTAAATTAAGTTGAGCACTCACGTTTCTTTGGCTGTGTCCGGCCTGAATAAGTGCCACAGCTTGGGCGGCGACTTCAGGTGAAGTATCCATAGATTATTGATAGAACCTCACCTTAATGTTAAGAATAAGTAATGTTTGTTGCAAAACCAAAGATATCAATCACTTTTTCAAGAATTAAATCCAAGTAAACCAATAAAACCAAGTTTTCTTAGTATTCGATTGTTTGATATCAACAAACAGGCTCCAAATTGTCTTCTGTTTCTTTAAATTCTTTGTTCGAAATTCAAAAAAATACTATTGAATGAAATTGTGAATGTGCCAGGTTCAAAACTGCATAAAAACTTTTTGCTCGACCTAATATAAAATTTTAGCTAGGACCAAACGAAACTGAAAATACAAGGTGGGCCAAAAGATGTGTCCAGAAGTGTATTATTTGGAAATCATGACACTTAGTACATACAAATAAATAAACTTGAAGTGTCTGTTTGTAATGTCAAAATAACAGCTTTTTACTATATACGTAATTATGAATGTAGTACGGTACAAACAAACAATTTTAAAAATTTTTGCCAGTCTACTTCTAATTTAGAAAAATAATTAGGGTTCCGCGCAAGAAAATTAAAACCCATGAAATCGAACATTCAAGCGGGCGAAGCCGCAGGCAGCAGCTAGTCTCTTAATATTGTGCATACAAACTTACATTTGCAGTTGGAATGTAAGGGAGAACATGTTTTTCAACTGCAATGTTAAGGTTGTTCTTGGGATAAATTCATCCCAACTACGGAATCCTTTTTTGTGCGTGGTCCCACACGCACTTGGCCGGTTTTTATTTCTCGATACAACTTGAATATTGAATCCACTGTCCCAATCTAGGTCAGATGAGTTGTCAAGTAGGTCTAGCAATTACATTTCTTGCGCTTCATAGCAAAAACTGAACAGCCTGTACAAGGGATGAATGATCCCACAGTGATCCGTGCTGTAATGCGTTGGCTTGTGTGCCAACTGTGCCAAGCTTCATAGCAAAAACTGAACATGGCAGCCTGTACAAGGGATGAATGATCCCACAGTGATCCGTGCTGTAATGCGTTGGCTTGTGTGCCAACTGTGCCAAGCTTCATAGCAAAAACTGAACAGCCTGTACAAGGGATGAATGATCCCACAGTGATCCGTGCTGTAATGCGTTGTCTTGTGTGCCAACTGTGCCAAGCTTCATAGCAAAAACTGAACAGCCTGTACAAGGGATGAATGATCCCACAGTGATCCGTGCTGTAATGCGTTGTCTTGTGTGCCAACTGTGCCAAGCTTCATAGCAAAAACTGAACAGCCTGTACAAGGGATGAATGATCCCACAGTGATCCGTGCTGTAATGCGTTGGCTTGTGTGCCAACTGTGCCAAGCTTCATAGCAAAAACTGAACAGCCTGTACAAGGGATGAATGATCCCACAGTGATCCGTGCTGTAATGCGTTGTCTTGTGTGCCAACTGTGCCAAGCTTCATAGCAAAAACTGAACAGCCTGTACAAGGGATGAATGATCCCACAGTGATCCGTGCTGTAATGCGTTGTCTTGTGTGCCAACTGTGCCAAGCTTCATAGCAAAAACTGAACAGCCTGTACAAGGGATGAATGATCCCACAGTGATCCGTGCTGTAATGCGTTGGCTTGTGTGCCAACTGTGCCAAGCTTCATAGCAAAAACTGAACAGCCTGTACAAGGGATGAATGATCCCACAGTGATCCGTGCTGTAATGCGTTGTCTTGTGTGCCAACTGTGCCAAGCTTCATCGCAAAAACTGAACAGCCTGTACAAGGGATGAATGATCCCACAGTGATCCGTGCTGTAATGCGTTGGCTTGTGTGCCAACTGTGCCTAGCTTCATAGCAAAAACTGAACAGCCTGTACAAGGGATGAATGATCCCACAGTGATCCGAGCTGTAATTTATTTATTTCAACTTTAATTCAGGAAAATTACCCATAATTTGTTAGTTTTACTTAAACTATGTTAGTATAATCAATTTAGGACACAAACATAAACAAAAAAGAAACAATAATAATAAAATAACACAACTTATGTCAAATATCTGTACCTGTTCTGCCATCTGCTGGAGACACCTGGCAACAATACATGCACTGCGCACAGGTGCCCCATCAGACGGCCTTCAGTCTTACTGGCAACAATGCTCAGGAGACTGTTGTCGCTGTCTCGCATCCTACGCAGCAGTGACGGGGATCTTTTACGCATGATCGCAAAGAAGTCATCTGTATGCGCTGCTGCGAACATCCCAGACGCGCTACAGAAACGTGGCAGCGACAGCAGCATCCTAAAAGCATTGTTGTATTGCACCCGCAGGGCATTAAACGTTTTTTGCGTGTATCTGGTCCACAGACTGCAGGTGTAAAAAGCCTGGCAATATGCCCTAAACAGTGTTAACTTTACGTTATGGTCGCACTTTGCAAATCTGCGGGCCAGCATGTTGCATCGTACGGCCAATGCCCTGCGCTCTCTCTCCACATCACATTTAAACTGCTTTACTCTGTTTAGAGTAGCACCACATAGCGAGACTGGTGGTACTACTTCATACGTCTTGTTTTGCGCCATAAAAACTAAAAGCTCGCTTTTCTTGGCATTATACCTTAGTCCATGGGCTCCAGCATAGCACTCACATATATTTAACAGCTTCCTGAGGGCACTGATCGACGGACTCAGCAGCACCATATCGTCAGCATAACTGATGTTGTTAAAAGACACACCATCTATCGTGCATCCGATGCCAGTGCTGCTGAGTTCCTCAATCAGCTTTTTCACATAAATGTTAAACAACCTGGGTGAGGTCAGACCCCCTTGCCTAACCCCGTAATGCGTTGTCTTGTGTGTCAACTGTGCCAAGCTTCGCACTATCTACTAGGCGGCGCGAGCGTGTCACGTGTGCTAGGCATCAACGGATTACATACTGGACGAGCCAATGCGACGTGAGATCCGCGTCACCGCCTGCCACACCGGTGCGCGGTATCGTATGAGAATCGCCTGTTAGCCGTCATCGCAGAATTCCCTTCTTTGCTAAGTAGTCATGTCGTCTTTCACACAATCCATTCATCTTTTCTTTGGTCTTCTATCTCTTTTCTTAGAGCCATCCTCAATATGTTTGTAATTCCTTATCACGACTATTGGTTACTCCTGCGTGTTCAGCAACTAAGTGTTATATTATTATTAAGACTGATCCCGCAACACCCCTGCACCGGTTAATAAGTTATTTGTTACAGTCTTCCAGACTGGTTCGGAGCCAAGAGAAATAACTACGTGACGACGCATCAGGTGTGGAAAAAGCGCTTCTTCTACATGAACTACTTCGTGCCGCAGTGGATGCGCGATATCCTGTTCTTCGTGAAAGACGAGTCCTGGAAGTACGAGGAGTGGGAGTGGAAGAAGTTCGAGAAGTACGCCGAGCCACACTTCGGCAAGTTCTACCGCTACCCCTCCAAGAAGTTCAACAACTATAACTCCATGCGCCACGAAGTCACCGTCGAGAACATGGACGTCACCGACAACTCTATAGATTACTAGCTTTTGCCCGCGACTTCGCCCGCGTGGATGTCGGAAAATATCCCATGGGAACGTACATGTGTGTCCTTCCTCAAGATGCTATCTTATACCCTTGCCTAATTTTATCGAAATCCGTGCAGTTTTATGAATTTTAAAATCAACCCCTATTTTACCCCCTTAGGGGATGATTTTTCAAAAACGCTACACCACATATTTCTTTATTTCCTACCAAAAGCATAAATTTGAATTTTCATATCCCTAACTTACAAAATGCTGGGTTTGTTTGTTTGTCCTGTAGGATCATTTCTGAGAATAAAGGTAGCCTATGTTCTTCCCCGGGATGCCATTCCCATGCCTTGCAAAATTTTATCGAAATCCGTTCACTGGTTTAGGGGTGAAAAGGTAACAGACAGACAGAGTTATTATATTTATAATATTAGGGGTTAAAGTATGAAATTGCCGATTTGTACTGAAAAATTGAAATTCGTTTTTTTTTAATTTAACATATTTAGTTAATCAAAATAATTACCATTATTATCTATACATTGCTGCCATCTAATAGGAAGGTCATATAAGCCTTTGCGATAGAACTCTCGTGATCTAGATACGACATACTGTGTGAAAGCATTTTGTACTGCCTCCTGAGAAGAAAACTTTTTATCACGTAGAAAATTGTCCAAATCATGAAAAAAATGGTAGTCCGTTGGAGCAAGGTCTGGCGAATACGGAGGGTGACGAATGGTTTCTAATTGCAGTTCCTGTAGAGTTAAAACGGTTTCTCGTGCTGTATGAGATCTCGCGTTATCATGGAGCAATAATGGTGAAGAATTGATTCATGAGTCGGGACTGTTTGTCTGCTAGTTTTGCTATCATTGTTCGGTGTTCGGCACAGTAGACATCTGCCGTTATTGCTTGACCCGATCGGAGAAAGCTATAGTGAATAACACCATGCTGAGACCACCAAACAGTTACCATTACCTTTTTATTTGTAAGCTTTGCTTTAGGACACTGTTGCGGCGTTTGACCTGGGGTCAGCCATTGCATTTTTCGCTTACGGTTATCGTAAAGAATCCACTTTTTATCACATGTCACAATTCGATCCAATATTCCTTCATTTCTGGATCGATTCAACAAGGCAACACAAGTTTCAACACGCGTTTCTTTCTGCAGATCAGTCAAATCATGAGGCACCCATTTCTCATACTTTTTTATTGTATTGATTTGACGCAAATGAGTCAATATTGTTGGTAAGGTAACGTTAAACCATGCCGCTAATTCCTGGGTAGTTTGGCTCGGATCGGCTTCCACCATCTCTTTCAATTCATTGTTATTCAGCTGTGTGGGCGGTCTTCCATGTGGTACGTTCTTCAAATCAAAGTTTCCATCACGAATGCGTTTAAACCAAAATCGCACAGTGCGTTCATTAGCAGTCCCTCTCCAAACGCAACATTGATATTGCGAACTGTTTCTGCCGCGTTAGTTCCGCGTCGGAACTCGTATTCAAAAATAACTCGAATTTTCGAAGTATCCTTCTTTCTTATCTAAGCTGAATAAAAAAACAACTGAAAGTCGATAATCGAATGTTGCACATTTTTTAAAAGAATAGGTACCATGTTTAAAGTTTCACTCAAAAATCTCGAACCATGAAGGTTCCATGTCAATTCGAACTTCCTAATACAATAAACGGCAATTTCATACTTTAACCCCTATTATTAGTATGGATAAAGGCATTACACGGTACGAGCTAGCGTGCGAGTTTTGTTTTCACTCGCCTGCTCGTTTTCCCTCACCACTCGTATGGCAGAAGCTCATCACTCGCATCGTTCGGACGCTTTCGGCAGTAGATAGCCAGTCAGTCGAATCTCTAATCCAAATCCTTCTTTTTTCTCTCTTTTTTTTTAAATTTTTATAAGCATTTTCTAGTTCAAATCTTACGTTATTATTGTGGTTTAATCACGTTGACTCGACAGTGCACGAACCCAGTACTACTCTCAAAAGACTAGGCAGCTAGGTTCTCTCATAATTAAAACAGCCAAGGCAAGCCGAGCTACTGCCATACGAGTACCTAAACAATGCGAGCAGCTGTCTACTGTCTAGTCAGCAGCTCGCACTGTGTAAACAACGTGAAATGTTCGCAACAGACTAAACTTTATTGAAAGGAGAATTTTACATTCCGTTACTAGCGATAGTGTTAGTAGTCACTATTATTTTATCGACATTTTGATATACATATTGACTATAATTGTGGCTGATTCTTTGAAACCGAGTATTTCTGGTTCTTAAAACTAGCGCATTTTTGTTTTACTTTTTGATCTAAATGAACATATTAGCTGGTCCGAGTCATAACAGTATGAAATGTGTGCTGGCACCTACGCATTTTTAGGCTTCCGTAGTCAACAAGGAACCCTTATAGTTTCGCTATGTCCGTCCGTCTGTCCGTCCGCAGCTTAGCTCAGAGACTCTTTGTACTAGAAAGCCATAATTTGGCATGGATATACATATTCATCACGCTGACAAAGTGGTAAAATAAAATCATGAAAAAAAAAATTTCTTAGGGTACCTTCTGTACCTACACGTAAAATGGGGAAGATTTTTTTTTTCTCGTCTACCGCATGGTGTGCGGTGGTGTTGGATGGGTCTTTCAAAAATATTACGGTGAAAACCATTTTTCGTTTTAGGGATCTTGGGGTTTTAGGGTTTCTGAAATATTAAGCTTTAAAGTACTAATTTTTGTTAGAGTCATGTGTGTGTCCCCCCCCCCCCCCCCCCCACTGCCAGCTAAACGGTTAGTTTTGGATGGGTGAAAAAAATCACTATAACGAAGGTAAAAGGAAAAGTATCACAGCTAAGTAGGCTTTTCAAGTTTACGAGTAATAGTCAAATATTCATGAAACAACAAAAAGCCCTCTTCTTAGTCAGCATTATGGTGCAACTACGGAACCCTATTACTGCGTGTGGCCCGACACACACTTGGCCGCTTTTTTTATCATTTGTCGACTCTCATTACGAACGGTAGGATTGTGCAAAGGTCGTGTCTCTGGAGCCCTGCCAGCAGGTGTACCTTGGACCCTGCCCACGATATTGGCGGACCACTATTTTTATACTTAAAATTAATTATATTTTTTTAATACATCTGCAATAGGTCCATCAGTTTATGAAGAAATGGATTTGAAAGTAGTTTTGGTAAATCTAACATTTTATACGAGTAGTGTGCATTGAATTAAAAGTTTTCTTTTAATTTGGGCTTTGGCTAGATATTCTACTCGTACGAGTATGCCACAATATACTAAATATTTTATTGATTGTTATGAAAATAAATAATTAAAATGACATGCATTTTTATTTCCATTTAGAAGTATGTTTGTTTGTAGATCCGAAGTCCCGAGTCATTTAACCAAAAGCTTACTATGCCTAGGAAGTAACAAGTTCTCTAGAGATTACCTGCTGCGGCTGCTGGTCGGCGATGCGGTCCGGAGTAAGCGGCGACATCACCAAGTGTTGGCGGTATTATTAGGGGTTAAAGTATGAAATTGCCGATTTGTAGTGAAAAATTGAAATTCGTTATTTTTTTTTTTAATTTAACATATTTATTTAATCAAAATAATTACCATTATTATCTATACATTGCTGCCATCTAATAGGAAGGTCATATAAGCCTTTGCGATAGAACTCTCGTGATCTAGATTCGACAAACTGTGTGAAAGCATTTTGTACTGCCTCCTGAGAAGAAAACTTTTTATCACGTAGAAAATTGTCCAAATCACGAAAAAAATGGTAGTCCGTTGGAGCAAGGTCTGGCGAATACGGAGGGTGACGAATGGTTTCTAATTGCAGTTCCTGTAGAGTTAAAACGGTTTCTCGTGCTGTATGAGATCTCGCGTTATCATGGAGCAATAATGGTGAAGATTGATTCATGAGTCGGGACTGTTTGTCTGCTAGTTTTGCTATCATTGTTCGGTGTTCGGCACAGTAGACATCTGCCGTTATTGCTTGACCCGATCGGAGAAAGCTATAGTGAATAACACCATGCTGAGACCACCAAACAGTTACCATTACCTTTTTATTGGTAAGCTTTGCTTTAGGACACTGTTGCGGCGTTTGACCTGGGGTCAGCCAATGCATTTTTCGCTTACGGTTATCGTAAAGAATCCACTTTTCATCACATGTCACAATTCGATCTAATATTCTTTCATTTCTGTATCGATTCAACAAGGCAACACAAGTTTCAACACGCGTTTCTTTCTGCAGATCAGTCAAATCATGAAGCACCCATTTCTCATATTTTTTTATTTTATTGATTTGACGCAAATGAGTCAATACTGTTGGTAAGGTAACGTTAAACCATGCCACTAATTCCTGGGTAGTTTGGCTCGGATCGGCTTCCACCATCTCTTTCAATTCATTGTTATTCACCTGTGTGGGCGGTCTTCCACGAGGTTCGTTCTTCAAATCAAAGTTTCCATCACGCAAATCGCACGGTGCGTTCATTAGCAGTCCCCTCTCCAAACGCAACATTGATATTGCGAGCTGTTTCTGCCGCGTTAGTTCCGCGTCGGAACTCGTATTCAAAAATAACTCGAATTTTCGAAATATCCATCTTTCTAGTCTAAGCTGAATAAAAAAAACAATTGAAAGTCGATAATCGAATGTTGCATATTTTTTTAAAAGAAGAACTGAACTTGTTTCGGAAAAATTGCAGACCCTGCAGCTAGGTTACGGCTCCAAAGGGGGCTGTGAGGCTGCCGTACACGCCTTATCGACCTACCAAAATTCCGGCAAAGGTGAGGTCATCCTAAAGGTTGACATAAAGAATGCCTTCAATTCTGTTAATAGGGACACCTTGCTGACAGAAACTAGAAAAGAAATACCCCAAATTTATAGTTTCCTTTGGCAATGTTACAGACACCCTTCTAAATTACTGTATCGGGACAACTTTCTGGAATCTGCTGTTGGCTGTCAACAAGGTGACCCCCTCGGGCCAGTGATTTTTAGTTTAGCCATTCACCCAATTATTCGACAGCTAAATTCCAAATTTAACGTTTGGTATCTTGATGACGGAACCTTGGGAGGCGATGTAGAAACTGTTTTAAATGACCTTAAATTCTTAAAAAATGAACTTTATTCCATTGGCCTTGATCTCAACCTTTCGAAATGTGAACTGTTCTTAGCGGACGGTACCGACAGACATGCAACACTTCCCAAATTTAACGCAATAGCCCCGGAAATAAAAATTATTGAAAAAAACTCTCTTCGTCTCCTTGGGTCTCCTATCTATGAAAATTCTTTTCCTGTTTTATTGAAGAAAAAATTCAAAATTTCAATGACGTTTCGGAAAGATTGTTCCAAATTAACATGCACTCGGCCATAACATTAATCCGTTACTGCTGTTTCGGCCCTAAATTAACATATTTCCTTCGTGCTTCCCATTTATAATAATAATAATAATAATAATAAACAACAAAACAACCTAAACAACCACACGTCCTGATTGACCATCGAATCACGTGGGGGGCGGACACACGAACGAGAAATTACTGGCGTGGCTAACGTGGCTCTGGAAACCCATTTAACATGGAGACTAGATCGAAGAAATTACGTATAGGACCGCTACCCGAGGGCAATCGTCGGGGCGCACCCGGGGCCGATGCTGGGTGTCACAGCATGCGACCCATCGGCGGTGGGGGACTGAGCAGGCGGGTTCTCCCCGACAAAAATACTACAGCCGAACCGATAGACAATAGTGATGACATTAGAGCAGTTATATCTGCCGAGGATGTTTCGCAGGCGGCGTCAGCTACTCAGCCTGCGACCACCAAGGCGGGAAAACCCAGAGTACGCATGAAATGGACTGAAGATATGAACACATTCATCATGCGCACATACTACCTTATTACAAAACTTGAAGAGGACAGAACAATGTACTGCACACAATTATTTGAAAAGTTTAAATTACAATACCCAGACATTAATGTAACAGAACAGAGAATAGCAGACCAAAGGCGTGTTATTATTAGAAATAAACTGTTATCAGATGACACATTAAATATAATTAAATTTGAAATAGCAGAACAACTTAAAAAAAAAGAAGAAGAAGAAGAAAACATTAATCCTATACAACGAATAAACACTTTGCAACACAACACGAGTCCAGTGACTGAATATTTTGAAACCGAAATAACATTAAACACACCACACAGCATTCAATCAACCTTAGATAATTCAGCATTACCACAAACCCAAACTGTTTTTGACTCTTCTTTAATAGAGACATTAAATAACGAATTAGAAACAAATATACTAAAATATAATGGGATGGATCCTTCGTGTAGACCATTATTGCCGAAACTGAGACCAAGTCATAAATTATCAGATATCATTAGCATTTTTAACCAAAAAATTATCCCGCTCAAATTTTCAACTCTAGAAAATTTATCCGACACACATTCATTAATTTATTGCATAGCTCTCACAGTTGCGAAACACTTAAAAATAAAAATTAATATAGATAGGTCTAGCTATAAAACCAGAATATTCAACAAGCCACCATGGCAAACACGATTAGAAACGGACATAGACCTACTAAGAAAAGATATAAATAGACTAACACAATACAAAAATGGTAACACATCAAGAAAACTTGAAATAAAAGTTAAACAAATCATTACAAAGACCAAAAAACACAGCTCACATGAAAATTTTAATAAGAGAATAGAAGACCACCTAGATACATTAAAACAAAAACTATTAGTTAAGAGTCATAAAATAGCAAGATACAAAAAAGCAAAAGATAGAAAGGATAACAATAAATTATTTACAACAAGTGAGAAACAATTTTACAGAAAGCTTAAAGGTAACGATACCACAATACTAAACCCTCCATCTGAAGAGGCCCTAAAAGAATTCTGGCAAGGGATTTGGTCAGATAGTACTGAACATAATAAAGAAGCTGAATGGTTACAAGAAGAAATAGTTAGATCAGAAACAATAGAAGAAATGCCGTTTGAAGATATAGATGTTCTTGAAATAAATACAATTATAAATAAAACCCACAACTGGAAAGCAGCAGGAATAGATGGTTTACATAATTTTTGGATAAAAAGATTACACGCACTACATAGAATATTAGCTGAACAAATTAATGATATTTTAAAAGGTGACCAAAATCTTCCAGAATTTCTGACTAAGGGAATCACATACATGATCCCAAAATCGAGTAGAACCCAAGATCCCTCACAGTATAGACCAATTACTTGCCTCCCAACTATGTACAAAATCATTACATCATGTATTACTAATAAAATAATTAAACACACAGAACAGTATAATATTCTAACTGAAGAACAGAAAGGTTGCAGACGAGGACATATGGGTTGCAAGGAACAACTAATTATTGATTCCACTCTTTTAAAACACGTTCAGAGAGCAAGAAAAAACTTATACATAGCATACATAGACTACAAAAAAGCATTTGACAGCGTACCACACTCATGGTTGGTTCAAGTCCTTAATATATATAAAATTAATCCATTACTAATAAATTTTCTTAAGAATATCATGGGGTCCTGGAAAACTACACTTAGACTACAAACGAAAACCACAAACTTAACCATAGATGAAATAGCAATTAAAAAGGGTATATTTCAAGGGGATTCGCTGAGCCCTCTATGGTTTTGCCTAGCCCTAAATCCACTCTCTCGCGCATTAACTGAATCTAGACTAGGTTTTGACATCAAAAACAATAGATCGACATTACACCAAATAACACATTTACTTTATATGGATGATTTAAAATTATATGCCAATAAAAACACAGAGCTAAATAGTTTATTAGATATTACAACATCGTTTTCGAAAGATATTAGAATGGATTTTGGACTAGACAAATGCCGAAAACTCAATATAGAAAAAGGTAAGATTGTGGGAGGAAATTACTCAACAGAGGCGGAAGAAGTAATAGAAGCAATGAAAAATGAAGAACTTTATAAATACTTAGGATACAACCAAGCACGACTTTTAGAGCATAAAACTATTAAAGATAAACTCAAACAGGAATACTATAAAAGGCTGCATTCATTATGTAAAATGTACCTAGCCAGTAAAAATTTATTCAAATCCATAAATACTTATGCTATACCTATACTAACTTACTCTTTCGGCGTGATAAAATGGTCCAACACAGAATTACATGCTCTGGAAACTAAAACTAGAACAATTCTTACACAACATAGATATCACCACCCCAAATCAGCAATGGAAAGAGTAATTATGTCCAGAAAAGAAGGGGGCAGAGGATTAATTGAAATATCACACTTACACAAAAGACAAATAATAAACCTAAAACAATTTTTCAATAGGAAGAAAAATACCAGCCAATTACACAAAACAATAGTAGAGATAGATAAAAAATATACACCACTGAACCTTAGCGAAGACAATATTGAAACAATAGATAAAGCTAGACATATAGAAGAGATACATAAAAAATGGAGACAGAAAGAACTACACGGAAGACATCCTAATGATTTATACCAAACACACATAGACAAAGAAGCTTCCAACAAATGGCTGGAATTGAGTGGATTATTTCCGGAAACCGAAGGATTTATGCTAGCCATTCAAGACCAGATCATAAACACCAAAAATTATAGAAAATTCATAATTAAAGATAACACAATAAGAAGCGATTTATGCAGAAAGTGCCACAACAAGCCGGAAACTATACAACACATCACAGGAGCTTGTAGCACACTCACCCAAAATGATTACACTCATAGACACAATCAACTTGTTAATATTATACACCAAAAACTCGCAACAAAACACAATCTCATGCAGGATCCTTACACACCATACTACAAATACTCACCTAGGGCTGTACTAGAAAACCAATCGTACAAATTATATTATGACCGTACTATAATTACTGATCATACAATATATAACAACAGACCCGATATAACACTTGTTGATAAAGTAAACAAATACACATACATAATAGATATAGCAGTCCCAAACACTAATAATATACAGAAAACTATCTCGGAAAAAATTAGGAAATATACAGAACTACAAGAAGAAATCACCAGAGTCTGGAAAATGAACAGAGTAACCATAGTCCCAATAGTGGTATCGACGACTGGTATTATCCCAAAACAGTTATTTAACAGCTTAAATGCAATAAACCTTTCCAAATATACTTACCTCACACTTCAGAAAGCAGCTATATTAAACACATGTCGTATAGTCCGGAAATTCCTACAGTTAGATTTAGACAATAATTTCAATGCAGTATAAAGTACCTAATCCATCTACTCAAACTTAAAATCTCACCTTGGTTAACACCCGTGAGATTTTAAAAATACCAGGTTCTATCAACCTGAGAAAATAAATATAAAAAACAAAATAATAATAATAATAAATTTATTTCAGAATTGCTTCCATACTTTGTTAGTTACAATGTCCTTAACCTAGTGTTAGTGAAACATTTATAAATTTAAAAATGACAACAATAACGTGTCAGGCGCTTGCTTTCGCGTGTAGACCTATCCAATGCCTCATCAGTAATGAGTCCCACCGGCTGGCGCACGCGGACAGGATGGCGCTGGGGCTGCCACGCACCCGCGCCATTAAAGACGCACTTCGCATGCGTATGACGGCGTGAAAGCCGTCCACGCGCGCCTCAGCGAACATACTACTCGCGCTGCAGTACCGCGGCAGCCCCATCATCACCCTGAACGCGTTATTATATTGCACACGCAGGGCGTCGTATGTCCTCCGCGTGTATTTGGCCCACAAACTGCAGGTGTAAAAGGTCTGGCAGAAAGCTCTAAATAATGTGACCTTCACTTGTTCAGTACACCGTGCGAATCTGCGAGCCAACATGTTACAGCGAACAGACAACGCCCTGCGTTCCCTCTCCATATCCATATCGTCTTTAAGGTCCTCAGTGACCCAGTGGCCCAGATACTTGAAGTGAGTGACTTGGTTTAATGGTGTACCATAGAGTAAAACGGGAGGTACCGCTGTGACCTCTTTTTTAGGTGCCTTAAATACCATAACCTCACTCTTATTCACATTGTATCTGAGCCCATGGGCCGCCGCATAATCTCCACATATACGGAGTAACCTGCGCAGCGCACCGATTGAAGGGCTGAGCAGAACCATGTCATCCGCGTAGCTTATATTATTTACGCAAACTCCATCTAAGTGACATCCGATGCCGGCGCTGCTCAGCTCTCCAATCAGGCGGTCCATATATAAATTAAATAATCTCGGTGAGGTCCGCCCCCCCTGCCTCACCCCACACTCCAATACGAAATCGTCCGACTTACTAGCCGCCCACCTAACAGCATTTTTCTGATTTCTGTACCAGTACTCAAATATAGATACAATTTCAGGGGGCAGACTAGTGTCTCGGTACATTTTAGTCCACAGCAGGTCGTACGAGACTGAGTCGAAAGCCCTGGACAGGTCCAGGAAACATGCGTATACTGGGGTTTTACGAGCGGTGTAGTATTGCACAGTCTGCTTGAGGCACACAATCGCACTTTCAGTAGATAGACCATTTCGAAAACCAAACTGGCCATCATGCAGTTGTATATGTCTTGTTAAATGGCCATCAAGCAAACTGTCCAATACCTTCGCTATAACCGTGGCCAAGGAGATAGGCCTGTAGTTAGACCTGACCGAGACATCTCCAGTCCTATTTTTTACAATAGGGACAACAATGGTATACATGAGCTCATCAGGCAGGTAGGAGTGGTTAATACAGAGATTAAACAATAGGGCCAAAACTCTAGGCAAGTGCACCCCAGCAAACCGCAGGTGCTCAATGCTGAGGCCGTCATGACCTGGAGACTTTCCTCTCTTCATAGATTTGATAACTACATCAACCTTCTTTGCAGTGAATCTTACACTGATATCTCCAGGTATAGCCCCAGCATCAGGCACCGACCGCATCCCAGACTGTGCAATATTGCCAACCGGCTCAACTCTGAAATGTTGTCTAAATAATTCCGCAATGGCATCTGGCTCGTGTTTACCTACCTATTTATGGAAGCACACTCACCTTTTAGATAAAATTGACAAAATTATCCGACAAACTTTAACTTCGATCTTAAATGTGGCCAAGGACGACCGCGCTTGGGCACAAGCTACTCTCCCCATTCGTATGGGAGGCCTCGGCGTCCGCAAAATTTCTAGTATTAGTTTACCCGGTCCACGGCATAGATAAATTAATCAGGAAAATCTTAGCCTCCACACTGGTTAATTTTGATGTGCCTTGTTTCACCGAGGCTATAGATGCCTGGAGACTCGCTTGCCCGAATTCAGACCCACCCGACAATCCATTTTCCCAGAGACGGTGGGATGAGCCGCTCTGCAGAGTAGTACAGAACGATTTACTTGACACGTCTGCTACTACTGCGGAGCGTGCGCGCCTGCTGGCTGTGGGTAAGTGGGAGTCGGGTCTGTGGCTTCATGCACTACCGTCGTCGAACATAGGCACTTTGTTCGACGACACTACTTTCCGCCTCGCTGCTTCCCTGCGACTAGGAGCTCCTTCTTGTTCTCCTCATCGCTGTCACTGTGGCGAAGTTGTCAACAGCCTCGGACACCACGGCCTGTCTTGCAGCCGAAGTGCGGGTCGCTTAGCACGGCACGCGAACATCAATGACATCATCCGACGAGCCCTTGTCACCGTCGGCGTTCCAGCTGTATTAGAACCCAATGGCTTGGCACGCGACGATGGCAAGAGACCGGACGGCATGTCTTTATTTCCATGGAAGTTGGGAAGGCCTTTAGTGTGGGACGCAACGTGTGTCGATACTCTTGCGCCATCTCATCTTCCTGGCCCTGCGTGCTGTGCTGGCACTGCTGCTGCCGCTGCGGAAAACCTCAAGCGGCGGAAGTATAATAACCTTATCGGTAATTATATTTTCGAGCCGTTTGGGGTTGAAACCCTTGGGCCGTGGGGTCCGAGTGCTCATAGTTTGTTCAACGAAATCTTCAAACGGCTGGTTGACACTTCCCGTGACCCAAGGGCTGGCTTTTACCTTGGCCAGCGGCTTAGCATTGCCATACAACGTGGCAATGCCGCAAGTCTCTTGGGTACTTTACCAGTCGACAGCGATGCGGAGGAATTTTTCGACGCCATATTTTAGTTTTTTAATAGTTTTAGTTATGTTAGTATATAATTTTGTTATTTTTAGGTTATGTTTACAGTTAAATAAAAATAAATTTATTTTAAAATTAAATAATTTAGTGACTTTGTTTCTAGAAACCGACATTTTATTTCGACATTTGTTTCGACATTTTATTTCGATTTAGAAACAATAATAATTTAGTGACTTTGTTTCTACAAAGCGACATTTTATTTCGATTTAGAAACAAAATAATTTAGTGACTTTGTTTCTAGAAAGCGACATTTTATTTCGATTTAGAAACAAAAATAATTTAGTGATTTTATTTCTAGAAAGCGACATTTTATTTCGATTTAGAAATAAAAATAATTTAGTGACTTTGTTTCTAGAAAGCGACATTTTATTTCGATTTAGAAACAAAAATAATTTAGTGACTTTGTTTCTAGAAAGCGACATTTTATTTCGATTTAGAAAAAAAAATAATTTAGTGACTTTGTTTCTAGAAAGCGACATTTTATTTCGACATTTTATTTCGATTTAGAAACAAAAATTATTTAGTTACTTTTTTTTCTAGAAAGCGACATTTTATTTCGATTTAGAAACAATAATAATTTTAGTGACTTTGTTTCTACTAAGCGACATTTTATTTCGATTTAGAAACAATAATAATTTAGTGACTTTGTTTCTAGAAAGCGACATTTTATTTCGATTTAGAAACAAAAATAATTTAGTGACTTTGTTTCTAGAAAGCAACATTTTATTTCGATTTAGAAACAAAAATAATTTAGTGACTGTTTCTAGAAAGCGACATTTTATTTCGATTTAAAAGCAAAAATAATTAAGTGACTTTGTTTCTAGAAAGCGACATTTTATTTCGATTTAGAAACAAAAATAATTAAGTGACTTTGTTTCTAGAAAGCGACATTTTATTTCGATTTAGAAACAAAAATAATTTAGTGACTTTGTTTCTAGAAAGCGACATTTTATTTCGATTTAGAAACAAAAATAATTTAGTGACTTTGTTTCTAGAAAGCGACATTTTATTTCGATTTAGAAATAAAAATAATTTAGAGATTTTATTTCTAGAAAGCGACATTTTATTTCGATTTAGAAACAAAAATAATTTAGTGAGTTTGTTTCTAGAAAGCGACATTTTATTTCGATTTAGAAACAAAAATAATGTAGTGACTTTGTATCTAGAAAGCAACATTTTATTTCGATTTAGAAACAAAAATAATTTAGAGATTTTATTTCTAGAAAGCGACATTTTATTTCGATTTAGAAACAAAAATAATTTAGTGAGTTTGTTTCTAGAAAGCGACATTTTATTTCGATTTAGAAACAAAAATAATTTAGTGACTTTGTTTCTAGAAAGCGACATTTTATTTCGATTTAGAAACAAAAATAATTTAGTGACTTTGTTTCTAGAAAGTGTCATTATATTAGGTCTTTACCTATGAAATTGCCGTTCTGCAGTACTGACCATTTCAAATCAAAATAATTTTTGTTTGGCTAAGAATTCTAATTTCAAATTAATTTTATTTTAAAAACATGGATTTTTTTTCCAAAAGTAGTCATTTGTTTATTGATTAGTGTTACATTTTCATCGCATTTCAATCTTTTTCGTCATCATGGATACGTTAAAAATTCGAGTAATTATGGAATATGAGTACCGTCGTGGCAGCAACGCGGCACAAGCGGCACGCAACATCAACGACGTTTATGGAGCTAACACTATAAACCAACGCACCACTTGTTATTGGTTTGCTCGCTTCCGTTCTGGAAATTTCGACCTGAAAAATGAACCTCGCGGTCGTCCGAAGACTTTGGTCGACAATGACGAATTAAAGGCGATTGTGGAAGCTGATGATACACAATCTACGGCTGAATTAGCAGCAGCTTTCGACGTTAGCGTCAAAACAATATTGGTTCATTTGCGTCAAATTCGCAAGATAAAAAAGCTTGACAAATGGGTGCCCCACGAGCTCAATGATCGCCAGCGCGAAGTACGCGTCGAGACGTGCCTTGCACTGCCCAACAGACACACAAATGAAGGAATTTTGAACCGCATTGTTACCTGCGATGAAAAATGGATTCTGTTTGATAACCGCAAGCGCTCAGCAAGTTGGTTGGATCCTGGTTCAGCACCTAAACAATGCCCTAAACGAAAACATACCCCTAGAAAAGTGATGGTCACTGTTTGGTGGTCTAGCGCCGGTGTGATTCATCACAGCTTCTTACCAAACGGAGTGAGCATTACTTCAGATGTGTACTGTGTAGAACTGAATACAATGATGGGCTTCTCCATCATTGTATTCAGCACATCTCCAACCAGCATTGTTCAATCGCTCGTCTCCGCTGCTCCTGCACGACAACGCGCGACCTCATACTGCACAGCAGACGGTCTCTAAGTTGCAAGAACTGGGGTTGGAAGCTCTCCGTCATCCGCCCTACTCACCAGACCTTGCGCCTACAGACTACTACTTTTTCCAGAATTTGGATAACTTCTTGGTGGGAAAAAATTCAATACCCGAGAGGCAGTACAAAATGCCTTTGAAGAATTTGTTGCCTCCCATCCAGCTGATTTCTTTAAGAAGGGCATCAATAAACTGCCACTGCGTTGGCAAAGATGCATTGATTGCATGGGTGATTACTTCGATTAATACAAATAAAAAATGCATGAAAAAAATTCGTTTAAATTTTTTCATACAAAACGGCAATTTCATAGGTAAAGACCTATTATTTCGATTTAGAAACAAAATAATTTAATGACTTTGTTTCTAGAAAGCGACATTTTATTTCGACATTTGTTTCGACATTTTATTTCGATTTAGAAACAAAAATAATTTAGTGACTTTGTTTCTAGAAAGCGACATTTTATTTCGATTTAGAAACAAAAATAATTTAGTGACTTTGTTTCTAGAAAGTGACATTTTATTTCGATTTAGAAACAAAATAATTTAATGACTTTGTTTCTAGAAAGCGACATTTTATTTCGACATTTGTTTGGACATTTTATTTCGATTTAAAGGTTCTAAAGTTAAAAAACTAAGTACATTTCTATTAAAAAAAAAAGTTAAAAAACTAAGATTTCTATTAAAAAAAAAGTTAAAAACTTTAAGTAGGTTTCTATGAAAAAAAAAACAGTTAAAAAACTTTAAATAGATTTCTATTAAAAAAAAAGTTAAAAAACTTTAAGTACATTTCTATTAAAAAAAAAGTTAAAACACTTTAAATAGATTTCTATTAAAAAAAAGTTAAAAAACTTTAAGTAGATTTCTATTAAAAAAAAAAGTTAAAAAACTTTAAGTAGATGTCTATTTAAAAAAAAAAGTTTTAAAAAAAAAAATAAAAAACTAAGTAGATTTCTATTTAAAAAAAAGGTAAAAAACTAAGTAGATTTCTATTAAAAAAAAAAATTAAAAAAAACTTTTTTTTAAACGATTTAAAAACGATTTCTATTTAAAAAAAAAGTTAAAAAAGTAGATTTCTATTAAAAAAAAAGGTTAAAAAACTAAGTAGATTTCTATTGAAAAAAAAAGTTAAAAAACTTTAAATAGATTTCTATTTAAAAAAGTTAAAAAACTAAGTAGATGTCTATTTAAAAAAAAAGTTTAAAAAATTTAAGTAGATTTCTATTAAAAAAAAAAAAAAGTTAAAAAACTTGGTAGATTTCTATTAAAAAAAAAAAAAAAAAAAATTAAAAAAAAACCAAGTAGATTTAGGTTAGGTTAGGTTAGGTTAGGTTAGGTTAGGTTGGGGGACCCCCCCACAGTGCTTGCGTCCACGTCGCGTCCCCTGGGCAACGACCCGGTTCTGACCACCGTAACGGAGTGGCAGACCGGTGTTCGGCTAAAGTGCACTGTGCTGTCGTAGCATACAATTTTAATCTATTTATCTTACTTTTTATTTTATGTCGGAAACTACGACACCCGCGGAGGCTATGTCAAAACCCTTGCGGGCCGCCTCCGGGCGTTTTATGAAAGGCCCTTCTCAGGGCCAACCAAAAGGCCCTTCTCAGGGCCAATCAAAAGGCCCTTCTCAGGGCCAACCAAAAGGCCCTTCTCAGGGCCAACCAAAAGGCCCTTCTCAGGGCCAACCTAAAGGCCCTTATCAGGGCCAATCCGAGGGCGCCTCGGCGTCGGAGGCTAGCCGCGCGCCGTCTGCGGCTAGCGACTATTGCCTGGCGGGCGAATTGCTGGACTCCGACAACGAGTCCATTTGGTGTGAGTCGGACGCCAGCTCGGAGATTGGTCGCCGGGAGCCGGGGAAGCGGGCCCTTCGAAGAAATGGGTCCGGGGGTTCTTCGGAGTCGAGGAGGCCGTCCAAAGCGAAGGTCCAAAAGCTGGTGTCGGACACACACGATGTGGGTCTGGCAGAGGCCCAACGCCAGTTGGACCTGTCTCGGCGGGCGCAGCTCCAGCAAGACCTGGAGGAGCGGGTTGCGGCCAAAGAGCAACGGACGCGCGACGCCCGGGCCAAGTCCGGGTACGGTGCGTCCCGCGTTCTGTATGCGGACCACTCCCTGGCGGAGCTGGAGCGGATGGCCAAGGAGGACGAAGAGGAGATAATGGAAGTCGCCTCTAAGTCCTCCAATTTGAAAGGGACTTTTCAAAAGTCCCTTAAATGCAGGGCCGCGAGCATGCTCGGCATTGTCGGGGAGCTGGTACAGCGCAAGGCGACCGACGAAACGCGGCAGTTGCAGGCGAAAGTTGATCGCCTGCAGTCAGAGGTCAGCCAGCTACATCAGAAGCTGGCTGAAGCCACGGCCCGGCCAAACAAAGCCGAGCCGAGACTAGCGGCTGAGGTCCCCCCCTCCAACCTTGAGGATATCATTCGCAAGGTCGTCATGGAGGAAAGGGCCTTCACGAGAGCCTGTCTTGCGGGCATCGAAGACAGGCTCTTGCCTGAGCAACGCCTCCGACCGCCGCTCGCTGCGGACAATAGGCCACGCGAGCCGGAGCTCTCTTCCCAAGGGAAAGACGCCCATCTTCCATCCACCACCCCATCCAACCAGCAAGGGTGGACGAAGGTGGGCAGAAAGGGAAAGGGGAAGGGCAAAAAGACATCCACGACGGTGGCTGCCCCTGCCGCCCCCGACCCCACCCCTCCCGGCCCGTCCCAGACAACAGGCAAGGGAAAGGGGAAGGGGAAGAAGTCGGCCCCCAAGCCCACCACCGCTGCTCCCACTGCTGCTCCTGCAGCTAATGGGACCCCCGCCAGGCCGAAGAGGAAATTGGTGCCTCCTAAGACCGCAGCCGTAGTGGTGACGCTCACCGCTGAGGCTGCGGAGCGGGGAGAGACTTACGCGTCTATCATGATGCGGGCGCGTACCAACGCCGATCCTACCCAACTGGGGATCGGCACAGTCTCGTGCCGCCGGACCCAGGCCGGGGCTCGAATTTTCGAGTTCCCGGGGGCTCAGGGCGGCGCCAATGCGGACCTCTTCGCAACCAAGTTGGAAGAGGTCATCGCGGACGCGGCCAAGGTGACCAGGCCCGTGAAGTCTGTGGCCTTGGAGGTGACCGACCTGGACGACTCGGTCACCAAAGAGGAGGTGGTGGCGGCGGTCGCAGCAATGGGGGGCTGCGGCGTCACAGCGGTGCAAGGTCGGGCCATCAGGCCCGGCCGCGGCGGCATGGGCACCATTCGCCTTGAGTGCCCAGTCGCCGCAGCTATAGCCGTCCTCGCTAAGGGACGGCTTGCCGTGGGATTCAGCTCGGGTGTAGTCCGGGCACTTGCAGCCATGCCTCTACGCTGCTTCAAGTGTTTTGGAGTCGGACACACTCGGGCCCTTTGTCCGTCCGAGGTTGACAGGGCGGACAATTGCTTCCGCTGTGGCAAGGACGGGCACAAGTCCTCCTCCTGCGAGGCCGCCACGCCGCACTGCGCGGTGTGTGCCGCCAGTGGCTGTCCGGCGGGCCATGTGATGATGGGGAGGAAGTGCAATCCTCCCCCTAAGAAGGGCAAAGGGCAGGCGCCGATCCGGACTGTCGCTGCCACCGCCGTCCCTGAGGCTGGGACTTCGGCAGCTGTGGAGGGGGATGCGATGTCTGATTGATGGATAGGGTCAAGCATCGCATCCTCCAGGCGAACACCAACCACTGCAGAGCAGCCCAGGATCTGCTGATGCAGACCATGGCTGAGTGGTTGGTGGACGTGGCGGTGGTTGCCGAACCATACTCAGTCCCTGGCCGTTGGCTGGGTGATCGGGACGGCTCGGTGGCATTGGTGTCGCGGTCTTCCACGGACTCCCCTCCCCTCTCGCTCTTAGAGAGGGGACCGGGATACGTGGCCGCCGCGTGGGCAGATATGGCACTGGTGGGAGTATATTTCTCACCAAACCGCCCTCTCTCGGATTTCGAGAACTTTCTCGAAATCCTCACCGCAGTGGTCGGGAGGGCGGCGCCACGCCAGGTCACCATATTGGGCGACCTGAACGCCAAGTCGACGGCCTGGGGCAACCCGGCCGCTTCCTGCAACGTCCGGGGACGCGCCGCAGAATTTTGGGCGACGTCGTGCGGTGTGTCCCTCCTAAATAGAGGGACTGTCCACACGTGTGTGCGGCAACGGGGAGGGTCGGTGGTTGACGTCTCGTTTGCCACCCCCGTGCTGGCCGCCCACGTCGTGAACTGGCGGGTGGAGATGGTGGAGACCTTGTCGGACCACCGATATGTGCGGTTCGACATCTCCACCCAGAGCTCCCAGGGGATGGTCCGCTCGGGCCAATCTGGGTTCCCACGGTGGGCTCTCGCCCGCCTGGACCGAGAGGCCGCGGAGGAGGCGGCATTCGTCCAGGACTGGCTCGCGCCTCCTGTCCAGGTCCTGGACGTGGACGCTGCAGCGGTCCAGCTGAGGGGGTCCCTGACCGAGGTGTGCAACTCCAGCATGCCCCGGTCTCGCCGCCCACCTCCCCGCCGCGCCGTCTATTGGTGGTCGGAGGAACTGGCGGGGCTCCGAACCGTCTGCGTAGCGGCCAGGAGGGCCTACACGCGGAGTCGAAGGCGCAGACCGCGAGACCCCACCAACGAGGAGGGCCTCTATGCCTCGTACGTCGACGCGAAGACGGTCCTCAAGTCGGCAATGCGCGCGGCCGAAGAGTCGGCTAGAGCCGAGATGCTGGAGGGTCTCGACAGGGACCCGTATGGAAGACCATACAAGGCGGCGCGGAATAAACTGCGCCCCTGTGGTCCTCCACTGACGGAGACCCTCGAGCCGGCATTGCTGGATGGGGTGGTCCGGTCCCTGTTTCCGCCCAGGGCCAACTTCAACCCGCCAGTGATGGACCCCCCGCGGGAGGCGGTACCGCCGGAGGAGGAGGTTCCCCCGGTAACGACGGCGGAACTTTACGCGGGGACTCTACGCCTCCGCGCGAAGAACACAGCCCCAGGGCCGGACGGCGTTCCCGCACGGGTGGTGGCCATCGCCGCCTCACAGATGGAGGAGAGGTTTCGGGACCTCTTTAGCGCGTGTTTCACGACTGGGAAGTTCCCGAAACCTTGGAAGGAGGGGCGGCTGTGCCTCCTCCGAAAGGAGGGACGCCCGGCGGACTCCCCCTCGGCTTACCGGCCCATCGTTTTGCTCGATGAGGTCGGTAAGTTGTTCGAGGGGATAATCGCCGACCGGCTAAATAGCCTGCTGGGGACGGTGGGGCCGGACCTGTCGGACGCCCAATTCGGTTTCCGACAGGGTCGTTCGACGGTGGACGCCTTGGCCCTACTCAAGGGCCAGGTGAGGGAGGCCGTGGAGGCGGGTGACGGAGTGTTGGCGTTGTCATTCGACATAGCAAACGCCTTCAACTCTGTCCCCCACTCGACAATCTTGGAGGCACTACGGTACCACGGAGTGCCCCAGTACTTGCGCCAACTCTTGGCCAGCTACTTGGAGGACCGTGTGGTCCTCCTTGCAGACAAGACGGCCAGAGTGAGGCGATATGGCGCAGAGTCCGGTGTTCCACAGGGGTCGGTCCTAGGACCACCGCTGTGGAACATTGGATTCGACTGGCTCCTGCGGGGGACCCTCCTCCGTGGCACGAGCATCATCTGTTACGCGGATGATACCCTCCTCATTGCCCGGGGGAGGGACTTCAGGGAGGCGGCCAGTCTGGCCTCTGCTGGCGGATCTTTAGTGGCAGGAAGGATCCGCCGCCTAGGGTTGAAGGTGGCGCTGCATAAAACCGAGGCCGTGTATTTCCACGGGCCACGGCAGCGCATCCCTGCTGACGGCCACATTGTCGTGGAGGGCGTCAGGATCGGGGTCAAGGCCCAGATGAAATACTTGGGCCTTGTACTCGACAGCAGGTGGCGCTTCGGCCCACACTTCAGCGGGCTGTCGACGCGCCTGCTGAAGGCCGCGAACGCCCTGTCGTGGCTCCTCCCGAACCTGGGGGGTCCGAAGGTGCGATGCCGGCGCTTGTACGCCGGCATCCTCAAGAGCATGGCCCTTTACGGGGCCCCAATCTGGGCGGACTCCCTCCACAGGAGGGAGAACGCCACTGCCATCCGCAGGCCCCAAAGGGCCATTGCACTGCGGGTGGCGAGGGCCTACCGATCGGTGGGCTTCTCGGCGGCGTGCGCTCTGGCCGGCACCCCTCCTTGGGAGCTCGAGGCATGGGTGCTGACCAAAGTGTACGAATGGACGGCGCGGCGTAAGGCGCTCGGGGAGCTCCCCGCCACAGAAGAGCGGGAGGCCGTGCGGCAAGAGGCGAAGGCCGCAATCGTCCATCATTGGATGGAGGACCTCGCCACTGCCGCTTTTGGCCGCCGAACTCTGGACGCGCTCGGGCCAGTCCTGAAGGATTGGCTTGAGCGGTCTCACGGTTTCCTCTCTTTCCGTCTGGTGCAGGTGTTGTCCGGCCATGGGTGCTTCGGATCGCACCTGCACCGGATCCAAAGGGAGGAGACCTCGTCGTGCCACGACTGTGGCGCGGCGGAGGACACGGCACAGCACACGCTCGAGGTGTGCCCGGCCTGGTCCGAGCTGCGCCGTACTGTGATCGCAGCGGTTGGGCGGGACCTCTCGCTTCCCAGCGTCGTCAACTCCATGCTGGAAAGCGAGGGGGCCTGGACTGCGGTCGCCTCCTTCTGCGAGCAAGTAATGTCCCAGAAGGAGGCGGCGGAGCGCGCGCGGGAGGATGATCCTCACGCGGCGCCGCTCCGAAGACGGAGGAGGGGTCGAAGAAGACGTGAGTTTGATACTCATCTCCGACTCCTCCCAGGTGGAGGCCAGCAGGCAACGGGTGCGGGGGCACCCTTGCCTGTATCGCACGGACCTCCACCAGTGCCGGACGGGAATGGTCAGGTGCTCCCGGCCATTCCCGTAGCCCCTCAACCTGCTGGGGGGCAAGCGGGGCCCGCCAGCTAGGCGGGCATGCGCCGGGAGGGTTGTGGATGTAAAGGCTGAGCCAGTTTCCCATGACCCTCCCGTCACGGCGATGCGGGAGCGCCGCTGGGTCGTTTAGTGGGTATACCGGATTTACCGGGGAGTCCCACATACCCCACCCGTCCCCCGACGGGTGGGCATGCGTAATGCATTTTTCCCAGCGACAACAAAAAAAAAAAAAAAAAAAAGGTTAGGTTAGGTTCCTGCCCAATCTGCCCCAGGTCCGATGGTGGGAGGCTCCTCCTCCACTGCCAGCCTCGAGGCAATAATCCGCGGGGTGGTCATGGAGGAGAGGGCCTTCATCAGAAGCTGCCTCGCAGGCATCGAGGACCGGCTCTTGCCGGAAAGGCGGCTCCGCCCGCCGCTAGCGGCGGATAAGAGTACGCCGCCGACGGAGCCGGGACTTGTACCTCTGGGAGGCCCGGCATCGGGTGCGCAGCCCCAGGCCTCGAAGCCCTCCAAGGGCAAAGGCAAGGGCAAGAGGACTACGGTGGCCTCTCAAACGCCCACCACGAGCGCAGAGGGAGTGCCTGGGCCGTCTGCCACTCCAGCAGCCCCCCGGAACTCGCAGGAGGAAGACGCCCTTCTTCCCTCCACCACCCCGTCCAACCGGGCGTGGACGGAAGTGGTGAAGAAGGGAAAGGGGAGGAAGGCGACCCCCAAGCCCGCTGCCGCAGAGACTGCTCCCGCAGCCAAGAAGCCCCAAGCTGGTAGGAGGAAGCTGGTTCCTCCCAAAACCGCGGCCGTCGTGGTGACCATCACCGCGGAGGCCGTGGAGCGGGGGGAGACGTACGAGTCCGTCCTGAGACGGGCTCGTGCCACCGTCGACCCCACCCAGCTGGGGCTGGGCAAAATTACTTGCCGACGAACGTTGGCCGGGGCTCGAATCTTCGAGTTCTCGGGGGAGCAGCGCAACACCAGCGCGGACCTCTTCGCAACAAAGTTGCAAGAGGTCATCGCGGATGCGGCAGCGGTCGTCAGGCCCGTTAAGACCGCAGCCTTGGAGGTGGCCGATTTGGAGGACTCGGTCACCAAAGAGGATGTGGTGGCGGCCGTTGCGGCGGCTGGAGGCTGCGTCGCTGGCGCGGTGAAGGGCGGAGCCATCAGGCTCGGTCGCCGCGGCATGGGCACCATCCGCGTCGAGTGCCCAGTGGCCGCGGCTGGGGCCGTCCTTGCCGCGACCAAAGGGAGACTGCCTGTGGGGCTCAGCTCGGCTGTGGTCCGGCCGCTTGAAGAACAGCCGCAGCGCTGCTTCAAGTGCTTCGCGCCCGGCCACACCCGGGCCACGTGTCCCTCCAAGTCCGACTTGGGTAACTGTTGTTACCGATGCGGGCAGGAGGGACACAGGAGCGCCGCCTGCGGCGCCACCACGCTACGCTGCGCGGCGTGTGCCGCCAGTGGTCGCCCTGCAGACCACAGGATGGCGGGCAAGGGCTGCAAGGCTCCCGCGAGGAAGGGCGTGGTGCCGGCGCAGGTGCGACCTGTCGCTGCCACCGCCGGCGCCGACGTCGCCGCTGTAGCTCCAGCGGCGGTATCAGAGGTGGGGGATGCGATGCTGGAGTAATGGTCTCCGACTACCGCATCCTCCAGGCGAACATCAACCACTGCAGAGCGGCCCAGGACCTGATGGTGCAGGTCATGGCCGAGTGGTTGGTGAACGTTGCGGTGGTCGCCGAGCCCTACTCGATCCCCGGCAGCTGGCTGGGTGACGAGGACGGCTTGGTGGCCCTAGCGGCGCGGTCTTCCACAGACTCCCCTCCTCTCTCGCTATTAGAGAGGGGACCGGGATACGTGGCGGCCGCGTGGGGAGAATTAGCCCTTGTGGGCGTCTATTTCTCCCCAAACCGCCCTCTTCAGGACTTTGAGAATTTTCTCGGAGTCCTGGCCGCCGTGGTCGGCAGGGTGGCGCCGCGTCAGGTCTCCGTATTGGGAGACCTGAACGCCAAGTCGGTAACCTGGGGCAACCCGGCCACCGACGCTCGCGGGCGGGCGTTGGAGTTGTGGGCAGCCTTCTCTGGACTCTCTCTCCTAAACAGAGGAAGCGTCCAGACATGCGTGCGGCGGCGGGGTGGCTCAATAGTGGACGTCACATTCGCCACCCCCGCGTTGGCCGCGCGCGTGCTGAACTGGCGGGTGGACCTGGTGGAGACCATGTCGGACCACCGCTACGTGCGATTCGACATCTCCACCGGTGCTCCCGGAGAGACGCGGACCACCTCGGGGCGATCATCGTTCCCGCGGTGGGCTCTCACCCGCCTGGACAGGGAGGCTGCGGTGGAGGCGGCATTCGTCCAGGACTGGCTTTCGCCACCGTTTGTCGGCCTGGACGTGGACGCCGCGGCGGAGCGCCTGAGGGGGTCTCTGACCGAGGTATGCAACTCTAGCATGCCTCGGTCTGGCCGACCGTCACCCGGGCGCGCCGTGTACTGGTGGTCGGTGGAGCTGGCGGGGCTGCGGGCGACGTGTGTGGAGGCAAGGAGGGCCTACACACGGAGCCGGCAACGGCGTCGACGAGACCGCGCCAACGAGGACCGCCTCTATGAGGTCTACACGGAGGCGAAGGCGGTCCTCGGCAGTGCCATCGCCGCCGCCAAGGACTCGGCGAGAGCCGAGATGCTGGAGGGTCTCGACAACGACCCTTACGGGAGGCCATATAAGGCGGCGCGCAACAAGCTGCGCCCCTTTGGCCCCCCGGTTGCCGAGACCCTGGAGCCCTCGTTTCTGGATGGGGTGGTTCGGTCCCTGTTTCCGTGCAGGGACAGCTTCACCCCACCAGTGATGGACCCGCCGCGGGGCAGTGCGGCTCTGCCGGCTGAGGAGGAGGAGGAGCAGGCCCCCCCTCCTGTCACGGAGCCGGAGCTTGGCGCGGCGATTCTCCGCATCCGCGCCAAGAAGACGGCTCCGGGCCCCGACGGGGTTCCAGCCAGAGTGGTGGCGATTGCCGCCACCGAAATGGAGGAGCGGTTTCGGGACCTCTTCAGCGCGTGTCTTGCGTGCGGGAGGTTCCCGAAACCGTGGAAGGAGGGGCAGTTGTGCCTCCTCCGCAAGGAGGGCCGCCCAGCGGACTCCGGCCCATCGTTCTGCTCGATGAGGTCGGGAAAATGTTCGAGGGGATAATCGCTGCCCGGCTCAAGAGCCATCTGCGGACGATCGGGCCGGACTTGTCGGACGCTCAGTTCGGTTTTCGGGCTGAGCGCTCGACGGTGGACGCGCTGACCCGCCTGAAAGACCAGGCGAAGGAGGCGATGGAGGCGGGGGACGGGTTGTTGGCCGTGTCATTCGACATAGCCAACGCCTTCAACTCTGTTCCCCACTCCACGATCCTGGAGGCGCTCCGATTCCACGGAGTGCCTCGGTACATGCGGCGTCTGCTGGCCAGCTACCTGGACGACCGGGCGATCGTCCTGGTGGACAGGACTGGCCAAGTCCGGCGATACGGCGTCGGGGCCGGCGTTCCGCAGGGCTCGGTCGTGGGACCTCTCCTGTGGAACGTCGGCTACGACTGGCTCTTGAGGGGAACTCTCCTCCGAGGCACGAGTGTCGTCTGCTACGCGGACGACACTCTCCTCACCGCCCGGGGAGGGAATTTCCGGGAGGCGGCCAACTTGGCCTCGGCGGGCGGATCCTTGGTGGCAGGGAGGATCCGCCGCCTGGGTTTGACGGCGGCGCTGCACAAGACCGAGGCCGTGTTTTTCCATGGACCTCGGCAGCGCCCCCCATCTGACGCCCACATTTTTGTGGAGGGCGTCAGGGTCGAGGTAAAGGCCCAGATGAAATATCTGGGCCTCGTACTCGACAGCAGGTGGCGCTTCGGCCCGCATTTTAGCGGGCTGTCGTCGCGCCTGCTGAAGACTGCAGGGGCGCTCTCGTGGCTGCTGCCCAACTCGGGCGGGCCCAGCGCGCGATGCCGGCAGCTCTACGCCGGCATCTTGAGGAGCATGGCCCTCTACGGTGCCCCCATCTGGGAAGACTCCCTCCGAAGGAGGGAGAACGCCGCCGCGTTGCGGGCGCCTCAGAGGGCCATAGCCCAGCGGGTCGCGCGGGCCTACCGGACGGTGGGTTTTGCGGCGGCCTGTGCTCTGGCCGGCACCCCCCCTTGGGAACTCGAGGCGTGGGTGCTCGCCAGAGTATACGAGTGGACGGCGGGGCGGAGGGCGAGAGGAGAACGCCCGGCCCCGGAAGAGCGCGAGGCCCTCCGACGGGAGTCGCGAGACGCCATCGTCGTCCACTGGACGGGAGAAATCGCCACTGCAGTCTTTGGCCGCCGGACCCTCGATGCGCTCGGGCCAGTGCTGCGAGACTGGCTCGAGCGGTCGCACGGGTTCCTCTCCTTCCGTCTGACACAGGTGCTGTCCGGACACGGCTGTTTCGGGTCGTACCTGCACCGAATCGGACGGGAGGAGACGCCGTCGTGCCACGGTTGCGGCGCGGCGGAGGACACGGCGCAACACACCCTCGGGTCGTGCCCGTCGTGGTCCGAGACGCGCCGCGATCTGGTCGCGGTGATAGGACCGGACCTCTCGCTCCCCGGCGTGGTTAACGCCATGCTGGTAGATGAGAGGTCCTGGGCGGCGGTCGCCTCCTTCTGCGAATACGTCATGTCCCAGAAGGAGGCGGCGGAGCGCGCGCGGGAGGACGATCCTCTCGCGGCGCCGCTCCGCAGGCGGAGGAGGGGTCGGAGCAGACGACTCCTCCCAGGTGGAGGCCAGCAGGCAACGGGTGCGGGGGCACCCTTGCCTGTATCGCACGGACCTCCACCAGTGCCGGACGGGAATGGTCAGGTGCTCCCGGCCATTCCCGTAGCCCCTCAACCTGCTGGGGGGCAAGCGGGGCCCGCCAGCTAGGCGGGCATGCGCCGGGAGGGTTGTGGATGTAAAGGCTGAGCCAGTTTCCCATGACCCTCCCCTCACGGCGATGCGGGAGCGCCGCTGGGTCGTTTAGTGGGTATACCGGATTTACCGGGGAGTCCCACATACCCCACCCGTCCCCCGACGGGTGGGCATGCGTAATGCATTTTTCCCAGCGTCAACAAAAAAAAAAAAAAAGGTTAGGTTAGGTTCCCCCCCGAAGGGTTCCCGCATTGTCGAGGCGGGGGGGCTCAGTAGCCGTGGCTTGGTCACCCACGGTGAAGCGAAGAGGAACCTGAGCGGGGGCCGCTCGTCAGGGCTTTTGCCGATAAGCCGACGACGTAGCGGCCAGCGGGTAGGTTGCGGTGGCCGTATGGGCGACACCGCAACTGAGGCGGGCCGCGGTGTCTTATGGGAGGCATCGCGGCTGAGGATTGGAGGCCGCGGCGGGAGAGGAGTGCCGGTATTGCGGTGCGCCGCTCTCCCTACCTTCCGCGGCCTTGACGGGGCCGCCACCGTTTGATGGCGGACGCGGTGGGGCCGCAGGGGAAGAGGAGTGTCGGTATGACGTCGGCCGCTCTCCCTATCCTCTGCGGCCGAAATGGCGGCGGAGCGCGCGCGGGAGGACGACCCTCACGCGGCGCCGCTCCGAAGGCGGAGGAGGGGTCGAAGCAGACGACTCCTCCCAGGTGGGGGCCAGCAGGCAACGGGTGTGGGGGCATCCTTGCCTGTATTGCACAGGCCCCCACCAGTGTCGGACGGGAATGGCCAGGTGTTCCCGGTCATTCCCGTAGCCCCCCATCCCGGGGGGCATGCGGGGCCCGCCAGCTAGGCGGGCATGCGCCGGGAGGGTTGTGGACGTAAAGGCTGAGCCGGTTTCCCATGGCCCTCCCATCACGGCGATGTGGGAACACTGCTGAGTTTTAGTGGGTATACTGTCATTCCGACAGGAGTCCCACATACCCTGTCTCGTCCCCCACGAGCGGGGATGCATAAAGCATTTCTCAGCGTCAAAAAAAAAAAAAAACAAAGGTTAGGTTAGGTTAGGTTGGGGGACCCCCCCACAGTGCTTGCGTCCACGTCGCGTCCCCTGGGCAACGACCCGGTTCTGACCACCGTAACGGAGTGGCAGACCGGTGTTCGGCTAAAGTGCACTGTGCTGTCGTAGCATACATTTTAATCTTTTTATCTTACTTTTTATTTTATGTCGGAAACTACGACACCCGCGGAGGCTATGTCAAAACCCTTGCGGGCCGCCTCCGGGCGTTTTATGAAAGGCCCTTCTCAGGGCCAACTAAAAGGCCCTTCTCAGGGCCAACCAAAAGGCCCTTCTCAGGGCCAATCAAAAGGCCCTTCTCAGGGCCAACCAAAAGGCCCTTCTCAGGGCCAACCAAAAGGCCCTTCTCAGGGCCAATCCGAGGGCGCCTCGGCGTCGGAGGCTAGCCGCGCGCCGTCTGCGGCTAGCGACTATTGCCTGGCGGGCGAATTGCTGGACTCCGACAACGAGTCCATTTGGTGTGAGTCGGACGCCAGCTCGGAGATTGGTCGCCGGGAGCCGGGGAAGCGGGCCCTTCGAAGAAATGGGTCCGGGGGTTCTTCGGAGTCGAGGAGGCCGTCCAAAGCGAAGGTCCAAAAGCTGGTGTCGGACACACACGATGTGGGTCTGGCAGAGGCCCAACGCCAGTTGGACCTGTCTCGGCGGGCGCAGCTCCAGCAAGACCTGGAGGAGCGGGTTGCGGCCAAAGAGCAACGGACGCGCGACGCCCGGGCCAAGTCCGGGTACGGTGCGTCCCGAGTTCTGTATGCGGACCACTCCCTGGCGGAGCTGGAGCGGATGGCCAAGGAGGACGAAGAGGAGATAATGGAAGTCGCCTCTAAGTCCTCCAATTTGAAAGGGACTTTTCAAAAGTCCCTTAAATGCAGGGCCGCGAGCATGCGCGGCATCGTCGGGGAGCTGGTACAGCGCAAGGCGACCGACGAAACACGGCAGTTGCAGGCGAAAGTTGATCGCCTGCAGTCAGAGGTCAGCCAGCTACATCAGAAGCTGGCTGAAGCCACGGCCCGGCCAAACAAAGCCGAGCCGAGACTAGCGGCTGAGGTCCCCCCCTCCAACCTTGAGGATATCATTCGCAAGGTCGTCATGGAGGAAAGGGCCTTCACGAGAGCCTGTCTTGCGGGCATCGAAGACAGGCTCTTGCCTGAGCAACGCCTCCGACCGCCGCTCGCGGCGGACAATAGGCCACGCGAGCCGGAGTTCTCTTCCCAAGGGGAAGACGCCCATCTTCCATCCACCACCCCATCCAACCAGCAAGGGTGGACGAAGGTGGGCAGAAAGGGAAAGGGGAAGGGCAAAAAGACATCCACGACGGTGGCTGCCCCTGCCGCCCCCGACCCCACCCCTCCCGGCCCGTCCCAGACAACAGGCAAGGGAAAGGGGAAGGGGAAGAAGTCGGCCCCCAAGCCCACCACCGCTGCTCCCACTGCTGCTCCTGCAGCTAATGGGGCCCCCGCCAGGCCAAAGAGGAAATTGGTGCCTCCAAAGACCGCAGCCGTAGTGGTGACGCTCACCGCTGAGGCTGCGGAGCGGGGAGAGACTTACGCGTCTATCATGATGCGGGCGCGTACCAACGCCGATCCTACCCAACTGGGGATCGGCACAGTCTCGTGCCGCCGGACCCAGGCCGGGGCTCGAATTTTCGAGTTCCCGGGGGCTCAGGGCGGCGCCAATGCGGACCTCTTCGCAACCAAGTTGGAAGAGGTCATCGCGGACGCGGCCAAGGTGACCAGGCCCGTGAAGTCTGTGGCCTTGGAGGTGACCGACCTGGACGACTCGGTCACCAAAGAGGAGGTGGTGGCGGCGGTCGCAGCAATGGGGGGCTGCGGCGTCACAGCGGTGCAAGGTCGGGCCATTAGGCCCGGCCGCGGCGGCATGGGCACCATTCGCCTTGAGTGCCCAGTCGCCGCAGCTATAGCCGTCCTCGCTAAGGGACGGCTTGCCGTGGGATTCAGCTCGGGTGTAGTCCGGGCACTTGCAGCCATGCCTCTACGCTGCTTCAAGTGTTTTGGAGTCGGACACACTCGGGCCCTTTGTCCGTCCGAGGTTGACAGGGCGGACAATTGCTTCCGCTGTGGCAAGGACGGGCACAAGTCCGCCTCCTGCGAGGCCGCCACGCCGCACTGCGCGGTGTGTGCCGCCAGTGGCTGTCCGGCGGGCCATGTGATGATGGGGAGGAAGTGCAATCCTCCCCCTAAGAAGGGCAAAGGGCAGGCGCCGATCCGGACTGTCGCTGCCACCGCCGTCCCTGAGGCTGGGACTTCGGCAGCTGTGGAGGGGGATGCGATGTCTGATTGATGGATAGGGTCAAGCATCGCATCCTCCAGGCGAACACCAACCACTGCAGAGCAGCCCAGGATCTGCTGATGCAGACCATGGCTGAGTGGTTGGTGGACGTGGCGGTGGTTGCCGAACCATACTCAGTCCCTGGCCGTTGGCTGGGTGATCGGGACGGCTCGGTGGCATTGGTGTCGCGGTCTTCCACGGACTCCCCTCCCCTCTCGCTCTTAGAGAGGGGACCGGGATACGTGGCCGCCGCGTGGGCAGATATGGCACTGGTGGGAGTATATTTCTCACCAAACCGCCCTCTCTCGGATTTCGAGAACTTTCTCGAAATCCTCACCGCAGTGGTCGGGAGGGCGGCGCCACGCCAGGTCACCATATTGGGCGACCTGAACGCCAAGTCGACGGCCTGGGGCAACCCGGCCGCTTCCTGCAACGTCCGGGGACGCGCCGCAGAATTTTGGGCGACGTCGTGCGGTGTGTCCCTCCTAAATAGAGGGACTGTCCACACGTGTGTGCGGCAACGGGGAGGGTCGGTGGTTGACGTCTCGTTTGCCACCCCCGTGCTGGCCGCCCACGTCGTGAACTGGCGGGTGGAGATGGTGGAGACCTTGTCGGACCACCGATATGTGCGGTTCGACATCTCCACCCAGAGCTCCCAGGGGATGGTCCGCTCGGGCCAATCTGGGTTCCCACGGTGGGCTCTCGCCCGCCTGGACCGAGAGGCCGCGGAGGAGGCGGCATTCGTCCAGGACTGGCTCGCGCCTCCTGTCCAGGTCCTGGACGTGGACGCCGCAGCGGTCCAGCTGAGGGGGTCCCTGACCGGGGTGTGCAACTCCAGCATGCCCCGGTCTCGCCGCCCACCTCCCCGCCGCGCCGTCTATTGGTGGTCGGAGGAACTGGCGGGGCTCCGAACCGTCTGCGTAGCGGCCAGGAGGGCCTACACGCGGAGTCGAAGGCGCAGACCGCGAGACCCCACCAACGAGGAGGGCCTCTATGCCTCGTACGTCGACGCGAAGACGGTCCTCAAGTCGGCAATGCGCGCGGCCGAAGAGTCGGCTAGAGCCGAGATGCTGGAGGGTCTCGACAGGGACCCGTATGGAAGACCATACAAGGCGGCGCGGAATAAACTGCGCCCCTGTGGTCCTCCACTGACGGAGACCCTCGAGCCGGCATTGCTGGATGGGGTGGTCCGGTCCCTGTTTCCGCCCAGGGCCAACTTCACCCCGCCAGTGATGGACCCCCCGCGGGAGGCGGTACCGCCGGAGGAGGAGGTTCCCCCGGTAACGACGGCGGAACTTTACGCGGGGACTCTACGCCTCCGCGCGAAGAACACAGCCCCAGGGCCGGACGGCGTTCCCGCACGGGTGGTGGCTATCGCCGCCTCACAGATGGAGGAGAGGTTTCGTGACCTCTTTAGCGCGTGTTTCACGACAGGGAGGTTCCCGAAACCTTGGAAGGAGGGGCGGCTGTGCCTCCTCCGAAAGGAGGGACGCCCGGCGGACTCCCCCTCGGCTTACCGGCCCATCGTTTTGCTCGATGAGGTCGGTAAGTTGTTCGAGGGGATAATCGCCGACCGGCTAAATAGCCTGCTGGGGACGGTGGGGCCGGACCTGTCGGACGCCCAATTCGGTTTCCGACAGGGTCGTTCGACGGTGGACGCCTTGGCCCTACTCAAGGGCCAGGTGAGGGAGGCCGTGGAGGCGGGTGACGGAGTGTTGGCGGTGTCATTCGACATAGCAAACGCCTTCAACTCTGTCCCCCACTCGACAATCTTGGAGGCACTACGGTACCACGGAGTGCCCCAGTACTTGCGCCAACTCTTGGCCAGCTACTTGGAGGACCGTGTGGTCCTCCTTGCAGACAAGACGGCCAGAGTGAGGCGATATGGCGCAGAGTCCGGTGTTCCACAGGGGTCGGTCCTAGGACCACCGCTGTGGAACATTGGATTCGACTGGCTCCTGCGGGGGACCCTCCTCCGTGGCACGAGCATCATCTGTTACGCGGATGATACCCTCCTCATTGCCCGGGGGAGGGACTTCAGGGAGGCGGCCAGTCTGGCCTCTGCTGGCGGATCCTTAGTGGCAGGAAGGATCCGCCGCCTAGGGTTGAAGGTGGCGCTCCATAAAACCGAGGCCGTGTATTTCCACGGGCCACGGCAGCGCATCCCTGCTGACGGCCACATTGTCGTGGAGGGCGTCAGGATCGGGGTCAAGGCCCAGATGAAATACTTGGGCCTTGTACTCGACAGCAGGTGGCGCTTCGGCCCACACTTCAGCGGGCTGTCGACGCGCCTGCTGAAGGCCGCGAACGCCCTGTCGTGGCTCCTCCCGAACCTGGGGGGTCCGAAGGTGCGATGCCGGCGCTTGTACGCCGGCATCCTCAAGAGCATGGCCCTTTACGGGGCCCCAATCTGGGCGGACTCCCTCCACAGGAGGGAGAACGCCACTGTCATCCGCAGGCCCCAAAGGGCCATTGCACTGCGGGTGGCGAGGGCCTACCGATCGGTGGGCTTCTCGGCGGCGTGCGCTCTGGCCGGCACCCCTCCTTGGGAGCTCGAGGCATGGGTGCTGACCAAAGTGTACGAATGGACGGCGCGGCGTAAGGCGCTCGGGGAGCTCCCCGCCACAGAAGAGCGGGAGGCCGTGCGGCAAGAGGCGAAGGCCGCAATCGTCCATCATTGGATGGAGGACCTCGCCACTGCCGCTTTTGGCCGCCGAACTCTGGACGCGCTCGGGCCAGTCCTGAAGGATTGGCTTGAGCGGTCTCACGGATTCCTCTCTTTCCGTCTGGTGCAGGTGTTGTCCGGCCATGGGTGCTTCGGATCGCACCTGCACCGGATCCAAAGGGAGGAGACCTCGTCGTGCCACGACTGTGGCGCGGCGGAGGACACGGCACAGCACACGCTCGAGGTGTGCCCGGCCTGGTCCGAGCTGCGCCGTACTGTGATCGCAGCGGTTGGGCGGGACCTCTCGCTTCCCAGCGTCGTCAACTCCATGCTGGAAAGCGAGGGGGCCTGGACTGCGGTCGCCTCCTTCTGCGAGCAAGTAATGTCCCAGAAGGAGGCGGCGGAGCGCGCGCGGGAGGATGATCCTCACGCGGCGCCGCTCCGAAGACGGAGGAGGGGTCGAAGAAGACGTGAGTTTGTTACTCATCTCCGACTCCTCCCAGGTGGAGGCCAGCAGGCAACGGGTGCGGGGGCACCCTTGCCTGTATCGCACGGACCTCCACCAGTGCTGGACGGGAATGGTCAGGTGCTCCCGGCCATTCCCGTAGCCCCTCAACCTGCTGGGGGGCAAGCGGGTCCCGCCAGCTAGGCGGGCATGCGCCGGGAGGGTTGTGGATGTAAAGGCTGAGCCAGTTTCCCATGACCCTCCCGTCACGGCGATGAGGGAGCGCCGCTGGGTCGTTTAGTGGGTATACCGGATTTACCGGGGAGTCCCACATACCCCACCCGTCCCCCGACGGGTGGGCATGCGTAATGCATTTTTCCCAGCGTCAACAAAAAAAAAAAAAAAAAAAAAGGTTAGGTTAGGTTGGGGGATCCCCCACAGCGCATACTTCCTCGCAGTATCCCCTGGGCAACGCCGTGTCTGACCACCGTAACGGAGTGGCAGACCGGCGGCTAAAGTGCGCTGTGTTGTCGTAGAATTTTATCTATTTTAACCTATTTTATTTTTTAATGTCGGAACCTACGGCACCCGCGGAGGCTATGCCGAAACCCTTGCGGGACGCCTCCGGGCGTTTCCGAAAAGGCCCATCTCAGGGCCAACCAAAAGGCCCTTCTCAGGGCCAATCCAGCGGCCCTTCTCAGGGCCACGCCGGCGACGCTTCGGCGTCAGAGGCTGACCGCGCACCATCTGCGGCCAGCCTTTTCCTCAGGCCAAGCGACTGTTCGGACTCCGACGAGTCCATTATGGAGACGTCGGCGGCCGACCAATCGTGTCGCGTCAAGAGGAAGAGGGCTGACATGAGGCGTGGATCCGAGGGCTCCTCGGAGTCGGTCGAGGAGGGGCCGGGGAGGAAACCAAAGCCAAAAAGGGCTTTGACTCCTGCCTCGGCTTCTGCTCACGATGTGGGCTTGGTGGACGCTGAGCGCCAGCTAAACCTGGCAAAGAGGGCGCAGCTCCAGGCGGACCTGGAGGAGAGGGTCGCCGCCAAGGAGCAGCAGGCACAAGCCGCCCGGTCGAGGTCTGGTTATGGGGCATCGACTGTTCTATATGCTGACCACTCCCTGGCGGAGTTGGAGCGCATGGCGCAGGAGGACAGGGAGGAGGTTCTGGAGGTCGCCTCAAAGTCCTCCAATTTGAAGGGGACCTTCCAGAAGGCCCTCAAATGCCGGGCCGTCAGCATGCACGGCATCGTTATGGAGCTGGTGAAGCGAACGGCCACGGACGAGACGCGGCAGCTCCAGGCGAAGGTGGATCGCCTGCAGGCGGAGGTCAGCCAGCTACACCAGAAGCTGGCTGAGGCCACGGCCCGGCCTGCCCAATCTGGACCAGGTCCGATGGTGGGAGGCTCCTCCTCCACTGCCAGCCTCGAGGCAATAATCCGCGGGGTGGTCATGGAGGAGAGGGCCTTCATCAGAAGCTGCCTCGCAGGCATCGAGGACCGGCTCTTGCCGGAAAGGCGGCTCCGCCCGCCGCTAGCGGCGGATAAGAGTACGCCGCCGACGGAGCCGGGACTTGTGCCTCTGGGAGGCCCGGCATCGGGTGCGCAGCCCCAGGCCTCGAAGTCCTCCAAGGGCAAAGGCAAGGGCAAGAGGACCAGGGTGGCATCTCAAACGCCAACCACGAGCGCAGAGGGAGTGCCTGGGCCGTCTGCCACTCCAGCGGCCCCCCGGAACTCGCAGGAGGAAGACGCCCTTCTTCCCTCCACCACCCCGTCCAACCGGGCGTGGACGGAAGTGGTGAAGAAGGGAAAGGGGAGGAAGGCGACCCCCAAGCCCGCTGCCGCAGAGAGTGTTCCCGCAGCCAAGAAGCCCCAAGCCGGTAGGAGGAAGCTGGTTCCTCCCAAAACCGCGGCCGTCGTGGTGACCATCACCGCGGAGGCCATGGAGCGGGGGGAGACGTACGAGTCCGTCCTGAGACGGGCTCGTGCCACCGTCGACCCCACCCAGCTGGGGCTGGGCAAAATTACTTGCCGACGAACGCTGGCCGGGGCTCGAATCTTCGAGTTCTCGGGGGAGCAGCGCAACACCAGCGCGGACCTCTTCGCAACAAAGTTGCAAGAGGTCATCGCGGATGCGGCAGCGGTCGTCAGGCCCGTTAAGACCGCAGCCCTGGAGGTGGCCGATTTGGAGGACTCGGTCACCAAAGAGGATGTGGTGGCGGCCGTTGCGGCGGCTGGAGGCTGCGTCGCTGGCGCGGTGAGGGGCGGAGCCATCAGGCTCGGTCGCCGCGGCATGGGCACCATCCGCGTCGAGTGCCCAGTGGCCGTGGCTGGGGCCGTCCTTGCCGCGACCAAAGGGAGACTGCCTGTGGGGCTCAGCTCGGCTGTGGTCCGGCCGCTTGAAGAACAGCCGCAGCGCTGCTTCAAGTGCTTCGCGCCCGGCCACACCCGGGCCACGTGTCCCTCCAAGTCCGACTTGGGTAACTGTTGTTACCGATGCGGGCAGGAGGGACACAGGAGCGCCGCCTGCGGCGCCACCACGCTGCGCTGCGCGGCGTGTGCCGCCAGTGGTCGCCCTGCAGACCACAGGATGGCGGGCAAGGGCTGCAAGGCTCCCGCGAGGAAGGGCGTGGTGCCGGCGCAGGTGCGACCTGTCGCTGCCACCGCCGGCGCCGACGTCGCCGCTGTAGCTCCAGCGGCGGTATCAGAGGTGGGGGATGCGATGCTGGAATAATGGTCTCCGACTACCGCATCCTCCAGGCGAACACCAACCACTGCAGAGCGGCCCAGGACCTGATGGTGCAGGTCATGGCCGAGTGGTTGGTGAACGTTGCGGTGGTCGCCGAGCCCTACTCGATCCCCGGCAGCTGGCTGGGTGACGAGGACGGCTTGGTGGCCCTAGCGGCGCGGTCTTCCACAGACTCCCCTCCTCTCTCGCTATTAGAGAGGGTACCGGGATACGTGGCGGCCGCGTGGGGAGAATTAGCCCTTGTGGGCGTCTATTTCTCCCCAAACCGCCCTCTTCAGGACTTTGAGAATTTTCTCGGAGTCCTAGCCGCCGTGGTCGGCAGGGTGGCGCCGCGTCAGGTCTCCGTATTGGGAGACCTGAACGCCAAGTCGGTAACCTGGGGCAACCCGGCCACCGACGCTCGCGGGCGGGCGTTGGAGTTGTGGGCAGCCTACTCTGGACTCTCTCTCCTAAACAGAGGAAGCGTCCAGACATGCGTGCGGCGGCGGGGTGGCTCAATAGTGGACGTCACATTCGCCACCCCCGCGTTTGCCGCGCGCGTGCTGAACTGGCGGGTGGACCTGGTGGAGACCATGTCGGACCACCGCTACGTGCGGTTCGACATCTCCACCGGTGCTCCCGGAGAGACGCGGACCACCTCGGGGCGATCATCGTTCCCGCGGTGGGCTCTCACCCGCCTGGACAGGGAGGCTGCGGTGGAGGCGGCATTCGTCCAGGACTGGCTTTCGCCACCGTTTGTCGGCCTGGACGTGGACGCCGCGGCGGAGCGCCTGAGGGGGTCTCTGACCGAGGTATGCAACTCTAGCATGCCTCGGTCTGGCCGACCGTCACCCGGGCGCGCCGTGTACTGGTGGTCGGTGGAGCTGGCGGGGCTGCGGGCGACGTGTGTGGAGGCAAGGAGGGCCTACACACGGAGCCGGCGGCGGCGTCGACGAGACCGCGCCAACGAGGACCGCCTCTATGAGGTCTACACGGAGGCGAAGGCGGTCCTCAGCAGTGCCATCGCCGCCGCCAAGGACTCGGCGAGAGCCGAGATGCTGGAGGGTCTCGACAACGACCCTTACGGGAGGCCATATAAGGCGGCGCGCAACAAGCTGCGCCCCTTTGGCCCCCCGGTTGCCGAGACCCTGGAGCCTTCGTTTCTGGATGGGGTGGTTCGGTCCCTGTTTCCGTGCAGGGACAGCTTCACCCCACCAGTGATGGACCCGCCGCGGGGCAGTGCGGCTCTGCCAGCTGAGGAGGAGGAGGAGCAGGCCCCCCCTCCTGTCACGGAGCCGGAGCTTGGTGCGGCGATTCTCCGCATCCGCGCCAAGAAGACGGCTCCGGGCCCCGACGGGGTTCCAGCCAGAGTGGTGGCGATTGCCGCCACTGAAATGGAGGAGCGGTTTCGGGACCTCTTCAGCGCGTGTCTTGCGTGCGGGAGGTTCCCGAAACCGTGGAAGGAGGGGCAGTTGTGCCTCCTCCGCAAGGAGGGCCGCCCAGCGGACTCCCCCTCGGCATACCGGCCCATCGTTCTGCTCGATGAGGTCGGGAAAATGTTCGAGGGGATAATCGCTGCCCGCCTCAAGAGCCATCTGCGGACCATCGGGCCGGACTTGTCGGACGCTCAGTTCGGTTTTCGGGCTGAGCGCTCGACGGTGGACGCGCTGACCCGCCTGAAGGACCAGGCGAAGGAGGCGATGGAGGCGGGGGACGGGTTGTTGGCCGTGTCATTCGACATAGCCAACGCCTTCAACTCTGTTCCCCACTCCACGATCCTGGAGGCGCTCCGATTCCACGGAGTGCCTCGGTACATGCGGCGTCTGCTGGCCAGCTACCTGGACGACCGGGCGATCGTCCTGGTGGACAGGACTGGCCAAGTCCGGCGATACGCCGTCGGGGCCGGCGTTCCGCAGGGCTCGGTCGTGGGACCTCTCCTGTGGAACGTCGGCTACGACTGGCTCTTGAGGGGAACTCTCCTCCGAGGCACGAGTGTCGTCTGCTACGCGGACGACACTCTCCTCACCGCCCGGGGAAGGAGTTTCCGGGAGGCGGCCAACTTGGCCTCGGCGGGCGGATCCTTGGTGGCAGGGAGGATCCGCCGCCTGGGTTTGACGGCGGCGCTGCACAAGACCGAGGCCGTGTTTTTCCACGGACCTCGGCAGCGCCCCCCATCTGACGCCCACATCTTCGTGGAGGGCGTCAGAATCGAGGTAAAGGCCCAGATGAAATATCTGGGCCTCGTACTCGACAGCAGGTGGCGCTTCGGCCCGCATTTTAGCGGGCTGTCGTCGCGCCTGCTGAAGACTGCAGGGGCGCTCTCGTGGCTGCTGCCCAACTCGGGCGGGCCCAGCGCGCGATGCCGGCAGCTCTACGCCGGCATCTTGAGGAGCATGGCCCTCTACGGTGCCCCCATCTGGGAAGACTCCCTCCGAAGGAGGGAGAACGCCGCCGCATTGCGGGCGCCTCAGAGGGCCATAGCCCAGCGGGTCGCGCGGGCCTACCGGACGGTGGGTTTTGCGGCGGCCTGTGCTCTGGCCGGCACCCCCCCTTGGGAACTCGAGGCGTGGGTGCTCGCCAGAGTATACGAGTGGACGGCGGGGCGGAGGGCGAGAGGAGAACGCCCGGCCCCGGAAGAGCGCGAGGCCCTCCGACGGGAGTCGCGAGACGCCATCGTCGTCCACTGGACGGGAGAACTCGCCACTGCAGTCTTTGGCCGCCGGACCCTCGATGCGCTCGGGCCAGTGCTGCGAGACTGGCTCGAGCGGTCGCACGGGTTCCTCTCCTTCCGTCTGACGCAGGTGCTGTCCGGACACGGCTGTTTCGGGTCGTACCTGCACCGAATCGGACGGGAGGAGACGCCGTCGTGCCACGGTTGCGGCGCGGCGGAGGACACGGCGCAGCACACCCTCGGGTCGTGCCCGTCGTGGTCCGAGACGCGCCGCGATCTGGTCGCGGTGATAGGACCGGACCTCTCGCTCCCCGGCGTGGTTAACGCCATGCTGGCGGATGAGAGGTCCTGGGCGGCGGTCGCCTCCTTCTGCGAACACGTCATGTCCCAGAAGGAGGCGGCGGAGCGGGCGCGGGAGGATGATCCTCACGCGGCGCCGCTCCGAAGGCGGAGGAGGGGTCGAAGAAGACGTGAGTTTGATACTCATCTCCGACTCCTCCCAGGTGGAGGCCAGCAGGCAACGGGTGCGGGGGCACCCTTGCCTGTATCGCACGGACCTCCACCAGTGCCGGACGGGAATGGTCAGGTGCTCCCGGCCATTCCCGTAGCCCCTCAACCTGCTGGGGGGCAAGCGGGGCCCGCCAGCTAGGCGGGCATGCGCCGGGAGGGTTGTGGATGTAAAGGCTGAGCCAGTTTCCCATGACCCTCCCGTCACGGCGATGCGGGAGCGCCGCTGGGTCGTTTAGTGGGTATACCGGATTTACCGGGGAGTCCCACATACCCCACCCGTCCCCCGACGGGTGGGCATGCGTAATGCATTTTTCCCAGCGTCAACAAAAAAAAAAAAAAAGGTTAGGTTAGGTTCCCCCCCGAAGGGTTCCCGCATTGTCGAGGCGGGGGGGCTCAGTAGCCGTGGCTTGGTCACCCACGGTGAAGCGAAGAGGAACCTGAGCGGGGGCCGCTCGTCAGGGCTTTTGCCGATAAGCCGACGACGTAGCGGCCAGCGGGTAGGTTGCGGTGGCCGTATGGGCGACACCGCAACTGAGGCGGGCCGCGGTGTCTTATGGGAGGCATCGCGGCTGAGGATTGGAGGCCGCGGCGGGAGAGGAGTGCCGGTATTGCGGTGCGCCGCTCTCCCTACCTTCCGCGGCCTTGACGGGGCCGCCACCGTTTGATGGCGGACGCGGTGGGGCCGCAGGGGAAGAGGAGTGTCGGTATGACGTCGGCCGCTCTCCCTATCCTCTGCGGCCGAAATGGCGGCGGAGCGCGCGCGGGAGGACGACCCTCACGCGGCGCCGCTCCGAAGGCGGAGGAGGGGTCGAAGCAGACGACTCCTCCCAGGTGGGGGCCAGCAGGCAACGGGTGTGGGGGCATCCTTGCCTGTATTGCACAGGCCCCCACCAGTGTCGGACGGGAATGGCCAGGTGTTCCCGGTCATTCCCGTAGCCTCCCATCCGGGGGGGCATGCGGGGCCCGCCAGTTAGGCGGGCATGCGCCGGGAGGGTTGTGGACGTAAAGGCTGAGCCGGTTTCCCATGGCCCTCCCACCACGGCGATGTGGGAACACTGCTGAGTTTTAGTGGGTATACTGTCATTCCGACAGGAGTCCCACATACCCCGTCTCGTCCCCCACGAGCGGGGATGCATAAAGCATTTCTCAGCGTCAAAAAAAAAAAAAAAGGTTAGGTTAGGTTAGGTTTTTTTTTTTTTTTTTTTTTTTTTTTTATACAATGTCCCTCTGACATGATCAGAGACCTTATTTACTATAATTTGTTACATTTCTAGTTTTTTACATTCTTGGTTATTTCTATCTTTAATACAATGTTTATTTCCTTATCTCTGTATATCCTTACATCTATAAATCTATGTCACATTTTTCCATTTACAATTATATATTATTATGTCTGTGGGACATATACATCAATTTACATTTAATTTAGGGCTATTACATTCGTTACATTACAAATTGGCATCATTCTTAAATCTATGGGAATTATTTATGTTTATTCTTATAGCTATAGAAAACATATCGGGTTTGGTAAATTTTATGGCATTAGGGTTTTGTTACTATTTGGTTCGGACATTTTCAGCAGTTTACATTATGCTACTGTTATATATTATACAAATATGAATACTAAGCATATATAGTGCTTACTTATTCCTCCTATTAACCCTACTGGCTATTTTTATAGAAAACTCAATAAATTTGGCTCTAGTATCTCTACTTGTTATTAAAGTGTTTAAGTTACTTGTCTCTATTTTCATTCCCAGCTCCTGTTCGATATCATACCTTTCCGGATCATAGGCGGGGCAGTCTGTCAGTATGTGTTCTACCGTCTCTTGTTTGTCAGGGTCACATATGCACGATGGGTTTTCCTTACATTTGAACCTGTTCAGGTATTCGGAAAACCCACCGTGCCCTGTCAAAATTTGTGTCAATGTCCCTGTCGGTTTTAGCTGTCTTATGTGTCTGAACGCTTGGATAGCGTCCGGGAAAAATAATTTCGTGACGCCGGCTGTGCCCTCGGATCTGTATCTTCGATTCCATTCGTCAAGCGTGTCCTCGCGGATCTGCCGCTTGACGAATGATATCGGGCATTTGTCGTAGTTTGGCCTTGTTTTCATTTTTAAAGCGGCGTCCTTAGCCAGCTGGTCCGCTCTCTCGTTACCCTCCAGTCCTGCATGAGCTTTTATCCAAAAAAGTTCAACTTTTTTGGATATATCCTTACATTGTCGAAGGTTCTCCCGTATTTCGACTGAGAGGGGATGGAGAGAGCGGTGGTTTGCGACAGTTTCCAACGACGACCTAGAGTCGCTGTATATCCCAAAGCTACATTCTTGGCTACGCAAGACTTCCCGTGTTGCCACACATATAGCCAGCAGTTCTGCCTGGTAGACGGTGCAATGGGGCGACAGCAAAATTTTTTGGCTTTTGATTTCCTCATTATTTTTCCAGTGGGACAATGACGCCCCAACCTTGCCCTCGATTTTGCTGCCGTCCGTGTAAATCTGCACTGCTTGAGTGCAGTGATTTCTGACCTGTTCCTGGTCTGCCAGGCATATGAACTGCAGGCTTATATACTTGGCCGGATGTGGGGTTCTATCATACGCGGTACGTCGCTCAATCTCCTTGTCCCCTAGCGCTGGCTGTGATACCCCCCCTCCTCGCCTTATATAGTGCAGCTGCCTCTTGTATTCGAAGATCAAGGGGTAGTACCCCAGCCAGTACCAGCGCCGAGTTCAAAGAGACCGTGCGATAGGATTTGCACAGTTTCTGTACAAAACCCCTTTGGACCGCGTTTAATTGTTTGCGCACCATCAGCTTTTTGGCGGCAGGTGCCCATGCACTTGCCGCATACATGATGGTTGGTTCGACCACTGCCACGTAGATGGTACGAATCACGTCCGGATGAAGTCCCCAACTAATCCGGGCTGCCCTAGACAACTGCTTATAAAAGTTCAATGCTTTTTTACAAACATTAGATGCATGGGCATTGAATGTCAGCTTGTCGTCTATGGTCAGCCCAAGGACTTTGATTTCCCGCGACATACCAATGTCGACCCCATCCATGCTCAGCAGTGGGGTGTCATGCTTAAGCTTCCGCGTGATTACCATCGCATTCGTTTTATGCGGTGCGAATTTTAACTTATTGCTGACTCCCCACTGATGAACATACCCGAGGGCGTCATTGGCACGTCGCTGGACCTCCATTGCGGAGTCTCCATCGAATACCAATACCACGTCGTCGGCGAAAGCTTGGCAGTAATCTCCCCTTTGTACTAGGCCTTTAAGCAGGGGGTCGAGTAAAATATTCCAAAAAGTTGGGCCCCCTATCGAACCCTGCACACAACCCTTGTTGGTTACCCTGGCGATCTCCTGTCCGGCGTATCTCACTCTGACCTTTCTGTGTTCTAGGTAGCTGTCCACCACTCTTCTTAGATTTATCGGGCATTTCGCTTTCGCCAGCCCGGTTTTTATGGCCGGCCACCATGTACTGTCAAAGGCTCCCTCTATGTCCAGTGATATCATAACGATCAATTTTTTATTATTAAGCTTGTCTCGTATGAGCCGCAGCAGGTCATAGAGGGAGTCTTCGGTGCTCTTCTGTGGCATAAACCCGTACTGGCGTGTGCTAAGTCCGGGTGTGATGTGCCATTTTATTCTGCCCATAAGCATTTTTTCCAATACTTTTCCCATCACCGGCAACAGTCCTATTGGCCTATATGCCTTGGGAGTTGTGTAGCTCTCCTTCCCAGGTTTCCTTAGTATTACTACAGTGGCCTCCTTCCAGAGCTTCGGGAAGTAGCCCAGCTCTAGGCATTTGTTTGCCAGTGATAGGAAGAGCTCCGGATTGTGTTGAATTGATTGCTGGCAGATATCGGCCGTAAGGCCATCCATCCCCGGGGCTTTTTTAGGATTGAAGCTTGCAACAGTGTAAATTAGTTCTTCCTGAGTAAACGGTGGGTCATGACCTTCATCATGGCCCATCTCGTTTACTTTTTCGGCTTCCATTCTGGTACGCCTGTGCTCCTCATTATCATCTTCCTTCCTGTCCTCGGGGTAGAATACTTCCGCCAGCAATGTGGCAGATTCATGGTGGTTTAACTCCTTCCCTTCTTTAATAAGGGGCAGATCCTCTTTTCTTTTCAGCGTCCTACCTATAACCCTATAAATTCCTTCCCAGAGACCTTCTTTGTCCTGTTTCGTACAGAAGCTTTTCCAGCTTTCTGTTTGGGCCGTCCTTTCTGCTTCCTCATATTTTTCTTTTATTTCCAGGTACTCCTCGACGACTTTCTCCCTCCGGATCGGCGCTGCACAGCGGACTCTGCGCTTCCTAGTGGTGACCTCCTTTTTCATCATGTCGAGCTCATCAGACCACCAAGGTAATTTAACTTTTCTGTTAGGCTTAATTTTTGGTATGCTTAGATTGCATGCTTCTATGATTATGTTAACGTATAATTCTATTTTAATTTCCAATTCGGTTTTGTTGTTTATTTTATCTAATTCAATTTTGCAAATATTGTTTTCTTGTAGCAACTGATCCAATTTCTCACGAAATTGTTCCCAGTTGGCTTTTTTACTATTGTATTTTCTGGTAGTTCTAAATATGTCCAAGCCCTTTGCCCTTTCCAGTTTAATTTTAAAAATGATGGTGTTGTGATCTGAACTCGTCATGGTTTCGTCCACTCTCCAGTCCTCCACCAGGTCGAGCAGGTCCGCCGTACATGCCGTGACGTCCACAAAGCTGGTGTACAGTGTGGTCCCCCTCACTGTGAAAAACGTCGGAGTGTCGCCTATGTTAAGCACCTGCAGTCCCATTTCCTCTAGAGCGCCGGCCATTTCGATCCCTCTCTGATCGATTTTGCAGCTACCCCACCAAGAGTTTTTGGCATTTGCGTCTCCACCCAAGATAATTCTTCGGCCAAAACTCCTCTCTATCTTGATAAGCTGCTCTAGGTATGGCCCTATCAGAGCTGGTTTCGGTTCTAGGTAGAATGAGACCACCACGATGTCCCAGGCGCTTGTCTTCATCTGTACCACTATGATGTTGGGCGTGGTGAATTTGGGACACTGAACGACGTCTATATTATCATCGAAGACCGCAATTGCTGATTTGATGACGCCATCTCCATCGCCGGTATGCTGGTATATTCTGGCACCGTGGTAGTCTTTCATTCTACCCAAATTTCCGATGTACGGCTCCTGGAGCAATGCAAAAGCCACCCCCTTTTTGTCTGCCTCAAGCATAATTTCATTTGTGGCTAACGCCTTCCTTTGCAGATTGGTTTGTGCCACGAGGTATGGTCTTTTTGGGGAGACTGAATTTTTTCCCGGGACCACCTTAGCAATATGCCACCCTTGATCGTGCTATGGCATCCCATTTAATCCTGATGGGGCATTCCTGGCTAAAGGCGTTATGGTCAGTCTTATCCAACTTTGAACGCACGCAGTTGCAGCAAGACGGGGCCGCACCCTCAAGCCGGTCGGTGCATTCTGCCCTCATATGAGGTCCCCCGCAATGACTGCACTTTGCCTGAGTCTCCTGACAAAAACGTCTGCCGTGTCCATACCCCAGGCAAAGCGAGCACTGTACGATAGGAGACTGGTCTGCTACTCTTATCCTCTGCAGGTCTATGAGGACCGACTCGGCTTCGGTCAGTCTCTGCCACATTTTGGGAGACACCCTCATCACTATGTGACTCGTGTGGGGGTTTCTGGTGCGTTTTTTGTATGCTATCTCACATCTGTTTTCTTGAGTGTCCAGGTTTAGGAACATTCTTTTATTCTGGTTCCTCAGCGCGCTTAGGATGTCCCCGTCACTGTTGCAACTCAACACGTCCTTTAGGATGACGAGAGGGTCTCTATTTTTTATGTCCTCCAATTTAAGACTTTCGCCGGATTCTATTATTCTATTTTTTACCCTTTCCCTTTCCGCATCTGTTTTACAGCCAACTATTATTTTTCGGTCCTTTGCTTTCCTTATATTTTCTACTGAAAATCCTCCCTCTTTAGCATTGACTGCTTTCCTAATCCTATCGAGTACTTCCTCTCCCGTCTCTTGGTCATCGTTTCCGGTCACTACAAAGGAGTGTAGAGCTGTCTGCACCGGGGGCCGCTTACTAATAGGAGTCGCGGCTACACCCGCGTAGGACCGCTTTTCTATGCTTTCGATTTTATCTTTCAAATGGCCCATGCTCTCTGTATTTTCTTTTATGAGGTCTGCATGCTCTTTGAGTTTCCCGATGAGATCTTTTATCTTTTCTTCTTCCTTTCTTACAGTTTCCGCGCTCTGCGCCACCATTTGTTCGGTCTGTATAACTGTTGGTTCTTTGCACTTCGTCCTATCAGCTTCCGCCTCCTTCACGAGCTGAAACAGTCTGTCTAAAGCTTGTACGACCTCTGTTTTTATTTCCGTCTTTGTGTTCCGGGAGCTGTTTAAATGCATTTTTGCTTTTAATAGACAGGCTCGTGCCTCTGCGATCCTGTTTGCAAATTTCTCTGACTCCGTAGATGGTGTTTGTGTGGCCCTTATGGCCTCTTTCGAGTATGTGTTCAGGGGCATTGCTTTGGCATTTTTGGGCTCTACTGACAAAGCAGATGAAGACGAGGACGAAGCGGCTTTTGCTTTTTTGGGCTCTGCCGACACAGAGGATGAGGATGAGGACGAGGGCGAAGCTTCCTTGGGAGTGGTCTGAGGCCTCTTCTGTCCCTGTGTCTCTGACTGACCAGCCTCCCACTCTCCAATGCTTCTCCTAACTACTGAGGTGGTTTTCCCCTCATTTTGTATGCCTTTTGAAAAGGTCTTATTTACCGCCGTCGGCGATTTGACGGTGTCCTCATTGCCCGTTATTCCTTTTGGAGGTGTCGTAAACATTTTAAAATGTCCGATTCGCGTCTTAAATCAAGTTTTGGTTTGTATTCGTTGTAAGGACGAATAGCAAACGTAAATAAATATAATTGCGACTAAAATTTTAAAATGTGAGAAGTATAGATTTCAATAATAAAATCCAATCAATTCAAAAATGAAATAAATATGTCAATAAATCAATTCTAATTCTAAAAGTCTCGCCGTTATAGGCTTTAAAAAGTCCGAGGGGCGCCTTAATTCTGTCAGGTTATGGTTTGTATTCGTTGTAAAGACGAATAACAAACGAGGTTGAGTCAAATAAGAATAATTGTAGGTTATAAAATGGTACAGATTCAAATAAGAACGAAATAACTCAAACAAAGTCAAACAGGTTAAATTAAATTAAATTAATTAAACTTAATGTCAATTAATTAATTTTGTCGTCTAAAAGTCTCGCCGTAAAAGGCGGTCTATAGATCCAGCGGGCAAGTGCCCAGTCAGTCAGTTAAACTTTTAGGGTGCACACGCTATACACCCAGCATATAAAGCAACACTATACCCAAACCAAAATAATGAATAAATATACATACATTCGATTTAAATTATTATTAGATTTTTCCGATATATCCGAGTTTAAAGGGGGCCAAAAGGTAGGTCTGAGGGAATGGGGTATAAATAATTTTATTAGAAATTAAAAATAAAATAAAATAAATAAATAAAATAAATTGGGGGGGAATTCAAATAGAGTGGCTGGTGAAGTGTCACAGATGCGTAGTCCGGCTTAAAAAAAAATAGAATAAAAAAAGAAAGGGGGGCGGCGTAGCGAAAATTTTTCTTCCCGTTAGGTGAACACGAATTTAAAAAGTTTTCTATATAATTATGATTTACATACAGTTTCAAAACAATATTTTAACTAAAATTAAAAACAGGCGATAATATTTCAATCAGGGTAAAAAAGTGGGGAAAACAAAAAATTTTTGTGGGGAAAATCTGATAATTACGATAATTTACCCCGATTTTTTCACAGAGACGTCGTGGAGTGATGGGACAAAGTTATTAGGATAGCCCTTTTCGGGGAAACTATGGTAGAAGCTCTTATTTTCCTTCCACGACCTCCCGTTTTTGAAATATAGCCTTTCCCGATATCTTGCAAACACGTGGAAATCGGGGAAAAAATTACAATTTGAAATAACCTATAACTTTAGAATTACTTGTTTATATTTACTAGGATTTTAACCAAAAATACGTTATGCTCTAGTGCTACTTTTACAATTACAAAAACCAACAAATATTATGGATATGTGGGGTATTTCAATTTTTAATTCAGTTACAATATTCTGCGGAAAACCAATTATTTTGCGGGCGGAAATTTTTAAGCACTTTACTAAAACTCTAATATATCCTGAATTTACAGTCTAAAAAATCTAAATTTTTGCATCCGAGTTCGGTGATATCCCAGCTAGCTCCCACCAGAATTTGAAGCTAAGTTGTCGCTGAAGATTTCGTTTAATAGTGGCCGGTAAAAGTTTTCAGCCCTTTCACGGCCGCACAGGAATTTTGTAATTGCAATTACTGGGTTTTCACTGAATGGAAATTTATTTTGGAAATACCTCCGTGATCCTTGTCGTGTTCTCCTTCTCTGGGAACGGTCAGGGATGATTTTTGAGCCCCTGGGAGCGGGACTTCATCTCGAGGGTGGAGTTCTTCCCCGTATTCCCGCGCGCCCGCGCGGAAAAAATATTTTCTTTTTCCAGGATTGTTGCTCCTGGGTAAGCGGTCCTGATAGCACTTTTTATTTGGTAGGTCGCCGCTTCACTTTCGGAGATATAGCACTTTGTTTTTTAAAACTTTCAGAAAATCAACTATTTTGTTGATAAATTGCACTATATATCTCCGATCACAACACTGTTTTCACCACCGTAATCGCCTCGCGATTGCGCTTCTTTTAACATATAACACTGGTATATTCCGGAAACTTTTGCTATTTTTAGCGTTTTTCGACAGCGGAGCGCGGTTTTTTCGTGGCGTTCGGGGCGGCGGTTGAAGCCAGACTGGTTAGGTTAGGTTAGGTTAGGTTCCCCCCCGGAGGGTTCCCGCATTGTCGAGGCGGGGGGGCTCAGTAGCCGTGGCTTGGTCACCCACGGTGAAGCGAAGAGGAACCCATGCGGGGGCCGCTCGTCAGGGCTTTTGCCGATAAGCCGACGACGTAGCGGCCAGCGGGTAGGTTGCGGTGGCCGTATGGGCGACACCGCAACTGAGGCGGGCCGCGGTGTCTTATGGGAGGCATCGCGGCTGAGGATTGGAGGCCGCGGCGGGAGAGGAGTGCCGGTATTGCGGTGCGCCGCTCTCCCTACCTTCCGCGGCCTTGACGGGGCCGCCACCGTTTGATGGCGGACGCGGTGGGGCCGCAGGGGAAGAGGAGTGTCGGTATGACGTCGGCCGCTCTCCCTATCCTCTGCGGCCGAAATGGCGGCGGAGCGCGCGCGGGAGGACAACCCTCACGCGGCGCCGCTCCGAAGGCGGAGGAGGGGTCGGAGCAGACGACTCCTCCCAGGTGGGGGCCAGCAGGCAACGGGTATGGGGGCATCCTTGCCTGTATTGCACAGGCCCCCACCAGTGTCGGACGGGAATGGCCAGGTGTTCCCGGTCATTCCCGTAGCCCCCCATCCGGGGGGGCACGCGGGGCCCGCCAGCCAGGCGGGCATGCGCCGGGAGGGTTGTGGACGTAAAGGCTGTGCCGGTTTCCCATGGCCCTCCCATCACGGCGATGTGGGAACACTGCTGAGTTTTAGTGGGTATACTGTCATTCCGACAGGAGTCCCACATACCCCGTCTCGTCCCCCACGAGCGGGGATGCATAAAGCATTTCTCAGCGTCAAAAAAAAAAAAAAAAAAAAAAAAAAAAGGTTAGGTTAGGTTAGGTTAGGTTAGGTTAGGTTAGGTTAGGTTAGGTTAGGTTAGGTTCCCCCCCGGAGGGTTCCCGCATTGTCGAGGCGGGGGGGCTCAGTAGCCGTGGCTTGGTCACCCACGGTGAAGCTAAGAGGAACCCATGCGGGGGCCGCTCGTCAGGGCTTTTGCCGATAAGCCGACGACGTAGCGGCCAGCGGGTAGGTTGCGGTGGCCGTATGGGCGACACCGCAACTGAGGCGGGCCGCGGTGTCTTATGGGAGGCATCGCGGCTGAGGATTGGAGGCCGCGGCGGGAGAGGAGTGCCGGTATTGCGGTGCGCCGCTCTCCCTACCTTCCGCGGCCTTGACGGGGCCGCCACCGTTTGATGGCGGACGCGGTGGGGCCGCAGGGGAAGAGGAGTGTCGGTATGACGTCGGCCGCTCTCCCTATCCTCTGCGGCCGAAATGGCGGCGGAGCGCGCGCGGGAGGACGACCCTCACGCGGCGCCGCTCCGAAGGCGGAGGAGGGGTCGGAGCAGACGACTCCTCCCAGGTGGGGGCCAGCAGGCAACGGGTGTGGGGGCATCCTTGCCTGTATTGCACAGGCCCCCACCAGTGTCGGACGGGAATGGCCTGGTGTTCCCGGTCATTCCCGTAGCCCCCCATCCCGGGGGGCATGCGGGGCCCGCCAGCTAGGCGGGCATGCGCCGGGAGGGTTGTGGACGTAAAGGCTGAGCCGGTTTCCCATGGCCCTCCCATCACGGCGATGTGGGAACACTGCTGAGTTTTAGTGGGTATACTGTCATTCCGACAGGAGTCCCACATACCCCGTCTCGTCCCCCACGAGCGGGGATGCATAAAGCATTTCTCAGCGTCAAAAAAAAAAAAAAAAAAAAAAAAAAAAAAAAAAAAAGGTTAGGTTAGGTTAGGTTAGGTTAGGTTAGGTTAGGTTAGGTTAGGTTCCCCCCCGAAGGGTTCCCGCATTGTCGAGGCGGGGGGGCTCAGTAGCCGTGGCTTGGTCACCCACGGTGAAGCGAAGAGGAACCTGAGCGGGGGCCGCTCGTCAGGGCTTTTGCCGATAAGCCGACGACGTAGCGGCCAGCGGGTAGGTTGCGGTGGCCGTATGGGCGACACCGCAACTGAGGCGGGCCGCGGTGTCTTATGGGAGGCATCGCGGCTGAGGATTGGAGGCCGCGGCGGGAGAGGAGTGCCGGTATTGCGGTGCGCCGCTCTCCCTACCTTCCGCGGCCTTGACGGGGCCGCCACCGTTTGATGGCGGACGCGGTGGGGCCGCAGGGGAAGAGGAGTGTCGGTATGACGTCGGCCGCTCTCCCTATCCTCTGCGGCCGAAATGGCGGCGGAGCGCGCGCGGGAGGACGACCCTCACGCGGCGCCGCTCCGAAGGCGGAGGAGGGGTCGAAGCAGACGACTCCTCCCAGGTGGGGGCCAGCAGGCAACGGGTGTGGGGGCATCCTTGCCTGTATTGCACAGGCCCCCACCAGTGTCGGACGGGAATGGCCAGGTGTTCCCGGTCATTCCCGTAGCCCCCCATCCCGGGGGGCATGCGGGGCCCGCCAGCTAGGCGGGCATGCGCCGGGAGGGTTGTGGACGTAAAGGCTGAGCCGGTTTCCCATGGCCCTCCCATCACGGCGATGTGGGAACACTGCTGAGTTTTAGTGGGTATACTGTCATTCCGACAGGAGTCCCACATACCCTGTCTCGTCCCCCACGAGCGGGGATGCATAAAGCATTTCTCAGCGTCAAAAAAAAAAAAAAAAAAAAAAAAAAAAAAAAAAAAAAAAAAAAAAAAAAAAAAAAGGTTAGGTTAGGTTGGGGGATCCCCCACAGCGCATACTTCCTCGCAGTATCCCCTGGGCAACGCCGTGTCTGACCACCGTAACGGAGTGGCAGACCGGCGGCTAAAGTGCGCTGTGTTGTCGTAGAATTTTATCTATTTTAATTTATTTTATTTTTAATGTCGGAACCTACGGCACCCGCGGAGGCTATGCCGAAACCCTTGCGGGACGCTTTCGGGCGTTTTCGAAAAGGCCCTTCTCAGGGCCAACCAAAAGGCCCTTCTCAGGGCCAACCAAAAGGCCCTTCTCAGGGCCAATCCAACGGCCCTTCTCAGGGCCAATCGAACGGCCCTTCTCAGGGCCACGCCGGCGACGCTTCGGCGTCAGAGGCTGACCGCGCACCATCTGCGGCCAGCCTTTTCCTCAGGCCAAGCGACTGTTCGGACTCCGACGAGTCCATTATGGAGACGTCGGCGGCCGACCAATCGTGTCGCGTCAAGAGGAAGAGGGCCGACATGAGGCGTGGGTCCGAGGGCTCCTCGGAGTCGGTCGAGGAGGGGCCGGGGAGGAAACCGAAGCCAAAAAGGGCTTTGACTCCTGCCTCGGCTTCTGCTCACGATGTGGGCTTGGTGGACGCCGAGCGCCAGCTAAACCTGGCAAAGAGGGCGCAGCTCCAGGCGGACCTGGAGGAGAGGGTCGCCGCCAAGGAGCAGCAGGCAAAAGCCGCCCGGTCGAGGTCTGGCTATGGGGCATCGACTGTCCTCTATGCTGACCACTCCCTGGCGGAGTTGGAGCGCATGGCGCAGGAGGACAGGGAGGAGGTTCTGGAGGTCGCCTCAAAGTCCTCCAATTTGAAGGGGACCTTCCAGAAGGCCCTCAAATGCCGGGCCGTCAGCATGCACGGCATCGTCATGGAGCTGGTGAAGCGGACGGCCACGGACGAGACGCGGCAGCTCCAGGCGAAGGTGGATCGCCTGCAGGCGGAGGTCAGCCAGCTACACCAGAAGCTGGCTGAGGCCACGGCCCGGCCTGCCCAATCTGGACCAGGTCCGATGGTGGGAGGCTCCTCCTCCACTGCCAGCCTAGAGGCAATAATCCGCGGGGTGGTCATGGAGGAGAGGGCCTTCATCAGAAGCTGCCTTGCAGGCATCGAGGACCGGCTCTTGCCGGAAAGGCGGCTCCGCCCGCCGCTAGCGGCGGATAAGAGTACGCCGCCGACGGAGCCGGGACTTGTGCCTCTGGGAGGCCCGGCATCGGGTGCGCAGCCCCAGGCCTCGAAGCCCTCCAAGGGCAAAGGCAAGGGCAAGAGGACCAGGGTGGCCTCTCAAACGCCCACCACGAGCGCAGAGGGAGTGCCTGGGCCGTCTGCCACTCCAGCGGCCCCCCGGAACTCGCAGGAGGAAGACGCCCTTCTTCCCTCCACCACCCCGTCCAACCGGGCGTGGACGGAAGTGGTGAAGAAGGGAAAGGGGAGGAAGGCGACCCCCAAGCCCGCTGCCGCAGAGAGTGCTCCCGCAGCCAAGAAGCCCCAAGCCGGTAGGAGGAAGCTGGTTCCTCCCAAAACCGCGGCCGTCGTGGTGACCATCACCGCGGAGGCCATGGAGCGGGGGGAGACGTACGAGTCCGTCCTGAGACGGGCTCGTGCCACCGTCGACCCCACCCAGCTGGGGCTGGGCAAAATTACTTGCCGACGAACGCTGGCCGGGGCTCGAATCTTCGAGTTCTCGGGGGAGCAGCGCAACACCAGCGCGGACCTCTTCGCAACAAAGTTGCAAGAGGTCATCGCGGATGCGGCAGCGGTCGTCAGGCCCGTTAAGACCGCAGCCTTGGAGGTGGCCGATTTGGAGGACTCGGTCACCAAAGAGGATGTGGTGGCGGCCGTTGCGGCGGCTGGAGGCTGCGTCGCTGGCGCGGTGAAGGGCGGAGCCATCAGGCTCGGTCGCCGCGGCATGGGCACCATCCGCGTCGAGTGCCCAGTGGCCGCGGCTGGGGCCGTCCTTGCCGCGACCAAAGGGAGACTGCCTGTGGGGCTCAGCTCGGCTGTGGTCCGGCCGCTTGAAGAACAGCCGCAGCGCTGCTTCAAGTGCTTTGCGCCCGGCCACACCCGGGCCACGTGTCCCTCCAAGTCCGACTTGGGTAACTGTTGTTACCGATGCGGGCAGGAGGGACACAGGAGCGCCGCCTGCGGCGCCACCACGCTACGCTGCGCGGCGTGTGCCGCCAGTGGTCGCCCTGCAGACCACAGGATGGCGGGCAAGGGCTGCAAGGCTCCCGCGAGGAAGGGCGTGGTGCCGGCGCAGGTGCGACCTGTCGCTGCCACCGCCGGCGCCGACGTCGTCGCTGTAGCTCCAGCGGCGGTATCAGAGGTGGGGGATGCGATGCTGGAGTAATGGTCTCCGACTACCGCATCCTCCAGGCGAACATCAACCACTGCAGAGCGGCCCAGGACCTGATGGTGCAGGTCATGGCCGAGTGGTTGGTGAACGTTGCGGTGGTCGCCGAGCCCTACTCGATCCCCGGCAGCTGGCTGGGTGACGAGGACGGCTTGGTGGCCCTAGCGGCGCGGTCTTCCACAGACTCCCCTCCTCTCTCGCTATTAGAGAGGGGACCGGGATACGTGGCGGCCGCGTGGGGAGAATTAGCCCTTGTGGGCGTCTATTTCTCCCCAAACCGCCCTCTTCAGGACTTTGAGAATTTTCTCGGAGTCCTGGCCGCCGTGGTCGGCAGGGTGGCGCCGCGTCAGGTCTTCGTATTGGGAGACCTGAACGCCAAGTCGGTAACCTGGGGCAACCCGGCCACCGACGCTCGCGGGCGGGCGTTGGAGTTGTGGGCAGCCTTCTCTGGACTCTCTCTCCTAAACAGAGGAAGCGTCCAGACATGCGTGCGGCGGCGGGGTGGCTCAATAGTGGACGTCACATTCGCCACCCCCGCGTTGGCCGCGCGCGTGCTGAACTGGCGGGTGGACCTGGTGGAGACCATGTCGGACCACCGCTACGTGCGGTTCGACATCTCCACCGGTGCTCCCGGAGAGACGCGGACCACCTCGGGGCGATCATCGTTCCCGCGGTGGGCTCTCACCCGCCTGGACAGGGAGGCTGCGGTGGAGGCGGCATTCGTCCAGGACTGGCTTTCGCCACCGTTTGTCGGCCTGGACGTGGACGCCGCGGCGGAGCGCCTGAGGGGGTCTCTGACCGAGGTATGCAACTCTAGCATGCCTCGGTCTGGCCGACCGTCACCCGGGCGCGCCGTGTACTGGTGGTCGGTGGAGCTGGCGGGGCTGCGGGCGACGTGTGTGGAGGCAAGGAGGGCCTACACACGGAGCCGGCGGCGGCGTCGACGAGACCGCGCCAACGAGGACCGCCTCTATGAGGTCTACACGGAGGCGAAGGCGGTCCTCGGCAGTGCCATCGCCGCCGCCAAGGACTCGGCGAGAGCCGAGATGCTGGAGGGTCTCGACAACGACCCTTACGGGAGGCCATATAAGGCGGCGCGCAACAAGCTGCGCCCCTATGGCCCCCCGGTTGCCGAGACCCTGGAGCCCTCGTTTCTGGATGGGGTGGTTCGGTCCCTGTTTCCGTGCAGGGACAGCTTCACCCCACCAGTGATGGACCCGCCGCGGGGCAGTGCGGCTCTGCCGGCTGAGGAGGAGGAGGAGCAGGCCCCCCCTCCTGTCACGGAGCCGGAGCTTGGTGCGGCGATTCTCCGCATCCGCGCCAAGAAGACGGCTCCGGGCCCCGACGGGGTTCCAGCCAGAGTGGTGGCGATTGCCGCCACTGAAATGGAGGAGCGGTTTCGGGACCTCTTCAGCGCGTGTCTTGCGTGCGGGAGGTTCCGAAACCGTGGAAGGAGGGGCAGTTGTGCCTCCTCCGCAAGGAGGGCCGCCCAGCGGACTCCCCCTCGGCATACCGGCCCATCGTTCTGCTCGATGAGGTCGGGAAAATGTTCGAGGGGATAATCGCTGCCCGCCTCAAGAGCCATCTGCGGACCATCGGGCCGGACTTGTCGGACGCTCAGTTCGGTTTTCGGGCTGAGCGCTCGACGGTGGACGCGCTGACCCGCCTGAAGGACCAGGCGAAGGAGGCGATGGAGGCGGGGGACGGGTTGTTGGCCGTGTCATTCGACATAGCCAACGCCTTCAACTCTGTTCCCCACTCCACGATCCTGGAGGCGCTCCGATTCCACGGAGTGCCTCGGTACATGCAGCGTCTGCTGGCCAGCTACCTGGACGACCGGGCGATCGTCCTGGTGGACAGGACTGGCCAAGTCCGGCGATACGCCGTCGGGGCCGGCGTTCCGCAGGGCTCGGTCGTGGGACCTCTCCTGTGGAACGTCGGCTACGACTGGCTCTTGAGGGGAACTCTCCTCCGAGGCACGAGTGTCGTCTGCTACGCGGACGACACTCTCCTCACCGCCCGGGGAGAGAGTTTCCGGGAGGCGGCCAACTTGGCCTCGGCGGGCGGATCCTTGGTGGCAGGGAGGATCCGCCGCCTGGGTTTGACGGCGGCGCTGCACAAGACCGAGGCCGTGTTTTTCCACGGACCTCGGCAGCGCCCCCCATCTGACGCCCACATCTTCGTGGAGGGCGTCAGAATCGAGGTAAAGGCCCAGATGAAATATCTGGGCCTCGTACTCGACAGCAGGTGGCGCTTCGGCCCGCATTTTAGCGGGCTGTCGTCGCGCCTGCTGAAGACTGCAGGGGCGCTCTCGTGGCTGCTGCCCAACTCGGGCGGGCCCAGCGCGCGATGCCGGCAAGCTCTACGCCGGCATCTTGAGGAGCATGGCCCTCTACGGTGCCCCCATCTGGGAAGACTCCCTCCGAAGGAGGGAGAACGCCGCCGCATTGCGGGCGCCTCAGAGGGCCATAGCCCAGCGGGTCGCGCGGGCCTACCGGACGGTGGGTTTTGCGGCGGCCTGTGCTCTGGCCGGCACCCCCCCTTGGGAACTCGAGGCGTGGGTGCTCGCCAGAGTATACGAGTGGACGGCGGGGCGGAGGGCGAGAGGAGAACGCCCGGCCCCGGAAGAGCGTGAGGCCCTCCGACGGGAGTCGCGAGACGCCATCGTCGTCCACTGGACGGGAGAACTCGCCACTGCAGTCTTTGGCCGCCGGACCCTCGATGCGCTCGGGCCAGTGCTGCGAGACTGGCTCGAGCGGTCGCACGGGTTCCTCTCCTTCCGTCTGACGCAGGTGCTGTCCGGACACGGCTGTTTTCGGGTCGTACCTGCACCGAATCGGACGGGAGGAGACGCCGTCGTGCCACGGTTGCGGCGCGGCGGAGGACACGGCGCAGCACACCCTCGGGTCGTGCCCGTCGTGGTCCGAGACGCGCCGCGATCTGGTCGCGGTGATAGGACCGGACCTCTCGCTCCCCGGCGTGGTTAACGCCATGCTGGTGGATGAGAGGTCCTGGGCGGCGGTCGCCTCCTTCTGCGAACACGTCATGTCCCAGAAGGAGGCGGCGGAGCGGGCGCGGGAGGATGATCCTCACGCGGCGCCGCTCCGAAGGCGGAGGAGGGGTCGAAGAAGACGTGAGTTTGATACTCATCTCCGACTCCTCCCAGGTGGAGGCCAGCAGGCAACGGGTGCGGGGGCACCCTTGCCTGCATCGCACGGACCTCCACCAGTGCCGGACGGGAATGGTCAGGTGCTCCCGGCCATTCCCGTAGCCCCTCAACCTGCTGGGGGGCAAGCGGGGCCCGCCAGCTAGGCGGGCATGCGCCGGGAGGGTTGTGGATGTAAAGGCTGAGCCAGTTTCCCATGACCCTCCCGTCACGGCGATGCGGGAGCGCCGCTGGGTCGTTTAGTGGGTATACCGGATTTACCGGGGAGTCCCACATACCCCACCCGTCCCCCGACGGGTGGGCATGCGTAATGCATTTTTCCCAGCGTCAACAAAAAAAAAAAAAAAAAAAAAGGTTAGGTTAGGTTAGGTTAGGTTAGTTAGGTTAGGTTAGGTTAGGTTAGGTTAGGTTAGGTTAGGTTAGGTTACGTGTGTGGAGGCAAGGAGGGCCTACACACGGAGCCGGCGGCGGCGTCGACGAGACCGCGCCAACGAGGACCGCCTCTATGAGGTCTACACGGAGGCGAAGGCGGTCCTCGGCAGTGCCATCGCCGCCGCCAAGGACTCGGCGAGAGCCGAGATGCTGGAGGGTCTCGACAACGACCCTTACGGGAGGCCATATAAGGCGGCGCGCAACAAGCTGCGCCCCTTTGGCCCCCCGGTTGCCGAGACCCTGGAGCCCTCGTTTCTGGATGGGGTGGTTCGGTCCCTGTTTCCGTGCAGGGACAGCTTCACCCACCAGTGATGGACCCGCCGCGGGGCAGTGCGGCTCTGCCGGCGGAGGAGGAGGAGGAGCAGGCCCCCCCTCCTGTCACGGAGCCGGAGCTTGGCGCGGCGATTCTCCGCATCCGCGCCAAGAAGACGGCTCCGGGCCCCGACGGGGTTCCAGCCAGAGTGGTGGCGATTGCCGCCACTGAAATGGAGGAGCGGTTTCGGGACCTCTTCAGCGCGTGTCTTGCGTGCGGGAGGTTCCCGAAACCGTGGAAGGAGGGGCAGTTGTGCCTCCTCCGCAAGGAGGGCCGCCCAGCGGACTCCCCCTCGGCATACCGGCCCATCGTTCTGCTCGATGAGGTCGGGAAAATGTTCGAGGGGATAATCGCTGCCCGCCTCAAGAGCCATCTGCGGACCATCGGGCCGGACTTGTCGGACGCTCAGTTCGGTTTTCGGGCTGAGCGCTCGACGGTGGACGCGCTGACCCGCCTGAAGGACCAGGCGAAGGAGGCAATGGAGGCGGGGGACGGGTTGTTGGCCGTGTCATTCGACATAGCCAACGCCTTCAACTCTGTTCCCCACTCCACGATCCTGGAGGCGCTCCGATTCCACGGAGTGCCTCGGTACATGCGGCGTCTGCTGGCCAGCTACCTGGACGACCGGGCGATCGTCCTGGTGGACAGGACTGGCCAAGTCCGGCGATACGCCGTCGGGGCCGGCGTTCCGCAGGGCTCGGTCGTGGGACCTCTCCTGTGGAACGTCGGCTACGACTGGCTCTTGAGGGGAACTCTCCTCCGAGGCACGAGTGTCGTCTGCTACGCGGACGACACTCTCCTCACCGCCCGGGGAGGGAGTTTCCGGGAGGCGGCCAACTTGGCCTCGGCGGGCGGATCCTTGGTGGCAGGGAGGATCCGCCGCCTGGGTTTGACGGCGGCGCTGCACAAGACCGAGGCCGTGTTTTTCCACGGACCTCGGCAGCGCCCCCCATCTGACGCCCACATCTTCGTGGAGGGCGTCAGAATCGAGGTAAAGGCCCAGATGAAATATCTGGGCCTCGTACTCGACAGCAGGTGGCGCTTCGGCCCGCATTTTAGCGGGCTGTCGTCGCGCCTGCTGAAGACTGCAGGGGCGCTCTCGTGGCTGCTGCCCAACTCGGGCGGGCCCAGCGCGCGATGCCGGCAGCTCTACGCCGGCATCTTGAGGAGCATGGCCCTCTACGGTGCCCCCATCTGGGAAGACTCCCTCCGAAGGAGGGAGAACGCCGCCGCATTGCGGGCGCCTCAGAGGGCCATAGCCCAGCGGGTCGCGCGGGCCTACCGGACGGTGGGTTTTGCGGCGGCCTGTGCTCTGGCCGGCACCCCCCCTTGGGAACTCGAGGCGTGGGTGCTCGCCAGAGTATACGAGTGGACGGCGGGGCGGAGGGCGAGAGGAGAACGCCCGGCCCCGGAAGAGCGTGAGGCCCTCCGACGGGAGTCGCGAGACGCCATCGTCGTCCACTGGACGGGAGAACTCGCCACTGCAGTCTTTGGCCGCCGGACCCTCGATGCGCTCGGGCCAGTGCTGCGAGACTGGCTCGAGCGGTCGCACGGGTTCCTCTCCTTCCGTCTGACGCAGGTGCTGTCCGGACACGGCTGTTTCGGGTCGTACCTGCAACGAATCGGACGGGAGGAGACGCCGTCGTGCCACGGTTGCGGCGCGGCGGAGGACACGGCGCAGCACACCCTCGGGTCGTGCCCGTCGTGGTCCGAGACGCGCCGCGATCTGGTCGCGGTGATAGGACCGGACCTCTCGCTCCCCGGCGTGGTTAACGCCATGCTGGTGGATGAGAGGTCCTGGGCGGCGGTCGCCTCCTTCTGCGAACACGTCATGTCCCAGAAGGAGGCGGCGGAGCGGGCGCGGGAGGATGATCCTCACGCGGCGCCGCTCCGAAGGCGGAGGAGGGGTCGAAGAAGACGTGAGTTTGATACTCATCTCCGACTCCTCCCAGGTGGAGGCCAGCAGGCAACGGGTGCGGGGGCACCCTTGCCTGTATCGCACGGACCTCCACCAGTGCCGGACGGGAATGGTCAGGTGCTCCCGGCCATTCCCGTAGCCCCTCAACCTGCTGGGGGGCAAGCGGGGCCCGCCAGCTAGGCGGGCATGCGCCGGGAGGGTTGTGGATGTAAAGGCTGAGCCAGTTTCCCATGACCCTCCCGTCACGGCGATGCGGGAGCGCCGCTGGGTCGTTTAGTGGGTATACCGGATTTACCGGGGAGTCCCACATACCCCACCCGTCCCCCGACGGGTGGGCATGCGTAATGCATTTTTCCCAGCGTCAACAAAAAAAAAAAAAAAAAAAAGGTTAGGTTAGGTTAGGTTAGGTTAGGTTAGGTTAGGTTAGGTTAGGTTAGGTTAGGTTAGGTTAGGTTAGGTTAGGTTAGGTTAGGTTAGGTTAGGTTAGGTTAGGTTAGGTTAGGTTAGGTTAGGTTAGGTTAGGTTAGGTTAGGTTAGGTTAGGTTAGGTTAGGTTAGGTTAGGTTAGGTTAGGTTAGGTTAGGTTAGGTTAGGTTAGGTTAGGTTAGGTTAGGTTAGGTTAGGTTAGGTTAGGTTAGGTTAGGTTAGGTTAGGTTAGGTTAGGTTAGGTTAGGTTAGGTTAGGTTAGGTTAGGTTAGGTTAGGTTAGGTTAGGTTAGGTTAGGTTAGGTTAGGTTAGGTTAGGTTAGGTTAGGTTAGGTTAGGTTAGGTTAGGTTAGGTTAGGTTAGGTTAGGTTAGGTTAGGTTAGGTTAGGTTAGGTTAGGTTAGGTTAGGTTAGGTTAGGTTAGGTTAGGTTAGGTTAGGTTAGGTTAGGTTAGGTTAGGTTAGGTTAGGTTAGGTTAGGTTAGGTTAGGTTAGGTTAGGTTAGGTTAGGTTAGGTTAGGTTAGGTTAGGTTAGGTTAGGTTAGGTTAGGTTAGGTTAGGTTAGGTTAGGTTAGGTTAGGTTAGGTTAGGTTAGGTTAGGTTAGGTTAGGTTAGGTTAGGTTAGGTTAGGTTAGGTTAGGTTAGGTTAGGTTAGGTTAGGTTAGGTTAGGTTAGGTTAGGTTAGGTTAGGTTAGGTTAGGTTAGGTTAGGTTAGGTTAGGTTAGGTTAGGTTAGGTTAGGTTAGGTTAGGTTAGGTTAGGTTAGGTTAGGTTAGGTTAGGTTAGGTTAGGTTAGGTTAGGTTAGGTTAGGTTAGGTTAGGTTAGGTTAGGTTAGGTTAGGTTAGGTTAGGTTAGGTTAGGTTAGGTTAGGTTAGGTTAGGTTAGGTTAGGTTAGGTTAGGTTAGGTTAGGTTAGGTTAGGTTAGGTTAGGTTAGGTTAGGTTAGGTTAGGTTAGGTTAGGTTAGGTTAGGTTAGGTTAGGTTAGGTTAGGTTAGGTTAGGTTAGGTTAGGTTAGGTTAGGTTAGGTTAGGTTAGGTTAGGTTAGGTTAGGTTAGGTTAGGTTAGGTTAGGTTAGGTTAGGTTAGGTTAGGTTAGGTTAGGTTAGGTTAGGTTAGGTTAGGTTAGGTTAGGTTAGGTTAGGTTAGGTTAGGTTAGGTTAGGTTAGGTTAGGTTAGGTTAGGTTAGGTTAGGTTAGGTTAGGTTAGGTTAGGTTAGGTTAGGTTAGGTTAGGTTAGGTTAGGTTAGGTTAGGTTAGGTTAGGTTAGGTTAGGTTAGGTTAGGTTAGGTTAGGTTAGGTTAGGTTAGGTTAGGTTAGGTTAGGTTAGGTTAGGTTAGGTTAGGTTAGGTTAGGTTAGGTTAGGTTAGGTTAGGTTAGGTTAGGTTAGGTTAGGTTAGGTTAGGTTAGGTTAGGTTAGGTTAGGTTAGGTTAGGTTAGGTTAGGTTAGGTTAGGTTAGGTTAGGTTAGGTTAGGTTAGGTTAGGTTAGGTTAGGTTAGGTTAGGTTAGGTTAGGTTAGGTTAGGTTAGGTTAGGTTAGGTTAGGTTAGGTTAGGTTAGGTTAGGTTAGGTTAGGTTAGGTTAGGTTAGGTTAGGTTAGGTTAGGTTAGGTTAGGTTAGGTTAGGTTAGGTTAGGTTAGGTTAGGTTAGGTTAGGTTAGGTTAGGTTAGGTTAGGTTAGGTTAGGTTAGGTTAGGTTAGGTTAGGTTAGGTTAGGTTAGGTTAGGTTAGGTTAGGTTAGGTTAGGTTAGGTTAGGTTAGGTTAGGTTAGGTTAGGTTAGGTTAGGTTAGGTTAGGTTAGGTTAGGTTAGGTTAGGTTAGGTTAGGTTAGGTTAGGTTAGGTTAGGTTAGGTTAGGTTAGGTTAGGTTAGGTTAGGTTAGGTTAGGTTAGGTTAGGTTAGGTTAGGTTAGGTTAGGTTAGGTTAGGTTAGGTTAGGTTAGGTTAGGTTAGGTTAGGTTAGGTTAGGTTAGGTTAGGTTAGGTTAGGTTAGGTTAGGTTAGGTTAGGTTAGGTTAGGTTAGGTTAGGTTAGGTTAGGTTAGGTTAGGTTAGGTTAGGTTAGGTTAGGTTAGGTTAGGTTAGGTTAGGTTAGGTTAGGTTAGGTTAGGTTAGGTTAGGTTAGGTTAGGTTAGGTTAGGTTAGGTTAGGTTAGGTTAGGTTAGGTTAGGTTAGGTTAGGTTAGGTTAGGTTAGGTTAGGTTAGGTTAGGTTAGGTTAGGTTAGGTTAGGTTAGGTTAGGTTAGGTTAGGTTAGGTTAGGTTAGGTTAGGTTAGGTTAGGTTAGGTTAGGTTAGGTTAGGTTAGGTTAGGTTAGGTTAGGTTAGGTTAGGTTAGGTTAGGTTAGGTTAGGTTAGGTTAGGTTAGGTTAGGTTAGGTTAGGTTAGGTTAGGTTAGGTTAGGTTAGGTTAGGTTAGGTTAGGTTAGGTTAGGTTAGGTTAGGTTAGGTTAGGTTAGGTTAGGTTAGGTTAGGTTAGGTTAGGTTAGGTTAGGTTAGGTTAGGTTAGGTTAGGTTAGGTTAGGTTAGGTTAGGTTAGGTTAGGTTAGGTTAGGTTAGGTTAGGTTAGGTTAGGTTAGGTTAGGTTAGGTTAGGTTAGGTTAGGTTAGGTTAGGTTAGGTTAGGTTAGGTTAGGTTAGGTTAGGTTAGGTTAGGTTAGGTTAGGTTAGGTTAGGTTAGGTTAGGTTAGGTTAGGTTAGGTTAGGTTAGGTTAGGTTAGGTTAGGTTAGGTTAGGTTAGGTTAGGTTAGGTTAGGTTAGGTTAGGTTAGGTTAGGTTAGGTTAGGTTAGGTTAGGTTAGGTTAGGTTAGGTTAGGTTAGGTTAGGTTAGGTTAGGTTAGGTTAGGTTAGGTTAGGTTAGGTTAGGTTAGGTTAGGTTAGGTTAGGTTAGGTTAGGTTAGGTTAGGTTAGGTTAGGTTAGGTTAGGTTAGGTTAGGTTAGGTTAGGTTAGGTTAGGTTAGGTTAGGTTAGGTTAGGTTAGGTTAGGTTAGGTTAGGTTAGGTTAGGTTAGGTTAGGTTAGGTTAGGTTAGGTTAGGTTAGGTTAGGTTAGGTTAGGTTAGGTTAGGTTAGGTTAGGTTAGGTTAGGTTAGGTTAGGTTAGGTTAGGTTAGGTTAGGTTAGGTTAGGTTAGGTTAGGTTAGGTTAGGTTAGGTTAGGTTAGGTTAGGTTAGGTTAGGTTAGGTTAGGTTAGGTTAGGTTAGGTTAGGTTAGGTTAGGTTAGGTTAGGTTAGGTTAGGTTAGGTTAGGTTAGGTTAGGTTAGGTTAGGTTAGGTTAGGTTAGGTTAGGTTAGGTTAGGTTAGGTTAGGTTAGGTTAGGTTAGGTTAGGTTAGGTTAGGTTAGGTTAGGTTAGGTTAGGTTAGGTTAGGTTAGGTTAGGTTAGGTTAGGTTAGGTTAGGTTAGGTTAGGTTAGGTTAGGTTAGGTTAGGTTAGGTTAGGTTAGGTTAGGTTAGGTTAGGTTAGGTTAGGTTAGGTTAGGTTAGGTTAGGTTAGGTTAGGTTAGGTTAGGTTAGGTTAGGTTAGGTTAGGTTAGGTTAGGTTAGGTTAGGTTAGGTTAGGTTAGGTTAGGTTAGGTTAGGTTAGGTTAGGTTAGGTTAGGTTAGGTTAGGTTAGGTTAGGTTAGGTTAGGTTAGGTTAGGTTAGGTTAGGTTAGGTTAGGTTAGGTTAGGTTAGGTTAGGTTAGGTTAGGTTAGGTTAGGTTAGGTTAGGTTAGGTTAGGTTAGGTTAGGTTAGGTTAGGTTAGGTTAGGTTAGGTTAGGTTAGGTTAGGTTAGGTTAGGTTAGGTTAGGTTAGGTTAGGTTAGGTTAGGTTAGGTTAGGTTAGGTTAGGTTAGGTTAGGTTAGGTTAGGTTAGGTTAGGTTAGGTTAGGTTAGGTTAGGTTAGGTTAGGTTAGGTTAGGTTAGGTTAGGTTAGGTTAGGTTAGGTTAGGTTAGGTTAGGTTAGGTTAGGTTAGGTTAGGTTAGGTTAGGTTAGGTTAGGTTAGGTTAGGTTAGGTTAGGTTAGGTTAGGTTAGGTTAGGTTAGGTTAGGTTAGGTTAGGTTAGGTTAGGTTAGGTTAGGTTAGGTTAGGTTAGGTTAGGTTAGGTTAGGTTAGGTTAGGTTAGGTTAGGTTAGGTTAGGTTAGGTTAGGTTAGGTTAGGTTAGGTTAGGTTAGGTTAGGTTAGGTTAGGTTAGGTTAGGTTAGGTTAGGTTAGGTTAGGTTAGGTTAGGTTAGGTTAGGTTAGGTTAGGTTAGGTTAGGTTAGGTTAGGTTAGGTTAGGTTAGGTTAGGTTAGGTTAGGTTAGGTTAGGTTAGGTTAGGTTAGGTTAGGTTAGGTTAGGTTAGGTTAGGTTAGGTTAGGTTAGGTTAGGTTAGGTTAGGTTAGGTTAGGTTAGGTTAGGTTAGGTTAGGTTAGGTTAGGTTAGGTTAGGTTAGGTTAGGTTAGGTTAGGTTAGGTTAGGTTAGGTTAGGTTAGGTTAGGTTAGGTTAGGTTAGGTTAGGTTAGGTTAGGTTAGGTTAGGTTAGGTTAGGTTAGGTTAGGTTAGGTTAGGTTAGGTTAGGTTAGGTTAGGTTAGGTTAGGTTAGGTTAGGTTAGGTTAGGTTAGGTTAGGTTAGGTTAGGTTAGGTTAGGTTAGGTTAGGTTAGGTTAGGTTAGGTTAGGTTAGGTTAGGTTAGGTTAGGTTAGGTTAGGTTAGGTTAGGTTAGGTTAGGTTAGGTTAGGTTAGGTTAGGTTAGGTTAGGTTAGGTTAGGTTAGGTTAGGTTAGGTTAGGTTAGGTTAGGTTAGGTTAGGTTAGGTTAGGTTAGGTTAGGTTAGGTTAGGTTAGGTTAGGTTAGGTTAGGTTAGGTTAGGTTAGGTTAGGTTAGGTTAGGTTAGGTTAGGTTAGGTTAGGTTAGGTTAGGTTAGGTTAGGTTAGGTTAGGTTAGGTTAGGTTAGGTTAGGTTAGGTTAGGTTAGGTTAGGTTAGGTTAGGTTAGGTTAGGTTAGGTTAGGTTAGGTTAGGTTAGGTTAGGTTAGGTTAGGTTAGGTTAGGTTAGGTTAGGTTAGGTTAGGTTAGGTTAGGTTAGGTTAGGTTAGGTTAGGTTAGGTTAGGTTAGGTTAGGTTAGGTTAGGTTAGGTTAGGTTAGGTTAGGTTAGGTTAGGTTAGGTTAGGTTAGGTTAGGTTAGGTTAGGTTAGGTTAGGTTAGGTTAGGTTAGGTTAGGTTAGGTTAGGTTAGGTTAGGTTAGGTTAGGTTAGGTTAGGTTAGGTTAGGTTAGGTTAGGTTAGGTTAGGTTAGGTTAGGTTAGGTTAGGTTAGGTTAGGTTAGGTTAGGTTAGGTTAGGTTAGGTTAGGTTAGGTTAGGTTAGGTTAGGTTAGGTTAGGTTAGGTTAGGTTAGGTTAGGTTAGGTTAGGTTAGGTTAGGTTAGGTTAGGTTAGGTTAGGTTAGGTTAGGTTAGGTTAGGTTAGGTTAGGTTAGGTTAGGTTAGGTTAGGTTAGGTTAGGTTAGGTTAGGTTAGGTTAGGTTAGGTTAGGTTAGGTTAGGTTAGGTTAGGTTAGGTTAGGTTAGGTTAGGTTAGGTTAGGTTAGGTTAGGTTAGGTTAGGTTAGGTTAGGTTAGGTTAGGTTAGGTTAGGTTAGGTTAGGTTAGGTTAGGTTAGGTTAGGTTAGGTTAGGTTAGGTTAGGTTAGGTTAGGTTAGGTTAGGTTAGGTTAGGTTAGGTTAGGTTAGGTTAGGTTAGGTTAGGTTAGGTTAGGTTAGGTTAGGTTAGGTTAGGTTAGGTTAGGTTAGGTTAGGTTAGGTTAGGTTAGGTTAGGTTAGGTTAGGTTAGGTTAGGTTAGGTTAGGTTAGGTTAGGTTAGGTTAGGTTAGGTTAGGTTAGGTTAGGTTAGGTTAGGTTAGGTTAGGTTAGGTTAGGTTAGGTTAGGTTAGGTTAGGTTAGGTTAGGTTAGGTTAGGTTAGGTTAGGTTAGGTTAGGTTAGGTTAGGTTAGGTTAGGTTAGGTTAGGTTAGGTTAGGTTAGGTTAGGTTAGGTTAGGTTAGGTTAGGTTAGGTTAGGTTAGGTTAGGTTAGGTTAGGTTAGGTTAGGTTAGGTTAGGTTAGGTTAGGTTAGGTTAGGTTAGGTTAGGTTAGGTTAGGTTAGGTTAGGTTAGGTTAGGTTAGGTTAGGTTAGGTTAGGTTAGGTTAGGTTAGGTTAGGTTAGGTTAGGTTAGGTTAGGTTAGGTTAGGTTAGGTTAGGTTAGGTTAGGTTAGGTTAGGTTAGGTTAGGTTAGGTTAGGTTAGGTTAGGTTAGGTTAGGTTAGGTTAGGTTAGGTTAGGTTAGGTTAGGTTAGGTTAGGTTAGGTTAGGTTAGGTTAGGTTAGGTTAGGTTAGGTTAGGTTAGGTTAGGTTAGGTTAGGTTAGGTTAGGTTAGGTTAGGTTAGGTTAGGTTAGGTTAGGTTAGGTTAGGTTAGGTTAGGTTAGGTTAGGTTAGGTTAGGTTAGGTTAGGTTAGGTTAGGTTAGGTTAGGTTAGGTTAGGTTAGGTTAGGTTAGGTTAGGTTAGGTTAGGTTAGGTTAGGTTAGGTTAGGTTAGGTTAGGTTAGGTTAGGTTAGGTTAGGTTAGGTTAGGTTAGGTTAGGTTAGGTTAGGTTAGGTTAGGTTA